>CP123721.1:1200000-2400000 GCA_029906385.1 Neofusicoccum laricinum | reverse complement strand
GGTAGCCACTGATCTTTGCTTTTGGCTCCTCCAGCTGATAGGACCGTTACCGAGTAGGAAGATATATCCGAGGATGGACTTCCTGTCTGTTTTGTCCATGGCGTAGTCCGAGTCCGAATACCCTGTGAGCCCTGCACTCCCACTGTCCCTGTAGACTATCCCGAGATCGGCTGTTGATCTAAGGTACCGCAGTAGGCCCTTAAGTGCATGGCCGTGATGTTCTGCTGGATCACTTAGATATTGGCTTAGCCGGCCAATTGGGAACGCGATGTCTGGACGCGTGAGAACCGCAAGGTACATCAGCTTTCCAACAGCATGCTGATACTCTTTTGGGTCGATTCGCTTATCGTTTGGCCCAGAGGGGCGGAGAGCGTCGTATCCGTTTAGCGGCAGCGTTGCTGGTCTTGACTTATCCTTTTCCATGCAAAGAGTTTGAAGTGTTTCTTGTAAATAGTAGGACTGATTAAGACGTAGCGTTCTGCTCTTTCTATCACGAGTAACTTCAACACCAAGGATCTTCTTCATCTCCCCTAGGTCCTTGATCTTAAAGACCTTGCTGATAGCGGTTTTAAACCAGATAATATCCTCAATCTTTGGAGCAGCGATTGGGATGTCATCAACGTAGACTAGCAAGATGATTTTTCTTTCGTGATGGATGAGCAGGCAGGGGTCGGCTGCGCTCTGACGGAAACCAAGATCTTTAAGCGCTCCAATGCAGTTGTTATTCCAATCTCGTGCGGCTTGTTTAAGGCCGTATAGGCTGCGTAGGAGTTTAAAGACCCTTCCTGGTTTAACTGTTACTCCCTCTGGAGGGGCCATGTAGATGTCTTCTTGGAGACGTGACTCAGTGAAGGCATTGTTGACGTCAACCTGGTGGAGCTCCAAGTCAAGGAGCCCTACGATTGCCAGGAACGTTCGAAGCGTCTCGTGACGAACGGTTGGAGCAAAGGTATCCCAGAAGTCGTGTCCAAATCGTTGGGTGAATCCTCGTGCAACAAGGCGAGCTTTAGCCTTTTCAAGCGAGCCGTCGGTATTAAGTTTTGGCTTAAATACCCACTTGCTTGTTACAATATTCACTCCCTTTGGCGGGACGGCTTCTTCCCAAGTTCCATTGCCTGCAAGAGCAGTAAGTTCATCCTCTATGGCGCGTTGCCACAGGGTGCCAAATTGTGGGTCTCCCACTGCTTCCTTGTAGGTCTTGGGGGTTGGGATCTCTGGTCCAATAATCGTCCGGAGTTGTGCAGATAGTGCGTAAAACACTTGCGCTTCCGGCTCCTTATAGCACTCAAGTGGTGTTTGGCTGATGAGTGCAAACAGGCTCCATGGCACCTTTAGTTCTGGCTCGTCTGTGGATGAGTCCTCCGGCGATCTCTTTCGTTTAGGGATAAAGACTCCCCTAAACCTTTGTGTTCCAGGGGCACTGCTTGGTACAGCGTCCTGATTGTCTGGTTGACGGTCTTGTTCCTCTCTTTCAGCAGCCGGGGGCTGCGGTTCTTGCTGACTTTCGTCAGTAGTAACCGCTTCACTAGCTTCTGGCTGCTGGGCTTCTTCCTCTTCCTCTACGGGAGGCTCTGAAGCAAAAAGGACTTTTCGCGGACGTCCAACTGGACGTCTCTCGGGGACAGTATTTGACGTTGGTTTGACCTTGAGGTTTAGGTCAATATCCCCTCCTTTTTCTTGCTCCACAAACCTTACGCTATGGCTGCGGATCACCCTTCGAAGGTCTGGGGCCCATAGACGATAATGTTTTTCTGTTTCGTCCATGTATCCCATAAATACTCCCACTCTTCCTCGGTCCATTAACTTGTCATGTCTAGATCCGACTGGAAGAGACTTTGGATCAACGTAGGAGTATACCTTGCAGCCCCAAACACGTATATGGTCGATACTTGGCTTTTGACCAGTGAACGCTTCTTCAGGGCTTGTGGGTTTTCCGTTAATAAGAGGTCCAGCAGCAGTCCGATTCCGCAGGTATGCGTCAGTCTCGGCTGCCTCCACCCAGAACTCAACTGGGAGCTTTGCGTCTTTTAGCATTGCCCTAACGTTGGTCTCGGTGGTCTGGATGGCTCGTTCAGCTACACCATTCTGACTTGACTGGTGGGGAATAGTGTACTGAGGAACAATTCCAAGGGTTGCGCACCACTGGTTAAGAAGTGACTTTAACTCGGTGGCGTTGTCGCTGCGGACAGCGAGTAGTTTGGCTCCCCTTGGAGTTCTGCCTTTAGACGCCACTGTCGTAGGGCGTTTGGCGCGTCTTCCCTTCTCTTAAGCGCGATTGTCCAAACCTTCCTTGAGTAATTGTCTACGATTTCAAGAAAGTAGGAATATCCCGCCCAGGAAGTTGGTAGCGGGCCGCAAACATCGATTGAAATAAGTGATAAGCTCGCGGCTTTCCTATCACTTACGTGGTGTCCCTTCTTATTCTTAATCTTGGTAAGGGCACATACACTACACACGTGGTCTTCCTCTTTTGGCGCAAGGATCGGGTCGGCGAGAGTTGTAACCTTGTGCAGTTCTCCTAGCTTCTTAGTTCCCATATGGGCAAACCTTCGGTGCCAGAGTTCGAATCGATTCCTTAACGAATCTGCCTTCGGTTCTAGCGTATCGGGTAATTGCTTTAACCCGGCGTCAGTCATGTCGTTGTCCTTATCTGACTGGGCAGGCTCTGGTGATCTTAAGATGGGTTGCTGCTCGGCACAGTAGGCAGACAGCGCTTTTGGGTTCACGCGGTCTACTATATAGACTCCCCCATTCTTAGGTGCACTAAGAATGGTATTGTTGTCTTGATCCTTAAGGTAGAGGCACTTGTCGTCAAAGCTTCCCTTAAGGCCGCTCTTGCATAGCTGTCGGCCTGAAAGGAGGTTTACACCAAGCTTTAGGACATAGAGTACAGAAGTTAAACGAATAGAATTGCCGCGCCTATCCAGTAACATGGCTGAGCCGACGTAGTCGGCGTATAGCACTCCCCCACCAACTTTAATCGTTCGCCTCATAATGCGTGTCAGAGGTCCACTAAAAAGTTGGGGTTTATTAGTCATATGTGCTGAGGCGGCAGAATCCGCTATCCAGTGTTCTCTAGGGATCTTACTGGTGGCGGTTCTGGAGAGGGCGGCAATTTCGTCTGATGCTTCTTCGTCACAGCTGCTAGATTCTTCGCCTATAGCAGCTGGGTCCTGGGTGTTATCCTTCTCGTTGGCCGAGAAGGCCTTTAACTGGTTAATTTGCCTCTGGAGTTCTTGGATTTGTTTCTCGGCTCTAGAGCGGGCTTTCTGCGATCGGCGCTTCTTTGCGGTCTCCTTAGCTGCCGGAAGTTGAGGGCAGTCGAGGATACGGTGGCGTCCATCGCAGAGATGACACTGAAGTGGCCGCCTGTCAGAGTCTAACTCGGGTTCAGACAGGTAGGGGCGGCGAGAGGGTTTGAACGCCTTCTTTGCAAGCATAGCTGTGTTATTAGCTTTCAGCTGTGCCTCCTTTTCCTTCAGTATTTGTAATACCTGAAGAGTAGTGAGATTTGGTTGGGTGTCAACCGAGTCTCGGATTGTCATATACTCTTGTGGCAATGCCTAAAGGAGCTGGTCGAGCCGAGCTTTCTCACTTGAAAAAGACTTGTGCTCTGGCAGGGCAACGGCGATTTTCCTCCCAAGTGTCGCGAGTTGGGTCCAGGCTTCGCTGATTGTGGTTCCCTCTTGGAACTGGAAGTTGATAAAAGATTAAAGAAACTACCTTCGAGTAACTTGCAGTTTGATTTCATACTTTTCCTTAAGAGATTCCCAGATCAGCCTTGACTCTTCTAGCTCTCGGACTCGCTCGCGATCATCTTCATTAATGCAAATGCGTAGCCAGTATCTGGCCTTCGCGTCGTCTCTTTCCAAATTAAACCCAAGCCCGGGGCTTGTTGTTACAGTAACTGTATGGAACAGTCCCTCTCCTTGAAGCCACTCCTTCATTAAAGAGAACCAGTCGTCTTTATTATTGTAGGAGAGGACCGGGACAGGACGACGCTTAGCAAAGTCTTGCGAAGACATAGCGAAGGGGAAGGTGTGTTTCGAAATGAAGTAATCGAAAGAGTTGTAAACGCAGTAAAATGAGTGTACTGCGGTCAATCGGGTCCAGGCTGTTGGACTTAAAAGTTAGGGTAAAGAGTTGTTGAAGCGAAATAGCAAGATGCTATAGTCCGGCAAGTTAAGCGTTTGTCGGATTTTCGATTGAATCGTCTGCTCCTCTCAAGGCACAGACAGACAACGAGGTGGCTGTTTCTCCTGGCGCAAGCCCAGGCCTTAGGCGACAGCTTCCTGAAATGTGCTTGTTTCTCCTCTCAACGGAGACCGTATCTAGCTACCGGTACCAGGTTGCTTACAGACCGACTGCAGAGGCAACACGTCTTTTCGCAAACGTTTACGGGATCCAACACCCAGCGGGAACGCTCAGACTACTCTAGTGGGTACACGAACCCGGGCTCATAACCTGTTGAATAATGAGGGTTCACAGCAGCGGTATAGAGACAGTCCACGATAAGTCGTTCAATTCTTCTACCTATTAGCGGCACACGGAAGATATACGTGTGCGTCACGTGCTACGCTAAACCCTAATTGGTCCTCGTCAATCGGATCCTTCTCGGCATTGGCTTCCCTTCAGATATGGGGCTTAAAAGCCAACTCGCTTAGTCAGCTAAAATCCACCCAGGTGTAGTAGCCCTTAGGCTGTTTGTTTAACAGCTTTACTCTTTAGTATTAAATAAACAGCCTAAGGGCTACTACACCTGGGTGGATTTTAGTAGTAGAGCGAGTTGGTTTCCTAGAGAGTTAATCTAGTTAGGAAACTAAAGTGTAATGGTTCAACCCTAGAGTAAGCGCTAAAGAGTTGAATTCCGTCTACACGAAGGTCAAGCTGGGGATGGAAGGACACGCGTCCCCAGCGACTCTATATAAGCGAAGACTAGCGCTACACGTGACCGCCGCGGATCCTCCAAGGCACCATTATGGGTACAAACCATAACACCTAACCATCAAACCTGACCTCCCAGACCACACGGTCACGAACCACGGTTACGACCTGAATTCCCTATGTATATAGTCAACACTCCTTTACAGTAGATAGGACCCTCGTAGTTAATTATAATCTTTGAACCCTATGTAACGGTAGGCTCCTTCTACTAAGCTTCGGAGTCGCTTAGCAGGTTGGTGGAAACCGAAGGGTTTACCTTGAAGAGACAAGAGGAGGATGGCGGTGCAAAGAGGGAAGTATCACGTGATAGCGCGGTGCGTAATGAGCTTGTTACCTCCAAGTCAATAGGGTTTGAATTGGAACTTTGAGTTGACTACGATGTTATAAATATGGCTTATGTGGACTAATTACTTCTTGTTTACCGCCGATCGATTTGGAATCTAGATCTAGACTTGCCTGCTTACAAATCGGGAAGCTAGTATTTTAGTTTGTTCCTTATATATATAAAGCTCGCCTCTCTGCCTTGCAATTAGTTCTTTAGTCTAGCAATGAGTATTCCTCGCGTACAACTTAGTATGCCTTGAATTAGACCTTGCTCGCCTCCTTTGTTGTTCACTCGTCTCTCTCCACCCGCCTCTTGGCATTCGTCCCTAGTCTCTCGCCCCCCTCCTCTTATCCCCTGTGCTTCGGTATCTGCTTTACCTCTACTGCCTTTACCGGCTTCGTTACTTCGTCCCTCTCCGCCCTCTAAGGTCTGTTCATTACACACGAAGGGTCAAATGTCTAGCTAAAGGAGTGCGACTATATACTACTAAGAAGCTATAACAATCTACTTGGATAATCGTGGATAGTTGGGATCCCGTATTATCCAGTGTCTTTCTTGGATAATCCATTCTTGGCATTATCCGTATGGGTCCCACGTGACTTCGGCGCTTGGCCTTGTTCCTGGTTTCCGACATTCGTCGGTGTGAAGCGGTCGCTATGTTTACCTGTTCCGCGCCCGCTTACCTTTTATCTTCTCCGGGATTCCAGCTTCCGTCCCTTCGTCCCTGTGGGTCTTCTTCCCGTAGGGGATTCTGTCTTGCGCCTTGCCCCGTGACTTCGCAGTCCCTTGGGGTCCTGTTTCCCGTGCGGGCTCCTCGCCCTTAGGGTCATAAAGCCCGCTTCCTTGGAGGTTCGTAACACAGGCATACCGTCAAGCTCGGAGACACGGCCTAGCAACCTATGAAAAACACCAACTTCAGGCGGAAGTGAAGCATGCGAAGAGACAATACTGGCAGAACACTATTAATAGCGCCAATACCTCCAGAGACATCTTTAAGATCACAAGCTGGCGTAAACAAAGGGGACCGCTTCGAAGCCCGCCCCTAACGATCGACTCGGAGACATATATAGACCCGAGAGACAAAGCCGAGGCACTAAGGAAGGCTACTCTTGAGAGGAGAACTGCTACAGACGATATTAATCCTATGGAAGCCGCTACAGTACCGCGTAAACAGATCTCAGTCCACCTAGGGGTAACGGAAGAAGAAGCCAGAGACGCAATTCTACACACATCAAACACGGCTCCAGGAGCCGATGGAATTACCGTCCAAGTCCTACAAACAATCTGGGCAACCATCCAAGAGTACATCACCAAACTTTTCAACCTCTGTCTTCAGGAGGGGCATCACCCCAAGCCATTCCGCACCGCGGAAATGGTAATGCTCGAAAAACCTGGAAAAAGGAACCTCACAAGCCCTAGAGCCTGGAGACCCATCTCCCTCCTCTCATGCCTCGGTAAAGGGCTCGAACGCCTAGTCGCCAGACGCCTCAGCCTCACGGCAATACAACAAGGAGTACTCAATCCACAACAATTCGGGGCACTCCCCAAGCGATCGGCGACAGACCTGGCTAGCTGCGTGATCCACGACATCGAGAAGGCCCTCGACCAAGGACTCACTGCCTCACTTCTCACGCTCGACGTCAAAGGAGCATTCGATACCGTCCTCCCGGGTAGACTACAAGCAAGACTTCGAGAACAGGGCTGGCCGCATGAGATAGTCAGCTGGACAAGCAGTTTTATGGCCGAGCGTACAGCAAAGATCCGCTTTGAGGACATAATAACCGCAGAGAGGCCGCTCAGCTGCGGGCTCCCCCAGGGCTCACCAGCCTCTCCCGTCCTCTTTATGCTCTACCTTGAGCCTCTCTTTAAGCTGAACAGCCCAAAACAAGCCTTCGGCTACGCAGACGATGTGGCCTTCCTCAGGACTGGGTCTACACTAGAGAGGGCAACAGCAAAACTAGCAACAAATCTCGAAGCAGCCCTCAAATGGGGAATTCAAAACGGCATCTCCTTTGACCCAGAGAAGTGCGAGCTCCAACACTTCACGCGAAAGAACGGACCTTCTAACCCGAGGTTGAAACTCGAATCCCTTAACATTTCGCCCAACAAAGCAACCAGATGGCTCGGAATCTTCTTAGACAAGCGACTCTCTTTCCGAACACACGTAGAGCACTGGACAGGAAAGGCAATAAAGGTTGCAGAACACCTCCGTACCCTCGGGAACACACAGCATGGAGCGCAGGCGGGACTCCTCCGGCACGCAGTCCGCGCATGCATTATCACAGTAGCTTTCTTCGGAGCAGAGGCATGGTGGCCAGGCCCCACACGATACTCGGCTAAGAAACGAGGAGAGGTCTCAACTCTAAGCAAGTCGCTCGTGAGACGTATCAACATAACAGTTAACACAGCACTAAGAGCTATACTACCAGTATTCCGTACAACGCCTACGCCAGCCCTAAATAGGGAGGCCGGCATTCCTCCTGCAGAAGTCATGCTGGAGACAATTCGGCTAAGATACGCAGCCAGGCTTCGCACCCTTGACGAGAACCACCCTCTAGTTACTCGTACAAAGGGGAAAGGATGTGAGGCAGCAAAGCCGAAAGGGTGGTATTGCTCTCAACTGAAAATCTATGTACAAGGAGAAAAGGAAAGAGAGTCTAGAAGGAGAGGGCGAAGGGTAAATATACCCAGTCGCTTGGCGCTGGGCCCGTGCCATGTACCTAGCGCTGTGCACGTGCCCTGGCACGTGACCGGGTCTCCCTCCTGGTTGCTAGCTGCTGCTGGTTAGTTACCCTACAGTCCATGGTGGTGCTGCCTGAGGGGCCTGACACTACCCCCCCCTCTTCCAAGCGAGGTCCTCTGAGCTCTGAAAAGAAATCAGGCATCTCAGGCGCGTTCTTGTGGTATGCGTGATATTCCCGGATCTTGTTAGGCGCGTTTTTGTAGTTTGTCCAGTGTTGCCATGGTGGGTTAGCATTCCATTCATCCCAGTTTCCTGTGAAAGTGACTTTGTATTGGACCCCGTGTCTGGAGTTTCGGCAGTCGACAACTTCGAGGACTTCCCATTCCTCGTGTATGGTTTCATCCTCATTGTCAAAGATAAGGTGTACAGGGCCTGGTTCTTGCACCTGTCCGGGGTACGGGTTGTCTGGCGCAAGGTGCAACTTCCATGGGTGGAAGACGTTGAAGATTCCTTGTTCTTGCATGTGTGGAGGTATGGCTACCTCGTACGCTTTGCCGTCGATGCATCGTGTGATTTCCCATGGTCCCAGGTTCTTTGGTGATAGTGATTTACTATTCCGCCCAAGTTCAAAGTTCCTTGCATCAACAAAGACCTTGTCACCTACTCGGAATGCCGGGTGTGGTTGACGGAACTTGTCTGCATGTCGGGCTTGCTCCTCCTGGATCCAGACTAGCTGTTCTTGAAGGAACTCCCTCATTGCATTGGTTCTTGCAACAAGTCGGTCTGCTCTTGTTACTTCGGCTGCTCCCGGGCCGTTATAGGTTCCAGGCGGTTCAATTCCTGTTCTTGGGTGGAATCCGTTGTCTGCGAAGAAGGGTGATACTCCTGTCGATGCACTAATATGTGTGTTGGCTTGGAATTCGGCTTGTGGTAGGAAGTCTGCCCAGTTGTCTTGGGCATGGTTAATGTAGAGGCGGAGGTATCTTTTCATGCCTTTCACTGAGCTCTCGCTCTGTCCGTCGGTCTCGGGATGGTAAGAGGTCGACATCTTTACCTTCACTTTGTAGCGTTCGAGGATTCGTTGGTAGAGGCGTGAGTTCATTGCGCTGCCTCTGTCTGAGACGATGTCAAGTGGAAATCCTCTCACGCAGAAGAGTCGGCGGTTTAGGGCCTCAACTACTTCTTCAGTGCTAAGGGTTGAAAGGGGCTCGTAGCTCCTTCCTTTTGTAAGGCGGTCCGTAATGGTCAGGCAGTGGTTGAACTCTCTGTTGTTGCGAATACAAGGGGGCAGTTTTTCTGCAAAGTCGATTGACACGTGGAGCCACTTCTGCTGCGGTATCGGTAGGGGTTTTAGCAGTCCTTGCTTCTGGTCTGTGTAGGGCTTGTGCCTTCTACAGTGGTGGCAGTTCTTTGCGAATCTCGTAACGTCTTCTCTTTGTCCTGACCACCAATATCTTTCAGCAAGGTTTCGGTACATTGCTTTTGTCCCGGGATGTCCAGCAAGCGGACTCTCGTGATGGTCTCGTAGCAGGCGTAGGCGTAGTGGCTGGTAGTCTGGGATGACAAGGGTATCTTTTAACCACACCCAACTCTCTTTCACTGAGAAGTCTTGGATGTTTTTCTTGTATCCCTTTCCAATCAAGTGGCTTGGCACGCGGCGGTTCCCTGCTTCGATGCTCTTCCGGAGGTCCTGGATAGCCTCGTCTGCCTCGTATGCTTGTCTAATCAGTTCCTCTAGGTCTAGGGTTTTGTCTGGGCTCGGTGCTTGTTCCTGGCGTGGCTCCTCTTCCTCAAGGTCGTCTGCTGCAAATAGGAGAGTGTTGACGGCAACCTTCATGTCTTGTTCAAGGTTTGAGTCCTGGAGGAGTTGCTGGAATCGGTGCTGCTTCCGCGGGTCGTCTATTCCCTTTGGAAGGTCTTGGGTGCGACGTGTGAGAGAGTCGGGTTTCTCTCCTTGCTTTCCGGGCCTGTATGAGATGACAAAGTTGAACGCGGAGAGAAACTCTGCCCAGCGGGCTTGACGGCTGGTGAGCTGCTTGGTTGTCATGAAGTATTCAAGGTTTTTGTGGTCCGTAAGCACCTTGATTGGTTTTTCAGCCGGTGTACTCATTAGTTCAGGCTTCCAGGTCTCGAAGGAGCGGATGATGGCAAGTAATTCCTTGTCGTAGATCATGTAATTACACTCCGCGGCTGACATCTTCTTAGAGAAGTACGCTACCGGTTTGAGGATTCCTTCGTGCATCTGCGAGAGTACTCCTGCGCTGACAAAGTCTGAAGCATCTGTTTCCACCCAGATCTCCTTCTCTAGGTCAAGGTGAGCAAGGACCGGGGCTGTGGTAAAGGCTTCTTTCAGCTTATCAAACGCGGTTTGCTTCATTTCGTCCTATTGGAAGTCGCGGTACCGTGTCTTCTTTTTCCCGTTCTTTGTCGTGAAGTGATCTCCTCTGGTCATTTCTGTGAGAGGCCTAGCGAGGTAAGAGAAGTTCTTGATGAAGCGCCGGTAGAAGTTTGCGAATCCTAGGAAGGCTTGGACATCCTTGACCGAGGAAGGGGTGTTCCAGTTTACTATTGCCGTGACCTTCTCGGGGTCCATGGTGATACCGTTGGTGCTGATGATGAGTCCCAGGTATTTCACGGTGTTCACGTTGAATTCACACTTGTCTAGGTCAAGCTGGAGTCCTCGTTCTTTCAGGCGCTTTAGAACTTTGTTCACATTGTCAGCGTGCTCCTCTACATTCTCGCTGTAGATTAGGACATCGTCCAGGTAGGCTGTGCAGAACTTGTCAAGGTATTCAAGGACGGAGTTGTTGATGTAGCTCTGGAATGTTCCCGGAGCGTTACAGAGTCCAAAGGGCATGACTAGGTACTCGTACTGTCCAAAGCGTGTGTTAAATGAGGTGAGATATTCGTGTCCTTCCTTGATGCGGATCCGGTTGAAGGCGTGGACTACATCTAGCTTGGTGAACACTCTGGCTTTGCTCAGCTGAGTAAGCGTCTCGTTGATGTGAGGGATAGGGTAGCGGTTTTTTCGGTGACTGCATTAAGAGCCCGGTAGTCGACGCAGATTCTTAGGCCTCCTCCGGGTTTCCTAACAACCAAGAGAGGTGCGGTGCAGCTGGATGAACTAGGTCGGATGAACCCTTTTCCAAGATGCTCATCGATGTATTTCTTGACAGCCTCATTCTCTTGTTGTGACATGGGGCGGTAGCTTTTCTCATAGGGGGCACGCAGCCCGGTCTAAGGTTGATTGCATGATCCTCCTTCCTGTGGGGCGGGAGTTCATCGGCAATTGTCTTGTCCCAGAGTTCCTCAATCCAGTGGTGTTCTTTTGGTAGCCGGGCTAGGCGTTCTTCCCGGCTATGCTGTTTCTTTCCTCCCATGAACTTCTGAAAATCGTCTTCCTTTCTCTCAGCCATGGTTGTAGCGCTAAGGTTCGTGGGGTTCGTGGGGTTCTCCCTGACGTTGTAGAAGTACCCTTCGTAGCCCGGTTTCCTTGCCAGGCGCAGGAAGGTCGAAGCAGAGCAGAATTTGATGTTGGGGCCTTGCTCCTTCGGGGGTTCGTATTTGTGTCCCACTGCATACTCTGTGTGGGGAAGGCCGTGGAGGCAGCCCAACTTAAAGCATTTGGCGCTGCAGAAGCGGACCGAACGTTTTTCCCAGTCGATGATGGGGTTATGGGTACGGAGCCAACCATCGCCTAGGATCAGTGGGTAATCTCCTAGCTTGGCGATGTAGCAAAGGAGTTGTTCTTTGTGTGTGCCGACAATAACATCTACCAGAGCGGCGTGGGTGATGTACTGGGAGAAGCTGCCGTCTCCCAGAGTCATACGGATCCGTTTTGTGAGGGGTATTCTTGGTGTTTTTGTTGCGCGGACGAAAGAGCCATCAATGAGTTCAGCTTGGCTTCCGTTGTCGAGAAGAGATTGTATGTTCATTCCTGCTACTGTAGCCCGTAGAATGAGGTGGGTTCCCTCAATCTTGTTTGCTTGTCTGTCTACTGCTACATTGGATACAGTGATCCTCTTCTGACGTGGGCCTGCTGATTGCTCACCCAGCTCTTTGTCCTGTTGAGGTCCCAGGGGGCGACTTACTCCTGGGACGTGGAGTTTTCCGACTCGCCGTCGGTGGCAAGCTCCTCAATGCTGGTGATGTGGGCAAACTTGGCACGGTTGTTGTTGGGGCAGACTGAGTCGGTGCTGCGGTGGCCGGAGCCACGGCAACGAAAGCAACGGCGTTCCTTTGCCATCTTGGTCTGCTCCTCAGGTGTCATCCTCTTGGGGTTCAGTTCGGGGTTGTACCATGGGCCGGTCCATCCTTCAGGCTTGGATGCAGTTGGGGAGTAGCGCTGCGGCTCTTCCTTGTTATCAGTACTGGTGGGGGCGTTGCGGTTGAACCGGATGCGTTCGTTCGAGGAGCCAGAGCCCTGGCCACGCTCCCTGTCCCTGTTTGTGCGCTTCTCAGGTCTTGGGTTGAGGGATTTAATCTCTTCGCGCCGGTATTCTCCCTTGCGGAGCATGTCTAGGAGTTGCTCAACAGTGTCGAAGCTCTGGAGGGCAACCGAGTAGGCCAGCCCGGGCACGACGCTGCCCTGCAACTTGTCGATCTTGTCCTCCTCAGAGGTGTCTGTGAGGTCCCATAGGGTGCAGAGCCTTGCGTGGTAGGCATCGATGGACTCTTTCTCGGTCTGCTTGGCGGCAACGAGCTCACACCTAGCTTTCTTTTTGCAATGCCCATGCCGCAGATCTTTCCCAGCTTCTCCATGAAGGCTTCAGGACTCAGGTTGCTTGTTAGGAAGGGGCGCATGGTAGGGGCTACTGACTCAGCCAGACGGGAGTAGATATGGCGAACCATAAGCTTGTTATTGCCGCGGAAGAAGTCTTGTTCAACTTCAAGCTTGAAGCCCATGTTTTCTTTGAAGGTGATAAAAGCTTGGATATTGGTGGAGCTAAGCTTGTCGACGTCACTGGTAAGCATCTTGCGGGAGCCGGAGTAAGGCTGAGTCTGTTGCGTGTCCATGGTGTCCTCGCTCTGGCGGCGGTTGAAGTTGTGGGGGCCTCCTGCGTCCCGCTGTATGTTGTCAGTGAGGTTCACGTTGAGGCGTGTCAGTTCGTCATTTTCCTGGCGGAGCGTCTGGAGCAAATTATTGCCGCGGTCTGTCGCCTTTTTATAGCCAACACGGAGCTTGTTGTACCTCTCTTGGAGACTCCTGTGTTCATCCTGCAAAGTTGCGTGGTCTATGTGCTTGTGTTCGTTGCTGGTCGTAAGGAGCTGGAGGGTGTAGTAGAACTTGGCGCGTTGATTGGCCGGGGCCAAGGTGTACCAGTTGTGGAAAGCGTCGTAGTTGGGCCAGCGGTGGCTCTCAAGCGCGATGTCGTTGGGAAAGCTCGGGCTATTGGCAAGGTCGAGGGAGTGCGCACAGGACTGCGCTATCTCCTCAGGGTTTGGGGCACTCTGAGAGATCGAACGCGTCTCGCGGGGCTGGTTCCTGTTGCTATTGTGGGGGCGGACGGTGTCGGGGAGTGGGGATTCCTCATTAGCATGGTCTTCGCATGAAGCCCTATTGTGATGAGAGGCAACACTGCTGGCGCGGCTGTGGTTTGGCATGGTGAGGTCTTCTTGGTTGGAATTTCTGATGGCTGGTGGATTTTGTGTCCGATGATGTCGGTCTGTGTGTGTGAAAGTCTTCACTCGGTCTGTGCTCTGGGTCAGGTTCTTGTTCAGGTGAGGGCAGAAGTCGTTCCTTGTGTGTGAACTGTTCTGCTGCGCAATGTCAATGTCGTGTGTCTGGTCAGGTTGTTGTGTTGGAGGTACATAGATTGTGTGAGGCAGCAAAGCCGAAAGGGTGGTATTGCTCTCAACTGAAAATCTATGTACAAGGAGAAAAGGAAAGAGAGTCTAGAAGGAGAGGGCGAAGGGTAAATATACCCAGTCGCTTGGCGCTGGGCCCGTGCCATGTACCTAGCGCTGTGCACGTGCCCTGGCACGTGACCGGGTCTCCCTCCTGGTTGCTAGCTGCTGCTGGTTAGTTACCCTACAGTCCATGGTGGTGCTGCCTGAGGGGCCTGACAAAGGACAAACCAGACTACTTAGAACAGCACGACTTCTTCCAGAGAGCGAAAGACCTCTACTCCTTAAACCTAAGCACACTACCCGGACACAGCAGACAAGAAGCTCTAAGACAACCGCAGACACCATGCGATGGATCTCATTAATCCCACCCACTGATATTACCCTCTACACTGATGGGTCCCAGGATGCAGCTGGCAACACTGGGCTAGGATACGTGGGCTTCCAACGCGGATATAAAGTCTGTGAGGGCTACCAAAGCCTAGGCACAGCGGCCGAGGTCTATGATGCAGAGATCATCGCTATCGAGGCAGGAATAAGGGCAGCCGCGCAGCGGGCAGATACGCAAAGGGCAACGAACATCTACGTCCTCCTTGATAACCAGGAAGCGGCCTGTAGGACACTAGAAGGAATCCCTACCGATACCAGCCAAGGGAGCATCCTTAGGATCCGACAACTAGCGACACTGTGGAAACGACGAAAACGAGCACCCAGCATCCAACCAGGAGAAATCATGATCTACTGGATTCCGGGACACCAAGGAATTCCAGGCAACGAAGAAGCTGACCGCCTGGCCAAATAGGGCGCCGCATCCTCTGCTCCTCCAGACATTCCACTGACAGTAGCAAAGATCAAGAGGATTGTAAAGGAACGAGCGCACGAAAGCTTCGAACAGTGGTGGACAGAAAACGCCCCAAAATCCTACCAGGACCTAGAAATCCCTTTGGCAAAGGGTGCTCCACCAGAACTTCTCCTCCCTAGGAAGACACTAGGTCACCTACTGGCTGCACGATCAGGCCATGGAGACTTCCAGGCGTACCACGAACGTTTCCGCCACACTGAACAAAATAACCTCTGCCGCTGTGGGCGGCCAAAAACAACGATACACTTTGCATTCTGTAGACACGCCCGTAAAAGAACAAACTGCCTTCGAGGCAAGCCGAGGGATATTATCCCTATGACTCTAGCCACGCCAAAAGGGGCTATCCTCTTCGCAAAGTTCGTAGAAGAATCTCGCTTCTTTACGGATATTAGCGCCCGGAACCAGCAGGCAGACGCACTGTCAACCCTAGTCTCTTCAGACCATCACCACCATATCTAAATTGACTCCCCCTTTCATATTTTATCTCTCTTTCTTTCCTATGTATAGTCGCCCATAGAGGCCCAAACACTCCTTCACACCCTAAAGCCGAGCAGGAGGTAGAGAACGCCTTACTGCGATATCCAGCCTACAGAGACGCGACGTCCCAGATATGTCACCCCTTAGCGTAGACTGTAGGTAGAGTGGCACGTCCTATGCCCCATGGGAGGCCTAAGGGCACACGGTGATAGGCATACTGCCGACCCACGCGTGGACCCGCCGGACGTTAAATAGCAATCAATCAATCAATCAATCAATCAAGGTAAACCCTCACACGGCTTACCACCCTCTTTGGTGTTTGATCCTTAGAGGTAGAGGCCCGCCGTTACACTAGCGGTAGGTATGACAGGATGAAGATCTTAAGTAAAAATGGCCGTATCACTTTTGCGTGGGGATGCAGCTACTGCGAGGCCTTCATACGCATGCTCAACGAAGAACTCTGGCAGGAACATCACCAAGGCCCCCGAAAGGAAATTACATTTTCTATGAAATCCGATTGCAGAACCTGCTTTGTGTAACGAGCGGGCCTCTACCTCTAAGGATCCAAACACCAAAGAGGGCGGAAACCTGTCGAAGGCTTTTCCTTGAGTGGGTACAAGAAGAGGTACGTGAGAAACGAGTAGACGACTGAAGACTGAGCACTGCGTGCGAAGGCCTTGTTACCAATAGAGTCCAAATTCTATTGTGAAGTTGACCACGAAGGTCAAAGCTATCTAAGGAGTGTGGTTTATATACACATAGGAGAGTGTCTACAATCTAATATTGATCTTATTGATCTGTCCCTTAATGCCTGAGGCATGCGGGATCAAAGGGATCAATTCCTTGGCATCACGTGATACACGTGACTCATGGTGGGTCTTCATGGCGCGTGTCTGCGCCCCGCTTGCTTCCTTTCCTACCCTATCCCGACTCTGTGAAGGCTGTGCCGTAACACTTTGCTATCCGCCAAGGCTTCCGTCGCGCACACCGGGCGTGCGCCGCGCAATTCACAGGAACAGAGGCTTTCAACCTGGAAAGCATGTCGCCAATGATGGGTCTCGACATATACTTCCTGTGGCCGGCTGTTCAAAAGGAGGGCCAGACCAGGAAGGGAATCTATCTTCTGCCCCTTGACGTCCCGGATAGCCAGCCTCCCGGAAGACTTGTCGATCCGAAAGTGACCAATCTTCGCTTGGTCGAAGAATGGATTCACTATTGCGACGACTGGCATGTCGACACTTGCCGTCCGGTACGTTATCAGGAACTCGATGAAATAAAAAGTCTTCGGGTAGTCGATGTGCAGAAGCAATGCCTCGCTTATATACCGCCATGTTCGCGCTATTTCGCCCTAAGCTATGTATGGGGACAGGCCAAAACGCTGCAGACAACGAGACAGAATCTGGGGCAGCTCGAGCAGGAGGGAGCGCTTTCTTCCGAGGGGTCCGAGGCTCCGCAAACTATCCGAGATGCTATTACGGTGGTGTCAAGGATCGGCGAGCGATACCTTTGGATTGATGCCCTGTGTATCATTCAGGATACGAACTCTGACGAAAAGCCGGTCCTCCTAAGACAAATGGATAGGATCTACGGAAATGCGTATGTCACTATCGTTGCTGCTGTTGGGGACAATGCAGATGCTGGACTACCTGGCATCAGTAGTGACAACCCTCGAGTAGTTCCCCAGGGAGTGCTATCCTACGGCAGCGGACGACGCCTCGCCATTTCCCAGTCTCCATTGGAGAACAACCTTGGAAAACACCTTGAAAAGGCAAATAATACATGCGTATGGAACCGGCGTGCGTGGACTTTCCAGGAGCGGCTACTTTCGCCGCGACAACTCATCTTTCTGGAGGAAGGCGTACACTTCAATTGTCTAAGCATGACGTGGACAGAAGATGTTGTAGCCGAGAAGAAAGAAACGAATCGTCACTACCAGATGTTCGACTTTGAAGGTGTAACGGACGAGGATCGTTGGTTCTCAGGCATTAGCAGAAAGGGGAAACGGCCGAGGAAGAAGGACGAATACACACTTCGTGGCCCTGATGCTAGCTTCCCCAGTTTCGTGGACTACTGCAACCTCGTCTCAAACCATCTGCAAAGAGGCCTCTCGCGTGAAGAAGATATTCTCAATTCGTTCCAAGGAATCTTGAGTAGCTTGGGTCACGCTTTCGGCTCTTTCCACTACGGACTTCCTGAGACGTTTTTCACCATGGCACTGATCTGGCAACCAAAGGGCTTCTGCCGACGTCGGGTAAGTACCACAACAAATCAGGCAGTGACGGAGCTCCCATCGTGGTCCTGGGCCTGTTGGACCTGTGAAGTTGACCTCGAGCATTGGCAAGCCGCTTGCGACTATGTTTTTCACGAGGGCATGGCGCGGGCCTATCGCACAGCCCCAGCAGCCATCTTCTCACTTACCGCTGAGACAAGTGCACAAGAGACCTCACGTGTTGGAGTATCAGACGATGGCTTGCGCTATAGATATTTCGCGGATGAGCCTCCATCCTCATGGACAACACATCTGCCGGACGGCTGGGATCATAAAGACGTGAAAGAGAGGATCTATCTGGGTCATCAACGCTTCGCTGATTTCCAGCTTCGCGCTGATCCCGGAATTCAGTTCTTGTCAACCACATTGGCCCGTGATCACGTGTTTTGTTTGCTTTTGCGTATACACGCGTTCTTTCTTTGCTTTTTGCCGCACCATACACTTACCCCTACACACCTCATTTACTTCAATTATGCGTATTTCCGTAAATCCGATTACTGCAAGTATATAGCAGACCTTAGTAGTAATAATAAGAAAACCAGCGGTGTATTCTTTCTCGCGCCGTTCGACAGTTCTTGTATCCCATCCCGGTGTCGCCTACTGTCAATCCGCTTCAGTGGCAGATTCGTTCTCCAGTCCTTCACTTCCGCGCCGAGACAGCGATTTTCAACGTCTCGTGCAAAGACACCACATACAATGGGCGCCAGAATATTTCATCGATTCTTGACGCTGGTTTGCAGTGGTGTGGTGTTGCGATCCTGCACGAGAGGCTACGTGAGGCTAACGCTGAGGGCGAGATGAATGCGGAGTTTGTGAAAATCGCGGACGGAGAGATATTTGCGGGTTGTGTTGAAGAAGAAATTTTTCCGGAAGCGCGGTTCGTTCGATCCTGGGGCGTACCGGAATGGTACCGATACGTGAATGTAATCATGGTGAGGTCGCGAGAGAGAGGTTTGATGGAGAGAGTAGCGGCTGGCAGAATTCGTGGAGACGGGTGGGGGTCTGCCACAAAGGTAGTCAAGGATATCCGCTTAGCATGACGAATCGAAGCAGGTGTAGTTGATATGATATTCAGCAGCTCTCTATAACAAAACAATCTTCCCAAGCTCCAAATCAAAATTACGAATACATAGCGTCCAAGATCATACATACGTATAGCATACACTGTGACTTCCACATAAAATCTCCCTACGGCGTCAACACAGGCGCTCTTCGATGAGCTGAACAATTTTGTCGTACCCTCCTCCTTTAGCTAGTTCCTGAGCAGTAAGTCCGTCGATGTCTCTTGCGATGATTTCCATCCTTCCCATGTGTTTAAGCAACGTATCCACGGCATCCCTGTGACCCATACTCGCCGCGAAGTGTAAGGGCGTCCACTCGTAGAAGCCAATTCTCAAGTCGGTCGGACGGGTGACCTTCACTACGGATCTGAATGATGATATCGACCGGAACGACTGCACGGAAGAGCGCCGAGAATCCCTGGGCGAGCTCTCAACCATTTGATCCGCTTGCTCTTCGGCCTTCGCTTCTCTATGCAAAATATGTCGAATAGTGTCAGAAGAGCCACCCTTCGCTGCCAGGTGCAGTGCCACGGAGTGCGTAGTCCTCAGCTCGTGCTCATATTCTTTGAAGTCAGCGCCGCGATCAAGGAGCAGCTTGGCCACCTCCCAGTGCCGCTTATCACAGGACTGAACAAGCGGCGACCAGCTTTTCCCGATTTGGCCGACGTATGCACCAGCCTGCAGGAGATATTCCACGGAGGCCAATTCCCCGCTCTGGGCCGCTTGGATCAGCGGCGTCCTTCCTTGCTCGTCGGATGAATTCAACATGTCAGCAGACACGCATCTCCGGCCGCACTTGACCGCCAGGTGTCCTACGTCTCGGAAGTGCTCCGGTTGCAGGTGTAGACTCGCGCCGTTCTGGAGGAGGACCATCATCAGATCTACATTGCCGCTCGCTGCTGCGTGAACAAGTGGGGTCTTGAGATGCAGATCTGGCGCGTTTGGATCCGCGCCGTACGCCAGGAGCAGATACACAAATGCCTCATTTCCAGCTGCTGCTGCCAGGTGTAGGGGCGTCCGTAGGAGCGCGTCCGGCAAGGAAGGTCTCAATCCCGCGTCCAAGAAAACCTCAGCTACCTTGAGGTATTGAGAGGAATTTGGAACAGGGTCCATTCTGCGGCTCGACGTGGCCGCCTGCCGGTATTCGCTGACAGAGCGGAACAGCTGGATTTCTGATTCAGTCCAGGACTTCTGCACAAGAGCATCTATTCCGTGTCTGTCGTTCGGTTGGACACAAGCTGCTGCTGCACGATGCAGAGCAGTCTGGCCAATGTAGCCCTTCTGGCCCACGGAAGCGCCTTTACAAAGCAGGAATTTGACCATCTTGACGTCGCCACGCATGGCTGCCAGGTGGATTGCTGTGTCCCCGAGCATGTTGCGCGCTGAAATTTGCTCGCCAGAGTCCAGTGTATCCTGAACGGCCCGGAAATCTCCAGCTGCAACTGCTCGGTGAAGCGGCCGGTTGAGAATGTGCCACCGGGTAAGGAATGCCGCCATATCCATGGGAACCGCGGCTGAGAACTGATCCGCTGCAGATACAAACAAAGGAATTTCACCCCTCTTGTTTGGAATGGCGAGTGGAGAATCGTCATAAGCTAACAACAGTCTGGCGCAGTCAATGTAGCCGTGAAGGATTGCCAGGTGTAACGCAGTGTTCCTGTCCTCGTCGACCGCCGACGCATCGGCGCCAGCAGACAGCAACATAGTGACGACATTGAGTCGAGAAGCCTTGTAGACATGTTTCGGTAGATCCAAAGGCGAAATTGCACAGTGCAGGGGAGATTTTCCATCTGCGGTCCGGAGGTTGGTATCGGCGCCTTTTTCCAGAAGGGCTTCAACAATACCAGAGTCGAGTGCCTGGCAGGCTGCGTGGAGCGGAGATTGGCGGCCGTCTTTTGTGGATCCTTTGATCACATGTTGTGGTGCTTTGCGGATGAGCCGTAGTGTGCGGTCCTTTGGATACTGCCTGATAGCGGTCCGAAGGAGCTGGTAGCTGAAGCTGCGACGCTCTATCAGTCATCGTAGCATATGAGCACCAGCCGGACATAACTCACTCGGACATGGCGAGCACATCCGTCGCTGGTAGGGCTAAGACTGCCGCTATAACGTTCAATCCAGAACGCAATTTAAGATATTCTCGATGGGTATAGGGGCAAAAGGAGAATGCCTGGCGAATGGCCGAGCTTCTCACAAGCGAGGCTCCACTTTAGTCCCCAGCATGGCTAGCAAAGAGCACGGGTACCTCGGCTAGGCAGATCAGCCCGTGGACAATTGGATCTACGATATGCTTGCGGAGGAAAACTTCAATCTATCGGAATCCATTCAGAAAATCAGTACGGTCAACTGTCACTTGATGCGGATTTCCATCTCACGTACTTGAACAGCAGGTTCTTCTATGGGTCTCTCGATGGAAGACATCGACACGCAGTTTTCTGTTTTCTCGCCATACGCGTCCTTTCTCTCCAGGATTTGGAGAAGCTGCGGTACAGAGCCGCACTTGAAGCTGGTAATTGCAACGGTTGGAATCCGTGACAATTTTGAGATCTACAACATGCCAAAATGAATTCCTGAGCATGCCAACCAGCCACACTCAGAAACTGTGAAATGACACTGGAAGACGATTGAACGTTGTCTCAAGACTGGCTCTTGAAAATCTCGTCAAGACGATCCTAGCCATCTTTGCCATTGCGCTAGGGTTGGATGATGAGCGGTGGTTCCTTCAGCGGCATCGCGATGCCGGGAGGAGCAGCGGGGACCATTTTAGGTATATGGAGTACTGTGTGAGAAGCGAGGATCCATGATCCACAAGTGCTGCATAAACGTGGACTTTTGAACGAGGGAGTCCTGGGTATTGATTGGAAACCTTTGGAAGCAGCCTTCGCCTCAAGTTTATTTACTCCTCCCGTCGCATGCGAAGAATACCAGAAAATCTTCATCAAAGGACCGTTCAGGGGCATTACTACCCAAGGAATCCACGACCACAGTGGTAGATACTCAAGAATCTAGAGGAAAGTATATACGTTAATGATGTACCCTACTGCTCCAATGGGAGCGCCGAGTCCCGCTCCGCCTACAAGGCGAATACCGTAGCTGATAGGAACAGTACTTCTCACTGCCATTGCCGCTCCTGCGCCACAGCCTGCACTTCCAAGACACCACATATCCCGAAATTTCTGTCTCTTGTCGGCGAGGAGATTCCAACTGCTGTCCTGCCAATCGGTCCTCTCCTTGCCCCACATGCGGCCGACAAGGATAAAAGCATTTATTGCTGTTCCAATGCTCACGCCTCTTGCGCCACCACGAGTGATGCTGGAGCGGAGCCGATCGGTAGTGAAGGGTTTATTTTGGTATTTGTTCCATATTGTTTTAACCGCTAATGGGCTCAGTGCTATGAATGGACCAATCGTAAAGTCTCGGAGAAGGGCGTCCATGGTAAGGATGGAACGCGCATATCGCTGATCTTCTGCGCATTTGGCGTGTGGAAACAAGGACGACATTGGCTTAATGAGAGGGAAAACCTGGCTTGTCCATGTAAGCTCTTGGTAGTTCTTAGGATTTCGAATGTCGATACAAATAGTGGCTTACAGTTTCGGTCCTGTCAAAGTGGGGAAGTTTAATCGAGTACGAGAAAACGCAGCAGCTAAGGTAAGCTGTGCATAGGAAGTAGAATGGCTAACTCTGCCTCTCAAAAGTGGAAGCTAATACAACTTAAATATCTATGGCCTATGTATCAGGCTTCATTACGTGTAGAAAGAGATAGGAAGTTATGTACCCTGCCAAGCTTCCAGGAAGACATCGGGCTGATTATCAACTTCCGAAAGGAATTCAGGAATGACTTTTTAGGCTTCTGCAGGAAATTGATAGTAGATTAGAAAGACAGTCTACTAACTGTCACCCAGCTGAATTCTGATTTTAGATGATGTTTTAACAAGCTCAATTGACAAACGCCGTGCAAAATACCCGCCTCTAGCTATGGAGGTGTCTTCAGTATGAGGCCCAACACTCGAACTGTGACGCAAAAGTCCATCTGCGTAATCCTATTAATTTGCTATCTCAATGCGAGTCGCGGAAGAAAAACGAGGCCGGACGAGCCGCCTCGGCCGAACGAGACTCACCGTTGTTTCTAGCCAAGAACAGTGTCCGACATATGTCTACCGCGCCTGAATATTCAACGAGCGTTGGACAGCTGTCCGACTGTGAGGATTTGGACGTGTCAATGGGCTTGTGTCGGTGGCGTGAGAGAGAGGGAGGGGAATAGGGGAGGTGCCCGCCCTACTCGCGACTTTTTTTTATCAGACTATAACTCCCATCAATTGGCTGAACATACTGTAGGGTTCATATTCTCCGCCTCTACGCCTCGGGACTCTTCGACGCTCATCCCAAAGTCAAGCTTGTTATCGGCCACGTGGGTGAAACGCTTCCCATGATGATCGGACGTATTGGGCAATGGATTCGTGGCTTTACCGGTGTGAAGCGGAGCTTCGAAGACATCTGGCGGACGAACATCTATGTTACCACTTCCGGCTTTTTCGATGTGCCGCCGCTGAAACTTCTCCTGGAGGCCATGCCTCTGGATCACATCATGTATTCTGTCGACTACCCATTCGGCTCGAACGAGGATGGAGCCAGGTTTCTGAAGCAGGTTAGGAGGGAGAAGGTGCTCGAAAACTACGGCGGAGAGGAGGCTTGTCGTGGTTTTGTGAGGGGGAATGCAGAGAAGCTGCTGAAACTGGAAAAAGAATGAATCGTTTCTTGGTTGCATCGTCCATGGTGCTTGATACCGAAGAGTAATTGAGTAGCTATGTTAACCGCACGCTGATTGTAGCGCAACACTCGTTCCCTCGTGAGTAATGACGATTATGACGCTCTAACAGACTGCAGTAGAGAAAATTTGTTTAGGCATGCACTGAAAAGTCAGAGAACCAGGGCATCTGATAACCCGCAAGACCTCAATCACGAAATCCACATCATACACCCCATTAAACTTAAACAACCCCAGCACCTGCGGCGCCGTCCCACACCCCTCCTCCCCGGCACCGAAACCTCGGCCCTCACCCCCCCCCCCCCGACCCGACACACGCCGCGCTGACCTCGTACGTCACGTTCCGCCGCAACCCCCGCCCGACGACCTGCACCATGTCCAACCCGACCCCCGGCCGCACCGCCACCAACGCCGACGCATCCGGACGCGTCCCCGCCCCACCTACTCGCACGGCTCTATTCACCACCGCCGTCTGGCCGCCCAGCCCCCGCGTCCGGAGGCTCCGCGTCCCGTCGCCGGCCGGCACGGCGCCCGAGACATAGACCAGCGCCTGGCCCTCCTGCCCGACGCGCCGGGAGCGCACGACCGGCAGGGCCGCGGCGGTCAGGACGAGGGTGTCGCTGTGCGTGTTGACGACGTGGAGGCGGGTGTTTTCGGGGCGGGGTCAGAGGCCGTGCGGCTGGACGCCGGGCGCTGGTGTTCGTGGCGACGGGGGCGGGCGGCTGCTCCGGGTCGGGCTGGCGGTACGCGTTGGTGTCGTCTGCGCCGGCGACGGTGACGAAGGCGTGGGTGGGGCCGTTGATGACGGCGGAGTTGGCGTGGTTGGTTTCGGGCCCGGTGCGCAGGACGGAGACGGCGCGAAGGGTGGCGGTGGAGATGATGCTGGCGGCGCCGAGCAGCTTGTGCGCGGCCCAGAGGCGCTGGCCGTCGGCGGAGAGCATCATGTCGGAGGAGAAGGGGTGGGCGAGGCCGGTGATGTTGGCGATGGTGGTGCGGGAGGGGATGTCGAGGACGTGGATGTAGGGGGAGCGGATGTGGTTGATGTAGGCGCTGGCGCCGTCTGGGCTGAAGAGAACTGGGACTCGCAGTCAGGAATTCTGTTCATGTGAATTGGGCTGGGTAGTACACCTTTACTCGGTCCCCCGTAGGAGGGGATGATCCTCTGTCACGCCGCCTTCGAGTCCGTCGACGACACTTACATGGTCTACACCCCTCGTTCCAACCCAGATCGTCCGGTTGTCGGCGGCGAAGAATGCTTCATGAGGCTGTCTGTCGGTGGAGGCTTGGCTCACAATGCTGTTGTCCTGCGTTCGGATGACTGTCACGGTGTTGCTCGTTACGCTCGTCGAGACGATGTATTTTCCGTCACGGGAGAATTCCAGGCCATGGGAATTGGCGGAACGGATGTATTGCGGGCCAATTACATCCGACAGACGGCTGGAGCCTATGGAGATCGTCCCAAGTACCGAATACGTGTTTGGATCAACGACAGTGATGCTGTTTGAGGACTGGTCTCCGGTATAGATGCGGTCCTGAGATGAAATCGGGGCTCCAGCACCGGCAGGGGCTGGCACTTGAGCCTGGCTGAACGCTGTGCCCGCAAATGGCAATAGGACCAGCAGAATTTTAATTGCGAGTCTCATGGCGTGGTTAATTGTGTTCAGTAGAAACGATACAGCGCATCAGCGGCCTTTTGAATCCTGGACATGAGCCCAGCGGGGGCTCTGAGACCATGGTGAGCAGGTTAGTACCCAGGGTTTTGACGAAGACGAGCCGTTTACGAGTATCAGGCCGTAAGCAAGGTAGCTTCGTAAGCTCTCCTTTGAACAGATATACTAGCAAATCGATTTTCAGCTGCCAGAGAAGCCTTGATACTCTGTAGTCCTACCTGCAGCATAGAGGCCTTTGTATATGATATCATCGCCTTACAATACTCATAAGCTAGAACTCTGTCGCAGGAAAATTTCAACATCGTGTGGCTCTGGCAGTTACACTGGCTTTATCACGATAACACCTAATCATGCAAGAATTCACTTTCGCGAAACTAGCCTAAGGGTTGTTATTTCATGAGCTGCTGACCTGTTATGATCTCAGTTGACGTGTTATGTAGTCCGAATCTCAGCGGCCAGGCTTCGACGGGTGACTGCGGCGTGCCGCAGTTCTGAGCCGGCACTCTTCCCACGACAATAGCAGAACAATCAATATTCAGGCAGAAGTTACATTTATTTTTATACGCGACCTTTTTAAAGCTGGAAAGAGCCAAAAGGGTGGCATCGACGTGCTTGAAGTCATTCACTGCCGAGCCCTTGGAGCCAAACGTGTCGTGCTCACCGCCGTGATCTCAAGCATGGCGTGATCCTTGGCTCATGCAAGGTACCATCTATCTCAATCGTGGGTGCTCGCATCTGGAAGCTGGCTCCGTCGCCGAGGCCAATCCTTTCAGACACTTGGTCTGAAATTGAGCTCGGCGCTTATTGTTTCATCCACACTTAACAATCACAGGCAAGCAAAAGCCACGAGGTGCGCAAGTCGAGAGATAGACCGAAATGAATTTATGTACTTGACTGGGCTATCCGATCCACAATTTGCCGACAACTGACCCCATTTCCCAAGAAATGCCCCCGAGCGAATCTCCCAAAAGTCTCGCTGCCACAGCCAATAATGATTCCGGCACTGCATTTAGCAGCCAACAGCCAGAGCCTGCGCGTACAGGGTGTAAGTGTCCGCGTGCCTCAGGTTCTGCGCGGCCGACAGCGAGCGGACGAAGTTGTAGCCGTAGCCGCCAAAGTCGTCGGTGCCGGCGATCTGGGACAGGTGGGTCATCTCGTGCAGGATGGTGGTCTGTTGGTCCTGGGCGTGGCAGGCGGAGCTGGTGGGCGACAGGCCGGAGAAGAAGAGCGGGCAGTTGACCATCAGTGACGCGCTGGGCTGGGTGTAGGCCAGCACGCCGCCGCTGCACGCGCCGAGCACGTCGCTGCAGTACTGGCGCGACACGCCCGACGTCGTGGTGCCGCACTCGGACACGATGCGGCCGAACACGGCGGCCACCTGGCTGCGCGTCGAGGCCGAGGTCGTCTTGTAGTACTCCTGGAACTTGGAGGCCGAGCCCGAAGCCGCGGCCGACTGCGCGCGCGAGGCCAGCGTGCGGCAGTTGGCGATGGCGTTGCGGGTCGCGGTGCCGCGGGTGCCGGTGCAGTCGCTCTGGACGACAGTGCGCTTCATCTTCTCGTGGAAGGAGGTGTGCACGGCCTTGGCCTCGGCACCGTCGACCTCGGTGGAGATGGTGTTGCTGACGAACGGGACGGCCGAGGAGATGTCGGTGGAGCCGTCCTCGGCGACGGAGAAGGCGCCCTGGGCGAGCAGCTCGAAGGCACCGCCGGTGCTCAGGTCGTGCGTCTCGGCGGGGTCGAACTCGACCTCGATGGTCTCGCCGGCGGCGATGCTCTGGAAAGCCTCCTCGCCCAGACCTTCGGTGCTGACGCGGAAGCGAACACCATCGAACGCGACACGGCTCTCTGTGTGGAATGTTAGTGCTCATGGGATATGAGATGAAGGAGACGTCAGGATTGGTACGGACCAGCAGTGTGAACCTCAACCTTCTCAACAGGGAATTGGTCCAAGATGGTGCCGGTCTTGAACAGCTTCAGGGCAGAGGAGCCAGTATTGGTGATCGAAGCCTTGACGGCGGAGTTGCCAACGACCTCAAGTTTGACATCCAGAGGAGTGTCGCGCTTGTTTATGTCAACCGAGACGGCGGCGACCAAAGAGGCCAGGAGGGAAAGGCTGCCGATGAACTTCATCTTGAACGATGGTTGGCTTGTGATGAGAAGGACTTGAGGATTGCTCTGCTGATGGCGTTGGGTTTCCTACGAGAAATGGAGCTCACTTTATAGCTCTCCGTCTCCCAGCGGCCTGTATACATCTGGTCATGATACCGGGGTAGCCAAGAAAGGAACCAGGCGCAAAAGAGAAGGAAGAAGTGTGGAGTAGTTTGATGCGATAAAGATTCTTGGAGTAGCCTACCGTCGCGTGAGGACTGTGGCGGCCTCCGAAGGCCCAAGCATTCAATGACAAGGCGGGTGTACCAGCCAAGAGGCCATACGATGTATGAATTCTGGGCGCACATCCGGAGAAGCACGACAATCAGTAACGTCCGATGCACACGCTGGCACTGCAACAGCTGTAAGCGACCCGCCTTCTCGTGTTTGGGCCGAGACTGTTGGTCCGGAAATGTTTCTACTGCTGTGGTAACTGTTCAGTATAATTTGCCATTGAGAACAATCTTTGCGAAGCGGTGTGCTTCGCGTTGGGCATCCCATAAGGCGCTCTGTAAGGCAGAGCCCTCATCACGTGTGCAATTCAATTGGCGGTCTCTGTCCTTTGCGGTCAGTAAACACGACATGTCAACCCAGACTCTGGTCCACCTAGCGAGGGCTGGATTTGGTCACGATGTTGGTGATGAAGGTTGGGGGAAAGCGGAGGTGCGATGATGGACGTGCTTGTTGCCATGTCAGGCAGGAGCGAGGGATAAAGACGGAGAAGCAAAAGAGAAGGAGTTAATGATCCGAAAGTCTTGGAGGAGCGGAGAGCTTGGCGAGCGGTGCCTAAAACGCCAAGAAGCGCTGCCGGTGGGTTGGCGGAGGGTTGGCGGAGCATGATAAGCCCGGAGCTTGGCATGGCTGTCGCTCTCCTCCGCCGAAGGGACTGCGCTCCCCTTTGTGGCGTTATCAGGGCTAAATGGCGCCATCCAGTAAGATGCCGCCTGCCAGCATCTAGACGATGTGCCGTGTCTTGGACTCCGCCAAGTGATGCCGCGTGCCGCTCGCAACGGATCAACACCTTCCCTTTCCATCTGACCCAAAAGCGCAAGCCTTCTCTTGTTCCCATCTTGGCACCATCTCTTGATTGACACCTTTTTTACCTGCTTGTTTGGACTTGACGCCACCCCACCACGTCCTTCTCTGGCGCTAACATCCTTGTATATATGTTTCGAAGTACCTGTTAGGCGCTTGGCGTGTGGACGAACATGACCCATTGGCTTCCATGCTGTCATTTTACATGTTGTAAGCCCACCGAGGTCCTTCGAATGTTTCCTACGCCAGCGAATCAAGGTTGGGGAAGCAAGAAGCGAGATACGAGCTTGATTGATTAGCTGCGCGTGTGCCGCGACCTAGTAGCAGTGCTCACTTGCCTTGATATAGAAGCTGAATGGACTGGGAGCGCGGCGCCGAGTCAACCTGGGGATGGTGCGAGTGAGGAAATTCCGATGCATTACGATTTTGCAATGGACTTTGTGAGGGTGTTGCCACAGGGGAAGCTCATCACCGCACGTAACTGCTTGGGGACCTCTTGTTACTATCCTCTCCGCGCACAAGAGATGAGGAATAGCGGATATTTCGCTACAGTCACAGGGAGCGTGATGGGAATCTGTGCGACAAGGATCCGGGCGTGAAACTCTTAAGAAGCGTTGTCAAATATGCTTGGCTGGTGTGAAACGTTTGCAACAGCGGTCTCACTCGGCGAGAAGAACGGAGACGTTGTTTCCCTCGCACATCTTTGTAACTGCGGGCGATACATTCGACGGGGAGTAGCTCCAATCACAGTGCCACCCATCTTCCCATCGCTGCGAGGTGATGACAAACTCTTCAAGGCATTGAGCTGGAGACAGAATCTGTAGCAGTGAATGTGGCGCAATTGGAGAATCCGGAAATTCAAGCTTTCAAAGCCGTGTAGGCAGTTCCAGTTGACCCAGTGGTATGGCGGTTTCTGCTGCACCAATACTGTGGATAGTCGATGTGTGAGTGGTGGATGCTATAGAAGGGCCTGCAAATATCTCAAGCTAAGGCCCGCGGGCCTGGAGGGTTCGACAATGATCGCGCCTTCGGCAGAACTCAATATCAGTCTACTGAAATTGACACGTTGGGTGGCAGCCTTACATGTTTTGAGAGACGGCAGAGTGTTCCCCTCGGCCGCACCACCAAAACGGTCATACCATTCTTCCAGACTCAACCAGTTTTCAACGTCTTGAGTACTACGCTCTCGGATCCGAATTGGCATTCGGGTTCCGGCGTGGAGAATTTGCCCGAGTCCGCGCCGCGCAGGTGTGAAGGTGGCTGGGTGTAGGGAAGGACGGTGGAATGCGGTAGGGAAGGCTTTTTGGCACGTGGTGCCGCTCGTGCGAACGACGCCTGACTTGCGAACGTGCGGTGCGGTACAAAAGTGGAGGGGAGAGAAGAAGAAAGGAATTTTAAGAGACGCATCGAAAAAGCGGGGCGACTCGGTCAGTGAGAGAGCGGAGGACATTGGGGACTCCACTCCCCAGTTGTTGTGCGGCAACAACTTCGAGAGGTCCTGTCCCGGAGAGACAGCGGATTAGAAATGTGAGGCACGTCAGTCACATCGTTCCTGGACACGTGTGAACGGAACACCGACGCGTGAAGCCCAGTGTAAGCGCCATCGACGCGTAGGAAGAAACCGGAAGCAGCGCATGTCGCGCAGGAAGACACCGGAGCCGGCCCGCATCCGACGGTTGGGGTCTTGGCGCGAAATTCCCCGGACTTCCCAAAATCAAAACCCCACCACGCCGCGCTCTGACTCTGTCCCACTTTCTGCATGCGTCACTGTTCCTTTCTCATAAGATCGTAATCGCCAGTGCATCTTCACTTCTCCGCACCTGTCGCTCACATATCCTTCGACGGAATCCCAACATGTTGGTCACCGAAGGAGCGCCCGGCCACGGTAAAGTGGCCCATTTGCTGCCTCAGACATACAAGCGTCTGGTGTCGCAATGGCTGGAGGAGGACACGCCAAGTCTCGACTACGGCGGCTTTGTGGTTGGTGAGGAGATGGCAGAGGCTAGACTGTTGGGCAAGAGCGCGGTGAGTATTCCCCACGTTTTGCCCTATGCCCTTGCTTGGATGAAGTCGATGAAGTGAGGGCGTTCGGAACGTCGACCAGTAAGAGCAAGGGAACTTTCCAAGAAGCGTTTCGTCCGCACTTAGGGTATGAGGCACTGACGTTTCTTGATAGGGTGTTCTGGCCGGTGTCCCCTTCTTTGATGAGGTCTTCAAACAACTGGATTGCACGTGAGTCTTCCTCGTCACGTCTTGCCTTCCTGTGCTGCCTCTTTCATCCGCCGTAGCTGGCCACGGGTCGCTAATAATTGGATGTATTAGTGTGGAGTGGCATGTCCAAGAAGGCGAGACCTTCGACCCAGTGAAGCACTGCGCAACTGTCAGAGGCCCTGTCAGGAAAGTGCTCCTCGGCGAGCGAGTCGCCCTCAACACTCTCGCAAGATGCTCCGGCATTGCCACCAAGTAAGCCACCCAACTCCATCCCCACTCAATCCCACACCACAAACCCCCGTCCTCCGCCCCATTCCGACACCCATCATGATGTCATACCCAAACCATCCAACCCACCCCTGCAACCCACCCCGCAACCGCCCCCCGCCCTCGCTCACCACCCCCGCCAGATCCGCTTCCCTCCTCGCCCTCCTCCGCGCCGCCGGCTACCGCAACACCCTCGCCGGCACACGCAAGACGACGCCGGGCTTCCGGCTCGTCGAGAAGTACGGCATGCTGGTGGGCGGGTGCGACGCACACCGGCACGACCTCTCGACCATGACGATGCTCAAGGACAACCACATCTGGGCGTGCCAGGGCTCCATCACCAAAGCCGTGCACGCCGCCAAAGCCGCCGGCGGCTTCAGCGTCAAGGTCGAGGTCGAGTGCCAGTCGTTCGAGGAGGCGGACGAGGCGATTGGGGCGGGGGCTGACGTCGTGATGCTGGATAACTTTACTGGGGATGGGGTGAAGGTGTGTGCGAGGCGGTTGAAGGAGAAGTGGGGGACGAAGGCGCTGGTGGAGGTGAGTGGGGGGTTGACGGAGGAGAATGTGGAGGCGTATGTGTGTGAGGATGTGGATGTGGTGAGCACGAGTAGCATTCACCAGGGGGTCAAGCATGTGGATTTCTCGCTGAAGATTGTACCGAAGGGGAAGGGGGCTGGGCAGGGGAAGGGGGAGACGGTGGATGTGTGAGGGGAGGGTTGGATCGGGTGGTGCTGTGTATGTAGATCTTTCGCTTTTCATGGCTTGTACGTATTTGCGTGTTGTATGTATGACTTGGAGAAACTGCTTTTATTGGTGTCACATTCTTGCATATAAACGTCATACCAGAGGCGCTGTGTTACTATGACGCGTATGTGGTAACCAAACGTGACTCCCGAAGAGATGAGAATGCCGTAGAATCATCAAGCCGTCAGAGGGCATCATCATTTTCCCCGCTCGCGTTCGCCATACCTGTAGCGATGCGCCTGGCAGCCAAACAGACAACTTGAGGAGTGAGAGATAAACCACAAGAACGATAACGCCTGTCCAGCCGTGGTATCTCACCATCCAAAGATCAGTGGATGCCCGATAAGAAACGTCGTAGCCTGTCGGAAACCCCCAGGCGATGAGAGAAAGATACAAAAACCCGAATAACCAAAATCCCCTAACCCCTCGCTTTCCGATAACCTTTTATGCAAATCTGACCACGCGTTTCTGTGTCTCTGCGACTTTTCGATCTGGAGCGAGGGCACCTAATCTTCGCCTCTCGCCCCGCTTCTGCCGGGCTTCCCGAGCTTCCCTAGCGCGCCACTCCAATATCTGCTGGCGGCGCTTGAGGGCGCGTTGCTGGGCAACGGCGTGTGAGGGACGGAACCCGATGCCATTGATGCCGTGGCCGTCGTCATCGTGGTCACGGTCGATGTTGTGGCCGGTGATTTCCGAGTCTTGCCATGTCAAGGCTGCCTGATCAGGCAAAGCCGGACCAGGGGCTGTTGCCGAGGACGGTGTGGTGGCAAAGGACCGGACAGAAGGCGACGGCGAGCGGCGATGCAGCTTAGGGTTTGGGCGCCGCGACGAGAGGAAGAGTTTTACGGACGGTGAGGAGGATGGGGTTGGGGGCAAGTGCTGCGCTCCGTCCCCCAAGGCGATGTTCTGTGGCGTCTCCGCTATCTCCAACACCGGCTGGGGCGGCGGGCTTTGCGACTGCAGCTCCCGCAATTGTGGCAGATGGCTTCCTCCATTGCGCGGCGCATTTTGGTAGAGTTCGAACAGCTCGTCATTATGTCTTGCTTTCTTTGTCGCGACGGCACCCGCGTCGCCGCTTCCGAAGTCTATGACTGGCAGGCTGGCACACTTGTTGATCTGCATGCGCTCGAACTGGTTCGCAACCCTCGAGCGCGGGCTTTCCGATCCGCTTTCGACGGCTGCTGCGAGGATGGCGCCGGGCGCGCTGTGGGGTTCGGCGTTGGCAGAGTGCACATCGATGGGGCCGGGGCTGCTAGAGCCAGAGCCGCGGAAGGCGGAGGTGTTGAGGCGGGGCGCGAAGGGTTGCGTCGGGACAGCGGGGTCGGAAGGGCCGCGCTTGCGCTTCGGTGAGACGGTCATCTCCTGCGGCTGCGGCTGGGCAACGAAGGCAGTCTGTAATCGAGGGGGCGGGTCCGGGCCGCGCATTTGGGCAACGCTGCGGTGGAGGGATTCGAATTTGGAAGAGGAGAGGCAGATGTGCTGGGAGGGGGCGGCGCTGTAGGTAGCACGTCTGTGTGTGTTCCGCGCTGCGACTCGCGGATGGCTGACCGGAGCCACGCCTGGCCCTTTCGAGCCTGGACCCTGTCGCTGCCGTGTGTGACGTGCGCCTCACTCTGCACGTCGATCTCCGGCTCTCCGTAGGGCTGAGGAAGCCTAAAAGCCGCCGGCACGGCATTGCCTGGTTGCGACGCAATGCGTGAGAGCCGCGATCCTCACGCCTTCAATCACCCGCCAGGCAGAAGCCGCCGCATGGACATCGCTGGCCTCACAGCACGCAGCCCGTGGCATTGTCACTCCGCAAGTGAGACTGCACTTCTCCGTCACGTCCGAATGCGGAAAGGAGAATACTTCTTGAATTGACCGGTCGGCACCATCGGCCGCCGGTCGGTGCCGCTTTGCAGCACCGAAATACGTGGTCAGCTCGTCACGCTGTTGCAATCGCAGAGCAGCCACTCGCGGCGAGGTGAAGCACGTCCGGATCGGCTCGTCGTACCGTTTCCGTGTACTTTCGTGGCCGCGTGGTCGCTTCAACTCCCCGTACGGATGTGCTTTTCCCTCGTCTGATGCAACGCGTTCCGAATGACCTTTCGCAGTCCAAGTTATTCATACACATCGTCGAAAGATATTTTTGGAACCGTCCGATATCACCAGAGCTTCCACCAGGATTTCTGCGAAGCTCTCATGCGCTCTTCCTCCAGCCTGTCGGCTTCTTCCTTTGCCTTCCGCCGTGCTTCAACCACCTCTTGTCTCTTTGATTTCTTTTCTTCCCGCTTCCTGTCCATGATCTCAACTGCTCTGGCCATGCCTTCCCTCTCCAGCTTGAGCTTCTGCTTGCAGAATTCGTAGGAAGCCATGGATGTGAAGATGAAAACGCCGGTCGCCCAATTGCAGGATTTAACAACAGACTCTATGGGCAAGCTGGTTAGTATGCATGGTTGTCGGGCGACATGCGCATGCGCTACGAGAAGACTTACTGCCCCAAATGGCCATCAACCCTCCAGTGCCGAAGCCAGTCCCAATGCTCGTCAACAAAGCTTCCCTGACGCACGGGTACTTGTGAATTTCAAGGAAGTCCTTGGGTTGGATGGTTTTAAAGCCCTCCGACAACCTCACCTCCCCGATCTTCTCTCCGCCGGCCGTGTGCTGCGTGCCTCCGGGCATAATGTTGGGATTGTCGTGCGGCTGCGCAGGCACGAAGCTTTCGTACTTCTTCCCCGGATGGCGAACATTGGAATCGCCGGAGGCCGCTGCGTCTGGTGCGGGTGTTGAACTCTGTCGGGTGTCGTCGGCCATGGTGATGGTGGAGGTGCGGTGGACCGCTCTGGGAATTCTATGATCGCATGAGGCGGCCTGGTCCGTCGGAGGATTTGGCGCAGTCGCTGCCGATGATTAGCGTCTGCTTGGCGGGGATTGGTCGGACGCGCGAAACGCGTCGACGCGCCTCGACTCGCGTCGTGCACCAGCCCGAGATTCTCCACGCTGAAGCAGCCCGCTTGCCCTCCAAACAACACCTGCTTATCGCAACCCTCGCCCACGCCCGCGCTCCACACTCATCCTTCCGGCGGCCCTCCCATGTCCACACTCAGATGATACCCCCATAATCCGTCCGACCACCGAATCGCCCCAACCGCCCGAAGCGGCTCCCTCGCTCTCTCCCAATGCCTCCCCGCCGCGCTGGACAGCCTTTCCGGCGGTTAGGCAAGAATGGCAACACTTCCTACGGACCACGGAAAGGCGGCCCCAGAACAGTGGATGCGTCGACCCTCCGTAGCAGCGAAGCAACCTCCCAAAACGAGAAGCTCGAAGCTACGCGCCTCGCCAACAGCATCGACGAGACCTTTGGCTTTTCGCGCTACGAGTCTGGAAAGAGAAAATCCGGCTGGCTATTCAACATGCACAGCACTACGATCGAGGACGAAACTTACCCTGGAGGCCGCGCAGGGGTGGACTACTACTTCATCGGCGACGACGGCGAGGACTACTTCAAGGCGACTGTGGCATACGACCCTTATTTCCTGGTGGCAATAAAAAGAGGCAAGGAAGCAGAGGTCGAGGAGTGGTTGAAGCGTTCTTTCGAGGGCCTAGTGAAGAATGTTTCCAAGGTTGAGAAGGAGGATCTCAAGATGCCGAACCATCTTCTGGGCTATCGCAGGACCTTCTTGAAGCTCACATTCGTCAATGTTCCGGATCTGCTGGCAGTGCGGAAGTCGCTACTGCCCATTGCGCAGACCAACAAGAAGAAGATGAATGCGATGGATACGTATGCGGAGGTCGCAAGGTATGCGCGTACGCCGGGAAGATTTGTGGACTAGCACTGACTGGATTCCTAGCGCCAATGCGGGCTTTGACATTTTTGATGACGACCAAGATTACGAGAGACGACCTAATGGATTTGTAGAAGCGAGTGATTTCATTGTTGACATCCGAGAGTACGATGTGCCATACCACGTTCGAGTTTCCATTGATCTAGGTATGTGTTTTTAGATTTACCACTAACGGACGTAGCTGACATGCGATCAGACATTCGAATCGGAAAATGGTACTGGGTAGAAGCGAAGCACGGCACGACAACACTGAGCTGCATCGAAGATCGATTGACGCGTGCCGACCCTGTGGTCATGGCATACGATATCGAAACATCCAAAGCCCCTCTGAAATTCCCCGATTCATCGATTGACTCAATCATGATGATTTCCTACATGATAGATGGGCAGGGTTTCCTCATCACCAACAGGGAAATTGTCTCCGAGGACATTGCCGATTTCGAATATACCCCAAAACCAGAGTACGAAGGACCGTTCATGATTTTCAACGAGCCGGACGAAAAGTCTATGATCGAGAGGTTTTTCGAGCACATCAAGATTGCAAGGCCGACGGTCATGGTCACGTACAACGGTGACTTCTTCGATTGGCCTTTCGTTGAAGCACGAGCGAGTATCCTTGGGATCGACATGTACCAGGAGATCGGCTTCCGGAAAAACAGCGAAGATGTCTACCAATCAGATCACTGCTGCCATCTGGATGCCTTCGCATGGGTCAACCGTGACAGTTACCTGCCTCAAGGAAGCCGTGGCTTGAAAGCAGTCACAGTCGCCAAGCTTGGATATGACCCAGACGAGCTGGACCCGGAACTCATGACTCCTTATGCTTCCGAGAAACCTCAGATTCTCGCGGAGTACTCAGTATCAGACGCCGTCGCTACCTACTACTTGTACATGAAATACGTCCATCCTTTTATCTTCTCGCTATGCACGATCATTCCTCTCGGCCCCGACGACGTATTACGAAAAGGAACGGGTACTCTGTGCGAGATGTTGCTCATGGTCCAAGCTTACGAAAAGGAGATTGTGCTCCCCAACAAGCACGCGGCGCCCAGAGAGGCTTTCTGGGATGGTCATCTCCTCGAGTCTGAGACATATGTAGGTGGACACGTCGAGAGTATCGAGGCAGGTGTGTTCCGAAGCGATATACCTGTGAACTTTGCTCTCGACTCAGCAGCGTTCCAACAACTTATCGATGAGTTGGATGCGGCGCTGAAATTCAGCATCACAGTCGAAGAAAAGAAGTCCATGGACGATATCATCAACTACGATGAAGTCAAGGAGCAGATTGCGGAAAGACTCAGGGCTTTGAGAGACACCCCCAACAGACACGAGAAGCCTTCGATTTACCATTTGGATGTCGCGTCCATGTACCCCAACATCATGACGACCAATCGTCTGCAGCCAGATTCCATGGTCACAGAGGCAGACTGCGCTGCATGCGACTTCAACAGGCCCGGCAAGACTTGCGATCGACGTTTGCCTTGGGCGTGGAGAGGAGAATACTTGCCGGCGAAAAGGGACGAATACAACATGATTCGGAATGCGCTGGAGAATGAGAGATTCCCGGGGAAAAGGCCAGGCACGACAAAATCATTCCAAGAACTCTCGCTCGACGAACAAGCTGCCATGATCAAGAAACGGTTGCAGGACTACAGCAAGAAGATTTACCACAAGATTCACGAATCCACCACATTGCAACGGGAGTCTATCATTTGCCAGCGAGAAAATCCCTTCTACGTCGACACCGTCAGTACCTTCCGTGATCGTCGTTATGATTTCAAGGGCAAACAAAAGGTATGGAAGGGAAAGACGGATGCACTGAAGTCGTCTGGCGCCAGTGCGGCCGAGGTCGATGAAGCCAAGAAAATGATTATTCTGTTTGACTCGTTGCAGCTTGCGCACAAAGTCATTCTGAACAGTTTCTACGGTTACGTCATGAGAAAAGGCTCTCGTTGGTATTCCCTAGAGATGGCTGGCATCACTTGTTTCACAGGCGCTAGCATCATCCAGATGGCTTGTCAGCTTGTCGAGAGGATAGGGAGGCCGCTGGAGCTGGACACCGACGGTATCTGGTGTATCCTGCCAGCAACTTTCCCGGAGAATTTCGCATTCAAGATGAAGAATGGCAAGAAGGTTGCCATCTCTTACCCTTGTGTCATGTTGAACCACCGAGTCCACGACAAATTCACCAACCATCAATACCAGGATCTGAAGGATCCGGCCACTTTCCGTTACGAAACCCGCAGCGACAACAGCATCTTCTTCGAGGTTGATGGACCATACAGGGCCATGATCCTGCCCACATCGAAGGAAGAGGATAAGAACTTGAAGAAGCGCTATGCTGTGTTCAACCACGACGGTAGTCTGGCTGAGTTGAAGGGGTTCGAAGTGAAGAGAAGAGGAGAGTTGAAGCTCATCAAAATCTTCCAAACGCAAATCTTCAAGTTCTTCCTCGAGGGAACTACGCTTCAAGAAACCTATGACGCTGTTGCCAAAGTCGCCAACCAATGGCTGGATGTCCTTTACTCGCAGGGGACCACGCTTGCGGATGAGGAACTCATCGACCTCATTTGCGAGAACAAGAACATGACCAAGACCGTGGAAGAATATGGTGGAGCGAAAACCACCGCCATTACCACTGCCAGACGATTGGCCGAGTTCTTGGGAGAACAAATGATCAAGGACAAGGGCTTGAACTGCAAGTACATTATTTCATCTCAGCCGAGGCATGCTCCCGTCACGGAACGTGCTATTCCAGTCGCTATCTTCTCCGCCGAGGAGTCGGTCAAGAAGTACTTCTTGCGCAAGTGGTTGAAGTCTGATCCGGGCGACTGTGATCCGAGGACCATCACGGACTGGAACTACTACCTCGAGCGTCTTGGGTCAGTCATTCAGAAGCTCATTACGATCCCGGCCGCGCTCCAGAAGGTCCGCAATCCCGTACCCCGCGTTGCGCATCCTGACTGGCTTGAGAGGAGAATCCGGATCAAGGACGACGTCTTCAAACAAAAGAAGATGACGGACATGTTCGGGAAGAAAGCCTTGACCGACATCAACGCCAATGTGGTCAACAAGAAGACGACCGATCTTGAGGATTTCGGAGGGTCGCAAATGGGCAAACCCAAGAAAGGAACGGTGACGAAGATGGTGCAGAAGCGCAAAGCTCCAGAACCTGCAGCGCCCACAGATCCATACGCTAGTCTGCCTTCGAAGATGCCTTCCATCACTGAGGACTATCAAGGCTGGCTCAAGTATCAGAAACAGAAGTGGAAGATCCAGAAGCAGCAAAGAATCCGAAGGCGCCAGCTGTTCGGTGAAAAGCGCACAGATGCTTCTGATGGTTTGGGAACTTTCTTCAGGAATCAGGCTGAGCTCCTCTACATGAACACATGGCAGCTCCTGCAATTGCGCGACGGCGATTTACCCGGCGAGGTCAATATGTTCGTGCTGATTGACAAGAAGGTCCATGTCGTCAAGATTGTGGTCCCCCGACAGGTCTACCTCAATCTCCGTGGCGATGATCTACCTGACGTGTCGATTGAGGGCTGCAACGTGGAGAAGGTCGTCAACCATGCCCTTCCCAACGGTCATCCGTCCGTCCACCTTTTCAAACTGACCTTGCCCGAGCAAACTTACGTCAACGAAGCAAAGAACCTCAATCTCCTCTTCAACCATCCGAGCGTGGAAGGAGTATATGAGACTCAGGTGCCGCTGAGCGTCCGTGCGATGCTCGAGCTGGGTAGTATTTGCACTTTTGATGAAACCCAGCGCGGTGTTCTCGGAAAGGGTCTCGAGCAAGGATTCGACCTATCAGCCCTCCGACGAGTACCAAACCAACAGCCCTACCTCACGCAGAATCCTCTGGCATATCTCTACCTGCATCACATCATCGCCGGTGAGAAACAGATCTTTGCCCTTTTCTCAAGTAGCAAGGAGCAGGCACATGTCATCTTCCTGAACCGATCTAGAGATGTGCAGGGCCTCCCGAATCTCGACAAGATCTACAAAGAGCACTTCGCGGCCCGCCTTCAAGAATCTCAAGGCCAGCCTTGGCAAGAAACTTTCGAATACCAGAGTGCTATTCATTTCAAGACCGTCCAGGTTACCACAAAACGGAAGGCGCACCTCGAGGTTGCAGACGCGATCAAGAAAATGAGGAGCGACGAGTCGAGGCCTACTGTACTTGTTGTGCGCGCAGAGAACCAGAAGCTGCTCGCCCATGATATCCCGATCCTCAAGGACATGCCCGTGCTGCCGCTACAGCCTGATGAGGCAGATAAGCAGCTCCCTCCCCTGGGCTGGCAGTCCTTTGTCGCGAGACGCCTAGTTGACCATTACCTCGATCTCGGAACCTGGATCGTGCATCTCATTGGGTTGGCTCGATACGGCGATATTCCGCTCTGCAACCTGGAAAGAGATGATCCTCGTTTTTTGATTGACATTTCCTATGCCAGGCGCCTGCAGAAGGAAAAGGTTGTTCTCTGGTGGTCAGAAGGGCCGAAGCCTGACCATGCCGGCTATGAGAAGGATGATGTTCTCGGTCCCCTTGAGACTGTTGAGATGCCTTCGATCAACAACCCGGGGACTTACTCTTCGGTGTGTATTGATCTCGAGATCAAGAACCTTGCCATCAGCACCGTGCTCTCGTCGTCAATCATCAACGAAGCGGAGGGCTCTGATTCCGTGTCCTTCAACCCTGCAGCACCAACAGAAGACCAGCCAAGCGATGGATCGAACGTCATCTACTCCGAAAATGCCTTTGCATCCGCTGGCATTCTGGTCCTTCGGGAGATGGTCAAAGCTTGGTGGGCAGAGGCTGAGAAGGGCAGTAACATGGCAGACGTCATGGTTCAGCACCTAGTCCGTTGGGTCGAATGCCCGGGTTCGTTCCTCTACGACCGCGCGCTACACTACTACGTGCAAATGATGTCACGGAAGGCGCTGCAGCAGCTGATGTCGGACTTCCGGCGTGTGGGCTCTCATGTTGTCTTCGCAAGCGCAAACAGGCTTCTCCTGCAGACAACTAAGGCGGAAGTCGGCAACGCATACGCGTACAGCCAGTACATTCTGAAGACTGTGCATGCGAAGCCCTTATTCCAGAGCCTGGACCTGCAGATCAAGGAGTACTGGGATTACCTAGCATGGTATGACGAGTTCAACTATGGCGGCAAAGGTTGCCGCGAGGTCGTCGAGGCGGAGAATCAGACGCTTGACACGATCATGTGCTGGCACTTCGCAACGTTCCTCCCAGCAGCTCTGCAGCCAGTTTTCAACGACTGGGTCGTCGAGTTCATCGAACTAATGCACGCTCGGAAGCGGCCACAACAGCACCTCACCACCTCCAAGGAGAACGGCACCGTGCAAGTAGAGTCGACACCTCGGTTGACCCAGCTCCCCTTCCGCCCTCTCACCCAAGACCCAACCGACCCACCGACCACAGTCCTCACCAAAACCTTCACCAAGCCCCTGACCAAGGAAATCACCGCCCTCCTCCGCCGCCAACACCAGGAAGCACTGCACGCCGAACTCGCGCCCGACTGGATGCTCCCCTCGCTACCCGGCACCAACCCCGACGTCGCCGCCAGCCTGACCAATCCAACGCTCCAGCTCGTCAAGTGCCTAACGCAAGTCCTCAGCCTCGACAAGAGCATCAGCCTGGAGGCGCGCCTCCTGCGCAAAGACCTGCTCCGCCTCTTCGACGTCCGCGAGTTCAGCGCCGACGCCGCCTTCGCCAACCCGGCCGCCAGCCTGTGGGTGCGCGGCCTCGTCTGCGACGACTGCACCGCCGTGCGCGACGTCGACCTCTGCCGCGATGGCGCCCTCGTCGGCACCAGCACCTCGGCCGCCGCCGGTGCCGCGGCGTCGCCGACCCTGACGTGTCCGAGCTGCCGCGCGCCGCACGATCCTGGCCGGCTGGAGCAGCGCCTCGCGGCGGACGTGCAGGCGCTGGCGCTGAGGTGGTGCACGCAGGACTCTAAGTGCGGTAAGTGCGGGCGGCTGCAGGCGCAGACGGCGATTTTTATGGAGCATTGCGCGTGCAGCGGGCAGTGGGGGCCGAGTCTGCGGCGGGACGAGTTTGTGCGGAAGCTGAGGGTGTACGAGCAGGTGGCGAAGGGGTTCGGGTTTGGGGTGTTGGGGAGCTGCGTGGGGGAGGTGATGGGCGGTTTGTAGGTGGAGGGGGATGGGTGGATGGAATGGCGTATCTACTGGTGGGGTTTACAGGGCTGGTAATGGTGGGGTTTGGAAGGATATGGATGGATGGGTGGGTGGGGTGGGCATCTGAGGCGTACTGTTGTTTTTCCAATGGTGTTATCGGGGGATGCGAATTGGCGATTTCGGCGCTGTTGCATAGTGTTCCACGTCTACTTCAGAGCAATTGAGAGATCATCACTAAGGATTTGTTGTCTTGATGCCGTGAACAGGCTCATCATTTTGTTTGCCTTGTTTCTTGTAACAAGACATTGCTGCTGTGCTCGGGCGTAGAGACACCTTGCGCAACGCAGGTCATTCAACACTGAGCATCAAAAAAGACGTCGCCTGCAGCGGGTGTGGTTATCAAGGCTGTCCGCGTATTGCAGGAACTTGATTCAGTGCTCCCTGGGACACTCACGAACGTTCATCACAGGAATTCTCCCTCCATGGGCTTGGTAGCAAGTGTTCCCAAAATCGATCACTTGCGCATCACGGCATATTTTTGTAGGCAGCTGGATGTGTAGTGACATGCTTTCATCATTTCGCGCATGATCTCTTCGTTTTCTGTATTATATAACTATATTTGGTGATGGCTTCCTAAACCTCCTTTCACTACAAAGCACAAACACTGCAATCAGAAGCCCTGCAACAAACCCTCCAAGCAGACAAACAGACTCCCCACATTAACAGAACTCATTCCAGCACACATACAATGTCTTCCGGCGATGGCTACTATCCCCCTGTCGACGGCTGGTACCGCAGCCACGCCGTTACCAACACCAGCCAGTACTACAATCCGCCGACAACCAGCGCTCCCGGCACTTCTGCCCCGAGCACCAGCGGCGGCGCTTCCACTAGCGGTGGCCCGCGTTCCAGCATGGGCGCTTACGATGCCTACACTGCCGGTAGCGGCGGCGGTATGACTTCCACCTCCGGTGGTCCTCCCGCTCCAGGCAGCCGCTATGTGCCCGACTTTGGCGGATACCGGCCGTATGATCTTAGGGATACGAGGCCCTTGTAGGCTCGGTCGTGCTGCTTTTGAGGCAAGCTTTTGCGCGATGGTGTAGTTGAGATACCCCTAAGTTTTCTTTGTTGAGGATCATGATATCCCTTTGGCCTACCAGGACTCCTCGACCTGTAGCGTGGTCAATTTGCAGAGGTGCCGTTTTTGTAGTCATTCATAATGGCTACAAAACCAGCATTCATTTGCCAACATCATGTATCTGGCAATCTAATGATTAATTTGGTACTTCAAGAAAAGTGTTCGTACAGCAATGTTTTGAGACGATTGCAGTTGTAGTCGTAAGCATACGTGGGTTTTGCTGAAAGTAAAGGGTCTCAAAGGGTGATACAGCACCACACAAGCCTATTGTAGATATCAGTATTCTACCCAGTGCAAAAATGCGTTCATGCATAAATGGGAAAGCCTTAGACTTCACCTTTCATGTCTCAGGGACCTCGTTGATGAGGATCAGTTCCAAACGTTTTTCCTTCACCACCATATTATTTTTACTATTTAGCTTGCAGCTTCTCATGAATTGGGCGGATATGGCCCGGTGTCTGGTAGTTCATGTTAAAAGGCTCGGGAGGGCCAAAGCAGTACGGACCGCTCTAGTCAACGGTCTCTGTGACGGTGACTCTGCAGGGTTCAATACGTTTGTTGGCATCCTGCTTATAGCCGGGAAGTATAAAAGTCTTTGAGCGGTGTAAGAAGGAATGGCACTTATAGTCAGTGCTGTGTACTGGGGGTATCTTGACATAATTGACAGAACGGATTCATGGAATTCAACACGTCTAGCATTTATATGGCTGGTATCTTGGAGTGTGAATGCCCTGTTGAACGTGTTGTGTGTTATGTTGTAGGAGTATCAGAAGCGGAATTCAGTTCAACTGTAATATTTGACAGAGCTTCTATGACCTCATTGCGATATCTGTGCTAAGCCGCTAAAGTGTGGAATGCTCGTGTTAAAGTCAATGAGCGGACTGAACAGGTGGGAAAATCGTGCTTTTGACTGCCGTTGTTGATCATCAACAACAATGGTTCTTCATTATTGACGCTCCTGATGCTCTCTCCCATGTGATGGTTGTCAAATAATGGAGGATTTGAACTCAAGATTTGGGTTTGGCTGTGGTCATTGTTCTTTTTGTGTGTTGTGACACATGGGACTCTTTTAGATACGCCTGGAAAGGCTTTTGGCGGGCTACAGCCTGGTGGAAAGCCTTTGATTACGTGACTCAAGACAAGTGAAACAAGCCACGATGCTTTCAAAGTGACTTGATACGTTGTGATAGCTGTGGCCGGTGCCACGAAAGATAACCTTTACTGATCAGCAGGTCTACCAAAGGACAACTCATTAAAAGCATGCCTCATGATGCACCACGTACCTTTGAAGCTCTACTGTATATATATCCTCTTAATATGGATTCCAGAGCTTCCTTCTGCAATACTCTCTACAAACCCCCAATACAACTCTAACCACCTTTTGCAAAGGCAATTTTCTCACTCAATCAAAACCCACTTCACTAAACGAATACAACTCTCACAATGTACGGATACCCTCCTTGCGATAGCTACACGACCTACCGCCGCGGTGACGGTTCCTGGAATACGCTCCCCGCAACCAACTCCGCCCAGTTCATCATTCGCCAGCCTACCACTTCAGCGCCGGCCACGACGTCGGCGCCTGCCACTACCTCAGCGGCTACCATTACCTCTGGTGGCTCTTCAGCGAGCGGCTACTACACCTCCGGTCCGCCGCGTACGAGCATGGGCTCTTATGATGGCGCCGATAGCGCTGGTATGTACAGCACTGCGGGAGGTCCGCCGCCTGGCTGGCAGCCCAACTTCCAACAGTGGTGGCAGTAGACACGTTTGATGTGTAGAGCATATGATGGTGCTTTTGTAATCTCAAGGTGATCCACTAGCGTTTTCATAACAAAAATCTCCGAGCAAGTAGGTCACATGGATAGTCAATGATAAGAAATCACCGTGTACACTCGAGCGTAAAAGCATTGATGCAGTTAATATGTCACAGCCACACCCGAGGATGATTGATTACTTAAATTTGATGACTTTTCATGAATTGGCAGCCATTATAGCCACGGGAAGTGGCAATTCCTATCAATTTGACCGACTCGAAGAATGTTCATCAAGATTCTTCTTCTCTCGCGCAGACAAAGGTCGAAGAGAAACTGTAGCACTGGAAATAAAATGTTCTTGGGTCTTTTTTTTCTTAAACGCTGTTCCTATCTTTCTTCTTCTTTCAGGAGCACATACTACCAACAATTATTGTTTCCCCGGGTTTCTATTGTTGATGGGTTAATGTATGAACTAACCACCATCCTACCAGACCAACGACGCCAGCAGCGCATGGAATGATGACAGCAGGCGCCCATTTCGGAAACCCTGCCCAAGATGTTATTTTAGATCTTGCGGGAACATCCTCGAAGGGTTGTCTTGCCAGTGGAGGCGTTTGCTGATGCACCTGATCCTGACGTCGTGCTGGCAGTGGAGCAGGGCCGCGTAGCCGTGGTTGTAGCTGAGGCTGTGGAAGGCGCGCTACTCATAGAGCTCAATGATGAAATAATAGGGGAGGAGTCTTCTGAAGTTGCTGTACTGCTGCTAATGGCCGCATTGGTGAAAGTAGTGTAGACGGTCCTTTCTATAACAGATTTCGAACGCATCAGGGAGCGCTGACACAGATTCGGAGTGGGGGGTTTGGTCAGATTGTGACATTGATAGTGTTTGTTCCCATTGTTTTTGAGATTTGGTATGCATCTCGAGAGCTTTACAGCGAAGGAAAGACGGAAATAGATTGAAACTACTCAAACCTCAAGTGGAAATACTTAGAAGCGTCAGAAGAAAATACAGTCCCACTGCAATGGCTTTACTCGAGCACTACTGTTTTGAACTCTGGGCTCATCTTGACCCATTGAGCCAGCAACACACATCCGATTCCAATGCGGTACGCAACGTCTCCATTCCAGCCGATCATCATGACGTTCACCACCGGCGGTGGAAGTAGCCAGCCTCCTTCCTTGTCATGAAACGTGAACTCAGGATGACACCAACCACGGTATTCATGGACGTTTGCAGGCCTTTGTTCCTGTGGCAGGAACACAGGCCTCCCAATCTCGGCATCGGTGTCTGAGAAAGGGACGAGAGGAGCGATATTGTGAGCTTCGCTTGTTTCGTCGAGATCATCGAGAAAATGCCGAAAAGATTCGCCTATCGAGAGGGCGATGAGGTTTGGACCTTCGGGAAATTCAACTACACGGGCCCAGGCCGAACCATGAAGTTGGATCTGCGGGTTTATAGAAAACTTTGGAACGCGGACGACGCCTATGATACTCCCCTCGTTGTTTGCAAGATAGGTGTCGACCCAAGACTCTTCTTTGTCAAATTGATGACACTTCAGCTTAGCGACCTGACTTCTGAGGAGCAAGCGGCCAGGCTTTCTTGTGAGAGTCACCTCCGAGTCCTTTGTCAGGTTAGTGTTGTGCGGCCATTTCTCATCATCTCCGAAGACTTCCTTCCAGAAATCTGAGTAATCCGGCCATCTCTGTTCCAGCTTTTGTTGATTTGATTCTGTGAAGCCAGAGTTTGTCATATCTGACAAGTCTTGCGGAAACTTGGCTTCAAAACATCCATACCGCCACGCCGTCATAAGTACAATGCGGCCGAAGGGATAGTTTTTCCAGAAAACCATTTCAACCTCACTTTCCATGCCAGCTCGGGAGGAATTTATGCAATACTGCTTGTGACCTGGGCTTCCGCTTGCACGCACAAGTTTCAGACTGCTTGACACGCAGTCCCAATACTTCCACTTCGCCAAGGTCCCGTACTCAGGATACGTATGGGAAGTGAACGCGGCTGACCTGGCCCATGACCACGTGGGAAAAGTAGCTTCATCTTCTGAAGCACGAAAATCCGCGCTGGTGGAAGTAGGCTGTTCCCAGAGTATTGCTCGATCGAAATCCATCTCCGGAAGCCCATGGAGGAACGGGCCAGGCTCTGGATAAAGGGTTCTGAACACACCCTGAAATGCGTTGTAAACGTCGGATTGATAGGTCAGTCGCCGATAGCAATATGCGCTTACGGAACTGCTGTAGTTCTGTAAGGTGTCTTCCTCATTTTTCCTGATCATATTCCAGCCACCGGGGAACATCCCGTCTCTTGGAGCCTTCCCTGCGGTCCAGCCCTCATACCAGCTACCAGCTGGGCCCTGCAGACAAGCTTGGAATTCTGTGAGAAAAAGTTTGAGTCTTGAAAGATAGGCCTCTTGGTAAGTCCAAGCCCTACTCCACCAACCGTATCTCTGGTATGAACCGAGAAGTCTGGATAACGCTGGGTCGGGTAGCAACGCTGCCATGTAAATGCCACCCACGCATTCTCGAGTTGAAGTGAACGCCCTTTCAACGCCATTGACTCCAGGTATTCCGGAATCGGAGCTCTCGCTACCTGTCGTACATATGGTCAGGCTTGCTGATGCGTATATCGTCCCCATGGCATCAATTTGAGCCGCTTTGTGGGATCTGGAGTCTTGGATAATACAAAGCCGGTCAACCCAAAGGTATCTGAATCCGAGATTCCTTGCTGTTATCATAGCGGCTAGAATTGTCCTGGGTGTTCGGGCATCCGAAAGACTCTCTGGTTCCATCAGGTCGCCAAAAGTTGCCAGCGTAGCCTCGAGTTGCCCTTCCACCGGAGGTCCCCAGACGTAGCTCAGTGCAGCGTATTCAGGTACTGTCGCTGGACTGACCAAACAACTAACATTGAGGTCAATCAACATGAAGTTTGGGGGTAGAGCATTTTCTTCGAGTCGCTGGTGTTTCCTTCGTGGATCGCCAAATGATTCTGAATCCTGGTCCTGGTGACGATAAGTCTTACATTCTTCCATCCACTTCCGCAACTTTGGCCATTCGACGTTTCTTCCAACAAGTGTCTTTTGCTGGTGCGATACATCGTGTAACGGCGGCACTTTACCCTCCATTTTCTCGAAAATTGCATATTGTTCGCTTCTGCAAAACCCGATGTCTTGACGTGCTTCAACAGCGGAAGTGAGTCTGACTTTGAACTCCTTGCCTTCGTTGTCAGGAATGCAGTATAGTAGGATGGTGATGCTCGGATCGAATTTGGTCCGCTCCAGGATCTCCATGATCTCGATTGCCTGGGACACTACCCTGCAAAATGCACAGGCCGACCGGACTGTGATTTCTTCAAGACAACCGAGGTCGATTGCTAAGCTCTTGAAACGAGCCTGCTCTACTAGACACAGTAGATGGGTTGGCCGAAGGTGCTGGCAACGCTCGCAGAGACCCGTTCCGGCATCTTCGTCCGGGCAGCTGGAGCATGTGCCGTCGAAAATCTCTTCAAAATCCGATTTTGACAGCATATGGCCTTCCGAGAACTCGTCTTGATCGAGGTCGTAGAATTCACGAATCTTTTCAGGCCTCGGGCGGTGAACACAGGTGGAATCGCGGCATTTTCCAGGTGTATGAAGCGGGAAGTCGACCATGCCGGGGGGAGACTTGGGAGTCTGGGGTGAGAAGGTGGCTTGGTAGTGGGGGAACAAGGCTTCTGTCATGGAGATACAGGTGCTCAAGGACCAATAGGGAGGAAATGTGGCCACGAGAAGCCAAGTAGAAGTTTCGTGGGAAGGACGAGAAATGAGCAGACTGTAATGGTAGGCTCCTTCCACTAAGCTTCGGAGTCGCTTAGCAGGTTGGTGGAAACCGAAGGGTTTACCTTGAAGAGACAAGAGGAGGATGGCGGTGCAAAGAGGGAAGTATCACGTGATAGCGCGGTGCGCAATGAGCTTGTTACCTCCAAATCAATAGGGTTTGAATTGGAACTTTGAGTTGACCACGAAGGGTCAAATGTCTAGCTAAAGGAGCGTAACTATATACTACTAGGAAAGCTATACAATCTGGATCAATATTGTTGGATCAAAGTGACTGGATCAACCGGGTAGGATCGGTCGTACTGGATCACCATGATCCAGTGTGGGTCCTAGTCACGGGTGTGGGGCACACGTGATGTTAGCGCCCAACCACCTTCCTAGTTTCCGACATCCGTCGGTGTGAAGCGGTCGCCATGTTTACCTGTTCCGCGCCCGCTTGCCTGTGTCTTCTCCGGGATTCCAGCTTCCGTCCTTTTATCCCTGTCGGCCTTCTTGCCGTAGGGGATTCTGCCCTAAGCCTTGTCCCGTGACTTCGCAGTCCTCTGCGGTTCTCTCTCCCGTGCGGGCTTCTCGCCCTTAGGGCTATAAAGCCCGCTTCCTTAGGGGTTCGTAACACAGACTTTCAGCCTTGCGGAGATATCTGAGACCGGAACCCCGCTTTGCGTTATCAAGCCTCTTAATAAATCCCCAGCCAATCATTTCCTTTAACTACTGGATGACATAGCGCATATGTTTGGGGGCCAGAAATGCACTTTATCAAACAACCTACATCAAGTCCTGCGTGGGGATGGTCGCCATAAGGATTGCATCGGCGATGGCGAGCTAGACGGAGGTGGTAGCGACGTAGTGGCAGGTGATGCGTTGCGGAAGATTCGGTGCTGTTCGGCATCGAGGAGATCATTGCGATTGGGAGGTTGAGCCAGGGGAGGTGGTGGTCGAAGGTTGTGGATGAGAGGAAACCCAATTTTCTTGTACTGTGATATTCAAACAATTCCTTTCTAAAGTGCCTGATTTTTGAGATCTTCCTCGTATGTTTCTGCTGTTCAATAAACCTAAACGCCCATGTAGGGGGGAAGCTGACCAGGTAAGGCCTCCAAGGTAACCACTTCGATTTCGGCCTCTGTTGTATGAAAACACCGTCCGATACCGTATATTTGCCCCACGTCTTGCTTCATGGATCGACGGCTATATGAGATGTACTGCATTCAGAATCTCTTCGACCTGGCAAGCATTTCTGTTACAGATCTGGCGTTTTGTGGAATTCCGGGGTTCAGGAGGTGGTTCTGGCGGTGGTGCCGGCAGTGATACTCTGACCGTCTTGTCTGCTACCCCACACTTTGGGTCGCACTCTGGGGGTCGTCCGTGGGCGAACCGTACAACAGCTGTTCAAATCATCATATTTGATGGTTGATATAACTCCAGGTGCGTTTCAACTCCAGGCGCACAACCACCCCCGGTTTACCGCGGTATGACTCACCGCCAGTCATTCCTTCGTATTACAACACGCGATGCTCGCATCAGTTCTAGACTCCACAACTGCATGAAAATACAACTCCGAAGCCCGTTTGAAGCCCCCAGCCAGTAACCACGCCCCTCGACTCCAAGCCGCCCTCCTCCCCTCCCTTACCCCCATTCTCCCCAACCCAACCCGCCCAAACGAACTCCCCCAAAAAAAAGCACCCCACCCACCATGGCTCACCTCGCCCACGCCCTCCCCTGGACCACCCTCACCACCACCCTCCTCGCCACCAAACACGGCCCCCGCGGCACCCCCGACCGCACCCTCGCCGCCTTTTCCGCCGCCGAGCGCCGCAAGCACGCCGCAAACCCGCTGGACGACGGCGCTGACGACCCCGCCATCTTCGCCGACACGACCGAGGCCGCGCTGGAGAGGCACCTGGCGTCGCCGCACGCACGCGCGTCGCTAGACGGGCTGGCGCCGCGGCGGGCGGAGGCGCAGGCGGGGGGGTGGGCGGCGCCGGGCGGGTATGGGGACGGCAGGGCGGAGCTGGTCATGGCGATGGTGGCGACGAACGAGGTGCTGCCGCTGCTCCGGCTGGCGCGGTGGAGGGCGCCCGCGGGGGAGGGAGGCGGGAGGGAGCCGAGGTCGCAGCTGATGGGGCTGTGGTCTTATCCGGGGGCGAATCCGGGGTGGAGCAACGTGGCGATCGCGGCTCTGGAGGCGTATCTGTTCCTGAACGTGGTGTTCTTGCGGGAGGAGCTGTGGATGGTGTATGAGGAGGAGGGGCCGGGGCAGGAAGGCAAGGGCAGGGGGTTCCAGCGGGATTACAGGGACGATGGCGCGTTCCGGTCGATGCTGTCCAACTGCACGCGCTACCAGGACGGCTGCACGTGGGGGATCCCGCATCGTGAATTCTTCGGCGGCAGTTTCTCGTACGGTGGCCGGACGCACGCGGAGCGAGAGGCGTTGAAGGCCGAGTTCGACCCGCTGCATCCGGCGAAGCTGGAAAGATTACGGGAGTATCTGAGGATGTGCTGGGATCATTTGGTGCGGGTGCATATGGTCCTGGAGGAGGCCGGAGAGACGCATGATTGGGAGCACGAGGTAGAGTGGGCAATTCATGGCTTATGGGGAATGTCAAAATAATATGCCCAATAGAACGGTAACGGGGCAAGCAAGCAAATCAAAAAAGAAGTCCCAGCTACGACTGGCAGTTCAGAATCTCGAGCAAAAATGCAAAAAGATGTTGACAGCGGTGGGACTCGAACCCACGCGGATTGCTCCAGTAGAATGCAGGCTGTTTGGAACAGCCAAGAGACTTGAGTCTACCGCCATAACCACTCGGCCACACTGCCTGTCAGGCGGATTTGTCGCCTGTTACTGAGTCATCAAACCGCAAATAAGCATTAAGTTACAAAAATTTGTCCGCAAGCAGCACAAAACAATCAAGACCGAGACTGGATCTGATCAAAAGTCAAACATTGTTGCTAAGGGCGCGAGAGAAGAAGCTAGCTTGGGCGGTGGTTGGTGTAGGCGCACCCAAAAGTCGTAGCAGTAGACCTGGTGGCGAAGTACGAAGGAAGATTGCGGGTCTGATGGTCTCCTCGCCCAGCTCGGTTTGGTTGCGTTCACTTCTCAAGCCTCAGCATCGCGTAGAGACTTCACGAAGGAAACGTAGTACACATATCAAACAGGCAAACACAATTTGATTCATCGCAACTCGTAACGAGCGTGCAGTGCTAAGCTCCCATTCCGAGCCTCAAACCTCATCAAGTGGCCGACAAGATCAGTACTTGTCATTCTCCGCCTTGCGCTCATCAAACACCTTCAGCGCCTCCTCCGCAGCCTTGACGCCGCTCAGCGCCATCGCACCAAACGTCGGGCCCATCCTGTTCGCGCCGTCGACCTCCGACAGCTCCATGCCGCCGACGATCAGACCCGGCACGATTTCGCGCGTGCGCTTGACGATGGCGTCCTCGGCGTTGTTCATGTCGAGGCCGCGCATGCCGCCCAGCTTCTCCAGCTGCTGCATGCTGACGAGGCGCTTGACCGAGAATGCGCCGAAGGGGCCATCATGCCCAGTCGTCGAGATGATGACGGGGGCGTTGATGGTGTTGGGGTCCATGCAGCTCTGGTCGTCATGGTGCATGCTGACGAGTGTCCAGTTGGTGACGACGCCGGCGATACGGACGCCGCCGCCAGCGGTAGGCCGCGTGATCAAGTCCTCGACTGCCGTCGCGTTGAACAGCTTGACGTTCGGGAACTGTAGGACCTTGGAGAGGACCGTCGACGTGAAGAGCGCCGCGTGCTTGACGACCACGAAGTCGGTGCCGTCTTCCTCGTATGGCACGCCGATCTCGCGCAGGAACGCGTCGGCCGGGCGACGCATCACCATGGCGGAGAAGAGCTGGCCGCCGAGCCAGGCACCGCCGCCTGTATATCACATTAGCAACGTTCCCGCCACGAGGGTGATTAGTGGTGACGGACCTGGGGCAACGCCGGACTCGATGATGGCAATCTTCAAGTCAGGACGTGCTTTGGCAATCATGTACGCGGTGCTCAAGCCGCAAGAGCCGGCGCCGACGATGACGATGTCGGACTCGGCGTATGCGTCCAAGTCCTTGAAGTAGCGGCGCGTCATGGCGCGGGAAACCTGGCTCTCACGGATGGGAGCAAACTTGAAGTTCTCCCACTGGCCAGCCATCTCGTCAACCGTCTTGGACATGCTGCCCTTGACGGCAAGGCCATCCTGTGGCTTGATGGGCAGGTCTTTGGTGACGGGGACGGCGCGCTCAGCGGTGGGAGAGGTGGCAATTGGGGGAGACATTTTGGTAATGTTGATCGTTGGGGGTAATTATCTGCAGAAGTCAGGATACTGACAACCGAGGCGGGGGATGGGCATGATTCTTCGACGCAGGTATTATCCTGATCAAGTTCGACCGTATAATCTCAGCAAGAGCTCCTGGTGCCTTCGTCGTCAAACCCGGCCAATCCGTCGGATCTAGGCGGGTTTGCGACTACAAAAACATCGGAGAACTCGAGCACCGGTTCATGTTCATTACAAACCTCATGGTTGCTGTTTGATGACTGCTACTTGATCATAGATGGATAACTCCATCGAAGTCGTGATGCTCCCATTCTGGGGATCTTTACTTGATGAAGTTTGTGGGGCCTGGTGGTGTTAGCGAGCTGCAGGTGTGTAAGGGGGGAATTGGTACTTGGATTGACCGAAGTTCACGTTTGCAGAAGAGTGATCGTGGCGCTGTAGAAGAGGAATTGGTGCCGCCGCGAGGGTTATATGCTGTTGAGTGCCCCGCACACGTGATGAGACGCTAATGGAGGGGCGTCTTGCGATGCTTTTGCGCTAACGACGAACATGTTGAGAGATTGGTCCTCGTCACAGTTGTGCTCCACTCGAGAACGACTCATCAGCGGAATTGGCAGGGAAGAGAGCTGGGCGCCCAAAATTTGTTACCCACTGATGACGAGTCCTTCCAATTGCCAACTCCTGCGGTTGAATACTTTAACCAGCACAATTGAGATCGTCCGTGATCACACAGCCGGATGACGATGTTAGGAAGTCATCCCAAAGCACCAGACTATTGCACATTGGATCTCGGCCGGTTTGTCCAGCCAATTGCTCGTCAGAGAGGCACCATGTCTGCAACCAGGCGTTTGAACCTTGTGACTGAACAAAAATGGCGCATCTCGGGCGACTTCGCTCCACCGGTGGATCGTCCATCATGTTGCTTGAACAGTCACGCTTGTGCGAATCGATTCTGATTGATTGCAACAGAGGCGCAATACTAGAGGCACCATCGATTTTCCTGCAATTCATCGAGATGAAAGTGAGGTTAGAAACCGGTCAAAGCATCCATAGGAACGCGTCCATCTATCGTCGGGATTGAGCACGATTGTGACATCTGGTCACTGAGATAGCCGCCAGAGCAACCTTTAAAAGCGGTATTTCAGAGAATTCCATTGAGAAATTTTGAATTATCAAAAGAACCATTTTTCGTGCTAGGCGCCTCTTTTGTGAGCCGCCGCTATAAGCAAACAAATCCCTCCCGCATATTGTCAAGAAGAAAAGCCCGGTATTTCGCAAAACGCCAAATACGCCCGCCGCCGTATTGGTACAATGCAGCATTTTCCATCCGAAAATCCACGCTGTCCAGAATCATGCTCCATGCACCGCATGCTCACATCGTAGCGAAGAAAACGGAAGAGGGGTCTACTCCGACTTTCTCTTCTTCTTCTTTTCCTTCTTCTCGCCCTCCTCGTGCTTCCTCTTCTTCTTATCGGCGTCGTCAACAGCACCTTCGCTCTTGCGCCTCTTCTTCTTCTCCTTCTTGTCCTCACCGTCGACCATCGAAACATCGCCATCAACATCCTTGGACTTGGACTTCTTGTCCTTCTTCTTCTCCTTCTTCTCCTTCTTTGCGGCCTTCTCGTCGTCGCTGGCGTCGTCAACATCGACATCATCGAGATCGCCGAGAACCTTGTCCATGGCGTTTTTCTATTCCTGTTAGTCTAGGCATCTACAAAAATGTTCCAGGGTGTACTCACCATAGCAACCTCGTTCTTGGTCGGCGCAACACCGGTGCGGTAGAACTCAAGACGCTCCTCGACCTGCGCGCGCAGGGCCTCACCGAATTTGGTGGTGGGGTTCTCGGAGAAGTTGTCGATTCTCGACGCGATCGTGCACTTGTTGGCAAGGAAGCGGGAGATGCGGCCCTTGTTCTTGGCGCCAGCCTTTCCAATGAAAGACGAGTGGTAGATAAGACCGTACTTTGGGGTGTTGCCCTTGGTCTTGAGAGCCCTGAAAAGAGCCTTCTCGGCACCGAGAATCTGGACGGTGGAAGCGGCGTACTTGGACAGGTTGGTCAAGCTACCGGCCTTGGAGATGAGACGAGCGGCAACAGTCTCGCCAATGAGAGCAGCCAAGTTAGGTGCAACAACGCCCATCTTGTTAACAAGGTATCCACTCAAAGTCTTGCGGTACTGAGAAAGGCTCAAGGCGCGGTTGGCGAACATCATAACGTTCTCCATGTCGGTCTCAGAGATGTCTCTGCCCATACTGACCCTGGCGGCGTTGATGATATCTGTGGCGATACCTTCATCGTCGTCGACAATAGCGGCCAGATCGTGAAGCTTATCCTCGTTGAGAGTGGTCTTGTTGCCAATGAAGATGGCCAGCTTCACGTACTTGTGGTTGTCGGAGACGATCTTGATCAGCTCCGGGAAGTGCCAGCCGTACCATTCCCTCACACGCATGCAGAAAGTGTTGACGGCCTTGTCGAGTTGGTCCAAAGTCGCAATAGCCTGGATAATGTGGTTGTCGTTCTTCTGGACACTGAACTTCACCTTGGCGCGGGAGTAGGCGTGACCCAAACCAAGCTGGGCGCGGTCAACATCGCCCTCCTGCAGCTGCTTAAGGAGCTTGTTGGCATGCAGGCGGAGACCGCGAAGCAGGTCAGCGACGACCTCGCTGACTTCGGCGGTCTCGCACTCGATGTAGGGGAAGTTCGCCTTGATGCTACCCGCCAAGTTCTTTTCCTGGACACCCAGAGTGACCTTGTTCTTCTTGCCAGGGTTCGGGACGTGCATCTCGAGGACGGACTTGAGATATTCGGAGCAAATGCCCTCGGAAATGTCGTTCTGGTTCTCGAGAGCGGCGGCGGCGCCCTGGAAGGGAGCAAAGCCCTGGAGAGCGACCATCTTGCCGAAGGTAGCGAGGTCCTTGCCCTTCTGCTGGACCTCCTTCAAGCGGTTGCCGATGGTATCAGCCTGCAGCTGCACCTTGAAGACCTGTGCAGGGTGAGTAGAGAGCTTCACTTTGGGCAGGTGCGGAGACTGACGGCATAGCCCACAGGGGACTCGTGCAACAGGTAATCGACAGACATGGCGGCGGCGTCGCGGAGCGAATGCGATGGACGAAGAGAGAGCCCAAGCCGGAAGCGCTGTGTTGGGCAATGGTCGTGCGTCGCAGACTTGTCGCCGTGCTGGTGCTGCTGGTGTGCGAAAGTGTCGAAAAAGTTCGGCATTGTGATCCGTGCGCCAGAGTGGTGCTAAGCCGCAAAAGGCAAGGCGCAGATTCCGCAGAATGGCAAGTCTCCGGCGACAGCGCGTCCAGAGCTGTGCTGCTCTCAGCCGCGACACCATCTGAGTCGCCGTTCTCGCATCGCATCGCATCGCGCCTCTTGCGCCGCAGTCCTCGCCCGCAACGCCGCCCCCCGGCGCGCACTGCCCACTATGGCCTCTGCCGACGCTGGCAGCGCGACCCCAATCCCAACCACAGAGACCGCTCCAGACGCGCCGGAGAGCGACATCCCAGAGGAGAAATGGAAGGCCATGCAAGCCGTCCTCAACAATGTCTACAACCACCGTACTGATGAGTAAGTCGCCCCGTGCCCCTGCGCCATCTCTGCGCCGCCTGCAGACCGCTGCGATCTTGCGCGCCACGTTGCTAACGAGGCGCAGTGGCTATGATCCGTCCAAGCTGTTCCAGCGCAAGATCAACAAGCGCCAGCTCCCCGACTACTACGAAGTCATCAAGGAGCCAATGGCCCTCAGCGTCATCAAGCAGAAAGTCCACGGGCGGGAGTACAAGAACTTTGAAGAATACGTGCGCGACTTTAGCCTCATCGCCTACAACGCCCAGGTCTACAACCGGCAGGACTCTCAGGCATATCAAGACGCTCTGGTCATCAAGGAATTTGTCGAGTCAGAGCTCAAGCGTTTGGTCGACGAGAAGATTGTCACCGAGGAGGAAATCAAGATACCATATTTGGGCGAAATTCCCACCTACGAGGACCCGGCGCCTGAAGAGCCTGAGGAAGAAGAGGACGAGGAGGAAGAGGAGGATGACGAAGAAGAAGATGATGAGGATGATGAGAAACCGAAGCGCAAACGCGGCCCCAGATCGACAGCGGCCATCACCAAGCGCGAGGGCGGCAGCAAAGAGGAGACCAAGGACAAGGCGGCGAACGATGCCGAGTCGCGCAAGAAGCGAGGTCGACCTCCGCGGGTGGACACGCCAATGGAAGCTCGTATCAAGGCCATCATGAAAGCCATCCGCAAGCCGAGGAACGGTCAGAGCCAGCTGATGGTTAGCCATTTCGAGCGTGTTCCCGACAAATCCGTCATGCCCGAGTACTACAACGAGATCAAGAACCCTATGGCTATGGATATCCTGAAGAAGAAGCTCAAGAGAAAGAAGTACCAATCCATCGACCAGTTCATGAAGGATGTCGAGGTCATGTTCGAGAATGCCAAGTCGTACAACACCGACGAAAGCACAATCTACCAGGATGCAGTCTTCTTGCAGAAGGAGGCCCGGAAGGCTGCCGAAGAGGAGAAGAAGAAGCCGGATTCCGATTACGTTATGGAAGACGGCCGCTTGCCCATGCCCGAAGGCATCTTGCACAATGGCGAGCTGTGGAAGGTTGGCGACTGGGTCCACATCCAGAACGCCAATGATCTCACCAAGCCCATCGTTGCTCAAATATACCGGACCTGGCAAGACTCTGAAGGCGGCAAGTGGGTCAATGCGTGCTGGTACTACAGGCCAGAACAGACAGTGCATCGCTTTGATCGTCATTTCTACGAGAACGAGGTTGTGAAGACTGGACAGTATCGCGATCATCCTATTGACGAGGTGATTGACCGGTGTTTTGTCATGTTCTTTACACGCTACAACAAGGGCCGGCCCAGAAACTTCCCTGCGGACAAGGAAATTTATGTTTGCGAAGCGCGCTACAACGAGGAGAAGCACAAGCTGAACAAAATCAAGACGTGGGCAAGCTGCCTGCCTGATGAGGTTCGAGATAAGGATTATGAGATGGACCTGTTTGACGCGCCGCGCAAGATCAAGAAAGTGCCAAGCCCTATTGCGTACCTGCTGAAAGACGAGGCAAAGGAAACCGACGACCTGCCGGAGCCGGAATGGGGAGCAGCAAACGCTCCACCCAAAATCGGTGCCGTTCACAAGCGACCCCGGGATCCGAAAGAATCACCACCGCCAGAACCAACACCCACGCCTCCTCCACAGCCTCCTCCACCGCCGCGACAAGACTCCAACATGTCGGTACACGCACCCAACGGTGTCAACGGTCAAAGACCCGACTACACCATGGCAGGCCACGCGTCGCAAACGCCTGGCGGTGCACCGACACCACAGCCTCACCACACGCAGCCTGCTTACACACCGCAGCCGCACTACTATCACCAACACTCCGCATCACCCGCGCCGCCAATGCAGTCAATAGGCGGGTCTCACCCAAACAGCTTCCCGCCGACCCTCACACCTCACAACAGTGGCTACGCCGCTCCGCCCAGCGTGCCCACACCCATCGCATCCACCTACTCAACCGGGCCACCCATGCCCTCCACTCTCTACGCCCAACAGCTACGCTCCCAGCAGCACCAACACCACCCCGCAAACCCCTACGCCCAGCCCGGCGCAACACCCTACGCGCCGACACCCTACGGCGTGCCCGCGCCCGCGACCTACAAGCCCGCCCAGGCCATCGAGGTCTACCGCCTAGACGACCACACCAACGCCACCATCCCGCCGACTATTCGCTCGCAGTTCCAGCAAGACGAGCAAGGGCGCGTGCTGTTCTTCACGGCGCCGCCGCTCGATGCGCTGCCGCCCGCGTCCCACAACGCCGACGGCACCCCCGCCGCCGCCCTCGGCCACGACGTCCGCTACCTCGCCGCCAAACGCAAGCGCGAAGCCCTGCTGCGCGACCTGGGCAAGCGCAAGCGCGCCAACACCGACACCGACACCGACACCGCCGCCGCCGCTGCCAAGAAGAAGAAGGCCCGCACGGACGAGCACGAGAGGCTGCGCACCCAGGTCGAGGCGCTGACGGCCCGAGCGGCCCGGGCGCTGGAGCAGCAGCTCGAGACGGCCACGGCCCGCGCTTTCGAGGCCGTGCTGGCCGGTGCGGGTGCGGATGGCGATTGGAAGGAGCGGATGGGGCGGGAGTTGGAGCGCGTGGAGGTGGCCCAGGAGGAGTTGGCGCGGAGGGAGCTGCGGCGCGAGGAGGCGGAGAGGGAGTGGGTGGAGAGGCAGCGCGTCGAGGTTACGGGGATGACGGGGTTGTTTGAGGAGTGAGTGGTTGGTCGGTCGATTGAGCTCGTCGGATGGTTCGTGGAGGTGTATGAGTAACGTTAGATGAGGAAATAGAATGCTGTGATGAGATAACCTTGGTTGTTGCTTGGCTGATACAGGTGTTGCATGCAAGCCCAGACCCCAAGTTCCATCCCAGCGCACTTCCCCCCCCCCCTTTTTTTTTTATTTTTTAAAAGAGGATTAGGATGTGAGGCAGCTGATTTCATGATGGTGGTGGTGCTTTGCGTCTTGCGATACTCGAAGTTGTGTCTGTTGCTATGAGTAGAATGGTTGAAGGCGGCGGCTCTTTGTCATCTTACATCCTTGCTACACGCCTCAACCGGGAGGACCACCCCTCTACAGCATAGCGTAGCACTACGTCCTGAAATTCATCGGCAATATATACGCAAAGGGGTATATAGGTCATCTATTCCGCGCTGCGGATGATCTTCAATTCGAGGCCTCTTTTAGCAAGCCCAGCAAAGAAATATACAGTACTAGGACAAAAGTTCTCGCGCGGGCGGTTCCGAAGCGATGACCTTCGTACCCCATCAATTTACTGATTCTCAACGCATGCTTCCTAGCTCTTATACTAAGTTGTTTTCAAGTTAAAATTAAGTAAGAAGAAGATGTAACGGTAGGCTCCTTCCACTAAGCTTCGGAGTAGCAGGTTGGTAGAAACCGAAGGGTTTACCTTGAAGAGACAAGAGGAGGATGGCAGTGCAAAGAGTGAAGTATCACGTGATAGCGCGGTGCGCAATGAGCTTGTTACCTCCAAATCAATAGGGTTTGAATTGGAACTTTGAGTTGACCACGAAGGGTCAAATGTCTAGCTAAAGGAGTGCGACTATATACTACTAAGAAGCTATAACAATCTACTTGGATAATCGTGGATAGTTGGGATCCCGTATTATCCAGTGTCTTTCTTGGATAATCCATTCTTGGCATTATCCGTATGGGTCCCACGTGACTTCGGCGCTTGGCCTTGTTCCTGGTTTCCGACATTCGTCGGTGTGAAGCGGTCGCTATGTTTACCTGTTCCGCGCCCGCTTACCTTTTGTCTTCTCCGGGATTCCAGCTTCCGTCCCTTCGTCCCTGTGGGTCTTCTTCCCGTAGGGGATTCTGTCTTGCGCCTTGCCCCGTGACTTCGCAGTCCCTTGGGGTCCTGTTTCCCGTGCGGGCTCCTCGCCCTTAGGGTCATAAAGCCCGCTTCCTTGGAGGTTCGTAACACATACCTCTTCTATGCACTTTTGGTATGTTTTCCTTAAGAACCTTAAGATAAGAGTTAGCTGAATAGCCACCCCTCTTAGCTAAAGGATCACGTACTATTACGTATAAAGGAGACCTTCCTCGTAAGCCAGAAAAGCCTATCCATACTATAACAGATATAATTATTCCTTTTTTGTATGGTTAGACCATTTGGAGGTCCCATTTTTGGCTAGGAGTGCGAAAGCACCACTCCCTTTTTTGGCCCTTTCCTCACTCTACTGTTACGACGGACCCGACCGTGTTGGGTTTCAGTCGGCGCGTAAGACCATTCGGCCAACCTCCCGTCGACTGGCAGTCGACAAAAGGTTCAGCAATGATCAGCCTGGTGGCTGATCGTGCCCCAACAACTCTATATACAGAGGCGTGTTCGTAACATCTACAGAGCACTTATCTGACCAGATAATTTTCTTCCATTGCGTCTCGGTCCAGTCTACATGTGTGACGATTCAGACCGTCAACATCTCATTCTCCAGAAAACTAAGCCTAATTAGGCTAAAGCACTTATCTAAGACAAGATGTCTAAGACATAGGGTTTGCTAAGAGCAAACACTTAGCGGGAACGTACGGGAAAGGGAAGCCTAAGACCGGCTATTCGACTTCTAACTAGTACCTAGGCTGGATATATAAGTTTCCTCCTTCCTCCTTTATTCCCTTTCTTTTCTCTTTCCTTTCTCTAGCTTAGAAACTTTAGTCAATTTCGAGAATCTGACTTGTTCTTCTTGAGTCGTGACAACATGCTCAAGTGCCTAGGTAAGTCGGATAGTAGCATGCTCCTCCGTAAGTTCCAGGCGGCCAGCTGCGCGTCATTTCTTAATATTGTAGGTGTCCAAGAGTCGAGAGATAGTCCGGTCATAGCAGGTCACACCTGTGACTTCCCGGACCTCTTGGTAAGTGAATTTTGGGTTGGCTCGCACCACGCGTAGAATCTGTCGCTTGTCGGTTTCTAAAAGACATTTTGGCCGGCCAGTCCGTAATTGGGAGCGCCCTTCATAAGATTCAGGCATGCCCAGGTGCTTCTGGAACCAGGCAGGCTTCTTGCCAAGAGCCTTGCAGGCAAGTAAAATCCCTCGCTGATGTGGAGAGTAGTGTTGATTGGGAGTATGTGTACCAAAGAGCTCTTTGAGAGGAGTGCGTTGTGGTGCCATTTTGGTGGTGCGAAGATTGGAGATGTGGGCGCTCGAGACGCGTCAAAACGCGTCTCGCTTAATCACGAGAACTTTTGTCAAGTGATTGTAGAAACAGCTTCCACCGTAGATACAAAAAAAGGCGCTTTTGTTTCAGGTTTTGGGCATTGATCTCAAGTGAAGTATCCACTCGCTCCTTTCCTAAACGCCTATACATAAAATTTGATCCACGGTAAAATGAAGCCTGGCTTCATTATTTTCATCCGTCATCTAAAATGGAGCTTCCGCCTTGGACCTTTGCTTAAGGGTATCAATATCACTGTGAGGCGAGCTCATTGGACCCCAGCCTCCTTAGGCTCGACCTCCTCAGGCTTGGCATCCTCAGGCTTGGTCTCCTCAGACTTGGTCTCCTCAGGCTTGGTCTCCTCAGGCTTGGTCTCCTCAGGCTTGGTCTCCTTAGGCTTAACCTCCTTAGGCTCGGCCTTAAGGTTCCAGTCGATGGGGCCGTTATCTTCACCGTAACGCTGGGCAAGCCAGTCATTGGCCTTCTTGAAGTGGCCGCCGTCGAACTATTGGTTCCATCAATCAGCGAGGTATCCTTAAGGGGCTCGGCGTGAAGGGAAGCGTGTGATGTGCGGTGCCCTCAGAGCTCTCTTTCTTAATCAACGACTTCATTCCCAACCAGCAATGCAGAGCCAAACTCCACCGGAACGCCCGGTTATTCCGCTAGGAAAAACGCAGAAACGTGTCGATTTGAGTGGATGCAGAGTGACCAGGGTGTGAGACTCATAAGTATCTGTTTACGACAGGAGGTCGTTCATCACCGGACATGCTTGCTCAGAAGATGGGATGGAAAAGCTAGGACAAGGCGATGACTCACAAATCCCTTATGCGCACTCAGCGGACTAGGGTGCACGCTCTTGAGCACGAGATGTCGCTGCGCATTAACTCCCCTGCAGCGCTGCTGCGCAGGCGTACCCCACGCTAGGAAGACGACACCATTAGTACGCACACGGTTGACAGTGTCGATGACCTTCTGCGTGAAGCGCTCCCAGCCCTTCTGACTGTGGCTATTGGCCTCGTGCGCCCGCACCGTCAGGCACGTGTTGAGCAGCAGCACGCCACGATCCGCCCACGGAGTCAGCAGCCCCCCGTTCTTCGGTGGCGCCTCGAACTCCGGGTAGTCCTTCTTCAGTGCGATGTAGATGTTCTTGAGAGAGGGAGGGGCGGGCGTGGGCGGGCGGACGGAAAAGCAGAGGCCGTGCGCTTGGTTGAAGTTGTGGTACGGGTCCTGTCCGAGGATGACGGCTTTGACGGTGTTCAGAGGCGTGTGACGAGACCTGCATGAAAGAAGAGTCAGATGTGCATATGCAAGAGCAGGAAACTAAGGAAATTGGCAAGGCAACAGGAGTACGACTGAAAGCTGGTTGGGGGGAAACAGTTGGGTAGGAGGAGGGGAGCGAAGAGGGAGCAAGCGTCCATCTGGGTCCAGAAACGCGGAGAATAGCGACGTCCATACACACGCTTCAGCCACGCAATCCGACTGCTATCTCAGCCAATGCTGTAAGGGGGCCATAGAAGAATAGAGATAAGACAACGCGCTAAGACGAATGTGCGTGACGCGACGCGGAATCGCATTGCAACACATGCAATGCGGCAGGCAGCAGACCGAAAGTATTCAATGCACTCACCAGGAGTAGACATCTCCCATTGGCGGGAAGATTTTCTTGCCAGCATCTTGTTCCTTCTTGATGAAGCGCTTGAGGTTGAGGAACTCGGGTGAGGTAATCTCATCCTTGAGGTGAAGCAGCCAGCTCTCGTGCAGAGTGTCGATCTCAAGCTTCAGCAGCTCCCTCTGCTCATCGGTAAGCTTCTTGGCCCAGGCTTCCTTGTCGAATTTCGCGACGGGTTTGGCTGCAGCGGCACCATTGGTCGCGGTGCTCGAGACCTTGGGCGGGCCGAAGAAGGCGGTGATGCTGCCATTGGCCTTAGGCTTCTTCACGTCGGAGGTCGCGGCATCTGCAGCCTTGCGCTTGAGTGACATGACGACGAGAGTGCGTGAGAAACTGATGTCGGTGGTTAAAACGCTCGCAGGAGGTGTGGTGGTTGAGGTTGCGAGCTAGGCGGCAGCTGCGCGTCGATTTCGATGAGGCAATGATCTGACCGGGGTTCGCGTCGAAGGCGCGCGCCCGTTGGAGGACGCGTTTTCGCGTGCCGCGCACGCTCCACATGACATTGCGTCACAGTGGCTCAAACGGTCACACGCAGGCAGGCAAGACACCTAGGCAAACAGGCTTCCATCAAAAATTTGCGGGGAAGGAGCCTCCCCCCCAAAGAGGCTCTATAAAGGGATGCTGGATGCTGCTCTTGTCCTCTTTCTTCAACACAGAATCTTCTGCTTCTTCAACCGCTTCTCCAGCTCGACTTCACTTTGAGAACCCCGTATCACCCACCTCGAACACTCCAACCAATCACAATGGCCGAGAACACGAACCCGGGCAACTTTGCCAACCGCCCTGCGGAGGAGGTATGCGCCCAGTTTCACTTTGCTTACGAGGCATTTTCGCGTGGCAGTACAGCAGCAGGGGAGTTGAAGCATGAAATATGCTTCTGCATGCCTGCTCAAACTTCTCCCGTCTTGCTGCTGCTGCTGCCCCGCGGACGACGGCGAGCCGACCGCACCTCAAGATCAATCTCACTGATTTGAGCAGGTCCGCGAGATCGCAGCCAAGGGTGGCCACGCCAGCCACGGCGGTCAGACCGTAAGCACAGCTTCTGCTTCACTGGCCCGGTTCACATCGCTTACATACCTCGCATGCAGGAGTCTCACCCGCCGGGTCGCAACCCTGATGGAACCTTCGTCTCGGGCAGCGAGGCAGCCAAGGAAGCCGGACACAAGGGAGGCCTGAGCGCGAGTGGAGCCGTAGGTACCCAGTCGCTGCCAACGCATCTGCCAAACGCTGACCCAGGAGCAGACGGATGATTCCCACCCGCCCGGCCGCAACGCGGACGGAACCTTCGTCCCGGGCAGCGAGGCCGCGAAGGAGGCCGGACACAAGGGCGGCATCCAGTAGACGGCGGATGACGGGCGACGGAACGATGATGGAGCGATGGAGCCTTCCTACGACTGACGACGGGTGGATGCACACATCGGGGCAGATAGCCTACCAAACACGAGAAATGGCATCATGAAACTGCCTCCTGACTGATGAGCGAACGACTGGCGACTTGCGGTGACGGGGATCCCCACAGCGAGATGAGAGCGTCGGTGATATTGACGATTGCGGGTGATGTGTGGCAGGATGCCTCGGACCAGGTTCCAGGCCACGGGGACGGCGGAGGCCGCGCGGAGAAGGCAGCCAGCCAGCAGATGTCGCGGCTGCGGGCGGTGGCGTGGCACAGCAATGTCCCGGGACAGCCCTCGGGCAGCAGGCGGGCGCCGCGCGCTGAAACACGAGGCTCGCGCGTGCTGGACAGCATGCGGCCAGGCGTCGTAGGGTGAGAGGCGTGGCGGGCCGGACGGCGCGGCGGCGCCAGTTCTCCCGTGCACGGCCTAGCGCACCCAGCGCGTCGGGATGCGCGAGGAGAGGAGAAACGCAGCGTGCTGAGCTCTGGCTTGAGCTGAACCATTACTCCGGAATCTCTTCCCAGCTCTGCGGTTCTGCGGATTCACCAGTCTCGTCGAGAAAAATGTCCCACGAGCAGCGCCCGCTCGCTGTGCCGCCAGCCCACCCCGAGTCCACGTCGTCGGTCGAGGCCAACAGCCCGCACTCCATCATCGAGGCTGATGTTCGTCCCTGCTGTCCCCGAAGCCCTCCCCGCCCTTGCGCGCCCGCACCACCACCGCCTCGCCCCGTTGCACGCCGCCCCCGAGAATCCTGGGATACGCCTGCTAACCCGCGCCTTCTGTACAGTCCGAGCAGTCGGACGACGCGAACAGCGACTCCTGGTAAGGCCCCGTCGCCGCCATCCCGGGCGCGCAAAAAGCCGGTGGGGAAAGCAGGCCCGATTGACCTGGAGCAGCAGCACCAAGTCGGTCCGCGGGAGCATATTCGACTACATCAAGGAGAACGGCCGCACATATCATCGCTACGCGCCTGGCTGTAGGCAGCCTCCCCTCCTGTGCGACTTGTATACGCCCGCGCTGACTGCATTGCCTGCCAGCCTACCTATTTCCGAACGACGAGGTACGCCCGCGCTTGTCATCCCTTCGCTTGCACGCACGCCCGATCGTCCTGCTTACAGCCCACCAACAATGTAGCCCGAGAGCGAGCGGTTAGACCTCCAGTATGAAATCCTCAAGGTGCTGTTCGGCATGCGCAACCACTTCGCGCCGCTGCGCGACCCGAAGAAGATATTGGACGTCGGGACGGGGACAGGGAAGTGGGCGATCGAAATCGGTACGCATTGGGCTGCCTGTGGTCCTTTGGTCGAGATGGTCTGGCTGACCACTGTCGACAGGCTCCGAATACCCGGATTCTGAAGTATGAAAGTAGCGAGGAATCTGTGATGACGGCGAGCTTACTGGCGTGCAGGTCACCGGGACGGACCTCTCTCCAATCCAGCCAGAATGTAAGGCGGGAAGGACATGGCGGGGTAATATGGCTCCACTGACGACTTTGCTAGGGGTTCCTGAGAACATCCAGTTCGTCATTGACGACGCCCAGGAGGAAGATTGGCTGATCAAGCCGGATTCCTTCGACTACATCCACACGCGGGTATTACTAGGATGCTTCGAGGACTTTCGAGAGGTGATAAAAAAGGCATACCGCTACTGCAAGCCCGGCGGGTGGATGGAGTCGCAGGAGTTCTACACGACGCTGTACTGCGACGACGGGACCATGGACCGGGACTACGCGTTCTCGGAGTGGACGCGGACGCAGGACGCCGCGGCCATGAACCTGGGCCGGCCGCTGCGCATCGCGAACAAGCTGAAGCGCTGGTACGAGGAGCACGGCTTTGTCGACGTGCACGAGGAGGTGTTCAAGCTGCCCGTCAACCCGTGGCCCAAGGACCCGCAGCTCAAGATGCTAGGCCGCTTCAGCGAGAGCAGCCTGCTCGAGGGCATCCAGGCGTTCAGTCTGGCGTGGTTCCACCGCGGGCTGGGCTGGACGAAGGACGAAATCGAGGTTTACCTTGTGCAGGTGCGCAAGGCCATATCAGATCGAAGCGTGCACGCATACCACAGAGTGTAAGTGCTGCTGCTGCCTGTCACATGCGGCAATTCCCCTTTACATAAGCCCCCACGTCCTCCAAGAACAAAGCTCTATCAGAGTTTTCTTGGGGGAGCGGGAACAGCATATGTGCATCCAGCGGGTCAGACTGGCTAACTCCGCGGGCGTCGCCTTTCGCCACACAGATACGTGGTCTGGGGACGTAAACCCGAGCCGTGGGAAGTCGAGGCGAGAGCGAAAGCCAAACAGGCCGAAGCGACAGCAGCAGCACCGCCGGCCCAGCCCCAAGCCCAAGCCGGCGCCAGCGGCTCCTCGACCGCCGCTGCGTAGCCCAGCCGGCCAGCCGCGGCTGCCTGCACGCGGCTTCTCCGGCATTTCTCCTTTTGAAACAATGTTGCTACGCACAAAAAAGAGAATTCTCTCAAAATCATGATATCTTCACGGCGGGGGAAATGGACGCGTCTAGCTTCAGAATTGGGCGTTTTTGACGGCTTGTGTTCTGGGCCTTTGGTTTTGAGTCTGGCGTTTTTCTTTCATGCTAGATGATGTGGACGATCATGGAAGTCCGCGGGGTTCTTGGAGTTTTCGTTTCTGCCTTGCGCTGACGTCTTGGATTGGCTCTTTGGATTCCACTGTTTTTTCCCGTGCAGCAGGCGGGCCCAAGCTTTCCGATGTTTGGTTTTTCCGCTCTGCTTGTTGGTCGCTCTATTTCGGTATTCGATTTGTAGTGCCTTTGCTCTCGCCCTGTCACTCTCGGAGTAGGGGAGTTTTTTTTTTTTTTTTTTTTCGTTTGCGCATGGACGCCCGGGCAATTTGAGGGAGGTGGGAACGGGTGATCAGTTGAGCGTGCTCGAGGCAGGCGAGGTTTGAGAAGTCAGCTTACTTTTTTGGAAAAGACAAGTTACTCCGGGCCGGAAGGTCGGTTGACGGGTTTGACGTTGTTTCAGGGCACGCATCGTTCGCACGTCGTTGTCTTTGCAAGTGCGTAAGAAGCAACCGTCCGCGCCGGTTCTACTCTCACACAGCAGCCCACAGTTGTTTCATCCAGAGATGGTAATCGACATGCAGGCAGGAAAGGTGCTGCTCCCTTCGTCCCTACTTCCGCAGTCTAACCTGCGTACTCACTCTGCGACAGCGTGTCATGCGCGCAATCCACGGCGACTGCTTACTGCGGGAGATGAGCTGGCCACTGTCGCATCCAGGTGGTGCAAAAGTAGGGTCTAGCCAGACAGCCACCAGCCACATGGATATCGGAGGGTGGCTACGGCGAGGACTCCCGGAGATGCAATGATGGTGCTTTCTAGGTCGCAGTCACGTGCAACAGATAAAGCAAGGTTGCGCTGCCGGTTGGGGATTCTTCGGACAGGAGGCAACGCGCGCTTATTGGGTGGGAGGCGGCAGAGATAAGGCTTCCCTGAACAGCCAGTGAGCCCGTACGAGCAACATCCCACGCTCCGGGAGCCAAACCTGTCGCTCGCCCAAGCAACACCCGGTGCCGGTGGCGGTGCCGGTGCCTGGCTGACGCAGCACCGATCGATCCACAATCCGCCGGTGAGATCTCGCGCCAGCGCCGGGAAGCGTTGGAAAATGCACGGATTGCGAGCGCCAGCGGCCGTCAGGAGGGCGAGCGGGAGCTGTGGCACGACACGGCCAGCGTAAAGCCGCCGGAGACCGGCCACGGCGATGCCCAGCTCCACGGGCGCCAGAGACCTGCACCGGAGATTTTCTCACATGGAGAGAGCAGAGAGCGAGTGTGCCGCGGAGAAGGGGCACCGGGGTCGTTCTTTTGTCCTCTCGAAATGTGCTTACCGGAGCAGGGCTGATAAGGTGCAAACGGGGTTATTGGTGTCAGAGGCGCGATAACGTTCTTGGGCCATCTCACGCTACCCGTCCGGCAGAGGCGCCCCCGGGGCCAGCCTGTGCGCCCTGGCTGCTGAACCGAGAGCTCGTCCTTATCAGCACAACCTTCAGCCCAGCACCCCCCGGGCCACTCAGCGCCCGCAGACTTCGCCAACCGCGCCCCAAGCCCGACTTCTCCAGTGCTCCACAATCTGTGATCCGCGGCCAGGGCCCAGCGCCGGGTTGTTCATCCGCGGACATGCTGTGTGCGTTGGTGACGCCGGAGAAAGTCTGAACGCCATCCTGTCGACGCGCTCGCCGTCCGTATATTAGACCACCCGGCTCGTCCGCCTTGCACCACGTCAGGCCAGCGTGCTCACTTGCTCTCCCACCACCAATTCCTCAGTTCAGAGCGCGTGCAGCAGCGCTCTCGCCAACAGCACGCAGCACTGCCTGGACCGCCCTAGCACCCCTAGCACCCCTAGCACCCGCCATGTTCGACGTCTCGCTGCTCGTCCGCGCCCCGGAAATCAACCCCATCAACCGCAAGGCACGGTCCATCCCCGCCCTCAACCCGCTCAACCTCTATGGACGCGTCTTCTTCTTCTCGTGGTTTGGCTTCATGATCGCCTTCTGGTCATGGTGAGTCCTTTGTCCTTCCTCTCGGGCGATGATGCCAGAGTGCATGGCGGGGGAAGAAGCACCCTTGCCGCTTATCTCGGACACCTGAGTGGCTGACGCATCCGGGGTAACTTTGCAGGTACGCCTTCCCGCCGCTGCTATCGGATGTTATCAAGAAGGATCTGGGTCTCTCGCAGGTCGAGATTGCCAACTCCAACATTCTGGCCCTCGTGGCCACGTACGTCGCCCATGCACGACATCTGGGGTGAGGGAGACCGCAGGCTGATTGTGCCACAGATTGCTTGTGCGTCTCGTTGCTGGCCCCGCCTGTGACCGCTTTGGCCCCCGCTGGACTTTTGCCGGATGCTTGATCCTCGGCGCCATCCCGACCTTCTTGGCCGGCACCGTCAACAATGCCGCCAGCCTGATGGTCCTCCGTTTCTTCGTCGGCATCCTGGGCGGTAGCTTCGTGCCGTGCCAAGTGTGGACGACGGGCTTCTACGACAAGAACATCGTCGGCACCGCCAACTCCCTCACTGGCGGCCTGGGCAACATGGGCGGCGGTATCACTTACTTCGTCATGCCGGCCATCTACGAGTCCCTGGTCGCTGACGGCCTGCGCAAGCACGTCGCCTGGCGCGTGACGTTCGTCGTGCCCGGCATCCTGATCGCCGCCACCGCTCTCGCCATGCTCCTGCTCACCCCCGACTGCCCGACGGGGAAGTGGTCTGAACGCCAGGCCGTCGCCGAGGCCAACCTGCGCTCGCACAGCATCAGCGGTGGTGTTGTCGACGTCCCGGGCTCCCTGACCGGCATGCCCACCAAGAGCCAGAGCGGCACGCAGTCCCCCATTGGCTCCGTCTCGAGCACCAAGAAGGAGGGCGCCGCCCTTCCCGCAGACCACCACTTTGCCGACCACGAGGCGCAGATCAGCGACACCCAGATGCTCGAGTCCGCCAAGGGCGAGGTCATCCAGAAGCCAACGTTCAAGGAAGCCACGAAAGTCATCGTCTCGCTCCAAACGCTCACGCTCGCCACGGGCTACTTCTGCAGCTTCGGCGGCGAGCTCGCCATCAACAGCATCCTCGGCTCCTACTACGCCAAGAACTTCCCCTCGCTCTCGCTGCAGGAGCGCGGCAACTGGGCCGCCATGTTCGGCCTGCTCAACGGCGTCTTCAGACCCCTGGGCGGCCTCTTCGCCGACGTCGTGTACAACGCGACGGGCGGCAGCCTGTGGGCCAAGAAGGCGCTCATCCACGCGTACGGCCTGGTGACGGGCGCCTTCCTGATCGCCATCGGCGCGCTGAACTCGCACGACAAGTCGACAATGTTCGGCCTCGTCGCCGGCATGGCCTTTTTCCTCGAGGGTGGCAACGGCCTCAACTTCGCGCTCGTGCCCCACGTCCACCCCTACGCGAACGGCATCGTGTCGGGCGTGACCGGCGCGGCCGGCAACTTGGGCGGCATCGTGTTCGCCATCATCTTCAGGTACCACGGCACCGATTATGCGAAGTGCTTCTGGATCATTGGGATCATGCATATTGCGATGAACGTGGCCGTTGCGTGGATCAAGCCGATTCCGAAGGGCCAGCTTGGTGGGCATTAGGGGGGGGGTTTCCTTCCTTTTGGTGAAAAAGATGGGTGGTCATGATGGACATGGATGCGTCATCATGTTAGTCTGGGCTTTTTGTTGCTGGGTGTTTGCGGTTGCTTGTGATATCCATATAAAGTGTTTTGTCACTTTGGTAATGCAAAAAATGGGTTGAATAAAGACGTCTTGAGGATTCATTGAAGTGTTTTCGCGAAGCGTTTGATGGCTTCGTATGTTGTTGAAGTGGTAGTCGTCGCGGCGCGACAGGAACCTCGCGTAGCAGTGACAACACCTTCGATGGACAAAGGCCGAATGCTTGTGAAAAAGACGTTTCAATTCGTAGGCTGCCTTTCTTGGCAGAAAATCCACTCGGAAGAGCAAGGTTGATGAGCAAGTGAGAAAATCCGAAGACCACCATCATCTCCACCCTCACTTGTCTTCAACAAGCAAAGAAGTGAACAACACATCAAATCCACGCCAGTAACTTTCGAGCATAGATAAGAGCCCAACTCCACAGAAAGCAAACCCCACGACAGCACGTCAACAAGCCGCCGTCGAGCCACCAAAACCCCAGACCCGCATTTCCAACCATCCCTCGACCACCGCACTCGAAAAATGACAATCCGCATTACGGCAAGCCGTCGCAGATAGCACACGAACCTTCCATTATCTCTGACGACGTTAAAAAAAGATTTTCCGCGTACGCCCAATGACGTGTGTCAGATTGCGGGCTGGGATCGTTCGAAGTCGTTTCTCCGCGGAACCCCCCAAACCGGAAATTCTCTCGGACGAGCCAAGCCATCCCAATCGCTTTCCTTATCTTCACTGGTGCGGCGGCGCGCGGCTCGCCGGGCTGCCGGGCCGGTGCCTGTTGTGCGACGCGCTGCGGTCCCGAGTTGTTTTCGACGACGGCGTGCGGGTTGAGGATCTGGGGGTTTCGCCGCACACTTGCCGGCGAGAAGGGCGATGCTGAGGACGATGACCTGACAACGACACTCCTGTCTAGATTTGATCCGGACAGACGCACGAAAAGCGACCACCCGCGTAGACACTTAGAAACACCCCAGCCTTCACACCCTATTCCCCCTACAAAACCAACACGCCCTCACCCCGCACCCCTCACACACCCTCACCCCATCCTCCTCCTCCTCCTCCTCCTCCTCCTCCTCCTCTTCCCCCCCCTGCCTCCCACCACCCCGATACCAGATATCCACCCCGTAAACCCTCGCGCAGACCTCACACCGCTCCATCCCCCCGCCCACCCCCCTCCACCTCTCCTGCCGACACCCCCCCTCCCCCTCCCCCTCCATCGCAGCCAACACCCCACCCAGCACCCCCACCACCGCCCCAACCCTCGCGCGAAGCCGGTCGCGCTCCCTCCGCGTCAGCGGATATGGCGGCACGGGCTGGACGCGGGTGTCAGCAGCGCGGCCGGGATAGGGCGGGGGCGGGTCGACCGGGAGCGGTTGGTGGCGACGCAGCGGGAGCGAGCGCGGTTCGCGATGCGGTGGCGCTGCGGGTTGGTCTCTCCGGTCGGCGACGAGGTGGGTTGCGGCGCAGGGATATCTGGTGGGAGGCAGGGGTGAGCGGGGCGGTGTTGACGGAGTGGGGGGGAGGGAGTCTGTACGGGATGGGAGAGAGACGGCGGGGAAGGATGCCAGAAACGACTTGGGGAAAAGCGTCGAGGTGGAAAAGGAGAGAGGTGACGGGCGTACTTGATGTGGTTGCGGCCGAACTCCAGCTGGACGAACCGCCGGCATGCGCAGCACCTAGACCATCCGCACGTTTCGGCCGTCCTGAGGAACTCGTCTGTCGCCGCTGCCTCTGCTTCTCCTTCCGCTTCTCCTCCCTCATCCCCTCCCCCATCTTCAGCCCCTGCGCCACAACGCCGCTCAAATGACGCCGCTGTCGTCGCGTCCAGGAAGAGCCTGTATCCGCCTGCTCCTGTAACTCCTCCCTCCACTTGCTCGACCGTCCCGCCTCCGCGGCACCGAGCTGCCGGGTCTTCTGGTCGTGAACTCTGCGGTTCAGCTCGGCCTCGAGCTGTGCCTGGCTGTGGTGGAGGAGGCGTGATATCCGCGCCGCCGCCGTCACTGTCAAGCGGGATGTAGATGCCGCAGCAGCGGGGAGGGAAGAGCGCCGGATCGGCCGTCGCGGTGCGGAAGAGCCGGTCTAGACAGGGGGCGCAGTAGGGGTGGCCGCAGGGGAGGGTGGCGAGGGAGGTGGGAGAGGGCGGAAGGCCGTTGCAGACCGCGCAGACGGACGCTGTTGTGTCTCTGCGCATCCGTGAAAGTCGTTTCTCACGGGGCGGACGGGGGGTTGGTGGTGACGGAGACGCCGCGGCGTGTCCGGTGCGCTGCAGTGATGAACCTCGACGGGCTTGCTCCTGGTCGGCGCTGCGGTTCTCGTCTCCGCCCCTGCGGCCTGTCTGTGTCGCGCCGTGTCTCGCCCGCTGCCTCGACTCGTTCCGGCTCTCCGCCCTGTCCTCTTCGGCCCACCACGCGCCCAGCTCCTCCATTGCCATCAGCATCGCCAGCCTCTCCCCTTCTCTCTCCTCCCTCTCTGCGGCCTCGATCTCTGCGATCTGCTGCCTGATGGCGAACTCTTCGTCGTCCTCCGCACGACCGCCCGAATCGTTTGAAGACGACGGTTGCAGACTTTCCAGTTGCATCCGCCACGCCAGCTCTGTCGAGTCACCATCTTTCCCGTCGTCGGAGTCCCAAAAACCCCAATCCCAGCCGGTTTGGTCGTCGAGGAGGTAGTTCGGTGTGGGTGGCATGGTCACGTTCAATACAGCGTCATTGCGAATGGCTGGCAGAATTGTCGCTTCTCTTCGGGATGGGGGCTGGTCAAAGAGCCATGATGTTGACGGGGAGGGGGTGGGGGAAAGGGGGTTCGAAGAAGATGGTCTTTTTCTCACAACGAGAAAGTGGAGGTGACGGAACGAGAAAGAGTGATATATCACCCCTCCACCACCACCGCTATTACCGAGAAGCAGATCAACAGCCGCTCACTCGCCGTTCACCTGTTGCCCAAGATATCCAACGCTGGCCAGCGCGCGTGTTACGCGCGCCTCACCTCCTCAGCAAATGAACATTCGCGACGTGGCCCGGGGATGTTCGTGGTTGGATCAACGTGGTACGTACCGCCTCCATCCGCCCTGCTATAACGACGCGCAATTATGCAGCTGGTCGCTTTCGGACACCTGAAGCAGTTTTTGAGAAGCCGAAGTACCGCTTCAATCATCGATCTGAAGACCTATGGCCGTTGATCAGCGTTGCTCTTGTCCAATGAGATCTCTGTTCGTGTTAGCGAGACTGTGCTGCAATCATAGGCACGAGAAAAAGAATCACGGGCAAGGCCAAGATTCAAGAGGGAATCGATCTTGTCATTGGGAAACGATAGCTAGATAGGACACAAAAAGACTTATCGTGACTCTCACTCATGATAAAGTCCCTGTATCTAAAAATCATCGGAATCCCAATCCGGATCCCTCTTAGAATTTTTAACGTTGGGTTTTCTTCTACCAGGTCGTCTCCCGAACTGATTTGTTTGTGGTCATGTCCTTGTATTTGTTTTTTGACTTGAAAGGTGAAAGGAGGATTCAGTGTGACCAACAAGATTGTCGAGGAGAGCCCAGACTGATCGGGTCCGTTCAATTTCTTGAAAGGTGATCAACCGCTGACATATGTTTGAGCCGTGAGAGTGGCGCTCATGGAAGGAGGTAGGGTGATTCTGTTCGTCCGTCGCAAAGGATGCGCTTGCTCTCGCAGGCACAGTTGTCCAGATTAATATGTTGTTACGTGTCGGGTAAGGAGCATGACCGCGACGAGGCCAGCGCCGATTGGAAAAGTCGAATAGACGATAATGGTGACTGATGCTCCGTTAATCGTCCAGATTCGTCGATGTGCCAATCCCATGAGCCGTCTAATCAAAGAAGGTAATGGAACTTTTTTTGGTTCGAAAAGGACGCCGCCTGTCGTGAGAACCCTGTGGGAAACGGCACGCAAAGCATGTGGAAAAGCATCGGGATATCGAGCGAAGAGAAGGTCGACTCAAAATCGCGACTGGCGCCGTGGTCGACACTAATCAGAGGGAGAAATGAAAGGAAAGGAAAAGACCCAGGAAGAAACCCCAAGGCGCATATTTTACAGATGCGACAACCAGAAGATTCGTGACCCGTTCATGCGCCGACGTGGACCCGTAACACCCGATAGAAAAGGAAACCAGGCGACAAGTCCCATGGTCCGCCGTCCGGATATCGTGGTCGTCGCGAAAACGTGACTATGTGCAAAGGGAAAAAGGAGGAAATGCCCATGCTGCTGGAGCATAAGGCCGTAGCGAATAACCGGGAGAAGTGCCGACGATGATTGCAAATAGAGCTCTGAACGTGTGCTTCAACCTCTAAACTCCGAGACCGAACCGGAAATCTGAGTTTATGCCTGAGGCCGAGGTGCGCGCTGTCCGTTGTACCCATTGTGCTGACGGTTCTGCTGGCCACCACCACCACCACCACCACGGCGTTGGCCCTGGTAGCCACCACGCTGTCCCCTGTAGCCACTGCGGCCACCGTGGGGAGCGTTCCCACGGGGAGCGTTAGGGTTGCCATCTTCCAGAGCCTGCCCCTGAAGCTGTCCCTGCTGGAACTGCTGAGGAGGCTGCCTGTTGGCCGGAGCATTCGAGATCGGCCGAGGGATGCTCTCGGGGGACTCGTAGACGTAGAGCTTCTTCTCGATGGTCTGCGGAATTGGCTGAATCTCGGTGCCGAGCTCCTGCTCAATCTTGTAGAGGTTGAAGCGGTCGTCCCAGTTAATCAGGTTGATGGCCAGACCCAGGTGACCAAAACGACCAGAACGACCGATACGGTGGAGATAGGTCTCGGCGTTCTTGGGGAAGTCAAAGTTGATGACAACGTTGACGGCCTGGATATCGATACCACGCGTAAGAAGATCGGAACAGACCAGGTTGCGGCACACACCGTTCCTGAAGTCGTGGAAGACACGGTTACGAGCGTGCTGGAGCATCTTGGCGTGCGAGTAGAAGCAGGAGTAGCCAAGCTCGGTGATCTTCTTGGCAAGAAGTTCGACACGGTTGGTCGAGTTGCAGAAGATAATGGACTGGTTGATCTGGAGCTTGTTGAAGAGGGTATTCAAGCAGTGGACCTTCTGCTTCTCTTCAACGAAGGCGTAGTACTGGGTGATACCGCGGAGAGTGAGTTCGTCCATCAGGTTGATTTCGTACGGCTGGTTCATGTGCTTGTCCTGCAGACTATGTTAAAAATACAAATGGAGCCGATCATACGACGAGAACACCTCGGCCTACCTTGAAGCTCTTCACGACAATGGGGAAGGTTGCGGAGAAGAGCATGACCTGGCGATCCTTGGGGTGAAAGGCAAGGAGCTGCTCAATGACGGGTGTGAACTCGGGAGAGAGAAGCTTGTCAGCTTCGTCCATAACGAAGGTCGGGCAGGAAGAGAGGTCGGCAACGCCCTTGCTAGCCAGGTCCAATATCCTTCCCGGCGTACCCACGATGATGTGGACCGGCTCGCTTAAGCGGATGATGTCGTCCTTGAGGCCGGTGCCTCCGGTGGTGACCATGACATTGAGACCCAGATGCTTGCCCAGCATCTTGCAGACCTGCGACGTCTGGAGGGCCAGTTCTCTCGTCGGCACCAGAATCAGGGCCTGGGTCTTGGTGCTCTTGGGGTTGATGCGCTCGAGGGTGGGAATAACGAAGGCGGCCGTCTTGCCGGTGCCGTTCTTGGCACGGGCCAGAATGTCACGGCCAGTGAGGGCGACGGGGATAGTTTCTTCCTGGATGGGCGACGGCTTTTCGAAGCCAGCCTCGAAGATGCCCATCATCAGCTCTCTCTTAATGTAGAAATCCTCAAACTCCAGGCCCTTAGTCGCCGTAACATCTTCCGTCTGTACTCTATTGTCCTTCGGGGGTGCCTTGAGGCTGTTCTTCCAGTCGGCTGACGACTCGTTCAAGCTCGCCGCAGCGAGCTGGTTCGTGATATCTGCTGCCATTGAGAGGGTTGGCGGGGTGAGGTTGGGATTGAGGAAGCGACGGCGTGGTTGAGTCAGCCCAGCTGGATGCAGAGGGCGATCGTCGCGCGGGGTTGTGGCTCAAGATATTCGACTCGGAGCACGTGGCTGCTGGTGTGCGAGTCGGCTGCGAGGGCGTCGGCAAAGGAGGTGACGCAGAGTGTGAGAGGAGTGGGCGCTCAGATGGCGGACGGTGTTTCGGGGCACGGGCGAGAAGCGGCTCTGTGCAGGGCAGAGGAGGAGCTCGGTGGCGGAGCTGTGGTGGAGCACGCGATGATGGTGGATGAGGAGTCGTCGCAAGTAGCGTGGTGTTTTGTAGCGGATCAGGCCTGCAGTAGCGCGGGGCAGGCTCGAGAGCGGACTCGAGAAGATGAGGAGAGCGGGATTGAGCGCAAGCGCGAGAGTGGCTGGGTGACGTGTGGGTGGAGGGTGTGAGCAGGCGGAGGGGGTCCTGGAAAGGTTGGTGTCGAGAGCACAAGAGGGCGGCGGGCACGGACTTTCTTCGGCTCGCGGGTGCTGCTGGTGGCACAGTGGGCTTGGGCACAGAGCGACGCCACCGCTCCGTCGCACGCCCCCGCTGTCTCGAAGCTTGCTGCAAACGTCCATCATGCTGCTCCGCCCGGGCCTCTTCCGCGCTGCCCAGCTCCCGCCGGCCAGCGCACTGCACCGCGCTGTCGCGGCCCGCCGCTTCTACAGCTCGTGGGAGTCGTCGGCGGGCCAGGCCGCATCCGAGCGCTGGCTCTATACCATCCTCGGTCTCAACACGGCCGTCTTCGCCGCCTGGAAATATGCAGACAACACCATTCCGCTCGACCTCAAGGCCTCTCTGTCGACCGAAACATACCGCCAGATTGGCCAGTATGTCCACCTCGACAAGCGCCAGCTCTTCAACGACCTCTGCACCCACTTCGTCTTCAAGACCGACGATCTGCAACGCGGCCGCTGGTGGACCACCATGACCGCCACCTTCTCGCAAAAGGACCTTGGGCACTTCATTTTCAACATGTTCGCGCTTAAGTCGTTCGGTGAAGCCCTTATCGCGTACTGCCCGCGCATCAGCCCCTCCAGCTTCCTCACCCTCTACCTTGGCGCCGGCCTTGCCGGCTCTCTTGGGTTCTACTTCCAGAAGCAGGGCCAGAACGACAAGCAGAAGTCCGCCGCCATTGGAGCCAGCGGCTGCGTCTCGGGTGTTGCGGCCGCCGTGGCCTTGATTGCCCCAAATGCCAAGTGGCAGTTCATCTTCATCCCTATCGGAATTCCGGCTTGGCTCATGTTCTCGGCATACCTGGCCTACGACGCCTTCTACCTCAACGATCCCAACAGTAGAGTTGGCCACAGCGGCCACATTGGCGGCGCTGCATGGGGCGCTGCTTACTACTTCCTTGTTCTGCGCCGCTTACGGTCTCCTTTCTTGCGCCGTTGAGAGCATATGGACTGTCACAGCTGTAATACTATTTCCTCTTCTCTATGGCCCCCTCTGGCGCCACAGCATTTGTTGCGGCAGAAAACTGCTTTGAATTGGAGCTTGGTTCTATCTCTGCATCGATACCCAAAATGAACATCGTCAATAATTGATCACGTGTGCGAGGGTCCTTGCTGCTCTCAATCTATTTTCCTAGCTCATATGGGAACGTGATATTCGTAGCATTACCGACCTTCACGCCGTATATTTTGCTGAAGTAGTCTGTCTCTTCATCAAGTTCTTCTGGGAGTGGGCATCTAGCCAACCTCCTGGATCAAGTCCTTCAACACACCCTCTTCGGCGAGCATCCTCAACCACATCTGAATGGCTGGGCCGTAGTCGTGTCTCCGACTCTCTGCCTTTTCTCTGTCTGCAGCGGCGGTGATCTCTTCATCTCTGATGGCTGCCCGGAGCCCCGCTTGGTCGGCGACTGCCTTTTGCCGGAGATCTATCAAAGTTGTGATGTCATCGTCCGCGTTAATCCGCTTCTGTGTTGCAGGTGGGATGTTGGCTTGGAGGATGCCTGCAATGGTTAATGAGTACTCCGAGGAAGGTCCCGTGAGCACCGAGTCACCCGCACCGTCTTCAGTGATGGCAAATGCCTTCCAGTCAGGATTGACTTGGGCAAGCCGGTCTTCGCAGGCACAGATCAACTTGATGTTCTCGGCCAGGCGCTGACGATGATCGAGGAGTGGATCCTTAACAAGGCTGAGGAGGCCAAATTCGATCTGGCCTTCCTCGTACTGGGCCATGCGAGCTTCGAGATTGGGTGCGACAACTTCCAGCCAATCCATGCCTTCTTCGATCTTCTCTAGTTTCTGAGGCTGTCGGTCAAGCCCATCGAGCTTCCAGACCTCGCCTGCAATGGGAATGAAGGCGATGAAATGGAATGCTGCATCGTTGTTCTTTGATTTCTTGCTGGGCGATTTAGATGCCTTGGATTTGCTTGTTGCGTCGGTTTGCATGTTCAAGTCAATGTTCATCATGTCGATTTTCCTTTCGGATGGTTAGCATAGCGCAAACAGAGAGAAGGATAGAACCCGTACCTAGCGAAAGAGTTGTGGATGTTCTTGACGAACTCATAATGAACAATCTGCTCGCCGCGGGTGGCCGGTGTAAAGTCCTGAGTAAAGTCTTTGAAGCTCCGCAAATTCTCTCCGAGCTCAATGTCTGGTATGTTCATGATGATGTTGAGCAACGCGACGGTAGCACAAGCATTTCCGGTGGTCTAAGAGCTGTCAATCCCGACAACTCGATCGTTCGACCAGTGATGGCTTACCTGGTTGGAGAACCAAACATGCTCGGGGCACGCGCGTTCTTGCTGAATGAAATCATCTTCGACATAACGAAAGAGGAAGATGAGACCATATACAGGCTTCCTGTTGAGCTTGATAAGCCGATGCACCAAGGTGACAGCGTGTAAGGACGTACGGGAGCATGGCCAGCAGTGCCTCATCCAAACCAAAGACCTCTTGAACCTTGACGCCTTGTACGCCAAACTCGTGGATCATGATGTTGAAAAAGGCCTGCGAAAGTTCAGTCCGAATCAGGTTGAGGGCGGGGCACGTTGGGCCGTACCGGATCATTCTCGATTTCGCAGAACCCCTGCCATTTGCGCTTGTCGTCGGCGGTGGCAGCAACGGAAGCATCATTGGGAAAGACTCTGTCTTCTGGGAGGCTGTTGACGCGGCTACCGTTGGTGTCCTTGACCTTCCTCCGCTTGGAAGCCCGCGTCGCCATGGTTGCACGAAGCAGGCGAGCAGCAGGCGCGTCAGTTGCGACGGAGGTGGACTGGAGAGACTGGGCCAGTGGAAGCAGAAGGCAGCATCCTGAGCGGGCTGTAGCCGTTGGAGCTTGGCGCTTGAGGTAATGCGGGTAGCGGGCGGGCGCACATGGTGAGGGTTGCGCTTGGAACGGGCTCAGCCCTACGGCGCGTCCAAGGCGAGCTCGGCGAGACGCGAACAGTTTTGCCGGACAACGCAGACGCAACACCAAACAATCCACCGCGCACCCGCCAACGCCCTCCCGCCTGCACTCTCCCCGGCCCGTCCGTCGCGTGTCCGTGGATGCTCGCCACAGTCGACTGGAACCCCCGCCACGGCATGAGATGAGCGGCACTCCTCGCGTGCGCTACGGCGCATTTCCCCAGACGCCCGACACAGCCTACAGAGCTCCGCGAAGCAATGGCACCCCCGACGCGAAACACCCGCGGGTGCGCGCGCCACTCTCCGACATCAACATCATGAACAAGTCGCCCGCCACCGACGGCCCCCAGCCTCTAATCTCCACCGAGGTCATTCCCGCTCCGACCCAGCGGCTCTACGCCTTCTTCTTTTACGGCGCCCTGCTGGCCTGGCGGGCCTACGACTTTATAAATCTGCACAACGAGGAGGCCGATTCATTATGGCTGTTCATGAAATGGATCCTGATAGACGGGCTGTTCTTGTTCGGCTTGCCCGTGCTGAGGATACCATGGCTGGAGTGGTCCCCGCCCACCATGGTCTTCTTGTTCCTCGTGCATGCGCTAATGGACGGCATGCTCATGTTCAGGATCGGGGTGAGTCTGCGGTGGGCACTTATTCTGGGGGCAGTACGCTTATAACGACAGATACCAATCGCGGCCTGGGTGAGCGGCCTCTTCAAACTCGTCTACGACCGCGAACTGGCCATCGAGGAGCACCAAGTTGACCCGTGGACCGTCCTGCACAACGAGTCGCTCATTCTGGGTAAACAAGTCATCCACATTCTTCCGGAAGGGTAAGTTTCTATCTATCATTACTGTAACAGTCACTGACTATCGCTGCAGCTCTGCTGTCCTCAACCCGGACAAGGAATCCTTTTGCCTGGGCGGCTTCTCCAAGGAAATCAAAATACCCATCCAGATCAACCAGACCACTCCAATGCTCATCGAAATCATTCGCTTCGACCTCGACAACGGGCGGAACGAGACCATCTCCATATCGCAGAAGCAGGTCAAAAATCTCGTAAGGGAGGCAAAGAAGGCCAAGAAGTCGCATTCACCTGAGGAGCCTTTGCTGCTACATCATGGAGTCAAGAAGACGGGGTTGTTCAAGCTCAGCAAGGTCATTGACGAGTCTAAGCTCGAGGTTCAGACGCGTCAAGCAGAGGCGATGGTGGTTTCCTGTCCCGAGGCTCGCATTAAACCCAGTAGCAAGACTCGCTGCAAGGGTGAATCCGCAGATATTGGAATCGTTGTTACTGGAACTCCTCCGCTTCAACTCAAGTACCGTAGGATGGTGGAGGGAAGGGAACGCGAGTCCAAGAGCGAATTCTTCCAGCCAGACGATTACATCTCGCCTCTATCTCGACACACCATCTCGGAAGCCTTGGTTCGGAGCGGGCAAATCGACGTTTCTTGGGCTCGTTCGCATTCCATTGAAGTTTCGCTCACCGATGGCCTTTCACAAAGCGGTTTATGGGCATACTCCGTGGACGAAGTTTCGGACGCCTTGGGAAACGTTATCAAGTACTCAACGCAAATCGAAGAAGGCGAAACCCCCAAACTGGACGAGAAACTTCAGCGCGCATTCTTCGTCTACGAGCGGCCGACCATCAATCTGTACGGCTGCGATACTCAGCATCCGCTCCGGGTTGCCAAGGGCCAGAAAGCTCCCCTCCCGATTCTTTTCTCTTCGACTTCCCAGAACAGGCAGGAATTGACGGATTCGCCGCACACCATTGAGTATATGTTTACTCCAGAGGAGGACTTGTCGTCAGATGGAGAGCACACCGCAAGCAACCGGACCAAGATCGAGGTCCTCAAGAGTGCCGGGCAGAAGATTACGATTCAAAAGAGTGGTCTGTACACGCTAAAGTCCGTCTCCACAGACAACTGCGCTGGAGAAGTTGAGGAACCTGCTTCATGTCTCCTCCTCAATCCTCCGGAGCCCGATCTGGATATTTCCAGCGCTCCGATCTTCGACAAGTGCGCCAACCGGCCTCTGGGATTGCGGGTCAATCTGGACCTGATTGGAACACCGCCGTTCAAAGTCACGTACACGATGCGGAAGAAGGGTGAAAAGACAGAGCGGGTGGAGCACATCGATGTCACCGGACTCAGAGGCCAGGTGGACATTATGCCTCCCGAGGCTGGCCATTACACCTACACCTTCACCAACGTCAACGACCAGGTGTACAAAGGCCATTCTCTTAAGAGCAAGAATTTGGTCCTCGAGCAAGATGTCAAACCATCGGCCTCTGCGCACTTCGTTTACGCTCCCGCCAAGACTGAAGCTTGTATCGATGAGCCCGTTACGTTTGGCGTCAAAATGCAGGGCGAAGGTCCATGGACGCTCGAGTATGAGCTTGTCCATGCACGGAAGAGAATCAAGAAGGAAATCACCGGCATTGAGACGGAGACTTTTACGATTACCACCGAACCGCTCGACCAAGGTGGAGAATACACGTTGGCTCTAGCAAGCGTTACCGATGCTGTTGGTTGCAAGGAGTTCTTGAAGGAAGAGGCCAAGATCAGTGTCCGTCACGAGCGTCCCAAGGGTTACTTTGGACAGATCGAGGGCAGACGCAGTCTCCGTACTTTGGAGGGAAAGAAGGTGGCGCTTCCTATGCGTCTCACCGGAAAGGCACCTTGGGATATCAAGTACAAGAACGCCGAGAACCCCGACGATTACGTCCACTCGATGACGCTCAACAATGCCAACGACTTCCTCGACGTCGACGGCAAAGGATTGTACGAGTTGTTGGATGTCCGCGATGCAATCTGCCCTGGCTCGATCGATCCCGCCGCCAAGATTTTCGAAGTCAGCTTGATTCCCCGGCCTACACTCAGAATCCCGGAGAGCACAACAATCACGCTTTCTGGAGACAAGTATATCAGACAAGAGATCTGCGAGGGCGACCAGGACAGTTTGGATGTCCTCCTTACCGGAAGCCCGCCGTACACGGTCAAGTACGAGCATCATGCCCCTGGATCGGGTTACCAGGTCAAGGCCATCAACGCCGCCCTCAACATCGCCTCCGTCTCCATGGATACCTCTAGGCCTGGAGTCCACCAGTACAAGTTCACCGAGTTGGCTGACAACAACTACAATCACAACCCGAGGACATTCCAGCAGCTCAAGGTCGAACAACTCGTCAACCCCCGCCCCTCAGCCAAGTTCAAGAACCCAGGGAAGACGTACAGCTACTGCAACAGCGAGGAAGATGGCGAGGAGGTTATCCCGATCGAGTTCACGGGCCTTCCGCCCTTCCACCTGGAGGTTGATCTGAAGCACGCAGGCTCCAGCAAGGCCGAAACACTGTCGTTCCCGAACATTCCCTCGCCAACGCACAGCATAAGGATCCCGCACCGGCACTTGCACCTGGGCATGTCGAGCCTCTCCATCCGCAAGGTCCGCGACGCACGCGGGTGCCGCAACAAGCCGGCCCTCTCCTCGGCCAGCCGCGACGCCCCTCGCGTCCAAATCGCGGTGCACAACGCACCCTTGATCGCGCCGCTCGACACCCGCACCGACTTCTGCGTCGGCGACCGCCTCTCGTACGCCCTCTCGGGTGCCGTCCCCTTCTCTGTCTTCTACACCTTCAACGGCGCCTCCCTCAAAGCCACCTCCCAAGGCACGACATTCCGCCGGCTCGCGGAGAAACCAGGCGCATTCACCATCACCGGCGTGGCCGACTCAGCGTCGCACTGCCGCGCGTCGACGCACCTGGCAGCAACGATCCACGAGATGCCGTCGGCGCGCGTGTCGCGCGGCAAGGAAACGCGCGTCGACATCCACGAAGGCGGCGAGGCCGAGATCCTGTTCGAGTTCGGCGGCACGCCGCCGTTCGAGTTCACGTACACGCGCTCGACGAACGCGCGCCCGGGCCAGCGCAGCCGCGTGCTGGAGACGCGCACGCTGACGAGCGCCGAGTACTCGCTGCGCATAAGGGCGGGCGAGGAGGGCACGTACGAGGTCATCAGCATCAGGGATGCGTGGTGTGCGTTCAGCAGGAATCCGGACGGGAGCGCGACGGGGGTGGGGGAGAGGGAGGGGAGGGCGAAGGCGGTGAAGGGGGGGAAGGGGATGGGGCAGGGGAGGGTGGGGTATTAGGGGTGGGTGTGGTGAGGATCGAGAAGATAGCATTGATGGGCGTTTTTTTTTTCTTTCCCCCTTGTATCGTCATGGTGGCAGTTTGGCAAAAGCGGAAGTCCTAGAGAATATCAGATCATGAATTGAGACCTTTGAGTTCAACGGGAGCCTTGAGTGAAAGGTGGACGCTGACTGATCTCTGTTAGATTCCGGGGTATGCTGGATAGAGAGCTGATCAGAGTGGCATATCGAGGGTGGTCTAGAGACAGTGCGATCGCCAGATCGGGAAGAGTAGAATACCACCTACATTGAGAGGGAAAATCAGCCAACGAAAGGAGGGGTCTTTTATGAAGGAAGTGGTCTGAGATGGGAGCCTGGGGGGGTGGGGGTTGCAATCATAAAACTCGCGAGGAAAGATGTGAGCGCATTCTCACATTCTCGGTTTCAAGCTGCCCGGAGAAACTTATCGAATTGTTACTTCATCCAACGAGGAGCATGTTTGAGTGCTTGCGTACCGGAGTCTTCAAATTTGAGCATGATACGTGTCGGAGAAGACATAATAAAGTCAAGCTGGCGGACAGAGTTCTTGGGTGACTGTGGTTTACACGATCTTGACGGCCGCCGTGCTCAATTGGTTCACTCAAATACAAATACATCAGTGTTTGTGTGCATCTTAACTCTTAATCATCCTTCGCACTTCGGACGTTCGGTAACTCTTCTACTACTAATACTAATACGTGGCGTGGCATGTGCCGTTGTTCATGGTATTCTCCCACATCTTTTTTCTCTTCACCGGAAAGCTTCTCGACCACCACCTCTAGATCGAACCGCCGATAACAAGGGGGGAAAAAGAAGGGTAACCTCCAAACAGTTGTTTGTTCCTTTTCCGCACGTGGAACCTTCGAAACCGCCAAACATTAAACAAAAAAACAAACCGGAAAGATGCTCGACGGGCGAGAGCGACAGAGAGAGGGGGGGGAAGCTGCTACGCCGCCGTAGCCGCGCTCGAAACATTCTGGCCCCTCAAGTACTCCTCCACCTTCGTCCCGTCCATCTTCTCCACGCGCTCGTCCGCCTTCTTCTCCTCCTTCGGCGCCTCCTCCGCCTCGTCCTTCTTCCCGCCCCCCGCGGCCGCGACCACGGCCCCCGCCTTCTCCACCGCCGCGGCCGCCACGCCCTTCGCCTGCTCGACGTAGCTCGGCGGAGCCGCTTCGTCGTCGGCGGTCGGCAGCGGCTGCAACACGTCCTTGGCGGCCTGGCCGACGGTGCCCGGCTCCATCGTCACCGTCCGGTCGCCGTGCCCGTGGTCGACGACCGCCTCATGCGGCGTCCCCTCCGCCAGCTGGTTGTGCGCGTGAGTGCCGCTCTGCTCGGCGAAGCGGGTCTCGGACGTACCGGTTCTAGTCTTCTCGGCGCCGTTGGCGTGCTCGGCCGTCGCGGCGGGGGCGGGTTTGTCGGATTCCGAGGGGGCCGGGGAGGAGCTGCTGGTGGGGGTGTCGAGGATGACGGCGGCGGGGTCGTCGGCGGGCTGGGTGTAGGTGCCGGTGCTGGTCATCGGGTCGGCCTTCTCGACGAGCGGGGTGAGGCCGGCGATGGAGCTGGCGTGCATGGCCTTGAGGCTCTTGTCCGCGCTGAGCGTCGCCACCACCTGCCGGCGCGGCTTGCCCGCCTCGGTGCCCACCGCCACCGCCTGCACCACGCCCGCCGGCGTCTCCTCCCACTTGACCGGCCCCGTCGGGATCGTGTTGGCGCCCTTTTGCACGCTGCCGTTCTGGAACGCCAGCCGCGACGCGATCTGCGGCTCGAGGATGGGCATGTCGCCGAATTCGAAGTCGAGCTTGCCGCCGTATTTCTTGGGGATGTTTTCGATGTCGATGTACTGCTCCAGCGTCTCCTTCATGGTCTTGTCCGTGAGGATGAAGATCTTCGACACGGTGATCGGGTCGAACCAGCGCTTGACCCAGCTCCAGACGGTAGGGAAGAAGGAGGGCGCCCCAATGATCTGGGGGCTGTTAGCTGGGTGCTGAGGCACGAGATGCACGGACACGCACAAATATCCTGTCCAGAGTCTCCGGGTAGTGGGCGGTGGCCAGGGTGCTGGCATCCTGCATGTGCCCTTTGAGATTCCAAAACTGCTTCAGCCCAACTTTCGAAATATCAACAATGTTGTTGCTCTGGGAGATGGGGGTGTCCGGGTGGCCGCGCTCGGGGATGGCGGAGCACAGAGGCATGACGAAGCGGGTGAGGTTCTCGTAGAGGGCGAACAGACGCAGCATCTTGGTGGGCACCTTGCTGTCGGGGGTCGCGACGGCTTGGGAGGTCTTGTGGCTGGAGTCGTAGGCGGCCATGTTCTTGGAGTTCAGGTGGGCAACCTCGAACATGTAGACAGGGATTCCGCGCTTGTCTCGGCGGCCGGTCCATTGGGGATACTATGACGCAGAGGCGCGGGGTCAGGGCGAGCGGCAGTGCCCACGGGCGAAGAGAAGCTTACTAGACGACGCGTCTCCTCGTACTCCTTGACGTCGATGGTGTCGTACAGCTCGTCGAGGCTGTTCTCCTTGCGCCAGTCCTCGGTGTCCTTGAACTGCTTGAGCGCGTCGGGCGGCGAAAACTTGCGGGCTCGCAGATAACGGCTGGACAGCGGGGTCAGCGGGGTCAGCGCCGGTGCACAACGCGCAGAAATGTCAGGCTCACAGCATCGTCTCGTCGTCGTGGCTCGCAATCTTCTTGCCGTCGGCGCCGGCAGGGCGGTAGTAGCCCGCATCCTTGCACAGGTCCTTGAACTTGTCGAGGGCGGCCTGCTGGTTCTCGGTCAAGTGCCCCAGGTGCGCGGCGGGGTACTGGTACGAGTCGATGCGCTGGAGCTCTGGTTCTTCCTTGGCCATGGTTGCGGTGTTGGGTCTGCGCAGCAGCAAGGGCGCGCTGTGCAGTCGAGATGGATGACGATCCGAGGGGCCTCCGCGATCCTACATAAGCAGCTGGTCGCGGCGGCTGACGGAAGCTGAAAATGCCGCCAGCGCTCCGCTGGACGCCGCCGGGCCCGTATGTCATCACTCAGCCCGACCGACCGCTGCCGGCTCTGTCGGATCGGCCGAGTCTTTGTCCGCCGCCGCCGCCGCCGCACTCCGTAAGCAGGCAAGCCACCGGGTCCGCGTGCGCGATCGCGCTGCCCGGAGCCGAGCGCCCACCGTCCACCGCCCACCGCCCACCGCCCGCCTTTTCAATGGCGCTGCCGCTGCGCTGCGGAGTCTCGCTGCCGATCGTCATCCGCTCCACTGCAACAACGCCTCCTGCAATTCAGATCGGTGAGCGCCGCTCAGCTCACCAGCGCGCCCACCAGCGCTCCCACCCGCCAGGCCGCCCGTCTGCAGTTCCTCCATCAATCACGTTTGCGCGTCGCCGCATGCCGCTGCACGGCACCGCCCATGCACGGCACGCGCTTCCGAGCGCCGTGTGTGGTTCGCAGCTCGGAGGTGAACTGTTCTGACGTGCTCCGACCCCCGGCGTCGCGGGAGGGAGCTGCCCTGCTGCGCGCCTCCCGCACCAGGCCACAAGGCCCGTCTCTACGCGAGCAGCTGTCAGGCCTCCTGAAACACCGCCGTGCTGCACACCACCGCGCAAGGCAAACAGAGCGATGGACATTTCTTGGCATGACGACGCACCGAGCGGGAAAGGAGGTGCGCCAAACAATCAGACGCGCTCGCCGTTGGGCAGCCCGCTGCTGTCGTGGCCGCCATTTGTGCAAGTCATGGCAAATTCAGCCTGTGGCGCGTCCGCCCGGCGCTGTGTAGCGTCTTTTATCTATCTGCCGCCGCCTCTCTCGCAGTCGCCCGCCGTCGCTCGTGTTCTGTCTTGTCCCGCCGCTCCCGTTGCTTGATTCCGTCCGCTCAATCTTGATCTTCCTTGTCCGCGCATCGACGGGGCTCTTGGCATCCCGCGATATGTTTCGAATCTACAGGCCATTCTCCGCCCTCGCATCCTGAAAACAGGCGCTCGGCACTAGTGCTCCAGCCTGAGCGAATCGCAGACGTGCATTTGCCGAGCGTTTTGCATCCGGAGGGCACGTATGGCCCCGTGGAACCAGGCATAGCGCCGTTTCATTTGCACTCCATCCCTGCCAATGGCCGTGATACCAGGGCGAAACAGGAGATATCGAGGTTGGGCAGCTACCAGATACGATGGCTCCGGCTCAGAACTGGCATCAGGCCCGCTGTTGGACGCCTCCGCAAGCCTGGTGGCGCTACCGGCAGAGGTACCTTCTTATACGCCTCTGCCCGCCGGCCAAGACGTACCTTTTGCCCTTCAGGATACTCCTCTTGCTCTCACTTTCCCAACCATTTCCAGTCTTTTCAGTGCCACGGTCACTCTTTCCCTATCTATCCACTATTAAGATTGTAGTCCGGCACTGCAGTCAGTAGACCACCTTCTTTTCCGAAAGCCCCGTCACATCCGCCACAATGGTCAACATCGCCGCCGTCGCCCGCGCCGCCGCGTTCTTCCTGCCCGCCCTCGTCGCCGCCCAGAGCGGTGTCGTTGGCAGCGCGACTGGTTTCGCCCAAGGTGTCACCGGTGGTGGCTCCGCCGCCGCTGCCGCGCCGTCCGATGTCGCCGAGCTGATCTCGTGGCTCGAGGACGACACCGCCCGCACCATCCTCATCGACAAGGAGTTCAACTTCCTTGAGACCGAGGGCACCAAGACCGCCACCGGCTGCCGTCCCGACAGCAACACTTGCCCCGACAACGGCGGCCAGGACGCCATCAACGAGGCCGACTGGTGCAGCTCTTCCTACCCCTCCGTCGAGGTCACCTACGACCAGGCTGCCATGGAAGGCATCAACGTCAAGAGCAACAAGTCTCTCGTTGGCGTTGGCGACAAGGGTATCCTGAGGGGCAAGGGTCTTCGCCTCACTGGCGGTGTTGAGAACATCATCATCCAGAACATCCACATCACCGAGCTGAACCCCCAGTACATCTGGGGCGGCGACGCCATCACGCTCGCTGGCAGCGACAAGGTCTGGAGTAAGTATTTCAAAGTTTTGGTCTGGGTCTGGATCAGGCAACGCGCTATTCCCGATCGGGCAGTCTTATACGAACGTCGAGGCAACCCAGCAGAACACGAGTGTTTCATCCCACTGGTTGTTTCTGCTGCCGTCACGGCTATCGACGCTGGTCTGACGTCTCGTGCTGGGTTGGGCCTGACGGCGTAGCGCGTTTCTGATGAGGGATACCCGGTGCTACGCGTCCCCAAGCTCCCCATCAACCTTCTCCGCATCCTTCGTATATGCTTAAAACGATAAACTAACGCAAAAACAGTTGACCACTGCAAGTTCAGCCTTGTTGGCCGTCAAATGATCGTTACCGTGAGCACCGTACAAGCCGGACGGACAGAAAGCGCAAGACTGACAGCCACCACAGGGATACGACAAGGCCGGCATGGTCACCATCTCCAACAACGAGTTCGACGGCCAGACCGACTGGTCCGCCTCCTGCAACGGCGAGCACTACTGGACCTTCCTCGTCTACGGCGCGGACGACCAGATCACCTTCGCCGGCAACTACATGCACGACACGTCCGGCCGCTCGCCCAAGATCGGCGGCGCCGACGGCGCCGGCATCACCTTCCACAGCGTCAACAACGTGTTCGAGACGAACAAGGGCCACAACTTCGACATCGGCTCGGGCGCCGAGGTGCTGCTCGAGGGCAACGTCTTCAACAACTGCAACCAGCCCATCACCGAGGAGTCGGCGTCGGCCGGCGGCACCATCTTCAACACGCCCTCCGGCTCCGAGAGCTCGTGCTCCAGCTCGCTCGGCCGCGCCTGCCAGGCCAACCAGCTCACCTCGTCCGGCGACTTCGGCTCCTACGACGACACCTCCGTGCTCGAGGGCTTCAACGGCGCCGCCTCCATCTGGGAGGCCACCTCCATCTGGGAGGCCACCTCCGCCGAGGAGGCCGCGTCGGCCGTCGTGGCGAATGCCGGCATCGGCAAGATCGGCTCCGGCTCGGCCAGCTCCGAGGGCGCGAGCAACTCGACCATGAAGTACAGGCGCTTCTAAGCGGGCGGCCGGGCTGAGGTAGGCGGGAGAAAAATCGAGTGGGTTACTTGTATATAATTGCTTTTCTTCTGGGCCGGGGGAGCGCCTGATGTATATTTTTGTCCTGCCCGTCTTTTTTTTGCGGCGACCTTCTTTCACGGAGGGAGCTGTGGGCGAATGCAAATACTTGTGAAATCAACAGCTGGTGCGCGCGTCGTGTGAATGTTTTTCCGTGTGGTTTTGGGCAGTCATGTGCTTGGCAGCTCGCTAGGGCTGTTCTCAACTGCTCACATGGTACCGTACAGACTCACGCCGTTCGCCCACTTGGCAGTAGGGATTACGACCAATCAAACTAAGATCTGGCTCGGTCTCGCTCGGGGGCGCTGTTTCATTGGTGGCAGAACGGCTTACCGCCTACATAATCCCAACTGCCAAGTGGGCGAACGGCGTGAGTTTGTACGGTATTGCGTTGGAGCGGAGCAAAAGCACAGATCACTTCAGATTACTGCGTCAGGCCTGGAGACCTCTTGGAGGAGAGTCCTGGCCTATCATATAGCTATGATGGATGAATAATCCCCTGTTTTGAGGCGTCGCGCTAGCGGTCGGCTGCAGCACCCACCTGTATACCCCCCTCCCTGGCACCCAGGAAGCTTGTACTAACGTATAAATTCCGACATATTCTGACAGGTGTGTTGAGGGAGAAGGCTGTTTCCTTGATCGCACCAATAACGCCCAATGACGTCGCCGAGATGTTCACTACAGCCTTCACCGGACTTCTGCGAATCCAGCCTTTGAGCCGGACTATCGAGCAAGCATCTCGGAAGTATACACGGGGTTCACGCGGCATATTGTTGACCATCTCGGCTTCTTGGATATTCCCAATGCTTGTCATGGCCTCGCGGAACCGCAAAGCAACAACTATCATGGACTCCCATCTTGGGCGCCGAACTTCGCGGAACCATACTGGACAAGGTCGTTGATACTAGATCATGAGCTCCATCGGGACGTCGAGTGGGATGCGTCAGCTTCCAGGTACCACGGAGGATCCAAAAATGCCAATGCGAAGGAGCTTCACGTTTTCGGGGAAGTTTTTGACTATGTAGAAGACGTTTCCTTACTTCCTACACACGAAGCTAGAGATTCAATGTCCTACCAAAAGGTTCACGATATGGGTCAGTGGTAGATGGGAAGAAGGGAATTTTCGGAGCTAGTTGTAAATGCGATTAGTTGTGGCGGTGACTGGGCTTACCCTTTTAGTTTTGAAGACCTCGACGCCTTTCACGAAGTCTATCGAGGCCGAGGGCAACCCCTAAGCGAGGATGAGGCGGAGAGGTTCATTCTGGTTTGAGAGCATCATGGGTGAAGACTTTCGTAGAGTTGAACGATCTTCCTCAGCGCCTCCACTACTTCATCTATGAGTAATTCTGGCTCAGAGATATCCTCCTCCGCCGCAGTTTCAAGCAGGGGGTCGTTGATTTCCAGCCTTCGTCTCCGCATTCCTACGAGGTCGGTTCGTGAATTATTGCAACATACGCATGCTTCATGGGTAGTTGAGGCATTCATCAGTTCATCAATGTCCACACGTACTAGGCGCAACCCGATGAATGCTTCAACTGCTCATGCAGTGTGAACTTGTTGCAACAATTCTCGGACCGAACACGTAGTAAAACATGGGAGGGAGGTGGTATCGAGGATAAGGCTGGTCAATGACGAGAAGTTGCTCATAAGTCCACACTATTAAAGTATAGGATACGCCAACTGAATGATAGTGGGAGGAGTTGGAAAGCAGCAAAGGGAGGAAGAGGTGATTAGCAACTCTCTTCAAGTGCATGCTCAATAATGCACCCCAATTCATACTTTTCTCATGCCCAAGCCCAACCTCCCACATCCCAACAAACTCCCCGACTCGCCATCAAAATTTCCAAGATCCGAACTCCAAAAGACCCTACCGGCCTCAATCCGCCTCACCATCATCTTCACGCAAATCCAAATCGCCCCTGCACTCATCACACGTCCACACCCCACACCCCACACCCCCTGCACTGCCACCTCTCCACCATCCGCGGATTCCCACACCTCCCACACTCAACCCAATCCCGCATCGGCCCCCTCCACTCCTCATGCCCGCAACCCCGGGGCCGCACCCGCTGCTGCGCCCCCCTCCTGCTCCTCATCTCCCTCTCCCTCTCCCTCTTCCCCTCCCCGTCCCGGTCCTCCACCAGCCTCTCCACATGCATCTCCCTCTCCACCGCCGCCCGAGACCTCTCCACCTCCTCAAACTGCCTCGCGAACGCCGCGCCGCGCACGGCTCCGCCCAGCGCGCCTCCATATCCCGGAAGTTGCGCACGCGGGGCGCAGGGGGCGCGGCGGGTTGTTCGTCGTCCGGGGCCGCTTCTCTGAATCTGAGGGCGCGGAGTTGGACGAGGTAGGCGGTGATGGGGCCGCTCGGGGGCGAGTAGACGGGGCGAGGGGTGTTGGGTTGGTGCGCAGGCGGCCGTCTGAGGGAGAAGGGGTCGGGTTGTTGCAGCCGGGGGTCCTAGTGGCGCTGGATGAGCTCTGAGCCCGCGGCTGGAGGGGCCGCTGGGCGGGCGGCTCGGGGGAGGTGCAGCTCGTCGTCGTCGTCGTAGCGGCAGGTGCAGGTTCGCCATGGCTTTTCGCAGAGGTAGCAGAACTCCTTGCCGCAGCGGCATCTGGTAAGGCGTCAGCCATATCCCAAACGGGTAATCTGAGGTCAGGGACGAGCACGTGGGGGCGCACGCAGACGCAGCAGCACTCCAGGGCCCGCAACCCGAGCCTCTCTCCACCCAACAGAAAAACCCAACTCACGTGACATGATGGCACCCCGCCTCCAACTCCACCACCGTCCTACAATGCCAACACCTCGCCCACCCCCTCTCCACCCTCAACCCCTCCACCTTCCGCATCCCCTCCACCACCTCCACCGGACACGCCCCATCCCGCCCGTGCCCCCTCCCCGCATCCCCCTTACACCTCACACACGTCCCCACGCCACACCGCCCACACCTCCCCACCGCGCCGCCCTCCACCTCCCCCGGCCGCACCCACCGCCCGCACCCGACGCAGTACGTCCGGCGGTCCATGGAGGCGAGTCGTGAGGATGGGCTTAGGAGGGTGTTTGAAAAGATGGAGCGGGAGTGTTTCATGAGCGGGGAATGGCGAGCCTTTATACTGTAGTGGAGGGCGTGGAATTCTAAAAACGAGGCGTGGCGAGTTTCGTTGAAGTCTTTGGTTCAGGGGGAGGCGAGCCGTGGGACGGCAGCTCAACGCCCCGACACCTTGAAATGACGTTGCACTGGGATTATGGTGAGCTTGAGGAACTAGAAATTCGTTTGTTTTTGATGATTGCATTAGGATCTTGATATGTGAGGAGTTGACGTGTCCGTCCGCACGAGGCGTCTAGCGCTGGTGGTACATACGCATGAGAATCCTTGCTCTGGTTCCTGGCTAGACCCCAGCTGAGGATATATTCTCCGCTTCTTTTCTTTACTTTCAAGGGAAGAAAAGACCCCGGGCAGGGTCTCACGGGTAGACGGGTTGTGCTTCCGCATAACAGAGTGCAAGCCAGGCTGCACAAAGTCCGCTCATAGGGCCGTCACAAGTCCAAATGGTGTGCTTCGTTTTGCTTCTTCAAGTTAACACCGAATGGATCCTCATGTCCTGAAGCGGTGCGGGCTCCTCGACAACTTTACGTGAGCTGCCGGATTTTCAGATGCAGATCGTCCTGCAGTATTCCTGCAAAATATTATGACTGACCAGTCGTCTATCTCACGTCGAAGCTTTAGGATCCGTGTGGTGAAATCTGGATGCGAGAAGAAGGGTCTGAAGAAACCAAGCCGATGGGAACGACCGATGTGACAGTTTCCGGGGACACTTAAACCGAAATGATCAGAAATGCCCGGAGGGGTGCTGCAGCCGACAGCCAGCGCAATGAGAACATGTCATCTAAGCATGACAATATGGTTTGGCCGTGGGGAGTTGAGGCATGCGCTCGGATGAGAAAGTGCCTGAGGTTCTGTACCATAGCTGTCCGGATGGATGCTTCAACTCCCTGCGACTCGCATACGCATGGATAGCCAACCTCGTTATGTTTCTGTTATACAGCGTTATCGTTGTCAAACTGGTAGATGGTCCGACTGCGTTTGCACGCAAATCATGGCACCCTGCATACTCCCCGTTTGCACCTTCGAAAAGCAAGACGCGACGGGGACGCGCAGACCGTGCCGATCTGGAGAGCGGAGTACCGCAGCCCTCAGCAACACCGCCGACGCTTCCTGTCCCGCCTCTTGACCCGCTCGGCCACACTCTCCCCAACCACCTCCTCCTTTCCCTCCCCCTCCCCCTCCCCCGTCCCCCTCCCCTCGTCACCCGCCCCCGACTCGGCAAAAAACACCGGCTCCACCCACCGCGCCGCGGTCAGCAGCGTGCTCAAGCCGATGCGATCGGCGTTCCAGGTATCCCTCGCCACGGCGGCGCGGTACGCGGTGTGGTTCTGGTAGGCGAGGAGGGGGGCGGAGCGGGTGAGGTGGTTGGGGTGGAGGAGGGCGGGGATGAGGGGGCGGGGTGCTGTGTGTGGCGGGGAGGTTGGGGGTGTTGTGGCGATGGTGGTGGGTGTGGTTGTGGGGGTGTAGGAGGAGGAGGAGGAGGAGGAGGAGGAGGAGGAGGAAGAGGAAGAGGGTGGAGGTGGGTGAGTGTTTGGCGGGGTGGTGGGTGGCGTGGGGGAGCGGGGTGGTGAGGGTTTAGTTGCTGGGGTCATTTTGGGGTGCTGCTCTGGTGGGAGGTGGCGGTGATGAGATCTGGAGTATCGTGAAGTGGGAGTTGTTATGGCGGTGGATTTCTTCTGGCTGGACCGTGGACGTGACGGAAATTTCTGATGAATCCTGGAGAAGGAGCCATGGTCTGGAACGTGCTCTTCAAGGGTTTGAGTCCACAAGCAGATGCCTTGGGAGTGCAGCATAAGGATATCGTGGCTTTGACCAGTACCAGCGCCTTTGATCTGATAATAGAAGCGCACTCAATGTTCCCGTACGAAAAACGAGAAGTCTAGAGGAACACACAGACGGCAGATTCGAGAAAGTGAAAGAAGACCGGAGTTCGTAAGGCGGGTGACTGTGTCGAATTAAGCCACTGAAACTCGCAAACATGAAGATGGCCCACACGGTAAACGCGGAATTACACAGTGGACAGGTGAAGATCATCACTTCGTCAACTCCGCTACATAACTATCCACGAAACGCGGCCGCGTGGCCCAACCCACGGTATTACTTATTCGCAACAAACCAGGAAACCGCCTCCATCTCTCAATCTGCCTCTCCCTCACCACCAGCCCCCCCACCCCCCCACTACACCATTTCCACAAACGAGGACTTCCGAGGCTGCCCCCTGCCACCCACCTTCTTCTTCACGACCGGCTGGCGCACCAACCCCAACTCCGCCTGCGCGACCCTAGCCGCGTGCGTATTAAGCGGCAGCCCCAGCCGCTCCTCCTGCGTCGCCCTGTCGAGCCTCGGCCGCGGCTCCTGCACGACGACAACCGGCCGCGGGATGCGCGACTGCGACGCCTTCTTCCGCGGCACCTGCGGCCGCCTTTGCGTCCCCTCGGCCTCCTCTCCTCCCCACTGCACCGGCCCGAAGATGCCGCCGCCTCCCGCCTCCGTCTGGCTCCCGCCTTCGTCGTCCGAGTCCGCGTACGGCACGAGCCGCACCGTGCTCTTCCTCCCCAACTGCGCCTCCGTCTCTTCCACCGAGCTCGCCGTCCCCGTCGTCCCCGCCGTGCCACCGCTGTCCACCGAGCTCGCCCCCACCGTCGCGTCGCCGACCGACAGCGTCGACCTGCTTGCCGCCGCCAGCGGCATCGTCGCCTCGGGCAGTTCCAACGTGCTGGGCCCACTACTGCTGCTGGCGCCGTCGCTGTCGTCCTCGGTTTCCCCGCGGACGCTGCCAGCACCCTCGTTGTCCTCCGTTTCCTCGTGGATGGCGTCGAGGCGGCTGGCGGGATCGGCCGAGTCGCGGCGGGATCGGTCGTCCTCGTCGTCGTCGCCCTCGTCGCCGTCATCGTCGTCGTCGGCCGCGGTGGCGACGTGTTGGATAGAGGGAGGAGCGGGGAAGGACGAGATGGTGGCCGAGGTTGCGTGGCCGCGCTTGCGAGGCGGGTCTGCGGAGTCGACCGGGGCCAGTTGGAGCTTGAAGGACCTGCGGACTGGCGGAGAGCGGGCGATCTGGCTGGGCGAGGGGCCGGTGAAGTCGAAGTCGAAGGCGCCTCCTTGTGGGATTGCCGGTTCGGGTTTGGGTCCCTGCGTGGATGCGCGCGACTGCTGGTTTTGGTGGTGTTGGTGGCGGAGGGAGCACCTCGTGAACGTCACCTGGGCGCTCTGTCTGGCTCGAGCCTGTCGGGACGAATGCGGTCCCTCCAACAGCTCGCCTGGGATCTTCTTCAACGACGAGGACCTGGCGAGTGCGTGCCCGCATTTCCTTGCTCCCGCGGCCTCCTGCTCCGGCTCTCTTTCCCGCAGAGGCCATCCCAGCCTTCGCTCCTGGTGCTGGCGACGCTTTTCGCGCTCCAGCTCCTGCTCCGCCTGCTGATGCTGGAAGAACGGCGTGCCCTCTTTGCTGACGGAATGCTGCACCTGGCGCAACTCCATCTGCGCCCTCTGCAGCTTCTTCAACGCCTCGTTGGCCTCCACAATCTCCCTGCACACCTCCGACGCATCGTCCCTCGCCAGACGCCTGCCCCGCGACCCTTCCATCCCGTCCCCGCCCTCGCCACTCCCCCCAACCCGCCCCCTCTCCTCCTCGAAACTCCACTTCCTCTCCCCTCCCCAGTCCGCCCTCCCACCCTCCCGCCACCTCTCCACATCCTCCTCCCGCCAATACCCCTCCACCGTCCCCCTCTCCCTCTCCCGCCCCTCCCTCCGCACCTCCAACGTCCGCCGATGCAACGGCCCCCTCCCCTCCCCCTTCCGCAACCTCCCCCTCCCACCCCCACCCTCCCTCGCCGACCTCGACCTCCGCGGCAACAACTCCGCCAACCCGCCCCTCCGCTGTTGCTCCCCATCCCCCCGCCCAAACTCCCCTCCTCCCCACCCACCCCCACCCCCTCCCACCGACCCGCCCCCCGCTGCATCGGATGCCGATGCATGCCCGGCACCGCCGCTTCCGGGAGACACGGCCGCGGCGGCCGGTGCCCCAGGTAGCGCTGCGGCGGAGGCACGACGCCGGCCTTCCTCGCCTCCCGCGCCTCCTGCTCCGCCAGGACGAGCGCGGCCGTCGCAGCAGCGGCCGCGATGGCTTGGGCGCGCTCGTCGTCGTCGTCGACGCTCGCCTCTTGGTCGCGGGCGCGCGGCTCGAAGGGGAAGCGGGGCAGGAGGGGCGGGGTGGGTGCGAGGGGGGGCGCGGGAGTGGCGGCGGGGGGCTTGGGTTTGGAGCGGCGGGGGCGCGACCAGGCGGCGAGGAGGGGGGCGAGGAAGTTTGGCTTCTTGGAGGGTCGGCGGGGCTGGGTGGCGGCGAGGAGGGCGTCGTCGAGGTAGGGTTTGCGGATGGCGGTGTGGGTGCCGAAGCCGAGGGTGCTGTAGGTGGTGTTGGGGGCGGTTGCGGTGTAGGGGAGGCCGGTGGTGGTGGGGGGGTGGTGGTGGTGGTCGGGGTTGTCCGAGGAGTGCACGGGGATGGCGTCGGGGTTGGCGGTGGCGCCGTGCCGGGCGGTCGTTTTGGAGTTGAGGTCTTGGTTCATGGTTGGTAGGCAGTTGGGTTTCGTGGGCGGTGTGGTTGTGGAGGCGAGGAATGGCAAGTGTTGCGAGTGATGATAGGGGTGGTGTTGAAGTTTCTTCTTGATGGTATTGACTGGGGAGTGGAGCACTCAGGTTCTTCCGGGACCTCTGATGTGCTCGAAAGATTTTTGGGCTGATTGGCTCCTGGATCGATCGAAGATGGTATGTGAACGAGTGTAAGAGTTGGTGTGTTGCTGAAGAGTTTGGGGGCCGAGCCAAACAGCGATGGGCGTTTCTTGAGGTGATAGACGATGTCTTCCCTCCGTTCACTATCTTGGCTGAGGCTACTAGTTCCACGCAGGTTTTATTGATATGGATGCGATCAGGGCTGCGTGTGCGGAGACGAATATCCAGACTCGGGAGTGACCAGGCAGGTATCGACTGTTCGGCTGTCTTCCCTTTTCAACCCTCAACGCCCATGCAGTGGTCATTTTGTGGTAACCAAGGGAGGGAGAGGATATCGGACGCAAATGTGGAGACTGCGAAGCGGGCCGTTTCAACGGCGCAGTCTCAACCAAGGCGCCGTGGCATCCGCTCCGGTGGATGCTGCTCCATATGGACTGGGTACCACAACTTCGAGTATTTCAGAGATATTAATAGGGTTTCGCGGCCTGTTCGGTGCTTTCGACGAGTCACCACACCAGTCTGTCGAGGATAGGCGAAGGGTATCGATCGGTAGCGCCGGCACGCATCGGACTCGGATTCCTTTTTGCTCGTCTGGTTGGGGTATCTGTGCGGTCACCGCTGCTACACCTGTTTGGTGTTGACGCGTGTGGACTGCTATGTTCAACCGTCTCGTGGTCGGAGGAGTGGGCCTGGGGGCCGGGAGGAAAGCGAACCAGCGTGTAAACAGAGCGACACATCCGAAGAAAAAGTCCGAGTGCGGGGTTTGTCAGCCTTGCCCATCTGCCGCTTACCTGTGCGCGCCCGATCTGGTTGATTGAGGTGATGGTCGAGAGGGAGGCTGGCTCGACGACCAATCGCCCAGCGCACAAGCGAATCTGCACGAAGACGGCACGCAGCCCCCCCATCCCCGAAGTCCGCTGTTCCTGTGCAACCGTACCTTATGCCAACCTCGCAAACCCCTGCGTTCTTCCGTTGCTATTTTTGTTGGCCACTCATGACGCCTCCTCGCACGCCAAGTTTTGTCGACTTCCCCTCTCCCACGTTCGCCCGCCATCTCCACGGAAACCGACCTGCGTTAGGGGTATGGCGCTAGATTCGATGCGACTGAAGGAGAGGTCAGGATGATATACAAATGACGAGATATTGGACGAGGGGAAGCGCATTGTTTTGGGTTGACGAAGCAAGTTAAACTTCTTGGGTAAGCTCGTCAAAAGTTATTGCTTGGCAGCCAGCTCGTTCCAGCAATGCGGATGAACTCCTGTGTCAGCACTTAGAAGGGCGATCCATTTACTAGACTTCCCAATCTGGGCTTAGCTGACCCTGTTCCGGTCGGTGCCGTGCCCATTTCATGTCGTCTCAAAGATGGAGGGCTTGACCTTGCCTGTTCCTGGATGAACCACGTTTTCGTGGTCATTCTCGCTTGGTCTTTGCAACAGGCGGACGATAAAAGAGCACACCTTCGCAGGGAGTCTGGGAAAATATCTAGGCGAAGTCAGTGTATCCTGGTCGCACCAGGCGAATGCCCCAGCTCCTTACCATGGTATGCCCTTCCGCGATGCCTGTGGTTGTCTGCACTCCATCTTCCCTGCATGCATTACGACGATCACCCGGTTATCGCAACTGACCTTCTCCCTGTTAGCAAGTCAACCCTGGTTGGAACTTACCGCCTACAAATCTTATTACCCCAACAACATCAGACAGCAAAACAAACAGCAAAGAGAGCCAGAGCGGCAATTCAGAGTGACTCTGTTATATATTACATCTCCACATCTTTCTTTTTAGTTTTTCTTTCCCCTATCGGTCCCTGTGTCACCCGCTCACTTAACTTCGCTAAGTCGTGATTTGGTACATTGACATGGCGTATCCCAAAAGCCCTCCCTGCTATTCCGTGCGTGAAATGCAAAATTATTTACCGTCTCGGCATGCCCCTACCGCGGCCGCGGAGTGCTCTCTGGGCAGCACCAGGGGGCAGACCCCGCTGGGGCGCCTGGGGCGTCTGGGACTCTTGGTTCTTGATGGTCTCGTCGACGCTCAGGATCAGGCATGCGGCCTCGACGGCAGCCTGGATGGCGTTGACCTTGACGAGAGCGGGCTCCCAGACGAAGCGCTCCATGTTGTCGGCGATGCCCTCGTTGACGAAATCGACACCGGCCCAGATATTGCCTTTGCGGTGCTCGACACGCAGGCGGTTAAGGATGTCGGTGGCGTCGAACCCGGCGTTGTCGCACAGCTGGCGCGGGATGACCTCGAGCGCCTTGGCGAAGGCCTTGATGATGCCCTGCTGCTTGTGCGGGACGTTCTTGTCGGCGAAGGCGTGCAGATAGGCCGAGACCTCCATCTCGCAGGCTCCGCCACCCGCGACGATGCTCTGGTGCTTGATGGCGCGCTTGACAATCATGATGGCGTCGTGCAGGGACCGCTCGACCTCGGCGATGAACTGTTCTGCACCACCACGGAGCACTAGGGTGCACGTCTTGGCGCCAGGGCAGCCCTCGAAGAAGTTGAAGCGCTCGCCACCAATCTGCCTCTCCTCGAACCGCTCGCAGGTGCCGAGGTGCTCTTCCCGGATGTCCGAGCACGTCGATTGGACCGATGCACCCGTGGCCTTGCAGACGCGCTCCATATCGCCAGAGGCGACACGGCCGGCGCAGAAGATGTCGCGGTCGGCGAAGTATCTACAATTGGTCAGAATGGGCTGTGCAACAGGGTCTTTGGGGGCTTACTGTGTTGCCAGATCACCGATGGGCAGCTTGCTCAGCACGACCTTGGCGCCCGTCTTGTACAGGGCCTCCATCTTGTTGAAGATGATTTGCCACTCGGCATCGACGATGGCCTGGTATTCCGACACCTGCTCCACCCGGATCTCGGCATTGTCCTTCTCGGCCTTCAGCTCCAGCTCGACATTTAGGCAGACAATCTTGGGGTCCTTGAATGACTTGGGCTGCTGCTCGAAACCGGCGTACGAGAAGGTCTTCTTAAAGGCGACGCCGTTGATGAAAAGGGAATCCTGCAGCGCACCGCCAGTGATCTTCTTCATGCCGATCAGATTCTCGTTGAGGTCGTCCTGGTCGAGGGTGAGCACGGCGTCGACGACCACTGCGTTTCGTTAGCTGCGTTCTCCGTGCTGCCTGCGCATTGGCCGCACTCACTCTTGGTGAAGAAGTCGGCGTTCCGGTGGATGAGCTTGCTGCTCATGGCGGTAGCGGCCAGCTTCTGCAGCGTTTCGCGCTGGTTGGTCTCGGTGGTGTTCACGGCAATCTCCTTGATCTTGTTGGTGGCCATCTGCGAGGCGCGACGCAGGCCCTTCATGATGGTCTGGCTGCTCACGCCCTGATCGACGTAGTCCTTGATCTCCTTGAGCACCTCGCCGGCCAGGACGACAACGGAAGTGGTGCCGTCGCCCACCTCGGCGTCCTGCGAACGCGCAATGTCGGTCAGGATGCGGGCGGCGGGGTGCACAATGTCGAGCAGCTGTGTATTGGGTCGGGTGTAAGTATAGGCGCCGTAGGAGCTCGGCAGGGACGTGGAGACGCACCTTCATGACGGTGGCGCCGTCGTTCGTGATTGTCTGCTTGCCATTCTCGTCGACGAGCAGCAGGTCGCCGCCGTACGGCCCGAGGGTGCTCTTGATGGTCGACTGCACGGCGAGACAGGCGTTGATGTTGGATATTATCTGACCGCGTCCCTGTGACTGGTCCGTCCCTGCACGCACGCGCACGGCAGTCAGCACGAGCTTGTTTGACGGCGGAGGCTCGGTGGGGTTCTACGCACCCTCTCTCAGCACCACGATGGTGGGCGTCTGGCCGCCGAACGACATGGCTGCGGTGAGGCCCCGGGGAGCTTTGCGGCGGGCTGGGGCGCGTGAGGGATCTGGGAGACGCGAAGAGGAAACGAGGGCCTGGGGGTGGTGGGTTCGCTCGAGGTGTAGGAAGCTCCGAGGGGCAGTTGACGCTGGCTTTCCAAAACGCGCTCTCTGCTCCCGCGCGCCACGGCACTTTTTCCTCCGACCCCAGCCAAACACTGCAAACACCCCCTGTCGCGTGGCGCCCCTCACCGCATCCCCCGACAACCTCGAATTCGTTCAACGGTTGTTGCGGATGCCCTGAAAATATTAGCAGCGGCAGCCTCGGATATCAACTGATTCTTCCTCCTCACCTGTCGCACGTGAACTCGCGCTCCGCACTTCCGCCGCTGCCGCAGCCGGTCTCGAAAGAATTCGCCCTAGTTACAGGGAGTAGTGCTTTGGCCGACAGAACGCTTGAAGGAAGCAAACTACCTATAGGAAGTTAAGGCATTCATCCAGATAGCTTTAGCAACTGGATCGCAGTACATCTACATCCAGATGAATGCTTCAACTGCCCATGAGCGAGGTCTATTTGAGCTGAAGCGGCTCATTTCTTTTGCGACCCGCTGCGCTGCCGGGCACAAAAATTCAAATGTCGTGGCCGCTGGTCCTTGGATCTGTGGCCCTTCATCACACTTTGACTTCACTCGCATCGCATGAACAGTCCCTCATATTCGTTACGCATCTTCGACATCATCTGTCCCTCTTCCTGCTCCTATATAAAACTCCCAGGATATCGAGAGGACGAATAACCAATCAACACGAGATAAACGCTTCCCTCCCACCCTCTCCTCCCAGTCTCCACTCCATCACGCCCCCCATCCCCTCACTCCACCGAATTGTCCGCACAAGTCCAGCTCCCGCTCCCACTCTCCTCATGAATCGCCTTCCCGCTCGCATACAACCCCAACGCCATAATCACCGCCCCCACCGTCACAATCGCCAGATTCAACACCGCCAACGCGCTCTTCTTCCCGCCCGCAAACCAGCCACCCACGCCCCTCCGCCCCGACCCGCCCCAGTTGATGAACAGCCAAAAAATGCCGCTCAGCCCGTACGTGAACCACGACGCGAAGATGCTGCTGATCAGCCCCAGCAGCGTGTTGAAGTTCGGGATGCTCTCCGCAATCGCCCACGCGATCACCCAGATCACCAGCGTGATGGCCGCCCAGCCGCCCGCGCCGACCCAGGTGCGGGCGTGCATGTGGCGCGACCCCTTGAACGCCCGCACGTAGATATACTTCGCGGCGACGTGGCCATAAATAACGCCGGCGATTACGATGGTGGGCAGCGCGATGCCGTACGCCACCTTCTTGACGACGCGGCCCGTGCTGCCGAGCGCGGGCGAGGCGACGTCCGCGCCCGAGTAGCGGTAGACGACGATGGCGACGATGAGGTACATGGTCGTGTCGGCGGCCTGGAGGGTGAAGAGGGCTTTGGGGAATTCGCGCGGGTCTTTGAGCTCCGAGATGAAGGTGAAGAAGGCGACGTGGCCGGCGTAGGCGAAGACGATGTTGGTGGTGGAGAGAAAGGCGGACGCGAGCGAGGTGTCGATCGTGGCGGAGATGTGCGGGTCGGGCGGGGAGATGCCCACGCCGACCATGGTGATGATGACGGCGGCGCCGATGCTGATGAAGGCTGCGGGAGGCGGTGTCAGTTGAAATTTCGAGCATGTCAATTAGGAGCAGCGCTTACAGGCGATGGAGAGGTACGACACTTTCTTCAGGGTTCGCGGAAGAGTGAAGATCCAGAGAAGCACCAGACCAATCACTCCCCAGACAATGGTGCAGGTTGCATGGCCAGTTATCGCGTTCATGGCAATGGTAAAAGTCAGGATATGGCTGCCCATGCTAAAGATCAGGAAGATTGTCTGCGCAGCTCCGAGTGCTACAGCGAGTCTTGTCAGCTGCAAGTCCCAGCATCAGATATCAGAAAAACTCACATTCCCGGCCAATTGCGGCAGCCATCGGGCCCCACGACTCAAACAGGATCTCCCCCACATCCGCCATATTATGCACTGTTCTTCAATTAGCTCCAGAACCTCTCCGGCAAAGGACAGACACCCTCCTTACCATGCGGATACGCCATCTTGAACTGATGAATCGTATACCCCGTATACGTCGCCAGAATGCCCAGCCCCGCGATCAAAATCACCCCCGGCACCATCCCAATCCCCGCCAACACCGACGGCAAGCTCAAGATCCCCAGCGAGATCGTCTCTGCGATCATGACTGCCGCGCAAGTCAGCTCCTCCGCCACAAGCGCCGTCATTCCCAAACTCACTCATCGAAGCATGCCACCAGCTCATCGTCCTGTACTTGATCTCCGCATCCGTCTCGTCCCCAAAAGGATCGCTCCTCCCCACCGTCGACGACCGCCGTCTCGCGCCATCGTACTGCGGCAGCGCATCGCCTTTCTCGACGTCCTTGGACGGCTGGCGCACGAAAGCGCTGCTGTCGTACGAGGCGTCGCGCGGCTTTTCCGTGTCAGCATCGGCGTTGGGGTGGTGGCCGTGAGACATGATCGCGCCGACTGCTCTGTATATTAATGGGAGCTGCTGCAGGGGGACGCAAGGCGGGCTGGGTCAGGTGTGTCTCGCGGACGGGGAAGAACTGCGAGTGAGTGACGTCGTTCCTTCCGCGCGCGCGTCCAAGGAGGATTGGGGAAGCGACGGCTCGGCGTGTGAAGCTGCTCTCGAGCGGGGAGACAGAGACAGAGACCAGGAAGAAGGCGGAGACCTCAGACAAGAAGCGCGAAAGAAAAGTCCCGCAAGAAGAGGGCCAAGAGCGGAGGGGCAGCAGCGGCGTCCTGCGTCAGAGGCTGACGGTCCCACGCGCACGACAGCTAGAGTAAGCAACCAGCCAGCCAGCCAGCATCGAGCTACCGCATCCTCCAATCCATCCCACATGCGGGTGTCTCACCCACCGACGCTACGTAACCCGGAACGGCGCGGCTCATCAGCTGCGCGCCCAACCCACGATTCCGCTGCGGCCATGCCGATGCGGCGAAGGACGCGACCCCAGATGACTCGAGATCAACACCCTACCTATCCCATCGACGCCACCGATGCTCCTCACGCCTCGCCTTCAGGCCCTCTCTCCTCTCACAGATCGTCAAGCGGACCCTCTCCAGCCGCAAGGCTGCGACAGCCTCACCCCCCGCTTTCCCTCCACCACCACCACCGACGGGCAAGCGCACACGAAAAACCGCCCGGTGCTGTTGATCATCCAGACAAGCCATCCTCCGATGACGTTACGGCGCCGCGGCGATCGCGCAGGCGCGACGGGAGTGGCTTTTTCCTTGTTCCATCTTGGCTACGCCCGCACTAGCCCGGAAGCGGCCGATGATCTGCGCTGGGCGGGCTTCGCTCACGCACGCATGCGCGCACATGCAACGCGAAAAGAAAGAGGAAGAGAGGATTGGCCATGCCGGCCGGCCTCCCCAGGCCGACGGCCGGGCTAAAACGAGGTTCTGTGTTTGGGACGTGCGAGTTCCCCCGCACCATGGGTCGCAAAAGAAATGGGCTGCTTCAACTCAAATGGACCTCGGCCATGGGCAGTTGAAGCCTTCATCCGGATAGCTTTGGTAATTGGATTAAAGTACATCTCTATCCGGATGAATGTTGGTGGTTTGCTCCTCCTTCACATATTCTGTCGGCGGAAGCACTGGCACCACCCTACAGGGCCATTTCTTTCGAGACCCACTGTGCCCGCACCAAAGAACAATGCGCTTCGCGTGCGCGTGACGGGATCCAGGGTTCGGGATGGAGAGACAGACCCACACAGACGTCTGCAGCACGACATGCAGATGTGTGCGTTTTTTGTTTATTTATTTATTTCTGTTGGTCTTTGGAGTCGTCAGGCCGGCAGGAGTGCGTTTTTGCCTGGATCGGCTGCGTAGCCGGGGATGGTGCGGATGTACGCGTGTGCGCTCAAACACCCGTTGATGGGGCTCGGAGCGAGAACCTCGGGAGCGACGGGAGGTCTGCCTGTGAATGCTGTCAAAGGCCGCGAAACGATGCTCCCCGCAACGACGACTTGTCACAAAGCTCGAGCCAGGCTGGCGCCCGAAGAGAGCAAAAGTGAGAAGTGGCAAGGCGTGACGAGACTACCGTTCGGCAGACGCGTGAGAGAAAGAGCGACAGCGACCGCCCGCCCGCCACACAGCGGTACCTCAAGCCTCCCACCGTCTAGCCCCAGCCCCAGCCCCACCCAACGGCCACGCAGCATGTAAGGCTGGCGGGAGGCCTCGGAATCTGGTCCCACGATAGATGACGTCAACCCCCAACACCGCCGCGGCGGTCCAACCAGTCTCCTCCCCCTGCAACCAAATGACTCAAGGGTGGCCAAACCGCTACCACCACAACCAGCGGACCCCGACCAAAAGCTTCCAAATCTCGTTGCAGAAGGGGGGTGATCCAGCCGTGATGGCCCTTCCCTCCGCCCCCTATGCAATCGTCCGTGCCCTACTTCATCTGATCGGACGCCCAAACCTCGAGAAACGCCACTTAGCGCGAAGAAGAAGACGTAGAAGTTCAGAAAAGCCGAGTGGGAAAAAAAAAAATCTCTTCGGCAGCACGTAGCACAGCGACGACCCATGCCTCCGCTCCCATCCGGCGTGACTCTCGGCGGCCGACGGCGGGTGGGCGGGTGCGTGGTGGTCAGACTTTTTTTTTCCCCCTCCCGTCTCTGTACGTGTGTACCTTTTTCATGCGCGCACGCGCGGGGCTAAGCACCGGCGGAGGTTGAGTGGGGACCTTGCTCTCAGACCGCTCGGTGCTTATAATGAAAGACCGCCGCCACCCACCCACCCTGCCCTGTCCTGTCCTGCCCTGCCCTGCCCTGCCCTGCCCAACGTTCTTGCCCCCGCCGCTCCCTTTGCTCCCTGCCTGGGGAGGCAACAGAAAAACAGGGAATAAAAGAGAGGAACTCCGCTGCACAATACAAAAGCAGGGTTGTCATCCTCCCTCGGTTTCTCTATCCCAACTTTCCCACCTGTTTCTTCTCGCTCGTCCCTTCCTGCCTCGTTAGCCCTCGATACTGAACGCACAGCCGACGTCACCGAAGAGAGTCAAGGGCGTGGAAGAAGCAGATTTATTTGAATTTGATTTCTGTCGTCGCCGCGGGTATCTCTCCGAATAAAGAAAAGCCGCAGAAAAAGACTCCCACACTGATATGTATTTAACTCGCTTTCCTGCAGCCTCTGCTTTGCCCGGCTCTCTCTCCATCCACCAGTATTCACCGCTCCCAACTGTCGATTCAAAAAAAAAAGGGCCAAAAACATAAAAGCAGGTATCTCCAGCAGCAGCAGCACGAAACCAAATCGACGTTATAAACCGGCCCGCCAAAAGCACCCCACGAGTCAACTCGCAAAAAACCCCCACCTAATCTCGCGCGAGGACGAGGAAATGGACGAATGGAGGGAAGAACTGTACAGACCCCGACACCCTCCCCGATCATCACCCTGCGCGTTAAAATATGTAAGGACCCCACGCCTCATCAGAAAACCCTACCGCCATGCCCAGAAAAATCCAGGGCCCTATGCAATGACCAACGCCTCGATCTTCGACATGTCCCCATTTGTCAATCTTTGGAAGGGTTTCCCAAAGTGAGACTGGAGAGCGTCAAACCAGACCGAGGGGCTGCGATGAAGAAGATGAAAAAAGAGTATGAAGAAAAAAGAGTATGAAGAAAAAAGAGCAATAGGCAAGAAGAAGCAATAGGCAAGAAGAAAAGAGAAAAGAACTATCAACAATGGGGGGTTTCAAGAGGATCCTCGAGAAACAACGAGAGAAATCTTGAATCTCTTATGCAGAAGAGAAAAAGAAAAAGAGCAGGGAAGAAGAGAAGATAAACTTCAAAAAAGACGAAGAGCAGTCAACCCCCTCAACCAGCGCCATTAATGCTCTCCGGACTCATCATCCCCACAACCCCGTTAGCGTCGTCCTTCTCCGGCTCTGCGACATTTTCCTTGCTCGACGGCGCCTCGAGCTTGAGCTTGCCAACCGGCTTGCTGAGGCCCTTGACTGCACCCGAGCCAGTTGCCGAGGCGCCGTTGGCACCACCTTGCGACGATTGCTGCTGCGTCGAGTCTTGCGTGTTGCTGGAACCCTGGCTTTCCTCGAGCTTGCGCTTCTTCTTGGCCATCTGCTGCTGCTCGCGCAGTGGGCGCTTGCGCGGGCTTGAAATTTTGCCCGTCGGTGGGAGACGCGGCTTCGGGAAACGCTGCTTCGCAGGCAGATCCTCGTCTTCCACGAGAGGCTGGTCGTTGTTGGCGTGCAGCTTTTCGAGGAAGTAGCCTTGAACGAGCCCAATCTGGTTGCGAACCGTGTGGATCGTAACAGGCTCCCACGGTGCAGGGTTCTCCCACATGTTCCCTACTGTCGAGGTGGTGCTGCCACGAGGAGGTCAGTGGACGTCTTCTGATCGGAGGGGACGGAGCATACTTCGCGTTCTGCGCCTGGTAGGCATTGTGGATTCTGTTTTGGAGAAGGTGGAATGGCACCGTGAACGACGCCAGTTCCTTGTCGAGACCCAACTCCTTAAACCCGAAGAAATCTTCTCCGATTTCGTCGGCAAAATCTCCCGAAGAGAACTGCTCGCTGCCGTCGTTGAAAGCACCGGCACCATCGGCACCGACATTGGCATCCAGCGCTGGCCGCTACATGAAGTTAGGACTGCTATGATACTGACTCCGCGAACCAGACTTACCAAGAGCTCGTTCAGATGGGCCTTCATGCGCTCGTGCATGACACCCAGCTTGGATCCGAGTCTCTCAACATCCTCCTTGACATAACCGTCCAGAGCCTCGAGATCGACACCGTTCTGGCGCAGAGCATGCAGGATAGTCTCCTCGCTTGTGAAGCGCGGCTTCCACGTGGGATGACCAGACTCCGCCCTTACTTTGGGCGCCTCGCGATAGACGTTGAAAGTCCTTGCAATCTGGGTGAAGAAGTTGCTCGCTATGTCTGTAACGGCATCAAGGGCTGAAGGCTGGAACTCTTCAAACCCGGCATGATAAAAGACCTTGGCGACGCTGCGTTGAAGCGCGGCCCGACAGGTCCATTGGGACATGACGGCACCGTCATCAGATACGACCACAGTGCCAGCGTCCGCTTCCTCAAACGGTTGCGGGTCGTACTTCTGGAACTGATTCTGATACGTCTACTTGGGTGAGTATTTGATTGCGATGAGGAGTAGATTGAGCTTACCTGCGACTGCAATTGCATTTGCTTGACAATGCCAATCTTTGCGCAAATCTTACGGGTGTCCTGCATCTGCTTCATGTTCGCCTCCATCTTCGATGACAGGTTACTCTCCGGTGATTGGAAGAAGCCCTTGGGCACCATGCGGAGGAACTCTTCTCCCTGCTGGATGACTTGGCCTTCTGAATCCTCAACCCATTTTAATCTTTCGTTCAGTTCTGGCATAATAGACAATGTATCGTAATAATCCGGGACTTGGCGTTCCTCTTCTCCCTCGATGCCTTCAGCAAGGGTCTCGCCAGAAGCTGGTTGGACACCATCCTTGCCATCAACAACATCAGCCTCATCTTCCGGAACCCCTTCGTTGACTGCAAGTTTGTGTTGACGCAACCAGCGCCGCATACCAGCTTTCGTGCGCAGGAGAGCAGGCTCTTCAACGTTGAGATGATCATTCCGGAAAAGCCGGTGCCGCTCTGCAGCAATCATCGCTCGATCCTTCTTGGTAACTTGCTTCCAGGTTTTATACTCCGCATCATCCAAGTCTGCATCTTCAGTTGGCGCGGCTCCGGCAACAGAGCTTCCGCCATCAATATCAGAAGCATCGGCCTGGCTGGCTGTTCCAGGGATGCCGTTCGTGCCAAGTGGGGTGAGAGTTCCAGGTGGAGGTGGTGTTTGGAAACCGTTTTGGACACCTTCCATCTCCGAATCGGCACGTAGAAATTCTGTCCTAGGAATACTGGCTGACCCCGGAATCGGCTTGGTCTCGGCTCCCGGTGTTCCTTCAGTACCTGCTGAAGGCGCCTTTCTGACAGCGGAAGATCCTTTGTTGCCTTTACTCGGTGCTTTACGTCCTCTTGAGGCCATGATTGGCTCTTCTGAGCGTGATTAGTTAGCGTCAACAAGGGGGGTGTTGTTGCAATTGAAACATACCATCGTCGCTGTCCTCTACACCTTCGAGATCAGCATCGATGCTCTGCATCCGCCTCTCTTCGGCCTCAACCTCGGCGCGGTCGCGCACAACAATGTCGGGAATGAGTGGGACGAGCTTGTCGGTCTCTTTCTTCATGTACAGAGCCTTCTTGCGCAGAAAGTGAGACGGGTCGGCATTGTACTTAAGGCAGTTGGACCAGATGAGGTTCAGGTCATCGACAAACTCCTTCTTGGACCGGTATTGGAGTGACTTGAGCTTCTTGATCATAGTGCCAATGTCCATTGGCTGCTTGATGACCTGGTAGTAGTCGGGGGCATCGCGCTTGTTGACGCGCTGCAGGAAAGGGGCAGCGTGCTCCGTCATGGCTTTGAGCTCCATGAGGACCTTCTCGGCGGCTTCATACAGCTCCTCCTGGCCGACTTTGTCCTCGCTGGCCCACTTGCTCCGGTTCTTGCGCACATCGCTCATAAGGCTGCGCAACTGCGCGTCTGACGCTTTGACCAAGTTGCGCTTCGCGTCGATGCGGGAGATGAGATGCTTAAAGGTCAGGCTTGATGAGCCCAGGTTGGCGCTGCTCAGAGAGCCCTGCTGGTTCGCGCTGGCGGCGGCATTGTTCGCGCTCTGAGCGGACTGGCCAGACATCTCCGTCTCCACCTGGCGGTCCAGCTCATCCAGCTTCTGCTGCTCTAGCATGGCATCGCGGTCTGTCTCGAGTGTGTAGAAAAGAGTGTGGAATGTGCGGCGCGCGGCATCTTCGGCGGCCTTCTTCTGCTCGTTCAGCTCCTTGCGCACGTCTTCGGCGTTCTTTGCCTGCTCGGCGGAGGAGGCGGAGGCGGTGCGGTCGACGGAGGGCTTGGCGGGAAGAGAGGAGGGGACTTTGAGAAGAGAGCTAGAGGCATTGGCGGCAGCGGCGCTTTTGGTCTGCAGCGGCGACTCGGCCTGCGGGACATCGTCGGGCTCGTCGTCGTCGTCGTCGTCGTCGTCGTCGTCGTCGTCGTCGTCGTCGTCGTCGTCGTCGTCGTCGTCGTCGCCATAGTCGTCCTCATCAATTGTCCTGGCCGGCTTCTTGGGCGGCGCCGCGGGTTGCGCCTGGGGCTCGGCGCGGTCAGCCGACGCATCGTTGGCTGCATCGCCATCGGTGTGATCGGTCAGGGCGGACAGGTCGGCGGTGCCCGATAGCAGGGCGGCGATGCGCGCCTCGGTCTTCGCGAAGCGCTCCCTGAACTCTTGGTGTCTGGGGTCCTCGTCGGCCAGGGTGATGTCCGCAACGTCGTGGGGCACGGGGCCCGGGTGAGCGGACATGGAGTCGTCGGGGTTCATGGGGGGCCTCTGGACTTTGGCGGCGCTGGGGGTGCTGGAGCCGGGGCGATGGGCGCCATAGCTGGAGTGTCGCATGGATGAGCGTTGGTGGAGGATGTTCATGGCGGGATCATCAGCGCTCGTTCCGCGATTTCTTGGCGCGCGCTCGTCGACGGGCAGCGAGCGTGTCTCTCCCCTGTTCCACGGTCAACGCGCGCTGCAGCGAGGAACCAGTGCGCATGAGAGAGACGGCCGGGCCGGTAGAGATGGAGGGAGGGCGCGGTCGATGGAAGTCGGATGGGCGGGCGGGTTGGGGTGATGAAAGGGCCTGGCGGACGGTCTTGAGGTGGCCGTGGTTGCGCTGCCGCGGCGGCCTCGCGCTCTCCCTCGCCCTCTGGCTTCTAAGGCGCCGGCCCCCGTCACGTGCCCCCGCCATCTGCGATCGCCGCCCGCGCCCGCGCGGAGCCTGAGCTCAAACGCCGCAGCTTGCCTGCTGCACACCCACCCGCCACCGCGACTGCACTCCTCACACAACCCGGCATGGTCGCCGCGCGATAGTGCTCCCTCCTCCCGTCTACCTCTGCCCGCCCGCTCCCTCGCGCCGCCCCGCCATGCGCATCCGCAAAGCTCCCGCAGGTAAGCGCGACCGGCCACGATACCTCTGCCGCAGCTCTAGCTTGCCGCAGTCCGCGCCCGCTGCGGCGCCGTTCTCTGCACCCCAGCCCAGCTCGCCGACCGCTGACCCTCCGCCAGGCGCCTTCGTTGTGATATGCCTGCTTGCCTCTGCCGCCGGCTTCGGCCGCTCGCAGCTGCCGCAGTACAAGCAGAGTGACAAGGTCCTGCATTTCGTCACCTTCTTCCTGCTCACAGTACGGTGCTTCCCTGCCGCGCTCCACATGCACACGCTGACCACAGACGCCCAGCTATGCTTCTACTGGATCGTAGAAACCAACCGCCGCCGCGTCATCCACATGACGCTGTTCGTCTGCCCGCTCGCAATGGGCGTCGGCTCTGAAATCATCCAAGGCATACTCCCCGTGCGTCTTCGGCCCCAGATCCCTCTCTTCACCCGCAGGATCCTGACCACACTGTCTCCCCCGCAGAACGGCCGCGAATTCGACCCCTACGACATCCTCGCCAACGCCGTCGGCTCCGTCGCCGCCCTCGCGCTGAGCAGCTGGTACCACAAGCGCATGCTCGAGCGCAAGCGCCGCGCGAAGCAGTACCAAGTCGTGCCCGGCGAGGCTGACGATGACCTGGACGTCGAGCTGGGCGAGGGCGTGGGCAGCGGCCAGGAGTCGGGCGTCGTCCGCGACAACCACAGCCTGTCCGTCGGGGAGGAGCTGGACAACTGGGACGAGAACGCCGAGGACACGTGGGATCCCGAAGAGCCCAACGGCGGCGCGGAACAGGAGCAGGCTGGCAAGGCGGACACGGCCACCGCCGCTGCTGCGGAACAGAGCGCCAAGAAGCGAGACGACTGAGGAGACGGTTTCACGCGGAAATATGATGCTCCATGACAGTCGGCATCCCTAAGTGGCCGGGTGGTTGGATTGGCGGCACGTATGTAATGTATAGCCATCCGCTTTCGAGGGCATATGCTCTCGCTTCTGCCTCAAGTGCTGCCCGGTGGCCGGACCACGTTGTACGTATAACGATCAGAGTGGGAAATGGGGGAATGGGGGGTAATCTGAAGCTATCATAAATCGGCTACTATGTAAGAATATAAACACACCAGTTTCAGATCAGTGGTATCAGGAAGATCCATTTCATCAATCAGGGGGGAAAAAAAATAAGGATGTAGTAATTCCCATAAAGGTTTCCCTAAAGGGCAGCTTATGGTAGTCAAGTGTCATCAAGTTTCAAATTACTTTTGCAGCGAGGAGAATCTGGATTAGTAATGATTGTTGCATGGTCATCATCACTTTAACATAGTGTAGGTCTAAGATGAAACATAGCTTCGGAGCGGAGCAACAGGAAAATGGAAGTTGTCCAGATCAACCGACGTTCAGTTGAGGTCTATCCTGTTTCTTAAACGACGACATGGATGAGCCTTAGTCGAACCACAGTACCGTCTCCCCCTAAGCATGGCAGCAGCTCCATCTTCTGATAGAGCTGTTGGTTTCAAGGATACGGTGCGAATAAAATCGAGGGAAAATTACTGGGTACGTAGGAAGCACAGAGCTAATGTGTCTCATCTTTTTTCATTTTCCAAATTTTGCTTTAAGAATGGACTCAATAAAGCTCTATGAATTTTATATTCAAACCGGACCACTCTAAACTTCACCGTTTCCTCACCTCAGAATATTTCATTATTCAGATACATGCCTACGACAGAGTAATAGAGGTGTCTCTTAAGATGATGGTGCAAAAACGCCGAAGAAAATCTCAAAATCGGCCTCAAACCAGCTTGCACCTCAAACAACCACTCAGCAGCTCAAGCTCAAGGAGAAGAGAATCTAGCATTATCATAATAAGCAGAATATTTTCTTCGCTCTCCGTCTTTCGCGAGGAAGGAAAGAAACAAAAACAAACGACATTCAGAATCTATGATTGAGTTCGATCGTTCCCTAAGATAAAAAAAAAGCTTTTCCACCCAAAACCACCGTTTCCCTCTCTGCTGGAACTTTGTCCACCAACCATCGTAAAAGCTATACCCCCAACCACCAGTCACGATGATCGGAAAAGAGGGACGGAGAGCCAAATTTACCTTCAGGTGCTGGAAATGTTGTGAACAGCGCAGATCCGACCCGTTTCCCATCTTTCTCCTTCCCTCTGGTGTACACACACACAGACACGCACACACACACGCACACAAACTGTCGCCCCCTCCTTTCGCCCTGGATATCATATGCAAGCATTCCTCCACCATGGCCCTTGCCTCAGTCGTCGTTGCTCACTCGCAGGTCTACATGGAATTAAAAACCTTCCCTCGTGCCTAAAGCCAGCCAAACTTTCGTTGAATTGCCCACCCCATTCGTCGTGAAGAAAACGTAGTAGTCACAGTTCTCGTCTCATGTGATATCTGTCACATTAGCCGAAGTACGCACGCACGGTGTGCTGCGCATCGGGCGACAAGCTGAGAAGGAGCTGGCTGGCATCCAAACCGGCGGTCTGAACGAGCTGCTTCGTCGCGCGGACGACCTGGCTGGCAATGTTTCCTTGGAGGGTCTCAGCCTCGAGGGCGAGAGCGACGTGCGTGAAGCACTGAGGTGCCTTGGACAGGACGGCAGGGTTGCTCCTATTGAAATGTCAGGAAATGCGTTACAAAGGGGTTTGGGGAGAAACTGACTGGTCAATGAGCTGCGCAAGGAAAGCGTACGCGTAGGGTGCGGCCTCCTCGTCATTGACAATGGGAAGAGTGTCGACCCAAGCGTTGACGACGTCCTGCACGTTCGCAACCTTGGAGCTGTTGTAATGCAGGATCTTTGCTATGCTTGCGCAAGCGTTCTCGGTGGCAAAAACGTCGTCATCATCGCGCGAATTTGGCCTGCTAATGACCTCGAACAGAATGGGAAGGCAGTTGTTGACAAAGTCTGACCAGGTCTCGCCGCCCTTTTGCGCCGCAACACCGACACCGTAGACGGCAGCTTGTCTGTTGGCAGCAACATCGTCCCGCATCCCATTGACGAGAGGGTTGATAATATACTGCTGGTAATTCCAGGACTGCGGCCCACAGAATTCCAAGACATCGTCGAAGATACAGATAGCCCATTGTCTCTGAGTAGGGTCGGGGTTGGTGACAAAGGTCGAGTAGAAGGAGATGAGGCGCTCCCAGTGGGGCAGGAATGCCGGTCCCATTTGCTGGAAAATTACGTGGAAGGCCTTGTTCATGTCGGAAAGGAGGGTTTGGTCATCCTCAATGGCGAAGGCAACATCCTCCGAGAGCTCCTCACCGTCCTCGTTCTCAGCCTGATCCTCCAGACGGGCCTTCACACGCTCCTGGTATTCCTCAAGGACAGACTTGGCTGCATCGATGAAAGCGGCCATGTGCTGATCAGTCAAGGAGTTCTTACCGAGGATTTCAACACACTCGTAGAAGCACTGGTACATCTCGGCGAGGGTATCGATGGCGGGCTCGGTGCTGAGAACTTCGAGAACCTTCTCAACCGTCCTGGACCAGAGTTGGCCGAGCTGAGGCGATTGCTCGCCGTGGGCCTTCTTGTAAGAGTTGAGCAACTGCGGTACACATTTGGCCGAGGCGACTCTGACAGGGTCGTGGAAGAAGAAGGCCAGGCCGGGAATGGCAATCCTGTCCATGATGTCGTTGACGTAAGGCTCGAAAGCGCCTTCGAGGACCTGGGCGTAGATGACGATGAGCTCGATAGCCATGTGCTTATCGTCCAGAGTGCTGGTCTTGATGCCGATAACCTTGCCCTTGAGCGGCACAAGCTCCCAACCTTCTTCCTGCTCAACCTGCGCGACTTGATCATCGTCGTCCAGGAGCTGGATGTCAGCCTTGGCACCAGCAAGCTCGGTAAGCGGGGGGATGACGGCCGGAAGGTAGGGCAGGAAGTCTTGGCCCAAGACACGGCACATACGGCCCCAACAGTGGAGGAGGTAAGAGGCCTGAGGATCGTCCGAATCGGTAATGCCTTGTTGAATCGAGCCCAGCAAATTGACGAGAGCAATCGCATCTTGACCCATCTTTTCCTTGCCAACCGCCAGAGCAATAAGAGTCGCGCATTCCATTGCTTTTGCCCTCAATAGCCTGTACTCCTTTGACTGCTCCTCCTTCAAAACGTTGAACAGAAGCGGCATCAGGGTATCGTAGTATTTCGAGAAAGCGACCTCGGCGGAGTCGGCGACGGTAGCGATGGTGGAGAGAGCCTGCTCCTGGACGAAGCGCTTAGGGCTTTGCAACAGCTGGAGCAGGTTGGTAAGAAGGAGATCGAGATAAGGCTCGAGAACCTCCTTCTCAGCCTCCTCACAGAAGTTGACAAGGGCAGCCGCGGCATGAGCCTGGACGCGAGGCTCGGCGGACTGCAGGACCGGGATGATGTTTGACAAAACGACCTGGTGGTACTTCTCCTGCATCGTGCCAGCGAAGTCCGTACTCATCTGGCCAAGGGCATTGCAACCAGCCCACCGCACACGCGGGTGCTGGTCTTGAAGAGCCGGAACAACGAGGTCCAGAACCTTGTCAAGCTCACCAACCATCATGTCCCTGCAGCCCTCGGAGATTGCCGAGATGGCCATGAGGGCGGCATGCCTGTCACGCCATGCCGAGGAAGTCATCATACGCGGCAACCAGTTGAAGGTAGGGGGAAGAATAGCCCCACCACCAAGCTTGTTTGCGAGACGGTCCATGCATTGCTCGCCGGCAACGTGGTTGGAGTCGCTCTCGTCAATGTCGAGCTGAAAATGGGTTAGAATAAATTTTCTTTCAGATCATGCACAACCACTCACGTCTTCCGATGCATTCCATTCCTCAGCGTCCTCGTCATCCATGCCAACATCGGTCATAAGGGACAGACACTGGGTAACCATGTCCGGAGTGTAGTTCGTATCCTTGCGGCACATCTGGGGGCTGCAATCCGCGAAGGTCGCCATCAACTCGAGGGCGTTTTGGCGCGCCTGGTCGTCAAGCTCCTTGTCCTGGATCACGGTGATACTGAAGTTGACCAAAGCATTGAAGACGGGCTTGAACATCTTCGGGGCAATTTCGGCGAGATCGATGAGGGAAACGAGGGCTTTCGAGAGCTGGTCGGAGTCGCCAGCTTCCTTGATCGGGGGGAGAATGTTGAGGATTTCGGCGATAAGGGCGTAGTACTTCTGCTGCGACTTCTTGTGGATCGAGCGGAAGAAAGAAGCAAATGCTTCCATGGCCGCAATGCGGACCTGGACTCCGTTAGCCTGTCACAATTCCGTCAGTAGTATTGGTCTGCATAGAAGAAGACGTAGAAGGATAACTCGAGCCCCGCAATTCGCTCACGCAACGAGCACGGGCAGGGAGCAGCCCGGGAATCAAGGAGGAAAGTATAGCAAAGTGAAATACCATGATGTTATCGTCCTTGAAGCCATTCGTAAAGGCACCCAGCACAGTGTCTTCGTGCTGCTTCTCGATTATGCCGGGGGTGGTTGCGAATATGCGGAAGGCGCTCTCGCGCTGGCCCGGCTCGGAGGATTGGCTGGCCTTGAAGAGGGTTCCCAAGAGCTCCGGCCACGGTTCACCTACGATGTAACGTCCGTTAATAGCGGGTTCAGCAACGCGGAAGCCCGGAGTGGGAGCAGTACCCTCTTCGGTGTACTGTCGAGCGAGCTCGGCAATAGCGTCGCCGACCTTATTCCTGACCTGGGCGCTCTGCTCGCCCTCGAGGCATTGCAGCAGCTTCTGGCGGATGGCATTGCGCTGCGGCTGGGGGATGGTGAGGAAAAGCTCCTTCGACACTTCCGTAGCGGGGTCCTTGCGACTCCTGGTGGCAATGCGCCGGAACAGCACTGAAGCAAACGAGCGCGTCTGTGGGGCGTTGTTCAGCAGCTGCGCGGGCACAGGGATGGAGCACCTACCGACGGCTCCTCGGCCAGCTGTATTTGCTCGGTCAGGCCCATGAGCAGCACGTCCGGCCGGCCGGTCACCCACTCGGTGTTGAGGTTCTCCTCGGCCTGGGTGCGCGTGACATTGTCGGGCGACTGAAGACCGGCCAGCAGCTGCCCGAGGGCGCCATGCACCTCAGGTGGCAGGAAGGCAGACATTTTGGGCGGGCAGGCGGGCAGAGGGGCGTGTGGTGGTCGACGGGAGCCTGAGGCGTCGGGGGAGCTTTGTTTTTGGCTTTGCGCTGCGGCGCGCAACGGGTGGGAGCTGCGAGCGACTGCAAGGGGCGGCGGGCGGTCGTGCAGGCAGCTCTCTAGGGCGAGTGTGGGCGGTGGGCGGCGGCCTGGCGGTTCAGGCGTGGGTGGTGGTGGTGCTCGCAAGGGAGGAGGCTGCGTCCGCTGCGTCCGCTGAGGTGCTCAGAAAATCGGCCTTGGTGGGGCGTACTGTATTCAACTTTTCTACGACTAGGGCAGGCCGCCAGCTCACTGCCCTGGCGCACATCCCACAACACCTCCGATTATTGGCACTCCGCCTCCACCAATCCGTGCCCGCGCCGGCCCGTCACGTGCGGGCACTAGCTCGTCCTGCGCCCGCCGTCGCGACACGTCGAGCGCGCGTCGTTGTGTCCAGGCACTCGAGAAAAAACACCAAACGCGGTGCCCATGTGACTCACCAGACCGGCGCGCCCCCGGACCAGCACGCTCCGCTGCCCTCGTGCATCCGTTTCAGGAACGAGCAATCGACCGCCATTTCTTGTTCGAAGCGATGCCATGTCTGCCGCACCCAGGATGTCTTTCCCCCTCCGCGCCCCCGGTCGTTCTCAAAAGCCGTGGCGGCGGCTGATTAGCCCTGCATTTGCTCGTTGGGCTCTGCGTGCAAGCATCAACCCGAGCGGAGTAGCACTACCATGTAGTGGACAAATTTCCGACCTCTCCATGGCAACTGTCCTACGGTCAACCAACCCAGCTTGGCATGGCTGAAGGCTGTGCGATCATTATTTTTTTTCCCCCTACTGATATCACTGTGGCGCCCAACATTCTTCTGCGCCGGGACCCTGATCCTACGCACCACTGCACCGGCTGCCGTCCGATCAAACAGGACTCAGAGACCCATGGATCGTCTTTTTTCCGCACCATCGCGGCACTGTTTAACATCACAGTCCTGGCATTCGCTGGAGAATGTGAAAGCGTATGTTGATGCCCATGCTTTTCTTCGTCGCCGTTCAACCGGAATGTAGACCAGTCACTGCCTGCTACCGCGAGTGTTGCGCGGCACAGCTCGCGGCGTCGGGTCTAAATAACCGTGTCAATGCGAGCTTGCTGGCCGGGCGAACCTTAAACTGGTTGTCGGACGCAGTGCTCAGAGATGCACGGTGTACGAGTCGGGGTAGAAATTACTTGGTATTTCGATTCGTGTGCGCCCCACCCAACCACCACCCAACTACCCCAAGTAGAACTACGCTGCAAATAGTTTGAACACGCCGCATGATATGTCGACAATACAGGATAAAGCGACCGACTGTCTACGAATGGTTCCGCCGTGGTATCGCCACAATAAAAGGGAGAAGCTGCTGCTACAGCCTGAGCACTGCGCATGCTCTGATGAAGGACGAGAGAATATGCATTGGTCGGCATCTCTTCTACCGGCTAGTGGCACGGCCGAGAGCGAACACACCAATAATGACCACTGCCAACGTCACGATGGCACCAGGGAGGAGCAGCTCGTTAGGAACGCCCTGAATAACCTGCTCCTGCGCAGCCGGCTGCTGCTTCCTCCGCCTGCGTCTCTCAACCTCCTCGTCGCTATCCTCGTCATCAACATACTTCTTGCGCTCTCTCAGCGACGACTCGGGCGGAGTGGCAGTCGCAGGCGCGCCCTGAGGGTTCATTGTGCCTGGAAGGGGCGGGTGCTCCGGGTGGTGCACGAAGAGATCCACCTTCTCGGTGTGGTGCATGTGTGCAAGGCTAACAGCCTCAAGAAGATCGTGATTGGTGGTGATGGACACGCTGTCGCCCTCGTTGTCCAGGTAGCTGAGAGCAAAGCCAGAATTGCTCAAGTGGCCATTTTCGAAGGTCGGGGCGCCGCCGACGGCATCGATCTCAGAGCCCAGCTTGTCGATCACCAGTGCAATGAACTCTTCCAGACCAGCGGCTGGCGTGGCCTGGAACCGATGTGTCCGGCCACTGGGTGCCTTGAACTTGAAGGCGAAGGGCATCTCCTCGAAGGGCAGAGCTGGCGAAGCAGCCACGGCAGAGTGCTCCGGCGTCTCCATGCCGACGTGCGAAGCGGAGTCATTGGGCATAACACTCTCTCCGCGGTCCAAGTGGGTATTATGGCGGTCCAGGCTGGGAGACATCACGTGTGACCGTGAGATTTCCGTGCGGGGATGGTGGCTGCCGCCCTCGCCAGAAACCATGGACTCGGATTCGTGATCGAGGGAAAGCCAGAACTTGTTCCATGCTGGACCCTCACTGTCTCCAGTTGACATGGTATTGATCTGAATAGCGTTAGGTTCAAGACACTCTACTTTAACCTTGTTTAAAATGAACATACCTGGTCCAGGGTGGCGTACGTCAGCTTGAGCACGTCCACCATGCCGACAATCTCGCCCGCCTCGCTCATCACAGGGAGGTTGAGATAGTGTCCATCTGATGGCTGTTAGTACCTTGAATCTTCTAATTGACAGATGATCCACTTACCATGCATCTTACGCAGAGCAGCCTGGATGCTCATATCTATAGCAGCGAAGTCGGGGTGGGGCGTCATAACACGGACCACGCTGCAAGTACCTGGGTCGAGGCCAGCGGCGATGACACGGAGCACCACATCCTTGCTGGTGAAGATACCGGTAATGGAGCCCTGGTCCTGCACCAAGACCGCGGTCGTGTGGTTCTCCTTCATCAACTGAGCAGCCTCCTTGACCGACGTGCGGACGGACACTGTTGTGGGCGGAAGGCCAGTCAAGACAGACTCCAGCGTAGGTCCAGACATCTTCGCCCTGATCGCCTCGACGTATTGGATAACTTGCTGCGGTTGACTCGAGCCGAGCTCCGCCTGCACACCCTCAAGCGCATCATAGAGCTTCCTGGACGAGCTGTACGCGCGCTCAAGCTTCTCCATCGCATCGTAGAAACACTTTGTAATATCCAAGATACCGGCAATGTCGTGGTTCTCGTCCATGACGGGCAGATGGCGGAAGCCCTTCCTGACCATAAGATCCAAAGCATCCGTGGCGCTGGTGTCGGTCTTTGCGCACAGCGGGTTCTTGGTCATGATTTCCGCAATGGTGATGTCCCTAGCCTTGATGCCCGCACCAACAACCCTGAAAGCCAAGTCCTTCGCGGTGAAGATACCGGCGATGCGCTCCTCGTCGTCCGTAACCAGGACGCAGTCCTCGCGCTTCGCGGCCATGAGCTGGGCGGCCTCCGCGACCGTGATGTGGGGCTTAATCTGGAGCGCAGAGCTGGGCTTCAGAGCGAGGACGGTTCCCGGCGGCGCCTTGCGCGCGCGCTGTACGCGGTTGGTGGGGGCTCTCTTCTTGTTGAGGTCATTCTCGATTTTCTTGCGAATCGCCTGGCGCATGGTCAGCAATCACGGCTGCATGCTGCGACACTGCAGCTGGAGCATACCTCATCGCGCTTGGACTGCTTCGCGCGGCTGGCACTGAGCGTCGAGCTGCCGCCGACCTCACTGGGAGCATGGTGGTCAGAGGGCCGCGGGATGCCAGACGGGCTGCTGTAGGATGGAATTCCTCCCCTCCCCTTGTTGGGGGTGCCGCGAAAGGTGCCGGTGGTCGACATTTGGGATTTTCACCAGATGCAGAGGAAGATGGAGCTGCGGTGGTGTGAAAGAGGACCGTGTTGTGGGCCGGCGATGCGGGTGTGTTGTCCGAGGGAGGGAGATGGGGTCCGGCCTTGCCAATATTTGGAGACGAATCTCGACCGCGCTTTGCTGGCTCCCGATGCCCCGCGAACAAGACGACCGGACACAAGAATTTTTCTTCGAGAAGCTGGAGGCGGAGCCGAGAGCGGAGCAGGCCAGCGCGACGAGATATGCTGCAGGGTGCTTGATAGGCCGCGCCTGCGTGGACAACAAATCATAACATTTCGAGTTTGAATGACCGCGTGCTGGGACCCCTGCACTTGGCGCCCGTCACGCGTTGTGCAGATAGCAGCGCTCTTTCCACCCCAGCCCGCGGGACAGGGGCAGGAGAAAGGCGGTCAGACATCCCCCTGGCCAGGCGGCAAGGCACCAAGGCACCAAGGCAGCTTTTGTGACCTGGGGCAGGCTTACCTCATTTGCGGGTAAAGGGCGGCAGAGTTTAGCGAACACACAACCGGAGAGAAACGACATCGCGCACACCTTCAGCCGCGACCAACGACGACACCAACCCCCAACCTGGACTTTTGAGCAGATTTCTCGAACAGTAGGCTGTGGCCTCCCTCCATTGCAGCGCCAACGTACTGACGCGCGCAGGTTCAGTCAAAATGGTCAAGAAGAGAGCTTCCAAGTACGGTTTCCCCTCGCTCCACCGCCACCGCATCCACGAGACCGCTTGCTAACAGCGCTGCAGCGGCCGCAACAAGAAGGGCCGCGGCCACGTCAAGCCGATCCGCTGCTCCAACTGCTCGCGTTGCACCCCCAAGGACAAGGCGATCAAGAGATTCACCATCCGCAACATGGTCGAGTCCGCCGCCATCCGTACGTCCACCGCACACACCCGTCGCACAAATACAATATTCGGCTCCGTTGGAGGGTTTGGAGCAGGAGATTGAGAAGATCCTTGGCGGAATGCGATGCTAACATCGCTTCACTTATTCAGGTGATATCTCGGATGCCTCTGTCTTCCCTGAGTACACCGTCCCCAAGATGTACCTCAAGCTCCAGTACTGCGTCTCGTGCGCTATCCACGGCAAGATTGTCCGGTATGTTCATGCTGCCCTGCTGCACCTCTGCTCGGAGTCAAGCTGACGCGGAACTAGTGTCCGCTCCCGCGAGGGTCGCCGCAACCGTGCCCCCCCGCCCAGGATCAGGTACAACAAGGACGGCAAGAAGATCACTCCCCAGCAGACCGCCAAGGCCAACTAAATTTACTATCTGGATTGGTGATTAAAAGTTCGGCTTCTTCAGTCTACGTGGGGCGTCGTGGGTTATTTGCAGGCTCGGTTGAGGCACAATTCTCGAGAAAAATGGTGGAACGTCATGATATCACGGTGTTCAAGGGCCCACACGAGAACCTGTAAAATGGAGAAATGACAACTAGGGGCTTGCTAGCTGAAATGCAACAAGCTTCTGTAAAAGACCCTTTCAATCCTCTCCAACGCTCTGCTTGGCCCGTGAATCGCAACCCGTAAACCCTGACGTAATTCCAATTGTTTTGTTGAATCGAATGACCCATTTGCCAACATGTCTGCCCACCAACGCCGCAGCGCCATACGCTATGCTTTTGCTCGTGGGTATTATCCATCGCGCGCTTAATCAAACTCCGCCATCTTGAAAACACCCTCCGCGGCCCTGGAACCCAGGCCGGCGCCCAAGATGTCCTTGACCCCATCCCACGTAACGTCATTAAATCTCCTACCGGTCAATGGCTTGCCAACATCAACGGCACCGGGATACCTGCCGGTAGCAAGTCTCCTAGCCATAACAGTATCGCGCGAAGCATGCAGCGGCCTGCCCTTGCCTTCCAGCAGGTACTCCTCGAACCAGCCCTCCTCCTCCTCCGTCAGCGGCAGGTCGATGAGCTCCTCGGTCCGCTGCGCGCGCTCCTCGCGATTGTCGTGCGCCATGGCGTCCTGGACCAGCATCTCCAGCAGCGCCCTGCGATCCTGCCCCGGCTGCGCGCGGAGGAAGAAGTAGCTCTGCGTGACGCTGAGCGCGGTCAGGTAACGGAAGTACGCCCGCTGCAGCTCCGGGTCCGTCAGCGGCGGCCGCACCGTGTTGTAGTACGCCAGCGGCAGGTGCGCGCCCTGGTCGGGCGAGTGCTCGAGCAGCACTTTCAACACGTCTTCCGGGAACGTGGGCAGCAGCGACGGGTGCGTCAGCGACTCCAGCGCGTTCTGCCGCGGCGTCTGGGGTGTTAGGTCAAAAAAGTACGATACGGTGGCTGGGGGGCCGCGTTGGAGCGGGGGGGGGGGGGGGGGGCGGAGGCGGACGCTGAATTGTAGGCGGTCCATGTGCCAGAGCCCTTCGATGACGACCCAGTACTTGCGGGGTAGGCAGACGGCTTTGGCGAAGTCTTCGGCGCGGGTTTCGCCTTCGCCGCTGCTGTCCTTGAGGAGGTAGAAGAGGAGCGATTGCTTGTAGTGGTCGGCGATCGGGGCGGTCGTGATGCGCTCGTGGAGCTCGCGCAGGTCTGCATTCTTGGCGGGAGGGTACAGGTAACCGCCTGGATAGCCAATCGTTAGCATTACTGTGTGGAGAGTGCAATAGGCGGAGCCAATTACTCTTGACGTGCAGCTGGGCGAGCAGCTTGTCGAAGAACAGAGAGCCGCCGAGGGTGCGACGGTTGCCGCGGATGGCGTTGACGACGGGATGGGGGTAGATGTCGCCGCCGATGGCGTCTGAGGCGAAGACTGCCTCAAAGTCGTTGACGTCGAGCATCGTTGCAGAGGCTGGGGTGGCAGAGCGCACGCGCGAGTGGTTGCGGGCGCGTTGTTTGGAGTTGAGCTTTCTGCATGCTGCGAGTCATGTCTCTGCGCGTCGGAGATGTCCTCAGTCCGCCCTCTCTCCCGCACGTCTACTCACCACCTCCGACACGTCCTCGATGATAGCTGCTGTTCACCACCGACTTCTCCTCTAGCTCAAAGAGAACCATACGGATTGATAGAATCCATTACGATGCCAGCTAGCCATGCTGAACAATCCGCATGGATGTCGTGGCTTCCTCGCATCTACTCTCCGAGCATACGATGCTCAATTCTTTTACTGGAAGAACTGCAGCCCTGGAATTCTTCAGACGGAATAACAATGGCAATTTACCCCTGGATTGGCCGGGAATACATCCCAGCATTTCCCTCACATTGACAAGACCTTGCTGCCAAGACGCATCGTTCCACATTGAAGAATGACAGATTTCTTCATCATAAAGCCCTCGATCCATCCTGCAGGACCGTTTGTTACGGAAGTTCCCTTCCTCCTGTTGCATGACTTCAGGTGAACGTTGTCGATGCCCTTGATTGTAACCATGTGGCGACGCGCTGCATTCCACCACGTCCGAATTCTAGCCCCTGCGCAGGCTTCATTCTATCAGTCGCCTCCCCGCTCGTTGTTTTATCAACTTTAGTTTCTTGAACACTTCTGCTCATGATTGTTAATCTCTCTATGGCTCCGGCCTCCTCACAATGATTACGCACCGTCATAAACAATTTGCTATTGTTGCTTTTGCCATCATCTTCTTTCTCATCTTCGTACACCACGTCCACAAAGATGTGCGAACACGCCGTCCCGAGGGTCGCCCACTCAATATAGGGCATCATCATCTCAACCATGCGCAAGATTTCTTGGAGCAACTCACACCGGACACAACAACCTCCGAGGATAGCGCGCCCACAGACTACCACGAAAATCTAAAAGGTCAATTAGCGGCACTAATTCAAGCTGGCGTACTGGACATCGCATCCAGCGATAGCCCTGAAGCCGTTGAAGCTGGAAACATCAAAGATGAGGATTCAACAGACCAAGTCACCGCCCCGGCTGAACTCAGTGGGAATTATATCTATGATCTGATGAGATTGGACACAACTGCCACGGAGACTTCTCTGATAGAAGCCGCCGTGACGGAACTCGCAACGACAACGTGGACAGACACGTCAATGATGGAGCCCTCAACAACGGAGTCGCCAACTATGGAGTCGGCAGAACTAGAATCATCAACTACTTCGGTAAGTATTCTCGTGAAACCCATGGGTCGAGTGCGGTCAGCTAATTCCAAATCCGTCAGAATTTATATGCCGTGATTTCGCACTTGTCCTTTGAGACTGTCACGCCTCAGCCTCCGGAACACAAGTATAGCCGCGCGCTCGTGATACCCCGCACAACTAAAGAAGACATCAATTGGATTGACCAGGTCTTCGGAAACGACCCGCTTCTGCAAAAAGCGATCTACACGGTGGACAAGCCTGTAGAGCCCTACATTCTGCCAGCGAACAAAGGCCATGAGGTGATGGCCTACCTGACCTTCATCGTCGACTTCTACGACGAGTTGCCCGAAATCTGCATCTTCATGCACGCGCATGAGTTGGCCTGGCACAACAACGAGCTGCTGGACATGAGCTCTGCAGAAATGCTGAAGCACCTCAACCTCCGGAAAGTCGTCCGCGAAGGTGAGCATGCCTGTATTCCTCACAGAAGCCTCAAGCTAACAACGCAACCAGGATACGTCAACCTACGCTGCCACAGATATCCCAGCTGCCCGGACCACGTATTCCCCATAGCCAAGAACAACAGCGACTGGGCCGTCCCCGAGGAAGCCATCTTCGCGGACGCGTGGATGGAGATCCTGCCCGCCGAAGACGTGCCGGAGGTGCTCTCCCAACCGTGCTGCGGGCAGTTCGCCGTCTCGCGCGAGCGCATCCGCATGCTGCCGAAGGCGCAGTACGTGCACTTCCAGCGGTGGCTGCGGTACACGACGCTCGAAGACCGGCTCTCGGGCAGGGTGTGGGAGTACCTGTACCAGTACATCTGGCTGGGGGTGCCTCAGCTGTGCCCGAAGGAGCACGTCTGCTACTGCGACCTGTACGGCGTCTGCTTTGGCGGCGAGACGGCGTACGAGGACTACTACGCCAAGAAGGCGCACGTCGACGTGCTGCAGGCCATGAGCGGCAGCCAGATCGAGGCCGGCGGGAACGCAACGTGGCCGGTGGACTACCAGACCATGCTCGAGCAGGCGCGCCAGGCGGTGGACGACGATAGGCGGAATGCGTTCTTGAGGGGAAGCGATCCGTATAACCGGGCGTTGGAGGTGGGGAGGCTGTGGCAGGACGGCGACGGGTTTTAGGTGGCGCGATGGCGTTTGTGCTTTTGGCAGGAGACAGCAGAGCTTACGTGTAAGGTGTGTTAGCCTAATATACGGACGTGAAGATAGAGAGCAGTAGGAGGAGCGCGGCGGCTACCGAAGAGCTATCATCCGTGGAGTCTGCACGTGAATCCTGGTGCCTTTTTACGCTCGGGTCAATCCCTCACTCTAGGCTTGCCGTTGTTTGACAGCGTCCCTGTTTCCACGCACCTTTGCCACTCCAGACTCACCTCAGCGCATGCACGCGTAATTTGTTTTCGCAGACAGCTCGGGAGTGGATGGTAAGTCCGAGGCCTAATAAGCTCTTTGCGACGGGAGATCGCCGAGCTCGGCGCCCAATGGAGCAGGTGCAAGATGTCCTGACGCGCCGCCGCCATGCGGGTCTGCCCTGACTCTCTCCATCAGCCACCAGGCTGTCGGCAAGCCCGACTGCCCTCGCACCTCAATGTTTCGCGGTCGCACCTCAGCGGCATGGTGCCTGCCGATCGTTCCTCTCATCTACCTCTCATCTATGCGCTCGCCGGCCATGTGGCGTTTCAAGCGCGTTTGCGGCCCGCCATTGGCCGCCGTCCTGATTAGCAGCCCTCGACGTCACGCGTCATGTCGGCGCTCCGTGCAATCGACTGGCGGGCAATCCCATAGACCGCCTCCTACGACCTACCTGATCCATCCCTAGCATCGCTGTCCTCCCGACCGGCCGCTGCCCCCAATCTCGTTACGCAGACCGGCCAACCATCCACAGAGAAGGGAGCTCGCGAACGAACCCTGCCGGCACCGAGCTGCTCCACCCGTCCTCGCGTTGCAACCAAGCAAACCATGCCCGCCCAGGCACTACATAATGCGGCGCGCGCCGCCGCAGAGGCAGCCCCGCGGACAGTACCACAGCAGCCCGGCAGCATGGCGTCCTCCCTCCCCTCGCTCCGCACCGTCTCCAAGCTCGCCCTCGGCGGCGCCCAGGTCCTGCTGGGCTCGGGCGCCAGCGTCCGCGGCGGCGAGCCGGCCACCTGCTCGAACCCGCAGCTGTCGTGCCAGAACACCACCGTCGTCGAGGACCTGTGCTGCTTCAACGCCCCCGGCGGCCAGCTCCTGCTGACCCAGTTCTGGGACACCGACCCCGTTACGGGTCCTGTCGATTCGTGGACCATCCACGGCCTGTGGTATGATAACCCCCCCGGGCGGCTAAGCTTTGTGGCGGGGTGACGGGAAGCTTATGCGTATGGTTGTGATGCAGGCCGGACCACTGCGATGGCACCTACGACGCCTCGTGCGACTCGACGAGGGCTTATACGAACATCACCGATATTCTGGAGGGCTTCGACGACACTGACACGCTGTCGTACATGCAGACGTACTGGAAGGACTATTCAGGAGACGATGAGACTTTCTGGGAGCATGAGTGGGGCAAGCACGGCACCTGTATCTCGACGTTGAAGCCGTCGTGCTATGATGACTACACGCCGACTCAGGAGGTGCCGGACTTCTTTGACAAAGCGGTGGAGCTCTTCAAAACGCTGCCATCCTATGAGGTTAGTAGTGGACAAGAGGATTGTTTTTGGTCAAGGGCTAACAAGGATCATGTATAGTGGCTGTCGGCTGCCGGTATCACGCCTTCCTCGTCGAAGACTTACACCTCGGCGGAAATCCAGGCCGCGCTCAAGGCCGAGCACGGTCAGGAGGTCACTCTCGGCTGCTCCAGCGGCGCCCTGAACGAGATCTGGTACCACTACAGCGTCCGCGGCTCCGTCCAGACCGGCGAGTTCGTTGCCGCCGAGCCCGATGGAACGAAGTCTACCTGCCCGAGCACCGGCGTCAAGTACCTCCCCAAGAGCTCTGGTGGCGGCACAACCACTACTACTGGCCCCACGTCGACGACCACTACCACCTCTCCGACCAGCACCGGCGGCGCCTTCTCCGGCAAGGGAAACCTGATGGTCGAGGTCGATGGGTCCCAGAACGGCTGTATTATTTCTGCTGGGACCTGGTACGTTTCAGGCACGTGCGCCAGCTTCACGGCTGCTGCCAGCGGTATGTCATCTCCGTATTTTTCGAAGTCGGCACGGGCAGAGGAACTAACGCGTAATAGGTGACGGCTTCACCCTGACGAGCAGCAAGGGCAAGTGCGCCATCTCTTCCGGCCAACTCACCTGCGGCTCAAGCGTCAGCACCGCCACCGTCTTCACCGCCGTCGACGGCGACTTGGCGTACGACGGCAACACGGCTTTCTACGCTGACTCGGTGCCGTCGGGCACGACGCAGGGCACCGTCTACACGAGTGATCATGACGTGCAGTTTGCGATCACGTGGAATGCGTAGGGTTGGGATTGAATGTTGCGGTTGGGGTTCATAGAAGGTTTGGATAGAAATGTATCATGAATTGATTGATGACTGGAGGCAGAGCGGATCCTGTGTGAGGAATAATGAATAGCGTGGAGCACAAGAAACTATAGCCCTCATGATAGCATTCTATGACCGGGTGAGTAGTCCGCATTCTAGGGCTTTGAGTAACGGATCTGCAGTGTTGCTGCCATCAAAGTGCTGCCAAGGGGTTTTCGCCAAGTCCAAGGAAGCTCGCCTGCCCCCGGTCTCTCGTTCCGTCTAGTACTGTCCGTACCTCTATCTTTACCTCTCTGAATCCTACCCTCTTGTAGCGCTGCCATTGCCTTCGCACACAGCACACAGGAGTCGCCGGGTCTACAACCTGTTAAACCTGCACCGCCTGCACACCGTCAGCAGGCACTGGCGACACTCGAAGATGTAATTCGGCAGGTGGTGATAGCACTGCTCGCACTGATGGCGACCGCGAAGGCTCCTCCACTGCCGGTGCCTACACCCGTCGTGGTTCTCGCGCAGGTGCTGTGCGATGGCCTCCTCCTCCTCCGCAGCAGCAGCCGGACGCACGGGGTTCTCGCGGCCGGGAGCGGGAAGCGCACGCTGCCGGCGCTGCTGGATCCGCGCAACCTGTCCGTACAGCATCGTCTCGTCCCACTGCGCGCACCGACACGTCTTCCAGCGCAGCCCGCAGACGTAGCAGAACTGCGCGCCGCAACGGCACCTAGCGACGACACGACACATCAGCCAACACCCCTCGGCAAGAGAGCCACACACACTTGTCCGTTCCGCATCGGACGGGGGAGGGGAAAAAAACATACGTCATGTGGTTGCAGCCCATATCCAGCTCGACCACCCGCCTGCACGCGTAGCACCGCTGCCACCCCTCCTCCGCCGCCGCCCGCAGCAGCGCCTCCGCGTCGCCATCATCCGGACAGTCCGCTCCCGCGTGCGCCGCGCCCTTGCACGCCGCACACGTCGCCGCGCCGCACGCCGCACACGCGCCCACGCCGTCGTCGTCGATCCGGCCCGGCGCGATCCACGCCGCGCAGGCCGCGCGGTGGCAGTAGGTGCGGTCGGCGGTCTCGAGCTCGGGGCCCGCGGCCTCGTAGGCGCGGAGGATGGCGGGGCGGGGCGGTGGGGGCGGGCCAGGGGGCTGCCGCGGTCGAGGGCGTGGCCACAGCAGCGGGGTGGGAAGAGGGATTCGTCGGTGAGGGAGAGGTGGATGAGCTGGGTGAGGCAGGGGCGGCAGTAGGCGTGGTGGCAGGGGGCGAGGGCGGCGACGTCGAAGAACTTGAAGGTGTCCTGGCAGGCGGTGCACTGGCGGTCGATGGCGGGGCCGGGCTGGGTGGCGGCGGCGGAGGATGGTTCGCCGGCGGAGGAGGAGGAGGTGTCGTTGTCGTGGTCGTTGGCGTGGCCGCCGCAAGCATCGGCGAGCAGCGTCGTGCCGTCCGCCTCGGAGACGAACAGCGCGGCCAGCGTGGCCAGGAACTCGTCGTCCGGCGAGGCGGCGTGGCCTTCGTCGGTGCGCCCGCCGCCGGCGGCGGCTTCTGCTTCTTCGCGCGCGATGATGTGTCGGTCCGTCTGGACGGCGCGGGTGATGCTTTGGCTCAGGGCGCGGTCGTGCAGGACGGCCAGGCGGGTCTCGAGCTCCTGCTGGCAGACGCGCAGCGCGTACTCCTGGTCGTCGAGCGTCGCGCTGGCGCGTCTCTTGCCCTTGTCCGACGCGATGATGGACGAGAGGTCTTCGAGCTGCAGCTGGAGGATGGGCGCGGCGGTCTCGTCATCCGGCGCGCCGGCGATGTCTGGAGGGACCGACATCGCCGTTTGGGGGTCGGCTGTCGTTGTGGTTGATGGGGAGTCTGTTTTTCGTCTGGCTGGGCTGGTTGTGGGTGGGCGCAAAGGGAGCGCGTGCGGTGCGCCTGCATATGAAGCGAGGGTCCAGGCGGAGCAGACGTGAATGCAAACGTGGGCTGGCGGCGGCGTGACTGCCAAGGCTTTGTGAAGTCCCGTAGCGGGATACTGACGTGTTGCTCGCCGGCTACTAGGTGGAATCGTTGAAGTGTCTCTGCGAAGTGTTGGTGAGATGCGTCTTCATCAGCTAGAGTTCTTCTCATCATCTCACTGTTTTTCGGCAAATTCTGCTCAAAGGGCCTACTGATTTCAAACACGCCTCTTTAAGTACGCCACAGCATTTCATCGGTTGTCTGGCTAAGAAGTATGGCAGAAATTCTCACTGATACATGGCCACTGGACCTTGGGTGTGATTTGGGGCTGCAGAAGGGCGATCGATCAAGTATTTCCGATAATAGGTATGTTTGCCGATCGTGTCCGCAGGTGGATCCCCAGTGCCAAAAGGCGACTCAGTGGTGGGGAGGTTGCTGTCCGATGCCATGGTTGTAGACGTAAATACCGTTTCTCGTGAAGAGGGAGAGGGGAAGTAAGACGAAGAAAGTTGAGGGAACAGCTCTTCTTCTCGATGGTCCAAAGTGTTGTAGGCAAATGCTCCTGGCGAACACTGGCATATTTCGGTGTTGTGAGTGTACAAACGACACTGGCCTCACTGTCTCTCACGGAGACCCATGCTGCGGCGGCCGTGAGGTGTTTGAATTGAGAACAAAATGATGGGCCAGCATCTAGCAAGTATCACACCCGCAAACTCTACGCAGTGGAATACTTAGAGTATAGTTTACTCTGTACAGGAGGAGAAGAAAAATCATCCTTGCATGCTTGGAAGGCTAGAGGAAATGAGCTAAAACATATCCACCACGCTACACGCTGCGACCCGGGGGTGGTCCCTAAAAGCAGGGTCACCGCAGTAGATGCAGTAGTGAGAAGCTTAGCTGATTTGCCTTATTGAGCTTGTTTTCTCGACATAGATAATGCCATCCCGATCCACAGCCTTCGGCTCACGGTGTCTTCACCGGCTCTGCAAGATGTTCCTCCTGCACCGGTTGCCGATAAGCTTTTGGATAGGTTTCCGCCGTAGGACTGTTAACGTCTCAAGGAACACGCATCCAAGAGACCAGACATATGCTACTGTATTCCGTGGCTCTCGATTGGCGACCTCTGGTGCACGGCATATTGGTGTTTTTCTTCGTGAGGCCTTAAAATCTCTTGCCATAGAGGGCACACAACTGTACCTCATAACTGCATAAAGGCAACCTCCTCGAGTTTCATGATCTATCATTCCGAGATTGGACGAGCCGTGGACATTGAAAACTGTCCTCAATCCCCCGCTCAAACCACGCCCCTGCCAGCGCGGATGGACTTGGCGAGCTCCGACTGCGCAATATCGTCCGCGTAACGCTTATACAGCGGCTTGTAGTGCTCAGCATCACTCGTCGTCTTCTTGAAACTCTCCCTATTCTCAATCGCCTCAGCATACCTGCGCCACCTCTTCCACACCTCATCGTCCCCGGCCTCGCCCTCCTTCGGGATGCCCGAGCCGCCCTTGAACTCGTCAAACACCCACTGCCGGATCTGTAGAAACCGCATCAGCACATCGTCCGGGAAAGCACGAAGGACCCACTCACCACCCACGGCCCAAAATTAAAATCAATCGCCCCCGGCTCCTTCCCGCCAAAAAACGGCCCCTCCGCATCCGCCTCCCCAATCCACTCCCGCAGACACCCCAAATACTCCGCCCTCACCCGCGCCAGCCCCTCGCCCCCGCCCTGGTGCTGCAGAAACCGATGATACGCCGGCACGATCCTGCTCGACACGTACTCGATCCAGATGCGCCGGCGGGCCTTCTCGTACGGGTCTGGCGGGTGCAGCGGCGGCCCGTGATCCGGGTAGGCGTCGTCGAGGAAGTCGGCGACGACGGTGCTCTCGTACAGCGGGCGGCCGTCGTGCTCGAGCGTCGGGACCAGGCCGCGCGGGTTGAGGGCCAGGAGCGACGCGGGTTTGTGGTACGGGTTCACTTCGATGTATTGGTAGGGTATGCGCTTTTCTTCGAGGACCAGCCAGACGCGCTGCACGAAGGGGCAGAACCAGCCGGCGTAGAGCTTGAGTGGGGCGGGGGCTTGGTGCGCTGGCGGGCGGTGAGCGGGTGGGTGGGGGGTTGGGGGAGGGTGGCTTGCCTTTGACGGTTTCGATGGCGGGGCCGGTGGCTTCGGGGTGGATGTCGGCGTCGGGAGGGGGCATGGTCGGGGTTGGCTGGGGGGGTTTTTTTTCCTGAGTGCTGTGGGTGTGGGTGTTTGGGAGGCTGTGGAGTGAGCTGGAGTAGAAAGGTTTGACCTTATAATGGATTGGCTTTCTATGCTGAGGCAGATTGATAATCAGTGTCGGGAGTCGTGAAGTGATGTTCGTCAACCATGACGCAAGCGGGGAAGTGGCATCTCTGACAAATTACCCCACATCACCACTGCATGTGCATCTGGTTCGCGCCCTGTACATCGCAGGGCGTACGGAACAGAGCGAATATCAATCTGCCAGGCCAATGATCGCCGGCCACTGACGCTTGCACCATCTAGGCAAGTCTAGACATCATTGCCAAGCCAGTATGCACGCAGGCTTCTGACCTGATGCGCAGCGTCTTATGTGGCTATCCGGTCTTTGCAACTTGCCTGATCGCTCAAACAAGATAGTCGCAGAAGCGAACTCCGATCAAGTATCATGGGGGACTAAAAGCAGACACCCAGGAGAATCAGATTATGCATCCGTAGGACCTTAATCTGAACCTCACCTCAATTTGGTATGCACCCGGGCACTCACATACTTCCCGAATACCATGCCATTGGCGGCCCGCCTAACATTCCCTCTTCAAAGACTCCCCAAATCCACCTCCGGCACCCTCCTCCTCACCAGGACCTTCTGCGCCAGATCCGGCACGAACTCGCAGTCCACCACACTCACACTCTTCGGCTCGTCGCCCTTCTCGAACTTCCAGTCGAACATGAGCAGCAGGTGCGCCACGATGACCTTGATCTCGTTGCTCGCGAAGAAACGGCCAGGGCTGCATCCGAATCAGCCACGAAGTACATAGGAAAAATCCGGGAGAACTCACCAAGACTGCTTGCCGTGTCCGAACCCGAAATGCTCCGGCGACGTCGTGACGAACTGCCAGCGGCTATCCTCCGACTCGCGCAGGCGGAGGAAGCGGTGGCCGTCGAACTCGCGCGGGTGGGCGTAGAAGGGGCTGGCAGTGGCGTCGTTCATGGGGTAGGTTGGGATGCCGACCATGGCGCCTGCGGGGAGGCGGGTGCCGTCGGAGAGGGTGACGGGCTTGACGGCCAGACGGTTCATCAGGACTGCGGTGTGTCAGCGAGCAGCCAAAGTGCTGGAGGGGGGGGGGCTGGCGCACTGGATTGCATGGGGTGCAGTCGCTGGCTTTCCTTCAGGCAGCTGTCGAGGAGCTTCAGCTTGTACAGCGTTGTCTTCGTCCAGCCACCCTCCTCTTTCAGGGCGTCGATGATCTCTTTCCGCAGGAGGTCGATGTACTCCGGGTGAGCGACGATGTCGTACATGAGGCCGATCAGCGTGCCCGACGTCGTGTGGATGGACACGAAGCTCATCAGTATCTGCCCAAGCACCTTGTCGAACGGCTTCCCATTAGCCTGCGCATCCATCCACTCCAGTGCATCCGTTGGTCGCGGAACGGGCTTCCCCGCCATGGCTGCTTCCTTTCTTTTCCTCGTTCGCTCCGCGAGGTCTGGCTCGATGATTGTCCGGGCCGTTTTGATCTGGTCGCGGATGATTTTGAACTCGGGGAGGAAGTACTGGACGATGGAGCGCGCAAAGGGTGGCCAATGCCGCATTTTATGCACGGCTTGCATTGCGTTGATGGTGTAGAAGACGGAGATGTTGAGCCATTCCTTACTGTGACAAAGCTGGTCGCCGAGGAAGACCCTGGCAGAGAGGCGGGCTGCCATGAAGGGTGTGATGGGAGCCAGACAGACAGGAGTCCACTCATCTGTGACGGTAGGCAGGAGCTCGTTCAGCATGGGGAATGTCTCTTTGGCCATGTCGCCGGTTATTGCGCCTGCGTTGCGATGTGTCAGCCAACAGCTGTGCTATCTTGGCTTCTTCTTGCATTGTATAAGATACGCACCTAGAGACTGGGTGAGGCTCTGCTTGATTACAGCCAGGAAGATCCTGTGCTCTTCGTGGTCGACGTGAAATGTCTCCAAGCCAGAGTATTGGCGCATGAACATCTGCAGTCCGGGTAAGCGCAAGCAAATAACGGGAACTGGTCGAGTAGTATGCATACCACGGCACTTAGCTTGAGGAAAGATAAACGGTCATCGTTACGGATCTCGTCAAGCATATGGTGAGGCAGGATTATAACAGGACCGTGACTGGAGAAGACTTGGAAAGGTCCCTTGTGCTGCGGACGAATCAGCAGAATGCAGAGCAATGGCAAGGCCGGCGTACAGTCTGAAAGCCCTGCTTCAGGATTGCGTTGGCGTCCATGATGTAGCGCAACTTTGCCTTCGTGTTCAGCCATTCCCCTTCCTCTTTGCCGACAACGGGGAAGCCGGCGTAGGGCAGCTCGTCGCGAGCCCAATACCAAAGCAACGTGAGGAGCACAACAGCGCCTCCAAAAATGTATGGGAGGGGTGCGGCTTGAACGGCCGAGACAGCATTGGAGAGCAGAGACAGCACGGCCATGGTTGGCAGAATACGGAGTGCTCGGCAAGCGGTGAAGTTGGATCAAGGCCGGGAGAGGCGAGTCCTTACGAGAAGGGCGGGCCAAGACACAGTTGCACTAGCCGAGTAGTACGGGATGGCATGTCGAAGTGATAGTGTATGCGGAGTCATGGCGGTGGCATTGACAGCACACTAATTAGAAAACCGGAGGTTCACATTACCCGTTGTTTTGACTTTGACAGGCATTTTAAGCGAAGGGTATGAACAGTGTCAAATCGGGCTTTGAGAGTCCAGTGGCAGCGGGACAGGAGACTGCTCACCAGCCCAACACAGACCGAAAGGCAGGAAGCCATCCGGATTGTATGCGGGAGGTCGGCCACCTAGAGCCTGACCAAGCTGGTGCGCGATGAGGAGGGTGTAGTCTCTGAGCCGAAGAAGATGCAGGCAAGGGAATGCTGGCAGATGCACCTATAGGGAACACAAGTCATTGGGTGGTGGAACGTACAAAGTCAGTCGGTACGGCGGAGGTGGAGGCGGCGGGAATGCGAAAGCGAGAAGGGATCGCGACGGCGCGCAATCTGAAGGGGGTGGAGAGTTGGGTTGCCGTGACGTCACTGCCCGCGGCGGCGGCTCGAGAGTCAGAGACAATGGCAGCTGGACAGCCATGGCAGCCGGCGACGCGAGCAAGAGAGGCAGCGGCAGCAGCAGCAGCAGCAGCAGCAGCCGGGCTGTATCACGATCAGGCGGTCTCGCGCGGCGGACGCGGCGCGGGCAGGGCTGAGGCGGCAGGGTGAGACGCGCAGACTCGCGTGGCCGCGGTTGGCGGAAAACTCGAGCCGCTCGCCGTCCCCAGACCAGACGCAGACGCAGACGCCCCTCCGCCGCCACTCCACCAAGCTCTGGTCTGCAGCCCTGCGTGCCTGCCACTCGCCGCTTGCCGTGACGCCCTGCCCCGCTGCCCGCCGGCGCCCGCAGACCGGCGCCCCCGTTGCCCACGCCGCGTCCGGCCGCCTGCGATGCCCAACACGGCAATTGATGTCGATCGGGTGAGCACCCCTGCACGGACTCACGCAGACCTCTCTCCCACACGCCCGCGCGCCGTCCCGCTAACCGCATGTCAGCCCGCCATGAGGCTTCGCTCGCGCCGTGAAACCGACCAGGCCGCTCCTGGCCGCACCGGCCTGCACGATCTGCCGCACGAGCTCCTCGACTGGGTCATTTCGTACACCGGTCCTGTCGACTTCCTGAACCTCTCGCTGGTCTGCAAGTCCTTCAACCGGCTTGTTGTCTCCCACCTGTACTCAGAGTACATCAACACCAACCTGCAGTACCGCCGTCCCATCACCAAGTTCCTCCTCAACGTCGCCCTGGACCCCAGCCTTGCCCACCACGTGCGCCACGTCGAGCTGGGCGTCTGGAACACCAAGCTCGTCTACCTGCACCCCGGTTTCCGTAGAGACGTGTGTCGAATGCAGGACGACCACTTCGCCAAGCTTGTCCAAGCCGCAAAGCAGGCCGGTCTCGTCCAGCCAGACCAAGACTACTCAGCCTTGCGCCCCATCAAGAAGAGCAACGACTTGTGGTGCAGCTACGGCCCGGCCTATGACTCTGATGGCTATGACGAGAATGCCCTCGAGGAGCTTCGCTCCGACTTCTCTGACCGCGAAACCCCCCCTCCCCGCCCGAAGCCCAATGATGACGTTGAGTTCTTGCGCTGTCTCCAGCGTGGCCTGGAAGACCCCCAGGTCATTCTCCTGCTGTCAAGCCTGCCGCGCCTCCAGGAGCTCTCATTGCGCGGGCCTCACATGAACCAGGGCCTGCCATGGGACAAGCTGTGTTCTCACTCGTTCCGTTCGCTCACAAAAATCAAGCTGGCCGGCAACAGCAGTGATTCCACCTGGGACGTTGCCGAGCTCAACGCCATCATTCAACTCCCATCTCTACGAGAGATACATGGCTACATGGCAACGAGCGATGAGTGGGATGAAGATGCCACAAAAACCCTCCGGGCAGAGCCGAAATCTCTTTCGCTGACCCACATCAATTTCGAACGCTGCGCCCTCGGGAACACTACCATCAAGACATTGATCGAAGGCTGCAAGGCGCTTGAATCCTTCTCCTACGTTGCTGGCGGACGATACGTCGGCTATGAGCAGTTCCGCGCCAAAGAAGTCAAAGAACACCTTCTGAGGCACAAAACCACTCTCAAGCACCTGGCCCTCGACCTCTCGCATTGGGACTTCCCTCGCAATTTCAAAAGCTTCAAGTCTATGACCGACTTCTCTTGCCTGGAAAAGGTTGTCATGGACTACGGCACTCTGCGCTGGCGGCCCTGCCATTTCTTCGCTCCGATAGCAATGATCCAGGACGACGGTGATGACGACGATGACGAAGGAGACGTCCACGCGGCAAACACCCAGCCACCCCTGCCCGACCTCCTCCCTGCCTCTCTTAAAGAACTTGTAATATTCCAGGCGCCTCCGGTCATTGTTGAAAACCTCGTGGCTTTCGAGACTTCCCGCCAAGACCAGCACCCCCAGCTCAAGTCTGTCAAAATCCATACAACAAGACGAAGGATGGCCAAAGCTGAAGACTACGACCGCCTGCCAGGGATACTCGGGGAGAAGGGTATCGAATACGAGGAGCCGCCCATAACCCTTGACTTTCCCATTCCCCAAATGCACGACTGGATCATGGACCCGAAGGCGAGAAGGATGACTCGCTGGAACCCCACCGAAAAAATGTATCAAGGATTCCCGACAAGGCTTCTCTACCGCCGCTTCTGCGAGGACGTGCTGGGCGAGAACCCCGCTGCTAATGGCGGTCCTTTGGATCCTTCGATGAACTTTGCCTACGGCTTCGAGGACGATCTGATCAGCTATCTTGACGACCAGCTCGACGACGAGTTGGACGACTCTGAGCTGGACTCCGAGCTTGACTCTGCACTTGACTCTCTTGAGGCCGATGAGGACTTCGCGCAGCAACAGGCCGAGTTTGATGATTTTGTGCAAGGCGCAATGATACCTGTTGGCGGAGATCCAGCCGTTCCTGTGGAGCAATTTACCACTGGAGGCCTGCCTGCTGCTGGGGCCGCGTTCATTGCCGGTTTGAACGCTGATATCGACGTTGACGAAGATTTCGACTCAGATATATCATCGGAAGAGAGCTTCGCCGACGAGATTGATGGCTTTTACGATCACATCGCAGAGGACGACGACAGCACAAGCGTCGACTCCGGAGACCTGGAAGCCCACCTTGGGCCCATGGCTTACTACGAGTGGGACGACCGCATATTTTAGTGTATTTTGTATTACCACATTAGTTCTGGCCATTTGGCCACATTCTTCTTCAAGCACATCCCTTCGACTTTATCATATATCCAGTTGCAATCCAAGGAACAGCATATTCTGGCACGGCAAAATTCTTTCAATAGAGTCTTCCAGGCATTGCTCCCCTCTCCGCAATCTTGACCTGGCTGTCTACACTATCCGAAACTCTCAACTCCCTCCCGCCCAGCACCGTCCCATCCTTTCCGTCCCGATCCAGCTCACTCAAACCATACGCCTCCATGCCGTCACTCCTCCGTCTCGACAAACCCGCCCCGCTCCCCCCACCACTCCCACTCCTCCCACCCGTAACCGTACTCGCCAACCGCCCTCAACACGCCACCAACACCGTCCTCACAAACGGACAATCCGCCACCATAACCGCCACCTCGCACTCCAACCCCCCCAACAAGCTCCCCGGCACATCATCCGTACGTAAAACCCTCCAAACCCAGCCGCACCAGCGCCTCAAAACTGAACCCGCGGAAACGAACGAACCCGCCCACGCAAAACTACGACGCCGTCGCGATGGCCGCAAAGACAACCAGGACGACGACGATTTCTCGGCCACGCCTGCTGCCGATCCCGTCCTTCGCCATGCCATCGCCAGCAGAACCGCAAGCACCGCGCACCGGGTGTGTGGAAACGCGAAGGGGATGACGAAGAAGCGGCCCCTGCGCAGCAGAGAGAACACCGCAGCCGTGCAACGGAAGAGGCACCACCACCGCACCACCATCCATCTAGCGGAGGCACTCCCACCCACCAGCGCGCTTCTCCGCCGAGCAGAATGTCTGAGCCGGCCGCGAGCAGTGCCTTCGTTAACCACACCGACCGCTCGGCCACTCCCACCCCAACGGCCTGTCTGCCTGCCTAAGCTAAGCGGCCACGCCCGACGCAGCACTCGTGGTGCCGTGCCGCGCCAACGACGCCCCATTTCCTCCCTGCGCTGGTCGCAAGAGAGATTGCCACACAGGCGGCCATGCCGTGCCGCGCTGCCGGCTTGTGGAACGGGGGCGGCGACGCCACAGTCGTACACCGGTCGGCCGGCGCCCTTTTGTGGAGAGGGCGCCGAGGCTCGTCTTTTGGGGGCCGTTTTTTGCTTTTTGGTTGTCGTGCTCGATTCGGTTGGACGAGGGCTCGGTTGGGCTTGGGCGGGGGTGGTTGTGGTGGGGTGGCTGGTGTGCAGGCGTGCGGGAAAGCCGGAGTTGTGGTGGCCTTTCGACCGCGCAGAACGTGGGATCTTGGAGGGTTGTTCTGTGGAAGCCGAGCGGTACGTGTCCGCTCTTGTTTCTTCGGGTTTAAAAGCCGTGTCTCGTCCAGTGTCTTGTTGCGAAATGCAGCTGTGGGGAGGTGCGTGACGAATCCCTCTGCGGGTTGCTGGCGACTTACTACTCTTGCCCTAGCCACTGTCCGTAACGGTATCATGTCTCTCATCCTTCCTATCACGAGTTTCCGAGCCGCTTGATCCGTATCTGTAATCTCCTCGCAGCTCAGCCGCACACGCTTGAACATTTTTGAGAAGATATCCAGGTCAAGTCGATGCCTAGATAGATGTTTCGTTAATATAAAGCGGTGGAGATGCTTCCGATGAATAGGCGAAGGGCAGAAGACTGACACCGTCTCCCCCAGTATCTTCTTGCTCGGCTTTGGTTTCGCTTTTATTGATCCGACAAAACACCTTAAATTCTGTTTCAAGACACCTCAAACCGTGTTTCAACAGTTTCCCTCATCACCCTCCGTCCCACAATGAGGCCATACGTCCAGATCATCCCAGGCTCTTTCTCCCTCGAGAGATTTTACTATGGGATCCGGGATGCTGTGATTGCCCTGGGGTACGAAGCGTCAATCACTCCGCTTCAAAGCTCTGGCAAGCGCAACGGACAACCGCCGGCCACAAAAGACGATGACGTCCGGTACATTCGCAATGTGACCGAAGGCCTAGCGGAGAAAGGCAAGGAGGTTGTGCTCGTGATGCACTCGTATGGAGGTATCCCCGGCACAGAGAGTGTGAAGGGTCTGCTGAAGGCGGATAGGGCGAAGGCAGGGAAGACTGGAGGCGTCGTGAGATTGATCTACATGACTGCAGTGGCACCTGAGGCGGGTCAGTCGTTGAACGAGATCATGGCGCCTCTTATGGCGCAGTATGTTGGCACTAACTACGTCAAACTCGAGGTACGTCGCGTGTCCGTCCTCGCCGCTGGCGGCTGGTAGAAGGAGGGAGATGGTTGCTGACTGAGGTAAATAGGGAGACTACATGTTCCATGAGCCAGCGCTCAGCGCCAAGTACACCTTCTCCGACCTTCCAGATGAAGAGGGTCTGAAGTTGGCCCAGTCAATGCCGCACCACTCGACCATCAGCTTCAACGGCAGACTGTCGTACGCGGCGTACAAAGATGTTCCTGTATCTTATATTCTCTGCACACAGGACTGCTGCGTGCCACCGGACTTGCAACGTTCGATGATCGCATCGATCGAGAGGGAGAGTGGGAGGAAGGTTCATGTGCAGGAATTGGAGTCGGGGCACTGCCCGAATGCGAGTAGGCCTGTTGAGGCGGCGAAGTTCATTGCGACGGCTGTTGGACAGGCTGCTTGAAGGCTGGTGCTACGTCGGGAGTGTTGGATGACCTATCAAGTCGTCAGAGTCATTTGAGATGTTCACACTTGATTATGTGTAAACTGAAACCGGTATAATTGCCCTGTTGCATGCCGTCTGAGTAATGAAGTGCGTCCTCGGGCATTCAATCGTTCCAATCTAATTTCGTCCATCGCTTTGGTACCGTAGCGAAGCTGGAAGGATGGATCCTACATATGCATGAGGCCATGCTAGCGTTGCATGAACGCCACGAGCGCGACCCGGTTTCCGCTCATAATTACCGTCCAGGAACATCTGTTGCCGGTCGAGGGGACACGGTGGGTCGAGTTGAGAGCGGGGACCTGTCCAGGTCTGTTCGTACAGGCACTGAGAGACCGAGGGTTAAGGGCAGGGAAGACTGACTTAGCTATTTCAAGCGCTAGATAAAGCGGACACGAAGCTGATCGCTACGGTCGCTCCACACAGTAAGCGCTGTTTATTTGAATCCGCTTAGGCCATCGCATCGAGGTGGAGGAACAAAGACCCAGACGCAATTACCGGTCCAATGAAATCGTCTTTGAAATGAGTTGAATAAGCTGTCGCTCGGTCAGATATCATATGACGGACTCGTACATGAACTCACGAGTGAGTGGGTCAGGCTTGGTCAGTAGTGAGGATACATTGATGGCGCCACGATTGCGAAGATTGAGCAAGTGAAGGGGATTGGGATGGTTCTATTATGAAGGGATGCCTGCATAAGTGAGCAGCATGAGCCGAGAAGCTGAAAAGTTGTTGAATCAAAAGCCGAATGTACCAGATGGATGATAATGTTACAGTAGCCTGCCCCGTTTGCGCCGTTTTTGCATGTTGTTCGAGTATATAGTTCTGCATTGCTCGTCAGTAGCATTGGGACGAGGGAAAAGTAAAACACTTACAGCGTCCCTTCATATGCTCGGCATCGTTTTCCCTGTTGGTTTCGCGGGCTTCTTCCAGCATGGTGTCGATACCGCGGTCCTTGAGGGCTTTCTGCGGGAAGTCAGAATAAGCGTGATTGAACAAAACGAGCATCGTACGTTGATACAATGTCGGTACTGCTTGAAGAGCGGCTCGCACTCATCGGTGGTAGCATTGCCGCGAAGGAACTCTGTGATGGGTCAGTCGGGGGTGGCGGGTAGATCAGGTGCAGGGGAGCTCACTTTCGCTGTACCACTTGAGGAAGCAGGTGTCATAGCGCCTGACGGGTGTGAGATGCAGCCTGCGGGATGGGGAAGATGACGCACTCCTTGACTTCGTTGCATTCTGGCGCGAGTGAGGCGGACATGTTGAGCGTGGCGATGGGAAGAGAGCAGCTGCCGTCGCTCGTCGGAGGCGCCTGCCCGCCTTATCGATAAGCAGAGGCGCGTCCAAGAAACTTCTCCGACAAGTTCGCCGCGACACAGCTCCTCCATCGCGACCCACCACGCGACCGCGCTCTCTCCCGCCCTGCACAGGAATGTGCTGTCCACCGAGAGGCTGAATATCGCAACCATCCAATTTGCCCGCGCGTGCCATGGACGACTTCCAGGCTTTCCAGAAGACAGTCCAGGACGCCCTAGTGCACACCACGCGTAGCTCGACAGCCCTCTGCGCCGAAGACCTGGGCTTTCACCGTTCGCTGGATCCGAAGCTTGGTTCTGCGCTGGAACGCGAGAATGCGCGGCTTCTGTCGCTGGCGGAACGCCTTCTGGGCTCTGCGGCTGCGGGTTCGGAAGTTGTAGGTCCTAAGCTTGCCGACCATGACGCTGTCGACGCCAACTGGAGGGCCGTCGTTGATGTCGTCGACAGCCTGCTTGAGCGCGCCGACACCAGCTTGGACGAGTTTACCGGTATCGTCAAGCGCCTTACCCCGAGCAAGGAGCAGGTACGCAAACACCCCGAACACCAGCACCAACCACCGATCCTTGCTGACGTTACTCAGTCGCCCGCGCCGGCGCCTCGGCCCAGAGGTGCGAACAACTTCAGGACACAGGACCTGCCAAAACCTCAAGCTTTGTTCGAGCATGTTCCTAGCAATGACGAGGCGGGCCCGTGGAGACCCTTGATCACCACCAAGCCCCACGCCGCCGTCCCTCTCGACCAGAGCTTCAATACCTACACAGACAACGATGGCGTCGAACAGTGAGTGGAAAACCTTCACGACACAAGGATGTTGACTGACAATCTTACAGCTACCAACACCCGTACCAGCAGGAGATTGAGACCTACCAATACCCCTCCTCAGTCTACACCAAGGCAGACCCGATCCACTACTTGCCATTCGAGAGTACGACTGCTACATTCGTTGATACCCCGGAAGCACTCGACGAAATGCTGGCTGAGCTCAAGACCGCCAAAGAAATCGCCATCGATCTGGAGCATCACGACACCCGCACCTACATCGGTATAGTCTCGTTGATGCAGATTAGCACCCGCAACAAGGACTGGATAGTCGACACTCTCAGGCCGTGGCGGAGAAGGTTACAGTGTCTAAACGAGGTCTTCGCCGATCCCAGCATTTTGAAGGTCCTACATGGCGCATACATGGATGCCATCTGGTTGCAGCGTGATCTTGGACTTTATCTGGTCGGCTTGTTTGATACCCATCACGCGGCGCGGGCATTGGGATATGCAGGAGGCAGTTTGGCGTTCTTGCTGCAAAAGTTTATCAACTTCAATGCTCAAAAGCAGTACCAAACGGCCGATTGGCGTATAAGGTATGTTAGATTTGGTAGCCTCCCGAGGATGATACTGACCTAGTTGCAGGCCACTCCCAAAGGAATTGTTTGATTACGCTCGATCCGACACCCACTTCCTGTTGTATATATACGACAATATGCGCAACGAACTCATCGACAAGTCAGACTTCTCTAACCCGGAAGAAGACCGCATCCGAAGGGTTCTGGACAAGTCAAAAGAGACGTCGCTGCAAACCTACGAGACCCCCATCTACGATGCGAAGGAAGGCAATGGTCCGATGGGCTGGTATAAAGCTCTCTTTCGGAACCCCAATGCTTTCAACAAAGAGCAGTTCTCAGTCTTCAAGGCAATCCATCAGTGGCGCGATAATGTTGCACGACAGGAAGACGAGAGTCTGCACTACGTCATGGCAAATCATGCTCTGTTCAGCGTTGCACGTTCCATGCCTACGGACAAAGCTGCTCTGTTCAACGTCGCCCAGCCTATCTCTCCCATTGTTCGTCTTCGCGCCGACGAGTTGGTAGGTACGATCGCACGAGCCAAGGAGGCGGGCGCGGATGGCCCGGAAATGTGGGAGGTCTTCAGCCAGGCCAGGACACCAGTCGTAGCACAAACAGCCTCAGCCGCACTGTCACCAGCCTTCAGGGAGTTGGCGAAGCCTGTAGTGAGCGATACGTCCCTTGTACGGAGCGAGCAGTCAACCTTCTGGGGCAAGGCATTCCCGTGCAGTCTTTGGCAGCAGCGTCGTTTTGCCGCTACCGAGAGTATCCGTCTGGCAGTGCCGTTACCTCAACTCACCGCGGAGATATTTGCAGACCCTGCAGACGCATCTACAGTCAGGGACGAGAAGAAGTCCGTTGATCCTGGTGCGCGCGCTACACACGCATACGTCAAGGCGGAAAACAGGCCAGCCCAGAAGCAAGATGATGATGTCTTCGTCATCAAACAGCTTGGTGGAAGGAAAAGAAAGCTTGCAGACTTGGCTGCTACGGATGACGCGACAGAAATGGCAAGCTCTTCTCAAGCAGCAACACCTCACAGCAGTGGCGAGGGCGAGGACGTCCAAATGGAGGAGGACGTGGTGACCTTGCCGGGCTCTAAGCAGGAGAAGAAGGCGGCCCGGGCAGCGAAGAAAGCAGCAAGGAAGGCAAAGAAACGAGAGGCCCAACAGCAGGAGAATGGTTCGCCAGGCGGGGCTGGAGATGCCGAGGAGGATGACGAGGAGGAACCGTTTGACTATGCGTCTGCGCCGTCGATCTTGAACGCCACAGCCGGCCAGCCAGAGAAGAAAAACAAGGACAAGAAAAAGAAGGAGTTCAACCCGTACGCGAGAGCAGCGGATGCGCCAAAGGGACTGGGCAGGGTTCAGAAGGAGAGGGCAGGAAAGAGTGCGACATTCCAAAAATAAGGGGCTGGACAAGGACGAAGTGGAGGTTGACTGCTTGTTATTTCATCAAGGCCGGGGTTTGGATTCTGGGCATTATTGTGCATTGGCGACGGCGTTTATTGGCGATGCCAGACAAGTATCCTGCGTTCAGGAGGAAGCATTAACGTGGCTGTAATTGCCGCGAGGCATTCAGCCGAGTTCAAAAGTGCGCCGTGTTTCGAGAGTGATCAAGTATCTTTGGTTTCGGACGGGATTCACATGCCCTCTGCTAATATCCTTACTCACGATCCAGCAACTGCGCAGCTGTACCCGGTTAATGCGGAACTCCAAGCCATCTTTGGATAGACATAGCTGGCTACCTTTTCGGGGATAGTAAGCGCGTACCTCGGTCTTAGAATGCGCTGACTCGCGCCGGATCAGATAACAGACACCGCGCCCAGGAGAGCCTTTCCGCAGCACGCCTAAACCTTACTGGAACCTACACAATTCATGGAAAAAAGCCCAACATCCAGCACCGCAATGAGCCTCCCAGAGGATTGAACAGAAGGACCCCTAGACACCCACTACGAACGGCGTCGCAGGGGACAGAGAAGAGCTCGAGGAGAACAAAAACACCCGCCCTTCTCCCAATGGCGGCAACCGAGCACCACCACCACCACCACCACCGCGGCGGCGGCCACGACGACGCCGGCCCCAGAACCTCCGCCGACAGCGACAACATCGAGCTCGGCTCCCTCGATGCCCGCGACGACGAGCCGTTCCTGCCCGGCTCCGCCGGCTCCGACGATGGCATCGCCGCCGCATCGCCCTCCTACCCGGCGCGCAGCAGCAGAACCAAGAAGCCGCGCGTCATCTGGCTCACCGTCTTCTTCCTGATCAACTCGCTCGCCTTCGGCATCGCCGTCGTGCCGCGCGTCAACCTGGTCGTGTCGCTCATCTGCCGGGACACGCTGCCATCAGGCGCGGAGCCGGTCGTCGTCGGCGGGTTCAATCCGCAGTGCCAGGTCGAGGCGGTGTCGGCGACGACGGCGATGGTGCAGAGCGCAGGGAACGTGGTCAGCGGGGTGCTGTCGATGGGGGTGAGCGCGTTCCTGAACGGGCTGAGCGATCGGGTGGGGCGGGTGCGGGTGGTGGCGTATGCGGCGGCGGTGTTGGGGGCGGTGGAGGTGGTGATGGTGGGGCTGGCGAAGACGCCGGTGGGGACGAGCTATCGGTGGTTGTATCTGGCGTATACGCTGGATGGGTTGAGGTGAGTTTTATGTGGGGGTTTGTGGTTGGCGAGGCCCGGGCTGACGGTGATCGGGGGGTAGTGGGTCGTTTGGGACGATTATGGCGATGGCGTCGGCGTATATCAGTGATTGCGTGGATGAGGAGAGGAGGAATGTGGAGGTTGGTAAGTGCTCGAGGGCTCTCTGATGTTGGACAGGTGTTGATGTCTCTCTCAGGAAGAATGCATGGGGCCATGTTCATAGGAATCGCTGTTGGCCCCGCGATATCCAGTGCCATTGTAGCTGGCAGTGGCCAGAAGTCGCCTCTGCTTGTGTTCTATCTCGGGATCGTAAGTGCTCTCTTTGGTACGCTGGAGGTTATCTCAGCTCACCATTACTCTAGGCCATGCGTGTTGTCTCTCTGGTGTATCTCATGGCGTTCGTGTCTGAGAGTTTGCCCCAAGCCCGAAAAGGATTCAGGAGTGCATTTTCCATGCACTCAACCACCAGATGGCAGCAAATCACCAAGCCGGCCAAGGGCATGGATGTCATCTTGAGCAAACTGGACAAGGTCAATCCAAGCAAATGGTTGGACAGACTCGTGCCCTCTGGCTCTACCGCTAGCAGAAGACTGAGGCGCAACGTAATAATCTTGATTGCAATCAACATCACATGCTACGCAGGCGCAATGGCAACTGGAGACATCCTGATCCTTTACCCACAAGTAAGTCGGTAGAATCAATTCGAGCAGCGCACGTCCCGCTAACCAGCTCCATCTCACAGGTCGTCTTCAAATGGGGGAACGTCGAAAACAACATGTTCATGTCCGTCATCAACGGCTTCCGCGCCGCCGTCTCCACCCTCGGCATCCCCCTCCTCATCGCCATCTTCCGCAAACGCAAACCCCAATTCGGCCGCCCCTCCGAACCCACACACGACCACCCTCCCCCTTACCCCGCTCCCGCTACCGTAACCACCACCTCCACCACCACCCCATCAACAATGCTCGACCCCTCAGCCTTCCCCGACCTCGACGCCCTCACATCCCCCACCACCCCCCAAACCCCCATCTGCCCCCCCTCTGACCCGGACAGCCCCCTCGCGACGCGCCCGCCCACAACCGCGCCCGCCGGCTCCCTCGACCCCCTCGACCGCACCCTCATCCGCACCGCCCTCCTCTTCGACATCTTCGGCTACCTCGGCTACGCCCTCTCGCCCAACGGCGTCCTCTTCACGCTGTGCGGCGCCGCCGCCGCCTTCGGCGCCGTCGGCCTGTCGACCAGCGAAGCCGCGCTGACCAAGTGCGTGCAGCCGTCGTCGTCCGCGGGACCGCACCGGGCGGCGAAGACGGGCGTTCCCGAGTCCAAGGTCGGCGAGCTGATGGCCGGGCTCGGGGTGCTGCAGTCGGTGGTCAGGATCGTGGCGCCGGCGCTGGTGAACGTCGTGTACGGGGCGACGGTCGCGGAGGGGCATCCGGGGACGGCGTTTTTGGGAGTGGCGGGGGTGTTGGGGGTGGGAGTGGGGTTGACGACGGTTTTGGTGGTGGGGTAGTAGACGTTCTTTTCGCTTTTCGGTTTCTGAGTTGGTTGGCATGGGATGGAGTGGGCAGGTTGGAAAAGGACTGTTTTGGTTCAGGGTCACTGGGATGTTGGTAGATGTAAGAATTGTCATATTGCGTCTGCGTAGGCAAAATAAAACTTGGGGCAGAGTGTATCTAGACTCGATGTATAGACTGAGTCCGAATGCTTAAGGTGTATGTCTGGACTTTGGTCTGACACTGAATTCAATCTACTCTATTACAACTCCGACTCCTTGCACTGCTCGTCGGAGCCTACTTCTGCGCATCATTGCAGCCACTTATCCTTCCTTCCCGATCCACGATCGACCTGGCTCCAGAAAATGGGCTTCTCGGCCCACAGTGATCTGTCTCCCCGAAGTGCTCCGCAGTCGATCCTTCATCCCCGGGCGGTGGTTACTGGGACGCGGGGACGATGCTTGGAACCCTCCAGTGTCTCTGCGCTAGCTAGTTCGAGTCTCTTCACCTCTTCTTTTGCCGGTCTGCCCCATAGCATGCTTGAAAACCCTGATCTGGCAGCATGCAGGATATTGAAGTGAGCACCCAGAGCACGCTATTTGAGGAATTGTGTCGTCAATCCCTCAAACTTGCGCAGCCTCTCACTCACTCCTCTCTTCGTCTCCCTCGCCCTTTTTCTCCTCCACAAGCGCCTCCTCACAAGACGCCCTTACCTCTTCAACCCCTTGAACACCCTTCCACTTCTCCAGCAAACTCCTCACCTCCGCCCACTCTGCCTTCGCAGCATCTGTGTTCCCCGCCGCAACCTTTGCCCGCAACCTCCTCGGCGCATCAAGGACCCAGCGCACCGTCTGGCGCTGCTTCTCCTTCTCGTCCATCTTCTTCCCGCCGTCCACCGATGCAGGCGAGCTGCTCCGCGACGAACCGTGCATTGCGTGCTCGGTGATGGAGGCCGAGAGGGCGGCCGCAGTTTCGGCAATGTGCGAGATGGCCGGGGACAGGGTCGAGGTGGCGGGCGAGAGAGGGTCCATGTTGGTTCGCATCTGCGCGAGCACTGCGTCAGCCCACTATGCCAGCCGAGCGCCGAAAGGACAGGGTGGCGGCCATACCTTCCTGATCGTGTCCGTCGCCGCGATCAGCTTGGAGTAGTTGTCGTAGACCAGCGCTTTGCGCTCGCCGTCCAGGCCCCTGATTTCTGGCATCCCGCGCCGTCAGTCGTGCGTCTCGCCAGGTGGACGGAAGGTGGACACTCACGGCTCACCAGCCCGCTCTCCACCCTCAGCACGCCTTCCAGGCCTTCCTTTGCCAGCGTGTCGCGCACGTACTTGTCCGCGTCGAAGCCTTGCTTGTCTAGCTCGCTTACGGTCTCCTCCTCCTTGACCACCTCGATACCTAGCCCGGCGTGGCTGGTAGGGGCTTCGGGCGCTGTGGGCGTAGCGGGCGACTTGAGGTTGTAGAAGTCGCGCAGCGCGGAGCGGTCGCGGTTGCGACGCGACTTGCTGCTGGATCGAGCGATGGATGAGGCGGAGGGGACGTCGAGCGAGGTGCGCGTCGAAGAGGGGCTCCGAATGGAGCTGGAGGGGCGGGGAGAGGCGATAGTAGACATAGTGGAGGATGCGTCCGGGGCGCGGAGGAGAAGGCAAGGTCGGCGGAGTTCCCTGCCTGGCGATGGGATAATGCGGGGGATCTGGAAGACGGCTGGGGAGTCGGAGCTGGCGGATGGCAGAGAGGTGTCGAAGAGATCGCCGCGGAAATTGAAAGGTGGTGACCTTGCACACAAGCTGGGGGACTGCGACAGGGATCGGCGGTAGGGCTGCAGAGGAAGAGGGAGCTGCATGACTCGCGTCGAGCTTGAGCGCGAGCTTCAAATCCGACCGCAACGCACCAGCCCTCCTTCTGCACCTCAACCATGAAGCTCGCCAGCCGTCCACACGGCTCCCTCGCCTCTGATCTCACCACGGAGGTCTCGCGCATGTCGAGCTGGCGATTCACGTCCACCTAGCCTCAAGCTGGAAAAAATTCAACCCTGAACGTCCCAAAAGGCGTCACCAGGCCTCGCCAACGGACGCGACACGCACATCATCCGCGCGACAACTTATGCCATAGCACACGCGTTTTGACACAGACGTTTCTACTCACGCATGCTCCGAGCTAGGCTCCGGCACCATCATACCTTTCAAAACAAAAATATCAAGCCTGGACTTCACACAAACCATCACTGCACAAGCTTTGCAACCGGCACCAAGGTCGATTCCAAGTCCTCTTCTACCAGCGCACCTCAAGTCACCACACCGACCAACGGCGAAGCCCGCCGGCCACCTACTGCAGGAAACAAGCGTTAGCGGCCAGCAACCCCGACCTCAATCAGCCAGCCCAATCCAGACCACCCCAGTAGCAACGGCGTCCGCCTTCCAAGTCCACTCGCTCCAACCCCCACCTCACGCCTCCCCACCCACGCAACCAACTCCCCCACTACCATGCCCGCCCCCGCCGCCCCCGGGCCCTCCAACCTCGCCCAGGAGCTCACCACGCACCTAACCTCCAAAGGCCTACCGCCCTCCCCACCCTGGCTGACCCGAACCCTCCTCCCCACCCTCCGCACCCCCAGCTCCACCGCCCTCCCCGCCATCAAGCAAACCGCGCTCTTCCGCCTCCTCGCCACCGACATCACCGCCGCCCTCGCCCACTCCCCAACCGCAAACCGCCTCCCGCCCGCCGTCGCCACCGGCGTCGTCAAGCAGCTCGCCATCCCCGGCCCCGTCGCCGTGCAGGTGCTCGACGTCGAGGACGTGGGCCGCAGCCGCTGGAGCCAGGTCGAGGCGCTGGAGGCGCGCGCGCGCGGCGAGACGACCAAGGGGCGCGAGGTCGTGCGTGTGGCTGACGGCGACGAGGGCGGCGACGAGGGCGGCGCGGCGGCGGCGGGCCCGCATAAGTTGCTGCTGGTCGACGCGGCGGGGACGAGGGTGTACGGGTTCGAGCTGCTGCCGGTGCCGGGCGTTGGCGTGGAGAAGATGGGGATCGGCGCGAAGCTGGTGCTCAGGGACGCGGTTGTGGCGAGGGGGCTCGTGTTGTTGGAGCCGGGGACGACGACGTGTTTGGGCGGGAGGGTCGAGGTGTTGGATAGGGCGTGGAGGGAGGGGAGGCTGGGGAGGCTGAGGGAGGCGGCGAGGATGGAGGGGTGACATTTCGGCTTTGTGGAGGACTGGTGGTGGCTGGTGAATGGTTTTGGTGTTTAGGGGGAGGTGGGAGGCGGAGGTGGGAGGGGAGGCCTGTGAAGCTGGGGAGAGGCCATGCACAAATACTGGAAGGGAACTGTTTAGACCGTGGAAAATGGAACATAACGTGGAGGGAATGTTCAGTTGAGCAAGGGTCTCACTCAGAAGCGGCGAGGGATACGCTCCACATGGGGGAAGGCAATACGCAGATGAGGGAAAGGAGAAGATGTTCAACAACCAAGATGAGGGATTGGTAACCGACACGAGAAAACGCACATGTTCAGACGGAGAGGAAGGGACATAGGCATAGACAGCCACACAGCAAAAGATCTACTCTAAAACACTTGCAGCTAAAAGGCATTCACGACATCTCTTCGATTATACATGCATCTATTGATTGCTTGAAGGAGTAGCGAAGGGCGAGAATCATACTACTACACTCTATATAGTTCTAAACCCGATCATCAGAACATTATACTACAACGCGAAAGCTCACTTTTTCTTCCACACTCCTGGTCCAGGAGCCTTCAAAGTATCGAAATTTGGAAGAACGACAGAACCACCAACTCAACTCCTCCACAGTACGCAAGTGGCTGAGCGAAAAGGTGGTTATCGCAGAATCAATGACGCCTCTTCCATGCATACGACCGCTCGATCACTTCGATGAAGTGGCCGAGAAAAACGCCCAAAACTCCGCACGATTTTTGAAGGCATGCAACGACAATGCTGATATATTTTTTGACGCAGCTCAGTGCCTTCGTTCGTTCACCGTTCCGGCCATTTTCTTGCCGACCTCGTAGCTCGAGATCATGATGGCGCAAGCAGGTGCGACCTTCAGGCATCGTGCTGCCCAGCCGCGGAAGAGGCCAGAAACGCCTTGCTCCTGGAAAATGTGCAGGAGAAAGCGCGGCATGGATTGCTCCTCTGGTCTGAGCGCTGCGGCGGCATTGCCGGTGGAGGGCTTGCTGCCGCCATGCTTGACGATCTGCTGCCTGGTCTTGCCAACGTCGAAGGGTGTGGTGACCAAGGCGGCAACGGCACCCGAGCCGGCTCCGGCGAAGAAGCTGTCGATGAGCGTGGCGGTGTGGTTCTCCTCGCTCCGGCTGCGGCTCCGGGGCCTGACGGCGCCTGATCCAAGGCCTCTCCTCTCAAACTCTCGGCCACGGCGCTTCTCGCGTTCATCTGTGATCATGTTGCGTCCAGTTTCGTAGCCCCACCAGTAGATGGCAGAGAAAGGAACATCTCGCCAGAGCGTCAAGCTGAGACCACGCCACAAACTCGTCCAGCCACCTTCGCGCACCAAATCGCCCATGCCCCTAAGCGTGTCACGGAAGTGGCTGCCGGACGAAGAGGCCTGAGGGGTGTGAGTGGCTTGCATACGCGTGCGGAACATCTCAATGGGAGAGACCGCAACGGCAGCGAGGACTCGAGCAGTACTTCCAGCGACCAATGGCGCATATGTGTCAGAGAAGTTTCTCTTCACGGGCGAGACTGGCGAGACGCGCAGCCAATCGTAACCCGCGAAGTAGATGACATTGGCAGGAACTGCCATAACAAGGGTCGGCGACAGCCCGCGCCAAAGTGTCCAGACGCCTTCATTCCGTGCAATCTTGCGCAGGCCGTCGAAAGTGGATGTGAAGGTCTTGCGTTGAGTTTCCTCAACGGCGCATGAGGCGGCGCTTGTTGGAGCGATGGTTGGCACCATAGTGGGACCTGCAACGCAGTACGAAGCATTGTTGTTCACCCAAAAGACTTCCCGGCAGCAGGCGGTGACGCCGAGGTTGGGTGGAATGTTGGTGAAGTGGGAATTGTGGAGCTGCAGGGTCGAAAGGGCGGGGATGGTCCGGCGAGCGGTAGCGGTGGCGGTAGGAGTGGGAGCATGTTGCGACTGGAGGCGCACGCGGACGACGTCGAGCGGGGTTGCTGGGGACGCGTTAGCAGGTGGTGAGGGGGCGGAGGTGGAGACAAGCAGGTACCTAAAAGCGAAGTCAGGATGCTGCCGGTCACGGCCGACAGCATCTTCTGGGAGATGGAGACGTCCTCGGGTGGGTCATTCGGGTCGCTGAGTGGATTCGACATGTTTTTCAGAGCGGCAGAGTCAGGGTCGCGCCGTAATCTGTCGTGAGGTTGACCAGTGGCGCTGGTGGCCGCTGCGCCTGCGGTATCGGCCATGGCGGCGGAGACGGGGCTTCCAGGGTCGCTGGAAGAGGGTGCTGGCCGTGGCTGTCGGTGCTACCGGGACGCAGTTGGCATGCTGTAGATGGAGGGGATCGGGGAGTCGCGAGCGAAGGGTTGGCGGTCGGCGGCGCTTGTAAGTGTCACTGATATGTCAATGACATCTTTTTGCGCGGCTGGGCGCGGCCAAACGATCCCAGGATCGCGACGCCTACAGCAGCCGCCACTGCGCGCCACGTGCTGACGGGCTGATAGCGCGCCGGCCTTTGCGGCCTTAATGCCGAACACCTCAGCCAGCAGCTGCTCGTCATTCTTCTCTCCCGTCCCAGACCCTGAGCACGACATCCCCACCCGCGCCTCAAGAACAGAGTGGCACCCGTCACTTCCGCCGTCGCAGCCATGTCGAACCCCACCAACCTCCCCGTCAACCCGGCCACCGCCACCGAGGAAGAGCTCGAGTCGTTCAGACGCCAATGGCGGGAGGAAGTCTCGGCTCGCTCCAGGCAGAACCAGCCCTCCTCAGCACATGCGAGCTCGGGCAAATCACACCCTTCGCACAGAAACAAGGCACCAGTTGTTCCAGAAGGGACCCGGGACACACACGACGGACACGACGACGCCGAACAGCATACATATCATGATCTGGACGAGAAGCAATTTGGTCGGAAGCTAGCTGATCCGGCGCCTGCTCCCACAAGTGCACCTGTGTCAGCATTAGAGCACTATGAGGAGGCTGTCAGGAGAGAGACTCAGGGCAAGCTGGGCGACAGCGTGAATCTGTACAGGAAGGCTTTCAAGGTACGCTGCACTCTGTCCGCGCACTTTTTGACGTCTTCTCTGACCCACCTTGCAGCTTGATGCAGCCGTGCAGGACATCTACAAGAAGAAGCATTTCCCAGCCGCCGCATTCCCTTCCCAGAAGCCTGCAAACCCCAACCCGTCGAATGCGTCGGCCACGGTCCCAAGTACTGCGCATCACTCACTAGCCGGCTTCTCTTCTAACATTACCGATCTTGTCTCCTCATTTGCTTCTCTGGCTATCCCTGGAGATGACCCGCCGACTGACCTATCCCCGCCTCCGCCGTGTCCCATCGCCGAGCTCCCCGAGGAGCTGCTTGCAGATATTCTGATGTACGTCGCTCTCGACGATGTCGCACAATTCGCTCGTCTCTCGCAGGTCTGCAAACGGATGGCATATCTCGTTATGACTGAGGACCGTGTCTGGCGACGTCTTGCTCTCGGAAGCGAGTTCGGATTTGCTGCCATGCACTACAAATGGGCCTGCCAGCTTGATGGAAAACCCCTCGGCGATGATGGTGAAGGTGGACGTCTTCTTTCCAGCTATACAGGGCTGCCGGATCCCGAGGAAGAGGAGGAGCGAGAGGAAGCCGCTGCAAGGTCCAGGCTTCTAGAATCAGCTCTGCACACACTACCTCTTGTCCCCGATCCCTACCCTAGTTTCCGCAGCCTTTTCCGCTCACGACCTCGCATCCGCTACAACGGATGCTACATTAGCACGGTCAACTACACCAGGCCTGGTGCGCAGCAAAGCAACACTTTAACCTGGGGCGTGCCGGTGTTGATTGTTACGTATTTTCGTTACCTCCGCTTCTTCCGAGACGGCAGTTGTATCTCTCTGCTGACGACTGCTGAGCCCCATGACGTGGTTCCTCATTTGAGCAAGGAATACCTGCACGGCCGCAACGGTGCACATGCTCACTCTTCCCTTCCGCAGGCTGCGATGAAAGATGCGCTGCTAGGACGGTGGCGTCTTTCTGGTCCGGAACATCCTGTTGATCCTCTCCTCTGGCCTGCATCATCCTCGTCCTCATCTCCTTCTACTCCTGCCGAGGCTGCCGAAGACACTGGAGTTATACCGAACTTGGATGCTCACCACCAACCTCCGTCATCGTTGGACTCGGCACTCTCCCCTGCCGAGACCGAGGGAATTGTGCACATCGAGACTGCCGGGGTAACTCCCAAATACATCTACCGTTTGGCGCTCGCAATGGGTAATGCGGGCAAGCAAGCACGCAACAATAAGCTTGCCTGGCAGGGGTACTGGAGCTACAACCGGCTGACGGATGATTGGGGCGAGTTCGGTTTGAAGAACGACAAGCCTTTCTACTGGAGCCGTGTGAAGAGTTGGAGGTAAAGAGGTAGGTTTTTGCGTTCGTGAAAATATCCGAGCAGTCTATGCTTGATGGCGGTATGGCATAATCAGAGCCAGTGCACATATTCTTGGGAGACGACTTAGAAGAGTAGATCGAAGAAATACCGAAGACGGCCTTGTTTATCCACCATGCAAATATCTGGCTCGACATGAACGAATACGTCCCATTAATTTCAGGCTCGCATCATCATAATTCCAAGATTACTATTAGACGCAAACATCCTTGAAAATATTAGATATGTAAGCTTTCTTTCCATTGTTCTCTTATTAAGCTCTTTTATTCTACGCTGCGTTCGAGATTCATGTACGTAGAGCAACATACCTTTCGGTATTCACCCTATGGTTAAGCCGTGACAACGTGTTGAACAGGATGAATTTCAGGGCAATACGAATCTCGCTTGTTGAATACGTCAGTAGGCTTTACCTTTCCGTTCCCCGCCAACTCTTTTCCCCACTGCTCTCTCAACGTCACCAGATGGCATCTGAAGGGATCTCTCGACAAGTACTCCGTGACGAAAAAAGTCTTCGATAGTATTTGGAGAGCGACGTATGTTGACTGTTTGCTTTTCATGGGACACATCTTTAATCGCATCCAGTGGTAGTCTCAACTCCAAAGACTTCATCGTCAAGACTGCCCCTTACAACCGCCTTCAGACCGAGCGAGATGTCCTTCGGCGCTTTCAAGGTCACTCGTCTATTCGGCAATTAGTCGACGAGATCGCCCAACCTCCCGCTCTGGTATTGGAGCACCTTGACGACAACGTTTTGGCTGTTTCCAGTCCCTCAAAACTCACAAGACCGGAAATTAAGTTTATCGCGAGGCAAATTCTTGAGGCACTCCAATCAATTCATGATACAGGACATGTGCACACTGGTACCGACCTATTCGAAGCACTTGGCGCTTCTGAACACCTGCGCTAATGATATCAATATAGATATCAAGCCAGGCAACATTCTTGTGCGGTTCGGCACCGGACCAATGCGATTTACCGAAGCCAAGCTAGCCGATTGTGGTAGGGGAAAGACTTCTTCCCTCTCCAGTATGCAAGCCACTCACACTGGGCAGGAGACGCATGCTATGTTCCCCCGGATGCAGATACAAAGGAAGATGGGCATGTCATCGTGGCAGCCATCTTTCGCAGTTTGGAAGCCCTGCTTAATCTGCGGTGGGGTACGCCAACTGATATCTGGTCGTTCGGTGCCACTGTTCGTAGAGGGTCGTCCCCTATTTTTGCTCCGGCTGACATTTTTCGCGAAGCTCATCAGTCTGATCTGGGTTGGAGGCTGGCATATTTTCAAGCCTGATGGCGTATCACCTGACGATGAAGCCTACGCACTACATGTTCTTATTTAATAAGTGAGATTTTTTGGGCTTTTCCCTCTTAGTTACTCGGAAATAGCGGACGGTGAGAGACTTCAAATCTGTACTATTGTTCTCAACCACACTGCAGACAACAAGCTTAGCAAGCCTTTCTCATTGGTTGTAGATGAGGAACTCACAGAAGAAGACCGGGAGTTTTTCCGTAAAATCATGAAGCTTGATCCGAGGGATAGGCCTATAGCCAAAGAGCTTTTGGAAGATAAGTGGCTCGAATCTTCGTTCATTTTTCAGAATATGGCTTCGTAATAACAAATACACTCCCATCTCTTTATGGCCTCCATAACTTTGTATCCAGCGTCCAAGCCCGCACGTGAAGCGCCCCCACAAGGACTTGAAAGGCGCACGAGTCAGAATATCCTACGGGAGAAAGGAAGTGGGCAGAAGGTGGGATTCAGGAAAAGGGCGTGGTTATCGGACAGTGAGTGAGTACGCATTATCGTCCGGTAACCAAGGCAGGAGTCGGAATCTTGGAATCCGACCCCGTAACAACTAAGCGCCCGGGTCACGTATAAGGCCCACACCTGGGTCTGTACAGGTTGGAAGAGCCCAGCCTTTAGCCCGTGCCACCCTCTCCACTCCCAGGTGAGCGAAGCTTTCTCCAGTGAAGTTGCCTCGAATGGGAAGCACTACAAGATGAGGTGATCACAAACTGGAAGCATACACCTCCAGGTCTACGAGGCTTGTGTGTGTGCCAATCGAAGCCACACTGGCAGACACTTATCCGCGACTCCAGTGCACGCTGCCTCCACGCATGCCGCCAGGCTTCCAAACCGCATTTCACGACCTGTCAGCCCTTCCCCATAATGAGCGTATTTACCAGAGTTGGTCATGATTGTCCGAGCGTGTCTTGGAATGACCGGCTCCTCAATCATGCACCAACAGGTGTCCGTAATGATCTTCACCCCGAACGCTCTCAACTCATCGATAACGCCGGTGCCCAGCGTCTTTTGATACGTGTCCCGTCCGCAGGTGATCATGATCTCCGTGCCCTGATGCTTCGTGCGACCTCGGACGAGCACGGCCGTATCTCGAAGCTCCTCGGAAGAGAAATGCGGGTTTCCCAGCGACACGAGATCGACCACCGTCTCGGGCGACTTGTCGAGCCGGCGCCAGGCAGTGGCCAGGGTCGTGGACGTAATAGCTGCGGCTACGTCGGCCGAGAGATGCAGCGCCTGGTCCGCGGGTGTTTTCGCTTCCGGCGTCACGCCCGCGATGTGGAACATGGGGGCGCTGGAAGTCGTTGCGAATGCTGCGCCAAAAGCCTTGAGATCCTGGTTCGTGACTGTCGTTGCTGCCAGCCCTGTGATGATGGGAATGCGGCTTCTCGAAATGTCTCCGACCAGGTAGCCGAGGAGGGGGAAGAGAGAGTCGTCGAATGAGGGGAGAGTTGGAACGGATATCTTGATCTGCGCGCGGCGATTATTCAAGACGTGGCAGCCTGCTTTGGGCGCTCGACCGGTGAGTGCGATGCAGATGTCCAGGTAGTCGGGATACTTCATCGTCCTGGCACCGAGAGCGCTGTTGGCATATACGACTGCGTTGGATTCGGCCCAGCCTATCTGCTCTCCAATCTTCGGCGCACTGTCGAGGAGGTACGGCGCGCAGGTGTACGTCGCCCGAGCACCCAGTCTCTCGTAAGTGTCTGCCAGCTCCTCGGACGGGCCGCCGACCGCTGGGTCAACTCCTTGTGTGCGCCATTGACGCCTGTCGATCGATAAAGAGTTCATCGTTGTTGGTACGCAAACCTTCCCATCCAGGCCCAGCAGCTTCTTCGCGACGAGGAGGGTGGCTTCACCGGTGTAGATGCATCCATCAATGTGCACCTGAGTGATGTCAATGAGGCTTGTGGCCCCTCGAATAATGGCCATTTTGAGTATAACACGCATTGCAATTTGCGCAGCTTTCCCCTTCGATCCTTCGAGGAGGAGGCGATCATGATGCGTAAGGTCAAAGCTGAGGGGAAGCCTGACTTCCTCGTCAAGTCCATGGACCCTCGGGGCACTCAAAGTGGGTTTATCCATATTTGTAACATCTTCATGTGAAAAGAGCTTGTCGTTCATGATCCTTGCATATGATAATACGGATAGCTTCTTGAAATCGGACGAGTCCAGCCGCAACACGGGAATGGACTTTCCAAAGAATTGTTGAGCGATCACAACCCCAAGTGTCAGGATATCTTCTTCGTGCTCAAAGACTAGAGCTGATGGATTTGCTCCGTTGTAGATGAGCTGCAAAATGATTCCGCTGCCGGTGCAGGAGCCACGCCCGCCTGGAATGGCCAAAATCTTTCCGGTAATGCTGATTCCTGATAAAGGGTGCTTTCGGTCGATGACCTCCCCAGTTGTAGGATCTACGCCGCCCCAGAAGCTGAGTGGCGTTGTGCTCATCAACAATTGGCCTTTTGCGGTACCATCAACGAGGACCTTGGCATTGAGAACGAGCGGACCGTTCGGACACGCCATAACGAGCACGGAACAGGGTTGTAATGACGATACTGAGGAATCAGATGGACTGAGAAAGATCAAAGTGAAAGGGCAGACAATAATTTTGAAGAACGGCTGCGCGTGGGAAGAAGGAAGTGTGGGGTACGTACAGTCATCACACATTCGGCTGTCGATGCCGCGCGCGATAAGATCGCTGGCTCGGGTGCTCGGATAGGAGGCCCAACCCGAGACATTTGGACAAAGAGGGCGCAGACAGCACATGATCTGAGAGTTCTGAAGCGGCTACGAATAGACTTTGTGGCAAAAGTTGAATATATTCACCACACATGGTATTTTTCGGTTCGATGCGAGCTTTTCAGAGTCACATTTGCGCACCTCTTCAAGTTTTCGCAATAAGGAAAAGCTCCCATAGATATAAATGAGGAAGGAAATCGGCGTTGCTGCACGCTTTCGGCTCGGACGGTTGCCTATGTTCAGTCAGGACCTTCCTCCAATCCTCCGTGCAGTGAGCTGGATCTCTTTGGAGAAAATAAAGACTTCACGTAAAATTCCCGCTATCTGGTGGAGAAGTCCAATCTGCTTTTCCTGAAGCTGCTTGAGCTGGCAGAGAACAATGAGAATGTCTCCACGCTCATCGGTGCGCGATGAGGGCTCCACGGGAGATGCTTCGTCCATGCCCGGGTGTAAAGGAGGACAGTTCGGCATTGATTTATGTACAAACGGAAGTTTAGTTCAAAAACATGAGCAAGAGTTCTGAATGAATTCGGGCTGGAATTTGAATTGGTTCAGAGACTGAACTCACTGCCATTCATTTACAACTGTGGGCGCACCAAAGCACGTGCAAAGACCCGGCTCAATTCAATGGACTCACACGTGGATGATTTGTTTGGTGCTCATCGCAAGGAAGAATGTCTGAAGCTCTGCATGGAACCACATTGGTGAACTGGAAACCATTGGAGAAGCCACCTGAAAGCTGTTGGTTGGCTGAAAGTCATTTGTGAACTGAATGCCCCTGGCTTCAATTCTGACGGCAAATGGTAGCTTGAATGATCAATAAATGGAAGGAACCTGACGACACCATGGTCCATGTTAAGCATCGCATTCGTGAGAGCCACACTAGTTGCCGCAGCATCCGCTGTGTTTGTCATGCAAACCTGGGAGCTCCGAGTGATCTTGAGAACTCTGGGTTCCATGCGTGAGTCAATAAAATACTTGTGATCAATTTTCTTCTTTTATTCGAGCCATTTAGCTTCAATATAACTTGCGACAGACTTATTCAACAACGAAGGGAACGTCTTCTTCCAATTTTTTCCCTCCGGCAACCGGTGGTTGCGACCGCATCATGACGAGAAGCAGCCGAGCCCAATGGCCCGTCTCATTCTCCCACCCATGCATCGAAGCTTGCTGGACAACCACGTCGTTGGCCTTCAGGGGCGTCTTCGAGCCATCATCCAGGGTGAGTACGACTTCTCCCTGGATAACGTAGACATAGTCCAGGCTGATAGTCCGGTGAAACGGAAGCTGAGAGCGAGGCGGGACGTCGAGCACACGGAGGATTGCGCCGTCGTTCGTCAGGCCGGTTTCCAGCTGTGCTTTGTCTTGCGGGGAAGAGACGTCCGGGGGGAGCTCTGCCGTTACCCACAAGGGGATCAGGGTCGGTCCGATGCGAAGATTGATGGGGTCGAGGACATCGTCTTTCTTCACGACAGCGACTGCATTTTCGTTGTGGCCCGTGACTACTCTGCGAACCGGTGGGAGTGGGGATCCTGATGCAGTGTCGCTCATTGTGAGAGGGGTTTGCTGTTGTCACTGATTAGCTGCCATGGCAATGTGAAGGTTGCCATAACGATCAGTGCACTAACGCGGGCTTCAGCTCCGAAAAGAAAAGACGTAAGATGGCGGACGCGTAATCTGTGAATCTAGTAGCTCCGATGCGAGAAGGATTATATACAGAGCCACTTCAGCGCGTCGGAGATCGGCCTTCCTCCACTCCCGAGCCCCATCATTAATCTCTTTAGCATCGAGCTTTTCATGTCACCGGAGGTGAGCATTTCGGCGCTGAAGGGATATTTGGAATATGCGTCACTGCGGAGCATAGCAGTGGAGGTTCAGGGGAAGGCAGATCATGCGGAATGGGTGCGAACATGTGGGCCGCCGGCCCGACTTGGAAATCCGACAGCCCAACGACCGGCCCATGCCCGGCCTCGCATATCCGCGGTGGCTTTGCTTGATCGCCTACTCAACACTCTAGTGCAACACGCAAGCCCGCTTGTCCGTCTCGATTCCGTAATAGTCCTTCTCGTCCCATGTGGGTCAAGCCTCCGGCAGTTCCGGTGCTAACAACCTTTGTATGCTCAGCTGTAGCTTTTCAGTTAGACAAAATCTATGAGAGCCCGACGAAAAAGTCTAGGTCTTTCTAAAAAACAAATTGCGCCGAACACTGCTCGACTTCACCCTTGACACTTCGAACTTTGCCGCCATGTAATACTGTGACCAGAATGCCGCATTCTTACACATACTTAAAACCCCCCGGTCGAAACCAAAAACCTTCCGGATCGCCGCAGAGGCCTTGAAGGTGTTGTAGTGGTCTATGCAGCCTAACCCTGGCCTGTGCAGGGAGTTTGGGGAAGTACTGGCCTCATATCAGCCAGCATGTTCCGTAGTTGTCGTAATCACCATGGGATTGTTACGGCACAGCCTTCGCAGGGTTAGGAATAACAAGATAAGGGAACGAGTGGGGGGCACAGATGCGGTACAGGAAAGGACCCACAGGAAGTCACGAGGTCCACGTGACGCCAAGACATTGCTCTGCTCGGATAACATTACTCTGCTATGATCTGCCTCGGATAGCAGCAGAGCAATAGGGAGCAATAGGGAAGAATACAGGTCAACCATCAGATTGTTACAACTTCCCCTATGGTATATATAGCTTCACTCTCTAGCTAGTATTTGACCCTCCGTGGTCAACTTCAATAATCAATCTACACCATTGATTAGTAACACGGCCTTCGCACGCAGTGCTCAGTCACGTGTATTCGTCTATACTTGTTCTCAACCCCTACCTTGTACCCACTCAAGGTATGCCACGACAGGGGCCACGTCAAGAGATTATCGGAAGCATCCTCCGCTTATTGGACCAGATCAGATGCAACAGGGGGCCACCCGTCGAGTTTAGATGGGTGCCAGCGCATGAAGGGATAGCAGGCAATGAGAAGGCGCACAGCTTGGCACTGCAAGCTACAGAGAGCAACCAGGAGCCTCCTCTAAGCAGACTGCTACGGTCGTCAACCATGGCCCGGTGCAAGGAAATCACCTCGAGACAGTGGAGGAAGACGTTCGAAGCATCCAAGGTCGGCATGTCCATCCGCAAGCTTGACCGCGCGTTGGCGCACTTTCACACCAAGAAGCTCTATGACCAGCTAAACTGCAAAGAAGCAGGGGCAATTGCGCAGCTAAGGACGTCGAAAGCGAGCCTGAATGAGCCATTATACAAAATCAAACGAGTAGATGCACCTACGTGCGGGTGCGGAGCCGAGAGGGAAACCGTGAGGCACTTCCTACTGGAATGCCCACGCTGGATGGATCTCCGGATTAAACTGCAAATCGACCTGGGAAGTAGATTCGGAGATCTCGCGTTCATGCTAGGCGGATGGTCGGGCACTAAAAGGCCCGATGGTAGGTATGGGGATGGCCCACCGGAGAAGTGGCGGGCAGACGTGCGCGCAGTCAAAGCAACGGCGGCATTTGCTCTGGCCACGGGAAGACTAATCGCAACCAAAGACTAAGAGCTCAATCCTTCTTAAGGCAAATTAACTCCTTCTCCAGCCAGCCGTCACGCCGCTACAGGGACTGACAGCACTCGGGAAGTGGTCTCGAAGGGGATGGCATGAGGGGTACATGGAAGGTAGCTCTATTTTCACATTTCCTTCGTTTTTCCTTGCGTTTTGTTTAAGTATTATCTGTTTGTGCTTTTGTTAGCCTATCTTCAAATTGTCGAACAAGAGGGAGGAATGGTTTCTTTGCATTCAGCGTGCTGGGCTTTGAATGAACCGGGATCCTAATGTAGATTAGCGTCGATTAGCGTTACTTGTCCCTATGGTCTCCTGAGGCCGACGGGTGTATGAATCATCATCATCATCATCATCACCACTCAAGGTAAACCCTACACGGCTTACCACCCTCTTTGGTGTTTGGATCCTTAGAGGCAGAGGCCCGCCGTTACAGGGATGTGATGAGCTTGGAATAATTTTGCGTAGCGGCGGCATTTGTGAGTAGCGGGATGGACAAAAGCCTCTCGAATATGTGGGTGGGAGGCTTGGGCGAGTTGGCCGTAGAGTTCGTCGGACTGAGATTTCTTCAACATACTTCAGTTTAGGGATATTTGCTGGCTGCTGCAGAGGTCTCACTCCTCAGGTTGCAACCAATTGCCATCTGCTCGTTTTTGTATCAATTTCGTTTTCGGACAAGCACGGCGAATTATCCGCACATCAATCGGAGTCTGAACTATCATCATCACTCCTGTCTTTCTGCTTGGCAAGCATTGAAAATCTCGCGCCCATTCCAGCGATTATCCAGAAAGTGTTTCTTAGCTCAATCTCTGATGGCGTCGTACTTGATGTCCAGCTCCCGACCCCTCGAATCGTACTGGGTTTGGAGACGGTCCAAACAGAGTTTGTAGATTTTCCAAGTGGTCCTGTATTCAAGAGCCACGTGGATGCGATATTTAAAAGCTCGGTCGATGTCTCCAAGACGGTTTGTTGTCAGGAAGAGGACGCCGCTGTAGTATTCCAGCTGCCGCAGGAATACGGAAACGACGGCGTTGATATTGAGATTCGTGTGCTTACGCTGCTGGAGGAAGACGTCTGCTTCGTCCAGCAGAAGGATGCATCCTCACTTCGCGGCCAGATTGAAGTAGTTCTCAAGTTTCTGTTCGATCGTGTCCGAATCAACGGCGAGATTCCCGGAGGTTAAAGAGTACAGAGGCTTCTCTTGACATGGTCGGCGATGCACCCAGCTGTCGACGTTTTTCCTACAACTGAGGGGTGACTGTGAGCGGGTGAAGGTACAGACTCTCACAAGAGGCTTACCTGGTGGGCCGTGAAGCAGTATGACAAGACCCCGTCCTTTTCCGCTGATGAATTCACCAAGATTCGCTCCACTTCATTCTTTTTTCTCATCCTCCGCCTTCTGCAGACGCTGCATGAATTGTGCCTCGACGAGATCCTTGGTGGCGGAATCCAGAACCAGGTCTTTCCAAAAGTTCAACGGATCAACTTCCTTCAAAGAGCTCGGTGCAGTGCTGAGAGTCGCCAATTTTCGCTTTTTCAAGACGAAGCCATTGTTGGATTTTGGTCACGTTGGTATCACGTGTATTTAACTTTCCCACAAGACGGTTAAGGAGGGGGCCTCTCCCACCTCCCTCACCTCTTCGCAGAAGAATCCACTCATTTGACTGCCATCATCAATATTCCGACAGCCATGCACTTGGGAAGGCAGCAGTATGCGGTCTTTGTCTGTTTCAATCTCACTTCTGGCTTCGAGCATCGGACTGTCATATCCATGCTTGTAGTGCTTCTCCCGGAGATCATCATCGATGTCGTAATCGCAGTGAATAAGGTCCGACGTACAACACCTATCCTCCTTGCAGTGGGCGTTTCCTGGCACAATCTCATCCACTTCTCGATAGTCGTGCCTTATCACATATTCATCGAAGTCTATCGCAACAGGTCGCTTAATTTGGTCGACATAGGCTTGCTAAAAGTCTATAATGACCTCGGAGTTGACCTGGAACACAGAAAATTTTCGTTAGTGGCCAAGTTCTGTCAATTTAGTAGAACCGATGCATACCTGTTCGCTTTTGGAGTCCTCTTCTAGATTCCGGCCCGTGTACCTCATTTGCAATGGATCTTTCTGGCAGAATCTCACGGAAAGCTTCCCACTATCCTCGCAGAGCTTGCGAGTTTCTTCATGTGTAGAGTGATGCTCGAGAGGATATATGGGCAGCGAAGTGATCTCCTTCTCTCCCTCATATGGTCGGATACCGAAGGTTTTCAGTTGAGATCTGTAGACTGTCCTATCGAACTTGAGACTCCAGCACTGGATGCCGAAAGCACGGCTCCAAGACCCTGGGCCAAGGTCTTCGCTGATTGGATGGGATGGGGCGGCATACTGAGAACGAAAGATCTGTCGGCCTCCTGTGAACTTGTAAATACGGTAAACACCCGGGCTTTCCTTTTCACCTGGCACATAAACCTCCTGATCGTGCTTGAAAAGACGCCAGAGCTCCTGGAAGGCAATCTTCGTTACTTCTTTCTTCCCCAGGGCACGGCGGAAGTCAAATAACGGCTTCAGGTTCTTGTCCATGAACTTGATGAGTAATCTGAAGTGCTCGAGTGCCTTGATGGACCAATTTTCTCCTTGGTTGACTTCTGAAGTGCTCAAAGAACTCTTGGAAGCATTGAGATTGATGGCTTCTGGTGTGATGGAATCCTTTTCCTGGGACGATATCAGGGTTTCCCATTGAAAGGATGACATTTGAGCACTTACTGCTATTTTATCGGAGCCACGAGAACCCAGTTCATGGGCCAACCTGGCCTCCAAATCGACATAGCGCGCCCGGATCTCATCCTCATACACACAGAAAAACTTGAAAGGACGGAGAAACACCATCTTTCCGGGCTTGAGATTCAGTTCATCTTTGCTGATGTCGTTCAGATGAGCAAGTATGGGTCTGGAACGGATTCTCAGACGCGCCGGTGCCTATAGCAAGGCACCGGATAATGGTGTGTGCTCGTGCTGCTGGCTCACGCCCTCGACGTCGTCTTTGGTGGTGGCTTGGAGGCCTGCTTTGGCTGTTCAATTCCGCTCCATTTGCTCAGATTCGCGATCAAGCACCTCGAACACCCACCGCTTGCGGGTGTCAAGACGCAAGGGGTGCTTTTCACTAGGCGTGTCTGCCGGATGTATCAGTGCCCGCGGAGGCCTGAACTCATCCTACGACATCAACTTGATACGTGTTTGGGATCTTTCGGTGAGTAGTCACCCCCTTGAAGGATGTCTTCGCCGCTGAGCTTTTGGAAGTCTTGCTCGAGTTTTCGCAGCCGGAAATGGATTTCCATGTTCCATCGAGTGATCTGCTTGGTACACATTGTGCTTTTGCGGATCACACGGCCCATGTCCATATCCTCAACCTCCTGTATCATGAACACCTCTTCAACGTCACTATAATCTTCATCGTCAACCATCGTTGATGCAGCCTCTTTAGCTTTCCACTCTACACCTGCCGAAGTGTTGACATCCTGACATAATCAGTGAGAATCAAATACAAGCGGTCTGGAACTCACCATTTTTGGCGTAGTGCCTTCTTCAGTGCTCTTGTCTGCCATGATTTTCAGTGATGTGGACTTAAATGGAACTTTGCGATGACCTCAGGTAAATGGCCGCATAAATAGCACTTGCTTAGGCTACCGCCTGGTGCGCGAGGCGCCCTTGCGCCTGCACAATCCTAAGATCTGCAGATGCTCCGGCCGTCCGAGAGATTGAGGCAATATTTCAAAAGTGCTGACAATTGATCCACTCAGCAAGGCTGAAACCAAAGGGCGGGGGCCGACCAATGCAAGCCACTTCAAACAAGGAAGCTACACGTTGTGACGAGGCTGAATTGAGAGCAAAAAGAAATATCGCAACGTTGCATTGCCAGCTCATTGGCTGCGGGAAAGTCATTGGCGGCATATATACTGTTGTGTGATCCGATAATCCTGTTCGTCGCAGTGTAATGGCTTCAAAAATGCGGGGCTGGAACCGTCTGGAAAGTCTTCTGCTTCCTTTACGGGCAGTTACGAAAAATGGAAGCGGCCAGGTGGATTACAGCTCATGTCCCACATCCATCTGACAGCACCGGCGCCAGATATTCACAAGATACTTCTTCTTTTGTGACAATTGAAGAAGTTTCTAGATTGGATGAAGAGCAGTAAGTTTTTCCAATGCCCGCTTCGGTGAGGAGTTGATCCCCAACAGCAAGTCAGAAAGAAAATCTGGGGCGAGGCATTGAACGAGGTGACTGCGCTTGTGAGGATTATTGAGGAATACCAGAAGGAGCTCAAGAAGAAAGACCCCGGCTTCAAGGTGATAGATCCTCATACAGCTTCCTGGACAGATGTCATGAAAGCCATTCAAGAGGGGGTGGTTCATTGCGAGACCGAAGAAATGAGCGGAGCAAAGGGCTTCCTGAGACATGGCTTCCGCAAGCTCGGAAAAAACGCGCGCATCTTCGAAGCCTGGCTTAAATTTCTTCCTCAAGAAAACAACTACCTCTCGCCATTGTGGGCATCATTTCATATCATATTGACGGTTTGTTCTCCGCCGCAACTTGATCCCGTGTATTATTACAATTTGACGGAAAGATGACAGGTGGCCAGACGGATTCACGAAGTGCGCGAGGAACACCTTTCTGCTCTGAGCTCGATAGAGGATGACTTGGGCTTCTGTTGAACGGCGCGAGAAAGTAAGACACCGCTGTCTTCTCTATTCATGCTACTGAAGGCAGCTATATACGGGATCTTTGCACAGAACACGTATGCTGTTCGGATTTACGGAATTGCGCATGAACGGGGTAGAGAAGTTTTGTAGGAATAGGTGTTTGGTGTAGCGAAAAAAGCAAAGAAAGAACGCGTGTATAAAAAGCAAATAAAAAACATGATTTGCGGGCCAATGTGGTTGAAAGCTTCATCCAAGAGTACCTAAACATCTATCCAGATCGCACATTCGAGGAGTCAGCAGCTGCACTGTAAGTTTCAATGCTGAAGGTTTTGAAGCATGTGATGATCTTCTTCAACAAAGGCACCCTCAGTATGTTTCTCAGTCCTTTCTCTGCTGTCTGCGCTTCGCATTATAAGCACTGCAGATCCCTTGTGTTGAGAAGCTTAAACTTAACCACGTGGTTTTAAGGAAAGCGGGTCGGGCTTTCCTAAAGCTGGACAACTACGGCGCACCATTTGAGGATCTGGCTCAGCAGATGAAGGATTTCAAATCCCGTTTCAGGGACAAGACCGAGTTCTCACTTCACAGAAACGTCAAAGTGATGGGGGAATGGTCGCAAGAATGGGGGAGGAGATGGCAAGAAGTATGATCCAATTCTTTAATGTTCATTCTTGATGTAACACTGAAATTGCATAGATATGGAAGAGCTTCGTGAGGAAAGGAAAGCTCACAATGAAACCAAATTAGCCTTCAACGAGGCTACGCTGGCTATGAACGCCCTGAACAGAGCTTTGATGGAGACTGACAGGCGGCGCATCGATGAAGAGACCTACAGAGCCTTTTCAAGCGTCAAGATTTTGGATAACAGTAAGCGGCCAGGTGAATGTATGTTAGTCTCGGCTAACCATGGCGCAGGGACAAAGCTTAGCAGGTTGATTGAAGTCGCGCAGCAGCTTGGCTTCGACAATGCCCAGGTAGACCAAGACAACCTCGAGTGCCTCAGTAACTCTATAGACTTCGACACCGAGAGCATCGAACGGTTGGATTGGATCAAACGATCTACTGCATTCCAGGACTGGGTCAACGCTCCGGATTCCCGTATTCTCCTGATAGAGTGTGACGAGAGAATAACGCTACCCACAACATACGCCTCCTTTCTCTGCGCCGAGCCACGCACCTTGTCTCGTGTGTGGAAGACGCCGTTGCCTTGAGCTACTTCGGTGCATTGAGATACGGTTCTCTCAATGGTACAGCCAGTGCCAAAGACGTCATGGTCAGCTTTGTTGGCCAGATGCTGACAAATTGGCCAGCGCACTGGGATACACCTCGGCTGGAAAATGTTAAAATAGAGTCCTCAAGCGAAGTAAGGCTCTCAGAGTTGTATCGAGCGTTCCGTTCCATGGTATTGTCATTTCCAACGGGGTCCCTTCTTTATATCCTCATTGACTCGATCGAGTACCTGGAGCTTCCCGATTTGCGAAAAAAGACGCAGCGGATGGTGCGAACCCTGGCGCAACTTTGTACGGCGGCGAACGCTGAAAGTGATGTCATCATCAAGTTCTTGATGACAACACCGAATAGAACTATCATAGTGGCTGATGATCTTGGTCCGGAGAATGTTTTGTATGTACCGGATGCCAGAGAATAGATAGTTTCGTGTACACTTTCAGGAGATCCAATCTGAGATTAGAATTTGAAAGCTTTGGGCAAGCTCGCAGCAGGTAACCGTAAGCACGATGTGAGACCTATCGTTCTTGGCTGCTTACACTACCATGCTTCATCGAAGTGACGGATTTAGGAGCGGACTTCCGGCTACTCTATTCACTGCCTGAAACCCCTTTTTATCTCACTTCTGTTCTCCTCTTTGCACTCGGTAGCTTCCACGTTCAAAGAAACTCCTGCCAGACCCTGTCGTCCATCCGACAGCCCTACGTGCGCCCTACCCTTATCTACCCCGCCTCCGCACCCTCACTGACGTCAAGTCCCGAGAGCCACAGCTCCCTTGCACTACCAACCTAGCACCAAAACCCCGCCAACGCCAGCAAACATGGGCTCCAATCCACCCACCGACTCACCCGTCCCAATCGTCGACTTCGGCCCCTTCTACACGGGCGACGCCGCAGCTAAGAAAGCCGTAGCCGAGCAGCTCGACGAGGCGCTGCACACGGTCGGCTTCGTGTACCTCAAAAATCATGGAGTGCCGCAGGAGAAAGTAGACGGGGCATTCGAATGGGTGCATCTCCACCACAGATCCCAACACCATTGACGCCATCCTCCCAAGCCGCCGTGAAAAGATACGACCGAGAACTGACGACCAGAGAAACAGAGCAAGCGCTTCTTCGACCTCCCCACCGAGACCAAGATGCTCGCACCGCACCCGCCAGGCGGGTCGCACCACCGCGGCTACTCTGGCGTCGGGATCGAGAAGGTATCGCAACACGTCTTCGACGCGGACGCCATCAAGGCGCAGCGGCAAGTCCCCGACGTGAAGGAGAGCTACGAGACGGGTAACACGACTGACGCACGCCAACCCAACATATGGCTACCTGACGACAAGCTGCCCCGGTTCCGTGCTTACATGGAGGGCTTCTTCCAGGTTCGCGGCACCGCCGCGTTAACGACACCGACCGGGCTGACAGCGAACCGCAGGACTGCGCCGCCATGATCCACACGCTGCTCCGCGCCCTCGCGGTCGCCCTCTCGCTGCCGTCCGACACCGCCCTCAGCGCCACCCACGCCGCCTCCGCCTTCCAGCTGCGCCTGCTGCACTACCCGCCCGTGGCCCTCCGCGCCCTCGCCGCCCGCGCCGCCGCGCGCATCGGCGCGCACTCCGACTTCGGCTCGCTGACGCTGCTGTTCCAGGACGGCGTCGGCGGGCTCGAGGTCGAGGAGCCGCGCCGTCCTGGGGCGTTCCGGCCCGCGCCGCCGGTCGGCGGGACGGTGTTGGTCAACGTGGGCGACCTGCTGGAGCGGTGGAGCAACGGGCGGTGGAGGAGTACGGTGCACCGGGTGGGCGCGCCGGCGGTCGGGCAGCCGCGGGAGCGCGGGGCGGTGGGGGAGGACGCGGAGGGGGAGGAGGTGTGCCGGGCGCGGTACTCGATTCCGTTCTTCGCGGCGCCGGACGGCGAGACGCTGATTGAGGTGCTGCCCGGGTGCTGGAGCGAGGAGAACCCCAAGAAGTACGAGGCCGTGACGGCGGAGCAGTATGTGGCGATGAGGATGGAGGCGCTGTATGCTTCGTGAAGATAGAAAACGGGGCTTGGCTTCTGCTTGGTTCGGCGGAACGACAGAGCTTGTTTGTCGTAGAGTTCTAATGTTGAGTCTGCGAAAATTATGTCTAAACTCTGTGCCTGAACTCTATGAGTAAAAAGATAACACGTTTGTTATCACTCTTTCAGGATGCTTGTAACTGCTTCCAGCATGATGCATTGGACGCCGCGTATGCAGAATCAAGGATATCTAGCGTTGCGCCAACCATGCTTCACTCACGTGTTGATGCAAGACATCTACTTCCATTTTCACTACGCCTCTCCAAAGTCCATGTGAGAGGTTTCCTTAGCGTGCTCCACGGCGCCAGCCTCGCCGGTTCCTTTCCACCCGCACACGTTGCACTTTATCGAGAAGCCAGCCGTGTCCGTGAAATAGTGCCGGGACTGCAGGATCTGGCACAGCTCCCGCGCTCTGTCCAAAACGATGTCATCGAGGCTATCGAATTGTTTGATGTCGAACTCAGGAGGCATGTCGGCCTTTTTGTGCGGGGGCGACGATGGGTTGAGGGCAATTGTGTCGTAGTGAATTCCGGAGTAAACCAAAATACAGCGCTTCGGCTGCCCTTCGTTGAAGCGGTCAACACGCACGTCTTGTACGTTGATGCTGCAAATCTCAATGTCAAAATGTTGACTAAGAATGGCCAGCTCGATGGCGCCTCCCCAGCTTTCGTCTCGCTGGATCCAGCGACAGTAGTCGTCGGGTGACTTCTGCAGGATGGCCTCGTTGTATAGCTCCGGGTTGGCCTGGATACCGGCTGCCACGATTGATCGTAGCTCGTGCATGATATCGAGGGAGTCCCCCATGACGGCGCTGCCAAAGGCGCGGAACATGCAACTGTTGTCATCGGGCATGACGCGCAGCACCAGCGTGCCGCTGGCTTCCGGTACCGCCACCTCTGGCGGGTCTGACTCGACGTCCTTCGCGTCCCGTGTCAGCGAGAGTGGTTGTTGGAGCTCGCTGGCCTGGTTCTCGCGGGCTTGCTGCGAGCCGGGCAGGGCGGCGGCGCGGCCAGGCGTGCTGTCGGCCATGGGGTGCGACAGCTGCGCTCCTACATCGCGTGGCACCACGACGAGTTGCTCGCCGTTCAGCTTCAGGCCGGTGTCGCTGAGCGCGGTGATAGGGTCAAATTGGGAAATATCAAGCGGCTGCGGGGGATAGCCGCTCTTGAGGTCGAAGACGGGCACGCCACTCTTCTCGGCGATGGCCGACTGCAGCTCGGCGACGGTCGCATGGTCCTCGAGGGTGACGGTGGTGACGCCGGAAGGGCCGCGCACTCGTATTCTCATGGTTGTGGGTGGAAAGTAGTTCGACTGCGCGGGACGTGGCAGAGCAGGACCCTGCGGTTGCGGCAGACAGGAGATGAGCGAGAGCTTTGCGGGGGCGGGGAGCTGCGCAGAGCGGGATATGCGATCCACAGAAGGGGTTGAGTGTGCTGCTGTTTAAGACTTGAAGCGATACGCGGGAGCTCTACTGGAAGGCCTAAAATAGTGCGTTTGAGGGAGCGCTGGAAGGCGTGGCAGAGCGAAGTGAGGCATATGAGGTGTCCACGGAACGGCGGTTCGCCTGCGGGCGATGACGGCAGCGACAGCTCGGCAAGAGGGTCCAAGCTTGGGCCCTAGGGCTGGCGGGGTGCGCCAAGGAGGGAGGCGCGGAGCGGATTAACTGGTCGCAGCTTCCAGAAATCGCGTCCGCCGCTTTTCTGCGCGCGTTGCCCGACTCCCAGCTCCCCCGTGCTGCCCCACGTCGCCTGAATCAAACTTGCAGAGCTCCCTTCTGCATTTCTCGACACTTATCCCCCTCAGACCCGTGGCCTGCCCCAAACATGTCGGCCGCACAGCTGCTCAACCCCAAGGCCGAGTCGCGGGTACGCAGAACCCCCCGTTCTGCTCCACAACACGCTAATAGGAGCTCCAGAGACGCGGCGAGGCCTTGAAGGTCAACATCTCTGCCGGCGAGGGTCTGCAGCAGGTAAGCATGCGGGGCTTGATCCAAACGATCTGTTTGGAGCTGACTTGTGCCAGGTGCTTTCGTCCAACCTGGGACCCCGCGGCACTTTGAAGATGTGAGCTGCCACCGAGCAACCATTGCGGACACGACTGACCATACACAGGCTGGTTGATGGTGCCGGAGCCATCAAGCTCACCAAGGACGGCAGCGTGCTGCTGCGCGAGATGCAGATCCAGAACCCGACCGCCGTTATGATTGCCCGCGCTGCCACTGCCCAGGACGACATCACCGGCGACGGCACAACCTCCGTGGTTTTGACGGTTGGCGAGCTACTCAAGCAGGCAGACAGGTACATTTCCGAGGGTCTGCACCCCCGCGTGATAACGGATGGCTACGAGCTGGCGAAGACGGAAGCCTTGAAGTTCCTGGACGAGTTCAAGCTGTCGAAGGAAGTTGACCGCGAGCTGCTGCTCTCGGTTGCCCGCACTTCCCTCTCCACCAAGCTCAACAGCACTCTCGCCGAGCAGCTGACCCCGGACATTGTCGACGCTGTCCTTGCTATCTACAACCCTCCGGCCAAGCCCGACTTGCACATGGTTGAGATTATGACCATGCAGCACCGCACCGCCGCCGACACGCAGCTCATCAGGGGTCTGGCCCTCGACCACGGCGCCCGTCATCCCGATATGCCCAAGTTCGTTGAGAACGCGTACATCCTGACGCTGAACGTCAGCCTGGAATACGAAAAGTCGGAAATCAACTCGGGCTTCTTCTACTCGAGCGCGGAGCAGCGTGATAAGCTGGTGGAGAGCGAGAGGCGGTTCGTGGACGACAAGCTGCGCAAGATTGTGGAGCTGAAGAAGGAGGTCTGCGGTGACGACCCGAAGAAGAACTTTGTGATAATAAACCAGAAGGGCATCGACCCTATGAGCTTGGATGTGCTGGTCAAGAACGGCATTCTCGCTCTGCGGAGAGCCAAGAGGAGGAACATGGAGCGGTTACAGCTCATCTGCGGTGGCACTTCGATGAACAGTGTTGACGACCTCACGCCCGACGTCCTTGGTTGGGCCGGCAAGGTGTACGAGCACCAGCTTGGCGAGGAGAAGTATACCTTCGTGGTATGTAGCACCCGGCACGTGTCACTGGCGGCTGCTAACTGTTTGACAGGAGGACGTCAAGGACCCCAAGTCGGTTACGCTTCTGATCAAGGGCCCCAACGCACACACGATTACGCAGATCAAGGATGCCGTTCGTGACGGTCTCAGGAGCGTGTACAACATGATTGTGGACGGGAGCGTCGTTCCCGGCGGCGGTGCTTTCCAGGTTGCCTGTGCGGCGCACCTCAAGAGCGACGCGTTCAGGAAGCAGATCAAGGGCAAGGCGCGGTACGGTGTCGAGGCGTTTGCGGACGCGCTCCTGATCATTCCCAAGACTCTGGCTGCCAACTCTGGCCACGACATCCAGGATGCCTGTAAGTCGAAGCAGACCCACAAGTCGAAGAAAGCTCTAACGTCGGACAACAGTGGCCGAGCTGCAGGACGAGCACGCGGAGGGCAACATTGTCGGACTGGACCTCACGTCGGGCGAGGCAATGGACCCGGTGCAGGCGGGAGTGTACGATTCCTTCCGCGTGCTGCGCAACTGCATCGCATCCAGCACGGGCATCGCAGCGAACCTGCTGCTCTGCGACGAGATGCTCAAGGCACGGCAAATGGGGCGCGCGCCGGACCCGGCGGCGGGCGACCAGTGAACGAGTGGGGCATGAGGCATGAGACATGATATCGGCGGGCAATTGGGAAGGCAGGATTGCGGATAATCAGCGGCATCGCTGGATGTTTACACATGTAACATAGGTGGCCTCGAAAAGCTTATAGAGTCAAGAAGACCGGGCGTGGTGGCGCTCCCGCATGACAGCTGCGGGCCCGGGGCGCAATTAAAATTCGGCAGCACGGCAATACGCTTCCGCCCGCTCCGCTATCTTCAGACCTAGGCGCCGCGGTGGCGAGGAGAGCGAGCGAGCGAGCAATAAATCGCTTGGCTGCAAGGGCGCGCCAATCGGGCGTGCGACGCGTTCGAAACAAGACACGGTGGTAGAAATACCCGCGCACACGGGAGGTGGAGCGTCTCGAAACGGCACCCACCTGGGCGCGGCCGCTGGGTGGCCAAGAGAACGCGCTCTGTTCTTGGCACCAGGCTGGCTCGCCCGAAGGTTGGAGGGAGTGAGCTTAACTGCACGCATGTATCACTGAGCCCTCATAAACCAGGCCAGCGCCCTCTCACCCCTTCTGCATCTCCACGGGCTGCGCACCTCGATGCTGCCCCTGTGTCGCCCCAGCCCTCCGAGCACGCGACATTCTCCGCCGTCGTCAACCACCCCCTGCTTCCCCGCGTCGCCGCCGCCGCCCGTCAGCGCCCCGTAGCCCGTAGCGAGCGACCGCCGCCGCGAGTGCGAGTGCGACCGCGACCGCGACCGCGCACGCAACCCTCGCCGCCATGATGCGCTACCGCCGCTACCGCGTCTTTTTTATCTTTGCCGTGCTGACGGTGCTGGTTCTCTGGCAGTTCGCTGGCAGTGAGACATGGCGCTCCAACGGCCTACCAGCCGTCAACCTGCCCGGCGGCAGCTCAGGCTCCGCACCCGCCCAGGACATACCCGACGTGCTGCTTCCGCCTGCCAGCAACAACAACCCAATCGCGACCGAGGACAAGGACAAGACGCCTGATGTGAAGGTCCCCGCGGCCGAAAAGCCCCAGGGCAAGGAAGAGCCGCCCGCTCTGCCCGAGTCCAGCAAGCCCGTGCAGAAGAATCCGCCGCCCGCCCTCGAGACGACCGCCGGCAAGCACAAGGGTGACGGCCTAGACACTCCATACCTCGACAGCGACGTGGTCGCCGGCGTGCCGCAGGAGCCGCAGATCATCGTGCCGCAGGAGCAGGGCGAGGGCAGGAAGGAGGTCCCCGGCGAGCTTGAGGAGGCCGCGATCCACTGGCGCAAGCTGGAGGAGCACTTCCCGGTGACGTCGACCATCCAGCTGCCGAAGGGTTCTCCCAAGCCCATGCCCAAGATCCAGGCCACCTTTGCGAAGGAGTCGACTGCCGAGAAGAAGGAGCGTGAGGCTCGTCTCATGGCCGTCAAGGAGGCCATGACCTTCTCGTGGAACGGTTACCGGACGTACGCCTGGATGAAGGACGAGCTTTCACCCGTTTCCAATGGCAGCCGCAATCCGTTTGCTGGCTGGGGCGCTACTCTTGTGGACACGCTGGATTCGCTGTACATCATGGGTATGGAGGAGGAGTTCGAAGAGGCTGTCGCTGCGGTGGCCGATATCGACTTCACCACCAGCTTCCGCAAGGATATTCCGTTATTTGAGACGGTTATTCGGTATTTGGGTGGTCTCATTGCTGCCTACGATGTCAGTGGCCTAAAGCACAAGATTCTGCTAGACAAGGCCGTTGAGCTAGCCGAAGTTCTGATGGGTGCGTTTGACACGCCAAACCGCATGCCTATCACGTTCTACTACTGGATGCCGTAAGTACCTCCCTATGACACGCAATGAGCTGAAGCAGTTTCTGACGTCATGCAGCACATACGCCTCCCAACCGCACCGAGCTGGCACGCGCGTGGTTCTTGCGGAGATCGGTTCCCTCTCGGTCGAATTTACCAGGCTCGCCCAGCTCACCAAGGAATCCAAGTACTATGACGCCATTGCCCGCATCACCAATGCTTTCCTGGAGTGGGAGGACACTCTTATGCCCGGCATGTGGCCCGTCCACGTCGACGCCTCGGGCTGCAAGAGACCGGAATTGGACACTGGAAAAGCCGTGGATTCGGCCCACCCGCCCCTCAAGGCTACCGATAAGCTGATCCCCTCTGAGAACAGCGGGAAACTCCCGCTTTCCTACGATGAGGAGGCTTCCAGCTCCTACACCGGAGTTGAGAAGGCCAAGGGGAAGCCAACGAATAAAAACAACCCCAACAGGTTTGGTGGCAAGGATCCTGTTCCCGACGACGACAGCGATGATCTCGATGATCATTTGTTCAAGCGTCAATTGGACGACCCGGTTTCCTTGTCCAAGGCTGCCATGGATGAAGCCAACGAAGATGAGGTCCGCACTGAGAAGGCGTCTTCGTCCGTGGAGAAGGAGGTGACGGCTTCGACTGGTAAGACGGCTCCCAAGCCGTCTGCCACTTTGGCGGACTGCGCTCCGCAGGGTCTGGCACCATCCAGCCCTCATGGTTCCCAGCAATTCACCCTCGGGGGCATGTCTGATTCAATGTACGAGTACTTCCCCAAGGAGTATTTGCTGCTTGGTGGCCTCGCTCCTGAGTACCAGACTATGTACGAGAAGTCCATTGATGTGGTGACGTCGGATCTCCTGTTCCGGCCTATGCTGCCCGATGGAAGCCCCGATGTGCTCTTCTCCGGTACGCTTAGTGTTTCGCCACCTGATAAGAAGAACAAGAAGGCCGTCAAGAAGCTGAAGGCAGAGGGCACCCATTTGACTTGCTTCGCCGGTGGCATGTTCGCCTACGGCGCAAAGATCTTCGGACGCACCGAAGACGTCAAGATTGGCGCAGAGCTGACCGAGGGCTGTGTCTGGGCATACAACGTTACGAACACCGGCATTATGCCCGAGTCGTTCATCATGACTCCCTGCGAGAGCACTAAGGGCTGCGAGTGGAACGAGACGAAGTGGTACGAGGAGCTCGACCCGTACGCCGACAGCAGACAAGAAACGTACGAGCGGCAGCTCGAGCACTACAGATCCCAAGTCGCCATCGCGCGCTCCAAAGCGACCGAGGCACCCACGGAGGCCGCAGACTTTGGCATCGCCACGGCCGCCGCCACGGCTGATGCCGTTCCCACGAACGCCATCCCGCCGCCGCTGCCCCGCAAGCACCGCATGGACAGGCGGCAGCTCGGCGACGTCGACAACGACAGGAAGGACGTCAACCCATCCAAGACGACGTACAGCTCGGCGCACGAGCCGGCCGACTACGCCGACCCGGACAAGAGCGACCCGGTCACCGCGCACATCTGGAAGCCGCAGAAGCCGCTCGACCACGAGGAGTACGTCAGCAAGCGCATCGAGGAGGAGCGGCTGCCGGAAGGCTTCGTTAGAGTGGAGTCGCGCCACTACATCCTCAGGCAAGTTTTCTTCCCTTCCCTTCCCACTCCCCCCCTGCGGTTCTAACCGTCTCCGAAAAAAAAACAGACCCGAAGCCATCGAATCGGTGTGGTACATGTACCGCATCACGGGCGACCCGCACTGGCGCGAGGCGGGCTGGAATATGTTCGAGGCGGTGCAGAAGCACTGCCGCGCCGCGTTCGGCTACTCGGCCATCGACGACGTGACCAAGACGGCGCCGACGCTGAAGGACGAGATGGAGAGCTTCTGGCTGGCCGAGACGCTGAAGTACTTTTACCTGCTGTTCGCAGACGAGGCGCTGGTGAGCTTGGACGAGTGGGTGCTCAATACCGAGGCGCACATGTTCAGGCGGCCGGATGCGCCGGAGAGGGGGTAGGTTTGTGCTGCGCTTGGTCGGGACGGGGGGTTCTTGTGGCGGGAGCTTGAAAAGATAGAGGATGGGAGGGGGCGCGGATATGGGGAATGATGGCATGTAAGTTTTTTGGTTTCTTCACGCATGTGTTGCGGAGGGGGAGCCGTGGGTAATTCGACCTGAGCACGGATTCGTCAAGATGAAAGAAGCCAGCCATAAAGAGAATGTTGGGCGTTCGTCTTTTCGAGTTTTCTGGATGGGCTTGGCGTATATAATGGGGCTTCGTCATCGCCGCAGTACTTGCTCGTTGAGGAAAGGGATGGGAGATACCTGAATGAATGAAAGAACATATAAATTCAAACTCTGGGTACATTGAACCTTGTGAACGCCGCAAGTATGCTGAGAATTTGCGTAAGAAAAATGAGTTATTGATTCTTGCTTGTGTGCAGGGGGGGGGATGGGGGGGGGGGGGGGGGGGGTTGTTCAATTGCAGCGAAGAGAAGAAGAATGCTACTAGATTGAAGTTTTGCTCTCTCTTATCTTATATACAACATGCCCATTGCAGGAAACGGACAGGAGAGTATGACTTCACTACTTTGACTTCACTACTTGGACCCGTATCCTGACGAACCAACTCATGTTTGTTTGATAGCGGATTTCAGCTTGGTCCTTTGAAACCACCGATGTCATTTCCGCGCAGTCTCAATTCAACGGATGCCACCCCTATATGAGGTAACAGCATGAAAACATGGTTAGCAGCCTCACGAAGCCTATTTCAGACACAAAATCCTTAACACCTTCTCACGCCTCGCTCCCTTCGCTTGCGGGCGGCTTGGTTTGCTTGGCTTGCAAGCGGAAGCCCTGGATTCTATCGCCGGCTCTTGGATGCATTCCTCTATCAGCTCTTGAGCGCCTTCTTCTACCAGCTCTTGGATGCTTTGATCTACCGGCTCTCGGATACCTTCTTCTATCCGAGTATACTGATAAAGTAGTATCCGAGTCGTCAACCAGTCCTTTCTCTCCGCAGCAGACTTCAGCGCCGTCTTATCTGATTCAGTCATTGCGGCGTCACCTCCAAACTGGATTAGCTTTCGAATTATTTCGAGATGCCTGTCTATTCTCTTGGCTGTGGAATCGTTGCAGGTATTGTCCGGAAGGGCGTTGCAGCTAATATGTGCCCAAATTAGCGCAGTATTCTCCCATTTATCACATGCGTTGACTTCTACTCCCGCTAATCCCTGTAGATCAACAGTCTCAAGGTGACCCTCTGCTGCCGCAAGAATCAACGGAGTTTTCCCGTCTGTAACGGTAGGCCTCTACCTCTAAGAACCCGCAGGTCGAAGAGGGTGGTGAACCGTGTAAGGGTTTACCTTGATTGATTGATTGATTGATTGCTATTTGACGTCCGGCGGGTCCACGCGTGGGTCGGCAGTATGCCTATCACCGTGTGCCCTTAGGCCTCCCATGGGGCATAGGACGTGCCACTCTACCTACAGTCTACGCTAAGGGGTGACATATCTGGGATGTCGCGTCTCTGTAGGCTGGATATCGCAGTAAGGCGTTCTCTACCTCCTGCTCGGCTTTAGGGTGTGAAGGAGTGTTTGGGCCTCTATGGGCGACTATACATAGGAAAGAAAGAGAGATAAAATATGAAAGGGGGAGTCAATTTAGATATGGTGGTGATGGTCTGAAGAGACTAGGGTTGACAGTGTGTCTGCCTGCTGGTTCCGGGCGCTAATATCCGTAAAGAAGCGATTCTTCTACGAACTTTGCGAAGAGGATAGCCCCTTTTGGCGTGGCTAGAGTCATGGGGATAATATCCCTCGGCTTGCCTCGAAGGCAGTTTGTTCGTTTACGGGCGTGTCTACAGAATGCAAAGTGTATCGTTGTTTTTGGCCGCCCACAGCGGCAGAGGTTATTTTGTTCAGTGTGGCGGAAACATTCGTGGTACGCCTGGAAGTCTCCATGGCCTGATCGTGCAGCCAGTAGGTGACCTAGTGTCTTCCTAGGGAGGAGAAGTTCTGGTGGAGCACCCTTTACCAAAGGGATTTCTAGGTCCTGGTAGGATTTTGGGGCGTTTTCTGTCCACCACTGTTCGAAGCTTTCGTGCGCTCGTTCCTTTATCCTCTTGATCTTTGCTACTGTCAGTGGAATGTCTGGAGGAGCAGAGGATGCGGCGCCCTGTTTGGCCAGGCGGTCAGCTTCTTCGTTGCCTGGAATTCCTTGGTGTCCCGGAATCCAGTAGATCATGATTTCTCCTGGTTGGATGCTGGGTGCTCATTTGCGTCGTTTCCACAGTGTTGCTAGTTGTCGGATCCTAAGGATGCTCCCTTGGCTGGTATCGGTAGGGGTTCCTTCTAGTGCCCTACAGGCCGCTTCCTGGTTATCAAGGAGGACGTAGATGTTCGTTGCCCTTTGCGTATCTGCCCGCTGCGCGGCTGCCCTTATTCCTGCCTCGATAGCGATGATCTCTGCATCATAGACCTCGGCCGCTGTGCCTAGGCTTTGGTAGCCCTCACAGACTTTATATCCGCGTTGGAAGCCCACGTATCCTAGCCCAGTGTTGCCAGCTGCATCCTGGGACCCATCAGTGTAGAGGGTAATATCAGTGGGTGGGATTGATGAGATCCATCGCATGGTGTCTGCGGTTGTCTTAGAGCTTCTTGTCTGCTGTGTCCGGGTAGTGTGCTTAGGTTTAAGGAGTAGAGGTCTTTCGCTCTCTGGAAGAAGTCGTGCTGTTCTAAGTAGTCTGGTTTGTCCTTTCCCCTTTGTACGAGTAACTAGAGGGTGGTTCTCGTCAAGGGTGCGAAGCCTGGCTGCGTATCTTAGCCGAATTGTCTCCAGCATGACTTCTGCAGGAGGAATGCCGGCCTCCCTATTTAGGGCTGGCGTAGGCGTTGTACGGAATACTAGTAGTATAGCTCTTAGTGCTGTGTTGACTGTTATGTTGATACGTCTCACGAGCGACTTGCTTAGAGTTGAGACCTCTCCTCGTTTCTTAGCCGAGTATCGTGTGGGGCCTGGCCACCATGCCTCTGCTCCGAAGAAAGCTACTGTGATAATGCATACGCGGACTGCGTGCCGGAGGAGTCCCGCCTGCGCTCCATGCTGTGTGTTCCCGAGGGTACGGAGGTGTTCTGCAACCTTTATTGCCTTTCCTGTCCAGTGCTCTACGTGTGTCCGGAAAGAGAGTCGCTTGTCTAAGAAGATTCCGAGCCATCTGGTTGCTTTGTTGGGCGAAATGTTAAGGGATTCGAGTTTCAACCTCGGGTTAGAAGGTCCGTTCTTTCGCGTGAAGTGTTGGAGCTCGCACTTCTCTGGGTCAAAGGAGATGCCGTTTTGAATTCCCCATTTGAGGGCTGCTTCGAGATTTGTTGCTAGTTTTGCTGTTGCCCTCTCTAGTGTAGACCCAGTCCTGAGGAAGGCCACATCGTCTGCGTAGCCGAAGGCTTGTTTTGGGCTGTTCAGCTTAAAGAGAGGCTCAAGGTAGAGCATAAAGAGGACGGGAGAGGCTGGTGAGCCCTGGGGGAGCCCGCAGCTGAGCGGCCTCTCTGCGGTTGTTATGTCCTCAAAGCGGATCTTTACTGTACGCTCGGCCATAAAACTGCTTGTCCAGCTGACTATCTCATGCGGCCAGCCCTGTTCTCGAAGTCTTGCTTGTAGTCTACCCGGGAGGACGGTATCGAATGCTCCTTTGACGTCGAGCGTGAGAAGTGAGGCAGTGAGTCCTTGGTCGAGGGCCTTCTCGATGTCGTGGATCACGCAGCTAGCCAGGTCTGTCGCCGATCGCTTGGGGAGTGCCCCGAATTATTGTGGATTGAGTACTCCTTGTTGTATTGCCGTGAGGCTGAGGCGTCTGGCGACTAGGCGTTCGAGCCCTTTACCGAGGCATGAGAGGAGGGAGATGGGTCTCCAGGCTCTAGGGCTTGTGAGGTTCCTTTTTCCAGGTTTTTCGAGCATTACCACTTCCGCGGTGCGGAATGGCTTGGGGTGATGCCCCTCCTGAAGACAGAGGTTGAAAAGTTTGGTGATGTACTCTTGGATGGTTGCCCAGATTGTTTGTAGGACTTGGACGGTAATTCCATCGGCTCCTGGAGCCGTGTTTGATGTGTGTAGAATTGCGTCTCTGGCTTCTTCCTCCGTTACCCCTAGTGGACTGAGATCTGTTTACGCGGTACTGTAGCGGCTTCCATAGGATTAATATCGTCTGTAGCAGTTCTCCTCTTAAGAGTAGCCTTCCTTAGTGCCTCGGCTTTGTCTCTCGGGTCTATATATGTCTCCGAGTCGATCGTTAGGGGCGGGCTTCGAAGCGGTCCCCTTTGTTTACGCCAGCTTGTGATCTTAAAGATGTCTCTGGAGGTATTGGCGTTATTAATAGTGTTCTGCCAGTATTGTCTCTTCGCATGCTTCACTTCCGTCTAAAGTTGGTGTTTTTTATAGGTTGCTAGGCCGTATCTCCGAGCTTGACGGTATGCCTGTACCGCGTCCCTACAAGCGTTCGTCCACCATAGTGCACCTAGGTTCCGAGTGTTTCTTGGGCGGAAAACTCTAGCCATGTTGAGTTGGATGCACTGACTAAGGCTAAGAGCGGCGCCGTCTAGGTCATTTCTCTTGGTTGCTATAAAGGGTGGGAGGGTTTCCGCGACGGCTTGCGTTAGTTTAGAGAGGCCCTCTTCCGTAATCCTTAACTTTCCGTTTGGCGAGGCCCTATTCGGGCCCAGCGGGATCCGGGTAATAATAGTCTCGTGGTCTGAGGTGGTGTGTAAGTGTTCCTCTACGGTTGTGGTAACTCCTGGTATATTGGTGAAGACAAGGTCGATTGTATGGCCTGCCTTATGAGTCGCTATGTTTAGGACGGATGTAAGTATTAGTTGTTCCTGTTCGAGCCATTCTACTAGCTCCGGGGCTCCGTCGGATTTGCGTGCTCCGGATTCCTAGAGGTTATGGTGTGTGTTAAAGTCTCCTACTATTAGGCAGTTGGCTGGAGGCTTATACTGTAGGAGGGTTTGGATAACCTCTCCGCTCGCAGTCTCGCGTGGCGGCCTGTAGACGTTTACTAGAGTGACTATTTGTTGGTAGTGGATTTGAACCCAATAGATGTCTGCTGAGAGGGAGGGTCTTAGTTGGGTGGGCTGGAGGTTCCGGCCCTTGTTGATGTATGTGAGTACTCTAGGGCGGGTATTCCAGTCATCGTTAGGGCTAAAAATGCTGTAGGCCGGGTGTGTTTTAGTGCGTCTCTTTGTGAGGGCTTGCACCCGGTGCACTCGCGGAAATGCATTGGCATACTTCTACAAGAAGACTAAGCTAAGGAGAAAGGAAATAATAAGCGTAGGAAGGTATTATATACCGAAGTAGTTGATCCGTGCGCCCTTTGAGTCATTAGGTGTTGACTCATAATTGTTAACTCATCGCCGCAGGGATCTTCCAAGGCACTTAACGGTCTAGACCGTCACAGCTGCGCCGTAACAAACAATGGCTAGAAGGTGCGAGTACCCAAGAAGCATACTTGCAACACCAAAACCTACCAGGAGAGGAGCGCAAGCGGGCTGCTCCAGGTGGCAAGCCCGATCGTACTTGGTCGGTGTCTGTGTATCATTGCATAATCCGCCCCGCTTGCAGAAAAGGCCTCATAACGCTCCTTAGCCTCAACTTCACGAGTGGAGCATGTGACTGAGCTGGCGTTCAGATTTTCCGGAGCTTTTTCGAAGAACAAGAGGTTCGTGTGCACCGCATTCATGTCGGAATATCGCGCAGCCATTTCCATTGCGACCAAGGAACCAATGTCGCCTCCCTGCACGACAAATACACCAGCCCTGTCTCTCCCAAAGCCAAGGGCAGACATCATCTTCATCAGCAACCTGGCCTGGTCGGCGGTGCGGAAATCTCGGTCCTTTGGGGGAGGGTCCGAGAACCCAAAACCAGTCAAGGAAGGTGCAACGATATGGTATGGTAAGTCCGCTGGCCTATCTCCGTATTCTCTTTGTAGGCTGTGCATGATCGGAAGAAATTCGAGGAACGAGCCCGGCCAGCCGTGGAGGAACAGGATCGGCACTGCATCCGTTCGTTTCGAGAATAGTGCCGCGAAGTGAATGCGATACTTCTTCCTGTCACCTTCGGGTTCGAAGTCGTCGGGGATTTCGATTCGGAACTGGGGCACTGCGTTGATCATCGCTTCTTCCGCTCTCCAGTCAAATCGTGCGCTAGACCATTGCTCTGCCGCATCTACCAGCCCGTCTCGGGTGACTCGAAAGTCTCCGGCGTATTCCTTGCTATTTTCCCAGTCCGATACAGCGATAGTGCTTATTTGATTAGTTCTGTAAGCCTTTGAATCTCATGCTGAGGGGTGGAAACGCGAAAGGGATAGAGCGCGCCACCGATAACAGCATGTGGAGGATTCGAGAATGCGTCTGGGAGCATGTTTAGCGGGTGTTTCCGAGATTCGTTGATGATTGTGTTGCTCATGGGACAAGGACGTGAGCAGATACGAGAGCAAAGCTCTTTATAGATAAGACTGGCAACTTGCGGTAGTTGCCCAATGAAGAGTCGGCCGGGAACATTACTTGAGCAGGCTACGCAACATAGGCTTACCATTTACCCTCCACCGTTAATTTTCCGCTGACATGCTGTGCTTGGCTTATCGGTCCTTATTGGTAAGCAAGCGAGGTCAAGATGCTGCATAGACGGCCTGGTCGCGATGATCTCCTTGTCCCGGCGCCGCGAACGGAAGCATGAACTTAGGCGACGTAGTCCCCTGTCCACTTCATGAAAACAAGGGGGACTGGCTTGGGAAATAATACAAAGGCTATAATGGTCCACCCCGTTCAGGACCACCCAATTGGACCAGCCAACGTCACGCATTTAGCTAGCCAACCGAATTGGTTTCGGGACTAAGGGGATCAGTGCGGATCGTTACTCCTCATGCACTCAGTGGCCTTGCACTTGACCCGGCCCAGAGAGACGGCCTCTAGATGGAGACACTTCACCATCGAGTGGGGAATGAGATGTGTGTTACGGCACAGCCTTTAAAGACGCAGAAAGGTGAGGGGCTCACGAAGGAACCCCGCAAGAAAAAACATTACCACGTGATTAGTGCACGTGATGATCTGCCCAAAACCCACATGTCGCCCTCACGAGCCGGGCGACATAAAGCAACCGTCGCCCATTGTAGCCCGGCTACAGGGAGCAACACCAGATTGTCATAGCTTTCCTACAGTATATAAGCACACTCACTTAGCTAGAAACTTGACCCTTCGTGGTCAACTTCAATAATCAATCCGCACCATTGATTAGTAACACGGCCTTCGCACGTAGTGCTCTGTCACGTGTGTTCGTCACTTCGTTCTCTCACACCCTCCCTTGTACCCACTCAAGGTAAACCCTCACACGGCTTACCACCCTCTTTGGTGTTTGATCCTTAGAGGTAGAGGCCCGCCGTTACAATGTGAAGATCATGGGATGCGAGGCGGAGAATATCAAGGCCTCCATTCCACCGATGCTGGGGTTGACTTCTCTCAGCCTCGTGGCAGCTTGATACAGGCCATTTCGGGCAGGGTTCAGGCATGCGTTCGCAGCAACAATATCCTCATGGGCCAGGAGAAATTTCGGCATGACGTTCTCGGGAGAGCCGAGGAAGCGCGGGAAAAGGTTTCCCAGTGAGGTGCAACGGTGTTGGACGGACAGCATATGGGGTGGGCGGGCCACTGACAAGGCGGTGCCCAATCAGTTGCCCGAGCGAGCGCGGTCGCAGTGTTGGGGCCAAGTATCCCGCTGCCTGGGCGGCGGGCCAAGATCAGGGTCCGGGGTTCCCGCCCGCGCGGGATCTTGTCCCCCGCTGTTGAATCTAGCCAGCTGTGCGGGAGCGAGTCATGTCTGCGGTGATCTTGGGCCTGATTCTCTTCGCTTGGAGGGTGGAGCAAAAAGCCTCATCTCCCCATGGGCATTGCTCGCTAGCCAAAACGGTGGCCGTCGTTAGCCGGGCCCCACTCGCATGAAGCTTCGCTTGATCTGCTGCCTCTATCTGTGCCCGTTTCTCCCCGCCGGGCTCCAGAAAGCCGAAGGACCTGTTGCTCACTAATTGGCCCGAATTGTCATTATCATGCTCCCAAATTGTGGTTGAAATTGAATTATCATCAAAAGGGTGTTGCGGCAAGAATGAAGGCAGAGATCACCATCAGCGATGCAGACCTTGCGTCTCTCAAGGACAAGGTCGTTGTAGTCACCGGTACGTGGAACCAGGGCAAGAACTTACCCAACATGACCCTTTTGCGTATTCCTATTTTGAGCATTTCTACGACGACCATTTTCCTCTTGGGGCCTGCATCTTCCTTTGTTTTTCCTCGTCACGCCCCCAATGTCTGAGCTGAGCATCATCTCCCTCCTTGCTCTCATGCATGTTCTGATATCCCTGCACATCCTTTCAACCGCAACACGTCACAAGGCTGGAAGTCTAGCCCTCTCGAGGCTCAGACGGCAGATGAGACAGCAAGACTTGTGGCAGTCCTGCCGAACGGCCAGCCTGCCGAAGATGGGCCAGCCAATTGCGGTCAGGTGAATACGGGCAGGCGGACGACAACACATCATCAGCAGGAAGATGATCCCCATTCTCCGCAAAAGCCCACACCCGGCGCTTACCTTCCAACTACGTCAAACCACAGGCGGCTCATCCAGCACCGCCCTCGCCACGGCCAATCTCGTCTCGCTCGCCGCGTTCGTTGTCTCTGGAGACACCAACGCCCCACCCACTTCATCCGATCGACTGATCTACCAGCGCACGGACGCGACCAGCTGGACTGAGCCTTCCACGCTGTTCAAACAGGCGAGAGCGCTGCATGTACGGCCGCATCGATCACGTCTTCGCCAGCGCCGGCATCTCCACACACGGAAGACGTGCTCGACGAAGCCGGCGACCTGCTCGACCCAACCCGCGAGGTCGTCGACGCCACCCTGCGCGCCGTGCTCAACACCACCGCGCTCGCGGTCTTCTACATGAAGCCGGGGCGGCAGCAGGGCGGCGGCTGACCGCCTCGGCGGTGGGCAAGTGCCGATCCTCTCGCGCCCAGCTGGCCCCTCCCGCTCCAGCCACCATCCGCGGTCCCACCACGCCAGGCTCCCAGAGGCTCCGCGCCGCCGCTTGCGGTAAGCAGCTCGGTTTCCAATCACGTTGCCCTTTCCTCTTCGAAACCGGAGCCCTCGGGGCTTTCGGGAAGGACACTGCCGTCAGAAACGAGACCAGACGAGTCCCGCGGCTTCAAAAGGGCTGGAAAACTGGTGCGTGGGCAGCCGTGGCCGAACACGGCGTGGTCGGCCTCATGCGCGGCGTTGCGCCCAACCTGCGACGCCAGCGGCTGCCCGTCCGCGTCAAACCCCAGCGGGACGGCGACGGGCCATCGTGGCGGCGCTGCTGGCGGAGGAGACGGGCGCGGTGGCGGCGCAGGCGCAGTGCTCGGTGGAGGGCAGGGTCGAGGAGGCGGTGCTGCTGCCGGCGGCGAGGGAGGATGAGGTGTTCGGGCGGGCCATGGAGAGGACGGGAGGGGAGTATCGCGATCGGGTGTGATCTTTAACGTTGGTGGTGCTGGAGGTGTAAGTGAGGCCGTGGACTGAGCACCGGGGTGGCGTGCGCTGGAATCATGTCGTCATGCGGCACGGACGGGCGCACAGCTGAGTCGTGAGTGCAGGCGAGCTCAGGCCCTGCAGATCCACGAACACTGTCGGTGGCTGAACGATCCCGCGACAAGAAGGCGAACAGCCGTGGGTTGGCGCGTTCTCGAAGGAAAATTTTTCCTTCGATCGATCAGATCACCGACGGCCCTGGGGGAAACGGGGCTGGCCTGTTCAAGGCGCTGCTACGGCGGCTGGCGTGACTGGTTCATTTATCGTGGCAACAGGCGGAGAGAGCGGTGTGTGGGTCGAACCCTGCCGGCCTGTCACTCTGTCAACGCTTCGGCAGATGCGGAAAAGAAAAAGAAGCGGCAGAGGCTCGTCGCTAGCGCCGCCGCAGACACAGGCTTGCGGCTGCAGGGCCTGAGGCACAGCTCCCAGCGGACGGGGCCTGTTATCGCAGCGGCGGCCATATTGCGCGCCATCAGTCATGGAAACCTGCTTCGGGAAGCCGGAAAGCTCGACCCGGGAGCTTCCATGCAGCTGGTGGTGGAGTGGATCTGGCTGCAGGGCCAATCGCTTGCGTCCGCGGGTGCAGTAGTTTCACGCCCTCCGATTGTCGCCCAATCGACCGGCTGCTGCACACAACCACCACCACGCCCGCCCTCCACCTCTGTCGCGCCGTGCTGAGGCCTGACACGCGCAACCCCGCCGCCCGCCGACTCGCGGCCACGTGAAGCCGTCTGGACGGCGGCTCGGCGTCGAGCCACGGCGCGACGACGACGACGACGACGAAGGTGGGCGATCCACCAGCGCGCGTCCTGCAGCGTCCATGGCGTCATCGGCCGGCCGGCGCCCACGTGACCGACGCGACACCGCTGCCGCCTCGCGCGCAAACATCGCGTCCGCCGCCGCCGCCGCCGCAACACCATCACCGCTACTCCGCCCTCCGTCCTCCGTCGTCCGTCGTCCGCACCCCCGCCGCCTCACTCGGCGCCCTGCGCAGCGCGCCAGCCAATGCTGCTACGCGCGACGGCCCCGAGCCCAGCCCCGTCGTTGCCGGGCCCCGGCAACGCCGTGCACTGACGATAAGACGGGTGGAGGAACGAGCAGCGATCTGCCCCAGCACAGGGCAGTTTCGACAACGCAGCAATCACGCGCCACGACGCGTCCCATGAGCGCGCCGGCCGTCCAAACAATAATGGCGCCACCTGCGCTGGAGCAGCCAGAGCGCCAGAGCATCGCAGCCCGCCCGCTGGCCCCGCCGACGATACAGCCGAAGAAATGGCGGTGTATGGCGATCATACTGCTCGAACTGGCCGCCTCGCTGGTCACGCCGCAGGCCCCCATCCTTCGCGCGATAGCATTGGGTGCGTTGCCGTGCACTGGTGTTGATATACCTGTGTGGCCGCGCAACCACGCCGCTCCTCCGTATCTGCAAAGCCTCCATGGGGGCCGCTGAGTCCAAGGCCGTCCAAGCACCGGGCGGAGAGACGACTATCAACTTCTCCCACGACACCATTCCCGCAGCTGGTGCTGCCGGCTCCCGCCTCCCGCCGCCTGTGACGACCATGGGAAACAACGCCTCCGTCCCCGCCCAGGGCCCCGACTCCTTGCCCCCGGACGCGGATCCAGCAACCGTTGCTGTGCCCGCTGTCGACGGCACCGACACTAACGACCTCCAGCCAGCCGTCACAGCCTCCAGCACGGAGCTGCCGTCTGCCGGTGCCGACAAGGGGAGCAGCAAGGACAAACGACCGGCCTTCCTCCGCCGTCTGACCACCGCCCCGACGGCCGTCTCGACCGCAACCACCCACGCCGAGAATGTGTCGGCCAACCCGGCCTCGTCGAGCCCGGCCGAGAGGCAGACGCTCGGCGCCAGGGAACACTTGAGCAAGTCGAGTGCGTCCATCGTCCGCGCATCCCCGCCCTCGCACCCCGTCGAGCCTGCAGTTGGCGAGGTCGAGCTGGGGCAGCACTTGCACGGCAATGCCGCTCCCGCCGCCGTTACGCTTCCTCCGTCGCGCCCCTCGACCCGGGGCTCGTCCTGCTCGGTCAGCAGCCTTGGGTCCGGCGACCGTGCCTTCGTCCCCTCGGCCCAGTGGTCCGCGATGCACCATGGCGGCGGCGAAGTGTCGCCGCTCGATCGATCGCTCAACAACTCGCCTGCGCCCGCCTCGTTCTCGAACTTTGACGGCCAGACGAACCACTGCAATGGCCGCTTCCCCGGAGACGACGGAACCACCGCCCCCATCGCCCTGTCAGAGGGCGACGCCAGCTGGCGCCAGGGCTTCCTTGCCGGCCAGGACACGGAGCCCGGCTCGTGGCACGAGGAGAACCAGAGGAGACGCAGCCTGGCCGCCGAGCAGAGGCTCGACATGGCCCTGGAGAACCTCCGTCGGAACAGCATCCCCGCCAGCGTCGCCACTGGCCAGACCTTCGGCTCCTTCGCCCACCCGTACGAGAACTTCGACGACGAAGACAGCGACGACGACGACGACGTCGACTTCCGCTACGAAATCAGGCCGGAGTACCTGCCACTGCCCGACGACGCCACCGACGGCACCGCCGACGACGAGCTCTCCATCAGCCTGGCTACCTCGGCCGACTTCGACAAGCACTACAGCACCGGCATGACGAGCCAGATCTGGAACGACCTGCGCAACAAGTTCTCCTCCGAGTCGCTCGGCCGCGAAGCCGGCCAGCAGTCGGCCGCTGCGTCTTCCCACCACGGCCAGCCGGACGAGCCCGCCGACGACGAGGACGAGCTCCACGTCGGCCAGACGGGGTCCGATACGGAGGTGGACAAGGCCACGACCGTGGGCAACGGCGACGACGTCGGCGTCGATGAGGAGAAGACTTCCGTTTCCGATGCAGCCTCCGAGATCGAGGAGACCACCACCACCCCGGCCGCCCCAGGAGGCCTGGAAGACCCTGCCCCACTCCCAGACGGGCGCGGTCAGGCTGCGTCTGACTCGGACGCCGTTGATAAAGAAGCCCCTGCAGAGCAGATCGTTTCCGCAGCCGTCGCCTCGGCCGAGTCAGTCGAGCAACCCAATCCGGACATCAGGGCGGTGGACGTCCCGCTGCCGGAATCGGACCAGGACGACTCCGTTCTCGACGACACCGCCCAGGGCCGAGACAGCCTTGCCGTCGAGACCGCCTCCGACGCCCAGCCTGCCGACGTGCCCGCCGACGATGCCGCTGCCTCGCAAGAAGCCGCGTCGAGCCCCACCACCGCTCTCGAGGCCGTGCCGGCCGCAATGAACGCAGCGTCCGTCGAGCCCTCCCAGCCCGCCGCCGTACCGCAGCCGCAGCCGCAGCAGTTCGAGCAGCAGCTCAAGGCGTTCAAGGAGCCCGAGCCGCTCGACCAAGCCGGCAACACCTCCCCGCTGGACGCCTTCGACGACGACGTCGCCGCGGAGGAGCAGGACGCCACTCGCGCAGGACCGCAGGAATCCCCCTCGCCCACCATCGCCGCCGCCGCGCCGCGTGTCGACACGGCCTCAGCCAGGGCGCCGCCTTTCCCCGCGCACGAGGCCTCGCCCATCGCCGCCGCCGCCGCCGCCGCCGCCGCCGCCGCCGCCGCCAGTAATACGCCCGCCGAGAGCGGCCAGCCCGGCTCTCCGCAAACTGCGGCGCCGCCGCCGCGCCCCGTCGTCCGCACGGCCACGGCCGAGTCGGTCAGCTTGAAGGACATCCTCGACGAGTCGCGCCTGGTCGGGTCACCGAACGACGACGATGAAGACAACGTGCGCTCCGGCAAGGACGAGCGGAGTGGCGGCGGCGCGAACCTGGCGCCGACCAGCCCGGTGGCGAAGGATGACGGCGTTGCAGGGAATGAGGGTGTGCCCGCGTACGGGGACGGCGGCGATGATGACGGGTGGGCGATTCCGGGGCAGGAGCCTTCATCGCGGATTCCGGTGGCGCGGAAGGCCAGGCGGAAGAGTTTGCCGATGCTGTTCAAGGATATCAAGGATAGCAGGAAGGAGGCGAAGGAGAAAGAGAAGGAGAAAGCCAAGGAGAAGAGCCATCTCCCGGTGAAGAAGGGGTTGAAGGATGCCAAGACCGGACTTGGGTTGAAGAAAGACCACAAGCCCATCGTCACGGCCGGTATCAGGGAGTCCAAGGTCCCGGCTGCTCCTCTTTCGGCCAGTGTTGCCGAAGGATCGAGGACGCCGTTCAGCCCTGGCAAGAAGAGCCGCAACGTGCTGCAGCGCAACCCGTCGACCAGCAGGCTCCTCGACCAGCCGCTGGCGTCGCCCACCTCGCCGCTCAAGGAGAAGAAGAAGCGTAATTCTCTGCTCGGCGCAGTCTTCGGTCGCTCCAGTGCGGCGCATGACTCGAACAAAGAGAGGGAGAAGGAGCCGAAGGAGCCGAAGCCCAAGAAGAAGGACAGCAGAAGCAAGTTGGCCATCCCGCCACGCCGCTACAGCCTGGCAGGCCCACTCGGCGGGCATGACGACCTTGCTGCCTTCGCCGCGCCTCGACTGCCCACGCCCAAGCGCGTCCAAGAGATCTCGGCTCTGTCGCGGCAGGAAGGCCCGAGCAAGGCGCAGGAGAGGCCGCGCAGTGGCAGCCAGTCTCTGGACTCGCTGCCCCACGAAGGGGAGCCTGTCACCACCGCATCTGATCTGGCTGCGGCCGTTGCCGCAGCAGTCGACGCAAACCACCGCGAGCTGCAGTCTGGAGTGCGCCGGCCGGGCGTGATCCCCGAGCCGGGCTCGGAGTGGGAGGAGTGGGAGCAGAAGGCGCGCGAGCTGGAGGGCAGCCGCACCATGAAGGTGCCCGACTCGCCCTCGTCGCAGATCAGCATCCCAGCCGTCCTGCACGGCCCTGGCACGCCCACGCAGGCCAAGCTGTACCCGTACGGGCCCGACAGCTACCCCTTCTATCAGTACGCGCCTCCGCCTCTCCCTCCCCACCTCCAGCCCACCGCAAGGCAGCCGTTCTACTACGGCAACCCGCCGCGCTCTGCCACCTTCGACAAGCAGGCGGCATCAAGGCCGTATGCCCCCGGCTACGGCTCTCTGCAGCGCAGGTACTCGGAGCACTTCAGCTCAGCGTCGGCGCGAGGCCTGCCCCCGTTCCCGCCGCACCTGTACGGCCTGAGAGACGGCGAATACGCAGGCTACCCCCTGAGACAGACCAGCCAGCCGCAGCTCCGGCCGCAGAGCCACGGTGGCCCGTCGAGCCCCAGCCGGGCCGGGGCGGCGCTGCACGGCAAGTCTCCCGAACAGGACAAGAGCGGCCTCGCGGGCGAGTTGTCGGACAGCCCGGTGGCGTCCAACGCGGCCACGGTCGACAGCTTCGAGCAGGACACGGCCCCGTACTTCCCGCCGCCCATGCCGCTGCCGGGCCAGACCATGGAGTCGTTCGAGAAGCAGCAGCGCGCGTGGTACGAGCAGCAGGCGCAGGCCGCCAGCCGGCGCGACAGCGGCTACTCGCCGCAGTACGGCTACCCGGGCCAGTCGCTCACCTACCCGCCGCCCCAGGACTTCCCCCCGCACCTCGCCGCCGCCGCCGCCGCACAGGGCTTCTACCCCTACCCGCCGCAGTGGTACTGGCCGCAAGGCCCCTACCCGCCACCGCCGCAAGCCTACCCGCCCTACTACCCGCCCACCGCCGCCGCGGGCGCCCACAGCCACTCCCCCGACGACTACTACCACCAAGCCCTGCGCGAGCAGCAGCAACTCGACCGCGCCGACTCTGACACCACCGACAACGACGGCTCCGGCACCCCGACCAACCCCTTCGCCGCCCCCACCCCCTACGGCTTCCCTCCCCACCCTCCCCCTCGCTCGTCGTACACGCCAACCGGTGCCCCGCCGCCGCCCCCCGGCCCCTACGGCTACCCCCGCCAGGAGATGCGCTGGCGCGACCTGACGTCCACTCCCGCCGACGACGCCACCTCCTCACGCCGCCCCGGCCCGCCGCACCTCTCGCACAAGCGCATCGACTCGGGCGCGTACGCAGGTGCCTCGCCGCCGTCCAGCCCGCGCGCCGACGACGCCGCCGCGACGCCAGCGTCGCCGACCGCGACCGGCAAGCAGGAGCGGCGGCAAGCGGTCAGCCGGAGCAAGTTGGAGACGGTGATGGAGCCGGTGGAGCTGGCGGACACGGACGTGGGGTTCAGGGAGGAAGCGGGGCTGGTGATGCACGCGGTGAGCTATCCAGGGATGGAGTGGATGCCGGAGCAGTGATTGGATGAGTTTTATGAATTTTCTTTTTGATGTGTTGCGGATTCCCCATGATGGTTTTTTTCGGTTTTTTTCGGGTCGGCGGGGAGGGAGTGGGTAAACAAAAAGTTTTCTTCGTCTTGCTTGCTCAGGGGCACTCTTTTGTTTTCGGGATTTTTTTGAGAACCGGCCGGGCGGCTTATAGATGATGCATCCATCCAGTCTGTCTCTCTTCTTTCTCGTTTCTCTGTTTTTTCTTCTTCTCTTTCGTTTCTCTCGGCTCGGCTCGGCCTGGCCCGCTAGCCGCTGCTGCTGCTGCCTCCTCTACATGTGTCTTCTTGTCTTTACGGCCAGCCAGCCAGCCCCGCATGCCATGTATGAATGATGTGTACGTATATTTCTCCTGTTGTCGCTACTGCTCTTACGTTACAAGCTGGCGGACGGCGGGCGAGCAGGCGTCGCTGCGAACGGAATCGGAAATTGTTTTCTTTGACGCTGAGAATCTCAGTTTCTTATCAGTTGCGGTCGGAGATGCAGTTCGGATTCACTCGTCACACATGGATCTGGAGAAACCGCCCGAATCGCTTGAAGTCTCGAAGCTTCCGCAGAGAGAGAGCATGAGTGGTATGACCCCAAGCATTAGGTTGCCTTCTGGGGACGACGGTTCGGTGAGGATAATTTTGGACCAGAACTTGAAAGACGAATATGCCTTGTTCGGACCAAACCTGGCCGCTTTCCCGGTCAACATCGTCAGGGCTCCATCTGACGTTCGTCACAATGTCGGACCGCATGCTCGGACGGCATTGCTCAACTCGAATATCGCAACGAAGTCGGAAATCATACGGAGACGGGGATGCAGGGATTTTCGACAGGACTTCGAGCTGGCGGTGAAGACTGCAGCCCCGAGATTAAGACTGCTGCACTTGTAAATGTTGAAAGTTGTTGTGTTGTGGTTTGCGATGGGGAGTGGCGTCCGTCTTTGAAGTTGAGGTCGTTTGTGTTGAGCACAACCCTGTTCAGTCACTTAGCTGGTGGCTTGTCTTTCCAGTAGCTGAATCCCAACATCTTGAATTTTGTTTGGGCAGCAATATTGCTTTTTATGTGACGAGAGTGCTCGGCTCATCGGGGTCGGGTTCGGAAAGTGTCGGCAGCGGAGCTCGACCGGGGTCCTTGTTTACGCGAGAATGACGAGCAGGGCGTCTCACAAAGAGCTGAGGTTACGAGAATAGCAACACGATGGATTCCCGATCTGGATGCGTAGATGGAAAACAAGGGGAGATCCCAGTGATGGCTGGCAATGCTTGTTCATTAAGTCGGTTCACTGTCCATTGCCATGGCACGCATCGCCTCTTCTTTCGCATCCATCGCGTTGCTCTTGAACACCGTTGTGTTTTTCACCCTACTACGCGGTCAATGGCATGCATGTGCCAAGTAATTCGGCTTTTTACCGACCTCAACTGTAAGACGAACGACGATTGGTGTCCATGTTCCATCTCTTGGCCTCTCGTTGAGCCATCGCTGAATGCTGTACGACTGGTCGGAGCCGGCTGAGATCGAGTTGCCCTGCAGGATCTGTAAGTGGGGGAATCGAATGCAGCCAGATCGTACTCACATACCCTTTCCCCAGCCTTTTGAGTGTCCATCGTGCTGGTTCTCCGTGACAGTCCTGGAACGAAGTATATATTTTGTTTATATCCCGGCTCTGAGTTGGAGAGATAGAAGAAATGGAGGCGCCAGACAATCTCGGGCCAAGGTTGATAGATATATAATGAGGAGCCCTACCACCAGCCACGCGTGTGCTCGTGCCTCGTTTGGCTAGAATGGCACTCTGATTTGAGCGTCGACGGCGCCAAGGGTTGACGGGACTTGCGCGGCTGCAGCTCATTCAGCTTCGTGATACTCTGTTCCATATTCCCTGCGTGCTGAACATCATCCTCAGCCTCGCGATAACCTGATTCCCATTCCCTGCATCGCACCAGCTTTGCACCACTTGTGGCTTATTTCCTCTCTCTCTCTCTCTGCACTGCTTATTCAAGGATGAATAGGCCAGTATCACTGATGCTTTACACATTCAACGCAGTGACCTCCTGGCCGCGACAAGTGTGCGCTGAAGATTTAGTATAGCCAAGGAGGACAGTGTCGGTCTGCGTGCGGAGAAAAATGTTGCCGGCACGGTGCACGTGGGTGTTACGAACACGCCTCTGTATATAGAGTTGTTGGGGCACGATCAGCCACCAGGCTGATCATTGCTGAACCTTTTGTCGACTTCCAGTCGACGGGAGGTTGGCCGAATGGTCTTACGCGCCGACTGAAACCCAACACGGTCGGGTCCGTCGTAACAGTGGGTTTCGTCCAGCGCACGGGAAGGACGGCAAGAAATCAGCGATGGGCAGTGGTGTGGCGTCAGGGGCCTTGCTGGTGCAGGTCGGTCCACAAGTCGTTGGTCGGCTCTTCGGCGTGTTGGCGGCGGTAGACCCTGGGGGAAGCGAAGGCAGTGGTAGAAGGATGCCCAGTCCACTTTACTCACACTCAGAGGCCACATTACGTCATCAGCCCCCTTGCTAGAAGGATTCACACGGTTGCACCAGCTGACCTCCAAACTGAGGAGGCGGTATTTGCGATATCTTGCTACAAATTCTCTCACTTTTTGTTCCCACGTCTGACCCTCGCAGCTTCTTTCGCTCGTTCAAGTTAGCGTTTCCAGAACACGTTAGATCCATTTTCCAATGCAAACGCTCGCATCCAGTGTTCCCGCTCCAGTAATACTCAGTACTACGTCCCCAAGGCGTCGAACCTTTCCCGTTCTTACTTCTTATCAATTTTGATTCGTCGATCGGTGCGAATGCTTATATCTGAAGATGCCGCCGCTGTTGTCTGTTCATAGCACCACCAAGGCGAAGCATTCTCACCGTGCATAGTCGGGAGAAATCAACGAGCCTTGGACATATCCCGATGCGTATTGCAGAGGAGTTGATCAGTTCTTCCGGATGACAATGCTTAGCTTCTTGCCGCAGCTTTTATATTGAACGAATCATGGAACGAAATGCAGCCATATCATAAGTCTCTTAATCAGGGCACTGTAAAAATGAATTGTGGTCGAGATTGTCAGCGCACGGTGCTCTGGTTCAATCAAGCTCAGACTTCCTGATGTCGCAAGCTTCCCCATCATCGAGGAATGTTTGCGGCCAATTGCTGACACGAAGCAGACTCCTCAAGTCTCCATATGGTCGGCGAGTGGACTCACGAGCAAAAAATTTGATCATATTCATTTCGAACAGTGAAATTTTGCCTCCCAACCTTGGCTCTGAAGAGTGTGTCGTGAGTTGCTGGTACATAGAGCTACACCAAAGGTTTATAGTCTAAAAGACGCTCGGCCCGGTGCGAACGCTCGGCCGAGAATTTGGGAACAACCTCGGTATAAGCTTGAGCGCACAGCAACTTGCATTGCGGCACATAAGTCCAGGACTGTTTATCCTTCGAAATAGGTTCTGAGTGCTCGAAATTCATAGACTGATATCTATATGTTGAAAATTGGTGCGGTGCAGAATGTAGTACGATTCTTGGCATGAGTTGGTGAGGGGGGTAGGAGAGGTGCCCGCCTTATACTCAAGCTCTAAGCTATACCTAATCTAGTAACGACTGTACACGTGATTTCCAACACTATAACTTCAAACTTGGTACTTAAAAGAAAGCCGAACAAATTTGCTTGGCACGCCGTGAGGCGGCTTTCCTCAGGCGTTCAGGGGTCACCAACCCCTTAATGGCTGGTGCTCAGACCACACAATATGAAAGCACAGGTTCACAGTCTGGAATTTGTGAGAGTCTGGAGCCTCGGGAGAAGCCTCAGAGGATCATCGGCGGATCACGTGATGCCAAGTCGTTCTTGTATTTAAGTCGTTCTCTTCTCTTTCTCCTCTTCTTCTTCTTCTTCTTCTTCTTCTCTCTTTAAGTCTTAGCTTAACGTACATAGCGCAATAAACCTTTCAGCGATCATCCTGAGGTTGAGCCCTGACAAATTGCAGTGTGTATTGGAGAAAGATCAGCTGCCATCCCAGCGAAAATCGGAGCCGGCAGGGCTTGCAGGTGCACCTGGCGTTCCAGAATACGACCTCCGCACTCCAGCATTTTCGCTTCCTTTCTACCATCGAAAAGTACAGAGTGCGTTGGGATCCGAGAGTGATTAGTCAATGCATCCACCAACTGAGAATGCGCCAGCAAGTGGCCCAGCAAAACTGTACAGATGACAACCAGCTCAGGCGGGGCTGCGGCACATGAGGCTCCACGGCCATGCGCCTCCGGCTCGCCACGATCCCCCTTTACACTCGTTGCCCAAACAAAAGCAGAGCCCGCATATAAAGATCCCTCCCACCGGGCAGCCCCTCCGCCCACCAACACCAACCGCACCCTCGCTCAAACCAAACCAACCGCTCTCTTTCCAGCCACCACAACCACCATGCGCCTCTCTCGCCCCACCACCCTCGCCGCCGCGGCCCTCCTCTCCACCGCCGCCGCCCAGCTCACCCCCCAACAAGCCCGCCAAGCCTACGTCCAGCACTGCGCCTCCGTCACCGCCGACGCCGCCTCCGGCGCGGCCTGCTGCAGCCTACACGACGTGCGTGGCGGCGGCGGCGGGCGGCGACGCTGCCACCTGCACGGACCTGCAGGCGGCGTGCACGGCGCTGACGGGCGGCGCGCGGCAGCTGCGGCGGCGCCAGATCGACATCGACCAGGCGTGCGACGACTACGTGGAGCACTGCGTCAGGAGCGTGGCGAGCGCCGAGGACGGGGCCGAGTGCTGCAGCCAGGCGTACGCGGCGTGCATTGAGAAGAGCGGGGGCAGCGTGGCGACGTGCATGCCGCTGCAGAGGACGTGTCGGGCGGGGACGGGGAACTGAGGGTCAAGGGGTTGTGAGAGGGATGGGGTTCGGGAATGGGAATGATGGGAGGGGGTAATGAGCAGGGGATGAGGGACATTCAGATGCGGATGACATGTGATAAATTGTGATTGATTGCTGGACGATGGGCGGGTTTCCACCTGTACCTCGACGTGCGTCTCGATGTGTGCCTCGATGTGTGCCCTAGAATTTTGGAAGTGAGCAACCGATAAGGAGGTGCTAGCTTCATGCGTGACGGTTCCGGTAGCACACGGCGAACAGAAAGGGGAGGGGTAGATCTTTCGGCCAGCGCATTGGGAGAGGATGGTGTCGCCAATACGTGCTGACACGAAACGGACTTGATCCTTCACTCGAGAGAATCGTGTCCGGACCCATTCCAGTCTACGATGCCGTACTAAGTTGGCATTCGGTCGAAAGGGTGCGATCATGTGCGGTATGGTGTATGAGGAACCTGAGAGATAGATCCGCCGTGTCGGTTTTAAACCTCTTTGAAATAATCAACGATCATCTCTGTCGGGTGATGGAGTAGCACAGAAGTTGACAGCTGAGACCGGCGAAGATCCCTCACGGTTTAACCAAGCTTAACTCTAATAGGGTATTTCCTCCCGTCAGCTTTAGCGCTGAAGCTCTGAGGGTCCGTTGGCGGTCCACATCTAACGCAACGCACTCGAAAGCGTCGGCAACCAGCACCAATCCGGGACGATTCCGCTGGTGACGCTGGTGTGTATCAGCTGAATGGCTTGCGCCTATCCGCAAGAAAGGTGTGTGAAGCATTGAGGGGAAGGATCGTGACGGCAGCGGTGCTTTTACTGCGTTCGAGGTGCTAATGTGGTCTGTTTCATCCTGGTGTTACGGCACAGCCTTTACAGAGTCGGGATAGGGTAGGAAAGGAAGCAAGCAGGGCGCAGACACGCGCTATGAAGACCCACCATGAGTCACGTGTATCCCGTGATGCCAAGGAATTGATCCCTTTGATCCCGCATGCCTCAGGCATTAAGGGACAGATTAATAAGATCAAGACAACATTGATCTGTCTGATCCATACGCTCCTGCCCAAGAGGCAACACAGATCAAACAGATCAATATTAGATTGTAGACACTCTCCTACATGTATATAAACCACACTCCTTAGATAGCTTTGACCTTCGTGGTCAACTTCAATAATCAATCCGCACCATTGATTAGTAACACGGCCTTCGCACGTAGTGCTCTGTCACGTGTGCTCGTCACTTCGTTCTCTCACACCCTCCCTTGTACCCACTCAAGGTAAACCCTCACACGGCTTACCACCCTCTTTGGTGTTTGATCCTTAGAGGTAGAGGCCCGCCGTTACACCTGGATCGGTTAAGTGACTGTAGCTGTTGGCCTTTTGGAGGCCGCGTGACGATCGGCCGACAGCTCCCTTTCTCGTTGTGCTAGTTTCCGAGATCTGCAACCGATGGTGTCGGCTGCGATAATATTTGTAGGGTGGGGACGCATGCGGGAGAGCGCACGCTTCAAGTGAACGCTAGGCCTGTATGCAGTTTTGCAAACGACGTGACGACGATGGATGCGGGAATAGCGAGCTGACTGGGGATCCTCCTGTAGGGTTAGCTGGATGCTTGTTGGCCACCGTGATCCGAACTTCGGACACCCCAGATTAGCGCCATGACGAAAGATGGAGTGCGGACCCTTGGATGCCTAATCCGCTATCTTATTCACGGGAGCCAGCTGCTTGACAGCCGCTGCGAGCCACTCGTGAGTACAATCCTGCAGTTATCCATAACCTGTTGAATCAAGCTTGCCCCGGACTGTCCAAAATCAGGTCACACAGACCGCTGCTTGGTGCGTTGTATCAAAATCAGATTGTGTTGAAAGCACAACCGAGCAGGCTGTGATTGACGGGGCGGAAGTAAGCACAGTCCAGCTAAGCCACCAGCGGAACTGCTGCATGCCAAGTAAGCGGCCGCATCGGGATCTGCAGTGGCTTGTATGATGCAGAGCTGGTAACCTTTTTGCGCACACGCATGAAACGCCGGGGCGGGTCGTCGGAAGGCTGGGTAGCGCTGCCGAGAAGCGAAATGCTTTCTGCAGATAAGATTGATGATGCACTACCGTCGGGTGTGTATTTGTGCGGTCAGAAATAGACCTTGCAGGACCAGGCCGTTCCGGAATGGCTGCAGAGCGGACGGATTCATGGCGACCCGTGCTTTTCACACAACCGTCTGAAGGAGCTCCGGTGGTATGCAACCGTGGGCATTGTCCCGTAGACTTCTGCAATACTTTTCCCCGGCCGCAGGAGACTTAAATCAGTTTGCTCAGTTTGTTCCGATGGCCCTGTCCCCGTCCCTGGCCGTACCTGCGTCTGTCAAGCGGGGCCGTCGTGATACAGAGTCTAACATAGCTCCTACGACGGCGCAAGCGAAGGTCGAGACCCCAAAGTAGTCCCAAGTTCCCCGCTGCACAACGCCCAGCCGACCAACCAGCACCAGCCGTGCCTCGTGTTAGCCACGGTCTACACAATAGCTTGTACTAGTGTACCACCAACGACATCAGTGGACGTCGGCTCAAAAGACCCTTCGACGACCACCCACGGGCGAGGGCAGTGGCCGCTAGCTCATTGGATCTACCGCCGATCATGTGCAAGCCATCCGTACCCCATGCGTTTGCAGGAAGGTCTGGGTCGTCAGTCTGTCAACTCTGGGGTACTAAAGGATCCTCAATGCTCCCAGTAGTAAGGATCGCAAGGCTGGGAATCCCTCCGCTCTTAAACGGCACCGTCGCATTCCGAATTCGCGACTCAAGTCGCCATTTTCCCTTCTCCTTCATTGTCGCCATGCCTGGCGGCGTAGTGGCTCCGTTGTGGCTGGTCAAGGAGTGGCAGACGGACGCGTTCCCCCATGGCATCCGAGCCGGGCCAACTCTCACCGTCATCAGCACCGTCTCCACAGCACTTGCACTCATCGTTGTCCTGACCAGGCTGTACGACCGCGTGCTTGTCAGACGGAACGCGGGGTTGGACGATGCGCTCATTACGGCAGCTCTGGTATGTGCTTCCTCTCAAAGACACACCGAAAGCTGACCCAGAAAGATCCCAACAATTGGTCTCGCTATTTCCACATGCCTCGGTAAGCACAGTCTGTGCATAGACGCTCGACGAAGATGCCAACAACAAAACAGCGGAGCAATACTACGGCTTCGACCGGCACGTATGGGATCTGACGGTCGACCTTGCGGCGCCCAGCAGAAAGGTACGCCGCTTGGGCGCAAAACTCAATCCGATGCCTAATCCCCAATGCAGATAACTCTTTCCATCTCCATCTGCTACCTTGTTGCCACCGGGCTCACCAAGATTTCGATTCTGTTCTTCTACCGCCGCATCGGCGAGGTCAGAAAATGGTTCAGATGGACGCTCTGGGTATGCATGGCTCTCGTCGTTCTCTATACCGTCGCCTTCACGCTTGCCATCCCCTACGAATGCCACCCCCTCGATGCGTACTGGAACAAGGCCAACCCGCTGTGGACCATGACCCACGATTGGCACTGCATCAACGAAGGCGCCAAGATGGTGAGTGCCGGTGCAATCAGTGCGCTTCAGGATGTCGTCGCGTGTCTTTTGCCCATGGCCCTTTTCTGGGACCTCCGCATTTCGAGGCAGGCCAAGGCCGCTCTCGCCGTGGTCTTCGGGCTGGGACTCTTGTAAGTCGGCACCGCCCTCCGCACGGACTGGGTGCGCGTCTAACCGCAGAGCAGCACCTGCACAGTGAGCGTCATCCGCACCGTCAAGATCTACTGGCTGTTCTACCAAACCTACGACGTCACCTGGGCCGCGCGCTGGGCCTTCTCGCTCACCATCCTCGAAGTCGACCTCGGGCTGATCTGCGCGTCGATGCCGGCGCTGAAGAACAACCTGCAGCGCATGCTGCCCGTCATCATCGACCCCTTCACCGTCAACAGCCTCAAGACCAACGGCCGGTGGAGGAACTCCTTCTTCGCCAACTACCAGAAGTCCTTCCACGACTACTTCGGCTGCCGAACCGCCACCGAAACCAGCCAGGCGCAGTCTCAGGGCGCGTGTGCGGGCCGGTCTCGCGGCGGCCTCGCGGCGCCCAGCGACACACTGATCGGTGCGACAGTCACCACCGTCTCCCTCACGACCGCCTTTTCCGACGGGGTGACGCATCCAGGCTCGGCCCACTCGCCCAAGACGTCGGATTCCAAGAGCGTGACAGAGCTGGAGCTGGGGCCGCCAAGACAGCGCCAAGAAGTGTGAATGTTCTGGCGGTGGGGGAGTTGCGGCGAGTCGAGTTCGGACCGTGTTGCATGCGGCATGAAGTGCTCGTCCGTGTGCGATGCGATGCGGCAGGGGTCCGACGTTGATACCAATGAGAGCGGCGCCGTTCAATATATACCTGCCGCCATTGCTTGGTGCCTGTATAATCCCTCGGCATGTCGATCACACCGCTGCTAAAGTTCTTGGGTTCATGCAGCCGTCTCGACTTTAGGCTGGTGGGGGGGGGGGGGGGGGCAAAAGCGCCCGGGGTGGGCGGGATCCCGGGCCCGGATTGGCGCAGGGCGGCGGGCGGTGTCTCAAAGGGGCAGGCTGTAACCGCACTCGCTTGCATGGAGAAACGCTGGCACGTATTTCTTCTTCCAGCGGTCGGAGTGGTGCTGGGCCAACCCGACCGGCTGGCCCTTTTGCCACGCGCCCCCGGAACAGTCCGTCTGGCCTCTGATTTATGCAACTTCCTATCTCTGGGGATTCCTTGTCCCCACGGCTCCAGAGAAGCACCGAAGACCACCTTTATTTCTCAGCCCTCCCGCTCAACTCCCATGGCGTGGTGGCTCCCGCGCCACCTCGCACCCGCATCCCCCAGCGCCGTCTCTTGATCTCCCGCACCGATGCTTCCGCCCGCCCTCTCCCGGCTGCCGGTGGCCGCCGCCTGCATCGCCGCCGCATGCGCTTTCCCGCACGAACCGCGGACCACAGTGCGCGCCGCCGTCGCCGCGCCCGCCGCTGCGCAATGCACGACGTGCCCCGACGACGTCGCCTGCCTCGACGCCTTCACGCCGGTAACCCCCTCCCAAACCCTCCCACCCACCACCACCCGCCGCAGCCGCACCACTAACCCCACCCAGCTCAACGCCACACCAACAACGGCCGCAGCGCCGCTCGCCCTCCTCACCCAGCGCCAACCGCCGCCCCCACCACCCCCGCCGTCGCCGATAACGATCCACCCGCCCATCCCGCCCGGCGCGACGGCCGTGCCGGCGGCAGCGGTGCCGGTGACGCTGCTGCCGGGCAGTAGCGGGGGGTTCGTGATTCCCGACGGGAGCGGGGTGCGGGTGCAGACGCTGGCGGCGGGGGGAGCGGTGACGGTGCGGGGGGGCACGGTGCTGGACATGGATGGGGACGGGGCCTTTGTGGTGGTTCGGGAGGGGGGGCGGGTGGTGGAGGCGGTGGGGGTGGGGGGAGGGGGTGGTTGTTGTTGGGGGGTGGTGGTGGGGGCGGTGGGGGAGGGGGTGTTTGCGGTGGAGGGGAAGGGGGGTCGAGGGTGACGGCGACGGCGGGAGGGAGTGTGGCGGTGGAGGGCGTGGTGGTGGCGGTGTCGCGGGATGCGGCGGGGAGGACGGTGGCGGTGGCGGGGGGCGGTGGTGGGGGGTGCCGGTTGCGACGGCGACGTTTGATGGGGTTGCGGGTGATGGGGGGGCGACGCCTTCGCCTGCGCCTGCGCCTGGTGGTGGAGAGGAGGGTGGAATGGTGATGAGTGGGTTCGGGGGCGCGTCGGGGGGAGCAGAGACGGGTGGGCAGGGGAATGCTGGGCCGGACACAAACCCGAGTGTTGCAGCGAGTGCTACCGGAAATGCACCGCCAGGGGCGACGTCGGATACGGCGTCCCGTGGGATCTCCGATAGACGTTGGGAGTGGAGGTCCGCGGGAGCTATGATTGTGGGATGCTTGGGGAGCGTGACTTTGTCTACCATGATGTAGAAAGAACAGCGATATCATGAAAAATTGTAAATAACTATAATTCATCAAACGACCTAGACATGTTAGCAAATGCCGTTTCAACGGATTATAACCAGCTCAGCAGAATGGCGGCAAAGCCATCGACACCTCGCAAAGAAACCCATATCGTTTACGCTTTGGACATTACTTCCTCCGTCTGCGAGGATCAGGAACCTCGACTCGAGCTCCAAGCCCACGAAGCTCACTGCGCCTTTTTCTCTCTGACGTCCGATGCATACGAGCGTTCATCGTCACCCTCGACCAGCTTCAGGATATCCTCCATCTGCTTGCTCTGCTTCTCCCATACCTTGGAAGACATCTTGAGCTCTTTCTGGAAGAGGGCATCGTCAGGTCTCCGGTAAGACCCACCGACCCTATCCCACAGCGTCGTGAACTGGCCGTAGTTGTAGTTGAAGTACAAATGGTGCATTGTGTGGCAGGCGGCGCCGTTGATCACGGGGTTCCCGGCAACGTATTCGCCGTCATGGATGACGACGGTCCAGATCTGGACGAAGGTGAAGAGGACAATGTATCCAAACTTCTGGAGCGGGAACAGGAACGGGTAGACGTGGTAAGGCAGGGACTGCAGGAATCCGTCCACGGGGTGGAAAGCCACGGATGCGAATGGCGACGGCATGATCCATTTGTGGTGGGGCTTGTGGAAGCGCTTGTAGATGGCCGGGTGGTGCAGGTATCGGTGGATCCAGTAGATGCAGAAGTCCGTGAAGGTGATGAACAGCGGGAACTGCGCAAAATCGTACCAGAGACCCGGGCCGTCGGCGCTGTTGTCGTACATCTTCGAATGGCCCCTCACTTCCAGAACGAAGATGGGGGTGGTGAAGATGGCGATGATGGGGATCGCGCGCACGGCCTGGGCAATCTCAGGCCTGACCTGATTCTTTAGGAATTTGGGATGTGCAAACGTCGTTTTGTCGAAGACGAAGACGTAGGAGAGCGAGGCGCATGCGAAGTACACGACGGTCCCAAATAGCCTGCAATCGACCGGTGTGAGCGCTGGTCCGGCCGCACAGTTGCAGCGTGAGGTGTACACACCATGTGATGATGTATAGAGACAGGCACTGCCTCCAAAGATGCTCTCTCGGCCATGCGCTCATGCAGGCGAGCTCGGACGGCGGAAACGAAAGGTATTCGCTGGCCGGCTCGAACTTGTAGTTGTCAAGACACGAGCGGACGGTCGAGCCATTATCAGAGCCTACGTCGCTGGCAACACTGCGAGACTGCGCTGGAAGCAAGGACGAGTACACGCGGTCGAAAGCGAAGGCGTCGAAGAACTCGAGAACCAGATCCATGCCAGCGGGGGCGAGAGGATCGCAGAAGTGGGAACAAGGGATCGGGGCCCGTCCCTTATTTGTGCCGGCAGAAGTTTCAGCCACTAGCCCAATGGGTCCATCAATATAACGGTGTTCCCGCCTGGCAGCCGCGCTTTTCTGTCCGAGGCAAAAATTACGCCGCACTCCAATCCTTCAACTCGCCCGGCGAACTGCGCGGAAGCCGCGGGTGCCGAGTTGCCGAGGATGCCGAGCTGCCGATATTGCTTTGTCCCTATAACTGACTACGCTGCCTCATGCTGGTACGGGCCAGGCCGGTTGGGAACAAGCAAACTGCTCGGCATGCTTGAAAGGATCCAGCGACTAGGAGCCCAGGTGATCACCAGAGCGTTTAAAACAGTGGCGCTACCAGTACTGGAAGCGGAAGCTGGTTTGTGCTCGGTGGAATCCAGACTGAAGAGGAAGGTGGGCAAGCACCTCGTTGGACTCCTTAGTCTCCCAGAGGCGAATCCAGCAGCCAGGTGTGTAAAGGCACTCAGGTCACAAGGTGGAAGGTGGCAGAGTCCCTTGCAGCACACATGGAACGAATTTGCAGAACTGGCCAGACCAGAGAAGGCCCCCCAGATGGAGACAATCCTGCCTTGGAGCCGTCCCCCATGGGCAGCGCTGGCTGGAACGCGGATCCAGATTGAAGAGAAGGAACAGGCAAAGAGAAAAGTGCAGCAGCTACCGCAGTCAAGTACAGTCTATGTTGACGGCGCAGTAAGAGAAGGGGTGTGCAGCATTGGGGTGGTCCGTATGGTAAATACACACCAGCCAGTGACAATCCTCCAAGAGACAGTGGCAAGAGCCAAGTCCTTTTCAGTCCTTGCTACCGAGCTTCTTGCAATACTAGCAGGGCTGGAAAACCTGGTCACAGAGAGAAAAGGGAGAAGAAACGTTTTTCTGGTCACAGACAGCCAGAAGGCACTGAAGGCAATCCAGACTGACACTCAAACAGAGGGGCAGTACATCTTACAAGACATCTACAAGGTGATGGATAAGATTATAGCCCGAGGTGTTACCCCCTGGCTCATCTGGGTGCCAGCCCACTCAGGGGTGAAGGGGAATGAGGCAGCAGACAGAGCAGCAAAGAGGGCAGTCAAACCAGGCCAGAGACCGGAGCGAGACTCCCAGGACCGCCGGAGGCTGGTCAAAACGGTCACGCAGGCGGTGCTGGTAAAGGTACAAGAGGAAGAGAAGGAAAAGACAAAGCAGAGAAAGAGGTACGGAAGATACACGTGGGAGCTGGATGGTGCTGCTCCAGGTAAACACACTATCAACCTCTATAACAGACTGGACTCGGAGCAGGCAGCAGTCCTGATTCAGTGCCGCTCAAACCACTGCCGACTCAAGCCTTACCTCTACAGAATAGGGCGAGAGGAGTCAGATAAGTGCCAGTGTGGCATGAGCCAGGAGACAATCAAACATGTACTACTAGAGTGCCCGCAGTGGCGTAACCTTAGACGAGAACTCGTGGTCGCAGCAGGGAAGAGATGGGGGGATGTTTCCTTTTTATTAGGTGGATGGAGCGGATGGGAGGACCGGCACACTGGGAAACCAGTAGATGGTCCAAAGGAGAAGTGGAAGCCTAATTATGCAGTAGTCAAGGCAGCCATTCAGTTCCTACAAAGAACCGGGCGGTTCCAAGATGAACATGGGGAGGCTTACACATCGAACCCACCACAAGAGATGTAAGGGTAGTAAAGGGAGTAAACAGATTGGACTAAGAAGTGAGAAGAGGCTAAAGAACAGGACAATGTAAGGCTAAAGAGAGGGACGGCTCTTATACTACCTAGAATGTATCGTAGCCTGACAGAATCAATCAATCAATCAATCAATCAATCGATATTGCTTTGCATGGAACATCAAGCACGAGTTGATTAGTAAATCCATGGCGAAACAGATTCACAGGATGTGAAATACAGCAATCCATACTAGAGCAATCTCCACTGGTGCCATCTCACCCAGATGGCGATAGGGAATGCAACAACAGGGATGAGCGTTCACTTTGGAGGACTGATACGACATGCCCCAAATGACACATTCGCCAATCAACTGATAGAAGCTCCCGCTCCTTCTCGACACGTACAAGATTCCGGCCCCATCGAGCTGCCATACTTCTTCGCCGACTTTCGAACCTTGGTTGCTAAATCCACCAGATCCTTTTGTGTCGATTACCAAAAAGAAGCGGGGGAGCACTTTCCTTGGACCTGGACGTATAACTCTCTATCTCTTCATATGGTGTGCGACAGCCTGAGTTTAACCAGCCAGGTACCCAAGATGGTAGTTGCAGGGTGGTTTGCTGAGATCGGAAGGCCGTAAGTATGTCCATCGAGAGGGCGGGGAACTTGAGAGAAGGTACTCTGTTTTGAGACAGCATTTCTGACCGAAAAGCGTTCAATTCCATTTCTGATGAGTTTGGGCCCAGAACCAGGGCCCTGTTGGCATTCGATACTTCCTGCAATACCCATACACGGATAAACCAAGATGGTTTGGCAACCATTTTCACCAGGTCGCCTTCGAGGCTACCAATCCGTTGCATCGATTCATTGCTGGCTTCAAAACTTACGTCGACGCTTCCAAGGCAATTCAGCACTTGCGTTGCGCCACGGCAGATTTCGGGCATCAACGCCACTTGGTGTCCTCGCTCTTCATAATTGGTTTGATCAATGCAGAGCTGATCCATCCACATCGTCCTCGGCTGGTCTTCCAATCTGATCCTTCCGAGCACGGCCTGTGCGTTCTGCGTGGTGTGAACATCTCCGTAGTTCGATTGGGCAGTGCATGCATAGCTCGTATCCTTGGTCTGATCGGCCCAGGTGTATGACACAGCCTCGTACAGGGGTTGCAACCATTGTGTCAGATCTGAGTGGAATATTGAACAGATTGCTGGGTCATCGGCTCGACCTGGCTTGAGACTGCCGAGTCGAATCTCTTTCTTGCCCAAACCTAGTGGTAGGTACGTGCACGAAGGTCGAATTGTTGGGAGTTCGTCGTAGACCTCACCGTTGAGGTCTACATCGTCCAGGACGTCGGCGAGTAGGTCATCATCGGTGCCATCGAGAGAGAGGCTGGTGTTTTCGCCTTCATCCGCTTCGTGGTTCACAGCCTCAACTGGAGATTCCGTGGAGACGGTTTGAAGTCCATCGTCTGCAATGGTCTCACCACAACTCAGGCAGCACTGGACACCCCCAGTGAGCCGAATGTCGGGGCGACTGTAGAATTCATCCACCAGGAATATGTTGAGGTTCAGAGCAGAGGTCGGCTGCGCAAATGAGATCCATCAAAAGAGTGTTTGAATGAGCACGAGGCTGAAGTTGGCGGGGAATGTACAAGGCGGCCCCGCGGTCAGCATTTGCAACAGACTTACGATTGTTTGCGATTCATTTGGCCCCCATTCACCCCCACGCAGAAATTTCAGTCACAAATAATCACTGAATTCCTGTGGTTCAACTCTATCTTGCTCATTCGTCATATTTTTTTTTTTCTGGCATGGCAATCAAGTGTTTTCCTGCTCCTCTCTACTTCTTCAATACAATGCTGGAGGTCCCTTCCAAATCTTCTGTTTCTTCACGGTTGTCAACAGCCACGCCAATAAACACTTGACTCTTCTCCCTCCGCTTCTGCTGGGTGTGCAGAAACGCAATTCCGACCACAAGTACCATCCGAACTGTTTCGAGTCTCCATATTAGCGCACAACCCCTCATCTTCTTCTCCGTTAGAACGCACGTACCTTGAACCGCGGAGCCTTTGGTGTCGGGAAGGTGACGATATTCAAGCCTGCCAGAAGCGCCTGCTCGAAAGCGTTCATACTTGCGACGACAACAGTACGCTCCTCCGCCGACCCCATAGTCTTCACGAGCACCGTCAGCAACACCCACAACGCCAGCCGCAAAGACAACTCACCACTTCCGACGCCCAGCTCATGAAGAGCGGGTTCAACGCGCCGCCAAGGCCAGCCACGTAGAACGCGAACAGCTTCAATCCAATCGGGACGTACCAGACGGCCAAGCAGACGCTACCGAAGACCATGCACACGCAGATAACCAGCGACGGCAGCCACCGCAGGCCGGTCACGTCGGCCCAGTAGCAGCCGAGCAGGGCCGCGACGATGGAGATGGCGCTCTGGCCGGTGGGGATGTTGTTGATCTGGCTGGGCGAGTAGCGGTCGGCGTGGGCCTTGAGGTACAGGCTGAACGGCTGGCCGTTGGTGATCATGGCCTGGTTGAAGACGACGTATAGCGTGACGAAGCTGTACCAGTGCCACGACTTGAACACGTCGGCCACGACGCCCTTGGTCAGTTTGACCTGGGGCGCTTCGTTGCCGTCGTGGGCCAGGCGGGCGCGGGCCATGGCGATCTCGTCCGCGCGGAGCCATCGGCTGGGGGTTGGGGAGTCGGGGCGCGCGGGGAAGAAGGCGGCGCCGTAGAGCGCGATGGGGATGGTGATGGCGCCGCAGCTGTGGTGGGGTGGTTAGAGAATGGAAGGGAGACGGTTTGGAGGGGCGTTGGGCTGACTCACACGATAAAGAGCCACCTCCATCCAGCGAGACCGTGAACGCCGTCAAGGTTGGTGTAGCAGGCGGATTGGAAGTACCCGGCGAACATGGTTCCGAGAGGGCCCGCGACGTAGAAGAGCGATAACCGCCGGGAGATTTCTGATTTCTTGTACCAGCACCCGATGCAGTAGATGACACCTGGATAGGCCACGGTTTCGAAGACGCCGCTGAAGAATCGAATAACGTAGACATGGTCGACGGTGTCCACGAAAGCCGTCGCGAGGGTGAGGCATCCCCAGATTATCTCGCATAACGGAATGAAAACGTTTGGTCTACACGAGTCTTCTCGTCAGTGTCTTTCCCTTGCCCGGCCGCTGTATCGACCACTTACGCAACCCGTGTGAGCAACAGATTGGCAGGAATCATCATGGCGCAGTATCCAGCCTGGAAAACGCCGGTCGTATAGTGGAGGTCATTCCCCTCCATGCCGACATCCTCTTTCATGCCTGTGACGTAGGCATTCTGGAATGCTTGGAGGTCAAGAAACTAACAGACTTGTCCGACGTGAAAGCATTGTGGCGAGGCGGCAGAGGTGGCTACCTTGGTAAAGAATGTAAGGCACACAAAGGTCAAGATCATGAGATCTTGCTTGAGGAGTAGTCTCTTCTCCGCCTTGGACGCATCTTGGTCGTACCATGACCACTTGTGATACCAACGCTGTGGACTGGAAGACATGCTCACGAGAGGATCGGAAGAGCAAGCGTAACTGCGGTTGGAAACTGTGTCAACGGCGGGGCAAATTAATAGTTTTGCTTCTTTTCGGCTATCTGTGAGTGGACGCTATCGATTTCGCAACGACGTTCCTGGTATTGGAGTGCCGCGTGTATTATCGCGCCGGCTATATTATCGTTATCATTGGGGCGCCGGGCCAGGATCCCCGGCCCTACCCCGTCGGAGCTCCACCTCAATACGCCCCACTTTCTACTGGCCAGCTGGAACCGGGAGCTCCGCGCCGCTTGGCTTGATATTCAACACTCCAGAGTGGAGTGCGCGGGGAATGCAGTCGACGGAACGTCTTTGCAGTCGGACGTTGCTCCTCCGCATGCCGAGGTTGAGATATTAATACAGTCGTCTTGGTGGCCCAGGGCTCTCCAAGAATTCACAGCAACCGGCCATCGCAACACCATTTCCAAGAACAGTTTCATCGACATGACGTCCGCAAAGCCTTCGATTCCCAAGTTCGTGCCGGCAGCCCCCACCAAGGAGAAGCGTGCGTAGCCCTCCAAAACGCATTCACCATGCAAAAACTGACTCGACGCAAAAGTCGACTGGATCGAGCTCGTGAACGTCGACTTTGCCAAGTACAATGACCCCACGACCAGGAAGGAGCTGGCCCAGGATCTTCTCCAGGCCGTGACTGAGCATGGCTTCCTCACAATCTCAAACCACGGCATCTCAGATGAGCTCTACGAGTCTCAGATGAGCCTCGCACACGCAGTCATGACCCTTGAGCCCGAAGAGAAGCTCCCATACGAGGCCACGCCAGAAGAGGATGCCAGTGGTCTTTACGTAGGCTTCAACCCTTCAGGCGAGCGCGGCATCAAGGGCGGGTTCCACAAGACCGTAAGTCTGTTCGAACAGCTGCTATCAAGACTTTAGCTGATGCAGCTCTCAAGCTCGATCATTACAACATCCTTGTTCATGATCCCGAGAACCATTCGCACCCCAAGATCTTGGAGCCGCACATGGACGAAGTGCGCCAAACCATGGATATAATCCGGAACAACATCCTGAAGAAGCTCCTGGTACTTGTGGCAATGATCCTTGACGTCCCGGAAGAGGTTGTGCTTCGCACGCACGCCTTCGGCAAAGAGAGCACCGAGTATCTCCGCTACGTATGCATCACTTCGAAGTATCAAGTTGCTGCAGCTGATTTGCTATTCACAGATGATTTACAACCCGCGCACGGAAGAGGACAACCAGAGGTACCGCGATCTCTACCTCGCTGGACACACAGACTGGGGCACGTTCACCTTCCTCTTCTCGCAGCCCATCTCTACGCTGCAAATTCTTGACAACCACGGACAGTGGAAGTGGGTTCAGGTGAGCTTCTATCCCGGCTGACTGCTGAAACTGAGACAGACCATTGACATCTTGCAGTATCTCCCGAACGCTCTGGTCGTCAACGTGGGCGAAGCCCTCGAGCTCATGACGGGCGGATTCTTCAAGGCCACAATCCATCGCGTCATCAAGCCTCCGCAAGACCAAGAGAGGGAGAAACGCGTCGGCGTCATCTACTTCACACGCCCTGTGAACGAGGTTCCGCTGAAGCCCATTGACTCGCCGCTGCTCAAGAGGCTGGGCCTCGACAAGCCGCTTGATCCTGTGGTGTACACCATGCCTGACTACCTCAATGCGAGGAAGCACGGGTACAAGAGGTTGGACTTTGACAATGACAGGCCGAGGCAGCAGGGAGTTCATGAGGATCCGTTCCACGGAGAGTACCATGATCCCCAGGGATTCAAGGCGCTGGGTAAAGAGACGGTACAGACCAGTGTGGCGGTTTGAGCTTTACTATAGAAGCGTCTGCTTCGGTTTCCAAATTGAATACTTTCTTCATTACTAAAGGCTATGGCCCGGATATAACCGTGAATCTCTTCCGCCTTTGGAAAAGTGCTTGAGGGCTTCCAGCACGACCGGAAACACGGCACTGGAGATGCCTTCGCACGTAGTAAATGTTTCTCTTACGTTGCATATACAGCATGTCCAAAGCGGAGAGCGCCCGGCTAGGCTAACGGCGTCACGGAACAGACGGAAAGATGCACACACGGCCTCCAAAGTGAAAGCGGGGTGCATGATGGCCTGGAAGAAGGTACGTAATATGCATGCAGTAGCAGTTTCCCACAGTTTCCCATCCAGATGGACAGCAGTTCGTGTGGTGGACAAAGGTGGAGCTCCACCTCGCGCGCGTCCACCCCCGCATTCTCGCCGATCCACACGTCCACTCCACGCAAAGTCCACCTCATCCACACTGCCCCATCACGGCTCAACTCTCCAGTACCGAGAGCTGCAGCACCAGGAGCAGCCACAAAATGGCACTCCAAGCATTTCCAGCAATGCCCATGCTTTCCATTGCAGCTCCAGCTTCATACCCCCGCATCCACACCCGACGAACCGAAGAACAGCACCTGGTTACTCTGCGATGTCGTTTGGCAAGCTTTACAACTACCCCAAGGCCCCTCGGGCCACCATGTGCCTTTATGTGGCCGAGCTGAACAAGCTCGACATCGAGCACGTCGAGGCATGGCCGATCAAGGTCAACCCGGCCAAAGGCGGTGTTGGCGACGCCTACCTGGCTAAATTCCCCACGGGCAAGGTTCCTGCATTGGAACGCCCAGACGGATATCTCCTCTACGAGTGCATTGCAGTCACATACTACCGTAAGACAGTACCCCTTCAGCGTCGAGACCGACTAGGCTGACGAACATACCTGCAGTCGCCAAGCAAAACCCTCAAACCACGCTGCTGGGCTCCACGCTGGAGGAGGAGGCAACAATCCTCCGCTGGTCCTCGTTTGCCAACAGCGAGCTCCTCCCGCCCATCATGAACTGGATCAACCCCGTCATCGGCAAGGCGCCTTCCAGCCCTGAGATCTTGGCGGCGGCAGAGAAGGGCAGCGAGGCTATGCTTGACGTCGTGGCAAGAGAGCTGAAGAGCGGGAAGAAGTTTCTCGTGGGATCGGGGCTGACGATGGCGGATCTGTTTGTTGTTGCCGCACTTGCGAGGGGTTATCAGTTTGTAAGTGTCCCGATACCGTGTCCCTCTCGGTGCATTGCTGACAATGCTTGAACAGGTGTTCGCGAAGGAGTGGACAAAGAAGAACCCTGAGATACATGAGTACTACTGGCGCATCAAGTCGGATCCTGTATATGTCAAGGTAGACGGAGAATCGTATGTTCTGGAGAATGCGGGAGACAAGGCGCCGGCGTAGCGGCTCCATCAGGCCATTCTTATCTTCGGACGCTTCACGCCAGGAACCATCCACTTTCTTCTACCAACATAGACATTGAATGAACTTGAACCTTCTTCTTCAACCACACCTGCCCATCTCCACGAGCCGCACACCATCTATCAGCCATCAGCCCCCCTCACCGCCGCCGCATACTCCGCCGCGCCGGCCACCGCCTCGTCCACAATCGCCGCCTCCCACCGTCCCACCGGCCACACGCTCCTCCTTAATAACGCCTCCCTCACCCACTCCAAATACTCCACCTCCGCCCCCAACACCCCCTCCCCGCCCGCCCCCTCCCCCCGACCCTTGCGTATCCCCGCCATCACGCTCCGCAACACAAACCCCGCCGGATCGCACCTCCCCGCCTTCCCCTCCCCCCTCGCCGCCTCCCCCATCGTCAACCGCACAATCCGCCACCCAACCAAACAAATCTTAAACGCCAACAACGTCGCGAACGGATTCTCCCCCTCCGCCCCCGCCCCCACCCGCCCCAGCGCCCCCTCCAGATCAGCCAGGATGCGGAAAACGTCCCTATCCTCATAGACGTCGCGGTTCGCGCGCCGACACCGCGGCCGCGCCAGGTGCCCCGCCGTCGCGATCGCGGCGGGCAGGTTCGTCTCGACGACGCCGGTGACGAGCAGCGCGTCCGGGTGCGACAGCGTCAGCGACGTGTAGCGGCACGCCAGCCAGAAGGTGTGCCAGAGGGGGTGGGAAGGCGTCTCCGCCGCCGCGGGCGCCAGCTCGGCGACGCTGCGCAGCGCGCACGCGAGCTGGGTGTGCTGGGCGTCGGGGAGGATGGAGAGGGGGCGGTGGGGCTGCTTGGGGCGCGAGAGGAGGCAGGTGGCGTGGGTGAGTTCGCGCGCGGTCATTTGGAGTTGGGTGACGAGGATGAGGGCGGCGAAGGGGGAGTGCCAGAGGAGGCGGAGGGGGGGCGGGGCGCGGTGCGGGTGGAGGAGCGCGGCGGTGCTGGAGGAGAGGGGGCCAGAGGCGGGGGCGGCGTCGTCGGCGAGGCGGTCGTCGCGCTCGTTGAAGGAGCGGAAGTGCTGGTGGTGGGTGGAGTGCCAGGTGGCGGCGGTGGGGGCGGCCCAGAGGTCGTCAGCGCTCGGGAGGTCGTATTTGAGCTCCAGGGCGGAGATCTGGGGGCGCAGGTTGCAGGCGATGGAGAGCTGGGAGTCGAGGAGGTAGATGGATTAGATGCATCTGGGGTGGGTTAGCGGGGTGGGTGGGAGGGCGGCGGGGTGGTTGCGCGCCTCTTTCGGGACTCCTCTTGGATGAAGTCGAGCCAGCGTTTGTGCACCTCGGCGGGCTCGTCCTCGGTCACTACGGGCATGAGCTCGGGGGACTCTGGGGTTCCCAGGCGGGACGCGTGGCCGTCGTGGGTCATCTGCAGCTCCCTGATGGCACCCACGAGACTGCGGTGGATGTGTTGGGCCTTCGACAGCAGGGTGTCATCGCACACGTAGATGCCGTACACCTCCAGAAGGATGTATGCCTGGAGGACCCACGTCTCTTGGAATCTGCTGCGGTCTTCCTTGGTCTGGGCGCGGATGATGTCAGTCGACCTTCAGTCTCTCTTCCTTGGGGACGAGTAGAGCGCCTACATATTCTTCCAGAGCGTTATATCCGTCTTCGAACAGTTTTCTGCTTGTTGCATACCTTGGGTCTGTTGCACCGTACAAGGCGCCTATACACATAACGGCGCTGGCCAATGCCTTTGGTGCTGTATCCAAGTCGAAGCTTGGTTCATGCAGGGTTGGCATTGTCGGATGGAACTTCTTGAAGAAGGCCTCACAGTTCTGTGATTCTCTGGAGAATATCAGTGGAGGTCCTGCGCAAAGGGTAAGCAGCACCCACGGCGTTACTCTTTTCACCGGCAAGCTCGAAAGCGCGAGGTACAACTCCTACATGCGCACGAGTGATTAGCCTGGCCCGTTTTGTTGGAGAGGGAAGCAAAGCTCACCGCGTCCTCGCTATCCTGGCCTTGGGCCGAGGGTAGACACAGCTCGTCCTCGAGAGATTGCCAGGACAACGTGGGCAGTATCGTCTCGATCGAAGGATGGCAGTTGCGAATATGTCGCTTCCTTAGGTCACTGGTTCTGTTCGTAAGTCTGCATATCTCGAATGCTGCAGAGACCGACTTCACCTACCTCCGGGAAAAGCGAGCGTCGCATTGCGGGCACGGGTAGGACCGCGAAACAGCGCTGGGATGGTCTAGTAGAGCGGCCATCAGAATCTGAACTGTATCGAGGGAGACCGACCAGAAGAAGGATATGAAAGCGCTTACGTGTTTGTACATGCCGTTTCAAGTTTTCCTACGACGTAGTCCCACGGTCAGTACGGTCTGCTCCAGCCTCCGGGCACTTCACGGGCGTTCTACTTGGCGAGTGAATGGGCGTTCGCACGCTGAACACTTGAACGGCCGAACGAGAGATTTTGACATTGTGACGGCGTTCAAACACGCACGACAGAAGAATTGCTCAACGCCTTGTGTTCCTGGTCCGACAGCCAGCAATGCGGACGCGGGGAAGCTCGTCCAGAGCTACGCTTATCAGCCTCCCACCCCCACTCCTCGGCCCCACGCTCCCCAACCGGCCGCTTCCCCAAGAGGCACCCTACAGCATCCAATACGCCGTCCCAACCGTCGCCGCAGCCACGAACAGCGCCAGCACACCCACCCCGGCTTCATCCCCCGGCTCCGCGTCGGCACCAGCTCCCGCCCCGCCTTGCTCGTGCCGCCCGCCGCCGCCCCTGACACGGGCGAAGCGACCCCACCCCGCTCAACCATCAGCGCGCCGACGTCGCAGGCGGTGCGCGGCTCCCACGCGACCTCGATCACGACGGCGGCAGCGGCGGTCGGGTCGAAGCCGGTGGCGAAGCGCTTCTCGGAGCGGGCGCGCCAGACGGCGGCGCCGGTGTGGTTGGACGTGGATGCGAGGAAGACGCCGTAGACGCAGGCGCGCTGCGGGGGGGTCGGAGCGCGAGTGGTTGGCGTCGAGGACGATGGCGGCGGTGGCCGAGGGCGCGGAGAGGGTGGAGGTCGAGGCCCGGGTGGCGTGGGTTGCGTTGCGGGCAAGGCGGGCGCTGAGGACGTCGTTGGAGATGGCGGGTTTGTAGGTCCGGCCTTTGTTGCGGGATAAGAGCCTGGGCGGTCAGCTTTTCTGTGCTGTTTTTTTTTTTTTTTTTGTGTTGGAGGGGTGTGGACGTACTGCCATCGCGGCCCGCCACCGCCCTCGTCGGTGGCCCACCGCGAGGTGAGCCAGGAGGCCTGCTGGCCCCTGTGGTTGGGGAAGCGGACTTCCGCGGCGGACGTGGCTGCCAGAGCCCAGAACAGCTGCTGGTCGTTGGCTTCCGGCTTTGTTTGATTCTGCGGCATGAAGTCGTGCTCGGGGCCTGCCTGGTGCAGTATGGCTTGTTTGGTCGCTTCAACGTACGAGTTGTCGCCGGTGTAGTACCAGTAGTCCACCATCGTCATGAACGTGGCGCCCGCGTGCCACCAGTGGTATGGATCTGACAAGTTGTCTATGTTGCTGGTTAGCTGCCATTGCATTTGAACCAGAGGGCGAAGCCCGTGCGATTACCTGGGACGTCGTCAGTGTTGTTCCCCGTGTAGGAGCTCACTATGCCGTAAGCAACAATGAAAGAGACATTTCGGATGTATTGCGCTTGCGTGATGTCAAGCTCCCAGCCAGTAACAACATGGTGGAGCGCAAGCAATGCTGCTTGCAAAGTGAGCAAGCCGGCGGTCCTGAAAGTCATTTTCATGCGATGCAGTCAAACGTCAACTCTGTAGTCCACACATTTTTGAGCTCTAAACAGAAGGGACGAACTCATGCACCTCCTCCATGTTTCAAGGCTTGATCTGTCGTCGGTGGGAGAGGCCGTTGCTGAGCCCAAGTGGATCTATACGAGTCGGTTGTATGTGTGGGGTTGCCTGAAGGAGGTGCTCATCTCGGCTGCAACCTTAAGCAGTGCAAGGCAGAATCGACGGAAAAATAAGAAATTCTTACATTGTTAGCGCTTTTTGACAACACAAAACCTCTCGAATACGGGGTGTAACCACTCCAAACTTACTGGGGCAACGCACCGGTCAGTGTCCGGGGGAAGTGATCTGATTTCGGCACAGCCGGTATCTCAGGTTTGGGTCTCCTGCTAGCATGCTGGCTGGGGCTCATACGGGGACCATGTCTGACCGGAGCGTTGCCATCAAACCTCTTCCAAAGCAGCCCCTGAGTCCTCCAAGGTTCATAGCTTTGAGAGGAGAAGCCACTCGGTGAAACTAGGTCTCGGAAAATGGCAAACACCGATTCACGTCGACGAATCCGTATGTTCGATTTAAAAAAAAGCTGGCCCAAGTCCTACAGCAGTAGGCGAAATAGGTAAACCATTATACCGCCGGCTTCTGGAATTTTGAAACGAATTCTCACGGCCTCTCTGGTGGCATGGCTCAAAGGGTCCGTTGTTTCGCGTTACGCAGATTGGGCCTCTCGTTGTTACGGCGCAGCCTCCACAGGTTGAGGAAGTTAAGGATCAGCCCCGCAGGGAACAACAGAAGTCGGAGTCATAAGGATCCGAGGTCACGTGACCCTCGCGATCAGTTGGACCCACCCGCTCAGTTGCCAAGGCCAACTGAGCAGATAGAGTCAACTGAGCCGATACGCTCAGTTAACTACCCTCGATCAGTTGCCAAGGCCAACTGATCGCGCTCTACCAACTGAGCACATAGATTGTAGACACTCTCCTACATGTATATAAACCACACTCCTTAGATAGCTTTGACCTTCGTGGTCAACTTCAATAATCAATCTACACCATTGATTAGTAACACGGCCTTCACACATAGTGTTCTGTCACGTGTGTTCGTCACTCCGTTCTCTCACACCCTCCCTTGTACCCACTCAAGGTAAACCCCCATACGGCTTACCACCCTCTTTGGTGTTTGATCCTTAGAGGCAGAGGCCCGCCGTTACACTCGTCTAATTTTAGCCCCAGCGGTGCAGCACTGCCCCCTCCCCCGCAGTTAGTCCCTGCTGTAGCAGCGCGGGACTATCAAACATGAGCATGGACTAAAACGAGGCTGTGTACTCAGTCTACTATTTTCTACGGCACTTGTAGGGCTGTGAGACTACCCGGAGCTTAGCACCGGCAACGCAAAACCGTTTGTCACCGAGCCGGTAGTCTTCACATGCAGATCACTAGAGCCCACACTCCGGCTTTGAAGATATCGAGCAAAAAGTAAGCTGCTTCGTTTGCTTCAGCTGACTTTGGGAGTTCATCGCCATCTCGTCTGGCATTATCTGTTCTGAATCAAAAGTTGTCGTCAAAGCCAAATCGAAGCTTGTCTTTCCGTCTGTCTGAACAGTAAAAAGGTAAGTAAGTTACCCGTGCTTTCAAACCACAGCATTTTCAAAACCCACTAGAGGAATATCAAGTATCTACTAATCGACCGTGTCGACGTCTTGTCCAGTAGGAACCCTCGCAACGTTCTCAGGGGCCCGGTCTTGGTACTAATAGCCAGAGTATGGCGTGGCCGAGGGTCATCACCTTTGCGGATGATCTATCATTCAAAGCCTTATCCTGTAGGTCGTTATTGGCCACTGCAAGAGATACTGTAATCTACCAGTTGTTCCAACGGGTCTTAGGGAGACCCTATCCTCCTCAAGGTGCCCTTCACTGACGAGCGGCGTCCGAGGATAGACCACCACCCAGCCCTAGTGGCATTTCATGTACGCGGAGAGATCGTCCCGATAGGGGCTCCCAGTATGTTCGCTCCCTAGGCCTTGACTGCAGTATGCGCATACTAAGACGCCGCCGATTCGCACGTTGAGGGTGTGAAGATGAGACGACGGGAGGGTTTCCGATCGCGACCGATATTGAGGCTTTGATGGCACACACTCTGCGCAGTGGATTGCGACGTACTTCGTTTGTCGGGAAATGTGTCCTATATGGCGACTACGCCGGTTTCGGTGTCGCCGAGGAGCCTGTATCTGTGACGGTTTAGACCGTAAGGTGCCTTTGGATAATCCTGCGGCGAAGCGCATGCGAGAAGCAAGCGAAGCGGTTGCTCCTCGCAACTGTTGGTCCATGCGTAGCGACGAGTGTTTATTAGCGACCTTTCGCTCGTTTTGACTGTTCTCTCTTTTCTCCTTAGCTTAGTCTTCTTGTAGAAAGCAATGCCACTGCATTTCCGCGAGCGCACCGGATGCAAGCCCTCACAGTATCTCACACATCAGCAGCCTTCCTCAGTCCCGGCATGCGGATACCGTAGAGAGAACTAACCTTGCTTCCACAGCTGCGAGACCGTCAGTCCGTCAACAGAGGCTCAGTCTCAGTGGGTATACTGTTGCTGTTGCATGCCAGGTGGCTCGCAATACCTTCGGGTCCGTAGAGTCGTGAGTTGGTTGCGAAGCTGGTGGACGAGAAGTCAGTCGGCTCGGTCCAGCCTGACCATGCGAGTTTGTTTTCAGAAGCAGAAACAGCTGAGGCTTGTTGATTAAGCAATGACGGTGCGGCTGGGTGACTCGCGTGTGGTGGCGGGGATGAGATGAACTCGCCCCCTTTCAAAGATTATATAATCCAAACGAAACGGTCTTTTCTCTTTCCATCTCCAGATTTCGCAACGAGGCACCATACGCAGATATTCGATGAACGTGTGAGAGTTATCAATGATTTCTCTACCACATTCGCTCTTCCCGTCTACCATCTGGTGTGGTCACCCTGATAGCCACAGCTCGTCTTCATTCGTCTCGAGCTCCTGAAAATGGGGAAAAGCCGAAAATTCGAGCGCTTGGACCTTGCTGGACTCTAAAATCCGAAGTCAGCCTTGTGGCGATGTCCCGTGCGGTGTAGTATGAGATCAAGTTCGGGTCTATCGGGACACCGGGAGCTATCCACTTGCCGAGCAACCCAAGCGCCCTTTCACAGCCTCACAGCCTAGTTAGGTGTCTCCATTAACTTCTTTTAACACAGCCAAATCGCTTTTTGGCTGTTTCATGCTGTCGTGTGTACTTGCATTAACGAAGATCAAGGTCGTGAAACCACATTCTTAGACCGAAGGCGGCGTTAAGCTAAATGCCATTTACAAGGATGGATTCTTCACATGTGCAAAGTCATTCTAATTGTAATATCATCGCAGCGAGTCAATCTCACAGTCCGCTTAAATAGAAGAGTCACGTCAAAGTGGAAGTCATGACCAGTGCTACTCAAGCTTGAGTCTGAGTATCCGCACTATGGGGCACACACTTGATGAGGCAGGGGAACACAAATTCCGAAAAATGCCACAAACCTCTTCAGTCTCGAGCGACAAGAGCCCAGACTACTATTACACACGGCATGACATGGAGATAAGCGCCGGTGTCTTCTTATTGATGGCTTGTGTACAGCCACTGCGTCGAGGCAGCAGTTACAGCATGGCCAACGCCCAAGACCCTCTCCTAATGCCATTCGTGGAACGGATACGAGAAAGCTCCCGTAGGAATATCGAGACTATGGTCGTGATATTGCACAGTCGGGTTGGTGATCTTTGCTCGTACACCGCGCCGTTTCTTGGCAGGCTCACACGAGGCATACTGCAATGTCGCCGCTCCTGACCGCTAGCCCTCCACGCCGCAATGCTGCCGAGGACAGCCCCCTCCTGCCACATCCCATCAGCTTAACAATGGCTGCCTCTGGCTGTTGGATGTCCCTGATCGTGGACTTTCAACAATTCATTCGTTCCCCACCCTCCAGCTGACAGTCTCCGGGTTTGACATCGCAACTCAGGGACAGACTCAAGACTGCACACCCTCCAAGGACCACCAGACCTACAATGAAGTTTCCCGGTTGCTTCTAAGCAAGAAGAATTCGGCCGCAAAGTCCTGGTAGTTGCGTTGCTATATTCACTTCTTGCCTGGAGTCTCCTTCACCTGCTCAAGAAGCCCATCTCGCTCTTGCTGCAGCCAGCGAAAAACTTCCCAACCGTCCACATCAACAACTCGAAGATCCCCAAGATCATTCATCAGACGTACCGAAACCACAGTATCCCGGAACACTGGAGGACAGCTCAACAGAGCTGCGTGGACTTGCACCCAGACTACGAATACAAGGTACGTGTGTGGTGTCGCTGCTATGCGGTATCGCAGACGCATTTACTGACCTCCTGTGACAGTTCTGGACGGACGAAGACGCCGACGAATTCATCGCACAGGAGTACCCGTGGTTCCTCGAGACATGGAAGAGCTATCCGCACCCGATTCAGCGTGCAGATGCCATAAGATACTTCGCGCTCGTTCATTTTGGAGGAATCTACATCGACCTCGATGATGTGCGTTTCACAGCCATAAACCTGCCTGAATACCAACTGACGTCTGTGCGGAAACTTCAGGGATGCAACTATCGCCTCGATCCCCTTCTGCAGTTCCCAGCGTAGCTGCCGCTGACCGCACCTATCGGTGTCAGCAACGACGTTATGGGAAGCGTCCCGCACCATCCGTTCTTCGAGATGGTCATCCTCGCCCTCAAAGACTACAACACAAACTGGAGATCGCCGTATCTCACTGTCATGTACAGCACTGAGCCTCTGTTTCTGTCAGAGCTGCGGGAGGAGTACCTGTCGAGGGAGGCGGCATCTCCTGCAGAAGAGCTGTTCACCTTGATGCCCAAGGACTACGACCGGAACGGAGAGAGCATGTTTCACAGCTTTCGCGGCAGTTCGTGGCACGAGGACGACGCGAAGATTATATTCTGGATGGGAGATCACTGGTTAGGGTTGACTTTGCTCGGATCTTCTGTCGCAGCTCTGGTATTCGTTTCCCTCTGGAAGTGCCACAGACGTATTTTAAACACTCCCAATAATTGCCCCTGGTCACTAAGGCCTACACATAGACGCTAGACTTTCTTTTGTAGACCCATCTCTAATGAAAACCCAAGTATGTTTTTCCGCGTCTCACGATGCCAAGAGCAAATGGTGCGTCCAAGAATTTCCCGCTAAGTTTGCCTGAGGAAGGAATTTCCGACAGTGGGATGATCTCTCGTTTACGTAAAGTAAAATGGTTAAGCAATAAGAAACTTTGGCAAGGCACACTTGGTGTACTCCTTATTTCAAAGCCAATCGGGCCGGATACGCCGAGTCGGCCGAAACGGTGAAAACACGGCGGCGACCGTCACACTCCCACAGTGGAGCTTCCCTCTCTTGATGAATAACAGGAAGGACCTGTATTCTGTCCATTTGAAGTTTTCGAACTCTACCCAGGGCCACTGAGCCTCGGTCCTATCCATGTTCGTGGGATCCCAAGTATTCAGTCTCGCATTAGCAGCTCACAACTGATCGACTTTTCTCCAAACGCATCGTTACCCTTTATATAGTTACCATTCTTTGTCGGTTGGCATATTCGAAGTTCGTCGTGATTCGAACTGTTGAAGCCTCCTTCGTTGAACATAATGCAACAAACGCACCGCTCCACGCAGCAGTCGCTCTCCCCATTCCCCCTCTTCTTGGCAATTAATGCAAGCAAGGCGATTCATTCCGGTGCAGCCACTCCATGCCCAAGATGTTACGCGAAACCGACTAGTCTGTGAGTTGTGGCACCAGCATCTTCGAACCACCATTGAGACTGTCATAGCACAAAGAACGCAACACACGGAAAACCTGGTCAATCAAGTAACACTTCCAAAGCCACCGCCGTAAGTGTCAATTTCGCAGTAAGAAGCAAGGCAGAAACGGGTGTGACGTTGTGCCTGGAGATCAGTTGACGCCTGAGACGCCCGTTTATGAATGTCCCGGTTTCCAAGCGGCACTCCTCCAGCAGCAACTTCCACAACATATCGACCTCGTGGTGAACATGAAGCCTTTCGCCTGCCTAATCACTGCAATCTCGGTGGTCGGTCTGACTCTTGCGCAGAGGCAACCGTGCTATAACCAGTAGGACTCTTGTCGCCCCTCTGCGCTTGACGCTGTTTGGCTAACTTAAAGAACAGCGCCGATCCAGACCACGGCATCAAGAACTTCTGTCAATGTATGGATGGTAAGTATGCCGTGCAGGTGCCCTGGATGTCTGTGATCGACAGCGCTAATAGTCTCACCTATAGGGACATGCTGGCAGCCGGGGAGGAACCACAGCTGCCGCCCTTTGGGTGAGCGGATTCCTCGGTGTCCCTGGGGTGGGCATGCTGCTTTACCGCGCAACTGGACTGCGTAAGACTTCAAGTCCGACTGTATTTTCGAAGGGCCCTCAGCACGACTTCTGAATAATCATCTGCAATCTTCTGCCTTTGCGTTGGCCCAGGTGCCTTCAAACCTGATCGTATCAGCTGAAAGCGAGAGGCGCCTTGGTGTCGGTGACGTGACAGTTAGGCAGCAGCCTCCATGATGCGTGTTAAGCAAAATCAAGCCGCGCCGAGCGCCATGTGAGCAAGCTTGGCCTGAAAACGGCTGCAGACAGCAATGCCAGACACAGCTCCACAGCGGGCTCATTCCTTCAGCAAGCCACCTGCTATCTCCAGGCCCCGCACGCTGCACTGCTGTTTGGTTATAGGCAGGATGAAGCGGCGGTCTTGCCCGAGGTGGGCGATCATCCCTGCCCTTGTCCCGTTCGGGATTTTGCTCGCGGGCCGCCCGCATTGCCGAGACCAAAACGGGCCCGGCATCCTCCAACCACGCTCTGCCCTCTGATAGCCTTTCTGCAGTCAGCTTATTCAGTCGCAAATCTTCTGCGACCGTTTCGACCTTGCAGGAAAGAAGTGAGAGGGGGAATGGGTGGAGCACTGATAAAGTATTGAGCCGTGCTGTCGCCTGGGAGCCTTTTGCTGGGAAGAACCCTCTGTGCAAGCCATGGAGAGCGCGCCTCGCCAGGACAACTACAGCACTCTCGAGGTGGACAAAGAGAAGAACCGGGATCTGCCCGTGGCCAAAGAAGACGAAGCCGACCTTCCGCAGGCCATCGACCACGACGCGCCCGAGGTTGTCCAGAAGAAAGAAGCAGCGCCGGCCGCTGCAGCGCGTCCGAGGAAAATATGTGGTCTCAGTAGAAAGGTGTTCTGGATCATGCTCGCAGTCGTCATTTTAGTGATCATCGGAGCGGCAGTTGGCGGCGGAGTGGGCGGGTCACTGGCGCACAAGTCCAAATCCTCCCAGCCTTCCGGGCCCCCGCAGATCCTTCCAGGCTCAAACATTGCAGCAATCAACTACACCGACAGCCAGAACGCTACCCACTACCGAGTCTTCTTCCAGGCCACCACAGCTGTCATCTACCAATCCGACTTCGACTCATCCACCTCGACATGGACCGTCTCGCCGGCCCAGGCATCCGACAACACGACCGCCCTCGTTCCAATGAACGGCACGTCACTCAGCGCCCATGTAAACATACAGGACGACAACAACGTACGTCTCTCTCCTTGTACCCCCACACACTCTCCCACTAACCCTCCCCACAGATCGACTTCCACCTCCTCTTCATCGACTCCGACAACACCATCCGCGAGCTCACCTCCAACCTCACCTCCCCTACCTGGCGCTCCGGCTCCTTCAAACAAACCCTCCCGGTCGTCAACTCCTCCATCGTCTCCTCCGGCAAGCAATGCGCCCACTGCAACCCCAACAACACCCTCATCTTCCAGGGCCAACAGAACAACGAAAACACCCTCAACGCCGTCAACATCACCGACACCGACACCGACACCACCAAGCTCATCGCCCGCACCGTCAGCCCCGTCCTCGGCAGCGGCATGGCGCTCACCCACCTCCTCCCCGACGCCACCAATCCCGCCGCCACCTTCGCGCTCTACGTCAACGCCGGCAGCCTGCTGGAAGTAACGTACAACCTGAGCTCGCAGACCTGGGACCTGCAGGACGCCATGGGTAAGCTTCCGCCCCGCCCCCGCCGCCGCCGCACCCCCGCTGACAGCAGCGCGTCGCAGCAACCGACGGCGTCGTGGCGTCGCTGGGCGGGGCGGCGCGCCTGGCCGCGTGGTGCGCGGTGCTGGACGGGCAGCGCGCCGTCACCGTGCTGGCGACGACGAGCGGCGGCGGCGTGCAGCTGGTGGCGTGGAACGGGGGGGCGGGGCGAGTGGGGTGGACGCAGAGGAGCTCGGTGGAGGGGTTGGAGGGGGTGGTGCGGGATTCGGGGATTGCGTTTAGTGAGGATGGGAGGGTGTACGCGTTTGAGATGGGGGTGGGGGGCGGGGCGGTGTTGGTGGAGTGGGGGTATGGGGGTGGGGGCGCGTTTGAGAGGGTTGGGGTGGTGGATACGGCGATTGTTTGAGGGAAGTGATGTGGCGTGGTGAGAAGCGGAGGGCTAAGAGGGGAAGCAATGGAAAGAGAGGCAGACATCGTTCAACTTAGTACAAACTCATCCGCCTCATTCCGGTTCCCACGTTACCGCTTCTCCGTCCATAGCGCCTTCGACATGGCAGTCTCCAATGACGGCGTACGGTTGAAGCGTTCTCATCCTTTTCCAGAATTAGGGGAACGCGACACCCGTGGACGATGGCGATAGCATAATTTTTTTCACACCAAGAAAGTGCCATACCAAGCATGCCACTTTCACCCAATATTGTCTCTTTTTTGCTGTAGCCAGGAAGCCGCATCTTCCAAGTTCTCTGCCATTTCTGTGCCAGGCTCAAAATCATGATCGTGGTAACCCGCACACTCTCTTGCCATTGTTACCAATTCAGCAACAGTGCAATTCATATTCCATGAAGTGTTCGACAGCTCGCCAGTGGCTACTTCCAGACATCGAAGAAGGTCTGCCGCCGTCGTAGGCGGGAATATCCCACTTGACGTGAAAACAACACGGTCTATGATTTTTCCCCGCACGGCTAGTTGGCTCGGCGTCGGACTTTCAAAGTATTCATGCTTTCTATTCCTTGCGGCATTCAAACAGTTCGGTGAACACGACCAGGTAATCACTAGACTCAGAGGCCGACAATGCCCGCATTCCGACAGTTACTTTTGTCTGCCGCTGCCCGCGCCGCGCCATCAGGCATTCTCTTCCCTCGTTCTTCGTGTGAACATCAGGAATATCCATCATGAGTGTTGGCAAGGCGCCCGAAGTCACGGCCTCCGAGGCGTCGACGCCGAAGACGGCCCCCGAGCACCTTCCCGGCGGCCCGTTCGACCCCCGCATCGAACGCCGTATCCTGCGGAAGCTGGACTTCCAAGTCGTTCTGTTGCTGTGCCTCCTGTTCCTGGTGTCTTTCATCGACAGGTAGGCATCCCGGGTCCCCTTGTCGCGGCCGCCATCCTCACCGTGCTCAGGTCCAATATCGCCAATGCGAAGATCCAGGGCATGGACAAGGACCTGCACCTGCACGGCAACCAGTACAACATGACCGTCATGGTCTTCACGCTGGCCTACGTGGTCTTCGGCGTGCCGGCGAAGCTCGTGTTCAACAAGTGCGGCCCGAAGTCGCTCGGCGTGATGATGCTCCTGTGGGGTGAGGTGAGTCCATCCAAGCTTTGGCTAACGCCGTGCCTGGCTCGGCTGGCTGAATTCCTTCTTCAATGGCGAAGGTGTGCCCGAGACTGCACGGCATCTACACACCTGACAAGCGTAGCTGCTCGCAACCCTGATCGCGAAGACGGACGGCGTCGGGAATTACGAAGGATGGCGCTGGTGAGCATGCACGTCTCCAAAATCTCCGACTGGCGACACTCACGCATCTCGCCCCAGGATCTTCATCATCGAGGGCCTCCTCACCGTCGTCCTCAGCGCCTGCTCCCTCTTCTGGACCGTGCCCTTGCCCGAGCAGAGCACCATGTTCCCGCCCGAGGAGAAGTCCGTCCTTCTCGCCCGCGTGGCCGACGACGGCGGCGCGGTCCGCCACGACCAGCTCGACCCGAAACGCCTCCTCGCCCACCTGCTAGACTGGAAGATCTGGCTCTGGCACGGCCCGCTCCCCGCCACGACGCATTCCCCCACCAGCGTGCTCGCCTACCTGGGCGCCGAAGAAAACGCCGCGTCCGTCGTCGCGTTGCAGCCGTCCATCCTCAAGGGCCTCGGGTACACGGCGACGCAGGCGCAGATCCACTCGATCCCCATCTACGGCGCGTCGTTCTGCTTCTCGCTGGCGAGCACGTGGCTGTCGGAGCGGCTGCGGCGGCGGTACGCGTTCGGCGCGCTGGGGGCCGGCGTGTGCATGGCCGGGCCGCGCAGCCCGCGCGTGCGCTACATGGGCATGTTCTTCGCGACCGCCGGCCCGTAGCTGACGATGCCGATCGTGGTGGTGGTGAATTCGGGCTGCAGGTGGGCAGGGTCCCGTCAACTCAATACGATCTGGCTTGGCCAGGCCATTTTGGTGGTTTCCGTTGGTGTGGGCCTTGACTCCTGCTCCTATTCCAGATACCACGGGTGCTCGGGTTTGATAGATTGGTGGATGTTGGAATCATTGTTTCATACTTTTGCAGTCGAGTTGCGCATATGACGTGACTTGCGCAGGGAGGGTCTGCTTAACTGTTGGAATATTGATGAGGACAGTCAAATGAGTGAATTCTTCGTGAAGAGGTGAGAGAAGGGGGGGAGGTCCCCTTCTTAACTGTCTCACAGCGAGAGCTAATTACATAAGATTGTCATGTGACCTAAATCCAACATTAACCAAGTCCGGATGTTTCACTTCACTGCCAAGTACTTCGCCACTTCGTCACTATGCTTGCCAGATTATGAAAGAAGACTCTGCATGCTTCTACGCCGAAATTCATGTTGCCTTCTCGTACGGATTTTTGCCATCTATGTAAAAGGGCACCCCGCGTCCGCCCACCGGTGCGCCACTTTTGCCGGCTGAAGCGAGGCAATAGAACAGCACCTTCCTCAACTCCTCCTTCCAATATCACGTATGCTAGATCACAATGTAGCTTTTACTCGCGGATAGACGCATCGGATAAAGGCTGAATGCACGATGGGAACGAGGACAGCAGACACAAAATTGGAATATGTAGAGTGAGATGGGCCAGTGCTGTTTTTTATGTCTGCAACACGCATCCACAAGGAGAGAGAGGACAAGGAACCTGAAGCAGCAATCCGTTCACCTACTCCTTCATTTTTAGGTGCTCGTAGGGGACTTTCCTCAGGAGTGGACGGAAGGTATCGGCCACCGACGTGGCCATGGAGGGGCGTTTAGGAGTATACCAATTACTTGACGGCCCGATGTATGTTCCGATCTGTCTCACTTGTGCCGTTTTAGGCAATTGGTCTACGACAACCCCTCCGCAAGACTTTCTTTTCTCAACGAATGCGTAATGGACACAGAAGTCCGGATTAGTTCTCGTTGATGATCCGAGGAAAGTTGATAGCAGGCTGTATTTGGTGCAGTTTCAACTTTCCCACTGCTTTCGGCTTTATCAGCTGGCTTGAGTTGCTACTCTCCGCCACGCGCTTCTCCACACAGCCGCACTGATGCTAGTACATTCTTCAATCGTCCCAAACTTTGGTATATATCTATCCACATCCCCTTCGGAAGCGCCTCCGGGCTTTCACAGAAGCTGGCAGCAATCCCGGACAACGTCAAGCAGCATTAGGAATGTCTCAGAATGGCAGCAATGTACGCAACATCCGCAGTGCGCACCCCATCCGTCCCGCAAGCCTAACAGCTCGACCCAAAAGCACCAACCCCACGCCTCCCGCGCCACCGCCATCCTCGTCGGCAACATCATCCCCCAAGCCCTGGCCTCCCTCTTCGTCATAGCCCGCATCGCATGCAAGCTCCACCTGGACCGCCGCCGCACCTGGGGCCACGACGACACCGTCATCTGCCTCTCGTGGGCGACCTCCCTCTCCCTCACCGTCATGTCGTGCCTCCAAACCCGCTACGGCGCCGGCCAGCACATCTACAACATCCCGCCCGCCTCGCTCAAACCCGCGCTCCAGCTCGCCTACGGCACGCTCCTCGTATACAACCTCGCGCTCGCCCTCACCAAAACCAGCGTCTGCCTCTTCTACCTGCGCGTCTTCGGCGGCGGCGCCGACCGCACCAGCCGCCGCCTCTGCGTCGCCTGCATCGCCTTCGTCGCCGCCTACACCATCCCGCTCGAGATCGTATCCGTCGTGCAGTGCCGCCCGCCCGACGCCGTGTGGGAAGTCGGCCGCACACCCTCCCGCTGCATCGACACCATGCCGGCGTTCTACGCCAGCGCGGCGTGCAACATCGCGGCGGACGTGGGGCTGATCGCGTACGCGGTGCCGCGGGTGCTGCCGCTGCCGGTGCCGCGGCGGCAGAAGGCCGTGCTGTTGTTTTTCGTGTCGCTGTGGTGGGTGTACGTGGCGCTCCCCCGCTCCCTCCCCCTGAGACGCCGGGCCACCGCTGATTTCTCGCCGGCAGGATCATCGTCGCCAGCGTCGTCCGCGTGGTGCGCGTGTCGGCGATCCTGCGCGCGCAGGACAAGACGTGGGTGTCGTACGACTCGAGCATCTGGTCGGCCGTCGAGGTCGACGTCGGGCTGGTGTGCGTGTCGGCGCCGGCGACGAGGCGGCTGCTGCAGAAGGTCGCGCCCGGGTTCGCGCGGTCGTTTAGGGCGGTTGGGAGTGCGGGTGGGAGTGGCGGCGGGAGAGAGGCTTCTGGTTCGTCGAGCACGCGGGTAGGCGGAAGTACTGCTGGCAAGCCGGAGGACGAACCGGGTAGTGTTGCGGTGCCGTAGGTCGGCGGATGACAGCGGGGTTGGTGGCGTGGTTGGTATTTCGGACTTCGGTGCTGTCGGCAAGTGATCATGTCAAACGTAACGGAGCGCACTCGAAATTTACGTTTGGGAACACTGTCTTGTTGTCTCCCAAAGCAAGAAGTCTAAGCCTGCTCTCCCATTCATCCATTGCCCAATCATTGGCCATCACGGACGAGATCTGCTGACGTCCTACTCATCTCTCAACTCTGCGTTCATATGGGCTCCCACATTTCAAGCGAGCTTGAGGTTCAAAATCCAGTCATGGTCGATACCGCCGCTGCTCGGAGGCACAAAAGTCTTCATCTCCTCCAGAGAAACGGCACCAGCCCCCGTCGTGTTGAGATACTCCCCGGTGCGCGGATCATACCACCTCGCGACGCCGGACCCTCCAGGCGCGCCGAAATGCGTCGCAAGAGCCCCCAGGTCGAGGCCAAACGCGTCGCCGTACCCAGCATACACCCAGCACTGCGACTTCCCGACGAGGCCCGCGACATAGCGGTTCGCCTCGTAGCCGAGCACGTCCGTCCGGTTATCCGGGGAGACGATGAAGCCGCGGTCCGGCTGCAAGCTGTCGAACGCTTCCCTGTCCAGCGACGAGAACAGCCTCCGCACGAAGCCGGACTGCGTGGCGCCGACGTAGCGCAGCGCGTCGCGCCACGACTCGTCCGCCGGCTGGTTGATCTGCGGCTCGATGTACAGGTCGGGTCGGGCGAGCTGCTCGGCCGGCGCGTACATCTGCCAGATGGCGTTGGCGCCGTACGTGAAGCCGGCGGCGCCGCTGAGGAAGGCGTTGTAGAAGCCGTGGCGGACGTGCGACGAGTTCCACAGCGGCCGCGACGTGTTGAAGCCCACGTACGCGCCTTCGTAGTGGTTCTCCAGGTCGACGACCGGCCCGGGGAAGGCGGCGCGCATGGCGATGATGTTCTCGTAGTTCTTGGTGCTGTCCCAGCCGGCCAGGACGTCGAATCCGGCGTCGAGCGTGGCGCTGTCTGGGATGTTGTGGCCGGACTGCACGGCGTCGAGAGAAACTTGACCGAAGCTGCCGTTCATGTACTGTGCGCAACGTCAGTAAGCGGGGTCTCTCTAGAGGGTAGATGGACTAACATTGTGGCCGTAGGGAAGTCCTGTCTCCGGCGTTGAAATCCACATGTTGGTGGGATGCCATGTGAAAAAGGGAGTGTAGCCCGCTTTCAGCTCTGCCTCCTCAAACCCTTTCACCATGCTGGCCCAGACAGAGCGAGTGTCAGTGATTGGCCCAAGCAGAGTGTCGGGGTCGAGAGACGGATCAGCTCTGAAGGCGTCTTGGGCGGCTGAAGCGTTGCAAGACCAGAAACCGTTCGAGTCGCCACCAATGATCTTGGGGAGGCCCGGGTAGCGCTCGCCCACGTATTTGCCGAAAGACTCGGCCGAGCTCCTGTTGAAGACAATAGGGCCGTTGTGCCATCCACAGTTTACCCAACGTCCCCAGGTGGGAACAAGAGCAATGAGGATACCGTGCTCGGCAGCCTGTTGGACTGCCCAGTCGACGTGCTCAAAGTAGGCTTCGTTAGGCTGCAGGGGGTCCGCGTCGTGCAGAGGGAGTTCGCCGTAGAAGTTGGGGAAAGTGGTTCCGTTCAGCTCGGAGATCACAACGGCTTGGACGACGTTGAATCCTTTGCTAGCTCGGTCCTGGAGGTAATGGGTGATTTCGCTGCGGTTCAGGCGGTGGAACAGCTCCCATGCTGTGTCAGCCTGCCAGAAGAAAGGCTCACCACTGCTAGTCCTGTGGAGGTAGCGGCCAGTGCTGGAAGCTGAGATGGCGAGGTCTTTCCAAGCAGCGGAGCTGATGGTGCGGGCGGCATTTCCTGCACCCGCGAGGGCAAGCAGGGAAAGAAGATAGTATGCCGTTCTCATGCTTGGGACGGGCGCTGTCAATTCCAGGCAAAGATGAAGTGCAGACCTGATCGACAGAAGACTAGGGGCCCGTCTGCTTTTGTATGCTCCGGTACGTCGGAATTCCCACTAGGCAAATACCGACATTAGGAAATGTGGGGAGAGAAGCAGGAGACACAGATCTCATGCTCTGTCCCGCGTTGTCCCGGGGTCGAAGCTGCAGCCCCGCAACGTTCATGCCCCGGTGCGGGGAGAGGCCCCCGCTCAGGTACACAGAGCCTCACCCTCGAAAGATGTGTGGCTCGATGCGAATATCGGCGGAGCTATCTCGGCTGGACCGTTTCCGAACAAAGTAACTCGAGGCTCCAACTAGCGTACTGGGTGGTCCTCTTCACCCGAAGTGCGGACTTACTCGACAAGTTCGGTCAACTGCCGCGATAGCAACGTCATCTCGACTGGTGCACTTAGGCCCGAAGGCCCATGATTGGTCGTAATGCACTGCACTATGCCGACTCGAACGAAATAATCTATAGCCGGCCCGAGCGGACGAAGCCCAACTGGATATACAATCCTCGCCAGAAACATAACACCAGAGGCTCCTTCAACACGACTACTGACAGTTTCAGTTGAGCTTTACTCGCACACTCTCTCGGGCTCCCAACATCATCTTTATTGGTGCCCTGAAAACCGAGATGCATTACACACGATCGCCTTTGCCCTCAAAATAATCTGCAACCGAACCGGACAGGGTGCAGCATATCCAGCTTGGCGTGGCTGAGCCATCGCCTTGGCGCATGCTTATATTGAAGACAACTTGCAAAGCTGACAGGCTTTCACATTTGAACGCAGGCTACACCGCCGGTCCACGTCATTGAGTAACCATTCGGATGAATCAGCAATATTACAGCTTCTAGTAATATCGTATCTTCAATCATATACCACCTCTGATGCGGTAAATGATGTTCGATCATGTTCTGAAAATGGATACTCACCAGGGGATAAAACAACATCCACACTTTATGCGGGTAAAGTAGCACTCTGCACACCTGCGTAGCAAAATCCACACCTACAAGGGGCAAGCCACGCCGCTTGTCTTGTACAGGACGCGCTAGGTGCTAATCCTTGGCGTGTTGTAGCAGAATCCACACCTCCCGCAGTTCCCGCTCCTGCAGCATCCATAAACCGCAACTCCCGCTCCTGTAGTATCCATACACCGTAACTTCCGCTCATACAGTCTTATACTTCGTGAAACTTACTCTTTCTCGCTAAAAATACGCGCTATCTTTTCTCTTCTTCTTACTTTTGTCTTCCTTCCTCACCTCCCTCCTACTAACGCGTCCTCCCACTACTCGTACCAACGCGTCCTCCCACTCGTACCAACGCGCTCTTTAGTATACTTACGGCAAGGCAGGCGAGGTAAGGCAGGCGAGGCAATATAGGCGAGGTAAGGTAGACGAGGTAAGATAGTAAAGAGATATAGAGTAGAATCTACACCTTCGTAATAAGGCGTTACAGAATCCACACCTTCGTAGCAAGGCGTTGTAGAATCCACACCTTCGCAGCGAGGTATTAAAAGATCCAGACCTCCGCAGCGAGGTGTTACAGAATCTACATCTTCCGCTCCGCCAGGCAGAGCAGACGCGTACGAGCCAGCTTTAGCTATCTATAGCTTGCATATAAATAGAGCGCATATGCGTCTACATGCACTAACAAGTGTAGATTTCGCTACGCAGGTGTAGAAAGTGCTACTTTACCAGCATAAGGTGTAGATGTTGTATTTTCCCGTATTCATAAATGACCTGCTCGTGAAGAGAGGTTGTGAAGTCACCAATAGTCGAGAAGTGAGAGTAGTAAATAGTTCGTCGAGCAGTGTAGACATCACTATAGTTTCAATGCAGTACCAGCAGCCTGATTTCCAGTAGCATTGCAAAAGGTAATAAGGTTCAAAATCTGACTCACTTTGTCCAAGGTGTCTTCGTTCCAGGCAGGAAGAAAATCATCCTGACACTCTCGCAGTTACCTGCCTGCCAAAGCAGCAGTCTGTTCAGATCAGGATATGTAGCACAGCACTCCCATCCAGAAGCACCCAGCACCAGGTGATAGATTTGACGCTGGATCAGGTATACGGCTTCGTGAAACGTTATCTTGCCGGCAACAGCAACGGAGCTGCTAGCTTGCTTCTCGCTCGCGCCTTGCCCACGTAAGGACGCATGATGGTGGACTCCACCAAGATCGACTTCGACAGCGCAGGGGTTCCAGCGAAGAAGGATTACTCCTTCAACTTCGATTCGAAAGCTACTGGGCAGGACGCTTCGACACTTGTGAGTTGATCTTCCCAAAGTTCATATTTAAATCACTAACGGTGAGGATAACAACAGGTTGGCGACACCTGTGGCATCGGCACAGACCAAGCCCTCGTTCTATCTGGCGACCTCACAAACACCAACCTCGCCGTATATGGCAGCCTCTCTTCCCCCTCATCCGGAGATATGCGACTCTGTGGTACCCAAGGGCTACAAGTGCAACGTGTCCAACGAAGACACCCTCATCCGGCCATTCCTCACCGCACTGGTCCCCACCTGTACCAGCAACCCGGGCCTCGATATTCGTCAGATCACCCAGCATGGCAGCCATTCAGACCGTTGCCTGACGTTCCGCACGCACTGCCGCTCCGACAGCACCGCCGGTCCGACCACAAAGCTGTTTGCAAAGTGCAAAGAGACGGACCCGTATAAGGACAACCTGGCATCCAACACTGCAGGGCGGTATTTCAACTTGAAATGGATGCCCGTACAGTATGAAGAGGGTGCCGGCGACAAGAAGCAAGTGTGCAGACGCGTGCTCGAGGTCTTCAGCTGGTACGGCGCTCTTGGCGTGAGACTCTTTGGTGCGGGCACGTCGGGTTGGGATTATCAGCTCATTGGCCAGCTGCCGTACCTGGGCAGACTTCTATCGGGGTTGGCCTCGGTATGAAAGGAAATTGAGGGCATGGGTTCGTGACGTGGAATGCGAAGGACGTGTGGATTGACGCGAATGTGTTCCGGCCGACGAACGGCAAGAATTTGACAGAGGGTCGATGGGGGATGGATAAAGAAGATATGGAGAGGGAGTTTGTGCACGGTTGGCAGCGAGGACGTGCTCGCCGTACGCCTGATCTTCTCGTGGTCGTGCCAGGCAGATGACGAGTTTCTGGGTCGGCAGAGCGCTGCAGCATAGCGTCTCATGTATTATTGAAGTTTAGTTTACTTCGGTGTCCCACTACACTGAATAGATGATACCTGGTGGGCGGAAGCATGGGCGCGCGTATGATTGATGATATTGCGTCGATTGTTGATGCCCCGTATCACGAGTGGCTGCGGTGGCCATCGCAACAGATCGAGCAATCCCAGGATTCAATCATGCGTTGGATCATGCTTCTGGAGACTTGCTTGGCTCGAGCACTACTTGAAAGTTGAATGCCAAAAAAACTCTTTCCTACCTGTTTTCTATAGACCTTCTGATATAATTTTTTTCGACCATGTTCTCTGCTCTCCAAGCTCATCAGCCGTCATGCATATCCTGCTGTTATGATGACTCGACGTCCAAAACCTCTCAACCAATACACTCCCCCAACGCCCCCCAGCCCTCCACCTTCCACGGCGCACATAGAACCGCCCTCTGCGCATCCGCCATCGTCCCCACGCCCGCAAACGCCTGTGCCAACTCCTCCGCACTAAGCGGTCCATGTGGCGGCACCGCCCCCTTCGCCGTGACCAGCGCCATCTTCGCCGGGAAGACCTCCTCATCACCGCCAATCTCCTCTTTGCTGCCGTCCGCGACCAGGTCCGCGAGCTGCGACCACCCGTGCGGCTGGTGCGGGGCGAGCATGATGCTGGTCTGTATCTCCGTCTGGACTGCGACGTTCGCCTGGTCTCCGGTGCTAGAGAGCGAGGCGATGGCGTCCAGGACTTTCTCGATGCGGCGGAGCTGGTGGGTGTCGAGGTCTGGGCGGGTGCGCAGCGCCTGGAGGTCATCTCTGACCGCGTCCATGGTGTCACTGTCCTCGTCCAGACTCGCCATGGCACCGAGGAGCACCACAGCGCCGACGTGGTCTGGATGGTCCGCCACGCACTCGAATAGCTGGTCGCGGGCGACGTTCTTCTCCTCGGCGCCGCCCTTCGCCCACAGGACCTCTGCGAGGGAGCAGACGACGTCAGGCGCTGAGCCGCTGTCTTGAAGTGCGGTGCGGAAATGGTCGATGGCAGCGTCCATATCGTTGAGGTAGTATTGTGCTAGGCCGGCCGTGAGGCGCGCCGCAAGGCGGACTTTGCGGCGTGTGTCGGCGCTCATGCCGCCGCCTTCCTCCGATGTGAGGTCCAGCGCCGTCTCGGCGTCTTCTGAGGCGGTCGAGAAATCTGATGCTGCGAGTCGGTTGCGAGCCAGGTCGGTCTTTGCTTGTGCGAACCGCGAGAGAGCCTCCGATGATTCTGAGACTTCGAACTCCGCCTCGGCATTGGTGCAAATCTCATCAAGCGCCTCGATTGCTCCATCGAAGTTGCCCACCCGCTCCAGGTAGAGGGATGCGAGGTGGCGATGGGGAATGTCGGTCGATTTCTGAGAATAGAGCTGCTGGAGGGCGAAGAGGGGCTGTATGAGCTTGACAATGTCGTTTGAGGCTGCTGGAGAAGATAGGAGGTGATCAAAAGTTGAGACTGCGTACTGCCGCTTCACGACCAGAGAAGTTGCATCACTAATCTCGAAAGCGTGTGTGAAATGAGACAGGGCCTCCTTCGCGTCTCCCCATAGGAGCGCGATGAGACCTTCACCCAGCCATGCTTGAGCATAGTCGGGATCCGTGGACTGAGCACGTGCAAAGGCTGTGTGGGCAAGCTCGTAGTCGTTCTGAAGGAGGCAGAGGGTGCCTAGGTTCACCCATGCCTTGACGTTCCTCTCGTTCAGATGCAAGCTTCTGACAATGGAGTGCTGAGCCACCTTTGGGTTGAGCTGGGTAGTGACAATGCCGAGAGCGTTCCAGAACTCAGCGTTGCCAGCCTCAAGCTCAATCGCCCGCTTGAAACATCTCATCGCGGCCTTGAGCATCTTCAAGCTCTTCTTGCCCTGCGTAGCAGGATCAACGTCTTGCTCGCAGCACACGTAGGTTCGGTATTCCGTCCAACCCAAGTTGTACCATGCAACGGCTTGTGCATGAACGTCGTGAGCGCAGGCACAGATGGCCCGCTTCTGCGCGAGAGTGGCAGCTTCGAGACATTTCTGGACTGGAGCTGTCGCATCCTCTGACTGATCTGATAGAGATGATAGTTGAGCCTGTCCAATTCCATCATTTTCCGAGAAAAAGTCAAACTCCTTGGCCTCAATACCAATCTCCAGCAAGGCCTTCATCTTTCCAAGCGGCAAGTCTTTGATCCGGCTTTGAACCCAGCTGAACAAGGAACATGCGTCACCGACAGCCTTCCAGAGGTTGAAAGCCTCGGGCTTATACTCTGCCACGGTCTTGGCAACATCAATGGCTTCCAGAGCGCTGTCTGCTGCCTTGCTGAAGAAGCTGGTCTCGATCTGCCGCCAGCCTCTCTCGACCAGGGTCTGTAGCAGAGCGATCTGGACACCAAACTCGTTTAGCCTTGTCTCCAGCACCTTTTTGTATCCATCGATAGCCTCGTCATACTGGCCCAGTTCCCGATTCACGTTCGCAAGCATATACTTCGTGAACCAGTCCTCGGCAGGCTTCTTCATTTGGACTCCATAAGTGGGCTCCTCCGCATATCGGAATGTCCTGAGGGCAGAGTTGTACCTGCCAGAGTTGTGGTAGCTCTCACCCAGACCGACATAGGAGTGGTAATCGTCCGGGCTGATCCGAAGAGCGGAAAGGAAAGAGTAGACGCTCTTGTTGTATTCCTGCTTGTTCATCTGAACAATTCCCATGGCGGAGAATGGCCAGCTAACGCCCTTCTTCTTCTTTGATCCCGGCGCAGGGCGACACTTTCCAGAGTCGATGGCGCGTTGTGCAATGACTTCGACGATGTCCCACTCGCCCTGGTCGGCGAAAGAGCGTGCAAGACGTTCAGCGGCCTCCAGTTCGGACGCAGACAGCTCGAAAGCCTTCTGAAAGCATTGCCGTGCACGTTTCCGGTCCCGAGCATAGTCCTGGTAGAAGATTCCAAGGCTGGTGTAAGCCGGCGCAAGACTTGGGTTTGTCTTGATGGCGTGTATGAAGCTGGCATAGGCGCCACTTCTGTCTTTCCGGGCCTGTCGTGTGGGGTCGATCTCCCATGTGCACACACCAATGCGGTAGAGTGTCAGCGCCCTCAATTCGCGAGACCTAGGGTCGGCGGTCTTCATCTTTTCGAGGTGACTCTCGAGCTCGGCCAAGGCTATGGTGTGGTCGCCAGTCAGAGCCTTGCACCATGCGGTCTCAGCTCCGATGCGGGCGTTCTCGGGATCCCGCGCAAGGGCTCTGCTCAGGAAGTCTATGGCCTCAGAGTACTCTTCCTCTTCTTCGAGGATGAGACCCACACCAATGAGCGCCGGTGTGAACGTCGGTTTGCGCTTGAGGATGTCGTGGAACAGGGACTTGGCCTCTGGGTGATTCTTGGGAGACTGATACTGAATGAGCGACGTAGCGAGAATGCTGTTGATGGCATCTCTGTTGTTCTGAAATCCCAGTCCCGATTTCTGCGCTTCAGACGTCAGGAGCTTCAAGCCCTTTCGGGTAACTTCGACCGAGCTCTCGACCTCTTCCAAATGGAGATAGTACTCGCCCATGAGCCGGTGTGCCAGGGTCGACTGCTTCGCATCATCCAAACCATCCGTCATGAGTAGGAGCCTATCCTCCGCACTCAAGGGTGCCTCTTCCTCTTCCTTCTTGTCTTCCTCCTCCTTTGGCTCTTGTGGCAGCCTCAACGGAAACGGCGCAATCTCGCTGGTCAAGTATCCCTTCAATACCCGCGCAAGCCCATCATCCGGGAAGAACTCAACAAACTCCCGCACGACATTAGCGTCAAACTCCTGGAACGACTCCACATCCCTCCACTCCAGCTCGATCCGCCACGCTAGCGCAAACGGATGCTTGATGATGACCATCCCATGCGCCAGCTTGACAACCTGCTCGCGCTTCTCGTCCCTCTTCCCGCCCGGTAGCACCGCCAGCGCCTCATGCGCGCGCAGCAGCAGCTTCTCCTCATACGCCCTCCTCACCTCATCATCACCGGTCCAATCCACAATGCTCTGATACAGCCCCTCCAGCGGACTCTGCCCGAACACCTCGCGCTTGACCTCCGCCGTCACCTGGCCGATCCGCGCGCCGAGCCGCGTGCGCCGCTCGCCGATCTCCCTGTTGACGCGCTCCTTCTCCTCCTGCTCGACGATGTCGGCGACGCGCGTGTACGTGGCCCCCGGGTGCGGGACGCGGCCCTCCAGGAAGCCGTACACGGGGCTGGAGGGCAGGTAGAGCTCGAGGGCGCGCCTGTACTGGAGCTTGGAGCCGTGGGCGCGGGCGAGGTCGACGGCCTTGTCGACGGCGGTCTGGGCGCGGTGGGCGTCGTCTCTGCAGCGCGGCTGCGATCAGCGCGCCGTCCCGGTGGAGGGAAAGAGTGTATGTGTGCGGGGGAAGGAGTCTTACTGCGCGGCGTATATCTCCGCGAGCCGGAGGCCGACCTGGGTGTGCTCGTCGACCTTCCTGCCAGCCTGGTCCTCGTACAGACTGCGCAACCCGAGCCACGCCTGGTCGTCGTCCGGCTTGAGGTTCGCGGCCTCGTCGTAGGCCTTCGCGGCGTCGTCCGGGTTTCCCTTCTTGTCGAGGGCGCGGCCGAGGAACAGCCTGGCGAAGTAGTTCTGCGGGTCGGACTCCAGCACCTGCTCGGCCTGGGCTATGGCGTCGTCCCACTTCTTGGCGTCCAATGCCGCCTTTGCAGCTTTGAGAGCTGCCTTGTTGGATGGGGCCATGGTGGCGGGGGAGGGGGGTTCACTGCGGACGCGGACGGGGCAAGCGGGCGTGCCAATCCATCCTACGGCGGTGGAGGGAAGACGCGGGACGCGTTTGGATGGACTTTCTGTCAAACGTCATGGCGTCAGCCCGGCAGAGCACGGGCCATCTCCCCGCCATGCTCCGTTCCAGTTGTCAATTTCGAATGGCATTCATGTTCCCATTTTTGCACCATAGAGTTGAAGCATCTGTATCAAAAACACGAAGAAAAGCTGCCTCCAGCTCGATTTAGATTTGACCCGAGCATTAGCAGTCAAGCAAGCTAAAAGTATTAACCATAATTGAATGTCCCAGACCGCTCCGGACGCCTCCAGCACCGCGCACATGCTCGAGAGGTATTACTGCTGCTCTTGCTCTTGCTGCTCTCCCTGCGTGTCTCTTCCCTTGCTCGGCGTCTGTACGCCTGGCTTCTCCTGGTGTGCCGCTACTTCTAGAACGCTCAGTGCACTCTCGCCCGCCGCCGGCAAACTCATCCCAAGCATCCGCTGCGCCACCGTCTTGTGCCCATCCTGATTGGGACTGTCGTGACCCGCCGCGCCGTCCACAGAAAAGCTTGCACGCCGCTTCAACCATGAAACCTCGGCGCACCGTTTTGCCAGCCGAATCGTGGTCTCGTCGTTGGCTTCGAAATGCCTCCAGGGGTTGTCGTTGGTCTGGCTGAGGTAATCCAACATCTTGAGGAGCTCGTCTGGCTTGTAATGCGGAGGACGATTGACCTGGCTGTTCGCGAGCAGCGGGTGCAGGACGCGCAAGTACGTGTGTCGAATGGCCGCAGATGCGGTGTCGTCTGAGGGCAAATCCAGCAGATTGCGGATGATGATATCAATGAGTACGTGCAAGTCGTTGGTGTAAAAGTAATCGCAGGTCTTCTCGTTCAGGAAAAGAAGGTATAGCAACTTCAGAATAAGCAAAGTAAGCGAAGCCTCCGTTTCGCGGTTCAGCAGTAAAATCATATTCTCTCCGAAGGTCTTGTAGATGTGGCCGTGGGTGGAAAGCGCTTTGATGACGCGATTCGTCAGCGGCACGGCCGGGGTTGGGATATTCGCGACGAAGTATTGCTCGTTCAACACCAGCTAAAGATCGGCCGTTAGAAATGTGTGAGCATCTGCAGGCCAATTGGAGTGACGAACCAAAACACGAATAACGTGGTAGCAGAAAGGGTCGTTCGGATCGCCAAAGAGCTCCTCGACCGTTTGGAAAAGGCAGAGCACGAATGCATCATCAACCACGGCTGCACGTTCCGTCAGTATTTCCGTATGCCAAACATAAAACGCAAAGAGTCCCACCTAAATCTTCCGGCTCAAGGCGTTGTATCCTCGACATTTCGTATACGAGCTGAAGCAGCAGTCGGTGCAAGTCCTTGTGCTCGTCGGCATTGGTGGTCTTGATAAGCTCGACGAGGCGCGGGAAAGCACCCTCCTTCTTCATCATGTGGAAGACCTGCTGGTCGTCGACGTCGGCGAGGCCATCGAGCAGCAGTACGGCTGCAACGATCTCGAGCGTGGGCGGCTCATCCTCCTGGCAGGTGTCAGCCACAGCTGCGGCATGCGCAAACCCCAAGGCAACACACCTGAAGCAGGCAGAAAACGAACTGCCTCCGCACGTAGGGTTTGTTCTTGTAGAAGACCGGGGCTTCTAGGAGCTTGCAGGCGCACTGCTTGATGTCCTCCTCGGATTGGAGATATTCCTCTGAAAGCGTCAACACAAGCTGCGCGCTGCGACGGCGGGGGCGCTCGTACCGTGGAAGTTGGAGGCGAAGCTCAGGTAGGAGCGCAGAGCGTTGTCTATGGCCTCGTGCGAGTCGCAGCGGGCGGAGACGATGTCGTCCAGCTCTAGCGACGGAGTCAGTACGCGAAGACGTGGCGGGATCTGGAGTGCACACCCTCCCAGAACTGGTCGGCATTATCGAGGCTGTAGGACACCTCGAATTCCATGCTGGCGCCGGCGCGCAAGATGCATCGTCCCTGGTGCTGCTTGCGTGGGGCGGGCGGAGGGGCTCGCAGCCGGTGCAGTGGCCTTTTGTAACTCGCGCGGGCCTGGATCTCCCCATGCGCCCACGCCAGATGACCTAACCGCCGGCAACCACATCCGCGATAGTGGACCACAGGCACCGCTGGCCCTGCTCACGCGGCGAGGCCATTGTAGCACTCGCATAGGACCCTGTTTCACGAGAGCTTTCTACACTCCGCAAGCACGCGTCATTGGGCACCGCATAACAATTTCACAGTCCAGCCTTCGACTACCAAGCATGATCCAGGTACTCCTGCCCCTAAACACCCTATCCAGCGCCCTGCTTGGCTGGGCCATTGCGCAACCACGCGCAGCCTCAAGCTTCCAACCAGTTTTTGCCATGCGCCGTAGAAACGCCGCAATCAAGAAACAAAACGACTCCGCCTTGTGCTCCACATCCACTCTAAAACTGGAATCCTCCCGGGAACTGGAACCCTCCGCCACCGAACCCACCCCCGCCCGCCTGGAACTTGAACGAGCCGCCAGGACCACCTTGCCGCATGAAAAATTGCTGCCCGCCATGACCGCCAAACGGCGAGCCTTGGAACGGGTTGCTTTGCGACTCATGGTCGTTCGGGTCGTCGCCGTTGTCGAAGCGTGCCTTGAGCTCAGGATCGCTGAGGACTTCGTACGCCTCGTTGATCGAGGCCATCTTCTTTTGCGCCTCCTCGGGCGAAATACCCTTTTGCGATGCCTTGTCGGGGTGGTACTCCTTGGTGAGCTTGCGGTAAGCCCGCTTGATTTCCCTCTCGTCCGCGTCCCTGGTGACTCCCAGGACCTTGTAGTAGTCCTTCTGCTTTGATCGCTTGAGGAGATTGTGCGCCTTTTGCTGCAGCTCTTGGATCTTGCGTTGCAGCTGCTGGTTTCCTTGCTCCTTGGCCTTCTCCTTCGCGTCGTTGAGTACGTGAATGGCCGGCTCAAACTCATCGGCATCAATCTTGCGCTCTGCATCAAGAATAAGGCCGTGAAGGTTGTTCGGGTTGAGCTTCAGTGCCTCAGCACAGTGCGGCTCGGCCTTCTTCTTGTTGTTCATCTGAGACTGTATGAGCATATGGATCGCATGCGAAGTCTTTGTGCATTACTTACCTCGACATAAGCCTCACAGACCATCTCCACCAGATCCACGTAGAGTCCATCCGGAGTCTTGCTGTGGATATAACCTTTCTCCTTGTATGTCTTTATGTCTTCCTTCACGTCCTCGACGAGGCCTGCGCCATCGGCGGACTTCAGAAGCAGCTTTACCGCGGCTACGTATTGCCTCTTCTCCATCAGGCCCTTTGCTTTCTTAAGTTGCTTTTCCAGAGCCTTCTCGCGCTTCATGAGCTTCATGCAGTCCTTCGAATCGGGATCGGACTGGAGGCACTTGCGGATCTGAGACAGACCCTTTTCGGTTTCTCCCAGTGAATAGAACGTCATGGCCGAGCTTTGAAGGTGTGGTTCGGTGGACCCTGAGTTGATCTGAAGGACGTGTTGCAGGTCGTTGACACCCTCCGCAACCTCGCCCTTCTCAAAACGGCACCTCGCTCTCATTTTGCGAAGGTCCAAGTTTCCGGCGGCGACCATGACGGCAATACCGGCATTCGTCACGCAGCCGTCCCAATCGCCCTTCTGCTCTGCTTCGGCGGCGAGAGTGGCGGCGCCCTGAGCCTCCTCCAGCTCAGCGATTTCCGCGCCACCCTTCTTGCCTGCGGTCTCATAATCCTTCCGGGCGGCGGCCCAATCACCATGGCGACTCCGCAGCTTCGCGCGCTGCACCAGGGCGCCCTCGAAGTCGGGCTTTATAGAGAGGACCTTGTCGAAGTCTTGTTGCGCCTGGTTGTTTTTGCCAAGGGACAGGTAGGTGGCGCCGCGCTTGAAAATAGTGAGGTAGTTCCTCGGGTCCTTGGCGACGGCGGCATCGAAGTAGGTCAGCGCATCCTGTGCGTTGCCTGCGGCGAGTTGTTGGTTTGCGGAGGAGATAAGTTCGGCCACGGGCGTGTCGGCGGGAATGTTGGACGGCGAGAGCGCGAGCGCAAGCGGCAGGACAGCGCCTACCGCTAGGACGCGCAGAGGGAACAGCATGATGGATGCGCAGGAAGAGGACGGACAGCGAGCGTGGGCGGATTCTTTGGACTTGAGGGGAAGATTAAAGAAAACAAAAGGCGCTGGAGGAATGAGGAAAGCTGGCCATTCGGAGCATGGGCGCGCGGCGCGGCAAGCAGGTACGCAGGGGCCAGATTCCCGGGTTCCGTGGTTCGCCAGGGTTCGCTGCTTAGTCATTGAGCTCCTCCCCAGCTTCTCAACATACTGCCATCATCCAAGACCACGGGTGTCTGATTGAACATGTGTGATTCTGAGTATTTGCAGCAGGTATACACGGCTTCAAGATATCTGATCTTGAAAGAAAAGAAAGCATGAATGCCCAACATCTACGATACGTGGTAGGCAAGATAGAAGAGTCCCGACCGAGCCTCGTGATCTAAATTTGGAAGCAGATGTAGAATTCCAAGAGACGCTCACAGGAACGCTCTCCGGCTACAGAATGCCTCAAGGCTACCGAAGAAATAGTTGCACAGAATTCTCCGGTTAGCTAAAAACGCTCACATACTCTAGACCTCAGGCGAGCTAGACGTGAATTCCATTCAGCGTAGCCTGGATATACCGGACAACTTACCGTCGGACTCCTACCCTTTGGTCGCTGTTATCTGCGATACTTTTTGAAGTAAAAATTAAGACCCATCTGGCATGGTCAACGCTTTGAATTCGAGTGATTCTCCATCGATAACGTGGCCAGTTCGTGAAGTATTGCGGCACGGACATAATATGCACCCATGAGGGATCTGAGGATTCCCCCGCACACAAGCAATAGTAAAATGAATGCCAGACGCATCGGGATGAATGGTTCAGCTGCCCAAGAAGGTATGCACGGTGTTGCAACACTTTCCAAACTGGCCGCGCAGCATTAGTGTCTACATCCCTGTCAGGGCTCATCGGCTAGCCGATGTTTAACCGGGACTATGACGCGCCACGGATGCTGAGGCGTCCTGGGGCGTCTCTCTCCTCTTCTCCGCCTCCGCTGCGGGCCTACGACATTAGTAGCTTGGCTCGCACCGCTCTCGTACTCGTACTCACTCAGTCCCTCTTCTTTCCTGCTTCCGCCTCTTCCCTTCCCTTTCCCAAACATCTCGCCCAGCATTTCCTCACCATGGCTCCACTTCGCCTGCGCATTGACGGTCGGACATTCCGAGATCCGACCAACCGTGAGGTCACTCTTCACGGTATTAATGTCGCTGGCGACGCCAAACTCCCCGCCACTCCCGATCAGCCTTCTCACATAGCCGACGACTTCTACGATGGAGACAACGTGTCCTTCGTCGGCAGGCCCTTCACCCTTGACACCGCTCGCACCCACTTTACCAGATTGAGGAAGATGGGCTACAACACCATCAGGTACATCTTTACATGGGAGGCCATCGAGCACGCTGGCCCAGGACAGTACGACGAGGAGTGGATACAGCACACCTTGTCCATCCTCCGCATAGCGAAAGAATATGGCTTCTACATATTCATGGATCCCCACCAGGATGTCGTACGTAGACTGAATGCAGTATATTGCCCCCAAGCCGATCCCTCTGATTGTGAGTCTAGTGGTCAAGGTTCTCTGGTGGCTCAGGAGCCCCTCTGTGGACGCTGTACGCCTGTGGACTGAATCCCCGAGCTTTCGACATCACCGAAGCTGCCCTTGTTCAGAACACCTACCCCGATCCCGAGAAATTCCCCAAGATGATTTGGGCCACCAACTACACCAGGATGGCATGTCAGGTCATATTCACACTCTTCTTTGCTGGCAAGGCGTTCGCGCCGAAGGCCATAATCGACGGCGTGAACATTCAAGACTATCTTCAGAATCATTTCCTTGGAGCGTGCAAGCATCTAGCACAGCGCATAAAGGAGGCAGGGGATTTGGAGGACGAGGTGGTGATTGGATGGGAGAGCATAAATGAACCGAACAGGGGACTTATTGGATGGGAAGATTTGTCGACAATTCCCAAAGAGCAGAAGTTGCAGAAGGGTACGTCGCCAACGGCATGGCAAGCAATCCTCACAGGATCCGGGAGGGCATGCGAGATTGATACTTGGGACTTTGGAGGTTTGGGACCTTACAAATCCGGCTCGGCGCTCGTGGATCCCGAGGGCCAGTCGGCCTGGCTGCCGGCAGATTACGACGAAACTCACTACGGCTTCAAGCGTGATCCAGGGTGGAAACTTGGAGAATGCTTATGGGCACAGCATGGCATCTGGGACCCTGCGTCGGACACATTGCTAAAGAAGGACTACTTCTCGAAGGACCCGGAGAACGGCGAAACGGTTGACTACGAGTATTTCACGAACAAATGGTTCATGCAATACTACAGGAGGCATAGGGACGCGATCAGGAGTGTCTTCTCTGAGACCATCATGTTCTGCCAGCCACCTGTCTTGGAGATTCCACCTACCATCAAGGATACCGAGGATGACGACCCGAACATGGTCTTTACGCCACACTTCTACGATGGAGTCACGTTGATGACAAAGAAGTGGAACAGGATCTGGAATGTTGACGTGTTTGGAGTATTACGCGGAAGGTACTTGACTCCCGCCTTTGCCATCAAGATTGGAGAGACAGCCATCAGGAATTGCTTCCGCGACCAGCTGGCTGCTATCCAAAAGGAGGGTCTGGACTACATGGGTCAGCACCCATGCGTCTTCAGCGAGATTGGAATTCCCTATGACATGGATGACAAGTATGCCTACCAAACCGGTGACTACTCCAGTCAGACTGCAGCCATGGATGCGAACCATTTTGCTCTGGAAGCAAGCCATGCAACGGGGTTCGCCTTGTGGACCTATATGGCTACGGTAAGAAATCTAGTGGATTTCTATTGAGAGGATGCTGACTCAAGAGCAGAACAATCACCAATGGGGCGATCAGTGGAACGGAGAAGACTTATCGATATTCTCGCTCGATGACCCTACTCTACCAACAATTTCTTCTTCGACGTCAGACACCGAGTCACCATCCTACTCACGCAGCCAGTCATCAGAGACATCGCGGGTCTCACAGTCGAATTTGAAGCAGACGCTCGCGGAGGAAGAGATGACTTCGAGCGCGACGAGCAGCAAATCAGAGAAGCCCGGCTATCGCGCAGCAGAGGCATACGTACGGCCAACTCCGACGCTCACACACGGGACGATTTCCAGCTACGGATTCGACCTGCGCAACTGCGTGTTCACGCTGTCTCTGGAGGCGCCTAGCTCATCGGGTGAAGGAGGCCCGACAGAAATCTTTCTGCCGGAGTTCCACTTTCCTCAGGGCAGCGTGTCTGTGGAGGTGAGTGGAGGTAAGTGGACGATCAGCATGGAGGACTCGGCGGCAGGGCCGATCCAGACGCTCAAGTGGTGGCACGCGGAGGGCGATCAGACCATCACAGTCACAGGAGTGAAGGGTACGGCGCTGGGCAGCGGGGACGACGAGGGATACATCGAGCAGTGCCAGCAGACGACTGGGCAGAAGTGCGTGGTGATGTGAGGGGCTGCAGGCAGCAGCGCGATGGGGTGACATTCTGTACGTGTAGCAGGCTCTGGCACGGCGTTCGCTCGGAGCGTCTCTTCTGTAGCGGCACGTCAGCCTTATGCAGCGTGGGAACCGTTCGCGTGGAACTGGCGTCGTTCTCAGCAGGTGACTCCGCGTTTGTGCATGTTGGGGCGCGCGGCCAATGACTCGGGGCAGGGCTTGGCGGCCTTTGGGCAAAACATCGTGCGAGCAATTGTCAAACCGGTCCCTCTTCTGCTTCTGGCCTTCTTCCCACCACCATGCTCCACGCCTAACCAACCGCGCCCGCGCCCCGCCTTTCTCGCTGCTATGACGGCCGGCCCTGTCCGCACCGCTCACCAAATTGCCAGGCTAACAGACGGATCCACCGCCTTCCGCCTGCGGCCCCAAGCCAGTGCTTGAACAACGAGCCTCGCCGCACCGGCATCCCTGCCTCGATTCTCACCTCACCGCCATGGATGGCTTCCAAGCAAACGGCGGCGCGGCTCACGCCCAAGAGCAGAGCCCCGCTGACTTCTCGCGCATGCTGGAGGCCCTGGAAGCCATTTTTGACCCGCGTTCGTCCAACTCCACGCGCCAGGACGCCTCCGCATACCTCGAGCAGGTGAAGCAGCACCACGACGCCCCCGCCTACGGCTTCCAGCTCGCCCTCGATCAGTCGCACCCCGTGCACCTCCGCTACTACGGCCTCACCGTGCTGGAATACTCGATCAAGTATGGCTGGGAGGACTTCAGCGCAGGACAGGCCCGGGCCATGCGCGAGTGGGTCATCCAGCTCGCCGACAGCGCGTCCCAGCAGGGCCCTGTCTATGTGAGGAACAAGATCGGTCAGCTGTGGTCCGAGGTAGCTAAGAGGAGCTGGGGCACGGAGTGGATGGACATGGACGAGCAGCTGGTGCGGCTGTGGGCGTCGTCGCTGGAGCATCAAGGCTTGGTCTTGTACATACTCGAAACTCTGGCCGAAGACGTCTTCAACAGAGAGGACCCCGTCGCCAGCCTGCGCGGCAACGAGCTGGGCAAGGCTTGTGTCAGCATCTTCACCCCCATCGCCGTCATCCACGACGAGCTGCCCGGTCGCGACCCCAACCTGGACGTCAGGTACGGCGACGAGGGCTGGGTCAAGCGCGTCTGCGAGCTGCTCGACTGGTGTCTGGCCAACAATGCCGAGAAAGACGAGAACGTCTGCCAAATCGCCGTCAAGGCTCTGAACACCCTGCGCGCCGCCATGCCGTGGCTGATTCCCAGAGCAATCGTTACAACCGAGAGCGTCAACCACATCGGAAGAGCTCTGTCAGTGCCTGTCATTCCTCTGCAAACGGTGAGATCGCCCGGACAGCCTGGCTGAGAAACTGCCCTTCACTGAACTTCGTAGGCTGCCATCGAGGCTCTGTTTGCCATCTACGCACGTACCAACTTCCAGGACCACGACTTTATCCATATCGTATGCCCCATGTTCGGCTCGCAGATCATCAGTCTCCTGGCCGAGATATATCAATGGACGTCGAACAGCTTGGACGTCAACGACCTGGATGAGCCAAAATACACGCTATCAAAGAAGCTCTCAGAGGTATGCCACTTGCCCAATCCTGCTCGGCACTTTCCTGACAACCTTGTAGTTACTGTCGAATCTAGGCAGCTTTGTAGAGGCCAAGCCATCTCTTATTCCAGAGGGCAGCGATATCCCCGCATTCCTCCAGCTCATATACGAGGTTCTTGGCCACCCTAGCCTCGTAGTTTCCATCCCTGTCCTGCACGCTTGGACGAGATTGCTACGTACTCGCTCTATCAGGGACTCCGAGGCGGTTCTTCGTCTAGTCCCTGCCCTACTCGAAACGTGTAGCTCGCGCTTAGTTCGCTATGAGGCGCTGCCCGAGGACTCGACCGATCCGACTTTCATACTGCTGAACGAGGATCTTGACACCGCGCCAGAGAGGCACGCCTTCCTCGGAAACTACCGTAGGTATTGCGTTGATATCGTGGAGGTCATTGTCCGCAAGATGCCCTTGGATGCGATGCAGTACATTCTTGGTCAAGCCACCAGCTTGTTTTCCAATCTCTATGACGGCTTCGCTCCTTTCTCGCCGCAAACATTTGCCAAGAACTCGCCGCCTGTCCTTCGAGCAGACGCGCAGATAACTGTCATTGATGCTGCTCTGAAGGGCTACTTGAAATGGATTGCCGGGCACGGATCAGAGCCTCAAGAAGACGATGACAACAGGAAGGTTATGCAAGATGCCTTCGAGGAGTGGTGTAAAAGTGTCCTCACCATTCGCTTTGAGGACCCCGAAATCAATAGGAAGATCATCCAGCTCATGGTTACGTTCGCCACCAAGGCGCTTTCCTCAAGGCCGAGTTTTGCCCTGCAGTTGCTCGAGTACATCCTCAATCTGCCCCTGCGCGACGATCCCTCAGCACCCGCTTACTCTGAAGCTATCAAGGGGCTGGAGCAAGCATGCACAGCGGAGATTCAGAGATTAGCCATCGCCTTCCCCGACCACTTCCTGTCCGTATATGACGAGCTGGAGCACAAGATCAACGATATCGTGAACAACCGTCTCATTGACGAGCGGCAACGTATGGGCTACACCGCCTTCCTCTTCATCATCGTCCATCGCGCCACAACGATCGATCGCGATATTCGAGAAACCCGCTTGAAACAGATGATGGACATGGTCAAGGATGGCTGGATGAACCCGGAGCTGGGAGCGTCACTATCTTCATTCCATTCGTTCTGCGAAATGCTCGGGCTTGGCGAAATCACACACTTCTTTGCTGCGCATGGTTTCGACAGGATTCCTGACTGGGCCCAACAGCAACTCGATGCTGAAGGCCAGGCGAAGCAAGCTGACATCCTGTCTCGTTTCCAGAGACTGCCCTTGCGAATCACGAAGAATCTCCTCGGAGCATCCACTGAAAAGTTACGCGAGAACTCTCAGCCGTACGAGATTGCATGCGTGCTGTGGGCCGATGCTCTTCCAGCAATCCTGCCGAACCTCCTCCAGCTAATCAGCCATGCCCAGGCTTTCATGAACATCCGCAACTGGTCTCACCTGCCGCCAGAAATGCAGGTAGTCATGAAGCGCGTGCTTACAGACCGGTTCTGGCAGGCTGGAATTTCGACAGAAAGCAGGGACGACTTCTTCGCACGCGTCAGTGGATCTAAGTCTTCTTACGAGGGATTCGCATCGACTGTGCGCGGAACCGTCAGGCAGATCCGTGAAGTCTGCTACTACATTCTCTACGGTTTGACCAGGTTCAAGGATCACTTTTACGGCATCAGCGATCTCCCTGCTCCGCTCAGTCAGGCGTTATTTGAGAACGCCCAGGCACTTTCTGCTCACCACGTTTCCGTTCTACTCAACATTTCCACCCAGCTGATTGAGAACTGTCCCATTCACTTGCGCTCTCAATTCCTTCCGCCCATCATTTCCAGTCTTTTCAAGGAGCTCGACACTAAAATCAGCAACGAGTGGGAGTTACTGAACAGACAAATCAGCCAGGCGGGCGAGCAAGACAATCTTGGAGATGAGATGAAGAATGAAAGCATCCTCCGCCAGCTCACGCACTCGGCTGTAATGCTGGTATCACTCCTTTTGGAGGATGTCCGACTCGGTACGAATTACCACCGGCACTATACATTTGACACAATTGAGAAAGAATTAAGTCAACTAACACTTGATGCAGACTCACACGACCGCTCTGGCAGCCAGACCAAGGAGTCCCGCATGTCCACATTCATCCTCTCTACGCCCGAGATCCTCGAGCCGATCCTCATGTTCTGCAAAACCGTCATCCGCGTCCGCGACACGCGCTGCGTCACGCTCATCTCCCGCGTTATGCGCAGCACCATGCCGCACCTCAAGGACCACGAACCCGTCCGCAACTACCTATGCTGCGACGTCCTCCAAGCCGCCATCACGTCCCTGCACGAGCCGCAATTCGTCGACGCGCAAAAGGACCTCGCCGCCCTCATCGCCCACATCATTCACATCGACCCCCAGCAAGCCCGCGACATCGTCCTGTCTCTCCCCGGCCTCTCGACCCGGCCCGACAAGGTCGACAAGGCCTTCACCCACATCCAGGCCGTGCCCAGCGAGCGCCAGCAGCGCGGCATCGTGCTGGACCTGCTGTCGAGCGTGCGCGGCGTCAGCATCCACGAGCAGGGCAAGATGAGCCTGAGCCGGCCGCATCAGCCGAAGAAGGTGGCGGTGCAGGAGCAGTACATGACGGTCGAGCAGCAGCCGACGATCAAGCGCGGCGGAAGCCCCGAGTTGGCGGGCATGGCGGACATGTTCGGTTGAGGATTTCTTCCGTGCGTTTCTCGTAGGTTTGTGGGACGGCGGGCTTTTTCTTTACCATCTGCTTCTGGGGTGAGGTAAATACGGGAGTGGGGAGGGCTGTAATAACGGGACGGGAGCTTTTTTTTTTCTCTATGGAGGAAGGCTGGATGTATGGTGTTGTACTCTCCTTGCTTCTTTTCGTTTTTATTTACTCGCTTGCATGCGGAGAGGGCTGGCTGAATATAGTGCTGATGAGAGGGTGGGAAGAAGATGCATGGTGGGGAGATGGTCGGTGGCGGTCAAAGAAGGAAATTTGCATTCGGTGGGCGGTTGAGATGGCGGTGGTGGTGGTGGTGGTGGTGGTGGTGCTTCTTGCTGGCGGTGGTGGAAAAAAGACGAAAAAAGATATCCCAACTGAGTTTTTGCTTTTAGGAAGAATGGAGAGGATTGTCACGTGTATGTGTGGTGAGTGGTGAATGAGGTTTGTTGTCGATCCGTCTGCTGGTGTGCGTGTGGCTTACTCTACAGCGCCACAGTCTGCGAGATACGTGCTAGTTATTCAGCACAAAGAAAGAGTTGATGCGTGAATCCGGATTGCTCCGGCGCATCATCGCAAGGGTGTTGGCGTCCAGATGAATGCTTCGACTGTTCATTGATGAGCCTGCTCGTCCTTTTACAGTTTTTGTTTTCTTCACGCCAACCGAGAGCCTCACAGTGAGCACCGCAACCTCTATTCTAACGATTTGTATTTGCTCTTTTTGATTGTTGCATGGATTCGGCATTCCCAGGCGGTCAAACGGGTGTGAAAGCAACATCAGCCCCCACTCCACCTGCACACTGCGTTGGTTCATTGGCCTCGACTCGCGCTGGACCCACCTGATCTGTAAAGTTGTTGACGGGAAATCCGCCTCAGGTTTAGGCTGCCCTCCTGTTCGGGTTAAGTGGCTCGCTTACGTCACCCGGCGCTTATAAAAACCTCCCGCCTCGCCCTCCGCCCCCCTTCCAATTCCTCTCTCGTCTATCTTTCTTCCCTCACTCCTCCCTACTCCGCCCCATGCCCCTCCACGCTGCCAAAATGCCTCACTCCACGCCGCACAGTCTCACCGCTTTTTGCAGCCGATAGCTGAGCTGAACGGGCTACGCCTTCCTACGACGTAGTAGCGCTACCCTTTCCCATCTGTTCCCCTCAGGCTTTGCTTTGCGCTGCTTTTTAGAGGTATCTCGAGAGAGTCTTCTTTTCTTACTAGACGAATGCATTTTCTTTCCTATCTGTTTTCCTACTCCCTATCGTCCATGTGTGCATGCGTGCTGATGCTCCATCGCAGTGTGTTTACCGCTATCCATCCACCGGAAAGCTCGGTTCGGCTGCCAGTAGCGGAGATTGCAGGTCCATCGGGCACACCGCTGCTGCGGCGTGATCGGGGCTGTGCAGCTTGTTCCGCCATGCTCGGTCTTACGGCGCCGACACATCTCCAATCATGAAAATGCCTCGTCCAACTGCTGATACCATAGCTTGTCGCTCCTCATCTTAGCGCCCGCGTTGGCCGTTTCCTATTTGCCGCCTCGTAATCAAGGGACTGCCAGCAGCATGACGTGGGCGTCATTAGCGTGCGTCGGCTGCCCTGAGATCACACCATTCCATTGATTTGTGCCCACAGCGGCGCAGCACTCTTCCAACTAGGATAATGCCTCATCGTGGTGGTTTGCTATTCGTCAGCCCGCTGCTCAGGGATTGACCGTTGCATGACGAGTGGGCGCTAGTACGCGTCGGCCTCCGCACGACAGCACACTATTTCGTCTATTGATACGAGGTCTACATCAGGCAGCCATGGCCGGCAATTGAGTCGGCAGATACCATCCAAGGGACCATTGGACGAGACTGCATTTCAGGCAGCTGGCGTAGGTCGCCAAGAGGGGAAGGACGCAGCCTAGAGCCGGGAGGATCGTGTGGGTAAACGAGGCAGTCCTTTTCATGTGGTCGAAATCGGCCTGCGAGCCATGGAGGTTGCCTTGCAGCCGAGCATTGACCCGCGGCTCTAGGTGGCTGGGCAAAGGGGCATTCTGGGTATAAGAACAGGAGCACTGCTCCCCTTCTCTAGCTATCTTTCCGCAAGATCTTTCTGCAGGAGTCCCCTCTCAAGCACTCTTTCTCGTCAAGCACTATTCTTTTGCAGTATTCTGCACAACTATGGACTCCATCGTCTTTTACCAACCTCCGAGCCCCAAGTGGCCATCTCGTAGCGCATTGGACAAATCTGTTCCCGAGCCAATCGATAACGAGGATGATGGCTGGGAGCTCCCCTCTCTCTCTGAGATTTTGGCTGAAGCGAAGCAAAAGCGTGCTGGCGTGCCTGTTCACCAGGATCGTCTTCCCCTGGTCCATGACAGGACAAATAACGGTGGACGTCCGGTCATCTCGCAAACGAGCGCGAGAGCAGCGATCGAGGGTCATATCAGTGCACATGTGTGCAGCTCACACTCTGAAAGCACCCAACAAAGTAACTAACGCTTGCATATGGTTTCGTTGTCACAGCATAGCTGACTCAACTACAGAAAACCTCTCTATCGAACCTCATGTAGATCCCGAGCTTAGTCAGTCCACCAGGTGCCAGCACAATCTAGCTCTCTCCGCACCTAAAGCTCTCGACCTGATCTCTCAGAACGAGGGAGCTTGCCGTCTTATACCTCTAGATGTTGTCGACGACCGGACTACTTACGAAGAAATTGTTACTGGTGCGCAGAACGAGAAGCAGCACTGCTTCGGAGACCAGCGCTCCTTTAGCAGAGTAGAAACGTCGACAAGGCTTGACCATAGCCGCGACCGGATTCATGGTCGTGTCCAAGATGGACAGGATGTAGGTGCCGCCGCGGGTAATATTTACGACATTTTCGCGGAGTATGAGAAGATTTTTGCTACTTCTCGAAAGCATAGAGGTACCAAAAGAGAAGGTCAAAGGCGAGTGAAGCGTCAGGCAAACGATGTGATACCTAGAGCGCTTTCCACGTCTAGGAGTGGCACTCCCTCTTCCGGAATCACGGGTAGCAACGTCCTCACTGTTGCAGAGGATGACTCGGGATATAACTCTGGTACGTTGAATTCGGGATATAATAATGTTCGACTAGCTAATAGGTGGCAGGGAGCACACTTTCCAGCACCGATCCCCAAGGGTCTGTAGTTGGTGTACCCGTTGGCGTAGCTTCATCATCTGTGTCTCTACCGACTCAACGGCCGCCGAAGCGACCCCTCGAATCACAATCGACGACCCTGGACAGCGGGCACAAACGCATTCGCACCTCGCGCCCGGCAGTGCCTTTCATCATCGACCTCGACAGTGATAGCAGTGACGACAATAACGATGAGTCACTCGACCCAATGGCCACTTCACAGCAACGAGGCCCACCTCCGGTGGTTCCAGAAGATAACCAGTATCTTGTTGAACGCCTTCTCAAGCGTCAGGTCCGTCGGTTGCATGGAAGAAGAAGGGTGAAGTACCTCGTTCAGTGGAAAGGGTATGGGCCAGAGCACAACAGTTGGGTTTGCCGGAGGGATATTCATCCCGAGCTTGTCAGAGCATTTCACGCGTCAACCTTTTGACAGGTTGCTACGTGACTGTTGGGGGTTGGCAGGGACTGGTCAAAGAAGGAAAAATGGAAAATACAAAGCGAACCTTTTGAACTTCCTACTGAAGCCTACTCGTACTCCGCATCAGCGCTCCCATTATTCCACCCTTAACCATTGTACCTTATTTCTCTTTTTATCCTCCGCTTCCGTCCATTCCTCGCTACCTTTCGTCTTCGTCTACTTTTATACTCTCCTCAATCGTATCCTAGGTTTTATTGCCTTTCCGTGAATCTCAATGTTACAATAGTGGAAGCCAGTTACGAAGAGAATGGACCTCTTTCTATCTTGATATTAGTATAACTGGTTAGTAAGAGGAAATTTTTAAGAGGCCGATATAGTAAGCTATTTCCAATTCTTAAATACTATCTATAACGTGTATCCCCATCCTTACCTCCCTTGACCTATCACTCACCCCTGCCCCTCCCAAACAAGCCCGCCCTCAATGGAAAAAGGTGGACTGGAAGGCCACCAACGAGACCCTCCAGGCCAAGATCATGGCGCTCAACGACCCCCCCCTCGACTCAAAGGAACACCTCGACAACTACGCCAGGGCCATACAAACTGCCATCCAGGAAACGGTCCAGGAATCGGTCCCCATGGCCCGGCCCTCAGCGTGGGCACTCCCACAGTGGACCCAGGAATCCTCCAAGCTTGTCCACGAGGCACGGGCAGCCAGACGACAATGGAGCGCGAGCAGAACCGAGGAAGCCTATATAAAATACCGTCACGTCAACAACACCAAGAAGCGCCAGATCCGCAGGGACCAAACGAAGCTGTGGAGAAACACGGTGGCGGAACTCACGGCAAGCCCTAAAGCAATCTGGAAACTTTCGAAATGGGCCCGCACCCGCGCCCTGGAGCCCCCATCTCCCCCCCAGTTCCCGGCCCTCCTAAACCAGGACGGGATCCCCCAAAACACTAACCATGGCAAAACCGAAATCCTCTCACGACAATTCTTCCCCCCTCCCCTCGAAGCAGACCTGGCCGACATAGAGGGCTTCCAATACCCTCAGCCAGTCACCATCCCACAGGACGTCTCCCCCGACCAGATCAGCACGGCCATCAAGCGCCTCCACCCTGACAAGGCGCCAGGCCCCGACAAAATCGTTAACCGCTTCCTTGTTCAGTGCCGGGACACGCTCAAAGAGCCCCTCGCAGGATTCTTTCAAAGCTGCCTACGGCTCGCCCACCACCCCCTCCCATTCAGGGACTCCACCACGGTAGTCCTCAGGAAACCCCGGAAAGAATCCTACATGGTCGCAAAGGCCTACCGCCCCATCGCCCTCCTTAACACCCTAGGCAAACTTCTCGAGTGGATCGTCGCAGACCGCATCTCTACCGCGGCGGAATCCAACAACCTCCTCCCGAAATCTCAAATGGGCGCAAGACGGAACAGGTCGGCAGCGTCGGCCCTAGAGCTCCTCACTGAACGAATCCACACAGTATGGGCACAGGACAAAAACCTGGTAGCTTCCCTTCTTAGCCTCGACATCACCGGGGCCTACGACCACGTCTCACACCGCCGCCTACTCCACAACCTCAAGGCAGCACGCCTCCCTAGCTGGATAGAAGCGTTCACCGAATCCTTCCTCAGCGACCGCACCACCCGCCTTACCTTTGGGGACTTCACGTCCCCCACCATCACCACCCCTACGGGAATCCCCCAAGGCTCCTCCCTCTCCCCAATTCTCTACCTTTTCTTCGCCTCCAACCTCCTCACCCTCCTTGCGAAGGGAACTGCTTCCCCCAGGGCTTCGTGGATGACACCAACATCCTCACATTCGGGAAATCCACCGAAGCACACTGCCGATCACTAGAACAAGCCCACGCAACGTGCCTCGAATGGGCAAAAAAGCACGGCTCCGCCTTCTCCCCCGACAAATACAACCTTATCCACTTCACCAGACGCCCAGCCAGGTTCAATCTCGCGGCCACAGTGGACATCCCCGGATTCCAGGAAGGCCCTTCCCCCACCGTCAAGATCCTGGGGGTGCACCTCGACAGCAAACTCAAGTGGAGGCCACACATCAAGGAAACTCAGGCTAAAGCCACCACACAAATTGCCTCCCTCTCCCGCCTCGCCACATCCACCTGGGGAGCCTCATTCACCAAAGCCAGGCACATCTACACAGCCGTGGTGCGCCCAGCACTCACATACGGCTGCGGAGCCTGGCACACCCCCACAGGCCTCCCCGGCGCAACAAAGTCCACCATCAAACCACTGGAGAAAATCCAGAACCAATGCCTCCGCACCATCACAGGGGCATACAAAACAACAAACACAAGCGTTCTGGAACACGAGGCCGACATCGCACCCCTACGCCAGCACCTAGACGAGCTGGCCCTCGCAGACACGCTCCGCTCAAGAACAGGCCCCGTCAACGAGATTATCTCTGAAAGCTGCGCTGCAATCAAGGACCTTGCACGCAGCCGATTTGGGGCACGAGCCATTCCCGGCCCCCCAACACGGCAGCACCGACGCGCCAGACTGAGCGAATACATCCAAAAGACCCCCAACCCAAGAGCCACCCTCCCCGACAGAACCCGCCTCCGGCAAGCCATGAAGGAGGAAAGAAGGACCGCATGGGTCAAGTTCACCAATCGGGAAAAGCCACGCAAACCAGTGGCAGAAGACGCACCATGGGGGCCTCCAGTCAAAGGCCTCCACGGGGCATCTCAAAACCACTAAGCACGCTGGCCACCCTCCTCCGAACTGAAAACATCGGCCTCCAGGACTTCCTCTTCCGGCGAAAAGTCCCCGACCACACCAGCCCCGCCTGCACCTGCGGCTGGCAGCGGCAGACCCCAAAACACATCCTTCTCTTCTGCCCCAACCACCAGCAGGGCAGAGCAGAAATGCTTCACAGAGCAGGCACCACCGACTTTCACACCCTCCTATCCACAAAGAAGGGACTCCGGGCCGCAACAGCCTGGTTTCTGAACACCGGAATCCTCGGACAATTCAGCCTGGCCAAGGAAATGCAGGACGACACCGGATCCGGACAAGACAGGGCTGAGGGCAATGACAGCGGTGAGTAAAAGCTGGCGCGCACGTAGGACTGCCAAAGCAGCCTCTACCGGTAAAAAGGAACCCACAAGCACACAGGCACGCCGACAAGGCGGCACATTATCATAGAAGGAGGGGTTTTCCCCCGTTTTAACGGTTTTCCCCCTCGTGTACATACCAACAGATAGCCACACCTGCATGGACCCGAAAGGGAGCTATAACAGGTCAAATGAATTTATCTATCTATCTATCTATCTATAACGTGTTTCACCAGTGAGCTGGCCACCCCAGTGAGCTGGCCACCCAAAAACCCACCAAAAATCGGAAAAATCGTACCTTGATATCTCGACATCGGCGTAATAATAAATTTCAGAATTTTATATTTAGCCTTTTATACCTATTTTGACACTCTTATTCGATTTTAAAAAGAATTCACTAAGCAGTCCTAGAGATCTAGCAATTCAGCTTAAAATTGGGACCAAAAACTCGATATCTTAATAATGGCTACGCTTTTTATTCTAGAACTTTGACAAGAGTCTTAAAGAAGGTATAAAAAACTAGTTTTAGAATTTTGAAATTTATTATTACGCCGTTGTCGAGATATCAAGGTACGATTTTTCCGAATTTTGGTGGGTTTTTGGGTGGCCAGCTCACTGGGGTGGCCAGCTCACTGGTGAAACACGTTACTTAAAAGTAGTAACTAGTACAAATTACTCAATCCTTGCTTAAAGACAAGGTGATCGCCCGGTGTGCCTTACGATTATGGGGTCGCGGGCAATGTTGATGGGTAGGTAGGACGGACGAGATTTATGGAGAGTCGGCGAAATCAGCGGGGCTGTAGAGATGACAGACGGCCGTGACGAAGGTGCGATTCAGTAAGGATTTGACTAAACCATTGGTGGACTGATTGATGAGTCATGAGTAGCTTTCTTAAGGCCCAAGCGTATCGGTATGACTCATGCGATAACTCTTCGGGCGGTTCATGAATCCGCCCACAGCCCCGCCCTTTAAAAAATGTCCTCGTAATGCTTTTTCCAGAGCCCTTCTAACCGCGCATTAACACCTCTTGCACATTCTATCAATCAAAGTACAGCCTCTTCAAATCTACTCTTTTATTTCCGATATACGTCGCTTAACGAAACTCCTTGTTCCATCTAGCGACTCACTGCGCCTATACAATCTTCGTGGTGTCGCAATAGCCACGCATTGTCCACTCGCACTCAAGTCGGGCTTCGTAAAAGCTTAGTGATGAGTGAAAGCACGCAAAAAATATCAGTTGATGAGATAGCACACGACAATAAGGCATTAGAGCAGAAAGCCCGAGAGTTGGTATGTAGCTTAATGCTAATAGTCGTTATTGCACTTAGCTAAGTACTTTATTAGACTGGCATCGATGTCGAATTAGACCTTAGTGAGGCAATAGGGAACGACTTCGATATCGTTGACCGGTCATGTCCTGCAGTACTTGTAAGAAAAGATAGCGCTGGAGGTGCTGTCTTTGTCGCCGGCCCAGGTACGCCAAAAGAGGAGCCGCGTGTGCGAACAGGTCCAAATCAAGGGAGCGGATTTTTTATTCTTGTCATCAAACCAGGTCAGACTTGCATGTTTCTTGGACATCCATCAGTTCGATATTTTCGGCCCCGCTCTTGAGGCAAGCATGTACTGAATAAACTCTATACTCAATTCATGAGAGAATTCAACTTTCGCGCCAAATCCAGCACATGATCCCAGCCTGATCTCTACAGATGGCAACGGCAAACCCTCCCAAGGGCAAACCATATGTAGCATCTCTGAACTTGCAGTCGCAGCCTCCTTTCGCTGTAGGAAGCCGAGAAGATCTTTAAACTCAAAATCTAAGACCGTCCCACCCGATTCACTTGCCGAGTTTTCTGATGTTGAAGAAACGTCTGATCCTAATTAGTTATTGTTTACGGGTGCCGAATGCTTTACCAGTTAGGTGAAAGATTGCCTACCAAGCATTTGATTTGTATCCCGCGGAGGCAGTCCTTCCTGGGTCTGAACTTCTACAGAACGCTCGTGCATTTGCACCGAGGGCGTTTCGGTCGTAGGGCTCGCCTGCCCAGGTGTAGCATTTTGAGATGAAGCAAACAACGTATGAATCGAATACGTTCGGCAAAGGTTGTTGGCAATGTTTATGAGCGCTTGAGGGTGCAGAACTTTGTTCCACCACTTTCGAAGATCCGGCAGAAATCCTTTAGGGTTTACCGTTGCGAGCTTTGTGACGCTTGTTGCTAATGTGCATAGTACAAATACTTCAGAACCCAGAGCTTTGTAAACATCTCTCAGCAGAATACGTGCACGTCCTCGAATACTCCGGCGCGCACTAGACCGCTTCATGAGGGATGTCTCATCTTCCCGAAGTAGGTTGTTCCAGCGGCCGAAATTCTTCTCAAGGCGGGATGGCAGTGTATAGGCGCCATCTTCGAATGTCTTTCTTTCGTTCTCGAGTACCGTATAGAACCAGTCATTTTTGGACATTCTAAAGAATACGGTAAGGAAGCGACAGGGTTGGGTAGCCGTAGGAAAGAGATGCGAAGATGTGGAAATAGACAAGGTGAAATGACAGAAACGGAGCGAAGGCAAAGCGAAAGAAGGTTAGAGCTTAAGAAGCAAAAAGAAACGAAGCGAAACGAAGCGAAACGAAGCGAAACGAAGCAAAATGAAGCAAAACGAGGCGAATCGGAGCGAATCGGAGCGAATCGGAGCAAATCGAAGGGAGTCGAATCGAAAGGAAAGGAAAACACAACGCCCCGACCGGCACTCGTTCCTATTAGATACGAGTCTCCACATTAGTGGACAAACTCTTAGCGAGACCGATACGATAAGGTACGAGACGCGCTAGAAGCTCACAGCCGACAGCTAGCAACAAAATGATTACTTTGATAGACCTATATTGCAGTTGAAGCTCTCCTAGTGTATCCCTTTGTCTACAACCAGCCCATCCTGCCCTCAAATCAATTCCTCAGCAATCCTGCCGGCTTCAGTGTATGCCGTCGTTCCGACTCCCCGGCTCTGAGGCCCCCTTCCATTGGCTCACGGGATATTTTCTGAGGCTAGTCTGAATGATATTTGATGTGCCGAATTTGCTGGCTCTATAAGATTCACCGGATTTTGACGTTTCGACCCAGGCATGAAATTGCTTCATCGCTTTGCCGGTCCTTGAAGTGCCCGTCTTATGGTGGCTCTGATCCGCTTTTGGAGACATCTTTTGGGGTTCGACGTGGGGCGTTTCATCCGCTTGGCTGGACATCGGTGCAACGCATGGCTCCTTAGACCGGCCGCGGCCCTGGTCTTGGGTCAAAATGCTCTGCAATGTCTTCTACCAACTTAGGTCTACTCATTTTTCTGCTTCGCTCGGAATATGCACTTACAGGACTGATTGTAAGAGGAACCGTCTCTTTGTCACAGAGAGACCCTCTGTAGAGAGTAGTGTACAGCACGTTGTCCAGAAGGGGAGACCGTGGTGTCTGGACTACTAGCCTGTCGATTATAACATCAGGTTGTCTAGCCATCGCGAGAAGTTAGAAAGATGTTCGCGCTTCAGCAGCTTTGATCAGATTGTAGCGGTTTTATACATATTGCGCATGCGGCGTGCCCAGTCCGATTGCTTTTGAAGGGCAATGAGAACCCTAAATTATCGTTCTTATCCATTTAGTCAAGCATGCCACATGGTCATACATCCTCGGAACGAGCACCCTCGCAGTTACAACTGTCCCCACGATACCGTCATGCAATGCTCTAATAAAGGCTATCGGCATTGCCGACTTGTACTAACCCTATCACTGGATCGGGTGATAGATCCTTCTCTTTCGACATACAGGGGGAGGAAACCTGAGCCGAGTTAGCCGATCATCTAAGGCTAGCTTGAGCCATGCAAATCCGCGTTGCAAGAGGAAATGTTGGTGACCCACTTCGCTCCGCTCTCCAACGGCCCTGATGGCTGGATTGATTGCACGAAGGCTAGCGCCGGAGCAACCCTGCAACGCATGATATTCGTAGAGGGAACCAATCCTTCACACACATGGGGTGACCGGGTGAGCCGGACTGTGCTCAGCCAACGAAGCTTAGAGTTGTCAAAATGCGTGAAGTCTCCAAGAACCCGGGAGTTGGATAATGTGCATCAAAGCCGGCACTACGGTCTATCGCAGCTCTCTCTAAAGGTGTATTACTTCTTCAATTCTCCGTACGAATAGGGATAGTCATTTACCTTAGCGTTTACCTCGTATTTCGCAGGTCCACAGCTGATCATTAGCCTTGTTTGATAGAGACGGGCTGGTTGCCGCTAAGAAGTCTCACATCAAGTCAAGCGGGGAGTTTGCCATCTCTGGATACTGGGCTAACCAATTGTTAAGCCGGATGGATATCTAACGTCTGCATGTGTCAGCTGCGAAGAAACCGGATGTAGGAGCTCTTAACGCATATAAAAGCTCTTTCGCTGGTCACTACTCCAGCCCAACTCCTTACCATCGACCGTCCCGCCGAGTACTCAGTTACAAGCACTTTTCACAATGGCTCCGTCGACCTACAATGAAGAAGCCCAACTGGCAGCTGTGGAGCCCCTTGGAAGTATCATCTCATACAGCAGTTCCCATGATTGGCTAATGTCTGAGACTTCATTACATAGACCGCAAGACCCACATAGAGGCGTACGAGGAAGCGTTCGCCTTCGATGGAGTCTCGTTGCCCCTTGAATCCGGTACTCCGCTGGCTGAAAATCCTGTAATGACTCCCTTGTTGGCATCCTCAGGCACTCTGCCTCTGCACGCCGAACCTTTCCCTTCGGACCGGTACGATACCTCCCGCATCACCCGCCCTCAGCCAGTCAAGGCTCTCACGGGTAAGTTTACAGAGTACGTATGTATTGGTTTTCCGTACTTACGTTGGAACAGGTGAAGAAACCCTTCGGAGCATCTGCGCGGGCATCGTCTCGGGGCGACCTCTTCCAACACCACCTCAATCTCAAGCGCGGACGGAAACGCAGCAGGCACCATTGACTCCGTTCGATCAACTCTCGGATGTTGTTTGTGCTATCGAGGTCCAAGCCCTTCCATCTAGAGGGTTCGAATATCGAAAGAAAGTCCTCCTTTGCCAGAAACTTGATCAAGTCGGATACTGTGCACTGGTCGATCGAGGGGTTGGTGTTCATTCTGTCTGGTTCCGGGGCCGGATGCTTCCTGGCTATCTCCTGGACTGGATTTTGGAAGACCGCGCCGGTCTTTATGAGGATGTTTTGGTGGTTCGGGCAAGCTCCTGGTCTGCATGGTGTAACGGTAGGCTCCTTCCACTAAGCTTCGGAGTCGCTTAGCAGGTTGGTGGAAACCGAAGGGTTTACCTTGAAGAGACAAGAGGAGGATGGCGGTGCAAAGAGGGAAGTATCACGTGATAGCGCGGTGCGCAATGAGCTTGTTACCTCCAAATCAATAGGGTTTGAATTGGAACTTTGAGTTGACCACGAAGGGTCAAATGTCTAGCTAAAGGAGTGCGACTATATACTACTAAGAAGCTATAACAATCTACTTGGATAATCGTGGATAGTTGGGATCCCGTATTATCCAGTGTCTTTCTTGGATAATCCATTCTTGGCATTATCCGTATGGGTCCCACGTGACTTCGGCGCTTGGCCTTGTTCCTGGTTTCCGACATTCGTCGGTGTGAAGCGGTCGCTATGTTTACCTGTTCCGCGCCCGCTTACCTTTTGTCTTCTCCGGGATTCTAGCTTCCGTCCCTTCGTCCCTATAGGTCTTCTTCCCGTAGGGGATTCTGTCTTGCGCCTTGCCCCGTGACTTCGCAGTCCCTTGGGGTCCTGTTTCCCGTGCGGGCTCCTCGCCCTTAGGGTCATAAAGCCCGCTTCCTTGGAGGTTCGTAACACATGGTTACCTCGGCGCAATTACGATGCTGATTTTGCTTTCTACCAGCGTTACATTCAGGTAATGGCTGATGGAGATACGGCCGGTATTTTTGAAGAGGGGAGGACCAGATATGATAGCCAAGATCAAGAGAGTCATGTAACGGACATCGAGGAGGATTGATGAGAAGAGCAAATGACTTTATAGTCTAGTGCTTTCCCGTTGTTGCAAATCGTTGAATCTTAGTTCCCTTCCCCTAACAACACGCGATCTATTTGTTGCTGTTTGATTCATATAATTGGTGTAAGAGCGCCGGGCGATGATAAATACTAAACGGCATCAAATATAAGTGACGGTAGGCTATAGATTACCGCTAATATCACTAGATGTACTAGACCGAAGGTGAGTTCCTCCTTACTAGCACAGCCACGCGGATAGAAGCGCTCCGTCGGTTTGCTGTCATCGCGCGCCTACTATTAGTAGCTAGGATGCAACCACCAGTCAACTTGTCTGCTTCCTGGATTCGATCCACAGGCCTCTGGAAGCTGGCCAACGCTATTTGGAGCCAGTTAGGGGACATACGAACCGATGACTTTCTGGTGATTATGCCCCGAAAAATGGCACCTCGCTCTAAGCTCGAGTGCATGAGGTCTCAGCTCTGGCGGGGCTCTCCGGCGCAGATATTAGGCTGGTCGAAGGCCGAGATATTCTCAACGCAACGTTCGGCGAAGGTAACGACTGCTGTTCGGGCGCGTGCTATAAATAGTAGTCGATCTAGCCCTAGGCGCGTTTTGGTTGCTCTGTGTTCGAGGGCAACGAATGAATAGTGGAATTGCCCATGTAAGCGCTTCGACGAACGCAACCTTTTGGACCAGGCGTGCAAGGGCGCATGGCTGAAACACATGACTCATTATCGGACCACTGGCGGTTTAGCCGGATATTTGCCGAGCGGCATCCGTGCGATCAACGCGCTTCGCCATCCATCTCTACAACTCCGCCAACTCCGCTTACTCTCTACATAAAGCTACCCCTTCTCACTCCTCATCAACATGGTTCGCACAAATATCTACAGCTGTCGCTCGACATCGCTCGCTCGAGGTATGTTGTTACGCAAGTCGTCTTGTACGTTGGCTGATCGTGTCGTAGGAGAGCGACCCCAAGGAATCAGGAAAGAAACAAGACCTCTCCGAAGGAGCGCACGCCTTCAGCAGGGTCGCACGCATCAGTTGATCCAAAGTCTACTTCCTGCGCCTGAGAACAGCGGTCCTAGCAGTCCAGTGAGTCTCCCCTCCTCGCCCGTATGGCGCACTGAGCTTATGGGGTTGTAGCTGCCACCGTCGACGACCACACAGCCCACGGGCCAGAAGCGCAGACGTTCTTGCGAGGTGGACACGTCGGATCAACCAACACAAAAGCGGCAACGGCCGACTTCCACCACGGCGGAGGACGCGCACACGGAAACGGCGGGCGACGACGCGGATAGCAACAATCCTATTAACTACTGGCGGAAACACCTACACTGGCCACGGACATATTTCGAGTCGAACGTGAATATGAGTAACCCACTCACGACGAAGAAGTCTGATTCGACCCTCCGTCGAACGACGTCCAGAACGTCCCGTACGCCTAGCGATGTTACACCTTCCGATAACAAGCAAAAGGAGGCCAAGCGTGCTTCTTACCGGCATGCGGGATACGGGATACTTCTCGCTGGTAAGGGTATTTACATGGTTGACTCCGATCTAGGAGTTTCGAAAGCGAGCAAAGACCTGTGCGACCGCTTGCTTGCAGCTGAACAGACCACTCCACGCGATTCGTTATTCAACGACGAAATCTTCGAGCGGACTTGCCGCAAGATACAGGACAGAAAAGAAGCGAAGGTCTTCCAAGACATATCTCGGCTGATCGTTCCATCTGCAGAGACTCTAGCTTTATACGGCAACAAGAAGCTTGACAACCTCGTGGAAACCGTCAGCGAGATGTGGACTGAGTCCATGTTTTTGATTGATACTCAGCCCAGTCCGGACTACTCAGTCGGTTTCATCTGGTCCGCTTTCACACCAAAGCAAATGGAGTTGCTCAAGCCCTGGTTTGGAGAGCTCCTGGACCTGTCTGTGTTCAAGGCCACGTACTTCATGTATTTCCCCTTCCTCACGTGCGAGGTCAAGTGCGGAGCCGAGGCGCTCAACATCGCAGACCGGCAGAACGTGCATAGCGCGACGCTCGCGGTGCGGGCCGTCGTGGAGCTATTCCGGCTGGTGAAACGCGAGCAGGAGATCGACCGCGAGATCCTGGCCTTTTCCATCTCGCACGACCACAGCAATGTCCGCATCTACGGCCACTACCCTGTCATCGACGGGAAGGACACGAAGTACTACCGTCATCCAATTCACAAATTCGACTTCACGGTTATGGATGGCAAGGATAAGTGGACGGCCTACAAGTTCACCAAGAATGTCTACGACAACTGGATGCCCGACCACTTCAAGCGCATCTGCTCGGCGATCGACGATATCCCTGACGACGTCAACTTTGATGTCTCGCAGGAGTCGGAACTGCAGTTCTCGAGCCAGACCGGCCTCTCGCAGGAACTGGAAAGCCACCACCTTTCGCAGTCGGAGGGGTCGGCATCGGTCGCTGGGCGAGACGATGCGTCAAGTGTTGCTCCTGAGGCCACGACTCCTGACACGTCTGTGTCTGCGCTTCAGAGCTTCAAGAAGCCAAGGCGGAAATAGTGACGTTCATCGCTGCTTGTTTTTTTTTTTTTTTTGCACGGGATTTTGGAGGACTATTCGTAGTCCTTTCGGTAATTATGTTTTCCAATATCTTGCTATAGGTTCTAAATCTCAGTATTCGCATAGATTATCAGAGAACACCCCTATTAGTAACGTCAACTTGTGGCTGTGAGTCGGATTTCTCCGCATCCTCTCCACCGGCGTAGATATCTACATACCTACCTCTCTTTCGCGTCCATCCGTCGTAGCCTGCTATGCCTCGAGGGCGTTGGTCTCTCGCTCTGATGCTCCGCTTATCAAAAGCCGTCTATTCGGTAAGCAAGTTGTTCTACTCGGCGACAACATCGAGTAGATCGCGCAGCAGTCTAGTCTCGCAACTAGTGTATACGCTAGCGTTCTGCTTAAACCGTTAGCTTCTATTAATATTATTGGTCGAAGGACCGTAAAAGCTTGCTCGTGGCGTATGAGGACCAGGCTAGTGCGGGGTAGGCATTCTTAACACGTGATCCTCTTACGAGTAAAGTAAAACGGCGCAAGCTCGCGTCGCTCCGTACTCACACTGCAGGCCCCTCGCTGTGACGATTCAGACCGTCAACATCTCATTCTCCAGAAAACTAAGCCCAATTAGGCTAAAGCACTTATCTAAGACAAGATGTCTAAGACATAGGGTTTGCTAAGAGCAAACACTTAGCGGGAACGTACGGGAAAGGGAAGCCTAAGACCGGCTATTCGACTTCTAACTAGTACCTAGGCTGGATATATAAGTTTCCTCCTTTCTCCTTTATTCCCTTTCTTTTCTCTTTCCTTTCTCTAGCTTAGAAACTTTAGTCAATTTCGAGAATCTGACTTGTTCTTCTTGAGTCGTGACACTTTTCTAAGCTCACCTAACCACTTCGGCTTACTCTTACTCAACTATCAGCTGGCTTGCCCTGATTTCTGAGAAGACGAAGCCACCCTTTCACTTATCCTACTCGCTCACCAATCAGATATCCCGCTCTCTGACCACCGATCACTTCTCATCACTTCTCATCACTTCTCATCAACTCTCACCAACCCCTCCTTCGTTCAAGCTTCCAGCAGGCTTGCCCTGGTAAACGAACGTTGGACCTACCACTATGTCGGCTCCCGGATCGAGCGCGCGTGGCGCCAGACGTACTAAGGAGCCTAAGGGGAAAGAAAAAGAGCAAGACGCTCCTGAGGCAATTGAACAGCCACTCCCTATAACCTCAGATGATGTGCTCTTCCAGTACACACCCCACAACCATTTGGGTGGAGGGGACATTCAAGACTTCACCATGAACCCCTTCCAGCATGGAAAGATCTCCCTGTTCAATGTGCTGAAGAATGAGGAAGAGATGGAGATCCTCTTCCAGGATCTAGGAAAAACAAAGTACCTAATAGGAGATCTCCTCCAGCACATTCAACAAGAACAAGGAAAGAAGACAGAGGCCGCCGTTGAGTTCAACGAGCTTCTTAGGAACTTTAAGAACCTTGAAGAAGGAAGCGCGCGGATCTACCAGGAGAATGCGGAGCTCACTGCAGAGAAAGGTATCCTTAAGGCTGAACTAGAGCGCGTTAGACGACAAAATAAGGGCCTCAGGGAGCCGAACGTTACTTTTAGCTACCGACCTACTACAGGACGTCAATCCCCTGGAAACCAGTCTGAGATGAGCTCCGTTCCTGACAGTCAGCCAACTGTAGAAACCCTAGTCCGCTCCCTAATATCTCAGCATCAGGGAGGACGCTCCGCGAAGCTATCTGATCCTCCACAGTTTACTGGAGAACCCGAGAAGGAGCCCTCCTTTAGGCACTGGAAGGCCGAGATGTACAATAAGCTGGAAGTTAACGCGGACCACTACAAGACTGAAAGGGCCAAGATATCCTACATCTTCTCACGCACCACTGGGACGGCCTCAGACACCATTAGGCCGAACGTTCATGAGGGACCCGCTGCCTTCCAGACGGCAGAAGAGGCCTTTGCTCTTCTTACCTCCGTATTTGACGACCCCCACTTCCTCCAGAACAAGCGCCAGGAATTCCGCCGCTTCTACCAGAACACGACGCCTTTCAACTCCTTCTACGCCAAGTTCATTGCCCTCGCCACGGAATCCGAGCTTCCAAGGGACCAGTGGTTTGAGGAGATATGGACCCGCCTTTCAGGAGGACTTCGCCATGGACTGGCGCCCGTTAAGGACTCCCTAAACTTCAGCTTCCAGGATCTAACGGCTCGTGCCCGTACGCTAGATAGGGAACTTCAGAACGATGTTAAGGCGGCAGAGAAGAAGAAGGAGCGTGCTAATAAATCCCTAAAGAACACTAAGCCAACGGTGGAGCGTACTACCTCTAGGCAGGAACAGAAGAAGTCACTAACCGCTAAGGAGCGGGATTCTTACCGCAAGGAAGGCCGTTGCTTCCACTGCCATCAGAAAGGGCATATGGCTAACGCCTGCCCTGCTAAGGCGGTTACCATCGCCAATGCTGAGCCGGACTCTGGATCAGCTGAAGACTCGGGAAAAGAGTAACTCCTAGCAAAGACGCGCCTAGGAGTAAGGAACAGGCTTTGTTCACGGAAGTACAGGTGACTTCCCTGTGGTACCCCAACCTAGAACCTATTATTGCACACTGTATATTATCTAGTCAAGGAAAGAAAATACAGGTTGATGCAATGGTTGACACTGGAGCACTTGTATACGCCATAGTGAGCAGGAGCCTCGCGCACCAGATGACAGAAGAGCTTGGAATTGTACCCCTCCCCCTCTCCAAACCGATCCCCTACACCGTTGCGGACGGGCGAAGCGGAAAACCTATCACCCACAAGATCTGCCCACACCTCCAAGTCAAGGATCACTGGGAAGCCACCTCTCCCCTACTCATCATGGACCTTGGGAACCACGACATGCTACTGGGAAAGGGCTGGTTGCAGGCCCACGGCGCGTTGCCAGACGCAAACAGCAACTCAGTCACGTTCAAGCCGAACTTCTGCACGCACCCCGGCAGGCCCGCCGCGGCGGAGCCAAGAAAGCTTGATCCAACGACGCCTCCTAAGGTAGAATCATGGAGGCCCCAGAGAATCCTTACTAGACACTCCTTCCAGGCCGATATAAGGGAGTCCCTTAAAGAAATGAACAAGGAACTGACCAAGGACGTGGAGAAGAAGTCTCCCCCACCTCGAAAGAAGGTACCAAAGAGGGATATGCAGCTCGTAACTGCGGAAGGATTTCTGCGTTCACTAAAGCAACAAGGCACTGAAGTGTACCATCTCCGTCTCTGGGAGTTGCTGGAGGAGGAGGAGCAGGCAAGAATCAACGCCTTCCAACAACAGTTACCCGAGGAGTTAAGAGAACTCACCCCTCAGCTACCTGAATGGCTGCAGGACCTGGCAGAGAACTTCTCCAAGCAGAGGTCAGACGAGCTTCCCCCTCAAGACCTTGTGACCACAGGATAGAGCTCAACCAGGACCCGGAGTTACGCACGCCGCCGCTATACCGGATGTCTACGGACGAACTCGCGGCTGCAAAGGACTACATTGAGGAGAACCTAGGAAAGGGGTTTATTGAAGCGAGCAGGGCACCGTTTGGTTCACCCATCCTCATGGCAAGGAAGGCCAATGGAGGATTCCGTTTCTGCGTGGACTACCGCCGCCTTAACGCAGCTACGAAGAAGAATAAATACCCACTTCCCTTGATTGACGAGACGCTAGCCCGGTTGACTGGAGCGCGTTACTTCTCTAAGATTGACGTCAGACAAGCATTCCACAGGATTCGGATGCACGAAGACTCCAAGGACCTTACAACCTTCCGGACGCGCTACGGATCATACCGCTACAACGTCCTACCCTTTGGATTATGTAATGGACCTGCCACCTTCCAGCAGTACATGAACGAGGTTATGATGGCCGGATTAGACGACTTCTGCTCAGTGTTCATGGACGACATTCTGGTCTACAGTAAGACAAGAAAAGAGCATAGAGAACAGGTACGACTGGTCCTTAAGAAACTCAGAGAAGCAGGCCTTCAAGCGGACATTAAGAAATGCGAATTTGAGGTCACCGAGACTCGCTTCCTTGGCCTCATTGTCGGGCGAGACGGAATCCGGATGGACCCCCAGAAGGTTGCAGCTATCCTGGAATGGAAAGCCCCAATCTCTCTCCGAGGAGCGCGCTCATTCCTAGGCCTCTGCAACTACTACCGCCGGTTTATTAAGAACTACTCGAGGATTGCAAAACCACTCACCGACCTGACCAAGAACAAGGTAGCGTGGGCCTGGACGCCGAAGTGTGAGGCCGCCTTCCAAGCACTAAAGAACGCCGTCCGCTCAGACCCAGTACTTCGACATTTCGACCCGGCGAAGCCCATCTTCCTCGAAGTTGACTCTTCTGACTACGTTAGTGGAGGAGTCCTTTCACAGAAGGATGAGGAAGGGAAGCTTCATCCAGTGGCCTACTTCTCCAAGAAGCTCTCAGACACGGAATGTAATTACACGATCTACGACAAGGAACTCCTGGCCATCGTTCGAGCCTTTCAGGAATGGAGTCCCGAGTGCCGGAGTGTACAGGAGCCAATCCAGGTATTCACTGATCACGAGACCCTGAAAACGTTCATGACGAACAAGCAGCTCTCCCGCCGCCAAATTCGATGGGCAGAAGAACTCGCGGAGTACGACTTTAGGATTGTTCCTATCGCAGGAAAGAAGAATAAGAGAGCAGACGCTCTCTCTCGTCGAGAGCAGGATCTACCGGTGGACGACTCTGACTCCCGCCTCACCTCTATGAACCGCACGGCGCTCCCTCCGGGGAGCTTCACCCTCTCTCCCCTCAAGCTATTCGAAAACCCTGACCTCCCTACTGAGCTACGGACAGCTAACCGGACAGACGACGCCTTGACGGCCATCCGCCAGGACATCAGCAAGTACCCTGAGTACTCACTGCGCGATGACTTGCTCGTCTTCCAGGAGAACCGCCTTGTTGTGCCACAGGACGACCGCCTCAGGCTAAGGCTCATTCAGGCTGCTCATCGACCCCCAGCAACGGGACATCCAGGCATCCAGCGCACCTGGGAACTCTTAAAGGAGAGGTACTACTGGAATGGTATGAAAAAGGCAGTAAAGCGGTACGTGCAGAACTGCCACTCCTGCAAGAGGGCTAAATACAAAACGGAATCCTACAACGGCCTGCTCAAGCCGCTCCCCATCGGGGACCAGCCCTGGAAGCACCTATCCTGTGACTTTGTCACCAAGTTGCCAAACTGCAAAGGATTCACCGCCGTCCTAGTAGTGGTAGACCGGTTCTCAAAAATGCGGCACTTCATCCCCTGCCACGACACCACCACCGCGAGTCAAATGGCGCAGCTCTTCAGAGACAATATCTGGAAGTATCATGGCCTACCGGACACCATCATCTCAGATCGAGGACCCCAGTTTATCAGCGAATTCTGGCAAGGCCTCTGCAAGCTACTGAAGATTGACCACCGCCTTTCAACAGCCTACCATCCAGAGACGGACGGGCAAACAGAAAACGCCAACAAAGAAATGGAAATCTACCTCCGTCACTACGTTAGCTATCATCAGGACGACTGGGTAGACTGGCTTGCCTCCGCAGAATACGCTGCTAATGGAAACGTCTCCGCCTCCTCTACCGTAAGCCCCTTCTTCGTGGTCTACGGATATGAGCCCCGCCTATCCTTTGACTGGACGCCCACCCCTCTAGCGCCCACCGCCGCGGCTACCTGGAGCAGGGAAAGAGCCAACGAGATGGCAGATAAGATGCAAAAGGTCTGGGAATTTACGAAATTCCACCTGCAGCAGTCCCAGGAGAAGCAAGTAGAGTTCGCCAACCGTCACAGGAAGGATGTGTCCTACGAGGTGGGAGACAAGGTGTTTATCTCTACTAAGGACATGGATTTGGACCGACCCTCAAGGAAGCTAGGATGGACGCGGATTGGGCCATATCCTATTATCGAGAAAGTGGGAACCGCTTACCGCCTTCAACTACCCCCAGGCATTAACCGCGGCAATGTGTTCCATCCAAGCAAGCTTACAAGGGACGACAGTAACCCCCTTCTAGGCCAGATACCGGAGCCGCAGCCCGCGGTGCAGGTAGACAATAAAGACGAATACGTAGTAGAGTCCATTCTCGACTCCCGTTACACTGGCAAGGGGAAGAGACTCCAGTACAGGGTTCAGTGGGCAGACTGGCCACCCGACCCTCAATGGTATCCAGTAGACAACTTCAACCACGCGGCTCAGAAACTCAAGGAATTTCACGACTCCTACCCAGCGAAGCCCGGTCCACCGAAGGAACTCAAACGGTGGATTCAAGAAAACGATAAAGCTGTCGAGTGAGGTCATCGCCAGAAGCTCTCGCTTAAGAGGGGGGTAATGTGACGATTCAGACCGTCAACATCTCATTCTCCAGAAAACTAAGCCCAATTAGGCTAAAGCACTTATCTAAGACAAGATGTCTAAGACATAGGGTTTGCTAAGAGCAAACACTTAGCGGGAACGTACGGGAAAGGGAAGCCTAAGACCGGCTATTCGACTTCTAACTAGTACCTAGGCTGGATATATAAGTTTCCTCCTTTCTCCTTTATTCCCTTTCTTTTCTCTTTCCTTTCTCTAGCTTAGAAACTTTAGTCAATTTCGAGAATCTGACTTGTTCTTCTTGAGTCGTGACACTCGCGTCCACCACTCCACCCCTACCACCGCCGCCTGCAAGATGCGTTTCCACGCAATAGCCGCATTATTAATTAGTACCTGACCGACTGGCGTGGAACCGGCCCTGCGACGCGCAACTATAATCTACGACGTGGGAACCTAACTCGTCGCTGACTAAGCTGTAGACAAAAGTAACCCTTAGAGTGCATCCCCAACGAGAAGAACAGACGGCATGCGGACAGTTAGGAGCTGAAGGATTACGTGGCCGCGGACTTGTTAAGACTTGAGAGGAAGCGGAGAGGAAGGAGACGGAATAGGTAAGGTAGGCCTCCTGTTCTTCCATTTCCCTATTATATACTGACTTTGTTAGTGGCAACGCTCGCATGGATCAAGGTATCCGTTACTTCTTCACACAACACGCGAAACGACGGTCGAAACGTAGCCGATGCGAGAGCCGTAGGATAACAGTAACGAGGAGGAGGAGAAGGAAGAGGAGGAAGATATAACGGTAGGCTCCTTCCACTAAGCTTCGGAGTCGCTTAGCAGGTTGGTGGAAACCGAAGGGTTTACCTTGAAGAGACAAGAGGAGGATGGCGGTGCAAAGAGGGAAGTATCACGTGATAGCGCGGTGCGTAATGAGCTTGTTACCTCCAAATCAATAGGGTTTAAATTGGAACTTTGAGTTGACCACGAAGGGTCAAATGTCTAGCTAAGGGAGTGTGACTATATACTACTAGAAAAGCTATGACAATCTGGATTTGTTCGGGTTGGATCTGTAGGAAGGTGGATGGATCTGTGAGGCTTGGATCTGTACAGATCCAAGTGTGGGTCCGGGTCACGGGTGTGCGTGGGGCGCACGTGACGTTAGCGCCCAACCACCTTCCTGGTTTCCGACATTCGTCGGTGCGAGGCGATCGCTATGTTTACCTGTTCCGCGCCCGCTTACCTCTATCCTTTCCGGGATTTCAGCCCTTGACCCTTCGTCCCTGTGGGCCTTCTTCCCGTAGGGGACTCTGTCTTCCGTCCGTCCCGTAACCTCGTTGTCCCTTGCGGTCCTATCTCCCGTGCGGGTTCTTCGCCCTTGGGGCCATAAAGCCTGCGTCCTTGGAGGTTCGTAACAACGGGCCCGACAGATACGACGAAAGGTTAACATCCTTCAATGCGCAAAGTGCCATGGATACCATGATACCCGCGGCTGCAGTAGAGCAGTAAGATGTATTCGCTGCGGTTCCCGCGAACACGAAATCTGCGAGTCAACCCCCCGATGCTGTAATTGTAAAGGCCCACACCCAGCAGACAACATAGCATGTCCAGCCCGGCCGACGATTCGAAGCGGAGTAGTGAATAGGATTACTAGAACAGCTCTTAGGGCTATTAGGAAGGCAGTGTTATGGTTTGTACCCATAATGGTGCCTTGGAGGATCCGCGGCGGTCACGTGTAGCGCTAGTCTTCGCTTATATAGAGTCGCTGGGGACGCGTGTCCTTCCATCCCCAGCTTGACCTTCGTGTAGACGGAATTCAACTCTTCAGCGCTTACTCTGGGGTTGAACCATCACAGGCAGGAGCAGCAGCAAGCCGCCTAGCCAACCTATACGATACGGAGATAACCCCTGAAGTACAACTAAACTCAGCGGAGAGTAGTCGTCCTCCACTCGAAGACACCACCCAACACCATACAGATGTATAGACGAAACCGATCCCTATACGTCTTCCAAGCAAATGTAGCACACGGACAGGCACATCATGACATTGCCCTTAGTATGGCATATAAGGAAGGCGCAGACGTCATCCTCATCCAAGAACCCTAGATACACAGCCAACAGGAGAAGAGTGTGACGGTCTAGACCGTTAAGTGCCTTGGAAGATCCCTGCGGCGATGAGTTAACAATTATGAGTCAACACCTAATGACTCAAAGGGCGCACGGATCAACTACTTCGGTATATAATACCTTCCTACGCTTATTATTTCCTTTCTCCTTAGCTTAGTCTTCTTGTAGAAGTATGCCAATGCATTTCCGCGAGTGCACCGGGTGCAAGCCCTCACAGCAGCCTTCACAGTAACAGGATAAGGAAGAAAGTGGGGAGCGCAGTCGTGGCGCGGATGAGGACCCACGCAGTCACGGGATTCACATGACGCTAAGAAGCTGCTCTCGGTGCTCTCCCTATGCACGGACCCCAGAGGACAGAGCAGCCGGAGCAATATTAGGAACTCTGTCTGCTCTGTTACAGCCCGCCCACCGGAGGCACAGAGCATACAGAGCAAAACTCCAGATTGTATAGAACTCTCCTACGTATATAAACCACACTCCTTAGCATAGCTTTGACCTTCGTGGTCAACTTCTTCAATAATCGAGCTATTATTGGTAACACGGCCTTCGCACGCAGTGCTCAGATACGTGTATTCGTCACTTCGTTCTCTCCCACCCTCTCTTGTACCCACTCAAGGTAAACCCTACACGGCTTACCACCCTCTTTGGTGTTTGGATCCTTAGAGGCAGAGGCCCGCCGTTACAGCTAGGCCGTGTCTCCGAGCTTGACGGTATGCCTGTACCGCGTCCCTACAAGCGTTCGTCCACCATGGTGCACCTAGGTTCCGAGTGTTTCTTGGGCGGAAAACTCTAGCCATGTTGAGTTGGATGCACTGACTAAGGCTAAGAGCGGCGCCGTCTAGGTCATTTCTCTTGGTTGCTATAAAGGGTGGGAGGGTTTCCGCGACGGCTTGCGTTAGTTTAGAGAGGCCCTCTTCCGTAATCCTTAACTTTCCGTTTGGCGAGGCCCTATTCGGGCCCAGCGGGATCCGGGTAATAATGGTCTCGTGGTCTGAGGTGGTGTGTAAGTGTTCCTCTACGGTTGTGGTGACTCCTGGTATATTGGTGAGGACAAGGTCGATTGTATGGCCTGCCTTATGAGTCGCTATGTTTGGGGCGGATGTAAGTGTTAGTTATTCCTGTTCGAGCCATTCTACTAGCTCCGGGGCTCCGTCGGATTTGCGTGCTCCGGATTCCCAGAGGTCATGGTGTGTGTTAAAGTCTCCTGCTATTAGGCAGTTGGCTGGAGGCTTATAATGTAGGAGGGTTTGGATAACCTCTCCGCTCGCAGTCTCGCGTGGCGGCCTGTAGACGTTTACTAGAGTGACTATTTGTTGGCAGTGGATTTGAACCCAACAGATGTCTGCTGAGAGGGAGGGTCTTAGTTGGGTGGGCTGGAGGTTCCGGCCCTTATTGATGTATGTGAGTACTCTAGGGCGGGTATTCCAGTCATCGTTAGGGCTAAAAATGCTGTAGGCCGGGTGTGTTTTAGTGCGTCTCTTCTCCTGTTGGCTGTGTATCCAGGGTTCTTGGATGAGGATGACGTCTGCGCCTTCCTCATATGCCATACTAAGGGCAATGTCATGATATGCCTGTCCGTGTGCTACATTTGCTTGGAAGACGTATAGGGATCGGTTTCGTCTATGCATCTGTATGGTGTTGGGTGGTGTCTTCGAGTGGAGGACGACTACTCTCCGCTGAGTTTAGTTGTACTTCAGGGGTTATCTCCGTATCGTATAGGTTGGCTAGGCGGCTTGCTGCTGCTCCTGCCTTCCTAATAGCCCTAAGAGCTGTTCTAGTAATCCTATTCACTACTCCGCTTCGAATCGTCGGCCGGGCTGGACATGCTATGTTGTCTGCTGGGTGTGGGCCTTCGCAATTACAGCATCGGGGGGTTGACTCGCAGATTTCGTGTTCGCGGGAACCGCAGCGAATACATCTCACTGCTCTACTGCAGCCGCGGGTATCATGGTATCCATGGCACTTTGCGCATTGAAGGATGTTAACTGTCGAACGGCGCGAGAAAGTAGGACACCGCTGTCTTCTTAGATTACTGCTGTCAAGTGCTATATAAATATCTAATGGCAAAGAGGACGCGTAAGCAAATGGGGCTGTGCTAGGGACAAAGAATTGCCGCGCATGAGAGCGGGGGTGGAGTGATGGTGGTGTGGTGATCAGAAGAGATAATACGAGACACGTGATTATGGGCCAATGTGGTTGACAGTAACAGATGCAAGAGAGAAAGAATCTATATTCCTACAGCAAGCCTTTCCCTACCAGGACCAACAGGATACGGATCTTACTAGCTATAATACCCCGCCTATATCTATCTCCCAAGAAGATATTAGACAAGCGCTATTCTCACAATCAACAAAGAAAGCTCCAGGACTGGATAATATTAACTTCCGTGTCCTTAGACTTATCTGGGAATGGGATAGCAATAGAATAAGCAACCTAGTCCAAGGCTGCATAAAACTAGGCTACCATCCCACACAGTGGAAGACTGCAAGGGGAATTATACTCCGAAAGCCAAATAAACCAAACTACGCTGTACCGAAGGCTTATAGAGTTATCAGCCTACTTAGCTGCCTAGGAAAGGTAGCCGAGAAAGCAATAGCTACTACTATAGCACGGTTCTGCGAAGAGAGACATGTTCTACACCAAGGACAATTTGGATGCCGGCAGAAACGTAGCACAACTGACGCACTAGCACAACTAGTAGCTAAGGTTGAAGATGCGTGGCAAGATAAGAAATCCGTACTAGGTGCTCTCCTAGACGTAAAAGGCGCCTTTGACCGGGTAAAGAAACGTCAACTACTTCAAAGGCTTCAGGATATCCAGCTACCTAGCAATCTAGTTAAGTGGGTGAATTCCTTCTTACTAGATAGACAGGCACTACTAGTTATTGACGGAAAGGATGGAGAGATACAGCCAATACAGGCGGGCCTACCCCAAGGCTCACCTATATCTCCTATCCTTTTTATACTCTATCTAAGTGGACTCTTCGGTCAGCTTGAAAGCAAACATCCAGAGCTCACCTCGATATCATTCTCAGATGATATAGGCCTCCTGGTCAGCGGAAATTCTATACTACAAGCAGTTAAAACACTCGAAGATATCTGTAAAGATACGCTTCAGTGGGGACTAGAGAATGAGGTAGAGTTCGAGGTTGAGAAAACCGAGGCTCTTATCTTCTCTCGGAATAGAAAGACAAGACGAATAGCGCTAGATACACCTATCAAAGTAAGGGATCAGACTATTAAACCAAATAAGGAGGCCATGCGCTGGCTAGGATACTGGCTAGACTCTAGCCTTACATTCAACGAACACTGTAAGACTAAGCTGGGTAAAGCAAGCCAAGTACTAAAACGGACACTTCCGTTAAGTAAAACTAGCGGGGGACTACCAATTCGACTTATCCGGAAACTTCAGAATGCAGCTGTTCAATCAGTTGCATTATTCGGAGCAGAGATCTGGTGGAAAGGCCAAAAAACACAGGAGAAACGAGTCCAAACACTTCTTAACAGCCAAGCAAGGACGATTACAGGAATGTTTAAAACTACGCCAATTCAACCACTCCTTAACGAGGCGGGTCAACCAAGAGCGAGAGCGCTACTAGACTACCGACAAGTAAACCTAGCAGTACGCTGGCTAGGTCTACCACAGGACCACCCATCACATCAACTACTCCCCCAAGCGCTGCGTAGCGGGGAACTAGTAGATAAGGATATAGTCAGTAGCGAAAACTGGCAAACGAACAGTATAAGGCAAAAAACACTGGGAAAGAAACTAGCACAACAGATCTCTACGCTCAGCCACTACAACGAATACGGCATCCTTCTAAATAGTAAGATAGATCTACCCTTTATAGGAGAGACTATTATTCTAGATAAGAAGGGGGCAAAAGAGCTGGCACTAAAACAGTACCCTCCTAATACCTTATCTCTATTTACGGATGGAGCTACGGAGCAATATCAAGGCGCAGGGATAGCGTATCAAGAAAACGGCCAGTGGAAAGAAAAAAGTATCCCACTAGGTGCTCGGACTACTATTCTCGAAGCTGAACTCTACGCAATTAGAGAGGCAGCGCAGATAGCGAGAAGGAGCAAAAAAAAAGATTAGAATCTTCTCGGACTCTCAACGAGCTATTAAGCTTATCCGAGACCCACCCGCGTATGGAAGCCCTATTCTTAGGGAGATTCTAGAAGACCTACAACAAGTTTATCAACAAGACCGCAAAGTTATTATTAGCTGGGTTCCAAGTCACTCGAACATACCAGGCAACGACCGCGCAGACCAGGCAGCAAAAAGAGCAGCAAAACGACCTCCAAGAAAGCTACACGCTACCACGCTAGGATATCTTAGAGATGCGCTCAGAGCGAGGAAGAAAACACTGATAAAAGAACCCCAGAAAGGTCTCTTAGATGCACCAAAGCGGCTGGCAGCCAAGTATCTACAGCTTAAGACAAATCACGCCTTTATAGGTACCTACCTATATCGGTTCAAGCTGGCAGATACCCCAAGCTGCTGGTGGTGTAATCGGGAGCAACAATGCGTAGCCCATCTTCTATTTCAGTGTAGAAAATGGCGCCGCCAGAGAGAAAAGCTTCTAAAGGACTTACCATCAATACTTATTAATAGTAGAGATATTACTACATTTAGTAGTATCACTGCTGTTACTAAAGAAGTCTTTCTAGACCCAGACGCCCTTAAACCACTACTAGAATTCTTAGGAACAACAGCAGTAGGTAAAAGAGTACAAGAGCCAGAACAAGAACGAGGTGATATATGGGATATCGAACTGCTAGACAGCAGGGATATAAACTAAAAATTACGAAAAACCATCTCCTATGTCTATTTTCTTCTCCATGTACTAATTATACTCGTTTTCCTCCTTTCTCCTATGTTATAAATGGCCCGATTATTAGGAGGAGCATAGAAGCTCTAAAAGGCAGCGCTTTCTTATAGATAACTGCCGAGGCAAGGAGCACTAAACACCCTAAAACCGCATACCCATATAAACAGCTTCATTTCACTTACTAGAGCCCTTACAGGCACCAGTTAGTACACTGCCATAAGCCAACGGCTTGCATGCAGAATGAATAAATCAATCAATCAATCAATCAGGTTTGATGGTCAGGCCTTGGCGTCCTAACCGTGTTGCGGCTGCTGAGTCATCAGCGTGGTCAGAGGCGGTGGATCGTAAGGACCTCCTCCGCGCCTCTTGACCCCGTTTCCCACTTCCTGCAGCTGCGCCGTAACACTACCGTTACAACAGGTAATAATAGATGATCAAAGGACTCTTATTTGATGATAACGAAGCAAAGCGGAGGTTCCGTAATGCTCTTTAAGAGAGAAAGAGGGCAGAAATGCTAAAAGTACTGCCCGGATGCCGCGGAACAGCGAAAAAACCACTTAAAAGAGGTTTGGGAGGATCGTAGCGTTGATAGAAGGCATCTAATACGCTTCCGGGCTCATAACTGTTGAAAATTGGTGCGGTGCAGAATGTAGTACGATTCTTGGCATGAGTTGGTGAGGGGTAGGAGAGGTGCCCGCCTTATACTCAAGCTCTAGGCTATACCTAATCTAGTAACGAATGTACACGTGATTTCCAACACGTGAGGACGTCTCTGCCTCCGGAATGAGCTCATAGAAGCGTTCGACTGCTTTCTCGAGGCGACTGACCCTGTCCACAAACTGCCTTCCATGCCAAGCCCAGCTCACAAGTCCCCTCGCCGGTGAGAAAGTCGAAGAGCGCAATGTTTTTTTCTCGTTTTGGGTCAACGCTTTGGGGAACAAGCTTTCTATCCGCTCAACTATCTCTCTCTCATATTCTGATCGAATGTTCAGCTTTGCTCTCTTGCTCCTCAACCATGACAAAATCTCATCAATGGTTTTGAAGCAGTGATTCGCTGCCCTTTGCATTTTCGGATGGTCGAACCGAGGATGGCGGTTCTCCTTGACGCTGTTCCCATCAAAGCCAGCGTACAAGATCCATATTTGGAGGCGGATGCCGGTGTGATGCCATATACTCAGAGATTGGTGGAACTCGCTATTGAAGTCTTTGGCAGAGTCCCATCGCTCGTAGGTGGACATAGCCACTGAAGCCCTGATGAGCGCCGGAAAAAAATCCACTTTTTGGATATCCACTATCGTACAATTAACCTTCCACAAATCAGGACAACCATCGTTTTTCCTGAGATCTGCAGTGCAGCTGCCCCAAGTACGTGTACCAAAGAATGGCATCCTGTCCACAAAACCTCAGTCATTTGTGTTTTTTCGTTGTTGTAGGGCTAGGGCGATAAAGACGCCCGTCCGTTACCAAGCATACATTCAACTCAGTTGCTGTTTGCCGCGCGGCAGCATGAGGGAGCCGCAGAACCTGGGCAGGAGGGCCTCGGTCTTCCTTGATAAATTGAAGGATGAGACTGTGTGGTGTAACGCGGTTCAGCATCAAAGGCTAGTTACATGACGGGGTGGATCGTGCGATTGCGACGAGGGCAGACACCAGGTCGTTGTTGATCAACGTCACCAGTGTAGGCGAAAAGGAAGGCGTCTTCTGAAAACCGTGAGGAATGAGAGTTACTCTAAAGCGGTTGTTAGTACTTGCCTTTGCTTGCGATGATGAAAATGATGATGCAGCATCCAAATCACGGATTGTGAATTCCTGTAGAAGCTTCTGAGGGACGGCTGTGCTTGGCATGGTCTTTTGATGTATCTTATACTCCCAAGACCTTGTGAGAGTCATCGCGGTTCCAAGTATTCATCCTGATGAAAAGGCGCCTTGAAACCCATGCCAAATCTATCCGGAGGGATTTGTGGGGTCCTTTTGTGCGGTGAATAAATGTGACTACAGCATCAGGAGGAGAGGATTCCAGAGCATCAAGTGGCACGCTGTGATGGCATGCATAGAGGCTAATTGTTGTTTGGCTGCGAGATGCTCTGTCTCTGTGTTTTACTGCTCGGTTGTACGGCTGGGCGCCTGATACCACGACATCAATGATGTAGCCTTGGTGTCCACGCATTAAAAATGGTAACTGCGTTCGACTAAGAGCCTCAAGAGTACCGCGGGCTTAATTTCAGATATACAGGGCCTAGGCCCACCGCTGCAGTGCAGTGTCATATCCAGTTCGCGCCTGCCCACCCTGAGTCTCGAGTCTTACCTGCTTCTCAGTACGCTCGATAAGAGTCCATTTCGGGGATAGAATATAGTACAGTAAGGTTTGGAAAGCAATATAGTCCTGAGAGTAGAAGCGTTGCGGTTGAAAGTGCCCCAGGACGAAGAAGCCCGTTTGCGCAGCCCACCTCGCAGCTCAGATGCCCCGGTCCACGTTGCTGCAGACCACCCGCCGTCTGCAACAATGCTTGGCATACAATAATAGCTGCAGAAGGCAGGCGCTGCTCGCTTATGCTTCCAAAGTGGTGCTAGCGTGGGCGCTGTAGCTATTGGGGCGCTGCCAACCCGCCACCCCGCTCCCTCTTCTTCCTCCACCGCGACACTCCTTCGCCTCGTCCAGCAGATCTTCAGCAAGCGTTTGAGCTCTTGTTCCAGCAGACCAGCCAAAACCCTTCTTCAGCTAGTATCGTTCTCGCTGCAACGATGACGATCTTCAAAGGTCTGCTGCTGCTCCTTGCGGTGGTTCTCCTCAGTTGCACTACACTCTGCGCCGACGCGTCCACCCTTCTTGACCCCTCGGCTCCCTACCCTACTCTGTGTGCTGCTCGCCCGGTCCTCGATATCCTCCCCAGGAGTGATGGCAAGATCCCTTTGACCAACGCTGCTGAACTCGTCTATGTCCTTCGTATGTAGAGGATCTGACTTTCTTACTCCAGCACATGCTGACAAGGATCTAGACAGCATCAACTCGGATGAGGCTGCCTTCGCCTCTCGCATCACGGTCCACTCCCTAGCGCCCATCTTGGTTCTTGAAGATCTGGATGGCCAGCTTGACGAAGTGAGCTGCACGGATGGCGACGTCAAGATCCATTTCCTCAACTCCGATGACTTCGAGACAGCCAAATTGAATCTCAACACCCTCATCGGCGGACACATCATCACATCCCACTCTGGTTGCAGCAACGAAGGAGCTCGCACTCCTTTCCTGTAAGCATCGCTCTTCGCGTCGTCAATCCGGAACATTACACTGACCCATTTTAGCGTTGATTCTCTCGCTTTCTCCTACACCAACACCTACGTCACATTCCGCACAACGGAGGTTTCGTGGATGGAGTCCTTCGACCGTGTCGACATAGACTTTAGCTACACCGACCACCCGCACGAAGCTCTCAAGCACAGCCGTCTTCGGAGGGACGTTGCTCAGGTCCCTAAGCCTACCAAATCTGCAGATAGCCTTAGTGAGAGCGACGGCGTCGCCAGCACGCCTACGTCCTTGGATCCCGCGAGTTCCACCAGCCACTTCGTCATCCCGGATATGAGCATCATCCCGACGTCCACCGATCTTCCCGAATCCATTACCATCAACCTCAACAAGGAAGTGTGGCAGAACGAGCTTTCCCTAAAGGCCGCTGCGGAAGAATTCATCCCCTGGGCCTCGCACAGCCCCATGGACATTACCGTCGAATGCGTAGACTGCCACACCAAGGGCAGCCTCGTCCTCTCGCAAGGCAACTGGAGCTTCCCAACCCTCAAGAGCATGCAGAACAACAACACGAAGCTCATCAACAACGGCTCCATCGACATCGACCTCCAGGAATTCAGCACCCACATCGAGCTCCACCTCACGCCCACGCTCTCCGGCTCCCTCTCCTACGAGCTCTTCGCCGTCCCCATCCCCGCCGCCGGCTTCGTCATCCCCGGCCTCGGCCGCGCCGGCCTGGTCTTTAAACCGGAGCTCTACTTCGACTGGGCCACGACGTCCGCCCTCGCCCTGACCTACGGCTTCGACCTCGCGCTGCCGGCGCCCGCACGCCTGCACGTCGATTTCGCCAACGCCGCCGCGTCCTCGCTCTCCGGCTTCGCCGCAACCGCCGCCGCCGTCCACCCGCTGGCCTTCAACGCCAACGCCTCCTCGCTGGCACTCTCCCTCTCGCTCGGCCTGCGCGCCCAAGTCGCCGTCGCCTTCGCCGCGCTCGGCGCCCTCGCCGCCGAGGCCAGCGCCTACGTCGACGTGCCCGCCATGGCCGTCGACGCGCGCATGGTGCCCGCCCGCAACGTCAGCGCGGCGTCGTGCGCGGCGCACGGCGGCGGTGCGACCGTGGACGCGGCCGGCGCGTTCGCGCGCGCGTTTCCGGAGCTGCTGGCCGTCGGGGCGGAGGTGGGCGTGGCGGCGGGCGTGGATGTGGTGGTGGCGGCGCCGCCGATGCCGTGGGTGGAGCCGTATGCGGCGACGTGGAGCCCCGAGGCGGTGGGCGCGGTGGAGGGGTTGGTACCGAGGTGTTTGGCGTATGCGAATGTGTCGGTTGGATTTGTGGATGCGGCGGCGGTGGAGGTGGAGGTGGTGAGTGAGGAGAGGGAGAGGGAGAAGGAGAGGGAGAAGGAGAGGGAGAGGGAGAAGGAGAGGAAGAGGAAGAGAAAGGAGCATCGGAATGGTGCTTCGGCTCGTTCTCCCTCGCCGTTCATGCTCGTGACGGCGGCGGCGGGCGGATTGGTGGCGGTGGCGGTGGTGTTCTGCTGTTTGTAGTTTTCTTTTCCTGCTGCCTTCTGAGCGCCTTCTCCCCTTCGCGGCTCCTGCCCTTGGGGGCCTTGGTCGTGAGCTTGAATAGGATATCTTGATTGAGAACAACAAGTGCACTATGTGATTCTGATTGAGCTGTGGAACTTGTGCCCATTGAGGAACAGCTGAGTTTTGACTTCACGTTGTTCTTTATATAGATACTCACCTCCACCATGGCGAGACTTGGTGGATGCTCGACGCTTGTTAACGGACATTGACCCGGACTTGAAGAACGCATTGGAATGCAAAGGTACCCACGGAACCTCTATACTACTATTCGGAAGAATGCTTCAACTCCCCATGGCTCTGTACCTCACTATCCGATACCATGGTGATATGGTCTCTCCTATTAGGCGCATTCCATGATTCACGTAGGAAATACTACTGCACGAATCGCTGAGAACGAGGTTCAGGTCCTGCCAATATGCTTTGCTTTGTCTATGACAATCCCTCTATATTTCAACTCCTACGCAATATCTAAACCATCATAACCAATATCTCCAAGCAATGCAATAACAAACCCACCACCAAGCCTTAGGAACCCATCGACCGCCAGATCAAGATCCGTGTTTTCATCCCGACCACACCCCCTTAGAATGTAAACACCTGGTCACTCATCTTGCACACCGCCCCCGGCACCTGCCAGCCCAACTCGCCCAACCCCGCCTTCGCCGCCTTGACCATGCCCGGCGGCCCACACAGCAGCATCTTCGCGTCCGGCGCCGGCGCCGGCAGCCTCTCCCGCATGACGTCCTTCGTCACGAACCCGCGGCCGCCAGTCCACCCCTCACCCGGGCGATCCAGCATATACCACACGCTCAAGTTCCGCGGATACAGGCGCGCAAACCGATCCAGCTCGTCGCGCAGCAAGATGTCCTCCTCGGCGCGATTGGCGTACACCAGCCGCACCTCGGTGGTGTCGGCCGGGTCCTCGCAGATGGCGCGGATGAGCTGGTACATGGGGGTGATGCCGGTGCCGCCGGCGACCATGCCGACGGCGCGGGCCCAGCCGCGGCGGTACCGCATGCCGCCCTTGGGCCCGCGGAAGTCGACGGCGTCGCCGACGGCGAGGCGCGCGAGGTGGCCGCCCGTCAGCTGTCCGTCGGCGTAGATCTTGACGACCAGCTCGAGCTTGCCCGCGTCGGCGTTGTTGGAGGTGGGTGTGTAGGAGCGCGTGACGAGCGTGTCGCCGACGGCGCCGCGGATGGTGACGTGCTGGCCGGTGGGCAGGCCGATGATGGAGGTGGGCGTGGGCAGGGCGAAGGTCAGGCGGAGGGTGTTGGGGGAGAGGGTGTCCTTGCGGATGAGCGGCAGGGGCTTGTATCCCTGCGGCGCGAGGAAGCCGGCGGCTTGGCGGGTGGGGACGGCGCTGGAGGCTTTCTTGTGCGGCGGGTAGCGCGTGAAGCCGGAGGTGACGGAGAAGAGGGCGGAGATGCGCTTGAAGGCGTAGGTGCCGGTGAAGAGGAAGGCGGCGGTGGTCAGGATCACGCCGTTCCAGAAGTCGTTGGGGCCGCTGAGGCGGCTGCTGGGGAGGCGGCGGAAGATGGGGTGGTTCAGAGTCCGGGCTGTGACGGCCACGCGGGCGCCGATGGCGACGAGGGCGGCGACGGCGACGGCGCTGAGGTAGATGCCGGTGCTGGAGCTGGGCTTGGCCGGGCTGCCTGCTGGTGCCCGGCTGACGACCTTGACGGCCTTCCTGGGCTTGCTGGCCTTGGTCTCGTCCGCGTTCAGCACGCCGATCAGCATGGGTTGGAGGAGCTCTCTGGCGTCTTCCGAGTGGCCGATGTCTTCGAAGGCCATGGTGGCATCCGTGCCGGCCACCTCTTCGATGGTTTCAGCGCCGCCGGGGTGGTCTTGGACGTAGCCCGAGACATCGTACACTTGACGCCGGTTAGTGACTGGCATTTGAGATTCTGCGCTCTCGGGCATACCTTTGCCGTGGACCACTATCCACATGTCGTTCTTCTGCTTGTGCTGGGCAACATCTTTCAGCGAGTAGACGGGGACTTCCACATCGGGCTTCCACTGAGCCGCCGGCTCGGCTCTCGCAGCTGGGGGCATTCTGGTGCTGGCAGGAGATACGGGGGAGTCTGAACAGGCTGCAGGAAGTGTTCTGCGACAGTCGGGGCGCTTGCGGTTTTTGTCCCCCGACAGAAAAGCAGCAGCGCCGGCGACGACAGGGGTGGTGGGCACCCACTCCGGCGCGCAGCTTCATAATCAAAGCATTGTTGCCATGCTGTCTGCGCAGTCGTCATGCCGCAAAAGTTTTGTCCAGCGGGCCCCTTTCTGTGGTCACCAGGCCCATCTCGGCCGACGGCGGGAACGGGGCAGGCTGACAACAGTCAACGGCCGTAATCCGTCTAAGCAGGGCTGGTGATTGGCCAAGCCGGTGGCGGCCAGTGCCTCTGCTTGGATTCTGTCGACCGCGGGCCGAGCCGCCCTCGGCACTTACTCACCGGCCGAACAGCGTACGGGCGCCTCGCAACCCTTGCCTGCGCCGCGTTCCGACCGCGTCCGCATCGCCCCCGTCCGCGCTCGGCCGGCCAGCATGCAGACTGACCGATATACGCGCCGAGTCCCCCTCGACGCCGCGGCTGCAGGGCGCGCTCTCCTTCATTTTGCTGTCCGAGTATAAGTGCGCTGGCGTCCTGCGGTGCGGAGACGCGCCTTGGTCTTGACATCCTGCCCTGCAGTCAGCAGCCAGCATGCCGTCCAACGAATTCCACCTCTGGGGCGAGGACCCCGCCACCGCCATCGAAATCGAAGTCGACGTGCAGGCCGACCTCGACAGCTTCAGACACACTGTAGCCGGCCAGTTTGCCATTGTCGAGCCGTCTGGTCAGTCCCGCAGCCGTCGCATACTTGACGCTTGACCCAGTAATCTGACTTCCCCTCCACAGGCATCGACTTCCTCGCCTCCGAAGGCCACACCCTCAGCAGCCCGACCGAGATAGTGGACACCCCCGGGCCCATCGCCCTCTCCATTGACGGCAAGAAGGTGCGCGATGTGCCCGCGCCGACGGGGCTGCCCTTTGTCGGCAACTACTACGAAGTGTACCCGGACCACCTGGGCAACCACCAGCGGCTGTTCGAGCACTACGGCCCGCTGTTCAAGACGACCAACATGGGGCGCACCATCTACCAGACCAACGACCCGGAGCTGGCCACCATCGCGTTCGCCGAGTCGGACTTCTTCACCAAGCTGATCACGCCGGAACACCCGCTATACAGCATCAAGCAGCAGGAGGCCGGCGTGTTCCTGGGCGACACCGACGACGCGAACTGGAAGATTGCGCACAAGTTCCTGCCGCCGGCCTTCGGGCCCAAGGCCGTGCGCCACTACGCGCCCACCATGCAGCGCACCATCGAGACCGCCTTCGCCGTCTTCGACGCGCTGGACGAGCAGGGCGAGGCCTGGAACGTGTACCAGTACATGCTGAAGCTGGGGTCCGAGGCCGTCGGCAAGCTGGTGCTGGGCATGGAGTTCGGCCACTTCGCCAGCGTCGACGCCCCCATCCACCGCATGGTCATGAACATCGCCGAGTTGCTCGAGCTGAACAAGAAGATCTCGAGCCGCGGCAGCTGGTACGCCAGCCTGCCGTTCGGCGACCCCAAGCGGCTGCGCGACCTGCACGCTCAGATGGAGGTCATGCTGGAAGAGGCCATCGAGCAGTGCAAGGCCAACGGCACCGAGGACCTCGAGCTGCAGGAGGCCGCCATCAAGGCCTCGTGCGTCATCGGTGAGACCCGGCCACCCCGCAACCAAACCCCCCCCCCGTCTCTAACGCACCCCGCAGACTACGCCATCCGCGCCGTCGACGCCAAGGGCCAGCGCCTCCCGAAGAAGAACCTCGCGTCCTCGCTCGTCGTCGCCACCGGCGCCGGCTTCACCACGACGTCCAGCCTCCTCTCGTGGCTCGTCTACGGGCTGGTCGCGTACCCGGGGATGCAGGCGCGGCTGCTGCAGGAGATGGTCGACGCCGGCATCGACGAGACGACGGCGTGGGACGCCGACACGGTCGAGCGGCTGCCGTTCATGATCAACTACATCAAGGAGATGCAGCGCCGCCACAGCCCGTCCTTCCAGCCCGGCCGCACCGCAAAGGTCGACATGGTGCTGCCCGGCGGCTACAGGCTGCCCAAGGGCGCCGTCATCATCCCCGCCCTGCATCACATCCACAACAACCCGCGCGTCTGGGACAACCCCGCCACCTTCAACCCCGATCGCTGGGACACGGATGAGGTGAAGGCGAGGCACAAGGGCGCCTACATGCCGTTCGCCGCCGGCCCGCGCATGTGCATCGGGTTTAATTTTGCGCTGCAGGAGGTGCGCATCTTCCTGCCGAAGCTGGTGTACAGGTACCACTTTAGCAAGGAGGGCGAGGACGCGGTGGATTACGATCCCATGTTCCAGCTGATTCGGCCGGTAAACCTGTATGTGAGGGCGCAGAGGAGACAAAAGTGGCCGCCGAAGAGCTCGGAGAAGGTTTGAACTTGGGGATTGATGGGCATTGGGCGGAGTATGGACGGCGCATAGACGGAATAGACAAGATGAACACCTGTAATTTATTTCACGTGTACGCAGCTCTGGCTTGGGAAGCAAGCACACTATGACCGTGAAGGTTCCAAAGATGCCTGGGGAGTTGAAGCATTGATGTCGGGCCCGGGCAAAGATCACGGACGATGTTGCTTATGCCACTGCCACCAGAATATCACATGTTGATGGATTTTGCCGAAAGAATACCAGGAGCTCGTTTGGCCAACAAGTTCCAACAACTTGACAACCTGGAGTAGACAGCCACGCATAATTTCCTCTCGAACGTGGATAAATTCAGTATCAATTTCCTTCTCATCCAACAAGCAACGAAGAAAACGCGATTATAGAGCCTTCGGCACATTAGTGTTAGCCTTGAGACGATGAGAGCCGTTCGTTCTCGACCAGCTCTCAAACCTGACATGAGCGACGAGCCTGCAGCGAAGCCGGGCAAGTGCGGCGTGCCGAGGCTCTGGTTGGCTGCGCTTTCGAGAGCACCAACGCAACCTCTTTTTCCTGATCCCCATGGATATCAAAAGGAAAAAACAGGTCAGGATCGGGCTCATGGAGGCGGCGAGCAAAAGTATTTCGTATGACGATGGGACTCGGACTGAGCTACCTCCGTACTAACGCAATTGTGCTTAAGGCAGAGGCGATCTGCAGTGAAATGCCCCCGTACCGATCCGCCCGCCCCGGCCGACCTGCTGAGCAGTCTTTATTGTACAACAACGACGCTTGGATCATGACTTACAAATCGTCCTCTCGGCTGAATAAGGCATATCACAAATTGCGCGTCATCTAGTGTGCGGATATATGTAGGCCGTGAACTCTGCGCGATGAATGCCACCATCAATCCAACGGCGACATCTCCTTTCCAGCCAAGATTAAGATTTATTCCACACCATGCCGGAACCTTGGAGTCCTCCCGAGTCCTACACGACTCGACCCGTCGCCGTCCTCGGCGGCGGCGTCCTCGGCCGCCGCATCGGTCCGCCCCCTCCCCCGTTCCCCAACCCACCCCCCACCCACTGACTCACCTCAGCCTGCTGCTGGGCCTCCGCCGGCTACACCGTCCACATCCGCGACCCCAGCGAGCAGCAACGCGCCGACGCGCTCGCCTACATCCGCGACAACGTGTCCTCCTACGCCTCCTTCACGGGCCGCGCGCGGCCGGGCGCGGCGCTCGCCTTCGCCGACCTCGCCGACGCGGTCGCCAATGCCTGGCTCGTGTTCGAAGCGGTGCCGGAGGTGCTCGCGCTCAAGACGGCGACGTTCGGTGAGCTGGAGGTGCGCGCGCCGGCGGACGCGCTGCTGTGCTCCAACTCGTCGAGCTACAAGTCGGGCGAGATGCTCGGGGCGGTGTCGGCGCCGGCGCGGCGCCGCATCCTCAACACGCACTACATGATGCCGCCGGCGAACCGGCTGGTCGAGCTGATGACCAGCGGGTTCACGGACGCGGCCGTGTTTCCGTGGCTGGTGGCGCGGCATCGCGAGGCGGGGTTGAAGCCGTACGTCGCCCGGAAGGAGAGCACCGGGTTTATCTTCAACAGGGTGTGGGCGGCGGTGAAGAGGGAGGTGTTGATGGTGCTGGCGGAGGGGGTGGCGACGCCGGAGGAGGTGGACGAGATCTGGGTGGAGATGTTTGCGGGGAAGAGGGAGGGGCCGTGCAAGATGATGGACGGTGAGTTGGCCAGTCTCTCTGCTGCGCTGTGGCTTCGCTGACGCGGTTCCGCCAGACGTCGGCCTAGACACCGTCGCCTTCATCGAGCAGCACTACATCCAGGAGCGCGGCCTGCCGTCCGCACCCGTCGAGCACCTGAAGCACAACTACGTCTCGCTGGGCAAGCTGGGCCGCAAAAGCACCCAAGGCGGCCTCCTCGCCCCCACCGACAGCCGCGAACCCACCCTCCTCGTCCTCGACCTCGGCCTCTCGCAGCCCCTGGGCCCCTCCCCCAAATCCGCCGCCGCCCGCCCCCGCGGCCGCATCCTCTCCCTCACCCCTTCCAACCCCACTCCCCGCACCCTCGCCGCGGACCTCGCCCTCCCAGACGGCCTCGTCCTCGACCCCGCCACCGACCGCATCTACTGGACCAACATGGGCACCCCTGCCGCCCGCGACGGCAGCGTCATGTCGTGCGCGCGCGACGGCTCCGACGTGCGCACCGTCGTCCCGCCCGGCGCCGTCCACACGCCCAAGCAGATCGCGCTGGACGCGCGCGCGCGCGCGCTGTACGTGGCCGACCGCGAGGGCATGGCCGTGCTCCGCTGCGGCCTGGACGGCGACGGCAACGGCGGCGCGCTTGAGACCGTCGTGCGGACTGGCGATCCGGTCGCCGATGTCGGGGACCAGGCGCGCTGGTGCGTGGGCGTCGCGGTGGCGCCGGGGAGGGGGGAGGTGTTTTGGACGCAAAAGGGGGGGTCCAAGGGGGGCCAGGGCAGGATTTTCTGTGCGGGGGTCGAGATGCCGGCAGGGTGTGGGCCGGACGATAGGACGGATGCGAGGTGTTTGCTGGAGGGGCTGCCGGAGCCGATTGATTTGGAGGTGGAGGCGGGGGAGGCGGCGGTGTGGTGGACGGATCGGGGGGAGGTGCCGTTTGGGAATACGTTGAATAGGCTGGAGCTTGGTGAGGTAGGACAAGTGGTTGAGAAGGCTGGGGGTGTGGGAGACTATGGGATTGTGGCGCAGAACTTTGATGAGGCCATTGGGCTGAAGATGGATGGGAGGAATGGCGTCTGCTACGTTGCTGATATTGGGGGGACGATTTGGAGATGCGGGTTGGACGGTAAGAAGGAGAAGGTCTACGAAGACAAGAATTGTGCATTCTCCGGCTTGACGGTGGCCTACTAGCTGTTTTGATTGGATTAGACATCGGATAGGACGATAGAGTGATAGAATAGACTTTTAGACGTCAGGCTTAGCATACCCTATTCCAATGTTTCTGGAATACGGCCCTGGCAGGAGAATAGTCGTATTTGAAGTTTAAAGCGACACTCCCAGGAGCGCTCTGCAACGTAGTGGGGATAAAGGCGGGGCCGAGGGTGACGGCTTCCATTCGGCGGTATTCTGGTCCTGGTCACTTCGCAAGCTGCCGGTGTTCCGGCAAATATAGCCACGGTGATCAGTGGAAGTCTCCGGACATTGCTCTCAAGGCCAGTCAGCCACGCAGCCGATCAACTAAGATGCGCTGTGCCGAACAGATGCGCTGTGCCGAAGCCCTCAAGTCTCTGGGGTTTCGGGGTTCGGGATGCGATTGGGAAGCCAACCGTTTCGGGGCAAGTATAGAGCAGCCACATCGGTGCCGGAGGTCGGCCCTGTATTTTCCTTTTCTGGAACCGGCATGTCGACCCATCGGCCCGTGGAATGTACGGTTTTAAGTGGACGGCACTCCACCCGAAACCGATCAAACTCGCTATACACGGGCATTGCTCCCGTACGTAATCTCAGGTCTGTGGGCAGGAAAAGGGGCAGCTGGCTCAACTGCAGCAGATGGCTGTCTGGTAGTCGAGTCATCACCACAAAACACGCATCCATGCCGGCTTCAGCTAGAGCTCCATGGCATTGTGCTCCGTAGGACACATGCGCGGAACGAGACTCGAAGCACTACACTCAGGCGACCGGGATGAACAGTCACAATCTGCCTCAGCAACACCAGCCTGGAACCTCAAAATAGAACTGGCATCAAACAAGCGTGCCTCGATCCGAAAGCCAGCCATGGCTCGCTTCGAGGAGTGTGGGGTGGAGAGACCACCACGGCACGCGTGCCATCGCAGCACCACCCCGCCATGGTCAGGAGCCCAATTTATTTCAGGCTGACCGTCGCCGTCCAAATGCAGTCAAGGCGCTGCATGAAACTACAGACTTGGCGGAATCGCTCGAGCGCCCGCCTCAATCCGGCAGAATCAAGCCCAATACGAAGCATTCGGCAGTGTTTCCCAATTCGTGCGTTGCCGCTGCAGCGCCGCGGCAGCTGCCCGCCTACGGCTACGACTTCCCGCACACTTAGATGCACAAGCCACTAGCGAGCCTGTGACATCAGACGACCGGTCTTGAAACAAGAGACGGAACAACTCGTGTCATCACGTAAACACGAACTGCGAGTTTCACAAACCGCCCGCCAAGGCAGATCACAGTTCCTGAGATCAACTGCGAGGCCCCCATTAGCGGAATCACCCATCCATCGGCACGTCTGTTCACCTATAAGACACAACCCGCTACCTGTTTCTCGTTCTGCAGCCCAAAGGTCCAACTCACTCCTTCATCCAATCACCTCCGTTACAGTAATCATCATGCGTGCCTCCGCAGCTCTCGCTCTCCTTCCCGCCGCCGCCATTGCGATGCCCTCCGCCACTGGCTTTGGCAAGAGGGCTGACACCTGGGGCGGTGCCGTCTCTCTCGGACCCACCAAGTCGACCATCATCAATGCGTAAGAACTACATTCAGCCAACCCCTCTACATACATACTGATCCGTCCCCCAGCGTCACCACCATCATCCCCGGCGCCGCGCCCCCGACCCAGAACGGCGCGCTCTTCCTGTGGCCCGGCATGAGCAACGGCACGGGCGACCTCGTGCAAACCACCATCGAGAACTACGACGACAACTCCTGGTGCGGCGCCACCGCCGGCCAGTGGTGCATCCGCGCCTCGCTGTTCGGCAGCTTCGGCCAGAAGGACGCCGACGCGAGCGCCATCAGCGGCGACACCAAGGTCCGCATCGAGTACAACCTGATGGACGACGGCACCACCTGGGAGCAGAAGGTCACCAACGCCGACACGGGCAAGTCCCTGTCCTACTTCAAGTGCGACTCGGGCCCGTTCATGAGGGGCTATGGTACTGGCACCGAGTGCCAGCAGGACTGCACGGGCACCATCGAGGAACAGAAGTACCTCAACACCGTCATTACGCTGGCCGAGGCCGACACCACTTTCGGCGACACTGTTGGCTCGTCGCAGGGCGCCACCTACTCGGAGCTGAAGCAGACCGAGGGCGGCAAGGTCTGGACCATTGACGCCATCACCGTTCCTCCTATGAACCAGTAGATCCATTTTCTTGAACGAAGAGCCAAAAGGTCCACCGGGAGTGTCGAAAAGCTTCTTGTATATAAAGTTGGCAATAAGCAAGATACAGTATGAGAACCATGTGGTTTCAGCTACCGCCTTCCTTGAGGTCAAGCGCATCACTCAAATTGTCGGCGTATGTATGAATGCTCTTACTACTCGATGCAGTCATTACCTTGCAGAGGAGATCAGTTTTCATTGATTGCTTTCTTTGCATTTTACAGCTTCTGAAACATATTCATACTCTACAGCGTAAATATCTGAAGGAGGTCGTCACGTACAGCGGCATCGAGACGAGTGTCTCCAAGGTGATCCTCGAGTGCTTTCCTCCTGCGCTGGATCAGGCTGGCGAGCAGGTCTTCCATGTCTTCCTCAACGCCATCCAGCATCATACTGTCCAGATTTTTCGCCATCATCCCAAGCAGGACCTCATTGCCGGAGACGGCAATTTCAGTCGGAATCTCCATGCCGGCCTCAGCGACCAGCCCGACCCTTTCGCCATCACCCGCACACAGCGCATCCCGGAACTTCTTGTCGAACGCCTCGATCACGTCGCCGACGTCCTCCATGCGCGCCGGCTGGCTGCTGCCGCCGCAGCCGCGCACGCCCAGAGCCGCGCGAAGCTGCTTACCAGCGGCCGGTACTCCTGGCCGCGTGCAAAGGCCGTGGCCAGCAGCTCGACGCCCACGTCCGCTAATCTCGACGCCTTGTCGCGCCGCTCGTCCAACTCCATCTCGCCGTCCGTCAGGATCTGCCGCAGCTCGTCCGAGCGCGCCTTGACGAGCTTCTCGACCATTTTCCGGCCGTCGAAGAGGTCGCCTTGCGATGTCATGAGGTTGTGCAGCCCTGTAACCCACGTTTCAGAGATGATGGCGACGGCCTCGCCATTGTCGCTTTGGAGGGCGCACGACAAGATCGACACGGCGGCTCGGGTCAGGCGGTCCAGAACACCGGCGAGATTCTCCACTGGGCTTGTATCGCTGAAGTTGGAGGACCTGTGTTTGAGGAAACGACCAGGTTTCACGGTCTCGCCGTCAAGAGGGCTAGTTTGGTGTTCTGTATGCCCAGCTGAGGAGGAAAATGCCGAGGAGACGTCATACCACGCCATTTTCAGCTTCCTCTTCAAGTAGTTATCCAAAGGTATGTCGTTGGGAAAGGCCAACTCAAGCTCGTTCTTCAAGTACTCATGGATGTCGGCGCTGTTCTCGTTTCTGCCGACTTTGATCTCAAGTTTTTCGGGCACCTTCAAATTGACAAGACCATCGCTATTCGTACAGCTTACGAGTATCGCGACGCGAGATCCCGTATTGCACTTCTCGATGAAGTTCTTCAGCAATGCGTTTTGATCGCGGGTGCTGAGCCTGTCGACGGCATCGATGACGATATAAACCGGCCTGTCGAGCCTGGAGATTCGGTCCAGCAAGGCTCGTTCAATCTCGGTCTCGCCCGCGGTTTCGATCTTCTCGGGATCTTTGATCTTCCCCCAGCGCCTTTGTTGGGTATCTGGTCCCAAAATGTTAGAAGAAGCTTCCGAAGGTCCTTCTGCTCCATATTCGCAGGGTCCGTGGAGAAGTAAAGCAACTGGACGTCGATCCTTTTTTGGAGCTCTTCAATCACCCGCGAACTGCCGGTAGAAAATGGTCAGCTCTTCGCCCGAACCTTGGTCATCCATAAATGCAGGGTAGGGGTCTGTTTACACTAGCGTTGTCTTTCCGCAACCGACTGCTATCACGTTAGCACACAACCCACGAAGCTTGAATCAACGGGAGCATACTCCGACCATGATACCAAAGAACGGAAAGGTCAGTTTCTCCGCCATCCCAGTTTATGAATTCATTCCTTTGTAAAATCAAATTGCAGGTATCCTTGTTCCGAGACCTTGCAACATTGTTGTGGGACTTGAGGGCAAGAATCTTGAGGGGAATCGAATTGCTGCTTGATGCGAAATGGTCTACGAGTGCAAGTTAGTGATTGCTGCATTCTGAGTAAGATGGAAAGATATAAAACGTACTGTTGGTAATGATTTTCCCCGAATTAATCCCCACCTGATAGCCATTATTGTTGTCGGTGGAAAAGCTTACCGACATTGCGTTTGCCTGAATTGCACTCGGCGCCATCTTGGGTATCGCGTTACCAGCAGTGCAAAGTTGAAGATCCAACTGAGGGGAATAAAGGGAAAAGAGGGTGCCGTGGGGTTTGGAAGAATGGCGGCTGCTCCGATGCCGGGTGAGACATCCGATACGGCGGGGTTGGTGTGCTGGGACTCTTTGACTGCTTGATTCTCCGTAAGCAAGCCATGGAACTGTGGGCCAAAGACGCATAACATCGCCAGAAATCACTTAGATAGCCGAGCATACCCACATGTCCTCGAGTAAGAGGACCAACCAAGCACACAACATGAAATGAAACTCTTGATGGCTGGAAGCCTGTGCTCGACCACTGCAATCGGATGACGAGTCTGTTTGCTCTGGTTTCAAACTTCTAACATTTCTCTCTCCCAGCTGAAGATGACGAATATCCCAGCTACATAGAGAGCAAATCAGCTCAATATCATACCGATTCAATTAGCCTGACCATAATGGTTACTATACTTGTTATTCATGTTCTTGCTGAAGCCCAAAGGTGTTCTTCGACGAGAAAGAAACACTGCCGCCCTCACTCTTGGACTTGAATGCTTCCAATACAGCACCTTTCAGATAAGGGTCGCACTCCTCCGCGATATCCGCGAGTTTGTTGAGTTACGTCTTTCCCATTCCCTCACACTCTCCGTTGCTGAGTTCCTGCAGCCTCTTCTCTCCATCGTCGGTCGGAAAAGGCCTTTCAAGATCTTCAACGAGCCCAAGGACTTTCGCAAGGAACTCTTGAAACATTTCTTTCTTGTAAACAGCCCACTTGATGCCGTGCGCAGCGTTGGAGAGTTGGGCTTGCCGTTTCTTGATGGTTCCGCGGAGGCTCTGGCGCAGTGTCTCCAGGACGGACGGCAATTCCTGGTCGGGATCACTTCGTCTGCTGCGCTGCTTTGGGGCCTCATGCGCTCGGACTCTTCCTGGGCGTCCCCGAAAATATCGATGATTTCCTGGAGAAGCTTCACTGCGTCGTCGGGGTTTGCAATCTCGAGAACCGTATCATCTCCATCGGAGCTCTTGCAAAGTCTAGCTGCCTCCCCCCAGCGGGACAGACGGAGCTGAATAATGTCGAGCTTGATTTGGAGGGCAGCAAAGTCTCTTCCGAACGAGAGTGCGATCTGTATGCGCTTGAAGCAATCGAGAGCCGCATTGAAAACGGTGATTGTGGTATTGGCGATTTCGGTAATGATGGACGTTTTCCCAGAAGACAGGAAGTAGAGTTGTGGTCAACTGCCTGTTCTTAGCGAGACAACCTGATATTGTGAGGTGCTCGGAGGGAAGCACACAGTCAGACCAGATGACACGATCTGCCCTATCTTAACCTCATATTGCGCCGCTGGCGGAAACCTTTCCTGCTTCGGAGAATACAGCGTGCCAGCACACCAAGTGGTCTTTGCACCATCTTGCAATTAGGGTTCGCGAAGGCGGTCTGGGTAACAGCGGATCTTTGGCAAGATCTCGCGAGACCCCACTGCTGGCTACGTGGTACTGGTCGGCCACCTTTTACCGTTTATTCCTTTTTCTTTTCCTTGGGAAGACACAGGCGTGATTCCAGGTTCCCTCGTGAGTTGTGCATTCATTAAGAACTAGTCTCAAGTTTATTTACGATCCGGTGGGTTGTTTGACTCAAATCACAGCGCTACGTGCAGGAGCTGTCCTCGGGTTTGATGTTCAGAACGTCTTCTAATCTTCTCTTCTACGCCGCCTTAACCACGTCAATGTCTGGAAATATTGAACTCAATCGTTTATCACGAGCTGTCAGGATCCATTTTCCGAACACATTTGAGCATGCGAGAGTGCTTCTCGGGCTACAGAATTAGTTCTTGGAGCGAGTCAACACCGATGCCCCGTTGCCCCGCCGGGAGCTTGCGCAATTTGACAACTCACATGCGAGGGCCAAACACTAGTGCCTGGGACTGTTGAGACGTGGTCTACTTTGTGGGCGCCCAATGAGGAGCTGACGCTTATCGCGTGGAATAAGTCAATCTCGATAAGTGGAGACGTCGAGCGTATTGTTTCGAGATGTGAACCCGCGCAAACAAGGTGCTTAGCGGCAGTCTTAACCGGAGGCAGATCTCTTATTGACACCTTGGTGGACCTCGTGATCTCAAACAGCTCGCGTACAAACAGAAAGGTATCAACTTGTTAGAAGTGGATTGATTGTTCCCCAAAAACCTGTCTTGCAGCGTAGTTTTGTGCAAGAAACTAGTGCCTTCCGCTCCCTTTATGTGTGATTACCCTGCATAGATATACAGCGATGCTACTCAGGATTCGGGGAAATCGGCAGGACTACCGGTTGGGGAGATAGCTAACGAGTCCCAACCACTGTGTTGGGACCAGACTCGGAGCGAATATGCAGCGGGTGAGGCTCTGACGTGTACAGCCGCGTGATTCCTTACCAGTGCGCGCAGTATACGATGCCGTACAAGTAGATGCAAAACATAGCGAGATAACCCAGGCCGGGAGATGTGGCGCCGCCGTTTACTAGGTCCACATTCATCACGTAGCCGCCGATGTAGAAATGCACCTCGTCAAACCGTCTGTGTGCACAAGAGTTCGGGAGGGGAAAAAATCACCACAGACACCGCGCCCAAGACGACGCCGTAGATCAGTTCCTTCCACAGGCCCAGGTAATCAGCCGCCCAGAACAAGAATATGACCATGCTAACCGTCTTGGCGACTTCGTAGGGGCTGGTTTTGACGAGCTCACAGTCCGTGCTCTGGATGCTGAGGGGCGCAAAGATGCGTGGGAAGTAGTAGGTGATGTTGACGTTGGTCATGTTTCGCACATCATGAAGCACAGCCCCATGACGATCTGATTGCGAATTCCCGGCTTGATGAGTTGTTGGATTTGCGCTTTGAACTGCAGGTTCTGAAAGTGGTCGAAACGGTCTTTCAGGTAGAGCCAGCGTGGCGTCGCGAGGCAGAAGCGTGCGATGACGAGTGATACAATCATACAAAGCCTGGGAGCATTTCCACTGCCCTCGGGTCCTCGACACAGGTGTTTCCGCAAGGCACCTCTGGAGGTAGGAAATAAACAGACTTTCTGCTCACATTTCTGTGTCGATCCCTGGCAAGCTTCGCTGAACTTAACACACACAACATCGAGCGAAGCGTACCAGGGCAGTGCAAAAGGTGGTTGAAGCCAGGGCGGACAGAATCAAAGGACCAACTAATATTGGGGTTTTATAGATTGACTCCATGTTTCTTTCCTCTTCACGGCGGTGGGCAGTATTACCGCATGGGTTCAGATCATGACCACGTCTCCTTGAGGTCATAAGTATTTCCGCAGAAACGGACGGCATCTCGTTGCGTCTTGGACCGTGAAGGATAGCGGCCTTCTTATATCCTCAGCGACTCCCCCGAGCTATTTCCCAGAAAGTCCCGTGCCCCGAGCTTTGACGTACAGCATGATGTGGATACGGTCGTGGCAGCGAGAATTGAGAGCAAAACCTGGCTGGTTCATCTTTCTGGCATGAAGACTGTTCTCCATAGAATAATATCCACAAATCAAGTTTCTTCTTTAACAAAATGCGTCAAAGTCTTCAGGGGATATAATTCGTGGGGGAAGAAAACGAGCATCGGATACATCGTGATGGCCTGGAATCCCTCACTCCGCCGCTGAAACCACATTTCCACTGACTCGAATCCGCGAAGCCCCAGCTCACCACGCCGCTCAAAGTGGCTTCAACGACCCGCCTCCGCTCAGCTCAAACGTACTCCCGTTCAGCCACGCGTTCCCCTCCGTACTCCCATCATACGTCACCGTAAACCCGCCGCTCTCCACATTCCCAAACTCGGCATCCTCGTTCGTGAAATTCCCAACCACCGAATCGCCCGTGAGGGTCCACTTGCTCGTCGCATCCAGCACCACATCCACGGTCCCATTAACGTCCCCGCCCTCCCCCAACACCACCTTCCCGGTCCACGTCGAGTACGCCGCCAGGCTCCACGTCACAGAGCTCCCGTTGTACACCACGACATCGCCAACCAGATCGCTCTCCTCAACCGCCACATCCACCTCCGACGGCAGGATTGCCGAATTCTCCTCCGCACCGGCAAAATACGAAAACTCCTGCGTGACCTGCGAGCTATTCGCGACCAGCAACAACCCGGACACGGTGTCCAGCCTCGTGCTCCTCAGCGCCACCTCGGCAATCGTATTCCCAAACCACAGCGCCGGCGCGCCCTCCTTCGTCACCTTCAGCAGCGAGTCAACGAACGAAAGCCTGGCGCCCGCCGTCCGCGTCTGCGAGTTGAACAACACCGTGCCGGCCAGCAGCCCGGCCCCGAACTGCACGGCCTCGAAGACAGCGCTCTGCGGGCCGTCCATGAACAGCGCGGGGGCGCGCTCGGCCGTGCCGACGACGTTGGTGCCGTTGACGGAGCCGAGGGCGTAGAACAGCGCGGAGCCGACGCCGGCGGTGTGCGCGACCGAGTCGGACACGTTGACCACGCCGGCCGGATTGTCGCCCGAGAAGGAGGAGCAGCGGTTGCCGCCGCTGTAGTGCCGGAGGCGGCGACCGATGATGGTGCCGTTGCCGGCGGCGTAGAGCCCGTGGCTGACCGGGCCGGAGGAGTAGAGGTCGCTGTCGGAGATGTGGACGATGGTGTTGGCGCCGTAGGCGAAGACGTTGGCGGCGCCGTTGTGGACGGTGATGTTGCTGTGCGTGATGGTGGCGGAGCTGTCGTTGGCGATGTTGATGGCGGCGTTGAGGCCGTAGAAGGAGGCTTGGTATCTGGGTCGTGTTAGAGAGGTGTTGTTTTCTTTTTGTGAGGGCATGTGAGGGGGACTTGGCGTACAGGTTCGAGCTGTAGCCGTACTTGACGACGTCGACGTAGGAGAGGTTGAGGGCGGTGCCTTCGGTCGCAACGATCACGCTTGTGTCGTTGGCATCGACGGTGAAAGTGGTGTGGTCCGCGCTGGTGTCGTTGCCGTTGGAGTAGTAGCACGGCCCCAGGATGTCGTTGGTCTGGTAGAGGATGGGCTCGATGTCGTACACGGCTTTGATGGCATCGTCGGACACATCGGCGGCCAGGTCGGCATAGTCACCTGGATCATCCACCGAGACTGCAGCCATCGCGAAACGTGCGAGTGCGAGAAGCAGAAGGGACGACATGGTGAGTGGTGCGGGAAACTCGACGAGATGCGGAGAAGAGAGGGTCCTGGATCCAATTGACCTACAGAGGATCTTGAAAATCACTCCGGACTGACACAGCGTCTCGTAGTACTCACACAACGTTATATACACATTTCTCTCCGCTCTTGGCAACCGGAAAACGTTGCACTGAGCCAGACAGGACCCGAAGTTTAAGGGAAACCCCGGGGCCGCAAAGTTGGAGGGAGAATGAGCCCATCGTCACCGGTTTCCTGTTCCTGGGCACTACCCCGCGGATGCTTCTCAAAGCAAGCGTAGCGGGATGCGACGTTTATGAGGGTCTGCTCGAAGCAGTAAGCAAAAGCGGGAGTTTCTGGGGTAAAATCCGGGGTAGTGTGGGTTCCCCGCGTCGGGTTACGCGTCAGCGTGGAGCCGACGGGGATCCCGAGACGACGGCCACGGCAACGTCCGCGCAAGAAATCATCGGAAGGTGGACCTGAGGCCGAGCTGGTCTGTCCAGAGAACTTCTTCAGGTTGTAATCGCGCGTGGGTGCGGATGGCTGGGTGGATGTTGAGGCCGGCGCTCAACAGATGAAGACGGGAGGCGGGAGCCAACACGCGCCACCCGGCTGGGCGTGTGATTGGCGGGCGCAGATGGCGCTACGGAAGCTTTTTTTTTTTCAGGCTCGGCAACGCTCTTGGAGGAAGCCTATTTGCGAAGGCAGAGTCAGGCTGTCAGCCTCATGCTGACCGGTACATGTTTCTGCCGCAATAGTGGCATCTCTGCCTCTTGCGTGACCATGGCTGGTGACACAAGGAATGCAGCTGGTTAGCATCGTCAAGGCTGTGCATCAGCCCTGAACCTGTGCTCTACGCCTTAAAGACAGACCCCTCTTCCCATACTCCAGAACGAACGCCATTCACCAATTCACACCATGCCATCGGTAAGCAATCCCACAATACCAATCCCATTACATCATGTCTAACCGTGCATGTAACGTTTGTCGTCATAGAAAACAGAGATGTCTTGCTATCGATGGTGGTTTGCTTTGCTTAACATATCAGGCCTTGGGGGTTCGTCGAGCCACCGCCGCCTAAGCGCCACCAGCATTTCTTCTTCTTAGCCATGATGACCTGGTTGCCGCTGCTCTCTACGCAGTTTTGGTCAGATTCTGTGATTCCAAGAAAGGTACACGCCGCGCATACATCCCGAACGAACGCGGAAGGCGTTGCTCAACCTCGCGAGAAGAGAGTGGGGAGACCCGATGGTGAATAGAAAGCGAAAAAAAGGTTCCATTTTAACGGGTATCAAGAGTCATATACATAACACACCAGAATATCGACCTACGACGGGGAAAAGAAGCTGCCGTTGCTAAGTGGTTCAAAATCCATTGGCATCCAAACATCGGCGGGGATGTCCTGGCTCTGCAAGACGCCGTTCAGACCAGACGGCGCGCCGCTGTCAACCGTTTGCAGTTGTACGGGAGAGGTCCAAGCCGTGGGCATGGCCATGTCCGAGGCAGCATCCGGCTCGGTGCTCCGCCACCGGTCCCATCCCAGCGCTCTTAGCCGGGTCATGGCATACGTGATCCATTCGCCCATCTTTGCCTTCATGCGCAGCTGCCACTCAAACTCCTTCATGAGGGCGCGCACCTCGTCCGACTCCTGGCGCGAGATGCTGGTGACGTTGAGCAGGCCGAGGAAGCATCCGAGCATGGTCACGCAGCTGCCGGCAGCAAATGACCAGAATGATTCCATGTGCTCGGGCTGCAGCTGGGAAAGGAACGCGGCGATGGTGCGGGCTCTCTGCAGTTGGGTGTTGCGGAGAAACTGGAGGAACTGGGGGTCGGTGGTGACGGGGGCATCCTGGGCGGCCCAGAGCAACCGTCTGTGTATTGCTACTGTGGCAGCATGGTGGATCAGATGGAAGCATCCGCTGGAGCACAAGCGGCCGGTTTGGTGGAAGCCCAGGCGGAGTTCGGGTGGGAGGCGCTTGAGCAAGTCGGCCAGCTGGTGGCCGAGCGGCTTGGAGACTTCGAGGATCTGAGGAAGAGTGGCCAGCTCGTGCATGGCGCGGGCCGAGTAGAGGTCGCGCAGGACGTGGGTGCAGATGACGGCCAGGCGGGCCGTCTCGATGAACATGGCCTTGCCGTCTTCGATGCTGGGCTGCTCCCCCGAGTCCTCGTCCTGAGGGCCCTCGGAGAAGTCGGCGGGCTCGAGCATCTTCACGGCCCAGTCGGAAAGGTGGATCAGCGAGTGGGTGCCCAGCGTCAGGGCGGAGAAGGTGTCCTGCATCACCAGAGCCCAGGCGAGGCGCTTGCGAAGGCCACGCTCCCAGACGGGGATGGCCCAGTCCGAGCAGTCCAGGTGGAGGCCGAAGTGCTGGCCAAGCGAGACGAGCGAGGCGGTGAAGGTGGACATCATGGCGTTGTTGGGGGCCAGCGGGTTCTGGTGGCGCTGCAGCAGCAGGAGGCCGGCCTGGATGGTGTTGAGGCGCGGGCGGCGGAAGGCCTCCTGCACGGCGCGGTAGGCCACGTCGGCGAGGGCATGCTCGTCGATCTTCTCCTGCAGGATGAGGTTCTCGTCGTACACCCACCACTTGGCGGCCAGGCAGTAGACCGAGGCCAGCAGCGGCGGGGTGATCTCGCGGTAGGTGCGGTGGTACTTCTCGACGAAGACCTCCTTGTGCAGGATGGGGAACGACGGGTGCACGATGCGGAAGTACAGCTTGACCAGGGTGGGCCCGTGGGAGCGCACCAGGGCCTCGACATCGTCGATGGAGACCTGGCTGCGGTCGCGGGGCGGGGCGGACTGGCTGTCGGGGACCATGCGGAAGAGCACATCGTCGCGCACGCGGCGCAGCTGGGCGCGGGGGCTGACGTGTGCGGGCAGCGGGCCGGGGCCGTGGTGTTGCGGCTGCGGCTGCGGCTGCTGCTGCTGCTGCTGCTGCTGCTGCTGCTGCTGGTCGACGTCGGCCTTGAGCAGCAGCCAGTCGTGCTCGCCCTGCGGACCGATGTAGGCTGAGAAGCGGCTCTTCTCGAGGCCCAGCGTCTCGGCCAGCAGCGAGCCGCGCGGGTAGTCGAACGAGGTGCAGGGCGGCTGGTCGGGGCGGGCTGGGGCCAGGGGGGACTGGCCGCTGTCGGTCGACGAGGCGCGGCGCACAGCACCCTGCGCGCGCGGGAGCTGGGCGGCGTGCGGCTGGCTGAGGTCGGCGGCGCGGCTCTGCGGTGGACGGCGCTTGGGCGGTGGTGGCTCGACGAAGGTGCACTCGGGCACGCCCAGCGCCTGGCACGTCAAGCACAGCGCACTCCCCTCGATTGAAAAGCATCGCTGCTTCCGCCGACGGCACACGTCACATGCGCGGGTCGGCATGGCGGAACGGGAGGAGGCTGCGGTGGGGCGCGCGGGCATTGCATGCCATGGGAACAGGCAGGACGATTGACAGCAGTGGCAGCGCGGCCGCGCCCGAGGAGCGGTGCGCGCCCGATGTCGCTCCCGCGCTCTTTAAGGCGCAGCGCCCGCCGCTCCGCCAGGCCCTGCGCGCGCTGCCAGCGCCGCCACGGGCGCCCACGCGCCTGCCAGCGCCCGCCCCGGGCTGCCCGCGCGGGCCCCGGCCGCCCGCGGGCCCTCTGCCGCGCCACCGCGCCGCCGCGACGCGCGCATACAAGAGCACGCCCGCCCAAAGTATGCGGCCAGGGCCTGTTTCGCACCATCACCGGGCGCCGGTCGCGTCTCGAACACCATGGCCCCCGCGCTCGAGACGCCGCCGCCCGCCGCTGCGCATGACTTCGCCGCCCACGCCCTCGCTCCCCGGCCGGCCGTGGCCTTCGCGGCCGAGCCGTACGCCTTCAGCTTCGCGCCGCGCAGGGCCGCGCTGCTGCTGATCGACATGCAGCGCGACTTCCTGCTGCGCGACGGCTTCGGCCACATCCAGGCCGGCGACGCCGGCGTCGACCAGGTGCAGCGCACGGTGGCGCCGGCGCTGGCGGTGCTGCGCGCGTTCAGGGCGAGCGGGCTGGCGGTGCTGCACACGCGCGAGGGCCACCGCGCCGATCTGCGCGACTGCCCGACCACGAAGCTTGTCCGCCAGGCCCGCGCCCCCAAGACCCGCCACTCCGCCGTCATTGGCGACCCCGCGCCCATGGGCCGCCTGCTCACCCGCGGCCAGCACGGCCACGGCCTCGTCGACGGCCTGCAGCCGCTGCCCGGCGAGCTCGTCGTCGACAAGCCCGGCAAGGGCGCCTTCTTCTCCACCGCGCTGCACGAGCACCTCGTCGACCGCGGCATCACCCACCTGGTCGTGGCCGGCGTCACCGTCGAGTGCTGCGTCACCACCACCGTCCGCGAGGCCAACGACCGCGGCTTCGACTGCTGCATCCTCCGCGACTGCACCGACGGCTTCGTGCCCGCCTTCAAGGATGCCTCGCTGGACATGATCCACTTCTCCGACGGCCTGTTCGGCTTCGTCGCCGACTCGGGCCCTCTGCTCGACGCCCTCGCCGCCTACAGGGAGAGCCAGAAGCCGCCGTCGTCGCCCGAGTGGAACGGCGCGTTCGACATGCAGTCTCTCCGCCGTGCCTACGCCGCCGGCCTCTCGCCCGTCACTGTCGTCAGGACGGTGCTGGAACGCATCGAGCATGGCCGCCGCGACAACCCCTACATCTGGATCAACGTGGCCCGCGAGGCCGACCTCGTTGCCCAGGCGGAGCAGCTTGACGCCCGTCGCAATCTCGACCTGCCCCTGTACGGCGTCCCGTTTGCAGCAAAGGACAACATCGACGCCGCCGGCCTGCCCACCACTGCGGCCTGTCCGGCCTTCAGCTACACCCCCTCGAAGAACTCCACTGTGGTCGAGAAGCTGCTGGCTGCCGGCGCCATCTTGGTTGGAAAGACGAACATGGACCAGTTCGCAACCGGCCTGGTCGGCGTGCGCTCGCCCTACGGAGCCTGCCACTCCGTCTACTCCGGAGACCACGTTTCCGGAGGCTCCAGTTCTGGCTCTGCTGTGGCTGTCGCTCTCGAACAAGTCACTTTTGCCCTCGGCACCGACACGGCCGGATCCGGACGCGTGCCTGCCGCTCTGAATGGCATCGTGGGCCTCAAGCCGTCCAAGGGCACTGTGTCTACCCACGGCGTCGTGCCGGCGTGCAAGACTCTGGACTGCGTCTCCATGTTTGCCAAAAGCATTGACGACGCCGAGACGGCGTGGTTGGTTGCCAAAGGGTTTGACGCAGCCGACCCGTATGCGCGGTCGTCGCGTCCGGTGGCCGCTCTCACGAACAGGGCTCTCCTGCAGCCTGAAGGCACCTACACCTACGCACTGCCCTCCGAAGATCTTCTCGTGACGCACCTGTCCCCCGAATACCTCCAGGCGTTCAAGAGAGTGCAGGACGCCGTGCGGAGACTGCATTGTGCCCATGAAGTGCCGTTTGATTTCGACTCTTACCTCGCAGCCTCTGACCTCGTCTACAAGGGCGCCCACGTTGCCGAGAGAGCGTCCGCCCTGCGGCCGTTCGTGCAACGACCCGAGAAACGCGCAGCTCTGCTCCCCATCACCCGCCAGATCTTTGACCAAGCCTTCACCATGAATGCCGCCGACGCCTTCACCGATCTTCGACGAGCTCGTGAGCACACGCGCATCATGGAGACAGAGTTCGACAAGTGTGACGTTGTCATCATGCCCACCGCTCCGCGCCACCCAACCTTCCTCGAGGTCGAGAACGACCCGTACGGGCCAAACCTGGAGATGGGCGTCTTTGCGAGCGCCGTAAATGTCCTTGATCTGTCTGCCGTTGCGATTCCGGCCGGTCTCATCGACGGCATGCCTTTTGGCGTCTCTCTGGTGGGTCCGGCATTCCGGGAGGGCATGCTTTTGGAGGTTGCGAGGCGCTTGACGGCATTGCTGGCGTGACGATCCCCCTAGGAGTGGCCCGCTACAGCATGGGTCTCTGCGGCGTTTATTGATATACCAATTTCTTGATTTTTTGTGTTTATTGGCGACGCGTTCCTTGGGAACGAGAACCTCCATCAACAGCCCCGGGAAAATCGGTTGTTGTCCCCCCAATGGACTGGAAGGTCATTTTTACACGTATGAGGTCGGTTTGGAAAGTGTTGCAATATCTGCATACGTTCCCAGGTAGTTGAGGCCTTCGTCCGGATACAAATATGCTGCAAAACAGATGTCAAACCCATCCGGATGAATGCTTCCCCTACCCAAGAGAGAACGTATTGCAACACCCCCTGGACCGACCTCGTGAACCCAGACAATCTTGGGGATCCACGGCCCTCTGGTCAACGGGAAGCCTCATTCTCTATTCTTGCACGTTGGCCACGTTCAAATTGGCGCCTAAAAACGGAGTTTCATACATGAAAACATGCCGCACGCATCAAACGAGACCAGGCCAAAATACATGGGCCACATCTTAGTACGGACAACATGGTATTCAGAAAGATCCCCTGTTATTTCACGCCAGCGCGCTTCGCTTACCCACCCAGCACCGAGACTGCTTGGCTTGACCCAGCGCACCGCCGCCCGCCGTAGTGCAATGACTCGCATCCCGAGGTGCGCGCCCGCGGGGCCCTTCCTCGACTCCTTATCTAAACTCCCGGTCCGCGTCGCTCCATTGGCCAAGCGCACATCGACTACCAGGATGCACCCCTATTCGGTGTTGAGATACAGCGAGGCTAGGGCAACGGTTGCTGCCCCAGACGCTCGGGCAATCAGACACCCCCGCGGGGAAGTGGATCCGGCCTATCGCAGCCCCGACGCGCAGCGAAAACCTAGTATCGACGATTTCTCACTCTTGCGGGCTCCTGTTCGGACGATTATCTCTCTGCTTGCTTCTGGCCGAACGTGGAGCGGCCGCACGCGGGGCCGATTTATGAGGAGCGAGTCTGCCGTTTTCGACCCGTCTGAGAAGCTCCGTTCAGACACACTGGTGTCAACTGGCCGGAACCCCAACGACGCCGCCTCCAAGGAACTACCAGCCGTCGAACTCTGCTATACGTCTGTCACCCGGCTAGCTGCATCACGCCGTCCGTCTCGAACACCCTTGGCGTGCGCCAGGCTTTGCCCTGTGGTGCCTGTTACTGCCACTGCCACTACCACTGCCACCAGTACCTTAAACCCGGATTAAGCAAAAAAAGGCACCACAGCACTCTCAGACATCCGAGTCACGGCTAGCACGACAAGAGCCGCGGGAGCGCTCCTCCAAAACCTTCCGCGGATAGACTCCACGTCGCCCAAACTTCACCGTCACTCCAAGCGCCACCTGCCATTGTTTGAACCGAACCCTCCGATTGATCTTTGGCCCAACCGCCCGGCTTTGATCTCCTTAAATGTGATCCGCACCATCGCCAAGGGAAAGCCAGAGCTATGATCCTCCCCAGCGCTACCGCAACCAGGCGTTGGGTCTCGGGCAAAGCGGCGACGTCGCGGGAGGCGTGGGTGCTGGAGAAGCAGACGTCGACGTTCGCGCCGGAAGGGACGTGGACGAACATCGACAGCGACGTCACGCCGGCGGAGCGGAGGACGTGGGGAGGGTGGAGCATTATTGGGTACTGGGTGAGTTTCCGGCTCAACGGGATGGATGCGACCGCTTCTGCCCTCCCCGTCCATCGTATTCAGCCTCGACCATCTATCAAACCCCCATCCCTGAACGGAACCTCCACACCCAAGACGAAACGCCCCCCTAACACCTGCCCCAGATGTCCGACATCCTCTCCTCGCAATCCTGGTCCGGCGCCTCCGCCATCATCTCCATCGGCCTGACCTGGCGCGAAGCCCTCCTCAGCCTCATCCTCGGCACGACCATCATCGCCATCCCGCTCTGCCTCAACGGCTCCGTCGGCGCCAAGCTCCACGTGCCCTACGCCATCGCCGCGCGCTCGTCCTTCGGCTACCTCTTCGCCCGCGTCCCCGTCGTCATCCGCATGGTGACCGCGCTCTTCTGGCACGCCATCCAGACCTACTCGGGCGCCACCGCCATGACGCAGGTCGTCCGCGCCGTGTGGCCGCGCTACCTCGACATCCCGAACCGGCTGCCCGCCGCCGCCGGCATCACCACGCAGGAGATGGCGTCGCACCTGCTCTTCTGGCTCGTGCAGTTCCCCGTCCTGCTCGTGCCGCCGCACCGGCTCAAGCCCTTCTTCGCCTTCAAGGCCGTGTACGTGACGCTCGCCGCCGTCGCCACCGTCGTCGGCATGTGCGTCAAGGCCGGCGGCAGCGGCGACATCTGGGCCCAGGAAAGCAGGTTTTCCGGCGCCGAGAGGAGCTGGCTGATCCTGTACTTCATGAGCAGCCTGACGGGCAGCTGGGCCACCATGGCGACGGATGTGGCGGACTATACGCGCTATCTCAGGAGGAGCGAGCATGTGTGGTGGCAGGCGATGCTGATGCCGGGGATTCCGACGTTCATCGGGGTGATGGGGATTGTGGCGACTTCGGCGAGCAAGGTGGTGTATGGAGGTGAGTTGAGGTGCGGCCACGATGGGTCGCGAAGGAAATGGTAGGCTCTAGCCAACAGGACGGGCCAAAGCCGAATCGTTCTTCCAGATGACCTTGGCGACCGAGTCAAAGCTAACTGCATCCGGACGCATGCTTCGACTGCCTATGAGCGAGTTGAAGCTGCCTATCTCCTCCGCGACCCGCTGTGTTGTTAGTGCTGGGACAACGCTGACTTCAGTGCAGAGTACATCTGGGACCCGGTCCAGCTGGCGAGCAGGTGGGACGGACCAGGCGGCCGAGCTGCAGCATTCTTCGTCGGCATTGCGTGGTGCGTTGCGCAGATCGGAGTCAACGTCTCTGCCAACGTCATCAGCTGCGCGAACGACATGACCAGCCTGTGTCCCAAATACATCAACATCCGCCGAGGCGCCGTCATCACCACCATCGTCGGGTAAGCTTCACGTGAAACTCGAGGAGTGATTGGTCGCACAGCGCGTGGATCATGGTTCCCTGGAAGATCGTCAAGTCGGCGTCCAGCCTGATCAACTTCATGAGCGCCCTAGCCGTGTTCCTCGCTCCCATCGCCGCCCTCCTCGCAGCAGACTTCTGGGTCGTCAAATGCCAAGCCATCGACGTTCCCGCGCTGTACCGGCCGCACGATCGATACCACTACTGGAAAGGTGCCAACTGGCGGGCCATCGTGGCCATGGTCGTGTCTCTCGGACCCAACATGCCGGGCCTGATTCACAACGTCGATGAATCCATTGAGATCGGAGGTGCTCAGAAGATCTACAACTTCAATTATCTATGGGGCTTCACTAGCGCGTTCGTCCTGTACTCGGTCCTTTCGTTTGCCATTCCTGCACGAGAAACGTATATATCCAAGACAATCAGCGATTCGGTTGAGGTCTCATCTGATAGCTACAGCGGGGCTGAGAAGGGGGATGTGCGGGCAACGGTGGAAAGGAGCGTAGTCTAGACAGACTTGGCGGGTGTGAACAGATAGACGCCGGAATACGTCCGAAGATAGTGAAACCGTGCCTGTTTGGCATGTGCCTTTCCAGCATTGAGCGTTGCTCTGCGGCCGGAAAACTCTTTGTCGGAACCGTGGCTTTCCGAGCCTAACGATTCAGGCGACGGGGAAAGGCAGCAGTAGAGTATAGCAGCGGGCTGAGCCAGGTAAGAATGTTTTGAGACAACGCGTCTCGGGCAGATGGCGCAACCTAGATTGTGACAGACGGGCTAGAGATGCGGATAGCGGAGATATGTTCTCCGAACGCTTGACAGCCCGAACTGTTTCTGAAATACGACATAATCTGGAATTGAGGGGTTGCCTTTAGAAGTTGTTTGATTTGCTTGGCAATCTGGTACCTGGCACATGCACGTTGCTTTTGCGGAGATAGTGCCGCTGAACAGAGCGGACTAGTTCATTGAACATCAGCCATAACCAACATGTTGTAGTGAACGGGGTTGACGCTCGCGTGACGCCGAGTAGGTAAGGATACAATTTCAGCCATCCGATACGCGGCCAATGTTCTGCACACAGTGACGTCTAACCCAATCTTGCAGATCCACGGCCCCCAGGGCAACATGCTCGCAATCTTCCGGACTAAGCCCAGGGCGGAGGCTTGATTGGTGACTCGGTAGGCGCCGAGCCAGACCATGTGGGCGAAAAGGTGCGCACAGCGAATGCGTCACCACCACCGGATGGTGAGACACTGGACGATGTTGGGGCGGCATCGCCCGGTGTCGACCGCGTTCGAAGAATGTGCAGGACGAACGCAGCAGAAACTGCTGATTGGTTCTCAGCATCAGCGATGTTAGCACTTCCGCCGGACTTGACCTCAACCATGAAGAAGGAGAAGCGTAGGCCGCTGGGTGTTGCAGTGCAGGGATCAGAGATCACAGCTGCACACTCGTCATTTCCGGCCTGAGCCTGCTGCAATTCAACCAGGATGTCATTCACATCTATTCCCCGCAGACCTGAGTTGGTCCAGAAGCCCCCATCTGCTGCCCAAGGGGTATCGCTGGCACTCAGGCCGATGGAGAGATCGGGCCTCGGGGTCTTGGGCTGCAAGCGGCCCGGGGCTGGCTCCAGATGGAGGCGTGGTGCAGCAGGCGGCGGCAAGTTGGGGCGATTGGGAAAGGGGGTTTCAGTGGACTGGCTTTGGGCGGGTGAGTGGGTGTGGCTGGGTGTTGGGTAGTCGGGATTGCGCGAGGCATCGTTAGGGGGGTCGCTTGGAGCTGACAGCGCCGTCGAGACGCCCCATTCTTATGGGATGGATGGGGTCAGGCGGTGGGTGTAGGCGGCGGGCTTGAGGGTGGCCTGCCAGTCTGCTGTGTCGGTCAGATTTTGTGCACGGCGGACGGGTTCTTTCTTCATGATCTCCCATTTCCACCCCCGGGAAACGTCCAGTTGCACGGCACCCGTCGAAGTATGGCATACCTCTGTTTGGCAGACAGCACAGGCGGTCAGTGCTGTGGCGCATGAGGCCGTGGATCGCTTGACTGAGCAGCGCAACCCATTCGGTCTCATTCGCCGTCTATCTCTCCAGCAATTCGCGGGCACCCTCATACAGCTGTCGCAACCCGTGCTATCGTGTTCTCGTCCAATCCCTCCACGGATGCTGGTGGCAGCAGGCGCTGCAGCGTTTCTTCTGTGGTGTCGGCATCGATGCGGATGTCGAGTCGGCTGAGGACCTGGGCGCGATAGCTCTGCGGGCTCAGCTTGGGAGGACTGGACGAGCGCAAGGTGCCGGATGTGCGCGAGTAGGGGCCAGTTCAGCACAGCGGACGGGTCGAAGTGCTCTGTTGGTCCGAAGGAATCGTGCCATCGACGTTGATGGCGTCGGACGTTGCGGTTGGCAGCGACAGCGGGCTCTCGGGCAGGCTCTCGAGCCACTCGGACACGCGCTCAGTGGAGACGCCGCGCGACGATGGCGGGTGGTGTTTCTCTGGTAGCGGCGGGCTGCGGGTATTGGGCGGGGTGCGGCGACGGCGCTTCAGCTGGTGGGCTTGAGGTTGCTCGAAGCCGGTCATCGTCGCGGGACTTGCGCTTCATCTTTGCTAGGCAGGTGAGAGGCGGAACATAGTCTCGCGAACGGTGATGCGCGGGCGGTGGTGGTGGGGTGGCGGCGGCCGCGAGATGGTCGGCGGCGGTTGTTGTTGCTAGCAGCAGAGATTGTCTGCCTCAGGCCGCCTCGCGCCGGCTGCCCACCCGCCGACCCACGCCGGCTCCTCCACTCGTCGCCTCTTTGTCGCGACCCACACAACCACCCGCCCCGCTGCCCGCGCTGACGAAGGCACTCGTGCTTCGCGTTGTTTCTGTATGCTTGGTCCGAAGCTTGGCCAGGTTCCTCCCCACTCGCCAGCGAATGACCGAATATGCCGAGCGCGGCGGCGGCTTGGGCCTCGATGACACTACCCAGTCCACGCACGCCACCGCGAGGCAGTCCAATCGGCGCTTTCAGATGTCCCATCATTCATCAATTCTCGCAGCAGATCAGGCTTGTTTTCTAGATGCCGCCCGGCCCGTCAATCTCGCAATCGCATGCATGTTTTAGACTCGAAAGCAGCGGCAATCGCAACGAGATGTCGACCCCATGCCTGGTACGAACATGAGTTGCGCAGTATAACTGCCGGCCCACTAATCTCCATTCTGATACTGCAGGCATAAGCGAGCATGCAGATGCAGCGGACTCTTTGTATATGCAGTCAAGAAGCCGGCGGCCACAATCCCAATTGCGCGCTGAGCCCACCCACCGGCCAAGTTTCGGTCACTTCTCCGTGCACGATGCTCTCCTAAGCCCCCTGTAAGCGCCAGTATATGACGGGGATAGACGCCCACTCACGACGGCGGTTTGGCATGTCGGCGAGTGGGGAGCTCCGACCCGCGGTTGCTAGTCCTTAGCCTGGCTGACATGCAGCCCGCACGCCAAATATAAACAACCCGTGGACCCTTGAGACGGGCGGCAGGCTTCATCGGGCTCTGATCTCTACCAGGTCGTAGAATGATGCAGACCGCAAAATTGAAGGTGCTCATCGTCGGCGCGGGCATCGGCGGACTCTCGGCTTCCATCGCCCTCCGCCAGCAGGGCCACGAAGTCGAGGTACGAAGGCCCAGGATGTGGACCCCAGCCCGAGCTGAGCTGACCCCGCCTTCCCCAGATCTTCGAGAAATCCCGCCTGGCCAGCGAAGTTGGTGCTGCCGTTCATCTTGCCCCGAACTGCACTGCTCTACTCAACCGCATGGGTCTGTTTCCGGAGACCTTCGGTGCTACAGTAAACGAGAGTGTGAGCAAGAAGCCTCGTTCACTTTCTCCATCACCCAAGCTGAATCATTGCAAAGCTCAAGTTCCGAGACATCAACGCTGCTCCGGTATTCAAGAAGTCTTACGACGAGGAGAGAGTACACTGGCAGGCTGTACGCCAAGAATTCCGTATTCTTATTCCACATCATCGCTGACGGCACTAGGAATATTACCTCGTCCACCGTGTTGATCTCCATAGCAAGTTGAAGGAAAAGGCTCTATCCGAGGACGGCCCCGGCACTCCCGCACAACTGCACACCGCGTGCGGGGTAGCCGATGTGGACTGCAATTCAGCCACCATCACCCTGGCTGACGGCACAAAGGTCACTGGAGATGTTGTCGTGGCAGCAGATGGTATCCATTCTAAAGCTCGCCAAGCCGTCACCGGGCGCGAATATCCGCTCTTCACTTCTGGCAAATGCGGCTACCGGTGGCTCATGCCAACCTCTGTTCTTCTTGAGGATCCCGAAACAAGTCTTTTCGCCGAAGAACCCGGCCAGGTGGTGCAAGTCGCTGGTGAGGACAGGCGCATCGTATTCTACCCCTGCTCGGACAACAAAGTCATGAACTGCATTGCCTTCGTTCCCACGGAAGAAGTCGGCCCTATCCAAAAGGGTCTGTTCCCGTTCTTCGCAGTATGACTACTGTTCTGACATGACGTAGGATTGTCGGGTTACAACCAATCCGCAAACAAAGGCAAGCTGATCAAGCACTTCGCCGGCTTCTCGCCTTCCCTCATCCGCATGCTGGAGAAGGCTCCCGAAGACGACGTTATGCTGTGGGATTTGCTGGACATGGAGGTTATACCCAGCTGGATCAGCGGCAGAGCTGCCCTGCTCGGCGACGCTGCTCATCCTTTCCTGCCCTGTAAGTTGAGCTGGATCCTTTGTCATCCGTTCGGGCATTGACATTTTGCACAGACATGGGACAGGGTGCTGCTCAGGCGGTAGAAGACGGATGCGCCTTGGGCGCTGTGCTTCCTGCCGGAACTACCGGCCAGGATATTCCACAGCGCCTGCGCTTGTACGAGCAGTGCAGAAAGGAGAGAGCGGATTGGATCCGGGAAACCACCCGGATCAGGGGACGGGATCTTAATGGGAAACACGGGCGTCCGCAGACTCGTAAGCTTGCTCACCCCGAGAATTCCGTGCATTTCCTGACAAGATATAGCCGAGGAGTTCCACGCGGCCATGAAATACTGCCTCTCGCATAACGCCTGGGACCACGCCGTGAGTACAATGAATTCTCTGAGCGAGGAACCCATCCCGGCTTCTCTTTAATTAAGTGGAAATCTTCTGTACCAGCTTTTTTATAATCCTTCTTGTTCCAGATTGTCCACTTGATGATCTCGGATTCCCAACACATGCAGAACATTGCCAAGTCAAATCCTCTTGTTTGCTGTCAATGATAACGTAACCCTTGCATGTTTCAGACGGATGAAAGTATGCTATCTAAATTTGGAACACTTCCCGCTGAGCATCGATCCTTTTCCCCTCTCGACCGCATCTACCTTCCTATGTATCTGGACATGGTAATACCATTCGCTCGGCGTTCGGTACCCCGCCGCTCTTTCCTCTATTTCCGGTACTAGTAGATCAGGAAGAGCAGCTCTGTGCTCACATAGGAAACATCTGAACAATCACACGTGCGTCAAACCGGTATCTCGTACACAGCTTCGTATTCGGGCTTCGGACACTGGATGGGACTACTTGCTGATTCGTCTGAAAGGGGAACTAAAAGGCAGACTGCGTTAGTTCTGCTGGGGTTTAAGCTTATTTCGCGCCACGAATCTTGATTTGCGCCTCGAGGATCATATTCATGCCAACGAACCGAGGGTCTGGATGCGCTTCGGCATTTCGAAATCTTATATCTTCGGCTCTGACTTTCTTATCTCGTACTGAGAAGCACTATAAAAACCTCAGAAGTTCCCGAGAGCCTCATCCATCTCTTCTCCCCACCAGACACGCTCCTGCAGCCCGCTCATATCACCATGGGATCTCAAGTCGACGCCAAAAAATCCGAGTATTCCTTCTTCGGCTCCTCCTCCGAGGCCAAGCGCCTGCAGAGTCAGCACCACCTCGTCGTCAACGCCTTCGACGGCCTGCTCCTCTGCCCGGCCAACCTCTCCAAGCCGTCCTTCCGCGCCCTCGACTCCTGCGCCGCCGACGGCTTCTGGCTAACCGAGCTCCGCCGCCATCTCGCGCACCCCGACACCGCTACACTCATCGGCACCGACATCCCGTCCTACCCGACCGACGCCTTACCCGCCAACGTCTCCCTCATCCAGCACAACATGATGGACGCATACCCATCAGACTGGGCCGGCACATTCGACCTTGTGCACCAACGTGCCGGTACTTGTCGCCCCGCCCCTCGCAGCACAATCGAACCCCACTGACGCGAAGCAGCCGTTGCGTTCTTCCCGACCTGGGAGGAAGCCCTGGAGGCCACGCGCCGCCAGACAGCGCTCCTCGCGCCCGGCGGCTGGATCCAGCTCGTCGACAGCGTGCTCCCGACCGGCACCGTCGACCCGGCCGACCCGCCCAGCGCGAAGTTCCTGAAGACGATGGGCAACGCCATGCCGTCGATGCGGCTCAACACGACCATCGGCACGCGGCTGGACGAGTTGCTGCGCGAGGCGGGCGGCCTCGAAAGCATCGACAGCAAGCGCTTAACGGTAAGGCTGGGTAAGGGGGCGGGGTCGCCGCACCTGGAGGAGATGGGGTACGAGGAGTTGGAGAAGATGGGCGCGTTGGTGGGCATGGCGGTGGAGAAGTTGGGGAATGGGTTATTCACGAAGGAGAATCTGGAGGAGCTGTTGGAGGGGATCAGTAAGGAAGCAAAGATGGAGGGAGTGGACTTGATGTGGGATGCTGCGTGGGCGAGGAAGCCGGTGTAGTTGTTTTGAACACGTTGCGGAGATACGTAGGTAGTGGAGACAACATCGTCACTCGTGATTGACCAGCCGAAGGAATAACAGATGCTTTGTGTAATCGTTTTACGAAATAGGGCTGGACACTACGAAAAACTATATTTAGGGCTTTGAAATATGTCGATCCGTGTTAACACGGGTGATTTCGCCCCCACACTCGAATCTCAAGCTACCAACTCGGCTGACAGCATAGTGCCCATCGTCGTCGGGAAGGTCGATCATTCCATCATAAGCTCATCGGCCGAGCTTCCATTCGATGCTTGTCGTTCTTTGTACTACACGAAGCTGAGAGCGGTGAATAGATGGATGCAGATGCCTGATGCTTAGTGAGATGGCGCTTCCGCCAATCACTCAGCCCATGGTGTCAGCAGGCTGGCTGAGGGCCTTTACACATAAATGCAATGCTAGACCTTATTTTTTTTTTGCCATTGTAACCACAGCAGTCATTCACTACAGACATGGACAATAACAGCAGTGCGAGCAGGCGCTCGATGGCAAAGTACTGCGGCAAGAACGTCTGCTCTCAAGTTGACTTCTTGGACGTTGACATTGTCGGAAGAGGTGTACGAGGGATCCGCCCTTTACCCTTAAACATTGTTCACTGATCTGTAGCTCACAGGTGGTCGCGTCTTTCATGGTCACTGTATTCATCACCGTACTGCTCATCATAGTGGGCTATGCTTTCGATTTTCTTCCCGAAGCTCGTACGAACAGCGTCGATGAAATTATTGTCCGATTTCCGAGAAAGGATCTGTCGAGCCCTTGGCGGAAGAAGGCTGCGTCAGCCCTCGAACAGTTCGTGCTCAGCCTCAGCGACCAGCAGCTCATCACCGGCACGGCAATCCTCTTGGCTGTCTTCGCAGGACCATGCGACGTCTCGGTCATCTCCTTCCGCATTGCAACCTCAATGGCTTGGTTCTCTTCCACAACTCACCTGACCACCCTGGGTATCCTCCAAGGCTACTTCCAACACAGAGCCCGTCACTGGGTCCGGAATGTCCGGGTCATAGTGATGCTCATCTTCATGATACTCCTCGTCTCTGCTGAATTCCTCAGCGAATCCGGTCGTCTCATCAACAGCGACAACTGGGGCCAGTCTTTCAGCTGCATCGTCACCCAGCGCGGCCCGCATCTCGCCCCCCTCGTCCCCAGCCGTGCCTACCGCGTCTTCAGCATCGTCATCCTCATTTTCTGGCTCTGCTCCGCCTACGTTAACCGCCTTGCCGGTCTCTACTCGCCCCACTGGAAAGCCCTCCGGAGCTGGCCGTTCCGCGCCTGCGCGCACGCCCTCGCCCTCAACCCCAATCCGCCGTCGCAGCAGAAGACAGCCCTTACGTTCAAGGTCATCAACCAGCGCGTCACCCACGCGCCCTGGTTTCCTCGCTCCCTGCTCGTCGCCCTCTCCCTCATCGGCCCCGTCCAGCACGAGCTGTCCAACTCTTTCTTCTACGAGATCGTCTGGTCCCTGTTCGGCCTGTCGTTCGGCATCACCCAGGTCGTCCGCGTCCTCAGCGCCGCCATCAGAGAGCACCCGAAGACGCAGCCCAGCTTCCGCAGGATTAGTGGCTTCGGGCAGCTCCTGCCTGTCCTGCTGCTCGCGCTGCCCGTGCTAGCGGCCATGGAGGCCTCTGCTGGTGAGAGCCGCGTCCCCTTCCGCTGAACCATGTTTTTCTCTCGGGCTTACCGCAAACACAGACACCCGCGTCCGCGACGATGAGGACAACGACACGGCTGACCACACGCCCTCCCAAGCGGCCGCGCCGCCAACCAAACCGGATATCGAGCAGGCAGCTCAGCAGGGCAGCGGCCCTCCGTATCACATCACCGGCTTCGACAGAACGTTCAACGACGTAACGGACTTGCCGGGCTTTCGGACGGTGCTTGCGCTCGAGGCGGCGCTGTGGGTCGGCGCGACGCAGAGTTTCGCGATTCTGGTGGGGGAGCTGGATTGGATGAACTTGTGGTATCTGGTGCCGGTGTATGGGGTTGCGGGGGTGTTGTACGTGTGCGGGACGTTTTGGTTCGAGGTTTCGGAGTTGGTGGGGGAGTGGAAGCGGAAGAGGGGGAAAGGGATGGTGGGAGTGGAGCGGGAGTGAAGGGGTGGGTGGGTGGGGGGTTCCTTCTCGATCGGATGTTGAAATTGCTGGCAGGGATGTATGGGGGCTTATATGCGTATGTTTTGCCGATTACACGTCAGAGCGTCCACATGCTCGAGCAAATTTGGAAGTATACGCACTCTCTAACTTGCGAGAGAGGCGATGTAGCATCCCAAGGTGATCTATGGCCCATTATATTGATTAAGGAGCTTTTTGAGCACACTTGGGCCTACACCCTTGCCATCGATGGGCTTAACGAGTTCAATTGGTCCAACCGAGCTAGATCGAAGTTTCCCCGTCACCTCAAGTCTACTATCAAGGACACCTCAACCAGAATCATGGTGATCGCGAGTTGCGACAAAGGTGGCATTCAGGACGCTCTATTCTCCGGTGCGCATATTTGCAGAATTCCCAAGGACCTCGTTGAACTGCCCTCCAACCGGTGGCCGCGGCGGCTCTTACTTGCGAAAACTACCGAGAAAGACTGAAGAGCTGAAACAGGAGTTTTCTGGCGCTATTTGAAGACAGACGTCCGCCAGTGAGGTTTAGATAGCCACCCCATCCCGCAGCTTGAATTTGACCATCAGTTCTGGCTTTTTCCACAGCGACCACATCTGCACATCCTTATCCCAGTCTAAGTCCTCCCTCCCTACATACTGTAGATCGAACAGAAAGTGTATTTTTGCGAGCAACAAGCGCATCTCCATCATCGCCAAATTCCGACCTATACAGACGCGTGGGCCCATGATAAACGGCTGGCTTGCTGATTTGACATCACTTGACTCTGGTTCGAGCCAACGCTCAGGGATAAAGGAGTCCGGATCGTGGAAGTGCATGGCACTTCGGGTAGCGCTGACACAGTTCACAGCTACATGAGTCTTGGGATCTGTCACTGCAATTACATTACATGTATCGAGTATGGCTACTTACACCCCGCGGGATGAACTCGCCGTCAACAAATGCGCCGGGCGATGTGCGTTCAAGGTCTGGTAGCGGATTATTAGTATGATTTATTTAGGACTGAGACAAAACGTGGGGGTACTAACGAAGGGGCACAGGAGGGAAGATGCGGAGACCCTCTTCAACTACGGCATTGAGGTAAGGAAGTGCCCCGACCGTGGAAGATGTGATGTCTTTCACGTCTGAGTATCTCTCCCGGACCTCTTTCTGCAATTTTGAACACGCTTCTGGATTCTTTAAAGCCAGTATGTGACACCCGCGGCAAATGTGGCAGTCGTCTCACTTCCGGCGATCCTATGACGCATAAGTGAACGAAAATACGGAAAGGGAATGTTGTGCGTACAGAAGGATCTGAGCATTGCTTAAGAGGTCATCTTCGTCAACTTGCTTCAATTCCTCGGCCTTCAGCACGTTATCCATCAAATCTTTCCGCGTGGTCTCAATCCTCATGCGCTTGAGGACCGCCTTTCGTGTGTAGTCCAGGAAGCGAGCGCGCTTTTCTCGCATGTCTCTCGAGAAAATGGCTATCAGCGGTTTCAGGATTGGCGCAATGCGGGCAGCCACCCGTAGCTGTGTTCCGTAAATGACGTTCTCAAGAACTATAGAAACCATTGGATGGTGGATGCCTAGACAGTATATATGAGCCTGGGAAATGATGAATTCGTAGAGAGCGCTTACCGGATTGGACAGACCCAAACGACTCGCCGAAAGTTAGATCTGAGATGATGTCGAACGTGATCAGTTCGAACCATTTACTCATGTTCAAGCCATCGTTCGTATTTCCGAGCGTGTGAATCTGGCAGAGGAAGTCGTGGATGTGGCTTTGGACAAGTTCCTCCTGCTTCTGTAAAGCTTTCGTAGAGAAGGCGTGAGCATAGAGTTTTCGAAGGATTCCATGGCGGGATATATCGGTCTCCGTGACGAGATTGGGCTTTACATCGGCACCCTCGTATGTTGGGCCTTTGATAAAGGTTTTTTCCTGGCCGGTTGGGCCATGAATATCCTTCCATGCTCGAGCACCGGAGAAAGACAGTGAATTCGGGGCAAGGCGGACAATAGGGCCTTGTTTTTTTAGCATCTATCTAAAAGCTGTGCACAGAGCGAATTACCATATTTCCGATGCAGAACATCCACATCCCACGTTAGGCGGCCTTTAGAAATCAGCCAACATATATAGCCCTGTAGAAATAGTTAATACACTGCATACAGAAGTGGTTATAGGTATGCGGCTGATGCGAACCTCTCCAAATGTCGCGATCTTTGGCCCTGGAAATTTTGAGAGTGGATGAAAGTAGAGATTGTAGATTGCGCGAACAATGTAGTAGAGTAAAACCTTGTAATAGTCAGTATCTTCCTACGCACATCCGCTATGTGATACCTTACGAGGAATAGAACCAGCTCTAGCGCACTATAGAGGTTCGTAAGCGGGGCCAGAAAAGAAAAAGCGGAGTGCATCGAGCTATTTGTCTCAGTCGGAGGCATGGTATCGTGTGACTGATGAAAGGAGCAGAAAGCTTCCCGTTAGCTTTCAAGGCATGTGGAGTCAAGACTAAATAAAGTCAGTCTTTAATATACATTGCTAACCAGCGCCCATCCCTACCGTGTGGGGAAAACCTACGAGGAAACACGACGGCGGAAAGTTCGGTATGTCCCTTCCGAAGTCAGTACCTGGCTTCATAAGCTCCATCGGCTACTGCAGCTTCCACACTCCGATAGTAGTAACTTTGCATAGGCACTAATCCTCGCGCGCAGTGTGGCTACAATGTTCGATTGGTTGATCACCACTTGCCACGGGAATTGATCCAAGAATGTGCAAACAACGTTCAGCGACAGGAGCAACGGTGCATTTATAAGTGGCTCTGTTTCGGTTTGTGCATGAAATATGTTGTGTTCACTGCAAGCCGAATTTCATCCATCGAACCAGCTCTCGTCTCATTGTTTCGCAATCAAATACCGACCAGCTCTTGAGAGGATAGATCGGTTTTAGCCTCACACGAGATCATATATGAGCTATAAGACCGGGGCCTCTTCCAAGTCAGTGTGTACAAGGAAGAACCACAAGAGCCGTCGTTTGTCAGGCCCCTCAAGCGCTACCACCCCAGAGGCCCCAGCTGTATCAAGGATAACTCGGTCAGGCACTAGGGCACGGGCCCAGCGCTAAGCGACTGGGTATATTTACCCTTCGCCCTCTCTTTCCAGACTCTCTTTCCTTTTCTCCTTGTACATGGATTTTCAGTTGAAAGCAATACCATCATTTCGGCTTTGCTGCCTCACACGAAGAGCCCGCGGGTCACGTGATAATCACGTGACCTCACCCAGCTAGCTATATATTGTTACGAACACGCCTCTGTATATAGAGTTGTTGGGGCACGATCAGCCACCAGGCTGATCATTGCTGAACCTTTTGTCGACTTCCAGTCGACGGGAGGTTGGCCGAATGGTCTTACGCGCCGACTGAAACCCAACACGGTCGGGTCCGTCGTAACATATATGGCCGGCCCATCGCCGCCCTGTCCGAATTCCTTAAGGATTCGTCTCGTCATCAATTGAGCTACCAGCTTGTGTGCCATCTCTGAACTCCCTGTTTTCCTCCAGTCGTCACAGTCGGACTCGAATGAGAGTGAAAATAAAACAAAAAAATACAGCCGCCTAAGGCGTCGCACTTCTTACCACGAGAGCTAGTGTCGTACGGAGTGAACATGTCAAAGTCCATGTGTCTGACAGCGCGGTCATTTGCAGCCAGAAATAATTAGCAAATTAGCGGTAGCACCCGCGGACAAGGTTGGCATCGTCATAAACGCAGAGGAGGAAATTATATACCAATACTGATCCGCCAAGGATATTGGCAGCGTATAGACGGCCGGGTAAGAGGTTTTGAAGGCTGCCCAGCTCTTCGGAGAAGACGTCATATTGGTAGCCTCCTTCTTCTCGTCGGTTTCAGCCTTTTGCCATCCATGGAGCCGAACCGTGAGACTGGACTCTGACACATTCTCCATCGGGAGTAATTTGCACCGTAGAGTTACCGAGAAACTTTTAAAACGTGCAGGTCTGTGCCGAGTACTGGGAGCCGAGTAGCCTAATCATTGTGGAGGAGGCAGCCGATGACTTCGAAGCTATAGCCTCTCTGCGCACTGAGCAGCCGGGCTCCACGTTGATTTTCCGGCAGAGTCGACGGAGTCCCCCCTGTGCGGGGTTGCCTTGGTCCATCCTGAACTGCTGAGCGGTGTTGCTTCATGCGTGAGAAAAGGGACAGCACGATGGGTACTGAGGCTGTCAGATAGGATAGCTATATACCCACGCCAGCATGCTGAAAGAGGATGCGCCCGGCATGTTGTCGCATCGGTTACAAACCAATCAGCTGGCAAGCCATCTTCGGAGCATCGCAGCAAGAATGGGGGAATCCCACTCTTCCGCCGTTTATATTAAGGTACGGTCTGCGCTCGTGTTCGTCGCACGTTGCGATTCGTCCCGTCGATCCGCACTCCGACACTTGTCCAGCGCCTATCGCCCATCGAATGCGACCTGGCCGTCGGCGCGCCGCTCCCGGCCTTTGCCCAGACGCCATCCCAGGCTCTTTCCCTCCGCCACCTTCTGTGCAGGGCGGTTACCCATGCTCCGCTCGGACCGCATGCTTGCTCACTAACGAAGCGAAACTGATCTGCAGATGGACGGGCCGCGGCAATCCGCTGCAGACCTCTCGCAGCCCGATGATCCTAACAAGAGAGCAAAACCAGAGTCATCACCGCAAGGCGCAACTGTTGGGTGCCCAATCGCAAAGATCGTGTTTTCTATCGAATCACCAACGACCGAAACATTCAAGATCCACGCCGCGCAAGGGTTTTGCTTGCGATGGTGCAATCCGTGGCGGGAGAAACAGCAGGGGCGGTCCTCGAAACCGCTGACATATCCCCGCTCGTCGTACGCGTCGTCAGGCCATGCCGGCACGGGTCATGGCCGTTCCGTTCCTGTCAGTCCTGGCCGTGGAAAGCCCTAGTTGGTGATCCGGGACCCGCCGGACCAGGCACGCTACTTTTCGATTGGCTGCGTGCACAGCCTCCGCCGTCCGAGATCACGAGAATCCTCTCGAGGCCGCCATGATTGGGGTGTCCTGCATGCCATGCAATACCGGATGCCCGGCCGCAATACGAAGGCAAGATGCGGCGATTCGGCCCAACAACGACGGCAGCTGCCATTGGGATGATCGCATCCGCCTCCTACCGGAGCCCGTGGGAATCCGTGGGAATCCGGCAGAGCCCATATGAAAGAAAAGTTGGCGGCAGGGCGCAGGCAGACTGGCGCGCGGGATTGAACTAAGGCGGTTTTTTTTTGATGTTGCTTGCTCGGAGCTTAAAGCACTGTTAAGCTCTCTCGATCTGTTCTCTGCCCTGGGTACCCCAAAGACACTCGCTCAACCTGCGCCTTGCCGGCTTGTCTTGCTCCTCTCGTTTCTCCGCCGCTTTCCAGTGCGTTAAGAGCGCGAACGTCGCGCCGTTTCTTGAGGCCGGGCTGCCAGGATGTCCTCCCCCAGCAACGCCAATCAGCCGGCCTACTACGACAGCGGCAGTCAGGACGCACATTACTACGACGACAACGCGAATTATTACTCCGACCACGCTCACTACGACGGCCAAGGCTATTATGAAGGCTACTACGATGACGGCTACCAGGCACAGAGCGGCCATGAAATATATGACCAGGCCAGCTACGATCAGTCCGGCTACGACCAGGCCGGCTACGACCATCCCGCGGCCGCCCGCGGGTACCGCACGTCCGAGGAGCAGTCCGAGGCCTTCAGCGACTTCACTGCGCCCGATGGCTATCCGCACTATGGCGCAGGCTCCGGATGGGCTGGTTCTGAGACGTCGCTGCCGATGAGCAGCGTGGCCTTCGACAGCGAAACTCCAGTTGGCAGAGGCTCACGCGAGCCATATCCCGCTTGGTCCTCCAACGAGACCATCCCCCTTTCGGCCACCGAGATCGAAGAGGTCTTTCTCGACCTGACGGCCAAGTTCGGCTTCCAAAGAGACAGTATGCGGAACATGTTTGACCACTTCATGACGCTGCTGGACTCGCGGGCATCGCGCATGCCACCCAATCAGGCGCTACTCTCGCTACACGCCGACTACATCGGTGGCGACTATTCTAACTACCGCAAGTGGTACTTTGCGGCGCAGATGGATTTGGACGATTCTGGCACCCATGCGAGCGGGGAGATCCCGCCCCGCGAGAGCAAGAAGCAGAAGAAAAAGAGGAGGAAGAACAAGAAGAATGCCGCGGGCGCGGACGATGCCGAAGGAGAGGAGCAGTACGAGGGCGACAACAGTCTCGAAGCCGCCGAATACCGCTGGATGGGCCACATGAACCGCATGCCGGCGCAGGAGCGTGTCCGCCAGGTGGCGCTGTATTTGCTCATCTGGGGCGAAGCCAACCAGGTGCGCTTTCTGCCCGAATGTCTTTGCTTTATCTTCAAATGCGCCAATGACTATTACATCTCTCCCGCATGCCAAGCCCGCGAAGAACCTGTTCCCGAATTCTCCTTTCTCGAGGATGTCATTACCCCGCTGTACACATATTGCAGAGACCAGGGGTACGAGATCTTCGAGGGGAAGTATGTACGCCGGGAGCGTGACCATTCACAAATCATTGGCTATGATGACATGAATCAACTCTTTTGGTAAGTCGAGCTCCTTGATCACGGCGGAGGACTCAGCTAATATGGCCTTTCTCCTTAGGTACCCCGACGGGCTCGACCGGATCGTCCTGGAGGATAAGTCGCGCCTCATGGAACTGCCACCGGCCGAGCGCTACGGAAAATGGAAAGAGATCAACTGGAAAAAAGCCTTCTTCAAGACTTACCGGGAAACGCGGTCGTGGTGGCACATGGTGACCAATTTCAACCGCATCTGGGTCCTCCACCTCACAATGTTCTGGTTCTACACCGCGTACAACTCACCAACCGTCTACACCAAGAACTACGAGCAGCAGGTGAACAACAAGCCCCATCCCGCCGCACAGTGGTCTGCCGTTGGCCTCGGAGGCACGGTGGCCTGTGTGGTCATGATCATCGCCACCGCCTGTGAGTGGAGATACGTCCCGCGCCAGTGGCCTGGAGCCCAGCACCTACGGAAACGCATGTTGTTTTTGCTCGGATTGTTTGCCTTGAACATTGCGCCGTCCGTGTATGTTTTCGGCGTCAAGCAGACCGGGGCTATTGCGCACGCGCTTGGGATCGTGCAGTTCTTCATCGCCCTCGCCACGATGCTCTATTTCACCATCATGCCGGTAAGCTCCCTGCCCTTCCCTGCATTCTGTGCGCGGTCGAGAATCGCATCTGATATTCTCTCCAGCTCGGCGGTCTCTTCGGCAGCTACATGAACACCAAGTCAAGGAGATACCTCGCGAGCGCCGCATTCACCGCGAACTTCCACAAACTACACGGCAAGAAGATGTGGATGTCGTATGGCCTGTGGGTCCTGGTGTTTGGGGCCAAGTTTGCCGAATCGTATTTCTTCCTGACGCTCTCGTTCCGTGACCCGATTCGGGTATTGCAGACCATGAAGATAGACAACTGTCTCGGAGACAAGATACTCGGCAGCAAAGCCGATATCCTTTGCAGGAACCAGCCGAAGATCCTGCTCGGCCTGATGTTCTTCACGGATCTTTGTCTCTTCTTTCTCGACACGTAGGTCCAGTGCTTTTTTCATTCTTGTTGGGAGCCAAGGCCACTGACATCAAGCTTTCTCTCAGATATCTGTGGTACATCATCTGCAATACCGTGTTTTCCGTGGCCCGCTCCTTTTATCTCGGCATTTCGATCCTCACTCCGTGGCGCAATATCTTCTCCCGCTTACCGAAGCGCATTTACTCGAAGATCTTGGCCACCAACGACATGGAAATCAAGTACAAGCCAAAGATCCTTATCTCGCAGATTTGGAATGCCGTGATCATCTCGATGTACAGAGAGCATCTACTTGCAATCGACCACGTGCAAAAGCTCCTGTATCATCAGATACCCAGCGAGAAGGATGGCAAGAGGACGCTGCGTGCCCCGACGTTTTTCGTGTCGCAGGAGGATCATGCGTTCAAAACTGAATACTTTCCTCCGAACGGCGAGGCTCAGCGCCGTATTTCCTTTTTTGGCCAGTCACTTTCAACGCCTATTCCGGAGCCGGTGCGTCGTGCTTTTCTTTCCGCTTTTTTTTTTTTTTTTGATCTGCTGGAACAACGACTTGCTAACCGTGGCTTTGGTTCAGGTTCCGGTTGACAACATGCCCACGTTCAGCGTGATGGTGCCACACTACGGCGAGAAGATCCTTCTCTCGCTGAGGGAGATCATCCGAGAAGACGACCCGTACTCACGTGTGACGTTGCTGGAGTACCTGAAACAGCTGTATCCCCATGAGTGGGACTGCTTCGTCAAGGATACGAAGATCCTTGCCGAAGAGGCGTCTGGACTGGCCTCGGAAAAGGACGAGCAAAAGGCGAAAATCGACGATCTTCCTTTCTACTGCATCGGATTCAAGTCGGCGGCCCCGGAATATACGCTTCGAACTCGTATCTGGGCCTCGCTCCGCGCGCAAACGCTTTATCGCACCGTTTCTGGCTTCATGAATTATGCTCGCGCCATCAAGCTGCTATACCGCGTCGAAAACCCAGAAGTCGTGCAGATGTACGGGAGCAACTCGAGCGCACTGGAAAAGGAGCTCGAGCGCATGGCCCGGCGGAAGTTCAAAATGTGCGTGGCAATGCAACGGTATGCGAAGTTTACGAAGGAGGAGCGGGAAAACGTCGAGTTCCTGCTGCGAGCATATCCGGACTTGCAGATCTCGTATCTTGATGAAGAAGCGCCGGAGAACGAAGGCGATGACCCGATTATCTACTCTGCGCTCATCGACGGGCACTCGGAACTGATGGAAGAGAATGGCATGCGCAAGCCACGCTTCCGCGTCCGCCTGTCCGGCAACCCCATCCTGGGAGACGGCAAGTCAGACAATCAGAACCACTCCATCATCTTCTACCGTGGAGAGTATATTCAGCTCATCGACGCCAATCAGGACTGCTATCTGGAAGAATGTTTGAAGATCCGGAACGTCTTAGCCGAATTCGAGGAGATCTCGACGGAGCATTTCTCCACGTACACGCCAGGTCTGCCCCCTCCCAAATTCAGCCCCGTAGCGATCCTTGGTGCGCGTGAATACATCTTTTCGGAGAACATTGGAATACTCGGCGACGTTGCTGCCGGCAAGGAGCAGACCTTTGGCACCATGTTTGGCCGCACTTTGGCTGAGATTGGGGGCAAGCTGCACTACGGCCATCCGGACTTCATGAACGGCATATACATGACCACTCGCGGCGGCATTTCCAAGGCGCAAAAAGGTCTCCATCTCAATGAGGACATCTACGCAGGCATGACTGCGCTCTGCCGCGGGGGGCGCATTAAGCATTGCGAGTACTACCAATGCGGCAAAGGCCGCGACCTCGGGTTGGTGCCCACGTGCTCACTACTCTGTGCAGTGAAGATTTGCTAACGGATTGCGGCAGCTTCGGCTCGATCTTGAATTTCATCACGAAAATCGGCACGGGCATGGGGGAGCAGATGCTGTCTCGCGAATACTACTACCTCGGCACGCAGCTACCTCTGGATCGCTTTCTCTCCTTTTACTACGCCCATCCTGGCTTCCACATCAACAACCTCTTCATCATGGTCTCCGTCCAGTTCCTCATGTTCGTCGTCCTCAACCTCGGCGCACTCCGGCACGAAATCATCAAGTGCAAATACGACCACAACAAACCAATCACAGACCCACTGTACCCGACAGGCTGCGCAAACGTTCAACCAGTGCTCAATTGGGTGTCTCGCTCTACGCTCTCCATCCTGGTTGTTATCATAATCGCGTTCATCCCGCTCACGGTGCAGGAACTCATTGAAAGGGGTCCCTTCCAAGCCGGATCCCGACTCTCAAAGCACTTCTCCTCCATGTCGCCGCTCTTCGAGGTCTTTGTCTGTCAGATATATGCGAATGCCCTGTACACGAATCTTTCGTTCGGCGGTGCGCGCTATATCGGCACCGGCCGCGGCTTTGCAACCGCACGCATTCCGTTCAGCATTCTGTATTCGCGGTTTGCCGGGCCGTCGATATATCTTGGAGCGCGCTCCTTGATCATACTGCTCTTCGCAACCATGACCATCTGGAACGCGTGGTGCATCTACTTTTGGGTGTCGCTGCTGGCGCTCTGCGTCTCGCCCTTCCTCTTCAACCCGCACCAGTTTTCGTGGAACGACTTTTTCGTTGACTACCGGGAGTTCATCCGCTGGCTCTCACGCGGAAATACGCGCAGCCACGCGGCGTCATGGATCGGCTTCTGCCGGCTCTCGCGCACGCGGCTGACGGGCTTCAAGAAGAAGACGCTCGGCGACCCGTCGTCGAAGATGGCCGGCGCCGACATGCCACGGGCCAAGTTCACGAACATCTTCTTCAGCGAGGTCATCGGCCCGCTCTTCCTCGTCGCCGTGACGGCGGTCCCGTACCTCTTCATCAACGCGCAGACGGGCGTGCAGGGGGCGACGCAGCCGGACGGCGTATCGGACAGCGATCTCAAGGCAACCAACTCGCTGATCCGCCTCGCGCTGTGTGGATTTGGTCCCATAGCCGTGAATGCCGGCGTCGCGGGCGTCTTCTTCGGCATCGCGTGCTGCATGGGCCCGGTCCTGAGCATGTGCTGCAAGAAATTCGGCGCGGTGTTGGCCGCCATCGCACACGCAGTTGCTGTGATCTCGAACGTCGCCTTCTTTGAAGTCATGTTCTTCCTTGAAGGCTGGAGCTTCGCGAAGGCGCTCACGGGCCTGATTGCGATGATGGCTATCCAACGATGGTTTTACAAGCTGATTGTTGCACTGGCGCTGACCCGCGAGCTTAAGACGGACACGGCAAACATCGCGTGGTGGACGGGCAAATGGTACACCATGGGATGGCATACGCTCTCCCAGCCAGGCCGCGAGTTTCTGGCCAAGATCACGGAGCTTGGCTACTTTGCCGGAGACTTTTGCCTGGGGCATTTGCTCCTGTTCTTCATGTTGCCGGTACTGTGCGTACCGTACATCGATAAAATGCATTCGGTCATGCTCTTTTGGTTGCGTCCAAGGTACGTCCATCACTTCTCCCCCCATTTCACTTGCAGCCAGCTCTAACAGTTCTTCTTTTGCATCGTACAGCCGCCAGATCCGCCCTCCCGTCTATTCGCTGAAGCAGACGAGGCTCCGCAAGCGCCGCGTGACGCGCTACAGCATCCTGTACTTCGCCATGTTCGCGCTGTTCGTCGCCATTATCGTCGGGCCGCTTGTCGCCCGCAAGTCGCTCACCTCACTGCCCGACATCCCGATGGACCTCGTGCAGCCGACAGGCCTGAATCACAACGACACGAAGGGCACATCCGAGACGGGCACCGGCGCCGCCGGGGGAGGCGCAGCGGCGACGTCAGCAGCGGCGACAGCGAAGAGGCTGCTCCTGCGGTCGATGTAAGACGTTGTTGGCGCATCCTGGGATGGGGAAGCTGCCAGGTCGGTGAATGTAATGTGTATTTTATGGCCTTGGGGTGGAGAGTATATCCGGCAATGAGACTGAGGGTTTTAAATTCTACCATTGGATTAATACCACGCATTTTTGAACTTCGGTGGAAGGCGCGCGCATGATGACTTCGCCTTCTTTTCTTTCCCTTTCATCGTGGCACAGGACCCTGGCCACTGTACAACATGTATAATGAAGCACTCTCAAGACAAGGGCCGCGAAGCGCCGATGAGCTCCAACATCATATCAAGTTTCGCGTTGATGGCCTTTGCGGTGGCGCGCGCTATGTCCCCGAAGAGCTTTGTTGCCTGATTGCAGCCTGCGCTAACCCGCTACGGCAACAGCTGTGAGGCAGCAAAGCCGAAAGGGTGGTATTGCTCTTAACTGAAAATCTATGTACGAAGAAGAAAAGGAAAGAAGGTAGAGGAAGGCAGGACAGGTAGATGTACCTAGCGCTGTGCACGTGCCCTGGCACGTGACCGGGTCTCCCTCCTGGTTGCTGGCTGCTGCTGGTTAGTTACCCTACAGTCCATGGTGGTGCTGCCTGACAACAGCACAGACCTGCTCAGTGCTGCTGTATTCGGATATATAACGAGCCGCCTGACGCTACGCTGGACTGCTGTGCGGGATCGCGTCTAACATGTCCTCTCTTACCGTCCTCTATGCTGCCGCTCACGCCCGCATGGCGCAGGCGTCAAGCATCCTCCTCTCGAACCTCTGCGAGGGAAGCGGTTCCAAGGAGCGCAAGAGGCAGCAAGACTGCTCCTCCATTCCTCCACGACATCGGCCCAAGCGGGTAAGAGCGCCCGTATCGTACGGGGAGATCGACTCCGACGATGAGCGGATCTACGCTTCCGGCGAGGAATATGATTGTCCGACTGCCGCACGCAAGGTAGCCACCCCCGCCGCGCTCGCCCGTACCTCGTCCAAGCACTCACACTCTCCAGAAACCAAGGCCGCTGCCGAAACGCAAAGTCTTTCCCTTCTCCTCGCTCCCGCGCGAGCTCCGCGACATGATCTACCACGAGTGTCTCATCGACTCGATCGGCGGCGCCTACATCAACGAGCGCTTCGTCCACTACCGCCGCACCCCGAAGCGCATAGCCGCAGGCCCCGAGAGCTTCATGGGCAACATAGGCAGCGGCTGCCCCAACGGCGTCGTGCCGGCGTGGCCGCACCCGCAGAACCACTACAACGACGCTTCAGCGTTCGAGCCGCACTCGCAATCGCTCGCCCCCGCGCTGCTGCTCGCGTGCAAGCAGACCTACGCCGAGGCCGCGCCGCTGCTGTACGGGCAGCCGCTGTACTTCGAGGACGGGTGTGCGCTGCACGGCTTCCTGGCGGCGCTGTCGCCGGCCACGCGCGGCCTGCTCCGGCACCTCACGGTGCTCGACGACCACATCTGCCGTAGCTTGAAGAGCAACTTCGATGTGGCTGCGTTCACTCTGCTTGCCGACGGCGGCGTCAACCTGCAGTGCCTGCGCCTTCTCGACACGAATAGCACCTGGCAGACCGTGGCGGGCGCGAGGAGATTTTACCGGCGGGCTTTCCGGTGGTTGGAAGAGGTGCGGAAGGCGAGAGGGCTTGATGAAGCGTTGGAGCTTGTACAGATCATTGACAGAGAGTATGAAGTGTGGTCAGTAAGTGATCCAGGTGTAGAGATATGGCATCCAAAAGAACGGAAAACTTTCTGGGAGGAGTTGAGGAGAATCATGGAGAAAAGCTTGGATAACTGGTGAAAGGTTACTGTAAATAATCAAGTGGTGTATTAAAGGCGCGAATCCCATGACAATTTACGCACCTGTTCTCTCACGCAGCTTTGAAGTGCACAAAATCCGAAACGATCAGATACCCAAGGTACGCGATAATTGCTGTAGGATTCCCCGGAAGTATCAGGTGATGGGAGGAAGCAGACGTCGCTGGCCCCCAACTCACCTATCGGCATGACGAAGAACCCCGCAAATTTCTAAGCGCCTGACGTGGATTGAGGCGCTGTTTGCACGGATTGCTCCCGTAGAAAATGTCGCATCTTGTATACCGTCCCAAACCTCCTTATCCAAGATGGATTCGCCTCGTCCAGCTTCTGCCTGAGAAAGAAGGCAGCCCGAAGATCTCATCTACCAAGCGGCCGACACAATCTCCTGCGTGACAAGCACAACGATATCGTGTGCGCTGATTGATGTACCATTTGACGATAAAGGGCTTGCTCTGCCACCTTACACAGCACTATCGTATTGTTGGAGTTCGCCACATCCATCACGGGCAATCCTCCTCAATGGGATCAGTGTCCAGGTGGGAGAGAACCTGGAGGCGGCTCTGCAACAGCTGAAACACAAGGATGAGAGCCGTCTGCTCTGTGTTGACGCTCTCTTTATTAATCAAGAAGACAATGCGGAGAAAAAAGCGCAAGTCAGGATCATATCGCAGATATTCCGGCGTGCGACGCGTGTGATTGCATGGATAGGATCAAAGCAAAGCGGAACGAAGGTGGCAATGGACTGAATCGCCCGAATTAGTAATCCAACGGCGCACTTCGAAGACCCGCTGCACGACAAGCGCAAGGACCTCAAGGAGGCCCTCCTGCAACTGTTCAACTGTCCGTACTGGAGCCGAATATGGATCATTCAAGAGCTGGTTAACGCGAAAGATCTCGTATATCAGTGTGGTGATATCACGGTAACGGAGGCTCAGCTTCGCAAAACTGTCGATCTCCTGAGGAAGACCAAGGCCGAGTTCTGGGACTGGTGTCGGAACGCTCAGAGCGTCGCCATGCTACGCACGCACACCGGGAAATCACTTTTGATCTACCTCCTCCGCTAGTTTCGTCAATATCATGCCACTCTCCGCGAAGACAAGGTTTTCGCGTTGCTGGGCCTCGCCCGAGACATGAACAACATCCTGCCGGAATACTCTCTTCCATGTCAGGTATCTTACACGGCTCTCGCGCGCGCCTTGATAGAGGAAGGATAAATCGAAATTCTCTCACTTTGTGAGGCCCGTAGACCAAGACACGACGACATGCTGCTACCATCCTGGGTTCCGGATTGGTCTCGCAAAGGCATCTGAGATCCCCTGCAGCAGCGAGAGTTGTAACGAGGAACGATACCGCTTTCCGCTCGCTTGGAGCCGGCATAAAACGCATGTGGGCAGCGAGAATGGACTGCTACAGCGGACAGAGAGAGCTGGCACGTAAATTCTGGTCGACAGGATGTCTTACTCCAGCTGGAAGTCATCTTAATTGGTCAGGTGGAGCGCTAGGGAAGCAATTGGGGCAACCATGCCGGAAAGTGGATCCACAGCATCATGAGGTTGGTAGATCGTTCTACCAAGGAGGCAAACGCCGAGCAACGCTTCAAGGCGGCGTTACGAACCGCGGTCGCCGACCAACAGCTTCGAGTGCGGAATTCAGGTGGCCTCAAGCTGCGGATGGAGGAGCAACTGTTACCTGATGCTTTCAGAAAGCTCCGAGGCAGAAAACTCCGGAATTTGAGCAACGGAGCATTTTGGGTTCTGGGTATTGGCGACTTGTACCAGCAGGTGTGGTGTTTAGCCTGGGGCCGGCGGCAATTTACCACTTCCGGGCACATAGGGCTTGGGCCTGTGGAAGCACAGGCTGGTGATTGTCTGTGCCTCGTCCGCGGTTTGTTCGCCGCGGTGGATCAAAAGCCTACCAGCTCATTGGCGAGGCGTATGTGGATGAGTGTATGGATGGTGAGCTTACAGGTGGCCATCTTCAATCCGAATTTACTGTACTCGTTTAGTAAATCAACATCAGATTCAATGGGAATACAGTTCATCAAAGGGTGAATTGCTGATCACCTTGTGCCATATGTGCTGATTTTAAAACTAAGAAACTCAGTGTTTTGTCTCAGTAAGAGTATACAGTTCACAGCCTGCTTGGATTCTGTCAGTAATGCTATCATAAGTGATTCGAACGTAGTCCAGCTTTTTCCTTCGCGGGTCAAAACTCCTGTCCCTTGGCTACTCTTTTCGCAAGCTCTCAGCAGCCTGCTCGCCCGCAATCCGCCCGAACACAACGCACTCCAACAATGAGCTCCCTCCCAATCTATTCGCACCGTGAATGCCTCCGCTCACCTCGCCCGCAGCCCAGACGCCCGGGATGAGCCCGCCCTCCTTATTCAGCAGCTGCGCCTTTTCATTGATGACTACGCCCCCCATTGTGAAGTGCACTACGGGTGTCACTCTCCCCATATAGACGACCGTCTCCGGTGTCACGTCTTTCAGCTCCCAATGCCCGAATGACTTTCGCCCAAGCGGGTCAGCTGTCTTTCCCGCCGCGGCGTCTGCGAACTGCTGAACGACTTTGAGAGTCTCGTCACTGCCGAGTTCCGCGACCGTAGTTTTCTGCATTAGCCCCTTCCAAAGATAAAAGTCAATGTGACTCTTCGCCGCCTGGTACGCGCCCTCATCAAGCACGACTTTGACATCCCATTGCTTCACGCCGTCCAGCTCTTCAGATTGCACCTCCATGATCTTGTCCGTAACATGTTGCCTCGTCTCCAGCTCGTTCACGAATCTTTTCCCGCCCCTCAGCATCAAGCCGCCCTCCCCCCTCAGCACCTCCGCCGCGAGGAACTTGACCACTTTGGCAGGCTCCTTCGGATCCACAAATCCTGTGGGATGCACCTGCACCATCTCCATATCCACCATCTGCGCACCAACAGCCGTAAGCAGTGGCGCACTGCCGGGCCACGCCTCGTTCGTCGACGGGAAGCCCCCGAGATCGGGGCGGTACTGCTTCAGCATGCCCTTGGAGTCGCCCGCAAAACCTCCGGCAGCAAAGACAACGGGGCCGTGGATCTCATTGCTGTCGCCCTCCGCGCTGGTGTACTCGACGCCGGTGACGGCGCCCTCGCCGTCCTGCAGCACCCTCGTCACGGTCGAGTTAGCGAGCAGCGTGAAGTTCGGGTCGGCGTTCAGCTCCCTCAGCAGCGTCGTCACGATGGCGGCGCCGGGCGGCGTCTGGCCGGCGCCGCGGTGCGTGCGCGCGCGCGCGTGGCCGCCCAGCTGCGCGACCTTGCTGAGGTCGACGCCCTTCTCGTCCGCGAGCCAGTACACCGCGTCCTTGCTCTTCTGCGTGAGCGTGCGGATCAGGGCTTCGCGCTGCCCGCGCATGGTCGACAGCGCCGGCCCGGCGGACCGCACCGTGTCGTCGTAGAAGTCATCGTCGGGGCCGGGCTGGAAGCGCGTCGGGGCGCCGTTGATGCCCGAGGAGGCCTTGATGCTGTTGCCGCCCGGCTTGGGCAGGCGCTCGAGGAGGGTGACGGGGTGGTGGTGCGAGAGGAGCGTCGAGGAGGCGGAGAGGCCGGCGAGGCCCGAGCCGACGACGATGGCGTGCTTGGTTGAGGAGGCGGGTGCTGGGTGCGTCATTGTGGTCATGAGGCGGTTGTAGAGCATAGAAAGCAGAGGGACGAAGAAGGTGAGGGCGAGCAGCAGGACGAATATCCTTCTGCCAGGCATGGGATCATGAGATGGAGAGGAACAGCCGGAGACTCCGGCCGAGGAGAAGATAACTGAGCCATAAGAGCGACGGGTGGATGATTCTGGAAGGCGTCACCAGATGTCGTATGGTGTTCGGTACTGTCGTGAGAGTGTCACCCCACCAAGCGGGGTTTGCACACACGCGAGTAATGTCTCCAGTTGCCAAGACCTCAGACTGCCTTTGATGGCGCCTCACATCTGACTTGCCAAACAGGCAGTACATAATCTACGCCTCCTCCACTATGTCCGTCATGCTTGGGTTCAAGCACCGGTTGAATTGCGGCTGGTCTCGCGTCTTCGCGGCGCCTGCGTCAACGGAGATCTGGAAAAATGTGAATTGATACACGGAAGCTACATGACAAGAGCTCACACTGTGTCCCTGAGTTTTTCCAGTGCATCGGTAAGCCTAAGAACTGCCACGAAGATGGTGAACGTGTCAGTCAGCTGTACAGGCCGACTTTCAAGTAGGCTCCGGGGCATTCCTTTGATGAAGATCTCTCGTACTATTGGATCCGGCCCTGCCGAAAATCATAGCCTTACAGAAACAATAACTAACTACTAATTTTTGTTTCAAAGGTTTCTGATCCAGAGCTGGCCACAGATCGCATCGACTCCGGTCGGCTGCAACAACTCCGGACTGATCAAAGCCGCTCAGACTGCTGAGATCTAATCAACAGGGCAGCAATGGGCAACTTCTTTTGAATGAATGGTAATTACTCTGCGATATCAAGTGCCATACTGTCTTGTACGTATCTAGAATACCACGGACCGAGCACTGTTCTAGGTAAAGACAGTAGAGCTGCACGCCGACGCAAAGTACCCCGTAGTGTCGCTGACCGACGAGCCACTCGGGGTGGTGATGACAAAGTGCGACCGTCCAACACCGCCGCCATTTGCCCAAAGCCACGTCATAGGGATGGCATCACCGGCATTCATCGTGATGGAAGTGCTCCCTCCGTAGTAACCTGCACCCGTCCTGGTGGCCGCATAAGCGGCGGTATTGTCGGCCCAGCTGTAGGCAGCATCTCCAGTCCAAAGATAGCCATAGTTGTCAATGTAACTTGATGATGTCGAGAAAGTGTATGTGCCCGTGGCCTTCGCGACGAAGAATCCTTGCAGGAGGATGGCAGACTGGGAAGACTCAAAGTAGTGGCCATCAAATGTGAGGTACGTGGAGCCGGACGGCCAGTTCGGGGTGGAAAAGTCAAGGTTCTGGACCGACGACCCGCTAAAGTCGACCGAGGCCGTCTTGAAGTATGAAGGGGTGAAGCCGCTGTTGCTCGAGTCCGCATTATAACTGTGCGTGTATTTGCGGTACAACAGACCTCCCGTAGGAATAGTGGTTGCCGTGGCATAGACGGTGGTGGTGGTCGTCGTCGTAGTGGTCGAGTAGTCCGTGATGGTGTTCGTGGAAGTCTCGGTGGTGGTGACGGTGCTTCTGAACTTAGCGAGCTCTCTGAACATCGGCGGCTTGACATCAGTCGCTTACCTCGTCGAAGTCGGGGTCAGGGTTTGAGTTGCGGTATCGGTCACGGTTCCAGGCACGAGGGTAGTTGTGAGAGTGGTGGTAGTCGAGGGCGTCGGAATGCTCAAGCAGGAGCAGGCGCTGGAGATGGCAGCAGCAGCCCAACTTGTCGGCAAACAGGTTGGCTTCTGCACGGCGCCTCGCTTCTTGTTTGCGGCCGCCGTCGAGGCCGTGTACGCAGTGCTCAAGCAAGTGAGCGTGACAGTGGATGTGGTGGAAGTCACCGTTGCCGTGTCCGTCTGTTGGGAGTCAGTCGCTAGTCGCAGCATTTGATGCAGAAGACCTACCTCGATGACGGTCTCAGGAACATGGAGGTCGGTGGACTTTGCAATGACGGTCAGTTCGTTGCAAAACTTTAGAGGATGGTAGATGTTTCATACCGTGGTTTCCGTAGCTGTCTCGGTGGTAATATACGGATCGCCAGTGACGGTTGCAGTCGTCGTTACATGGACGCTTGTGGGAGTCACCGTGGAGGTGGTAGAGCTTCGCCAGTGTAAGTCAACAGTGACTGCCGGTGTCGAGGGACTGCATCATACAAAGTCTTGGTGGCAATCGAGAGGTAGCTACTGCAGTAGCTAGTGGCCGTCGATTGCGCCTTGAGTGCCGCGATAACATCGTTGTTAATGACACAGAACAAGTTCTTGGCGACGGAGCCCAAGTCCTTCTTGACCTGAGGGGAGGCCGAGACCGCCAGTGGGAGAAGCAACAGAGGGGAATAACGCATTTTGTCGCAGTTCCAAGAGTGCAGTCAGCGATGATTGTGGATTTGGCCCTGTAGAAAGAGCTCATACGCGTTGAGAGAAGTATTTATATTATCGCCATGCTTCTCAGACGGCCGGTATCTCGACAGCCTCGAAGCGCCACCAGCTGGGCGGCCACCTGAGAAAGCGATCTATAGTGTGTCTGGAATGGGAGTTTTACTGTATCGCGGTGCTAACTCAGCCGTGGAGCAACTGTGGCGGCGTCTGGAGCCTTGGGAGACGTGTAGGAATAGTCTCGAGACGCCACCAGAGGCATACAGCTGCTCTGCATCGGCCGAGGACGCGTATGGCCATGCATGGGGATAGAGCAGTAGCATCCCTGTCGCGTCAACTTGGCGGCGACTCCGGCCAACGGTGGGCTCTTTTTCTCAGCCTCGGAAAGTGGATGAGGAATAGCGGCCGGGCGTGGCTGCTGGGGCGTAGCTGAGATGGCCATATCGGGCTAGTTCTCGCCTGCGTAGGCACCCGATCTCCAACGCTTCTGGCCGAGACTGCTCCGGAACCGGCAATCAACCTTTCCTGGGAATGGTTCCTGGTTCCTCGGCTTCCTTTCTCGGCCCACGTAGCGGCTCCTTATAGCTTGCCAGCTGTCAGCCGCTTCATTCCTTCTTCGCATCGTTGCTCTTAGCAGGTGCCGATCAGGAGTGTAGAAGCCATTGCGAGGAGAACTCTTGGGCGGAAACATGCACTTGTTGCAGATACTCAGTCTCGCACGCCTTGTTGCGTTATTCCACTCGGTGGTTTCTGCTTACAATGCCCGCAAACGAGATACATAGCCGTTCTTTCAGGCCACCAAGTGCCGGGTCGTGACCAGCGCCACGCTCTCCACTTCACCGCTTCCCCACAGTAAAGTAATTTTCTCCGCATTCGGGCCACGCCTACTGAACCTCGCCCTAGCATCGCCTTGAGCCCTGTACGCCACATGCGGTGATCGTTCCCCTGATTATGGAAAAGGCGCGAAGCTGAAGCCACCCTTCAGCCAGTCGGAAGGACGCGCGTCAGGGCTGTCTTTCCTCATGAAAATTCTCCGCCCTCCTACTTGTACTTATGAGTATCCAATTCTCATGAGATTGAGCACATTGTTGGCCCAACTCCGCATCCATGTTTGGATGCAAGCAAGGCATAGATTACGTAGTTCAAAGTTAACCAACCATTGCCCAAATCTCCAATTTCCACAAAATGTTAATGGATCTGTGAGGTCATCACTTCGCAGCACTACCACCCAAGATCCGCAGATCTTCATCACCGCGATCCTTCCTTCGAACAATCCACAAATCCTCCAACACCCCATCCCCGCCCTCCAGCGAGCCCATCGCCTCCCCACGCATCAGCCCCTCCACATAGCAGTGCGACACCGCCTCGAACACCTCCCCGCCGCCATCCGCCCTCCTCGACCTCAAAATCACAGGCGAGTAGCACCCCGGAACCACTGCGACGACGTCGCCCCGGCGTACAACGAACAACGAGCACCCAGATAACCCTTCTCACGGACAATCAAGGTATCGAAAGAACATAGAACCAACGGACTTTCCTCATCGTAGGATGCAACGCAATTCACAGCGTCGATGTAACTTCCATACTGAAGTGTGGCTCCAGACGGCAAGGTCATGTTGTGCCCGCCTCCCTTTGGGACCGTGATGTTGGTAGTTTGATCGGATATGTCACGGCAAGCGTTGCAGACCCCAAGGGACGACAATGTAGCACCGTTTTCGTGTGGGAAAGTGCAATTTCCTGTAGGACAGTCTACAGAAATGCTCACAGAGGTGTTTGCAGGAGGATCCATGAGGCCCGTGTACACCGCAACTGCCATCCCAGGATCGAGCTCGTTGATTCCCGTTCCAACGTGAGGGTTATATCCGGTGTAGTTGTTTGTCATCGGGATTCTTGCTGTAAGGCTTGGAACTGGTTGGAGACAATTGTAGTATTGAGCAATCTGCTGCGAGAAGGGATCGACGGTGAGGGCAACGACCGTAACGACAGCACCGAGTCCGGCAAGAAAGCTATCGTACAAAAGCTTTTGTTAGTTATTTGAACGTTCAGGATAATCCTCGAGCTGACTTATTATGGTCTCATGCCCAGCAGCAACAAGAATGCACCCCAGGGTCCTCTGCTGGCAGTGTCCATTGTATCCAAGTCCTTCAAATATCGTGACTTCCGGAACCATGACCATTTCAACTCGCTAATGCCTAGTTTCCTATTATATCTGGTCCATCCAACACAGGTGCCCATAGTGACCTTCCGCAATGGGCATCATCATGGAAGCCATGAATATGGCTGTGAAAGTAGCGATCAGAGAGTTGATGGTGATCAGATGTGGCCACTGAGGCAACGGCCGGCCATCGTGAACGAAGAGAGTAACTACGATGGCGGCTAAGTAGTCAGTGGATAGGCAGTAGCTCAGAATTTCTCAAGCTCAGAGCCGATCAGTCCCGCTTCGAAACGTGGTGAGCGCCGAGCGTTTCACGGGTTTGCCCATAAGACTACTTTCTTCAGATGCGGCATGGCGATGATTCACAGATTTCCGACTGTCATCGGTCACAGTTCGGAGAGGGATCCAGTCGGAGTTACTTGAGTGTTGTTGAGGGGCCACCATGGTTGAAACGCATGTGAGTTTGAAGCAAAAATGAAAGACATAACTTTGGAGCCAGCGACGCTATTTAAAGGCGGTCAGCGGCGCTTATGCAAAGCTTGTCAGATACCGGTCCACACTTTCATTAGTGGCCCTTTATGATTGAGTCATTCGCTCGGCCGAATCTGAGGTTTCCTGTTATGGGACGCCACAACGCCAGTTGTTACACTTAGGGCGGGGATAAATGGGGGCCAGGAATGCTGAGTATCAGTCGTCGCTGATCAAAAGGAAAACACCAGCGACAAAGCACCTCTTAATTCGTGCCACTTGTGTAATAAATCAAAACCACTGATGATTGCATTGCGCCTTTCGGACTTGAGCTAACGGGAAACAACTGGGAAATCCTTCATACACGTAAACATTTTTAAGTCACATCCTTTTCTATTAGTCACATCTTGCGGAGAGACATGCAAAGACGAGTGATGAGCTCTTTCACATACTCATGTATAGACACAATTGTTCTTTCAGTATATTCTGTAGCTCCTTCCAATCGGACCAAACATCTACCACATGGAAGACCATCACTAACCGAGAACCCGGCGTAAAGCATTCCTTTATCTAGAAGTATAGCCGCCATCGACCATGAGCGCAGAACCGGTCACAAAAGAGCTCCTTCCTCCGGCCAAATACAGAACGCCGTCGGCAATTTCCTGAGCGCTTCCAATGCGTTGCATTGGCACCACAGTTCCCACTCTTTCCTCCATGGCTTTGAGTACCGCTGGATTCTTGGTCGTCAAGGGCGTCTCTGTGTAGCCTGGACAGATCGCATTGATGCGCAGCCCTTTGCTTGCGTAGTCTTCCGATGCCGTCCGGGTGAGGCCAAGTACGGCATGCTTGGTCGATGCGTAAGCCGTCGACAACGAAATGCCAACAACTGCTTGGATGGACCCGAAATTGACAATGGAGCCACGTTGCAGCGGCCGGCCATCGATCGAGGACAGGATCGGCTCCTGCTCCAACATGATCTGTGCAGCCGCTCTGAAAACATAGAAAGTCCCGTTGAGGTTGATGTCGAAAATTCGTTGCCAGTCGGAGGTCTTCACAAAGGCTGCACCACCCTCGTGCTTCATCGCGATGCCCGCCGCGTTGACGACGTAGTCAAGGCGTCCAAATTCCTGGGCAACCTTGTTGACAACCTGGGCTACCTGCTCTTCGTTCGAAATGTCGATGGTATATGTGTTAACCCGGCACGGCTTTCTTCCCGATTTCTTGATTTCGTCCTCAATTTCTGCTTTGACGGCTGCCAGATCCTCCCCGTTAATGTCGAGTAGGGCGATGCCGGCAGAGCCCTCGGCCGCGAAACCCTTTGAACATGCTCTTCCGATGCCAGAAGCTGCTCCTGTGATCAATGCAAAGCCTGGGACATCCATGTTGATTGTTGCGTTTCTGCGCAGTGGTATAGGTAGCGAAGATGCGTTCGATTTGCGATATTTGATTCCGACTGGAGAAGACTAAGGTCACAGTCTTCCTTTAGGTCGAGCAACTGGCATCCATTTATTAGCCCCAAAGCTTTCTGAACCACTGGCCATTTGATCATCTGTCTAGGTGGATCTCATCCGAAGAGAGTCAGCTCGTTGTGCCGCGCTACCATACCTGATTGGTATTAGGCAGGCAGATTCTCTGTTAGGAAAGCTACGCCTATTACCCGCGTTATCGTTTGTTCCCCAGCACCAGCGACCTCGAGGATCTGTAAAGGGAATGAGTTGTCTCTTCGGGCATGCTTGGGGGAGTCATCCGATGCACTTCCATCGTCTCCAGCCTAGGTGAAGTGAGGTGGTGTGCACTATCCACTGTTGCTCAAGCAAGCGCAGGGTCGGTAGTCCGAAGTGAACAACCGAAGCTGTTTCGAGAACCTATACAGCTGGCTTTCGACCACAAAAATTAATTTCGCATCCGTAGCTCGATGTTCTGATTAAGATCTCCGCGCTTCTACAAAGTCTCCACGATTTAAGAAATCAATACGTTCATCATCTTTTAGAAGAAATCTCGATGAACACCATGATAATCTACCAGCCATCCAAAGAAGTGAGAGTAATAAATTGTGAAATGAGGAGACAGCTGCAGAACATCTACGCAAGAATCAATCCCTTGTAACCCGAATTCTTACACTCTTCACACCGTCTGCGGAACTCCTGCGCCGTTCCAGCGTACCTCGCCACGCTCCTGACCTGCTTCCCCTTGACATTCTTATTGACACCCGTCATCCAACTGTCAACCTCATTCGACAGCGTTCCCAAACGGCTGGTGCGGCCCGAGCACCATGAACGTGTTCGGCATCGCCGGCACCGTGATGCCCAAGAACGTCGACGGGCGGTGATCCACCCAGACGGCGCGCCTCCCCTCCTCGGTATCGCCGTTCGCGACGAGCGGACGGCCGTCCTTGGCGTGCCAGTCGATGGCGCTGAAGGCGCCGGTGATGGCGTCGAAGCCGGTGGCGTAGATGAGCACGTCGAGCTCGTGCAGGGTGCCGTCGGCGGTCTCGATGCCGTTGCGCGCGACGCGGGCGACGGGCGTCTCCTGCAGGTCGACGAGGCGCACGTGCGGCTTGTTGAAGGCCTCGAAGTAGCCGCTCTCGAGCGGCACGCGCCGCGTGCCGAAGCCGTGGTTCTTGGGGATCAGCGCCGCCGCCGTCTTGGGGTCGCGCACGCGCGCCCGGATCTTGTCCGCCATGTACGCCGAGTACAGCTCGTTGGCGCGGCGGTCGGTGTACGTGTCCTTGAACACCCCGAGCCACTTTCCGAAGCCCGGTTCGGCGTAGAGCTTGTTCCAGAGGGCGAGGCGCTCGGCTTCGTTCACGTCGAGGGACTTGCGGGGGTCGGCTTGGTGGAGGAAGCCCGTGGGGGTGTCGGCGCAGGCTTGGATGATGGTGTCATAGTTTTCCCTGTGGCTGGCCATCTCCTCGGGCGTGATCTTGTGGTTACGTAGGGGGGCGGACCAGTTGGCGGTTCGCTGGAAGACGCTGAGTGATTTGATGTTTGCAACCCCCGAGATGGCGGTGATGGTCTGGATGCCTGTCGCACCGGTGCCGATGACACCGATCCGCTTGCCGACGAAGTCGCGGTGGATGTCGAGATTTCTTGGCCAGCGGGAGGTGTGGAAGGAGTCGTCCTGGAAGTCTTCGATGCCTGGAACGGCGGGTAGAGTTGGCGAGGAAAGGAAGCCCATGCAGCTCACGAAGAACCTGGTCGTATACCGGTGTGCTGACTCGTCCACAAACGTCCAAGTGCGATCATGGTCGTTCCAGTGAGCGGACTTGATCCGCGTGTTGAACTGGATGTCCTTCCGGCAATTGTGCTTTTCAGCCACACGGTTGATGTACTGAATGGTGTCCGCCTGCGGAGAGAAAGCTTCCTTCCAGTGCCATTCTTCCAGGAGTTCTTTATCGAAAAAGTAGCCGTAAGAAAGGGAGTCCGAATCAAATCTACAGCCTGGGTAGCAGTTGTAGTACCAGGTGCCCCCAACGTCCGCGGCAGCCTCAATGATCTTTATGCGCCATCCGGGGAAGCGCTGTCGGAGGTTGATGAGACTGTAGAGGCCCGATAGACCAGCGCCAACAATGAGAATGTCGAACGTCTCTTCTATTTGAGGTGGTAGAGAGCCCATGTCTGTGGCGAATGCGCAATACACGAGGTTCTGTGTGTTACGGCACAGTCGATGATGATGATGATGATGATGATTCATACACCCGTCGGCCTCAGAAGACCATAGGGACAAGTAACGCTAATCGACGCTAATCTACATTAGGATCCCGGTTCATTCAAAGCCCAGCACGCTGAATGCAAAGAAACCATTCCTCCCTCTTGTTCGACAATTTGAAGATAGGCTAACAAAAGCACAAACAGATAATACTTAAACAAAACGCAAGGAAAAACGAAGGAAATGTGAAAATAGAGCTACCTTCCATGTACCCCTCATGCCATCCCCTTCGAGACCACTTCCCGAGTGCTGTCAGTCCCTGTAGCGGCGTGACGGCTGGCTGGAGAAGGAGTTAATTTGCCTTAAGAAGGATTGAGCTCTTAGTCTTTGGTTGCGATTAGTCTTCCCGTGGCCAGAGCAAATGCCGCCGTTGCTTTGACTGCGCGCACGTCTGCCCGCCACTTCTCCGGTGGGCCATCCCCATACCTACCATCGGGCCTTTTAGTGCCCGACCATCCGCCTAGCATGAACGCGAGATCTCCGAATCTACTTCCCAGGTCGATTTGCAGTTTAATCCGGAGATCCATCCAGCGTGGGCATTCCAGTAGGAAGTGCCTCACGGTTTCCCTCTCGGCTCCGCACCCGCACGTAGGTGCATCTACTCGTTTGATTTTGTATAATGACTCATTCAGGCTCGCTTTCGACGTCCTTAGCTGCGCAATTGCCCCTGCTTCTTTGCAGTTTAGCTGGTCATAGAGCTTCTTGGTGTGAAAGTGCGCCAACGCGCGGTCAAGCTTGCGGATGGACATGCCGACCTTGGATGCTTCGAACGTCTTCCTCCACTGTCTCGAGGTGATTTCCTTGCACCGGGCCATGGTTGACGACCGTAGCAGTCTGCTTAGAGGAGGCTCCTGGTTGCTCTCTGTAGCTTGCAGTGCCAAGCTGTGCGCCTTCTCATTGCCTGCTATCCCTTCATGCGCTGGCACCCATCTAAACTCGACGGGTGGCCCCCTGTTGCATCTGATCTGGTCCAATAAGCGGAGGATGCTTCCGATAATCTCTTGACGTGGCCCCTGTCGTGGCCTACGGAGGAGACGAAGGGCAGTCTTGCTGTCGCTGTAGATGGCGTGTTTTACCTCAGCTGCTTCGGGGTATTCAGTCACCATCGCGGTCGACCACGTCCCTTGTATCAGCTCTACAGCCTGTTGCATTGCCTGGAGCTCTGCAAAAGGGGTGTCTACTACCTCAGACTTGCCGACTACAGATGAGTGAGTAATGATAGTCGCGCCCTTGCTGTCTGCGCAAGCGATGCCGATACCAGCCTTGCCGTTCCTTTGCGCGCTGCCCGTGAAGATGGCGACCTCTGACTGTGGTGGGGAGCTGGCTCGGAGCTTTGCCACTTCTAGAGACTCGATCTGGACGACTGGCCTGCCGGCCCACGGCATTCTCACAAACGGGCGGATCGTTTCGAGGTGCCCGACGTCGATATCTCTGGCCATCATCATTATCCGCTGCAGCGGGGACACGAACCTTTTGTTGGCCGGGTCGATGGCACGCTTTAGCTTCCAGAACGGGCGTTTCTGGGGCAGCGTATGGCAGTTGACCCAGAATCGAAGCAGTTGTTGGTCGAGGCGGATCTTGGCAGGTAGTATCGCTGCTTCGGCTTCGAGGATGGGCAGCGCGACCGTCCTAAATGCTCCGGTGATTGCTCTACCCGCAATTCTCTGCACTGTCTCGAGCGATTTTAGCAGTGGTGCAGTCATGACCGGCGCCCACACTGGAGCCGCATAATCTACCGCCGGGGCTACTGTGGCCAAGAAGAGCTGGCGCACGCTGCTCGGCCGGAGGCCCTGTAGTCGCTTCAGCGCTAGGGCTGCCTGGACACCCCTCTTTGCAATCCTCCCCGCGTGAGCCTTGAAACGAAGTTCCTGGTCGAAGACGACGCCTAGAATCTTTGCTTCTACCTTTGGGTGCACCTCTCTTCCCTTGACCATTATCGGCTCATCAGACCGTCTTTACTCGTTCCGCGTGAAGTGTATAAGCGTTGTCTTTCCGGCTTCAAACGTCGCGCCGCTCGTCGCTTCCCACTCTTCGGCTCGAGCCACCACCGTTCTTTGGAGCTTTGCTACGTTCTCGCTTGCAGACGATCCCGTCACCCAGGCGCTATAGTTATCAATAAACGCAATAGCTCCTTTACTCCTATTGGTTACGGACTGCACCAGGTCGGCGTTGAAGAAAAGGAATAGCATCGGTGAGAGAGGCGACCCCTGCGGAAGCCCTGCCTGCGGCAGGTCTATGACCCTAGATGTCTCGCCGTTTACCACCATAGAGGCGCTCCTGTTGGAGCAGAATGCTTCCACCCACTTGACCAGCACTTCCGGGATCCTTCTTTGTCTGAGTCGCCGGAGGAGCACGTCGCGGGAGACGCCGTTGTAGGCACCCTTGACGTCGAACGACAGGAGCGAGAGAACCTTGCCTTCCCGCCACGCGTCGTAGATGCGCTGCTGCAGGACCGTTAGTGCCTGTACCGTAGACCGTTGCTTTCTGCCGCCAAAGTGGTTCTTAGGTAGTAGAGAGTGCTCCTCTACCAGAGCAGAGATCCTCTCTGCCACCACCAGTTCCAGCGCCTTCCCCAGCGTCGAGAGCAGCGAGATTGGCCTGTATCCTTGCGGTACTTCCGCCGACCTTCCTGTCTTGCGCAGCGGAATAATCTTCGCGATGCTCCAACGGCTGGGTAAGCGGCCTTGTAGTAACGATTCGTTGAATAGCTAAAAGACGTGTTTGCCAATCACTGGCCACAGCTCGCGCCATACAACCGCAGGAATTCCATCTACTCCCGGTGTTTTAAATGGGCTGGCCCGGAAGATGGCCTCTTTTACTTCTTCTATTATCAGCGGTGCGTGTTCTATCTGCTCACTGAGGCTCTGAGTCGCCTCAATCTGAGTACTCTATATTTCAGGGAGCTCCGGGAAGAAGTCCCTGATTAGCGTCTCCGAGATCTCCTCGCAGGATTCCGCGTAGCCGTCCTGGTGTTTGAGGCGTGTGATCCGGGCGAGGCCGCTGCTTCCTGAATCGGTGAGATACTTGGCCGCTTTCTAGATGTTGGTCGGCTCTATGAGAAAGTCCTTCCAGTATCTCCGCCGCTGGCGCCTTATTGTGTCGTGGAATCTCTTCGCCGCTTCCCTTGCCTGTGCTTCTAAACAGATATCCGGCTCTCCCCACCTTCGCCGTCCTCTCGCTTGGTTTCTAAAGAACGTAAACGCCCTCCGCAGCTGACTGAGGTCCGCCGTCCACCACTTCTTCACGTACGGTGACGGTCTCGCTTTGGGGATGCAGCGCTGGATGGCTGCCGATACTGTTTCGGAGAGGTAGTTGGCGAGGTCTTCGATGTCTTGGACATCTGGAGGTGGCTCTTCGCCGAGCTGCTTTCTCACCTCGCTTCTGACGGCTTCCCAGTTGGCGCTGCGGAACGTGTATTGCGATTCTAGTTCCTGATGGGGCACGTCTGTCTCAAAATGGGCCTCGATGGCCAGATGGTCATGCCCGTATGCCGTGCTGGCAGGTCCACAACCGCTCATCTCTTCCGTCAGTCGGGGCGACGCCAGGACGAGATCGATTGTAGACCTCTGTCCGGCCGATTCATACGTGACCGTGCCTCTAGGAAGCAAGCTCTGCAGGTGAAAGTCCTCCATAAAGTCGATTATCGGCGCACCTTCCCCGTTGCGCCGCGAGCTGTATACCTGATCACCTCCCCACAGTTGGTCGTGTCTGTTAAAGTCACCGCAGATGAGGAGCTCTAGCGCCCCATTAGTCTGGCTTCCTGCTTGTGTGATCGCTGCTCGCAGGTGCTCGAGCACGCTAGTTACGGCACAGTCTCTAAAGACGCAGAAAGGTGAGGGGCTCACGAAGGAACCCTGCAAGAAAAGGCATCCCCACGTGACTAGTGCACGTGATGATCTACCCAAGATCCACATGTCGCCCTCACGAGCCGGGCGACATACAGCAACCGTCGCCCAGCGTAGCCCGGCTACATGGAGCAACACCAGATTGTCATAGCTTTCCTATAGTATATAAGCACACTCACTTAGCTAGATACTTGACCCTCCGTGGTCAACTTCAATAATCAATCCGCACCATTGATTAGTAACACGGCCTTCGCACGTAGTGCTCTGTTACGTGTGTTCGTCACTTCGTTCTCTCACACCCTCCCTTGTACCCACTCAAGGTAAACCCTTACACGGCTTACCACCCTCTTTGGTGTTTGATCCTTAGAGGTAGAGGCCCGCCGTTACACTGTGTTGGGTGGTTCGTAACCTCAAATCGAAGTTATGCCTGTACTTCAACGCAACTGGCAAATGGGTATCTTTAAAGATTTTCAATTGAGGTGTGTAAGGCGCGGTCGTAAGACACGATTCTCTCATGAGAAAGTCTCTGCATGACTTTCCTACCGCAACGAAGCTCATGAGCCTGACGCCAGCACTGAGCCATTCGCTACCGACGGCCCTCTCTCGACACTTGATGCGGGGTTCATGAGGGTCCGTAATACGAACGGAAGGCATCGCCGAGCAGGTGAGCTATGGCACGCCACAATCATACTCAATGCGATGGGGGCCCTGCAAACGCTGTGAGGTTATGAACGTTTTCCATTGTACCGCCGGCCTCTCAATCTGGCTGTTAGCTCCGGTATAACTTTCTTCTTTTGTTAGCGCTGTATTTCATTGGTTCGCTATGGTTCAGCCAGGGGGCTTATCAAAGCCGACTGAGCGCCGAAACAGTGCGGGGGATCAGAGCAGGTCCCACTGAGCCCCACTGCTCTTAGCTGCTAGTCCGATAAGTCAAGTGATAGTTGCGGATACGAACACAGGCACAGCGGATAGCTGACGGAACAATGGGAGCTCAGGCCCGGGGTCTTCTTTCAACGTAGTCGAAACTGGGGGCTGTCGTCCCTGAAATTCTGCCGCGCCATGAGATGCTGGGAACACACCCAACGGTTATCGCGCCATGGTGGTGCAAACAACCAGCAGGATGGTTCACGCAAATTCTCAAAATGGAACGTTCTCTGATAACGCGGGGTTTTTATCTTCATCGTCCATTGGGTTCACTTTGCTCCTGATATGGTACAGAATCTCGAACAGCACAATATTGAAAACGACAGTATCTCAACCCAACATCTCAAAAGCGATGCTCACCTGTCAGATCAGTCAATGAGTGTGATTTCGCATGATCTATTCCTACTCCCACAAGTTGGAGATTTTATTCCACCACTTGCGCTTGGTACCCTTGCACTCCTTCTCTACTTCTTCCACCCTTGTCCACATATCAGCATCAGTCTCGCCATCCCTCAGACCCGTATTGAGATCGACTTCTGTTGGGCTCCACATCCACGGGTCCTTCAATCCATGAACTAGTTTATGGCCGATCCAGAGCGCCAGGAACAGTGGAATTCCAATGTAGGTCGTCAGGAAACCGCTCGCCGTAAATTGTCCAGGATAGAAATAAGTGAAGCCGTTGCACAGCAGGAGAACCGTGAAAAAGACCAAACTGATCCATGCCATATACGGCTGGGCTTTGGCGCGGTAAGGCACCGCTACTCCTTGAACATTGCAGGCTTTGCGGAAGCGAAGGTAGATAATGGTGCAGACGATCCAAGATGTGTAGCCGGCCGTGTTTGTGAGGCTGATGAGCCAGTTGAAAACGACGCCAGCCTCAGAGCCAGAGCTCAGATAGGCCAAAGGTGCGAAGCAGCTGGCCGCGAGGACGGAGTAGATCGGTAGCCCCCAGCGGTTGCATCGCGCGAAGATCTTGGGAGCGCAACCGGACACGGCGAGAGAGTAGATGGATCGGCTGGACATATAGAGATACGCATTGCCGGCGGACCAAGCACTAGTAAGAATTCCAGCGTTCAAGATTGACGGGAGGACTGAGATTCCAGCGTTCTGGATTGCGATGACCCAGGGAGAGGCGTTGGCGTCGCCAGAGCCGGACGTGAGGCCTAGCAAATGCCTCGCCTCAAGCATTCCGCCGAGATTGACTAGCTGGAGTATTCTACAAATCGACGAAGAGTGCGAAGAAGCGCCTCTATCTCAGGACCTCCAAGTTTGTCGCGGTCCCTTTGGCGCATTCAGGCTCAGCCACAAGCAAGGTCCTTCTTCGGCTGATCCAGGCCCGGAGTGGCCAAATGATATTCGTCCTCCACAAAACGACCCTGACATTGAGGAATACCTTCCCCTGCCAGATGGAGTTTTGACACCACAGACGCAACAATTAGTTCAGACGATAATGGACCTATCCGAACAGGACTCGCCCTCACAGTTGATGACCTTTGAGAGCCTCATGGGCGATTCAGGGCGTGTCCAAGAAGTTTTCGACGACGTCCCTGGATCCCAACTCCAGCAATCTCCAACACTTTCAATAAACGCTCCAGGATTACAGGACATGCCACCTCCCGATTCCATCTTTGAGCCTTCATATGACCATCCGATCCCACCAAATATCTTCATCGCGCCGGATTCCGGCAACAACGTTCCACACGACGCCGTATTCCTGCTCAGACACTACTCTACAACAGTCCTGAGAACTTTGACACCGTTTCGACATGCCAAAACACCTTGGCATGTTCTCTTCATTCCTCATGTCAAGAACTGTCTAGCAGCTTTGACTCTGGGAGAAGAGATGGATCACGCCAGTCTATGCGTGTTCTACGGCACTTTAGCGATAAGCGCATTCAGTCTCATTGGCATCTCTCAATCTCAAGTCTGGCTCGAGAAGGGCGAACTGTTCAAGCAACGGGCTCGTGAACACGTCCGGCTGATGCTAAAGACTGCATATGACTGCCCGAAGGCCACCAAGTACAAGTCGATCCTGATGGCACTTCTCACCATGGTTCACATCAGTATGGTTTCTGCGAATCAAGAGCAGACTGTGACGGTTTAGACCGTAAGGTGCCTTTGGATAATCCTGCGGCGAAGCGCATGCGAGAAGCAAGCGAAGCGGTTGCTCCTCGCAACTGTTGGTCCATGCGTAGCGACGAGTGTTTATTAGCGACCTTTCGCTCGTTTTGACTGTTCTCTCTTTTCTCCTTAGCTTAGTCTTCTTGTAGAAAGCAATGCCACTGCATTTTCCGCGAGCGCACCGGATGCAAGCCCTCACACAGACCGAATGCTACTTCCTCGAGACGGAGAGGTTCATACGGGTGAAGGGCCTTAACCGCAAGAAGTCCAGGAAAATAGGGCTTCTGCACCACTGCTATGCGTACGAGCGCATGTTCTACGAAAGCACCTTTGTCGGCCGCATACATTCGAGCCACCGCCACCACATCCGCAGAGCCATCGAGTCGAGCGGAGCAGCCGCCTACAGCATGGACTCGCTTTCATTCCGTCTCAGCCACTGGGACAATCTTGAGCAGGACATGCAACGGGTGAAAGGATGCGAGGAGAGCGAGAACGATCTGCACCTGCAGCTGCCCGGTGTCTGGTCCGACACGCTGTACCCCGAGATCTTCGGAGTGCCGGAACCGTATCTTCAAGTCCTGTCGCTGATCATCCGGCTCGGGGCCGAGAAGGAGAACGCCGAGCAGGACGGGCCGAGCACGCTCAGCATCAAGGACTTCACCAGCCGCGCCAAATCCCTCGAGAGCTACATCAGCCAAGTCAAGCTGTGGACCGCGGATACCTCTGCCAAATTGCGCCGGCAGATCCCGAGACTCGTGTTGGATAACATGTTGGACGCGATGCAACACTCGCTGACCATCTACTTTTACCGGAGAATCTACGACATAGATGCTTCACTGCTGCAAAGTAAAGTAGTCAGTGTGCGTGATTGCTTGCTGCGTATCGAGTCCGCAGATCCCAGCAATGCGTACGGATCCGTCAGACTCATCTGGCCTGCGTTCATCGCAGCATGCGAAGCTGAACATCCAGAAGTACAAACGTCCTTCTCGAACTGGCTTCGACATTCGGCGCAGCGCACTGGTCTGCCGCTCTTTCAAAGCACGTTGGGCAGGATCGAGCAATTTTGGGAAGAGAAGCGTCGTTGTAACGATGGAAGTATTACTTGGCTTGATTTCATGAGGAAGAACGTTTGATCTGTGTATTTTCCGAGCACTTTCCTGTCTCGCATGTAGAAATCCGGCCGGCGTCATATGTAGCAGGACCCACGGGTGCCAAATCCGGCGGAGATGGATTAGTTCTGTTCAAAGTGAAACATCGACCGCAGAGAAAACTACCGGTCCAGAAGAAGAAGAAGCCAGTCCGTGGGGGCTTGGCACTCTTGCGTCCAAAACACGTGCCCGGTTTAACCTTCCTATCCTGCTTCTATCGCATGAATCCGCAAGAACTGATTCGAGAGCTATCCATCGCATACCAGGAATTGAGCTTCGGAGCCAACCTGCCCGGACTGACCGAGGTATATCTCTGCGACCTCCAAGCAAACGCACCTCACGCTTCACCCTACACTCCCACCCTCCATCCAAACACACCCCCACAGACAATGACATCCTTCCAGGGCAAAGTGGTGAGCCCCCAACCCACCCCCCACCCACCCAAACACCCCTGAAAACGCCCCCCACCAGATCGCCATCACCGGCGCCGCCTCCGGCATGGGCCTCGCAACCGCACAGCTCCTCGCCTCCCGCGGCGCGCTCGTCTCCCTCGCCGACATCAACGCCGCCGCCCTCGCCGCCGCCCTCGAGTCGCTGCCCTCCAGCTCTCACCACCTGACGGCCGTCGTCGACGTGCGCGACGGCGGCGCGGTGGACGCGTGGATCGCGGCCACGGTGCGCGCGCTCGGCCGGCTGGACGGCGCGGTCAACATGGCGGGCGTGATCGCCGCGGCGGCGCCGGTCCGGGACGCGCGCGACGCCGACTGGGACGCCGCGTTTGCGGTGAACGCGAAGGGCGTGTTCAACTGCGTGAGGGCGCAGCTGCGGGCGATGGAGGCGGGGGCCAGTATCGTGAGTGCGCCTGCTGTGCCGGTCGGGGGAGAGAGAGGGCGCTGACAGCTCTGGACGAAAGGTCTCGGCGGCGAGCGTGTTCGGGCAGTTTGGCGCGGCCGGCAACGCCGCGTACTGCGCCAGTAAAGCGGCGGTCATTGGGCTGACCAGGACGGCGGCCAAGGAGAACCAGCATATTCGGGTGAACGCCGTGTCTCCAGGTACTTCGCCCGATTCGCCAGCCATGTGGCCGAGTTTCTGCTGAATTGTGATTTGAAGGATCTGTCAATACTCCGATGTCTCGGGGTGAAGACCCAGAGGACGTAAAGCGTGGTCTGCAGGCTACGGCTCAGAAAAGAAGGGCGGAGCCAATTGAAGTGGCGCGTGTCATTGCATTCTTGCTGAGCGATGAGGCATCCTTCGTGACCGGGGCCGTGTACAACGTAGACGGGGGCTGGGTATGTTAGTATTACACAGCGCGATAAATAATAGACGGGTCCTTCGTTCAATAACTACTATGTCGTTCAACTGTAAATGAAGCATTTGCAAGGTACTCTTCGACCAATTCACCAAGCTGCTGGCTGACCAAGTCCCGCAACTCTTCCTGAGCCCAGTCACTCAATTCCGCCTTGATGTCGGTCAACATTTCGTCTAGTTGATAATTGACTTCTCCGCGCGTCTCGCCTCGGACCTCGTCTATTCGTTCGTCCAATTGCTCTTCGAATTTTTCTATTATCTGACGTTCAACACTCTGCTCGCGGCCTGCCGAACGCCCTTGAAGCGCTGTTTCCATCTCTTCCACACGCATTTTTAAGGAAGAGACTACCGTCTCGATGGAATTGAGCCGAGCAGTAACAGAGGTGTCCTCTGTCTCGCTGCAGGCTGCTCCTTGTGTACCAATGCGGCCTCGAAGCTCGGCGACCTCGGCCACCAGCCCCGCCATCTGCTGCTTCAAGGCTCGCGCTTCAGAAGCAGCAGACAGGCGCGGCTCGATGGCGGATGCGTACCTCTTGGCCGGTGGTGGCGAGATCCGGCTCGAAGGCATGCCTGTGGTTGGATTGCAAATCAGGACGGACTCAGGTGGATCCGAGACAATTCGGGAGGTCACAGACACGCCAACACAGTGCAAGAATATCGCGACTTACGTTTCTTCTGCCGCATCGGCGGTGGCGTCAATGCAAGCTCGTCGTAGGACGGCGGGCCCTCGGATTCCTCGGGATCGAAGCGCGCGAGCAAGCTGCGAACGTCTTGGCCGCCGGAGCCGCCGTACAGCATCGCCAGTGAGTACTCTGTAGCGCTCGCCTTCAGACCGCCATTGCATGCTTCGTTGCAAAGCGCTTGGATCTTGCTCATTGAGTTTCCATTTCTGGGGACGAAGAACGTGATTGACGAGGCATGGATGAGCGAGCGCAGCGCTGCCAGTACACTTTCAATGGCTTTCGTCTTCGAGGAGAGTGCGGCTTTGTTGGCCGGGCCGATCAGAGTGGCAGGGCGCTGTAGGGAGAATTCGAGGCCAATGATGTCTTTTGCTGATCCGTATTGCTCGATCTTACCGACCAGAGTGTTAAGAACAGGAGCCGGATGCTCTTTGTAGCCGTGCACTCTCATGCGCACAACTTGCTCGGGATAAACGAAAAGATGCAGAACGGTCTTGTTCTTCCCCGTCTCCTTGAGCCCAACAGGCACGCGGAGGCTGAAAAACGCGGTTCCTCGTGATGCGTGAGTGCCGATGAACGCCGAGACCTGGCAGGGCGGGTCGCAGCCGAGGCGTTTCACAACGCCAGCTTCGCCGGTCCACTGCGCCACAGCGGGCGCGCCCTGGACGAGAAACCAGTCGCCGGAAGCCGAGGCGGCGGCCATGGCCGGTTGCAAGCACAACCTAGGTTTCCATGCGTCAGTGCGTGTTTGGGCAGAAAAGCAAAGGTTGACGAGAAATCGACATCCCTCCACGCGCTTCCGCGCGGAGAATCCCACCCGCCCAGGCTTTCCGCACGTTGAGTGACGCGAGCAGCCTTGACTCTGTCCCTCGGCGCATCCACGCCGCCACGCAACGCGCCGGGCCCGTCGACGCCGACTCAGAGAACAGAAGCCGCCGAGAGAAGCAGCCCTTACGGACCCCCGGCCCGCCCGGATCGAGGGCCGGGTGCACGAGGCGTGGCCCGCTCCTGAGGTCAAGCCGCCGCCGGGCAATCCGGCTGCACGCTGGCAAGCACGGAGGCTCCGTGTGTTCCAACGGATGGGCCCCCTATGGAGACGCGTCGGGTGCGTGTGTGCCGCTACCTACCCCGTCCTCCCATCCGGGCTTTGGTGCAGGCAGCCCTGGCCTGTTGTCTGAGAGGCCGGGTGGGGGGGGGTTTCACCGAGCAGCGCGACGGCGAGATGGGGGCCGGCGGGGTCGCGGCGGTGGTGCGCAGGAATGGCGTCGCGCGGCGAGAAGAACGCTCAATCGGCCATGGCTGTGGTGCCGTGGTGGCGGATGTCGTGAAGCGTCGGGGAAGGTGGTGCGGAGTTGGAGCTGGGTTGGAGTTGGAGTTGGCGCTGAGGAGGCCGGGGAAGGCGCTCGGACCGCCAAGACGCGCCGACGCGATGCGCAACACCGCACGCGATTTCTCTCAGAACTTTTCGCCGCTGGTGGTCGTGCGGTCTCGCTCTACGGAATTCTGCCTGGACGACGGGCTACACTCCACCTTATATTCTTCGCAGCTTCCACAGCTCAGCCGCATCAATTCCGGCCAACCGTTTCTCGTAGGAAGCCTGGTCTGCGCTGTGATGCGACATCTTTGCGCTTCGCAGTCCATCTTCCACCTCGAGGCTCGTCGTTGCTGCTTCCGACGCATAAGGCAACCCCCAGCCACCCTGCATCTTCCCGGCTGTGACGCGGCACCGCGCCGAGCCGAAGACGCGGTGAGCGGGGCAGAGCTCAAAGATATGGCCGATCGGTTCTGCCTCGCCCTCTGCTGCGATAAGGGCACCGATGATTGCAGCGCCGCTCTTCACGAGCAAGAGCAGCCGGTCTTCCTTTGGATTTTGGCAGCTGCATCTTCCAAAACGGCGGTACCAGCAATCCTACCATGATGAAGCACGTGAGCACCTCGAACCCAGACTGGAAGTACCAGAATCTAAGTGGAATAGCGCAAATCAGGATCCTACAGCAAGCATCGTCGTAGAAGCTCCGACTTACAACTGCTGGTTCAGACACTTGGCTCTTGACCGCAACTCGGAATCCCAGAGAGCCTTCGCCGGGATGCAATCAAGCAGTACGACGACAAGTGTTGAGATTCCGGAGAGGACCATGATGTTACGGCGCAGCCTCCACAGGTTGAGGAAGTTAAGGATCAGCCCCGCAGGGAACAACAGAAGTCGGAGTCATAAGGATCCGAGGTCACGTGACCCTCGCGATCAGTTGGACCCACCCGCTCAGTTGCCAAGGCCAACTGAGCAGATAGAGTCAACTGAGCCGATACGCTCAGTTAACTACCCTCGATCAGTTGCCAAGGCCAACTGATCGCGCTCTACCAACTGAGCACATAGATTGTAGACACTCTCCTACATGTATATAAACCACACTCCTTAGATAGCTTTGACCTTCGTGGTCAACTTCAATAATCAATCTACACCATTGATTAGTAACACGGCCTTCACACATAGTGTTCTGTCACGTGTGTTCGTCACTCCGTTCTCTCACACCCTCCCTTGTACCCACTCAAGGTAAACCCCCATACGGCTTACCACCCTCTTTGGTGTTTGATCCTTAGAGGCAGAGGCCCGCCGTTACACATGATAGCTAAAAAAAAAAAAAAAACCCCCCATATGGCTCGGTTAAGCTTGCCAAATTTGAAAAGGCGCAGGTACTGTAGCAGGACGGAGACTTTGGTTCCGGTGATTGCGAACGTCCAGCAGACAACAGCAACGAAATTCACCTTTTCCTTGTCAGAGAGCAATCTTGCTTGTGTAACGGCGGGCCTCTACCTCTAAGGATCCACTGGCCTAAGAGGGTGGTGAACCGTGTAAGGGTTTACCTTGATTGATTGATTGATTGATTGATTGATTGATTGCTATTTAACGTCCGGCGGGTCCACGCGTGGGTCGGCAGTATGCCTATCACCGTGTGCCCTTAGGCCTCCCATGGGGCATAGGACGTGCCACTCTACCTACAGTCTACGCTAAGGGGTGACATATCTGGGACGTCGCGTCTCTGTAGGCTGGATATCGCAGTAAGGCGTTCTCTACCTCCTGCTCGGCTTTAGGGTGTGAAGGAGTGTTTGGGCCTCTATGGGCGACTATACATAGGAAAGAAAGAGAGATAAAATATAAAAGGGGGAGTCAATTTAGATATGGTGGTGATGGTCTGAAGAGACTAGGGTTGACAGTGTGTCTGCCTGTTGGTTCCGGGCGCTAATATCCGTAAAGAAGCGAGATTCTTCTACGAACTTTGCGAAGAGGATAGCCCCTTTTAGCGTGGCTAGAGTTATAGGGATAATATCCCTCGGCTTGCCTCGAAGGCAGTTTGTTCGTTTGCGGGCGTGTCTATAGAATGCAAAGTGTATCGTTGTTTTTGGCCGCCCACAGCGGCAGAGGTTATTTTGTTCAGTGTGGCGGAAACGTTCGTGGTACGCCTGGAAGTCTCCATGGCCTGATCGTGCAGCCAGTAGGTGACCTAGTGTCTTTCTAGGGAGGAGAAGTTCTGGTAGAGCACCCTTTGCCAAAGGGATTTCTAGGTCCTGGTAGGATTTTGGGGCGTTTTCTGTCCACCACTGTTCGAAGCTTTCGTGCGCTCGTTCCTTTACAATCCTCTTGATCTTTGCTACTGTCAGTGGAATGTCTGGAGGAGCAGAGGATGCGGCGCCCTGTTTAGCCAGGCGGTCAGCTTCTTCGTTGCCTGGAATTCCTTGGTGTCCCGGAATCCAGTAGATCATGATTTCTCCTGGTTGGATGCTGGGTGCTCGTTTGCGTCGTTTCCACAGTGTCGCTAGTTTTCGGATCCTAAGGATGCTCCCTTGGCTGGTATCGGTAGGGGTTCCTTCTAGTGCCCTACAGGCCGCTTCCTGGTTATCAAGGAGGACGTAGATGTTCGTTGCCCTTTGCGTATCTGCCCGCTGCGCGGCTGCCCTTATTCCTGCCTCGATAGCGATGATCTCTGCATCATAGACCTCGGCCGCTGTGCCTAGGCTTTGGTAGCCCTCACAGACTTTATATCCGCGTTGGAAGCCCACGTATCCTAGCCCAGTATTGCCAGCTGCATCCTGGGACCCATCAGTGTAGAGGGTAATATCAGTGGGTGGGATTGATGAGATCCATCGCATGGTGTCTGCGGTTGTCTCAGAGCTTCTTGTCTGCTGTGTCCGGGTAGTGTGCTTAGGTTTAAGGAGTAGAGGTCTTTCGCTCTCTGGAAGAAGTCGTGCTGTTCTAAGTAGTCTGGTTTGTCCTTTCCCCTTTGTACGAGTAACTAGAGGGTGGTTCTCGTCAAGGGTGCGAAGCCTGGCTGCGTATCTTAGCCGAATTGTCTCCAGCATGACTTCTGCAGGAGGAATGCCGGCCTCCCTATTTAGGGCTGGCGTAGGCGTTGTACGGAATACTAGTAGTATAGCTCTTAGTGCTGTGTTGACTGTTATGTTGATACGTCTCACGAGCGACTTGCTTAGAGTTGAGACCTCTCCTCGTTTCTTAGCCGAGTATCGTGTGGGGCCTGGCCACCATGCCTCTGCTCCGAAGAAAGCTACTGTGATAATGCATACGCGGACTGCGTGCCGGAGGAGTCCCGCCTGCGCTCCATGCTGTGTGTTCCCGAGGGTACGGAGGTGTTCTGCAACCTTTATTGCCTTTCCTGTCCAGTGCTCTACGTGTGTCCGGAAAGAGAGTCGCTTGTCTAAGAAGATTCCGAGCCATCTGGTTGCTTTGTTGGGCGAAATGTTAAGGGATTCGAGTTTCAACCTCGGGTTAGAAGGTCCGTTCTTTCGCGTGAAGTGTTGGAGCTCGCACTTCTCTGGGTCAAAGGAGATGCCGTTTTGAATTCCCCATTTGAGGGCTGCTTCGAGATTTGTTGCTAGTTTTGCTGTTGCCCTCTCTAGTGTAGACCCAGTCCTGAGGAAGGCCACATCGTCTGCGTAGCCGAAGGCTTGTTTTGGGCTGTTCAGCTTAAAGAGAGGCTCAAGGTAGAGCATAAAGAGGACGGGAGAGGCTGGTGAGCCCTGGGGGAGCCCGCAGCTGAGCGGCCTCTCTGCGGTTGTTATGTCCTCAAAGCGGATCTTTACTGTACGCTCGGCCATAAAACTGCTTGTCCAGCTGACTATCTCATGCGGCCAGCCCTGTTCTCGAAGTCTTGCTTGTAGTCTACCCGGGAGGACGGTATCGAATGCTCCTTTGACGTCGAGCGTGAGAAGTGAGGCAGTGAGTCCTTGGTCGAGGGCCTTCTCGATGTCGTGGATCACGCAGCTAGCCAGGTCTGTCGCCGATCGCTTGGGGAGTGCCCCGAATTGTTGTGGATTGAGTACTCCTTGTTGTATTGCCGTGAGGCTGAGGCGTCTGGCGACTAGGCGTTCGAGCCCTTTACCGAGGCATGAGAGGAGGGAGATGGGTCTCCAGGCTCTAGGGCTTGTGAGGTTCCTTTTTCCAGGTTTTTCGAGCATTACCACTTCCGCGGTGCGGAATGGCTTGGGGTGATGCCCCTCCTGAAGACAGAGGTTGAAAAGTTTGGTGATGTACTCTTGGATGGTTGCCCAGATTGTTTGTAGGACTTGGACGGTAATTCTATCGGCTCCTGGAGCCGTGTTTGATGTGTGTAGAATTGCGTCTCTGGCTTCTTCTTCTGTTACCCCTAGGTGGACTGAGATCTGTTTACGCGGTACTGTAGCGGCTTCCATAGGATTAATATCGTCTGTAGCAGTTCTCCTCTTAAGAGTAGCCTTCCTTAGTGCCTCGGCTTTGTCTCTCGTGTGAGGGCTTGCATCCGGTGCGCTCGCGGAAATGCAGTGGCATTGCTTTCTACAAGAAGACTAAGCTAAGGAGAAAAGAGAGAACAGTCAAAACGAGCGAAAGGTCGCTAATAAACACTCGTCGCTACGCATGGACCAACAGTTGCGAGGAGCAACCGCTTCGCTTGCTTCTCGCATGCGCTTCGCCGCAGGATTATCCAAAGGCACCTTACGGTCTAAACCGTCACATCACCCCCCCCTTCCTGTCGTGTTTGAAGATATGTCTTAAGCGCGTCCGTTTCTTGAAGTGCCGACGCCGGCTCCCAAGTTGGTCTTGCGTATCCTTTCCACTTAACGTGGTATTGCTTCTGGGGCCTTCGTTGGCCGCGCTTTTGCTTCAATCTTTCTCCAAGAATTGCCTCAACTATCCACCATTCGTATCCATCATCTAATATCGGCGGCGGCTGGTAGTCGTCCTGTTCTTGACTCGGCAGAGGGTCTGTTCCAGCAGGACGTAGAAGGTCAACATTAAAGACGTTGTGTATGTTACTTGGCACATCTAGTCGATAGCTATGAGGACCTACTACCTCAGTAACTGTGAATTTTGCTGATCGGTCATCTAGTTTCCGACTTGGGCGGTCTGTTCTGATGTTTTTTAAGCTTAGCCAGACCCTATCTCCTACTTTGTACATAGGTGATGGGTTTCGGTGTTGATTCGCTTGGGCTTCTTGATTCTGTTGTGCGTTTGCCATTGATGCTTCTGCCCATTCAGTGATTTCCTTAATCTTCGCAACAATCGCTTCGCCCTTCTGGATTGGTGACGTTGGATTCTGTACGGGCTGTGGATCTTCAAACAGCTGTAACGGCTCCAGGTGGTATCCATGAGAGAGGAAAAAGGGGCTGACGCCCGTTGATGAGGATTCCTGACCGTTAATCGCGAGCTCAGCTGCTGGTAACCAATCGACCCAATTGTTCTGCGCTTGATTAACCATTCGACGAAGTTTCTTCTCAACTTCAGTATTAGCGCGCTCTGTTGATTCATCCGTCTCTGGGTGGTATGCCGTTGATATGCGCCTCTCGATCTTAAGTAGTTGACAGACTCTCTTCCATAGCTGGCTAACAAATTGACTTCCTCTGTCTGAGACGATTGCTGACGGGATTCCATGGTAACGGTAGAAGCGCTTAATGAACAAATCGGCAATTGTCTCAGCTTCGATATCCTTGCAGCCCTCAAGAGTCACTCCTTTACCTAGACGGTCCGTAATTACCATGAGCATCTGGCATCCCTGGCTCTCGGGTAGTGGTCCAATAAAGTCCATTGAGATCTCCCGCCATTGGCGATTTGGTACTGGTAATGGGCGTAGAAGTCCCTGTTTACGGTCCCTCCAGACTCTTGTTCTTCCGCAGACATCACAGTTCCGTACGAATCTTCGAACGTCTGATACGAAATTTGGCCAGAAGAATTGTCTTGCGACCACAGCTATTGTTCCAGTCCGTCCGGGATGAGCCGTAATTGTTGAATCATGAAGTGCTTGAATCAACTTGGTTCTTAGTGGCTCGTGATTTGGTACCCAGCGCCTGCCGCGAAACAGCAGTTCTCCTTGGTGATTCAGTGAGCAGTCGGCGATTGATAGCCGAACAGGCTCTTCTAAATCGTTTGGTAGAGTTCTCTTTCTATCGCGTACCGCTGCAACAAGCCGATTCCAATCGGGATCTATTGTTTTTGCTTCCTGCCAGAGCTGTCGTAGGTGATCTTCGAGTAGCTTTACTTTTAACCCGTCTGCTGGCTCGTCTGCTGGCTCGTCTGCTGGCTCGTCTGCTTGCTGTCTTGTCTGAACTGGTGCTGCACGAACTCTCCAGCAGTTAACTTGAATCTTATCGGGACTTAGTAGTCGTGCGACGCGATGTTGAAGCCTCTCGTCATCTTGAGATACCGGTAGGTCCTGGTCCCTCCGTGTGAGCGCATCAGGTTGAGCTCCAAGCTTGCCAGGTCGGTAGGTAATGGTAAAGTTAAACCTGCTTAGGATAAGCTGCCATCGCATCTGCCTCTCAGAGAGCCGTCGAGCTGTCGTAAAGTACTCGAGGTTCTTATGGTCCGTAATAATCTTGAATTCCTTAACGCTGCGTAGTTCCGCATCCCACTGCTGAAGGCACTTAACGATTGCAAGGAGTTCCTTATCGTAGATCTCGTAGTTGCACTCGGCTGGCAGATTTTTTTTGAGAAGTAAGCAACTGGTCGGAGAATTCCTTCGTCATCGTATTGGGAGAGAATGCCTCCTGTGCAGTATCCAGAGGAATCGGTTTCAAGAATTGTCTTGCGATCGGGGTCGAATTGAGCAAGAATTGGTGCAGTAATAAAGGCCCTCTTTAACTTCCTAAAAGCCGTTTCCGCATCTTGAGTCCAGTTGAATTGGCTATCTTTCTTCGTAAGTACGCGTAGAGGAGCTGTGATTTGTGCGTATTTATAAATAAAGCGGCGGTAGAAATTTGCGAATCCAAGGAATCCAAGTACTCCTTTAACTGTCGTTGGTGCTTCCCATTCTTGAATTGCTTCGACTTTTGCAGGATCCATTCGGATGCCTTTACCAGCTTCGATGATAAACCCGAGGTACTTAGTTGATTGGACCTCGAATTCGCACTTATCAATGTCAAGCTGGAGTCTTGCCATTTGGAGTTTCTCGAGTACCTGAGTGACGTGCTTTCGGTGTTGTGAGCGAGATCCTTCGGTGAAAATCAGGATATCATCAACATAGGCCGATACGAAGTCGTCAAGGAACTCTTGGAGCGTCCAGTTAATGTATCTTTGAAAGGTGCTCGGTGCATTCGCCAGTCCAAAAGGGGTAACAAGCCACTCAAACAGTCCAAAGCGTGTTCGGAATGCTGTAAGCCATTCATCTCCTGGCTTGATTCGGATCTTATTGAATGCTGCAATAACATCGAGTTTGGTAAACCACCGTGCCTTACTAATCCTATTGAGAGTTTCCTGGATAAGGGGTAACGGATAACGATCCTTCCGGGTAAGTTGATTAAGAGCTCGGTAGTCGCAACAAAATCGTAGGCCTCCACCTGGTTTTTTTACGAAGAGTACCGGCGCTGCAGCTGGAGAATTGCTTACACGGATAAAGCCTTTATCAAGTAACTCCGTAAGCGTTTTTCGAAGGACTAATAACTCGTCTCTCGACATGTTATATAGGGGTCCCCATGGTGCCTGTGGTATTTTGCCGTTTTCATCCTTTTCAAGCGTGATTTGATGATCAACTCCAGGCCGGTGTGGGGGTAATTCATCCGCTTTCTTTCGATCAAAGGCGTTGTGGAGCTGGGGTACTATCCATAGTGGTAGTTTAGTCCTTGGATCCGTTTGTTTCTTCTCGGCGAGGGCTTTATTGATATCTGCTAAGCTCGCAGAAAAGACTTGAAAACCTGGTCGTTTTTTCTTAGTAAGAAGATGGAACCCAGCGGCCCCTATCCTCCTACAATCGAATTCTCTTATCTCCCTTTGGCTTCGTAATACTAAGCCCGAGTCCTTGAACTTGAGAATTTCTTGTTCTGCATCAAGTTCTGCTCTTTCCTTTACTAGCCATGGTAGGCCAAGGATAACTTTATATCCTTCAATCTTTGGAGCTACGTGGAAGTAAGCTCGTCTTGTTTGATGTCCGCCAACATCAATCTCGGCAATTGCCACCTCAGTAATCCAGGAGTCAGTAATGGCGTTGACTGACTGGATCTGTCTTGGTTGAACTGGGATACGCTGGAGGTTCTGCTTTTGAGCAAATCGAGCATCGATAAAGCCATATGACAAGCATCCCGTATCAATAAGAGTTGGTGCGGAAACTTCTCTATTGATAAGTGTCGAGACTAAAAAGGGGGGCTTCTCCATATGCTTGCGTTCGAACTGCTTCCAATCTGCGCGAAGCTTGCTTTTAGTATGTTTATAGCATGCGTTTAGCTTGCTTTCCTCCTGCTGCTCCTGACCGCGATTTTGATCAGGAGCTATTCTTTTCCCAAGTCCTCATTGTCGTTATCTTCATCCTCGAGCTGGGGAGCGAAGATAGGCTTCGCCTGTCTCGTAGGATTGGCTTGAGCAGGGCGGCGGGCAGAGGCATAAGGGCATGCCTGCCACCAATGTCCGGAGGCACCGCAGCGCGTGCAGAGCTTGTTTTGACGACGTCGATCGATTTCTTCCTGAGGTACCCACTTTGCTCTTCTTGGCCGAGTTGTTGCAGCTTGGGCTGGTTGCGACGGTTGCCAGTCCATGTCATTTGGATTCGCACTTGGCTGAGCATCTAGGGTCTTCCTCCAATCCTGTGAGGACTGCCACTTAAGGCGTTCTTGGCTTGCCTGTTTCTGAAGTCTCTGACCTGTTCGAGTCTGGTAGGCGTGTAGACGGTCGTCTACTTCCTTAAGCGTGTTACAATAGCTTTCGAAGCTACTGCTTGCCGGGACTGTAATCATTGCACGCGCGAGCTCGTCTCCAAGGATTCGGTCTAGCGACATCTTCTTGGCGCTATCAGGCCAGTCCGCTCCACCCGCTTCAATCAAGAGGCTTTGCCATTCCATATATGCCTCAATAAACGGTCTCTTCCCTTGGCGTAGCGAGTTTAGCTTCCGTTGGGCTCGTTCCTTGGCTTGTGGGTCTTGGAAGACAAGCTGCATTTGATGGAAAAGGGTATCTGTGCGGGCTTGATCTGGCGTTCCAAATTGACGAGTCCAGGCGTCCATTCGCTTAAGAGCCTTGCCTCGGAGGCATGCGGCTAACGCCCAGAACTTGACGAATTCGGTACATTGGTAGTAGTCGACTCGAATTTTTACCTGAGCCTGCTGGAGCCAGGCCTCAAGTTTCTCCGGTTCGCCGTAGTACTCTTGGAGCTGGGGTAGAGCTTTGCCGGGCTTTGCTCCATTAGTGATGCGTTTTTGTTCTTCTTCGCGAACTTGTCGCAGCTCTTCTTCATGCTTAAGTTGTAGAAGACGGAGTTCTTCTTGTTGTTGCTTCTCCTTTTGCTCCATGTATTGGAAGAACCATTGTGGGGGCGCGTTATCGTCTCCCATTGCAAATTCTTGGGTGTCTCCTTAGGTGTCTTCTTGGGTGTCTCCTTAGGTGTCTTCTTGGGTGTCTTCTTAGGTGTCTTCTTGGGTGTCTTCTTGGGTGTCTTCTTGGGTGTCTTCTTGGGTGTCTTCTTGGGTGTCTTCTTGTGGGGAGGGATGCCGGTGCTCGCGTGGGAGCCTTGGCGCGAAGAGGAGATGTGAGCTTAGTCTAATGTGAGGGCTTGCATCCGGTGCGCTCGCGGAAATGCAGTGGCATTGCTTTCTACAAGAAGACTAAGCTAAGGAGAAAAGAGAGAACAGTCAAAACGAGCGAAAGGTCGCTAATAAACACTCGTCGCTACGCATGGACCAACAGTTGCGAGGAGCAACCGCTTCGCTTGCTTCTCGCATGCGCTTCGCCGCAGGATTATCCAAAGGCACCTTACGGTCTAAACCGTCACATCTCGGGTCTATATATGTCTCCGAGTCGATCGTTAGGGGCGGGCTTCGAAGCGGTCCCCTTTGTTTACGCCAGCTTGTGATCTTAAAGATGTCTCTGGAGGTATTGGCGCTATTAACAGTGTTCTGCCAGTATTATCTCTTTGCATGCTTCACTTCCGCCTGAAGTTGGTGTTTTTTATAGGTTGCTAGGCCGTGTCTCCGAGCTTGACGGTATGCCTGTACCGCGTCCCTACAAGCGTTCGTCCACCATGGTGCACCTAGGTTCCGAGTGTTTCTTGGGCGGAAAACTCTAGCCATGTTGAGTTGGATGCACTGACTAAGGCTAAGAGCGGCGCCGTCTAGGTCATTTCTCTTGGTTGCTATAAAGGGTGGGAGGGTTTCCGCGACGGCTTGCGTTAGTTTAGGGTTTACCTTGAGAGATATAAGGAAGAGAGTTGAGAACAACGAACAAGGTACACGTGACGAGCGCGACACGTGCAGGCCGTGTTACTAACTGTTACGAACCTCCAAGGACGCAGGCTTTATGGCCCCAAGGGCGAAAAGCCCGTACGGGAGAAAGGACCGTGTGGACTGCGGGTTCATAAGATTGGACACGAGGCAGAAACCCCCTACGGCAAGAAGGCCGACAGGGATGAAAGGACGGAAGCTGGAATCCCGGAGAAGACACAGGCAAGCGGGCGCGGAACAGGTAAACATAATAATAATAATAATAAATTCATTTCCTCCCGATATAGCTCCCTTGCGGGTCCATGCGGGGCTGGCTATCTGCGCTTATTTTACACGAGGGGGAAAACCTTATTCGCCAGGCAAAAACCCCTCCTCTCTTTTCAGGTTTGTCTTCCTCTACTTGTTCCGTTTTTCCTGCTTACCGGTAGTAGCTGCTGTGGCAGCCCTTCATTCGATTACTGGTATCACCTTCTCAGTTCTCAGTTCAGTTCTCCTCTCCGTTTTCCTAGTGGTCCTCCTGGTGGTCCTCCTGATGGTCCTCCCGGTGGTCCTCCTGGAGCATCTCCCTCGCCATACTAAACTGATTTAGTAGGCCCAGCTGGAGGAACCAGCTTGATGCGGCTCCAACGCCCTTCTTTGTGGACAGAAGTGTGTGGAAATCGGTGGTCCCTGCTTCTTGGAGCATTTGAGCTCTGTTCTGTTGGAAGTGATGGCAGAAGAGGAGGATATGCTTTGGGGTCTGTCTGTGCCAGCCACATGAGCAGGCTGGGCTGGGATGGCCAGGCACCTTGCGCCTGAAGAGGAAGTCTTCCAGGCCAATGTTTTCAGTGCGTAGTAGGGTGGTGATTGTGCTTTGTGGTTTGGATAGCCCATGGTGGAGGTGTCTGAGCTTTGGGTTCCATTGTGTATCTTGGGCAACTGGCTTGTTTCTCCTCGCCTGGCTTGTCTTGGCCATCCACCTTTCTTTCCAGATGTTTCTGATTGTTCTGCGGAGCCTGGTTCTTTCAGGGAGCTTTTGTGTGGTGGGAGGTCCTCTCTCTAGAAGAGTATTGGCCCTGCTTTGTAGTAGTGTTCCTCTAGCTAAGCTGGGCTTTCCCCTTGCATCTAGTACCGCTCTTGTGATGTCTTTGATGTCCTGACAGGTGTTCCTAATCACTGTGGTTGTGGGTCCTTCTCTAGACCGGAGTGTATGGGTCAGAGTTAGCTCATCAAGGTGGAGTGAGAGGGGGGGGATCCCTGTCTCATGTTCTAAGACCTGTGTGTTGGTAGACTTGTATGCCCCTGAAATAGTGCGTAGGCATTGGTTCTGGGTCCTTTCTAGTGGTTTTATTGCTGTCTTCCTCCAGCCTGGGGTTCCTTCTGGGGTGTGCCACACCCCGCAGCCGTAGGAGAGAACTGGTCTAACCACTACTATGTAGATGTGGCGTGCCTTAGTGAGTGACGCTCCCCAGGTAGAGGCTGTAAGTCTGGAGAGAGAGGTGTATTGCTTTGTAGCCTTTAGGGAGGTTCCTTGATGTGGGGTCCCCATCTTAGTTTGCTGTCCACATGGATGCCTAGGATCTTGATTGTCTGCTCCGGGTTTCCTTCGAATCCGGCAATGTTGATCTTTGCTGCCATGTTGAATCTCTTTGGCCTTCTTGTAAAGTGTATGAGGTGGTACTTGTCAGGTGCGAAGGTTGATCCATGGGTTGCTGCCCACTGTGTACAGGTCCTATTTGCCTCCTCTAGTGTTCTACAGTTTTGTTCTGTTGATCTACTAAAGGTAAGGATGTTGGTATCGTCTACGAAGCCTAGGGGAAAGGTGCTACCCGTGCGGAGCTTTGTAAGGAGGTTGGAGGCAAAGAAGAGGTATAGGATTGGGGATAGCGAGGATCCCTGAGGGATGCCTGTTAGGGTCTGAATTGGTGGACTAGTGTAGTCCCCAAAGCGGAGCTGTGTGGTGCGGTCTTGAAGGAATGAATGAGTAAATTTCTCCACCCAGATTGGGAGTCGTGCGGCTCTTATGTTATGGAGAAGTCTCTTGTGTGATACATGGTCGTATGCTCCTGAGATATCCAGGCTGAGGACTGAGGCTACCAGTCCTGGGTCCTGTGCCCAGACTGTGTGGATCTGTTGGGTAAGAAGGTCAATTGCGGTAGTTGCTGATCTACTTTTTCTTGCTCCCATCTGAAAGTCAGGGAGTAGATTGTGGATCTCCGTAGCCTGTGAGATTCTTTCTGCTATAATTCTCTCGAGCAGCTTGCCTAGAGTGTTAAGCAGGGCAATTGGTCTAAATGACTTAGCCTTAGTATAGTCCTCTCTTTGCGGTTTCCTGAGGACTATAGTGGTTGAGCACTTAAATTGTCTTGGGTGGTATGAGAGTGCTAGGCACCTCTGAAAGATCCTAGTAAGCGGTTCTGCTAGTGTCTGTGCACACTGCTTTAGGAACCTGTTGATGATCTTGTCTGGGCCTGGTGCTTTGTCTGGGGGAAGCTGTTTAATAGTATGGAGGACTTGTTCTTCAGTGATGTCCTGGGAGATGTTGACTGGTTTTGGATATATATAGCCCTCAAGGTCAGAGAGGTTCGTGTCCCTAGGAGGGGGAAGAACTGGTTGGAGAGAATCCTTGTCTTGGAGGGATTGTCATGGCGTAGTATCTGGTCTGTTCCCTGGAGGGGTGGAAACTGAGGTAGAGCTGGGGGCTCAAGTGCCTTTGTTCTTGCCCATCTTGAGAGCTTCCAGACTGTAGATGGGTTTGAGGTAATCTCAGCCACTTTTCTACGCCATGCTTTTGTTCTGTCCCTTCTGATTTGCCTCTTCTTACTGTTAACAGTAGTCTGATATGCCACCCAGTCTTCCTCTCTTCCTGTAGTGGTCCACTTTCTCCTAGCCCTTCTCGCTTGTTGAACCAGTTCTGAGCACTCCTTCGTCCACTCCATAGCGGCCCAAGGTGATGGTTTCGCTGCTGGGATGGTTTCCTGGATAGTATTCTGGATGGCTCTCTGGATCTGTTCGGTAAGGTGGTCCAGGTTTGCTTCAGTGTGGAGAGGGGTTATTTCTATGTTTTGGAGTTTTAACTGTAGTGTTTTGTTGACTTTCTGCCAGTCTGCCTTTTTCCATTGGGGTCTTAGGGGCCGAGTGGGTGCGGGTATAAGAGAGATGTCAAATATTGTATGGATAGGTAGGTGGTCAGAAGATGATTCGAGTTCTTGACTAACTCCACATCTAAGGATTCTCTCCTCGAGCCACTGGGAGGTAAAGATAAGGTCTAGGGTACTTTTACTATTGCCTCTCCTCCAGGTGGTGGTGCCCCTTGGGAGGGCAAGGTTAAGGTTGGCTGTAGTTGCGGTTTGGATTAGGTGGTCCGCGAGGGAGTGGTACGTAGGGGAGGTAATGCCTCCCCAGAGGGGGTGATGGAGGTTAAAGTCTCCAAGAAGGATATGTTGCCCTTGCATAGCAAGGGCTCTTGGGAGGATGGATAGAGTTCCTAGCTCCGTACTAGTATGGGCGGATGGAGGGCTGTAGTAGTTATGGATATGGATGGTATGGGTTGTCGTGGTAAGGGAGAGGGTAATAAGGTCTGGGGAGTGGATTGTTGTCTGCCAGGAGTCCACGGCAATAGCCTTACTTATAAAGAAGCAGGTTCTCGCTGTTCCCTCCTGAGGGAAGACTGTATGGTAGGCTGGGTGTTTTATTGTTGTCTTTATCCTAGGGTTCCTCCATGGCTCCTGAATGGCGAGGATGTGGTGGGCTGTTGGGATAATCTCCTGGAAGAATGGGATCATTACCCTCTCAGCGCTTTTGTTGACGTTATACTGTATGATTGAAAGGTGGCTTGTATCTATCATTAGTTTCCTTCCATCTCTGTGTCGGCCTGCGGTGTGGTTGGTATTTCTGCCTGTGTGTAGGGGTTCTCCTGACCCTCGGTCTCAGGTGCGTGCTGGGAGCTGTTAAGCCCTGTAGAGGCCAGTTGGCCTGGCAGTAGAGTTTGGCTGAGGGAGTGAGGTTGATGGAGGGAGCGGGGTCTGCCTGGCTTTCTTTTCGTGGGTTCTTCTTCCCTTATCCTCTTTCGAGACCCTATCAGGGTCCATCCATCCTGTGTTGAGTTTTGGGTTACTTGGGGTGGTTGCCTATACTTTCCTGGCGCTGCTGCCCTGGCTTGAGTTGCTCTGGTTTGCTGAGACTTACGCGCTGGGCATGCGTTGCTCCAGGCTGTGTGTTTTTGAGAGCAGTTTATGCATTGCGTTTCATTTTTACTGCACTCCCTCGTATTGTGATTGCCTGCACATTGGCCGCACTTCTGTTCCTTCCTACAGTTGGTAGCGATGTGGCCATAGGCCTGGCAGTTGAAGCACTGGGTTACTGTAAAGTTCGCATTATAGTATTCTGCTGTGTGTAGAGCAAAGTTGCAGATGAGTCCTTTAGTAATAACCTGGTTGGCTATTTCAGGGTCTGTAGTGCTAAGGATGATTGCTGAGTGCGTTTTTCCTTCTGGGAGCTTCTTCTTTAGCCAGGCAAGCTTGCTAATATGCAGGCCTGGGTGTAGAGATTGGTTTTGCTCTTGTAGAGTCTTGGTAGCCTGAAGGTCCGTGGTGTTGATTCCCTTGATAGGGATATTGTGGACCAGTACTGAGTATAGTTGCTGATTTGGGCGGATTTCTTTCCCGAGTCCGGTAGTCCACTCTTGGTCCTGGAGAAGGGCTGTTCTTGTTTGTGTGTCTGGGATAAAGATTCGGATATCGCCGCTTGGGAGCTTTCTAGCTGCGAGTACTTTTTTGCACGCTAGGCTTTTTCCTGCCTGGATCTTTCGAATGATGCTTTCATTTGAGAGGTTTGCTACTTCCTGTCTGTTTGCTTCATTTGGGAGGTGGAGGGTGATTTCTGTGGTGGTGGGGGGGGTAGGAGGCTTTGGGGCTGCTTGGGCCGCGATGCGTGCCCAGTTTGAGGTGGTAGATGGAGGTGCCGCCTCGATACGGCTAACTGTTTTCTGGACTTGTTTGACTTCTCTTAGGATATCCTTTAGGTTAGGTTCCTTGGCGGAGACTTCCTGGTGGATGGCGATGTGGTCCTGGAATATTTCCTTGGCGGCGCCGAGAAAATTTTTTATCTGACTGTTGAGGGCTGAAGGTTTACCAGTAATTGTCTGGAGGGCTTGAAGGATGGCTTCTGCTGTTGTGGTAGCTCTCTGGACGTGTTCTACGCTGATTCGGCCACGCTGCTGGCTTTGGGGGGTTTGCTGTAGGTGGGTAGGAGCGGGTACTGGGGGGGGCTGTTCAGCTCTTTCCCCAATCTCAATCTCAGCCACCACGTTGCTGCAGCTATTGGGGAGGTTGCTATTAGGATTTTGAGGCCTTGAAGGACCCCTAGGGGTCTCTTCTATAGCCGTAGCTTGAAGTCGGATTTCTGGTGCGTTCATGTTTTTTTTCTCGGTTATAGTAAGAAGTTAAAAAAGGGGTAGTGTAGAGACTAGTGTAGGGGCGTTGAACTTAGAGATAAAAAAACACGTGATTACGGGCACGTGTGGTTGACAATGTCTCTCCAAGCTTCGGGACTGGTGTAGCTTTGGTAGGGGATGGATGTCTGGAGAAGAATCTGATCGAGTGGATATTGAAACGTTAATATGCCTGCGTGCAAACAGTGAGCCAATGTTGCCTATGCGGGGCGCATGTTTCGAAGCATGCAAAGACCAGCAGGCTGGGCCAACAGGCATACTGTTAATGGAAAGTGCTTAACCATGCTTTTGCACCTATCATTTTTCCAGGGCCCAATAAGGCTGTCGGAGATAAGGATGACGTGAGATCAAATCGCTGCTTCCAACCTTGGAGTGTGGAAAGAACCCCGCATGTCAACACAGACCACCGACCAGGATGTTCTGCTTGTTCGATCTGTATGATAGTCTGGGTCAGTGAGCCCTATACTTGTGAATGCAGCCTGGAGAAAACAGCGGAGGATAGCATCGACAGTATACTCTGTGCTACGTGATGCTTATGTGAGACCGAGGCATGACCAATTGGGCCTCCCATATTGTCCTGAAGCGAAAAGAGCAAAGGAAAAAGGAAGCGGTGGAACGGAAGCCCATAAAACACACGCCGCCAGGCGGACCCAGCATGCCGCATGCTTTTGAGGAATGGCAGCCAGGGTGGTGGCGATCTGAGGGCATTTTGCAGTTGCAGCGCTTCCGCCTTTGTTGATCGTCAGGTCGACTATGCCTACGCTTAATTCAGCGGCTGATCCGACGATGAAGGTGAAGTTGTCCGGTGTGGTCTCTGTAATTTTGGCGACATGGTTGGATATAGAGTCATCAAGACGGTGCACAAGCTGTGCGGACTCTGACAAAAAAGGCGCGCTTTTCGTGTATGAACCAAATTAACGAGATTTTCGCTTTAATGTAAGGCAATATTTCCAAGCTATGCGCCACCAGAAAATTGGCATACAAAACGCAAAGAACTGTTGGAAGGTCAGAGGGTTCAAATGATGGATGAGTAGGATCATACGGTTGAGGAGCTCCATATATTGAACTGTCTGTTCAGCTTGGTGGAGTTCACAGTGTTATAGACGTGGTAGCAATAGAAAATGCGAGTTGTTTGGAAGCGATGAATGCAGGTCGTTTGTTTTCCATCACGAAGACAGCTCTTGAATTGTGCGCCGGGGCCCTTGATTAGTCTGCAGGGCATCTTGAATACTTTCGTGTGCCAGCCACTACAACGAATACGGCATCCTTCTAAATAGTAAGATAGATCTACCCTTTATAGGAGAGACTATTATTCTAGATAAGAAGGGGGCAAAAGAGCTGGCACTAAAACAGTACCCTCCTAATACCTTATCTCTATTTACGGATGGAGCTACGGAGCAATATCAAGGCGCAGGGATAGCGTATCAAGAAAACGGCCAGTGGAAAGAAAAAAGTATCCCACTAGGTGCTCGGACTACTATTCTCGACGCTGAACTCTACGCAATTAGAGAGGCAGCGCAGATAGCGAGAAGGAGCAAAAAAAAGATTAGAATCTTCTCGGACTCTCAACGAGCTATTAAGCTTATCCGAGACCCACCCGCGTATGGAAGCCCTATTCTTAGGGAGATTCTAGAAGACCTACAACAAGTTTATCAACAAGACCGCAAAGTTATTATTAGCTGGGTTCCAAGTCACTCGAACATACCAGGCAACGACCGCGCAGACCAGGCAGCAAAAAGAGCAGCAAAACGACCTCCAAGAAAGCTACACGCTACCACGCTAGGATATCTTAGAGATGCGCTCAGAGCGAGGAAGAAAACACTGATAAAAGAACCCCAGAAAGGTCTCTTAGATGTACCAAAGCGGCTGGCAGCCAAGTATCTACAGCTTAAGACAAATCACGCCTTTATAGGTACCTACCTATATCGGTTCAAGCTGGCAGATACCCCAAGCTGCTGGTGGTGTAATCGGGAGCAACAATGCGTAGCCCATCTTCTATTTCAGTGTAGAAAATGGCGCCGCCAGAGAGAAAAGCTTCTAAAGGACTTACCATCAATACTTATTAATAGTAGAGATATTACTACATTTAGTAGTATCACTGCTGTTACTAAAGAAGTCTTTCTAGACCCAGACGCCCTTAAACCACTACTAGAATTCTTAGGAACAACAGCAGTAGGTAAAAGAGTACAAGAGCCAGAACAAGAACGAGGTGATATATGGGATATCGAACTGCTGGACAGCAGGGATATAAACTAAAAATCACGAAAAACCATCTCCTATGTCTATTTTCTTCTCCATGTACCAATTATACTCGTTTTCCTCCTTTCTCCTATGTTATAAATGGCCCGATTATTAGGAGGAGCATAGAAGCTCTAAAAGGCAGCGCTTTCTTATAGATAACTGCCGAGGCAAGGAGCACTGAACACCCTAAAACCGCATACCCACATAAACAGCTTCATTTCACTTACTAGAGCCCTTACAGGCACCAGTTAGTACACTGCCATAAGCCAACGGCTTGCATGCAGAATGAATAAATCAATCAATCAATCACTTTCGTGTGCGAAAGATACGAAAATGCCCGGCGGATAGCGTTTACCTGATTATGCGTTCTGATTGGCTTCCAGTTTTCCTTGCTTCCGAGCCTCAAGCTCCATATCGTGAGTGAGAACCTGGCACACGATGAATCCTCCGAGCGCTTCAGCCTTTTCGACAATTGACAATGTACATAGTTGATTATCGTAGACGTTAAGTAGGTTATCGCCGGACGCGCACGCCCCCTGGATCACAAGGCAACCCCGCGGGCTGACCCCACAAAACGCTGCCGCCGCTACCCAAAAACACCCAATGATCCACATCGGCTTCGGGATCCCACAACCCGCCCACCGGGAAGCCCAAGGTCGGCAATCCGTAGCGCCGCAAACTGCACAGAAAGTGTTGCAATCGGCAGCGCAGGCGCCCCGCCGGGCGGGAAGAAACGGACAGAATGCCGCCATCACGCTGAGCGGGGTCGGATCCAGCTATCTTACTGCCGTTCAGACGCCGATGCATATAAATATATCAATACCGATGCTCGTCGAGCAGGCCAACGCGGGTTCCGCTAGCCTCTGCATTATCCCTTCCTACGGTATCCCGTCAGCACGCACCCCTCAGCCATGGAGAAGCGAACGAAATGGAACGTTGCCGACCGGCTGGAGAAGCGCAGCCTGCTGGTCGCGGTCAACTGCGTGGCGGCGCTGTCCATCTTCTTCTTCGGCTACGACCAGGGCATGATGGGCGGCGTCAACAACGCCAAAGACTACATCGACCTGATGAAGTTCGGCTACGTGGACGAGGCGACGGGCGACCCCGTGGTGACCGACAGCCTGCTGCAGGGCGGCATCGTGTCGGTGTACTACCTGGGCACGCTGTTCGGCGCGCTGATGGGCGGCTGGGTCGGCGACAGGGTCGGCCGGATCAAGACAATTGCGTTTGGGTCGGCGTGGGCTATCGTGGGCGCGGCGCTGCAGTGCTCGGCGCAGAATGCGGACTGGATGATATGCGGTGGGTGCGGCAACAACGGCGTCTGGGACAGCGGCTCACGCGGCGACAGCACGGGCGGTCAACGGCATCGGCACCGGCGTCCTGAACGCGATTGTGCCCGTGTGGGCGACGGAGACGGCAGAGCACACGTCCCGCGGCCAGTTCATTGCCATTGAGTTCACGCTCAACATCTTCGGCGTCGTCGTGGCCTACTGGCTCGAGTTGTGAGGCATCCGCCCGCGAGCGCCCCAAGACCCAGCTGACGCGCGCCCAAGTGGCCTTTCCTACATTGACGGTGGTGCGTCGCCCATCCGGTGGCGGTTCCCCATTGCGTTCCAGATCATCCCGCTGCTGCTCCTGCTCGCCATTGTGTGGTTCTTCCCCGAGTCGCCGCGCTGGCTCGTCCGCGTGGGCCGCGAGGAGGAAGCCCGCTACATCCTCGGACGCCTGCGCGGCAGCAGCGAGCAGGACGCACACAGGGCCGACATCGAGTTCGAGGATATCAGGGCGATTGTCGAGCTCGAGAAGAAGACGTCGAAGCAGAACTCGTACTTCCACATGCTCTTTGGCATCGGCTCCGGCAAGCTGCACACCGGCCGGCGCGTGCAGCTCGTCATCTGGCTGCAGATCATGCAGGAGTGGGTGGGCATCGCCGGCGTCACAATCTACGCCCCGACCATCTTCCGCATTGCCGGCTTCGACTCCAAGAAGAGCCAGTGGATCAGCGGCCTGAACAACATCTTCTACATGTTCGCCACGCTGGTGTGCGTCTTCACCCTGGACCGCATCGGGCGGCGGTGGACGCTGTACTGGGGCTCTGCCGGCCAAGGCATCGCCATGTTCCTGGCCGGCGGCATGGCTCGTGGAGCCCTCGACGCCCGCGCGGCTGGCAACACCGCTGTGGCCGAGTCGTACGGCGCGGCGGCAGCGTCGTTTGTCTTCATCTTCACCTCCGTCTTCGGCGCCACGTGGCTGACTGTTCCCTGGTAGCCAGCCGCGCATTGCCCCCGAGTTGTAGCAGGGCTAACCGTGTGCAGGCTCTTTCCGGCCGAGATCTTCCCGCTCGAGGTGCGCGCCAAAGGCAACGCGTGGGGAGTCGTTGGGTGGAGCATCGGCAACGGCTGGCTCACGCTCCTGTGCCCGGTCATGTTCGATGCCATCGGAGAAAAGACGCTGTACATCTTCGGCGCGTGCAACGCCATTACGATACCCATGGTGTGGGCGCTCTACCCGGAGAGCAACCAACGGACGCTGGAGGAAATGGACTTGCTGTTCACCGCAGACACGCCCTGGGTTTGGGATGCGGAGAAGAAATTCGCCGAGCTGAAGGCGCAGATGGCAGAGAGCGCCGCGGAGGCCGAGAAAACAGGTTCGTTGAAGGACACTGAGGCTGCAGTGACGCACTCCCATGTGGCAAACATTGTGGATCTGTGAAGGAGTCAGCACAGGGAACTGGGAGGAGGAAGGAGAGGTGAGGGGAGATGCCGGCAAGAATGATGCGAAAATGAAGAATCCCGTTTACACTTCTGCGACACGGCGCATTTGGCTGTCATTCGTCCACAGGAATCCAACGCCTGTGGCAGGGAGCCAGCACGGCGCAACTGCTGGAGCCAAACCGTCGGGCGCTGTCACTGCTACTTGCATCGCCGTGCATGTGCCAGAACACGGGACACAGTGGCGCGGTATGCAACAGCAGGATGCACCCGGCAACTGCTGCGATGATCCGCTGCTTTTGTTTTCTTCTTTGAATATGAGTGCGTGTAGGTAGCCGGCAATCAACATCTCCACACCCGTACTACTCGTCTGAGTAGGCAGTGCAGCATGTCCGACCTGATCCCTCTGAAGCAACCTTGATAGTCTCCTCGTGCCTCGCTCCCCCAATCAGTCCACCGCTCAGAATGTGTCTGGAAGCCAAGCCAGGCGCTGGCCTCGAACTCGACCCTGAGATCTGCTCTGCTGATACTCACCCTAAGCATGACTTGCTGACAAGAGAGCCAGTATGATGTGGACTCCTCATTTGGATCCTCCGTTGACGAACAGCTCTCCCCATTCACCGCGTCTCTCACGTCGGGCGTAGCAATCTATCCCGTGCAGGATGGCCGAAGATACCACGCGTACAAGGATGGCAGCTACATCCTGCCCAACGACGAACCGGAGCAGGACCGTTTGAACCTAGCCCACGCCCCACGACGAAGCTAATGGGAGACAAACTCTGCCTCTCGCCGCTACCCGACGACGTTCGATACGGGATGGGCATCTGGTCCATTTGCACGGGCGGCTTGTTCCCGGATGCGCTTATCTTGGCAATGGCCTTCGCCCAGTCCAGCCGTCTTGGGCACGTAAATCCTGCCTGCTGCATGCGTAACTTCCAGCGATCGGCTCGAGCAGCAACAGGGAGGCCAACACGTGGTTTTCGATATACACCGGTGTCTCACGACCACGCAAGCACCAAGGTGCACGCTTCCAGCCCTTGTCATCAGATCTCGGGCGCAAGAGACGTGTTCCACAGCCCGGCCGGCGAGACAGGTGCTAGCGCAGTTCCGCAGGTGCTGCCGAACGTGAGATTTGAAATCGACGACATCTTCGACTTCACCTTCTGCCGCTACATGGCCGGCTCGATGGGAGACTGGCTCGCGCCTGCCCGCAATGTCTACGCACCGGGTTGGAGGACTGCGGCTCGGCGTACTATTCCGACGGCGGGTCATTGACCGCCGAGCATGGCATGTCGAGGTGGCTTGCGACGCTAACGGATGTGTGCCGCCGAGCTAGCAGAGACTACGACCGCGGCCCCAAGCTTGGAGGGTACGTGAAGGATGCGGGCTTCGTGGACGTCCAGCACAAGGTGTTCAAGCTGCCGGTTGGGGCATAGGCCAAGGATGATCGTCTGGTAGGTGTGCGGCGACCGCGGCGGACGGATCTCGCGGCTGACAGTGGCCGACCTTGACGCAGTCGCTCGACGGTTTGGACGCGTTCTCGTTTCGGATCTTCACCGAGATGCTGAAGTGGGACGTCGAAGAGGCGGACGTGCTCTGGGCGGACGTGCGCGGTGACCTGGAGAACAGGAAGATCCGCGCCGTGTACCACTAGGGAGTGGACGCACTGCTGCCTTGTCGCCTCGTGGATGCTGATAGCGCCGCAGCCATGTGGTGTATGCCCGGCGGCCCGAGGAGTCGACGATTCCGCGGAGTGTTCCGGGGAGGGCCGCAGCGAAGTCTGATGTGAACGCTCACATTTGCAGTGGCGCAAGAGAGCGCAGAAGTCAACGTGCGGTGTACTACGTAGGAGTACGCGGTTCTGCAGGAACAATGTAGGGTCGGTTTCAGGAGCAACGCGGAAAATGGACGAATCATATGGCCCCCGAGCACGGCAAAAGTAGTGTGTGCATTGATGCCCAACGACCTTGGCCGCTATCCATCAGCCCATTCGCCTCCTCCTGGCCAGCCAAGCCCTGCGGATGTTCTTGATGCTAGCGCCGAAAGGGTTCCGTGGTCACGACTAGCGGAACCGTTCCTGCCTCCACCCTTGCTTCCTCCGCGCGCGGCCAGCGCGGCTGACTCCCGCAGCCTCAGCACAGCTGCCTCGCAGCGCCACTGTATATGCCCGCCTGCGCTAGCCACTGCAAATAGACAAGTCGTCCGCTCGTCAGACCGTGCTGTGGCATGTTCGCCAACGCCGTCCTGCAGATCCCCAGGCCGTGGGCAGGATCCCGGATTCTGATTCGGGGGCTGCCGCCTCCGCCGCCGCTGATAGGCCTCGCGGCGTGGCAGCTGCCAGAGCGCAGCACTAACGCTGCGCTACTTGAGGCGCCGTCTGTTTCCGGCCCGCGCTTTCCACGGCCCCGCCTGGGCACCTGGGCTGCTCTGCTCTGCTGATTCTTCACTCCAGCGCTGCGCAGATCAGCTCGTGATGGCGGCAGGGCATTGGCCGGATTCCGGTGGGCCGCGTGGACCGCTGCGCCTCGGATCGTGGCGCGCAGACCCGACGCGTACGACCAAGCCGACGGCCGTCTCTAGCTCAAACCGCGGCCAGGGCTGGAGATTGAGAGCCAGTGGCAGGCTACTTTGGCGACTGCCCGGAGCGGGCACGCAGCTCGCTTCGCACGGCGCGATGGCTCCTGGAGCCAACTGCTGCTGCTGCGAGCCTCCAGTCCTGCGATCATCCCGTCCTACGCGCGAGGAAACATGCATGTCACGATGGGATCGATCGGCAGCGCGGCCGTGCCTGAGACGAACAGCCTTCTCGCTTAGCCCGCCTGGTCTGCGGGGGACGGGGAAAGCCAAACGGGGAACGAAGGGAGGCAGGAAGCGACAGGTGCCCTCTCTTGGAGCTGGTGGCCCGCGGAGCCGCTCCATCAAACCAGCTCGCCAAAATATATATGGCGGGCCAGGGTCTGTCTGCCACGGGCCCTGCGGTCTCAGCCAGCAGTCCATTTTGGGGCTCGCAGTGTGTCCGTCTATACGTCACCCTGGCCGAGCACTTCTCCTCCTGAAATCTTGCACCCCTGCACCGTTCTCGGTCTCTTGGTGTCTTGGGGACGAGCCGTCCTGACTCATTAGCCTCTGCGGCCCCAGACTCAGCAGCCAACGGTTGTCTGCGTCTGCGTCTGCGTTCTCACAACACTGCCCCCGCCGCGTCCTGCTGCGCGACCCGACACCTCCACCATGACCAGCGACGGCGTCACCGGCCCGGCCAATGTCGGTCTGCCCATCCTGATGACCATGTCGGGCTTCTTGGCCATCTCCTTCTACAACGTCATCGAGCTGCTGGTCATCATCTTCACCACCTTCAAGCAGCGGAGCGGGCTGTACTTCTGGAGCTTCATCGTCGCCACCGTGGGAATCGCGCCCCATGCCCTCGGCTTCGTGCTCAAGTTCTTCGCCGTCGTGCCGGCGTCCGTTTGGTGGCTGCCTGTCGCCCTGGTTGCCGTTGGATTCCCGGCCATGGTCACCGGACAGTCCGTTGTTCTCTACTCCCGCCTGCACCTCGTTGTACGAGACCCGCGAAAACTGAGATGGGTCCTCTACATGATCATCTTCGACGGCGTAGTCATGTCTGTCCCGCTCGTCGTCATGGCATTCGGCGCCAACTCCCCCAACCCGGCAGCCTTCCTGGGCATCTTCACCGTGTGGGACAAGATCCAGATTGCCGTCTTCGCAGTCCAAGAAATCCTCATCTCCGTGCTGTACATTTACGAAACCACCCGGCTCCTCCACCCGTCTCCCAAATCCAACAAGGCCCTCCGCAAGATCCTGATCCACCTGGTTGCGGTCAACGCCGTGGTCCTGGCCTTCGACATCACCCTCCTCGGCGTCCAATACTCAAACCAGTACGAAATCCAGACGACGTACAAGGGCGCCGTGTACAGCATCAAGCTCAAGCTCGAGTTCTCCGTGCTCAACAACCTGATCGGCGTCATCAAGAACAGGGACCTGTCCTTCGGCGGCCGGGGCAGCAGCACCACCCACTCGCATCGACTCGAAAACTTCACGCTAAACAGCAAGAAGAGCAAAGGCTCGACCGACTACGGCTTCTCCAGAATCGAGGACTCGTATCCGCCGCCCCCAAAAGGGCTTCCATCGAACGACAGGCTCGTCGAGCGGATCGAGGAGTGTGTAGGCGTGGAAGACCGCGACGATATCATCTCGGAAACCAGAAGACCGGGCGCCGCGCCCGGGCAGCAGGAAATCGGCGTTGCCTTGCAGCCAAACAAGTCGAGATCAGGGTCCGCTTCGCAGGCGTCCGAGGTGGAGCTGATCAAACTACCCGAAGCAAGCCGGGCGCCGACGACGAGGGGAAGTTAATGTGTAGCCATTGTCTCAATACCCCCCCTTTTTTTTCTGGGCTTTGTACCGATACGAAGAGAGTGAAAATTTTAAATGAACAGACTTTCAACACACCTCGGCTCGCCTCGGGTCGCGCCGAACCCTCGCGAGTGGCATGCACTGGTCCCGCTTCCCCGTGAGCCATGCCCAAAGGGGGGCGATCCTTCAAGATTTATCAGGTGTTCGTGCGACTTTCGAACCCCGGCTGACACCTGCAGATGGAGATGACTTTGGCACCCCGGCTCGCATCGCGGCGCAGCCAATCACGGGAGAATGAGGCAACAAAAGCCAGGCGGAAGTGCGCAGGGATCGGTGATCGGCGCTGCAAACCTGTTGCTCTGCTTTTTCTTTCTACAACGGGGAAAGCGATCTTGGATGCAGATAAGATCCAGACCGCTGCGAGTCGTGGTCCTCAGGGGTTCTGGCAACTTCCGCGCATGTGACAAATCCAAGACGATTGCATAGGCCAAGCTCGATTATTTCGCATAAGCGTTTCAGCCATTCTTCTTTTCCCTGAAGGAAGGAGGTGTTGTGACTCTCTGGGCCGGCGGTGATGAGAAGACCCAGCAGAACTTCCTCAAGATGGCCTTCGAGGCCCGTTTCCCTGGCATGACCCTGAATGTCACCGTCGGTCAGTGTTTCCTCCCCAAGCGTGGTTCGAAAGCACTAACACTGAGCCCCTACCAAAGATGTCTCCAAGTACCACGATGGCAACATCGATCAGCAGGTTGCGTCCAACGGTGTCTACGTCGACAGCGTCATCCTCCAAACCCTCCATGACTATCCCCGATGGAAGTCTCAGGGGATCCTGCTTCCCTACAAGCCTGCCGGCTGGGACAAAATCTACGACGACTTCAAAGATCCCGATGGCACATACTCCGGCCTGTACATCATCAACTGGGCGAACTCGTGGAACACCAATTACGTCAAGGATGGCCCGAAGGAGTTCAACGACTTCCTCAAGCCTGAGTTCAAGGATAAACTGGTGCTGACGTACCCCAACGACGATGACGCCGTCCTGTACGAGTTCGATCTCATGTGAGTTTCTTTCTACGTGCGACCCCTGAAGATGCAAGTTGGTACTGATGACCGTGTCCCTTCAGCTTGAGCCAGTACGGCTATGGTTGGTTCGACCAGCTACTCCAGCAGTGTGAGGCAGCAAAGCCGAAAGGGTGGTATTGCTCTCAACTGAAAATCTATGTACAAGGAGAAAAGGAAAGAGAGTCTAGAAAGAGAGGGCGAAGGGTAAATATACCCAGTCGCTTAGCGCTGGGCCCGTGCCCTAGTGCCTGACCGGGTTATCCTTGATACAGCTGGGGCCTCTGGGGTGGTAGCGCTTGAGGGGCCTGACATTCTAAGCCTAGTGGAGTATCTAAGCGGGGAGCGCTCAGATGGCTTGTCCGCTCATTTGCCTTGGCGAATGAGCGGGTGGGTCCAACTGATCGCGGGGGTCACGTGACCTCGGACCCTCAGGGTTCCGACTTCTGTCGTTCCCAGCGGGGCTGATCCCCAACTTCCTCAACCTGTGGAGGCTGCACTGTAACACTATGTCTATTTTCTTCTCCATGTACCAATTATACTCGTTTTCCTCCTTTCTCCTATGTTATAAATGGCCCGATTATTAGGAGGAGCATAGAAGCTCTAAAAGGCAGCGCTTTCTTATAGATAACTGCCGAGGCAAGGAGCACTGAACACCCTAAAACCGCATACCCACATAAACAGCTTCATTTCACTTACTAGAGCCCTTACAGGCACCAGTTAGTACACTGCCATAAGCCAACGGCTTGCATGCAGAATGAATAAATCAATCAATCAATCATTACGGCGCCACAGTGTTACACCTCGCCATCATTGATGTAACGGCGGGCCTCTACCTCTAAGGATCCAAACACCAAAGAGGGTGGTAAGCCGTGTAGGGTTTACCTTGAGTGGGTACAAGGTAGGGGGTGAGAACAGTATAGACAAATACACGTGACTGAGCACTGCGTGCGAAGGCCGTGTTACTAATCAATGGTGTAGATTGATTATTGAAGTTGACCACGGAGGGTCAAATACTAGCTAGAGAGTGAAGCTATATATACCATAGGGGAAGTTGTAACAATCTGATGGTTGACCTGTATTCTTCCCTATTGCTCCCTATTGCTCTGCTGCTATCCGAGGCAGATCATAGCAGAGTAATGTTATCCGAGCAGAGCAATGTCTTGGCGTCACGTGGACCTCGTGACTTCCTGTGGGTCTTTTCCTGTACCGCATCTGTGCCCCCCACTCGTTCCCGGTCGACCGCGATGGTGACTGAATACCCCGAAGCAGCTGAGGTAAAACACGCCATCTACAGCGACAGCAAGACTGCCCTTCGTCTCCTCCGTAGGCCACGACAGGGGCCACGTCAAGAGATTATCGGAAGCATCCTCCGCTTATTGGACCAGATCAGATGCAACAGGGGGCCACCCGTCGAGTTTAGATGGGTGCCAGCGCATGAAGGGATAGCAGGCAATGAGAAGGCGCACAGCTTGGCACTGCAAGCTATAGAGAGCAACCAGGAGCCTCCTCTAAGCAGACTGCTACGGTCGTCAACCATGGCCCGGTGCAAGGAAATCACCTCGAGACAGTGGAGGAAGACGTTCGAAGCATCCAAGGTCGGCATGTCCATCCGCAAGCTTGACCGCGCGTTGGCGCACTTTCACACCAAGAAGCTCTATGACCAGCTAAACTGCAAAGAAGCAGGGGCAATTGCGCAGCTAAGGACGTCGAAAGCGAGCCTGAATGAGCCATTATACAAAATCAAACGAGTAGATGCACCTACGTGCGGGTGCGGAGCCGAGAGGGAAACCGTGAGGCACTTCCTACTGGAATGCCCACGCTGGATGGATCTCCGGATTAAACTGCAAATCGACCTGGGAAGTAGATTCGGAGATCTCGCGTTCATGCTAGGCGGATGGTCGGGCACTAAAAGGCCCGATGGTAGGTATGGGGATGGCCCACCGGAGAAGTGGCGGGCAGACGTGCGCGCAGTCAAAGCAACGGCGGCATTTGCTCTGGCCACGGGAAGACTAATCGCAACCAAAGACTGAGAGCTCAATCCTTCTTAAGGCAAATTAACTCCTTCTCTAGCCAGCCGTCACGCCGCTACAGGGACTGACAGCACTCGGGAAGTGGTCTCGAAGGGGATGGCATGAGGGGTACATGGAAGGTAGCTCTATTTTCACATTTCCTTCGTTTTTCCTTGCGTTTTGTTTAAGTATTATCTGTTTGTGCTTTTGTTAGCCTATCTTCAAATTGTCGAACAAGAGGGAGGAATGGTTTCTTTGCATTCAGCGTGCTGGGCTTTGAATGAACCGGGATCCTAATGTAGATTAGCGTCGATTAGCGTTACTTGTCCCTATGGTCTTCTGAGGCCGACGGGTGTATGAATCATCATCATCATCATCATCATCATCACCACTCGTTCCCTTATCTTGTTATTCCTAACCCTGCGAAGGCTGTGCCGTAACAATTGAGAGCTTTGCAGACATGGTCCAATTTTTACTTCAATACGGTGCAGATCCTACAGAGAAGGACCGGGACGGCTACACAGCGGTACATTATGCCGCGGGAGGTGGAGAACTCATTATCTTCAAGATTTTGCTATCTGCTGGTCCAAAAGACTTGCCATTCTGTCGTGGGAAGGATGGCGGTACGCCCTTACATTGGGCAGCCTTTATGAGCAGACCGAAAATCGCCGACTTCCTCATCAAGCTCGGAGCGGATCTAAATGCCGTTGGCGACTACGGATGTATCTCATGCTACTATGCTTCATTCGAAGGTCATTTGGAAACCGTAAATTTCCTATTGGATAACGGAGCAGGCCATTCCACACCAAATCATGATGGAGAGCATCCCATACACGGAACATCACGAAGAGGGTTCGTGGACGTTGTGGCCCTTCTACTTGACAGAGGCGCAGATAGTGAGGCCACATACAAAGTAGAAGCGACACCGCTTTTCGACGCTGCAAGGTACGGTCAATACAAATTTGCCGAACTTTTGCTGAAGAGAGGAGCCAATTCTTGCTCCACGAACGCCAACGGATATACACCCTTGGACGCGGCAGCACGATTTGGTCATGCTGGCATCGTCAAATTGTTGCTCAGACATGACGCTAAGACCCGCAATCAACTCTTGGGTGCCAATGCACTTTTCCTCGTCCGACAGTTACAGGATTGCAAAGCTGTCGACATATTCCTTGATCAGGGTATAGATGTGTCCTCTTTGGTATCCTGTAATACACTGGAGACCATACCAAATGTTTTAGCATTCATGGGAAACCTGAGTCTCCTTCGCGAAGAGGTTCTCAGTCGTTCTGCAACGGATATGGTCCCAGACGCCGAGGGAAGGACTCCATTGCAATCAGCTGCGCTTGGAGGCAATTTAGAAGCTTTCAATATTCTACATCAACATAGATTTGACCTGCGAGTAAAAGACCAGAAGAACCAGACAGTTCTCCACTATGCAGCCATGTCATCTTCAGTTGAGATGGTCAAGCGAGTTCTTAGTCTCATCGACACCTCTACCAGCATTTGCAGTGATTCCAAGTGGAGTCCTCTACACTGGACTTCAAGCAAGGGAGATGATGAGCTGAAAGAAATCCTTGTGAGAGCTGGAATACAAGAGACCACTGTCAAAGTTGCTGATCCGCGAGAGACTTACAGTCCGTGGTCTGTGGCTCGTTTCTACAAGAATTCGAAGTTGATTGACAGTGGCGATTGCGCCCTTAGCCTCAGGGACATGGATTCCCTGCTATCAACTGATTATGCTGGATTCTACTGCAATTCTTGCTTCATGGTCTGTTTAAGCCCCTCGTCTCAACATCATCAGACTAACGACCCATGTAGGACATGTCCGGCCCAAGGTTCCGCTGCTATACTTGCCCTGATTTTGACTATTGCTTCATGTGTTATGCAGAGCTGGCAGACCTTCACACAGATCACAATATGGAGAGGCTGAACTAGTATTATTGTGGACCTTACCCGCACCTACCCCACCCGTCCCCGTCAATAATGAACTCCACCGCGACCTCCGCACCACCTTCTCCTCGCACACCATCCTATCCGCCCCCCGCATTCTCCGCGCCAGCATTGGCCGCCGCGCCTACAGCCTGCACCAGACCGCAACGCATATCGCCGCCTCCATCGACAAGCACTTCGTGTTCCAAGCGGGCCTCCGCATCGACAACTGGCCACGCGCCGGGTCGACAGGCACTTCCAAAGCGCCTCGCGGCATGGCGCGGACTGCTGACGTGCGGATTGAAGACGCGGCGGGGCGGCGGCGAATGCGTAGGGGTCACTCGTGGTGGGTGGGCACTGGGTGTTCGGCGGCGAGCTTTGCGGCGGGGGAGGGACAAGAGGACGCAGGTGTTGAGAAGAGGGCCGGAGGGGTCGAGAGAGATGGTTTGGGTGGTGCGGTAGTTCATGAAGAGGTATGGCTCCGGCGGGGGGCAGCAGGTGGCGATCTTTTCGGATGGTATCTGCGCAACGTGCTTAGCAAGCTGAATGTGAGCGGAGCGTGGTGATCTTTCAGGCCAGGAGGCCGAGAGCAGCGAGTGGTGGAGGAGCTCGTAGTCACGAAGAATGAAAAGGTACATGAGCGAAGGCCAAGCAGGCTGACTATGCCGGAGGTCTTGGAGATGTTGCAGACTGCGCTGCACGGGGCGGTTCCCGACCTCTTGGTTGACTGTCTGGTAATGCATCGGTTCTGCTGGAGGCTACTGCACGCAGTGGAGGAGTAATTTTCTGGGAAGCTGCGAGAGATGTATGGGTCTTCGTACATCGAGAAGGAATTTGGGCTGCTCTTTGTTATGGGGTACATACTTCGGGCCGCAGCGTCGCAGGACAAGGCGGAGACATCTGCCGAATTCTGAGCGAGGCATACATGTCGCCCGACATCAGAGTTGCTGGAGAAGGCAGCCTAAGTAAGTCCTGGAGGCCATGATTGATATCTGTGCCGGAGCTCACGATGTGAAGCTCTTGGATGAACAGTACGGCGTCGCTGTCAAGCTACATCTTTGAGCAAGTAAGGGTTGGATGCCTCTTGTTCGCTCTTTGTAATGAAGCCTTTGTCTTCAGTCCGATACTGATTCACTCTCCACTCGTAGTGCCAGCTGCGTTGGCATCAAAACAAGGCTACCTTGTCACGTGCTCGCTTGGGCGCGTTTGGTGGTCCATCAGTGTCGCTGTCTACTCATCCATTCAGACTCAGCAACCCACTCTTCTTCTATCACCTTCACCGCCACCTGTTTTCCGCCGATGGATTCCGCCATGCTGCTCCCTACCATACACCTTGACACCGAGTACATGCGGTACAAGCTCAACGTCGATCTTGTCGGAATGTGGCTGATATCCGAAGCCGACTCTCTTGGATTCGCTGGCCACATGCAACTCAACCCTGCAGCTCCTGGATCTGCTGCGATCCAACAGTTCACCGCCTTTGCCGACTTCATCGCCCGCTCAGCTCGTCCGCCAATGCAGGTACCTCCGCGCGTCATCGATCGGCTCGACCGCGCACTTTCAACGACCTGGCTGATCCACCTCTCTGCGTACAACAGCACCACTCGAGGGGACAACAAGCAATACTACTACAACTTCCACGATATTCTGGGGCATGTGCGAGACGTTCTGAAGCCTTTCTTCGCCGCCCATGTGAGCAGCTTGGAGTCTTCGCAGGAGAGTGCTGGAACTGGTCAAGACATTCAAGCTCTACAGGACTCGGTTGCAAACTTAGACATGCACGCGGCTTCAGAGAGCCCATCGCAGAGCCCGGTAAATCAGAGGGCCCAGGGGGTAATGCCACCGCGTGGTACCGAGGCGGAGCGGTTCCTCCTACATGAAGTGGACGTGCAGGAACTCCGCTTGCTTCTGGAGGACTTCCGGAACATTCGCGTCACCATGCAGGTCCTGTGGAAGAATTACAAGCAGGGCGCGAACGAGGATATCGTATCGATGGCCATCACCATCAATACCGCCATCGAGTGCGCCCGTCGCTTGGAGGAGCGCGCGGAGCTTGGCCTCCAGAATGGCGGAGACGTTGTCACTTGGCTGGAAGCCCTGTACCTGACCACCTGCGGCGAGATGGGCGAGGATCCCGAGCACCGCGAGCAGCCCGACGACGCCATGAACTTCAGCACCTACGACGTCTCCGACGAGTTCTTCTGGCCCGCCTTCCGTATCCTCCAGAGGCTCGTCGAAACCAGCGACCACCAAACGCTCCTCAGCTACCCATCCGGCTCAGACACATACAGGTTCCCCCGCCACTGGAAGCGTCTCCCCGCCCGCGACAAGTACCAGCACGACCAGCGCCTCCTCTCCTCCATCATCCCCGACCTGATCGCCCTCGCCACCATCGACCTCTCGCAATCCGCCTCGCTCCCCACAGGCGACGAGCTCACCCGCGCGCTCTCCGAGTGCCTCACCACTGGCACCATCTGCCTCTGGCACGTCCTCGCCCTCCAGCTCTTCCTCGACACCCACCACGCCCTGCGCGCCCGCGCCTCCGACGGCCACGCCCGCCTCGACCGCGTCGCCAGCCACATCCTCGACAGCATCAACCAGCACGTTCAGGCGAAGGACTACGCGCTCAACAGCGCGGGCTGGGGCCCGGCGAACAACAGCGCGTTCTTCTCGGTCCGGACACGCATCCTGATGTGGGTCGACGAGGACAGGATCCGCAGCACGCTCGAGTCGCGCGGCCGCACCGTGCTGCCGCCGCGGCACAACTTGTTCAAGAAGCACCCCGTGTTCAGCGGACTGTTCGCGTACGCGCTGCAGATGCAGTTCCACAACGCGAGCATCCAGTTCGCCAACGCGTTCCACTCCGTCTCGTCGGCGGCGCACCTGTACAACGCGGCGATGATGGAGGGGCTGCTGTCGGAGAAGTGGGCGGACATGGACGTCACGATGGAGCTGCAGGAGGGCATCTTCCCGGCAGGTTGGCCGGAGGGAGTGCGGGAGTACGTGGTGGAGTACAACAGGGCGCATCATGGTGGGAGGGATGCGCTGCGGGTGGGCGCGCCGGTGTGGCAGGCCTTCTGGGACAGGTACGCTTGGAAGGCGGCGAATGTCAACCTTGGGGATGACGTCGTGCGCAGGATCGTCGCCAAGTCGCTGAGCCCGAAGGATGAGGATGAGCAGGCTTCGGAGCGAGCTGAAGATGAGGAGACGGAGGAGAAACTCGAACCAGAGAAGATGTACACGTTCTTGGCGAAGCTGTACTTCGCTATGAGAGACGAGGCGCCCCAGGTTACGTTCGACTATCTCATGCTGCACCGGTCGTGCTGGGAGATTCTGGCTGAGGTCAAGGAGGAGTGCGGGGATATGCTGAAGGAGATCCTCGGAGCTGATGTCGTGGCGCCAGAGTGCTGGAAGGACCAGGAGTATGTTCCACTGGTCACTTTGCTGGCCTTGCTGGCTGCTCTGCCTGAAAATCCCTCGACAGACACGGAGGGGGGACTGACATACGAGGTTTCGGACTTGCCGATTCGGGTGGCTGCGGAGAAGTTCGAGCAGAGGAATGAGAGTGGAAAAGGGTCCGAGGTTGTTGATTCGGTCAAGGAGGCGTTCCGTGTTAACATGCGTATTTGAGACTTGGAAGGGGTCAGGGAAGTCGATGCGGAATTCCACATGAGATGCCATGTCTCACGTCAAGCACAATGAGATTGGGGCGGAAAATTTCATAGCCCTTAGTAGCCAGACAATTGATGCAGGCAGCAGTGGAACTCGTTCACACGAGTCTGATAATAATGAAACGGATACTAGTATTCACTTGTTCATCATAGATTCGTAGTAACTAGATATATCTATAGCGTAAGTATTTCTAAGCCTTGCTCGAATATTTCTTTAGAACTCTGTCTCGGCTTAATTTCTGTGAGCTTGCTATCGCGAATGATGCCTTTAGACTCTAATATGCTGATGACCTTGGGCGGAATGTGGTCTTTGTTGCTCGAAGCTAGGTTCTTGATGATTGATGTGGTATTCACCGGCTATACTCTCGCGGATAAGCTCAACGGGAATTGGATCATACAATGAGTAAATTCTGTAGATATCCGAGCATCCAATATAGCAGGGATCAGAATCGCATAAATTCCACGTGGGACTTTGGAAGGATCAGTGATACACCACACGCCTCTTCAAAGTACTCCAACAACTTGGATATGGTCCCCAAGTTGGCATCTAGGGATAGTGTGACTTAGATTTAGATGAAGAAATACTTTTCCTTGATGGATGACTTGCTTTCGGGCTTGTCCTTCAGTCTGGCCGAGCGAATCAGCGGTTAGCTGTCCCGGCCGTCGTGGAGCAGGCCCCCAAACTATCCGGGCTACTCAGCCTTGCTGGGAAGTCCAGAGACAGACCGGCGTTTGAGTTGCAGCTAGAGCACAGAACGTCTTGCACATCTATGCTGCCGTTAAGGTCTCGCATTGCGCATTCCCTCCACACTGCCATATTCGTCATTTCACGGCTCTACGCACCACGAGTTTCAAGTAACGATTGCTTGTATACTACAGAACAAGCGTATTTTCTTTGATTTAAATTGCATGATATGAAAGCAGTGGTTGCATCTATCTGCATGCATAACAATACGTATTCCCTGCGGATCCCATTCATCTCAGACACGAAGTAGATCCCGCTCCGACACCCTCCTTGCGCGCAGATATCTCATCAAACTCACCGATATCGTTTAGTTACAAGTAAGGTCGCCGGTTTTGCTATCGAAAGAGCAAGCACGGCTATCATAGGTGTAGGACAGCTGCAACCGGTCAGTCCTGCTCAACACCACGCCACTGCCCGGAACACTTACATTGATGTACCCGCCCTCAGCATGGGTGTAGAACTGGTTGCCGCCGCCAGTCATGTACATGCAGTCGTAGTCGGTATGAAGGACGCCGAGCTTGTACTTGGCGCTCATCTTGCCGGCGATGCCGTTCGGGTACCTGACCGAATAGCCCTTGTTGTAGCAGATGGCGGCCTTGTACCTGTTGCGGTCGGGGCTCTTGGCCCACATCTCGGCGGTCGTCTTCTTGGTGAAGGCCTCGCGACCCTGGTGGCACGTGTCAGCAGCTGTTTGTTGCCGAGGTGGGGATGCAATGGGAATGCCTACGGCGTTCCAGTTGCCCAGGTTCTTGATGAAGTCGGCTGCCACTTTGATCGCCATCTCGGTCAGAGAGGCAGCTGCGGTAGTGGCAACCGTTGTGACGATGACGGTGACGATCTCGCGCTTCTCGAGCGAGGATTCGACGTCGATGTTGACGGGGGTGGGCTCGCCGACGCCTTCGTACTGCATGATGGCGCTGACGGAAGTGTCAGCCGGAGCCCCGGCTTCGGGGATGGCAGCCGCGGAGGCCAAGGCGGCGTAAGTGAGGAGGTAGGCAGCGGAGAAACGCATGATTGTTAGTAGATTGAGCTGACGATGCAGGGCGTGCTTGCGGTTTGACGGGGTGGCTGACGGAGGATCTGTTCTGTCTGCTGGCGATGGCGTTCAAAATGAGGACTTGAATGGTCTTTATGTATCTAGTTTATCAACCGTGTGGATAGCCAGCGGCTCGTGTTTGCCTGAATCAGTTGCATAGCATGAAGCCTTCCCGCCGTCTTGATATCGCCTTGGCGCCGGGCAATAGCTTGGCCTTTTGTGCAAAGGGGATGGAGTGACCAGTCAAAGACCGTGCTCATGACAGGTGTGGCCAGCCATCCTTGAATTCATGCCGCCTCTTGCCCCTTTGATATCTTTTTTTATCTGAAAGCGGACTGAGACAGTACGAGAGCCGATGTGGCGGCTGTAGTGGGTCTCGGGGAAGCAATACAATGAGAGAAGCTTGAGATTGTGCCCAGGCGTGTGCTCTAAAGAGGTGATTTCATTGGATGGTAATACGAAACTAAGGCACCAGGACGGAATCCGTCGAGCACTCTAGACACATTGAAATCTCATTACATGAAGAGAACCCGGTGGATATCAATCTCAGTACTAGGAAGCGGAGGTGACAATAACGCACGGCGTCGAAGATGACCCAGCTGTCGTGAACTTGAAGACCAAACAGCAGACTGTATAGCGGATCAACTTCACCTGGAACAGTTCATTTGTTGCAGTTGCAGACTTCCCATGACCGTGGACGGACGTGAGTCGAAAGGATGGAACTAATTAGTAAGAGCTTGCGCAAGGCACGGAGATTTCCTCGTGGTTGACGTTATAGGAAGGTGCAGTGAGCGGCTCGAAGCGCTCCCTTCGGCAGAAATTAGCATTCGCTTATTATAGACCATGTGGGATGCCCCCACCAGCTTGTACGCCGTGCGAGATCAGCACGTGGGGGATTTTATGACCATGCTCTCGGCTCGAAAACCACAATGCGGAGAAAGCTTGATGGTCATAGACTCCCGCGCGCTCCCTGTTCGATACGCGCTCCCTATCCCATGTCCTTCTTGAGGAATCGCAAACGGCACGGAAATTTTGATTCAGTACTTCAAGCACGAAAATCTTCTGCGGCCGCGCTTAGACGACCACATGAGCAAGAATCCGGCTGACCGGTTGGCTTTGCGGCGCGGATGTTTCCGGGTTCTACCTCGCTGTAACCAGAAATACAGCGAGAGTGACAGTGGGGTGGGCTATTGGGCTCGGAACTATTGCAGGGGAGGCGAAGCTTGGTATACGGTGCTCAGTATGCTGCTCCCGAAAAACACCGGCAATTGAAGGGGTTGGAAGTGGCCTTGATCCAATTGGACATCGAATCCTCATTTACGTACAACGTACCAAAATTTCTGTGAGATCAAGTGATAAAAACATTCTGATGTGCCTGATGTCTGGTACTTGCGGATTATTCTCGTTCTGACCGAAAAAGGCTATGCCTGTGGCAGCTATGTTTTCTTCAAGATTACCATCAGCGTGTCATTTGAACTCACTCTGCATTTGTATTGCTCGTATATCATTCTATCATGTTGTTTTTTTTTTTTGACAAGAGAGACACTTGTTAGGGTGTAGGTGTAAACCGGATGGGTTTTCTCTGTGCACTGCCTTCGCGTGCACGCGCGGATCACGAAAGCTCGGCGCCGACGGAGGTGAATGTTGTTACAGCCTTTTCGGATATTCCTCGCTGGTGATCGTAAATTACCACGATCATTCGGCGACTTCAACACCTTGGTGGTCGTCGCGACCTTCCTTTCGTAGACGCGGGAAAAGCAGCGAAATCACGCCGAACGGCGCCGCAGCCCCCCAGGCTGAATGGAGTTTTTGCGCCAGAAATGGCACGTTGCTCGAACAATACACCGCCTTTTCCACGGATGAATGCAAATGTGCTCATGGTGGCTGAGTGGACTCTGGACTTAACCGCGCCACTTTGAGCCTCCTCTGGCCACCTTTCGTAAGATGACCGGATCTACCCGTTCGGGGTGCTAGACGTTCGAAATACGTGCGTGGGAGGCTGGAGAGCTTGCCTGCTACGTAATCAATTCCATAACAATAGCCTACCCCCACGGACCTCGAATGTCGTGCATGCGGAAAGTTTGCCCACGGTTAACGTAGAATAGGTAACCCGTCTCGCTTGGTGAATACCTCCGAGTTGTCGAAGAAGCTATCTCGGAGGAACTCCCTGGTGCTGTTCGTTTTCCTCCTTCTTGGCTGTTCCGAATGCGGCCATGTGAAGCGAGTACCACCATGTGACAGTCGTCCGGCCGTGCAGAGTCCGGCCGACACGGTTCGTGTGCATCGAACCGTCTTTGTTTGTGCGCGACCTCTCTCAACTTTTTCTGATTGGTCTCTCGACCGCTGAATGCCTTTGTCCGGGCCATGTAGTTGGGATATGCGGACGACAAGCCAACACGGTACGCAGTTGCGAGCCCGGACGGATCCTGTACCGTCAAGAGAGATCTGCTGTTTGCCAAAGCTCGTTTCGCAGGTTTCGACTTGCAGCTTTCCTCGAGATTCTCTTTGATTTTCCAGCTCATCAGCCATCCTCCAGCAGGACGCGATCCCTCGTTCGTGCGCCTGCATTGTCAATCCAGCTCTATCTGTCGATGGCGCTGTCTTGATCCTCCGAGTTTGATGGTATATGCTGACGGAGCGCTTAGCTAGACGAGCGAGGGAGGCCCGGTCATCGGCAACGGTGACGGAGAATCGCGCGATAATACGGGTGACGCGACACAAGGTGAACAAGATGAGTTGCTATCATTCCGGGCTGGTATTGAGAAGCCGTCGCCATAAGACTGATAGCTAGCCGCACAGAGCTTGATAAAGCGGTTCTTGGTGGACGTTGATGTGCAGTCAGGCTCCCAAGGCGCTCCGACGCTCCACCTGCATCACCTCGGCCGGCCCGGCCCGCTACCTTGACGTCATCGCGTGCGCGTCCATCACTCCAATCCATTGGCGTGCGGGACACCTCATTCACAGGAAAATCCCAAGACCTTGAGTACAGGCGAACGCTGAGAATAGGAACGGGCAGTCCGATCTTCCGGAAATAAACATGCACGATTAGGAGGTGTTTCGCGCTGTGGTTTTCTCGAGTCACTTGTCTGGTATCATCTCGGACACCGCGCCTAGGCAAGACAAAGCAGCAATGCAATTATTCCACGTGTCTCAGCTTCACACTCATCGGGTTGAAACCGTGCTCAGAAGCTCTTCTCATCTCGAACACCCGTAGATAAATTGCAAGACTCCCCGACGAACACCCAAAACACAGTAAAATCCAACACCCCGTCCGCACCTTCTCTCCCCATCCCCAACCCCAGCCCAACTCACCAAAATGCCCATCATAAACGGCGCAGGCGTCGCAACCAAGCCCCAGCCCCTCGCCCAGCCCTCCCAGCGCCGACTCGCCCCCGCACCCCCTCCCCACCGCCGCCCCGCCGTCTCCCCTCCCCTCTGCAGCTCCATCACCATATGCGGCACGCCCTGCCCGCGCTACTCGCTCCCCAACACCCGCCACTGCTGGTATCACCGCTGAGTGCGGCCCTGGGGGCTCACGCGCGGACGTGGAACGGCGACGGCGGGGCCCACGGCCCGAAGTACGAGCGGCGCGCAGTCGCGGCGCCCAAGGCGTTCATGTCCCAGGTCCAGCGCAGGGCGGCCTTGAGCAGGGCGGGCAGGGCGGCGGCGTCGTCGAGGCCGAGCAGGCGCGGGAGCAGGTAGAGGATGATGGCGAGGTGCAGGGCGGTGCGGATGGCGGGGGCGCAGTAGCGGGAGGCGGCGGAGAAGGCGAGGGCGAGGGCGAGGAGGGCGGCGGCGGCGATGAGGTAGCCGAGGTGGGGGGAGAGGAGGAGGAGGAGCTCGGCGAGGGGGTGGACGAGGGCGTGTTGGAGGAGTTTGTAGAGCGCGGCGAGGGAGAGGAGGGCGAGGTAGAGGCGGAAGATGAGGGTGGCGAAGTGGGTTGCCCAGGGCCGGAGGGCGGTGGCTGGGAGGTGGGGGGACGCCCAGGATGTGATGGGGTGGAGGAGTTCTTTGAGGGAGGCGAGCGTGGCGGACCAGATGCTCTGGCGTTCCCCGGAGTCGGGTTTTGGGCTGTACGTTTGGTCGCAGAAAGGTGCCGGCAGGCGCCTGTCTGCTTTACGGCTGTTAAATGGGAGCGGAGTGTATTTCACTTTGCCGTGGAGTTCAAGAGATACAGGGGTGCTGCGAGGAATCAGGGAGCCGCGACTTGGGGGCGTTAAGAGATGACCCGAGGGCGATCGCCTGGACCGCGATCCTGTGAACGAGCTCGACATGGTGACTTGCAGATGTGGTTTATCGCTGAGGTGACGGTGAGTGGCTTGCAGCTTGTGCGGATTGCTGGTGGAGAGAAGTGTGGATGTGATCTCCCTGGTGGTTTGTACGCAAAATGAGAACAAAGACCGGCGTGATTTGGCAAAAATTGCTGCAAGTGGAACAGCGATGCGCACATTGTGACCGGGGATGGGATTGGAACAAAGAAGTGCCTGACAAGAGGTCTTGCTTCTCCGTATCGGACTCAAGCCAGATCAAACTCCGTGGACTCTGTTTTCTGTCACATTTACCACACCCTATCCTCCATCGTTCCTCGTGGCGCGTAGTATTTTACAAACGACAGCGGCTGCAACCGTGGCTTCTCCTAGCCAACAATTTGCTTTACGACTGAGTATGTCAGGGGTATTGCATGGGCAAAACAGGAGAGGAGTCTTATCCGTGGAAGAAATACAGGTGGATACCATGACTTGTCGCATTTGCAGATGCTGGAGAGTAGATTGAAGCGTGCCGTCTGGTTCATACGCAGATCCAGAAAACGAACAGACCGCCACGATCGCATCTCCCCGAGGTGGTCAGCTCGACGAGGATATGGCAAGTCTGGCGTGGCTGATGGAAGAGATCGGACTGGGGGGCGTGGAGGAGAAGAAGAGCGGCATTTGGCATGACGGATGATCCGAGTCGCGTGCTTTCGCGCACAAGTCGGGGACGCGGGGGCCAGGGGTGGCCGGAGCGGGGGCCAGATCCGCGCAAAAAGCATACAGATGGCAGCCAGGACTAATCTGTCGGCGACCGGCCCACGCGTCTGCGCGCCCAAGCTCCCTCGAGTCGCGCGCGCCGCACCACTTGCACTGGCACCCTTCTTAACATTCGACACGCCGCTCTTGCTGGCCTGTCCCTCAATTGCTATCGAACAATCTTTTACTCCATTCCTACACGCATCGCATCCTGAGCATCCGCTTTTAGCGCCCCCCCCCCACGGCCACCATGGCGCCGCAATGCCAGGCCCTCAACCTCTCCGACGAGCGCCGCTGCGCCGAAGCCGCCACCAACGTCAACGAGCTCTTCTGCCACTTCCACTCGCGCCAGGTCTACGGCCTCTACAAGGGCTACAAGCGCCGCAATGCCCAGCTCGACTACCTGGTCGCGCACCCGCCGCCCTTCCTCCGCAAGCAAGGCGCCGCCACGCCCCTCGGCAGAGTCGACTTCTCCACCGTCTCTGACGAAGCCACGCTGAGGGCGCTGCACGACCACCTGTTCGAGCGCCACGCCCTCCTCGACCGCGTCATCCGCGCGCGCAAGCTGCACCACTCGCGCTTCTACGCCCTCGAGCTCGACTACGGCCACCAGCACTACCTGGACTCGCTGCAGTCGCAGAAGCATGCCGCGCTGCGCGCCCTCGAGCGCATCGAGCGGCGCTCCGCCGAGGTCCTATACGAGAAGCAGAAGTGGTTCAAGTGGGTGCGCGAGCTGGAGGACGAGGAGGAGAAGGCGCGCGACGCGGAGAAGAAGAAGGTCAAGCAGGAGGCGGCCCTGCTCAAGCGCCATTGGAAGGAGGTCGAGGCGCGTCTGCGCGAGCTGCGCACCCGCGAGGAGCTGAAGCGCCAGGACGAGTTTCTGGCCAAGGCGTTGGAGGAGCGGCGCCGGCTGGATGAGAACTCGGCCGACGAGGAGTGGGATCCGATTGACGATGTTGTCGAGGACGAGCGCGGCAACTACATCGACCTCCTGCGCCTCTTCCTGTGGCAGGACACGGCCCGGGATATCTCGAACGCGGATGGCGGCGTGCAGAATGGGGAGCAGACGGACCGCACACCGCTGGCAAACATCGAGAACGTGGCTGCGCCCAGCGAGGAGGCCGAGCAGGCTGTCGTGAAGGCCGCGGACGCGCCCAAGTCGAAGAGCGCGAAGAAGCGGGCGAGGCAGAAGGCAAAGGCTCCCGACGTCCCGCAGGCTCAGCAGGATCAAGCTAAGCCGGGCGAGGCCCATGTCGAGTCCAAGGGCGAGGTGCGACGACGACTGCGCGAGGGCCAAAAGGTCGAACGCGGCCCCGGCTGGAAGCTGCGTGGTACCGTCGAGAACCCAAACGCCATCACCGATCGCATGCCGCCCGTGCCGGACGGTGAAATTGATTTGCTTCTCTCTCAGATCTCGGAGATCAAGCAGCTCCTTTTCTGCCGTCTTCTCCTTTCCCACGCCGCCTTGCTCCCGGTTGCGCTGCGTGCGAACAGCATCGAGGAGTTCCTGGGCGACGAGGAGGTCAACAACACTGACCTGCGTGATCTCTGTCTGAAAATGGAACAGCCAGGGTTGCAGGAGCTCCGCGACGCGTGCGCTGATTTGGAACGTGGCGAAAATGAAGAGGACGACGATGACGACAAGAAAGTGGCTGTCAGCTCCCGCAGACGCTACACAGCCCTGGTCAGGGGGACCATCATCCCACGGTCTTATCATACGAAACGGGAGAAAGCACTCATGGAGCGCCGCGAAAGGTCGATGGGGACCTTGGGGGGCACAATGATCGACTTTGGCGACATTGATGACCAGGGCCAGTACCGTATCAAGAAGATCCGCATCAAGGTATGCGGAAAGTATATCTACAGCTACCCGAGCGAGAAGACTATGTCGCGTGGCGGATGGTTGCAGTTCTCCATTATGGCCAAGGACTGCTCCCTGTTCGACGCTGTCAAGCTCTGCCGTAACTGGGACGAGTTTTTCGAGCTCAGCATCCTCGCCACCTACCAGTATTTTCCGTCGGGCAACTGGGCCGCTTGGGTTGGCGACCAGATGCGCCAGCAGGTGTTGCAACTGGCATGTTTCCCCTCCTCAAATTCGTCCTACAGCAATGCTAACGTGAATATCCACACAGGGCTTCATCCCGTACTTCCAGATGGAAATGGCCGACAAGTACACGATGCATTCCCAGACCGGCTCCCGCAGCCACCACGGCCGTCAGCACCAGATCATCGAGTCCCGCAACTTCATCTGCGCATGCTTGAAGCGCAATGATCCGGTGTCGCGCCGGTTCATCCAGTACCTTGTCATACAGACGAACGCCATGGTCACTCTCGTCCGCGATGTCAAGACGGGCAACATCCTTGCCAAACCACCGGACTATGAGCTTTGGCTTGTCCGCGAGAAGTCTGGCATGGGCCGCGCCTCTCGGAACGAATGGAACATCATCAAGAAAGTTGGGCCAGAATTCTTTGAAGATATGGACCGCCAGCGCCAATGGCACTTCGGGTTCAAGGACTACTACGATGTCATCGTCTGGGATCTCGAGGCGGGATGCCACTTCTCCCATCTCTACAGCTCTGTGCAGACTGCCCTGATCAAGGCGCACCGCTTCCAACAGGGGCTCGACCTCTACAAGCCTTCAGAGCACATTCTTCGTACTATCACGCGGGACAAAGAGACTCAGCGCACTCGGGATATCAAGCCTGACGAAGATGGCAAGGTGATGAGCATTTGGTAAGACTACCCTCAAAACGGAGACATGCGCAGTGCTAACCATTGAATGACAGGGATGATATCAACAGCGATAGCAACCGAGTCAAGTTTTTCACCGACGACGCTGAGGAGGATACCGAGGACCTGTCCGACGATATGCCCAAGGAATGGAAGTACAACGAGGCAGACAGACTCGAAGACGAGATCCTCTTTCCGTGGGAGCACAAGGGCATCGAGCTCTCGGACATGGCCCAGGGTAAGTTGAAGGATGGCGAGCCCACTGGCGCCGAGGAAGACGATGACCTTCTCGCCACGCAAGGCAGGATGCACAAGTTTGAGACTCTCGGTCCAATGCTCGAACGATTTGCCTACGATCTCGATACCGACGAAGAGATCAGCGATGTAGAGTGCAACTCCAAGTGTGGCTCTGACTGTGAGCACGAGCAGGACCAGCTCGGATGGTACGATGATGACGAGGATTTTGACTCCGATGACTTCGATGACGACGATGAGGACTATGACTACGATGAGGAATGGGAGGATGGTGAGGACGGGGAGGGTGGGGAGGTTGTGGTGCCAGATGATCTCGATGAGGAGACAGAAGACGGAAGCTCGCCGGCTGATCGTCTCATCAAGAAGTTCGGCCTGCCTGCTGCCGACGACTCTGCGACGGAAGAAGACCGTTTCAGGGCCGTGGCCCAGGCCATTGGTTTCCCCGGCGCTGCTTCGTGGAACGAACTGTGGAGCAACGTTAGAGAGACCAGGCCTGCCACTGTCGATGACTACAAAAATCTCACGGCGGTGCTCGGCGAGCTGCACCAGGCTGGGAAGCCCACGGATGAATCTGCTGACTCTAAGGCTGTGGTGAAGAAGAAAGCGAAGAAAGAGAAGAAGCTTACGCGCGGCCAGCTGAAGGAGCAGGCTCTTGAAGAGTTCTCGCAAGATTGGGAGATCCATCTTGATCGCGAACGTGCGGCTTGCAAGTTTCCCTTCTCGATTAGACGCCTCGCTTGCTAATGGCAGCAGGCTTCAAAGACTGCTGGCACAAGGCCGACCTTGAGCCCGGGGCGCAAGAGCGCTGGACCGAGTACACGAAGCTCATGGCCGAGTTCGAAAAATGGGACATCAACAAGACAGGCGGTCGTGGGACGACGTCAGCCATGATCAATCGCGCCACGTACGGCACGAAGCTCATGGTCGAGCTCGGCATGGACGGAGGCATCCACCGCCGCGTCAAGAGAGACATGAGCGCCGCATGCACGCTGACATCCGTCCTCTTCGGGAGCAACACCGCCTTCTTCAATTCGGAGACGGGCTTGTCGTTCCGGAACTCGCTGCTCCTGAACCAGGCCGAACGCGCCAAGCACCCGCCCGACAGACGCTCGCCGCACTCCAACAAGACGCGCCCCAAGGAGCACTGGGACGAGTGGGACGCCGTGAGCAAGACGCACCGCGGCGAACGCCACATCATCGAAGCCTACCCCGACCACTGGCACCTGATCGTGCGCCCCACGCTCGCGCACCTCTACCGCGAAGGCATCATCTGCACCTCGTACAGACCGCCCCGCGCCAAGCTGATAGCAACACGAGCTGACACACCCCGTAGGTACTACTCCCACGCAAACGGCCCCGCCATCTGCCTGACCGAGCCAGGCCGCGCCGGCAAGCCCGATGTCTACTTCGACTGGCGCCTCGGCGTGCCGGAAGTGCGGCTGCCGCCCACGCTTGTCGACCCGCACAGCATCGACCCGCTCCTCGCGCACGCCCAGCGCTTCGCGAAGGAGAACCCCGGCGCGCACTTCTCGGTGCTGCGAATCTGGTCGGCGCCGCACTTCTGGCCGCTCATGCTCGGCTACGACAACCGCGACAACACGTCCTTCACGGACGGGCTGGGCCGGACGTGGGAGTGGAAGTTCGTGCCCAAGGACATGCCGTTCAGCGAGTGGAGCATCCACCAGACGGCGCGGATGCGCATCGAGCCGTACAAGCGCTTCTTCGGGAAGCAGGTTGTGTGTCGCAAGGACGCGTACCTGGTGATGGGCCGGGACGGGGCCGAGTGCAAGAGGCTGACGACGGCAGCGGTGTGGGCGGTGAATACGAGGCCGTGGCGGCTGGAGGTGGATCCGTGGAGGAGCTGGTGGGGGGTGGAGTGCGGCTTCTTGGAGGGGTTGGGCGAGCGGTGGTGGGAGTAGGGTGGTAGGTAGGTGGCTTTCTCGGTTCCAGATCTGTTTTCGGTTATGTAGTTGCTTCTCCGCACCACGGCGATCAGCGCCGCCTTGGACGCGTAGGCGCCGCCGTCGCCGTTGGCTCGAATTCCACGTCGGAGAAGTGTTCCGAGTAGCGCTTTTTGCACGTAGTAAGTCTTGCTTTCGTCTTTTTTTTTTTTTTTTTTGCGCGGCCCTCCGCCGCGGTCTTGCTGCCAGACACAGTGATGGCCAACCGCGTAGCTACCGACGAGAGGGAGTCTTTAAGCGATGGTCACCGTGTGCGAGCAATTGACATTACAGTCCGATCCGGATCGTGAGCTCGGTCAGGCTCGCGCAGACGTCCTCGCCCGCTGCAATGACCGCGCGGATTCACCGCGAAATCAAGAGAAGCCCCCCGCGCGCCGCCCGTGTATGACCTGACAGCACTTCTAAGCGCTGAGTGGGCGTGCTGCTGTGGTGCGGATGCACGCCTCGCTGAAGTGTCGCCAGCCGGCCGTCGCGAGCGTCAGCCATGCCGCCGCCGCAACCGCCATCGCAGCACCTACCCGCACCTTCCGCCGTGCCTCCCCTTCCACGAGGCATGGGCACGATGGAGGGGACCAGACGGGCATCATGGCCTGTCGTCCGCAGTAGCAGCAGTAGCCGGGACGGCCTCACTTTCGCATCGGCGGCGACGGGCGCCTCTGTCCAAGTGCCTGGACGTCTGGTTGCGGGTCTGGCGAGCGGGCGCGGCGCTGGGCACCTCAAAGCCGAGGCCGTCGTTGCGGCTGGCTGGCGTGGAGCTGAATGACGCTGTCGGTTGCGCGGCCGCGGGAGGGTGTGGCGCGGGAGCAGAGCGTGCAGGGTGCTGGGCGTTGCCTAATGGCGTGCGACTGCAAGCTGCGGTTGGAGCCGCGCCGGTGCCACACCGAGCCGGTATCGCGGCCCTGGCTCGCGCGGGTGGAGGGAGGAAGGGAGGGGGTGTCGTGAAGGGCCTGCGCTGCTAAGCCGAACGGCAAGCCGTGGTGCGCGTTGGAAAGGCGCAAGGTCGACAACAGGGAAGGACACCGGAGAAGACACCAGGCTGAACTCCTTCCTCTTGGTCCCAGGCATGCTGGGAGGCAAAACGAAAGAGGTGTTCGCGTCAGGACCAGATAGTGCAATAGGAACGACACTGTGGTCGGCAGCATGAGCAAGCTCAGCGGCCACCAACCCGTTTCCAAAAACTGGTTTAACTCGTAGAGTGCCTGTGGCACGTCTTAGAGATTAAACTAAGAGGAACAGTTACTGCAATCTAATCAAAGCCCGAAGGCAAAGAGAGAGCTGAAGAGAAAAGAGCAGTCTGGGGCGAAGGGTCGGGGTGTTTATATAGGGGGCCGGGAGGGGGCACGTGCGTGGAAGCGAGGCGTTGTCAGCAGGATGGCGGCGTGCTTCCTGTCAGCGGGCCAATCATGGGGCGTGCAGTCGTTGCTGTGGATGAGTCAGCGGGTGGTAGAAGCGAGGGTCTTGCCGGAGGGGCGCCTGTGGTTGGGAGCGCGATGCCGGAGCGGCGCTCTGCTTGCTTCGGTGTCGGCGTCAGAGTTGGCTTCGCCAGCGGGCTTCTCGTTCTTGTTACTCTCCAAGCTGCCTCGCGTTAGATGTATTGACGCCCTGCCATGGAGTTCTGAGCGCTCTTTCCGACCCGTTCTCTCTTCGAAGTGGAGCGACCATCACGGGCAAACACTCCGATAGCAGTAGAGACAGGTCCAAAGGCAGGGCGCCACAAGGACAACCGCTGCAGCTTTGGCACGTTGACCTCCGCCCACATTGGTCTTCTTACACGCTTTGCGGTACGCGCTCTTCACAACTTTGGTGCGGTGAAGCTGACAGCAGGTCGGAAAACAGGGCAAAGTGTCATCGACGGACGGAACCGACATTTCGGAACAGAGCTTGGTCCAGAGCGCGATGCCAACCATCAAAATTCACAAGGAATAAAGTACTTGAGACAAAAACGACCGAGCATGTGCGACTGAGCAAGAGCTCCACACAGGATGTTGAGACGATTGCGATGAACAGATCTGCCCGCTTCAGCCCGCTGCCGTCTGTGAGGAGACTGTAGGCACATCGAAAGGCGCTACTGACCCCGCAAAAGCTGTATTTCTTTCAAAGGACCAAAACCGTCGTCTCCACCACACTTGAGCATGTTGTAAGTCAAAGATTCCCCGCACTGTAGCGGATCGGAGGCCGGTGGCGAAACGATGGCATGAAGGACGGCGGTGCACGGCGGATAACCGGCTGGAGACTTTCGCGAAGTACTGCGAGGCGGCAATTGACAGATCTGTCGAGGTGCCCCATACTCGATGATGTAGCCAGGTAGGACAACCTGGCGGAGGTCTTCAGTTCGCACGTCCACGAGACCATCGATCAGGCATTGACATGAATGCCCACGAGAAACTCCAGCCTTCACACTACAGGCGAGCTCCACACATGGGCCGCTGCCGAGATAGAAGACTATTGCCCCAAGCCGCCGGAGGCCTCGCGCGACTGCAGCCGATCACTGAGCGCCCATTAAGGCGCTGGGCACCTGCGTCGTGACGGAGCTCAACGCGTGGCAGAAGTCGGAGGCTCGGAGCGCCCGCGCCCGCGCCCGCAGTCATCCGGCCAGGGCAAGCTCATGTAGCTCCTCGCCGACCTCCCGTGTGGGCAGCATGCCCTCATCCTCGAGCGTCCGCAGATGTACCCACTAATGCCACCAAGGGCCGGTGGCGGTGTTGAGAAACTCGTTCCAGCCGCACGCCGACGGTCGGCGCAGCTGCTTCCGCCGCTTTGAGCCTGCGGATGAAGTCGACCACCGGGTGCTCGAAGCGGATACACGCGGCAGCCCAGCGGTGACGAGGCAGCGCGGCGCGTTGTCGCCCGGGCCGTTGCGTGACGGATGGTCGACGAGCGTCTTGACCAGCTTGGCATGGTGTAGCTGGCCGGCGCCTGATTGCATGCCCACTATAGCAACCTTCTACGCGCCGAGCAGCTGCTGGCCCGCATTATCCTTCCAGGCGATGATGACGACGAGACGGAGGCTCGTGCAGGCGTCTGACGATAGTTGCGATTGAGGCGAGGCGGGACGGGAGGCGGATTAGCGCTGGCTCTGTTTATTTCCTGTTCCGGAATCGCGGCGCTTGTCGTTCTTGTGTTGCTCGTCGGTGGCGTTCGGGGGCGTTTCTTTGCTCTCGTCACTGTCACAGTGAGCATTGATGTTTAAGATTTGTTTCTTGTCCTCGTCGCAAGCAGGACCGATGTTCAATGGCCCTCGCTGCAGCTGATCTGACATTCCGCACCTCCGCAGCGACGCGCATGCAATTTGTTTGACTTCAAGCGCCGATCCTGTAAATCATTGCTGGGCGCATGCCAGATGCCTGTCTGCTGCACGGATAAATGCAGGAACACGTGCGCCCCGCAGGCCCCTGGCCGGCAAATCTCAGATTCGCGGGGATTCCGGGACGGATCGTTGTCAGAACCGTTTTCCCCCACAGAAGGCTAAATGGACCTCCTCGAGCCGACGTCCGTCGTGGCCTGACAGGAGGCGTTAGCGCCGCCCGGCCTGGGACCGCGGCGGAGTCGTGTCCCGTTCTGGCCCGGGGGCGAATTGGGCCAGCGCGTGATGTGGTGGGCAGGCGTGCTCCGGATACGAAGCGGCTACTCGCCTGCGGGCCACAGGGCCAAGGGCGCTTCCGGCGAAGGTCGCGGCCGTGTGGTGGGTGGGTTGGTGGCGAGAGGGCTGTGGTGATGTGTGGGGTGGCACTGGGGACCGCCGCTGCCCCTCGCTAAGCCCGGAGCAGCGACACGGAGGCGCTCTCGCCGGCACCCCGTCCCGCCTACGCTCCGCTAGCCGTGAAACAGCAGCCAGCTCTCGAGCCCCTTTGATGTCCCTACGGCTTTCCGCCAATCGCCGCCCGCGTCCCGACTAAGTATTCACCGACAACATGTCGTCCTCGCCCGGGTGTGATGAGCTGGTCGCCTGCTACACCGCGAACCGCAATCTACGCGACGCTGCAATATGGAAACCTTCGTGGCATCCGACGGTCCGCCAGCCCGCCCCGGTGTCCTGACGCGCCCTAGGTGGGTGCTCGTTCAAGAAGGCTTCCACCAGGAACCAGGAACACAATCGCCTATAAAACAGCCGATGGCGACATCGGTTTCAGAACCCATCCAGCACCCACATTCACTTCGACATCTCGCACCATGCTTACCCGGGCACTGCTCGCTGCTCTTGCCTCCGTGGCCGCCGGCCAGCAGGTTGGCACCCAGAAGGAGGAGGTGCGCGCCCCATCGGGGTCCTTGAAACGGCTTTGAACGCAGACTGACAAACAAACCCAGGTCCACCCCTCGCTGACCTGGCAGACCTGCACCAGCAGTGGCTGCACCGACAACCAGGGCTCCATCGTCGTTGACGCCAACTGGCGCTGGGTCCACAACGTTGACGGCTACACCAACTGCTACACCGGCAACGAATGGAACGCAGACTACTGCTCGAACAACACGGCGTGCGCCACCAACTGCGCTCTCGACGGCGCCGACTACTCGGGCACTTACGGAGCCACCACCAGCGGCAACTCGCTGCGCCTGAACTTCATCACCAACGGCCAGCAGAAAAACATCGGCTCGCGCATGTACCTGATGGAGGATGACAGCACCTACGCCATCCACCAGCTCCTGAACCAGGAGTTCACCTTCGACGTCGACACCTCCAAGCTGCCCTGCGGCCTGAACGGCGCCGTCTACTTCGTGTCCATGGACGCCGACGGTGGCATGGCCAAGTTCCCCAACAACAAGGCCGGCGCCAAGTACGGCACCGGCTACTGCGACAGCCAGTGCCCGCGTGACCTGAAGTTCATCGACGGCACCGCCAATGCCGAGGGCTGGGTCCCGTCCGACAACGACGCCAACGCCGGCGTCGGCAACCTCGGATCCTGCTGCGCTGAGATGGTAAGCCCCGCCCCACCACCGGGAAAATGAGTCGATTCTGACGTCAAGCAGGACATCTGGGAGGCCAACTCCATCTCCACCGCCTACACCCCTCACAGCTGCGCCAACGTTGCGCAGCACTCCTGCACCGGCGACGACTGCGGCGGCACCTACTCGTCCACCCGCTACGCCGGCGACTGCGACCCCGACGGGTGCGACTTCAACTCCTACCGCCAGGGCAACACCGAGTTCTACGGCCCCGGCATGACCGTCGACTCCAACAGCAAGATCACCGTAAGTCCCGCCCCACCCCCTCAGCCCACCCGTCACGCCACTCCCTCGCTAACAGCAACGCCCCTCCCAGGTCGTCACGCAGTTCATCACCGACACGGGCACCGCGTCGGGCACGCTCTCGGAGATCAAGCGCTTCTACGTGCAGAACGGCGAGGTGATCCCGAACTCGGAGTCGACGATCACGGACGTGCCGGGCAACAGCATCACGAGCGACTACTGCGACGCGCAGAAGCAGGTCTTCGGCGACACCACCTCGTTCCAGGATCAGGGCGGCATGGCGTCCATGAGCGAGGCGCTCAACACCGGCATGGTGCTCGTCATGTCCGTCTGGGACGACCACCACAGCAACATGCTCTGGCTCGACTCCAGCTACCCCGTCGACGCCGACCCGTCCACCCCCGGCATCGCCCGCGGCACCTGCAGCACCGACTCCGGCGCCCCTGAGGATGTCGAGAGCTCCGCTGCCGATGCCTACGTCGTGTACTCGAACATCAAGGTCGGTGCCATCAACTCGACCTTCAGTGCCTAGATGGGTGCGAGGATGACTGCGTGGGGAGGAGGAGGGGGAGGAGGGGGGATGTGGATAGGATTGCTTGGATCAAAATTGCGCCCCTTCGCTCACTACTGATGATTTGGAAGATGGAGGAAAGTGCTTCGGATGGCTTACCTTTCGTGTACTTAACTTGGGGAACGAAATTTCACGAGGAATGAGAGACTATCGTTTGGCTAGAAAAAGATTGTTGTTCGCATTGTGATGAATACAGTTGCTAACACTACGCTGGCGAATACTTCAAATCGTCATGACTCTCAGTTTGTAGGCTCTATCAATTGCTCAATGGTATGCGTCACTGCCGGGTGGGGTAGAGCAGTGCTGTTGCTCAGCCGACTCTGCATGATCAATCTCTTGGCCAGCCTCATTTGACCGGACCGGCGACCAGCCGTAAAAACTGCCTGCGCCAGAGCAGTTTGAAGAATCGCCCTCTTCCGGATCCGCATTCTGATCAGGGTCGACCTGTTGCGCCTCTGCTTCTTGGACCTATGTCTACTGGGACCTTGGCCGTTGGGGTTCTGTTCGCCGGGGTCCCGATTGCTGCGCCTGCGTGTGCTCGGTTTTCCCTTCCTGGCTCTCTTCTTGCTGGGCCGACTTTCTCCGCTTGCACAAACCATCCAGGTCAGGATCATCTTGACCAGATAATGGTGTCATCTTTGCTCCCTGGCCCTGGTTTCCTGGGACACGTTTCTGGTCGGGTATCACGCTTCCGCGCTCTCCCCTGGCGCCTATCTTGAGCGATTTGAGCATCTCAGCGAGCTCCTTGATCTTCGCTTCTCTCTCGGGATCTTCGCCATCACGCTCGTCACCGTCATCGTCCGTGCCGCGGTCGGCGCCGCCCCTCAGAGTCGGCGACGCGCGCGGAGTTTGCTGTCTGAGCCAATTATCCTTCCCCCACTTCAGCTGCCATTGGAGGCCAACCCTGCCAACTATGTAGGTCAAGAAGGTAACCATCGTCTGGCTCTCAAAGCTTACTGGGTCTTCATCCTGGGCTGGTCCTGGTTGCTGGGCGTCCGAATGCGTGGAAAACGGTTCCAGATCCTCGGGTTCTTGAGTCTCTGTTCGATGTCTTCTTTCACGTACAGCCGCAATTCGGCACGCCCGTGCTGTTCTCCCCGTCGCCGTAGCCGTCGGCGACAAGCTGTACAGGTCTTCCAGGTCAGACTCGTCAGATTTACAGTCCGGCTGAGCCGTTTTGGGGTCCTGAGATCGTCGTGTCACCGGCTGCGGGTGGCATCCTGAGGTACCTGGGATGTCGTGCTGGAAACTCGCTCTCTCTATGTCAATGTTGTCTCTCAGGAGCTGATGGGAGACCTTCTCAAGCTGCGCTTGTAGCTCTTCTGCATAGCATTGTGCCATTGTCTTCTTGTCTCCATTTTCCATGTTGCTTTCGCCTCCATCTGTATCGTTTCCGTTCGAACCATCATCAGCGCCACCCCTCAGACTTGGCCAAGCGGGTGGAGATGAACCATCAATACGAATGCGAGGGTCAACCTCAACCCCGGAATCCCATCTGGGGCATCGGCAGTCCGAACTATTGTACTCCATCGGGACTTTATCAGCTTCGTTGTCCCGTAGATAGCTCTCCAACATGCACGGCCTCATCCATTCTTGTATTCCAGGTCCAGGTTCAACTGACTGCGCCCTTGAGCGGCCGATGAGGACTTTTCCGAGCTCGATATCGCGATGGACGAGAGGGAGTGACGGGAGCAGTGGCGCGAAGGGCTGCGCGTAGATTTGCTGCGCGCAACCCTGGTTGCCGTAGGCGGCCTTGGTCTCGTGGAGGAAACACGTCTCGTAGCGCGACGACCTGCCGCCAGGCTGGTACCTCGGACCGGCCAAGTCTTTTGGAGCGTCGGTGACCCAGAGTGTGATGCCGCCTTCGCCATTGTTGTGTGATTGCTGATGATTGTATTGGCGAGTCTGGCTCCAGGTTGCTAATCTGGCTCGTGATAATCTTGCGTCCTGCATGATGAGCGGGTGGAAGATGCGGACTGTGTAGCGACGAGAGTGACGGGCGTCTTGGTACAGGTATGAAGATCCAAAATAACGATGGTATCTGTATATTGCGGTAGCTGTTGCTGCGCGATGGTGGTTGATGAGAATGGAGAGGTATGAAGGTGCGCCGATAGCTCGAGCGTAGAGATGCGAGCCGTCGCCGTGGAGCCTTCCAAATCCGCACTTCCCAAACACCATCAGACGCAAGACACAACTCGCACCGCACGACTCGCCTTTTGTCTCCCATGAGAAACACAGCACACAATGGCCACCGCAGAGACACGACCATTCCCGCACAAAGCACGCTTCCAGACACAATGTCTTTGTCCCGCCACCTCTCCAGATGGGCTAAATCCCCTTGACTGAAAGATTTCCGAACCAGCAGTGAGTGTTTCCGCCTTTCCAGCCAGAGTTCAATCCACCCTGACATTCTATCGCCTTCGCACTCACCGCAGCAGCTCCCCCAGACCTGGCGTCCTCCGCGGCCCGAAGCGCCATTCCGCCCACGCCGCCGCGCCCTCGCCAACAGCTTTTCCACCTTCCACGAGAACAATGACGACCACGACACAACAGCTGCGACACGAGCCGCACTACTCAACAGCGCCCTGCAGCCAGCAGCGAACCCCTCCTGCCCCATCCGCATCAACACCTCCCCGCCACCCTCCCTCGCAACCACACATTCCGCCCCCACCACATCAGAAAGCGGCTCCGCGCCCACAACACCTGCTCCCTCGTCGGGCATTCGCTACCGGCTTCGATGCCGTGCCGCAGCCGTCCACGCCCTCGGCCCTTGGGCCGAGACCTCCCGTAGCGAGCAGCTCTCCCGCGCCCCGCTCGTTGCGCTGGATGACGAGTGGGCGATACGTTGCTGAATCAGGCTATGGAGGTAGTGATAGACTGGGCAAGGCGGATGGTGAACTCTCAGAGGCGATGAGACGTAGGCTCGTTTCGCTCTGTGGTTTCGCTTTGGAATCTCATAAAAGTGCGCTTGGTCGATGGTGTCTATTGTCTGTACCTGTCAAAACTCTTATTCTCTTCAGTCTTATCTCAGCCAGGTTTTGCTGTGACGTGAATCTTGTAGGCACGCAGGCCCAATATCGATAATCCGGAAGGGCCAATCTTCGGCTCAATGATGTTTCTTTACTTTCCCGAGACAAGGCTGTTCTCCATCATTTGAGCAAGAGCGGATACCGAGCTTCTGGGAGATTCCCGCAACTTACTTACATTGTCCACATTTTTGAGCATTGCGAGCAACGTTAGACTCGCACCCTCAGGATCATTGTCTTGAAACACGCCGATTGTACCTCATGAGGCAACATTTAAAATTCCTGAAGCTCATGCAGCTTTTTCTTATCCCTCTTATCGACTTCTCCATCTTTGTAAGTAGAGAGCGTTTCTAGAATTTCTCGGGGAATAATTCTTTCCAGTGCATATTCAAGAAGAGTCCGTTCACGATGGCAACAGTCCCCCGAGCTGGCTCGGGCAGAGGCCCCGCCATCCGTTTACTTCAGCGGCGGAACCATGAGCTGTCAGAGATGTCTTCGGCCTCATCTACTGGTTCGTCGTCCCTATCGGCAGCACCATCTTTCTATTCTTCGCCTTATACGTGTACGCAAACATCCGCTACTGGCACGACGACCAGATAGACGGACCCTCGTGAAAACCGGTCGTGCTGCTGTATCGATATTGGACGCACCGACTACGCAAGTTCTGCAAGCAGAAAGTAGCCAAGGCCATGATTTTGGCCAACCGGGCGGGTAATACTGTCAGGGGCCGCAAACCTCCCATCGTCCGCCGGCGCGTGCTTATTCGCGCGCAGGAGACTGTCCGGCGTCCTTTTAGGGCCCATATTCCGTCTTTTCGTTCAGCTGACTATGAATTGGAGTACGACAAGAAGGGTGAGATGATCCGTCTGGCGTAGCTGCAGAGGATTGAGTCTGATGACCCAAGACTTGCTCTAGTTCAAACCCGCGAGACGATCACGTCCGAAACTTCTTTCTCCTCGCAGGCAGAGACGGTGGTAGCGTTTCAAGAGCCTGGCGAGGATTCCGGAGTTACGGAAGTGGGGGAATCGGAGAGCTAGCTCTCGTATTGCCCTGAGATACGTGGTTGGGATGAAGGTGTTGAGTTTGAGTACATGTCTTTTGTCTACTCATGATAGTTATGTGTATGGAGGCCTGCTCTTTTGCTGTTTGGCTTCACGCATCGAAATGGGTTCACCTCAAAATAAACCCTCTTCCGAATGAGAAGTCTGCAATGTGACCATCATTCATCACTTCTGTCTTCAGTGTCAGGCTATGACAAGTATGCCTGATTGTCAGTGATGTCTGACCTTTTGGCAAGGCGGATCGAATATCGGATTCGAGCACCTCTCGGGACAGAAAAAAAGCACGCAGACGTAAATACTGCACTTCAAGGCCCTTGACAGAAATCACAGACAAGCTATTACTGTCTCGGACATCTGTAGTTGCATTATTTGAAGTGCTGTGGCTTTTTAGCAACCGCAGTGTCTCAGAAATAGCTGCCGATGCGTGGTGTCATAAATCACTTTGCTGTAGAATACAAAAGCCGCTGTATGGCCAAGTGACCAGCCCCACAGATATACACTGCTGAATTCTTTCGTGATGCTTCCGCTTGTATATACTTACTCTGTTCTTGCTCACTGTGTCCGATGAAATTGTTTCTTCTCTTTCCTTGGTAGCGCTCGCAGAAACTTGTCAGCAAGAACTTCATGTCACCTGCGAACCCACCAAACTTCGCCACTGACCTCGCTGAGCACCATCACCAAGCATCGTGAGATGCATATAGAATCGGGAAGGTAATGGGTGGACGCAGCTTCCGCATCCTTGTTAACATACGCTCTTCTCATCACTTCGAAGCAGGACTTCGAGTATAACTTGAGAAATCGTATATTGTGCACAGGACGGACGAAATGCCTTCCAACATCTACGACGCCGATATCTGGGGATCGTCTCCAAAGCCCGCCCTCATGGATCGGAGTCGCTCGGACGCATCTCCCCCGTGCCGTTCTCCTTCCTCGATGGTTACGGCGACGCCCAGCCCGGGGCATGTCACCCGCAAGCGTGCGAACACGCTGGCTGAACTTCATGGAGATATCCGCCCGCGTCCGGAAGGCCTCTCCCACGAGCAATGGCACCAGGAGCACCCCACACCACCCACCACCGCCGCCGCAGCCAACACCACCCGCCCAGAAGCGTCGACGCGGCCGAGTGCCCAACCTCGCGCCCACATCCCCAAGCCCGGACGGGCATCCTCTCTGCGCCGCCGCCCCGGCGTCGCAGCCCTCCGCCCGGCGCCGCACAGCTCCGCCGACAACGACGCCGCCGGGGATGCCGTTGCGGACGCGGCCGGATGCGGAGAGGAGGCCGAATGTGGTTGCGCCAAGGCCGGTGAGGAGGGCGGTGGGGGTGTTGAGGGAGAGGGGGGGGGAGTGGTGCGGGTTGTTTTGATGGATGGATGATGGATGGATTGGGTGTGCTGGGAGGGAGGTTATGCGGGATGTGCGGCTGTGGGGGCGATGGGGTTGTGGATGATGGTCTTCTTGATGACATGGTGCAGCTTCAGGTTTGTGAATGATTATGTTGCTCATTTTCTGGTTTGCTCACTGTATGGATCGGGAGCTGAAGCCGTCATCCGTACGCAGAACTACTCGAACGATCCACTTGCCATCATGAGGATGAGTGCCTCAACTGCTAATTTGTTGTGCATTGACTGACCACTGCCCTACCCCATGATATCAGCTCCTCCATCATGTTTCGTTTACATGGGCTCAAGTTCAACGCCCCGCCCCATGTCAACCATCCATCCTGCCCCTACATCATCCAGAACATCATCTACCCACATGTCACCCCCTACCAGCTCTCTGGAGATTTCCTCTCGGTCACCCCACCTCTTCCACACCGCAGAGCCATGGTGAAGTATCCCGTCCGGGAAAGAGTCGAAGTTGCGAACCTCAATGCTGTGCGCATCGTCGAATTTCCATCCATCAATATCATAGCCTCCAAACCGAGGAGGGTAACGACGATCGAGCCTGCAGAGACAACCATCAATGGTATGGGTGTACCGCATGCGGTGGTGATGAGCAGCAAGGCCCATGATTAGGTGTCCGATCTTGACGCCATCCTCGCACGTCAGAATCTGTGAACAAAGGTCATTCTCCAGGACATGAGAATCGTCGGCCTTGAAGTATAACCTGATCCTCGTGACCGGCGGGAAGCATAGAAACATGTTGCGGAAGATAGGCGGGACGAGATCGGCAGCAGTCCACGGCTGGAAGTCGTCGGCAAAGACAGGATGCTCGTCGACCCAGCCCATCAGTTCGCTCGAGATCCGCTCGATGGTAGACTTGTGCTCGGCCAAGTCGCTGGTCTCGAGGTACGTGAGAGCAGTCGTGTCGTGGTTCCAGAAGCCGGTGTCTCTGGCCTTCTCGATGTCGCCGACCATGGAATTACCGCCGTAAGGGTAGCACAGGTCGTTTTGGTAGATATAGATGCCGTCGTGGTAGCGGTAATATTCATGTTTGAAGTTTGAATCCGCAAGTTTCGACAATACGAGGACTTGATCTAAGACGGGATTGAACTGAATGGTGTCCCGATCGACGTAGAGGCATTGGCCTAGGCGATCGCCGGTGTAGATGGTAGGAATGTGTCCATACCCTTCACCGTCTTCGAGAGGAAAATCGTCTATTTCGGCGAAGAGGCACTCGTCACGCTCCGGCGCGGTGTGGAAGATCCGGCGAGGAATCGAGAGGCTGCCCATGACAGACCTCCTCCAGTGAGTGTTGACCGCCGCGCACGCTGCAATATCGCGAACGGCGGCGATGCGCGAACGATGGACGTCAAGAAGAGCTTCGATGATGACGTCGCGAAGCTCGGAAACTCCAAGGGCTCGCTGTGCAGCGGATGAATGGTGGTTTTTCGGCGGACTGCTGTCTGCCAGATCTTCTGAGTCCATCGAACGGACCATCGAGGGCGGACTGTAGGCAAAGGCAGGGTCGGTTGTCTGCTGCGTCGGCGTATCGGCCTGGGAGAAACCGTTGGCGGCCATGGCGGCGAGTTCGCGCTCGCTAGCAACATCCATTATGGAGCGTCCGACCACCAGGGCGCCTTGCTGGGAGGAGAAAGTCGAAGAGGCGCAAAGGGAAGCCAGCGGGGGGGTGCTGTTCAGGGTCCCGCGGGCCCGCCTCGCCTGCTGCCCGGCTTCCACACCCAAAAACTCCCTCCCGCGCCGCTCCCTCTCTCTTCGCCAGCTCCTCCACCTTGCTAGCTTTGCTGTGCTGGCATCGCCGTCTCGCCACGCTCTCGGGCGCTTTACCCTACTATGCTCTCTTGACAGCAGCCGGAATCCACCGCCATTATCCGCTACCATCCTTCGCTTCCAAGATGTTGGACTTCAAGATCTTCGTGCGTCACTTCACCCTGCCCGCTCGCCGCACTACTGACCCTATTCGCAGCGCAAGAGAGATGGCCTTGGCTTCAAGTCCGACGCGGAGTTCACGATCGCCGTCATTGTGGGCGCCGTGGTCGTTGGAGGCCTCTTCGTCGCCCTGCTGGGCTGGCTTATCTGGAGGGGTATTCGCGAGTTCAAGTACAAGGAGGACATTGACCCCAACAATAACGTCAACCTGGCCGAGTACGGTCGTAGCCGCAGCGCCAGTCTGAGCGCCTCTCGCAGCGGCAAACGGAGTGCCAACCGCAGCGCAATCAACAGTACCTACGGCCCCCCTCGTCCCGCCAATCGCAGTGCCGCTACCAGCATCTACGGCCCGTCATCTCGCTCTGCCGGCCATAGCCCATGCCCCAACAACGTCCTCAACTCCGAATCCAACACCGGCCCGTCTCTCGACGCTATCAACCGTCAAAACTACAACATGTATGGCCAGCCTGCTGGCATCCTCCGTGTCGACCTCCCCGCCCAGAAGACCGCGGAGGCCAGCCAGGGGATTCAGCGCTACGCGTCCTTTCAGAGCACCAGGAGCGCCCCCGGACAGCAGCAGGGACACCGCCGCATCCACAGCAGGTCGTTGGAGACGCTCTGAGCTGATCTTATTGGGCTCTTTTTTACCAGCGGGCATACGTCCGCGTGCGGATGACTTCTTCAACTCCCCACGGGGTTCACCTTCATGAGACAGCAGTTCATAGATAGCAGCTTCCACAAGCAGACATGAGGCAGAATATCTGAGTGCAAAGGGATGAATCAATCCCCACATGACCCTCTTGGTTTGTGAACACACGTGAAAGGTGGTGCAAGCTTGCACAATTGCCTTGCCCCATGCCTATTGTGCTACATAGCCACCCCGTTTCTCCCCCCATAAGTACTCCTGAATCTTTGTTTCCTCTGCCTCCAAGCCGAAAGCTCTTCAACTCCGCTGAATTGCCCCTCGTCAATCCAGTAAACGAGGCACCTCCGCATGTCCCGCGCACCCCTTGACGCAGAAGCTCCTCTCTAGTATGCGCAAACTTCCATAAATCGGCTCAAGGAATAGTATCTGATCATTCTCGCAGCCAGTATTCACAATGCAGCTCACCTCGGTCTGCCTCTACCTCCTCACCTCCCTTCTCGGCATCCTCCTTGGTTTCACCATCTTCGACTTCTCCCATAAGCGCGTCACGCGCATTCGCCGCCTCTCCGACGTCTCCGCCTCCATGGAGCTCCCGCCTTACCCTGCTAAGCTGGCTGAGAAGCCTCTCCCGGTCCCGCCTGCGGAGAAGAACTCGGACAACATGTAAATTGCCAGCAAGGGCTGGGCTGGGTGGGAATTAGGCTTGGTTTTCAGCAGTAGTCCACAGGCAGCTCGCAGCACGCCCACGAAATGCAAACCCACACATCAAACCTCGACCCTAACAAATCCACCCCACGACGCGACCGCGCATGCCCGCAAACATGTCTCCGCCGCCCTGCCTTCTTCAAACCCCCCTCCATCCCCATCTCCGCACCATCAACAACCCTCCACCATCCCACCACCACACCACCACAAACAACCCCAAACGGTCCGCTCCGCACCTCCCCTCCCGCCCCTCCCACCTCACCTGACTAACCTCCCGCGCAGCCCCCACAGAAACAATGCGCCCCAACACCACCATCGCCACCGCCTTCCTCGCCTTCACCGTCCTCCTCGCCCCCCTCACCTTCTGCCTCTGCCGCTGCTACTGGCGCCGCCGCACCGCCTGCACCTACGCGCGCGTCGTCGGCGGCGGAGGCGTCGAGCTGGTGGCCGTGCGGAGCAGCAAGGCAAACCACAAAAACAACAACAACCAGTCCGAGCACGGCGGCAGCGGCCAGAGTGCGGTGGGCAGGTGGTTGGAGCGCGTCGCAAAGGGCTCGGCGGCGGGGAGCGGGACGGCGAAGACGGCGGTCTGAGGAAGGGTGCGCGCGCGCTGGATGGCTGGGGAGGCGGAGGGAGGGGGTTGATGATGTGGACGCACGCTGGTTGATGGGAGGGCGGGCATAGTCGGAGGGGCTTTTTTGCGGATCGGGGGGCGGTTGGGTGTCTTGGTTCCTGGGGCGGATTTGGCTTGGGAGGCTGGGACGGGCTGTTTCGAATGCGATTCTTGATGGGCTCGATGTATGCTGGACTGGTGATCTGGACGTGTGCAAACCATGGGCGTTTGGACGAGGACCTCCAAGAGCAAGGCGGGAATCGACATGGGGCGCTGCGGACACTGCTCTCATCCACGCGGACATGCGCCGCCCGCTGCGCTTCTAGATGTACTCACCTATGCTGTAGACATCACAATCTCAGATGGATGAGAATGCCTTGTAATATGCTCAATGTGTGTATTGTCTGCTACATCCCTTCAGCAAGAAAGCCAGTTTTGTCCACCCATGTCATAAAAGAGCGAGGAAAAGAAAGCAAATCCGCGCGAGAAATCCGTAAAAGTGCAGCTTAAACCCCACTCACACCCCACTCAAGCTATAGCCATCCTTAACTTGAAAAGTCCGCTTTTGCTCTCTGAAGATGCCATTTGTCCGTGCCGCATGTTCATAACCGTATTGCTCAATTCATCTTCGGAGCCCCGAAAAGCTCTCTCGCCCACATGATCTCGTCAACAAAAGAACTCTGCATCATTGGTCAGCCGGCTTTTTATTGGGAAGGGGGGCTCTTGCTGACCGTGTAACCCATGTTATTCGAACGTAGCGAAGTAGCAATCCTCTTGTTCGTGCCATTGCGTTCGTCCTTGTTATCATGCTTGCTGTTGTCTGCATCCTTTGCACCCTCCTTGGTTTTGTCGTCCCCACCCTTGTGGATGTGACTGCTCACTGGCTGGGGCTCCGTCCTGAAGAGAGAGACATCCTCCGGGACGACCTTCGCCGAGTAGTCAGCGTCATCTTCAATCTCGTTGGAGTCACCATCTCCACACCAATTGTCATCCTCGTCATCCTCCTCATCCTCTCCGTCTCCGTCCTCGTCCTCATCTTGCACCATGAGTGGCGAATGGTATGTCATGTCTCCATTGAACGGAATGTCCTGCGAACCATAGCCAGCGGAGGGGCTGCGAACTTCCTGGGAGCTCTGGTGGGACTGGGAATGCAGATTGAAATATGGAGCATCACTACGCTGGGAGGCGAAACCGCTCTCAGACGTGGGACCGTACGGAGGGCTGTCCTCGAACTGATAAGGCGGAGCGTAGGTTGGAGAAGGTCCCAGCGGGCCATTGGGAGGGCGGAAGATGGGGAGAGGGAGTTGTCCGCTCGCAACACTTGACACGGTCGAACCACTGGACACAGTGATGGGAGTCCTGTTGCTTCCCATTCCATCAGGCTCAGCCGGGATGTTAGGGGGCAAGAAGGAGATCGGGCGGAAAGTTCCCGCCTCACGCTGATCCTGCCTTTGCATAGCAGCAGTGATGTCCGGGGGAGGGTCGTTGTACGCCGAGTCCGCAGAGAGTCTCTGCAGGGCACGCGCGGCAGACTCGCGCTGCAGACGTTCGTGCAGGCCCGAAATGTCATCCCGCGCCTCCTGTTCGTCATGGCCGACGCCATGCTGACGTCTGTTAGCATAGCCCATCATCAACTGGACCAAGATGAAGGATCGTGTGCTTACGAGCATTGCCGACTGGGTGGCGAAGCCGTGCGTGCGCATCTTTGCGGCGCTGCGCGTCGGACGGATAGGACCAGACGCACGACCCGGCTGGACAGGTGCACCTCCGCGCGCAGCGGCGGTCTCTCGGTTGCGCTTCTGTGCATCATTCATGCGCTTCTGTGCATCATTCATGCGCTTGCGAGCTTCGAGCGCCTTCAGAGGAGCTCCCCGCTTCGACTTCTTCGGTGGCATCTTGTCGGTGACAGTAGATTCTGGTTAGCCAACGCGTCCATGTCGCAAATTCACTCGTTTCAGGAGAACGGGAATGAGTACACCAGTTGATCGAGGTTGTCAGAGGGCAAGTCCAGACGTTGAGCTCGCTGAGACGGAGGGAAAGGGGGGGGGGGGGAGCTGGGGAGTTCAACGGTTGCGATGCCTGCGTACTCACCTGAGATGTATTTCAGAGGCTTCAGTGAGAGAGGCACTTGCAGTCATGTGTGAACTTCAGCGAGTGCGGGTGGCAAGAGGAGATTGTGGACTGTGAGGGTAAGTGACAGCTCAAAGCAAGGCGCGGAAGGGTAAACGCATACCGGTGAGATGCGTGCATCGGTGGTGTCAGAGACCCAGAGGTAGCCTGTAATGCAGCACTGCACGAGGGACTACACGAGGAGAGAAGAGAAGAGAAGATGTGGAATGAAAGTGTTGGGTTGAGCAGCGAGAGAAAGTGAAGATGCCCGCGCTGTGGACCCTGACGTCACTGCCGCCTGACAGCGTTCCCGCGTCGGAGAATTCGGCAGGAGAGGAGACAGTCGGCAGGAAGGAGCTGCCGTGTGCCCACGATGGATGCGACACTGCGGTCCAAGTCACTCGGCGCGGAGGGGCAGCGCTGGTCTTGGGCTTGATCTCGCGCTCCTTGGGAGTCGATACCCTGGAGAAAAAGAAAGAGTGCGGTTGGCGATCGCCCTCGCGCTGGACAGTCGAACAGCAAGATGGTTTGCTGGACAATCTAAACGGATCACCCCAACTTCCGCAGGTAGCGCTGCAGGTACGAAGCATAAGGTGGGGCGGAGGTGCCACGGAAGACTTGAGCGGCAGCCTTGGAGAGACGTGCAATTTTGTCCAGGATGGTGAGAGCTCGCACAAGGATTATCGCGCACGACAGTATCTTCGCGGCCGCCAAGTGCTTCGTCAAAGCAGTGCTGTCTCGGTGCGGATCCGCAGGTCTGTTCATTCTGCTCCGCCCATTGGTAGGGGACGCACGCTCTGGACAAGTATTGAGCAGCTCCTCGAGGACACGCATCATCGCGAAAGCCAATGCTGCCAACGTAGTTCCGCAAGACGTAACACTTGGCGCATGCAGGGGATAGCTACGGCTCGGGTGGCATCTGCAGATGCAAGCGTAGATTTGCATTAACTTGACGCTCAGGGAAGATTCAGGCCCCTCTGTAGCTCAAGCAAGATCCATAGATCCAACTACGAAGGACCGCGGACCTTCGGCGGGCTCTCACCCCTGGGCCCTGCTCATGGCGGCCGAGCCAGTCAGCGTCGCAGGCCCATCGCCACCCAGCGCTGGCATCCCACGGGGGCCGCTGACGCTCGCCGCCTCACCAGTAGCAGAGGCAGACTCGGCAGAAGAAGCATCTCAGACACACGCAAAGGAATCTTGCGCTGCTCTAAATTCTAAGGCGGGGAGGGAAACGACTTCATCAGCGCGTTGTCACTAGCGAAGCGCATACTAGCAAGCTGCAAAGGCTCGTGGGCCTGAAGAAGCATGCGGCCGCTGCGACCGCCATCGTCGCCGGCCACCATGACACTCCGCTCAGGCGCGGGGCGCAAAATCGTGGTACCTGAACGCCCGCAACGCGCGGTGGGGCGGACGCGTGTCAATGCAGCGGATGCCGCCCATGTCTGAGATCTCGATCGCTGCAGTAGGGATTCCAGCGCGGTTTAGACAGTTGACTGAATTGCCCATGTCTCGCGAAGCCGCAAAGGGCCAAAAGACCTCGTCCTCTGCAGATGCACGCGTGCTACGGCAGCCAGAGAGGCAAGGCTGACCCTCCGTCACGCAGCCAGGCCTGGACGCGCGTCACTCCAGCGTAAGAACACACGTCTGCGATGCTGGTGAGCTTTTGAGGGACCTGGAACGGGGAATGGGTATGCGGCAGAGGCCAGCCCAGCCAGCGCGGGGGCGGGGCGGCCACGCCGTCCACCATGCCAGAGCTACGTAGCTGAAGAGCCTGAAATTGGCGAAGTGCCCGCTGCGGCACCGCTGAATCACAGAGCTCTTCTTGCATCGCAGAGAGCGTGCTCTGCGCAGTCTGTAAGCTTACTCGTGATCGATGCTACCGCTGGGGCATGCTTGCCCGCGACGAGCCAGCCCTTGGAGCAGAGCCCCATCGGCGTCCGCGTTCTTTGTCTCGAGCTGAGGAGGATGACCCGACGCGCAACAAAGACACTGCAGTGACTACGCATGCAGGACGGGCAGACACACAGACCGCAGTGGAGAGCGCGCGGCCTCGGCGGGAAGATCTGGCGTCGGGTCTGGCGGGCAAGACTGTGACAGCGCGTCCGGCCACGCTCGCCAGCGAAGCCGCCGCCGTCGCCCAGCCGTTCCAGCCGAGCAGCGTCATCGCTGCGGTTGAGCGGACTGGAGGCACAAGACACTGCAAGACAGCATGGCCAGCAGCCGCGACTCACTGGAGATCCGCGGGGCGGTGGCGGCATGGCGCAAAGCCAAAGGCAGCGGGGCGCAAGACCCAAAGGACTTCGCGACGAGTGCTCTGGGCAACACCATCACCAGCCGGGCGCCTCTGTCAGCGCAACTCTTCCTCAAAGCCCGGCGCATGGCCGGACGTTCAACGAAAAGTGAGGGCGGGGAGCGCCGCGGCAGTGCAAGGCGGCTTCCCCTGTTTCCAAAAAAAAAAGAAAGACACGGAGAGATGCATGTCAATCTTGGCCCTAAGCCAAATGTTTTACAGTATTGATATCGTGGACCTCCGCCAAATTAAGTCACTGCGACGGGGGATGACTCGTACGAGATGGTGACAGGATTGGGAGGGTAGGCTTTTATACCCTCCTCGCCCTCGCCCTCGCTTAGGCTGGCGGTCGGCCCGAGAGCGAGCCCGGCTGCTGTCTGTCAGCCGCGGAGGCAGCGATGGGGGCACAGGGGGTCGGCGGGCATGGCTGGCGCGGCCCAGGGCTCTTCCTCGGAGATCTGCGCATGGCATAACTTAGCATGTTTGTGCGGGGAAGTCCCCTGTTTCCAAACATTACAGGCCAAATAAGGTAGAACAGCTAAGACCTGTACAAGTAGAGGAACGAAGAAGAAGAAGACGAGTTGGGGCAGGTCAAGGGCGGGCGAGCCTTTATGCTGCCCGGGGCGCGCGCTGTTGCGCCACTTCACGCGCGGCTGCAGTCACCTTGAGGGCGCGACTTCCCTGCGCGCAAGATTCGCACTAGCGTGGGCTCTGCCGTGACAGACGCCTTTGCCAGATGGTCAAGCCAACGCTGTGATGACGTACTTCAGCTCACTGCCGCAGCGCACCAGGCACTCAGTGGCACTTTGGATGAAGCATTGCGGCGGCGGCAAAGGACTACTACCTTATTTCTCCACGCGCACCACCACCATTCGGCGCAAACCCCAAAATGATCATGCATAGAGCACATTCGGACCATGGGACTTGAAGGAAATTGGAACAACAGCAAGCAGGCCGACAGAAAAAGGTGCAGCATTGCGTGCAAGCCGCCTGCATTTGCGATGACCCGGGTGATAACACACTTCCACAAACCTTCACAGACAACACTGTCCACAGAGGACAAATCCGAGTGCAACTCGAATAAATTGCGTCCTCCCTCCCTCCAGCTCCCCGAGCCCGCAGTCACGCCACCCGCCGCTGCAGAGACCCTCGACGAAACCCCACACTCCTCCCCGAATCCCTTCCCGCCGAGACCTGCCTCACGCTCTGCTCTCCATCCTTCACGTGCGCCGTGCCCTCCTCCCTCACCGCGCCTCAACCCTCTCAGCCGCGCCAGAGTCCCCCCTCCCCAGCTCCGCCGCCTCCAGATCATCCAGGATCCGCGCCGTACCCGGGCTGCGCTGCGGGTCCAGCTCCTTCGAAACGGCGGTCTGGGCGCGTGTGTTCTGCTGCGGGACGTGTCCATCGCAGGCGGCAGCGTGCTGGGTGTGCGCGTCAGTCAGTGGGGCGCGCGGAGGGGGTGAGGGGAAGGACGAACGCGGCGGCAGCAGCAGACGCGGGCGAGGAGGTTGTAGGGGCCGACGAAGGGGATGCAGAGGACGGTCGCGCAGTAGCCGAAGAAGCAGACGAGGTAGAGGAAGGTGACGCTTGAGGCGTCGATGCAGGTGGTAAGACAGCGCATTGTTACGATTGGCACGGGAGCGGTTCAAGAGCGGGTGCGGACGGGCGGCGCGTGAGGGTGCGGTAAGCCGCTGGAGATGGTCAGGGCGTGGCGGAGCGTGTCGCGAGCGCGGAGGATGCGTGAGCGGCTGCGGCGCGGTGGTTGGTGGTGGTCCGGGGTGTTGGCTCGCGACGAGTGCGGAGAGGAGCGCGAGCGGAGAGCAGGTTGTAGGACGGTGCAGATTTTGCGATGCTGGTGAGAGCAGGAGACGGATGCGTTCACCCGGCGTCAAGGAGATACGTATGACCAGATACTCTTTCGAAATAACTCGATTGGAGAGCTTTCACTGAGTGCGAACCCTGCTCGTGGCTGTGATTCCGCATTGCTTCCGAGCTGGTCACCCAGGAAGCATGCCAAAGCGCTTGGAGTAGCAGTTTGCGGTTTTCCATGGACAGTCGGCGGCTCCAAATCCCTAAAAAAGTTTCAGAATGTTTCTTTGGGAGCGTCATTCCCATTCTTCGTTGCAAAAGAGTCTCGGCAGATATCAATGGATACTGTTTCTCTTCTGCTTTTGGGATTGCCGCGAAGCGGTTTTCAGCTTTTCTTCGACAAAGGCAGGATGGCGACGGTCCATACAGACATGGAAGCTAGGCTTGACGCCGTAATAGAGTCAAGGAAAGCTAGGTGGGGTCCAGAGGATGGACGGAAATTGAGTATATAGACTTGACAATGGAGATGGTCTGCGTTGCAGCGAGGTCTGCTGAGGCCCAAGACTGGACCGCCCGACCGAGCCCGCAGGTCTTCTGACAGGGATACTTTGGAACATGAGAAGTAGGAGGTAAAGCTTCGTGCCGAGCAATCATCACGGAATTGTTCAGAGATGAACAAAGATGAAAGAGCAGATATATGACAATGGGAACACAATGCAGACGACGCAAAGAGGCAGCGCATGTAGCTGGCGACATTCTGCGCAAAACTGAAACCTCCTGGGACACAGGACCGCAAGCTGAATTTCTCCCTGAACGGTATCTAGCTGCGCCTGGCCAATGGAAGGCAACGTAACGTACCTTGCGCACAGATGAACTCTCCGGCATAGAAGAAGCTGTACAGACGCAATCGTAGAAATGTTCGCCATGAACGCATGGCCAATAAAGCTTACTTCATTATCTACTCCTTTCTTGACGACATCCGTGATACTCCTAAGACATTCCTCCCCAATTGGTAATACAAACATGAATACGAGCGCGCACTCCCTGCGCGTCTTCTCCGTCCGCGCTCTCGTGTCACGGACATAGAAGCACCCAGCCCTGCCGACCATCGGCGCGGCGCGCAGTATGCTGTACTCCTTGTGATTCACGGCGCGCATGCCCGTGGCGGAGGTGCCTGCGCGTTTTGTTTTTCGATTTTTGAACCTTTTCCTCCGGTGCGCGTGGCCGTCTTTCAGGATCTCACGCGTCGCCGAGTCCGGCCTTGGCGCGCAGGTTCTCGTTGACCTTCTTGACGTGCCTCTTGCGGAGGGAGACGATGACGATGGCCATGATGATCAGGCCGATGAAGCCGCAGACCATGGCCATGAAGATGTCCCTGTCGGAAAGCATTGTTGCGGATGGAACGGGTTCGTTGCGGGTGGTTCTCGTGATTAGATGACGGAAAGCGGTGTTCGGCGTCGAAAAGGAGTGTCGTTGGATCTGGGTTGGCGCGTTAGTGCTTGGTGCGCGTGCGGCGTGGATGTTCCCTGCGCTTACGAATTTGGCGTTGGTTGGTGGCCGTTTGAAACGAGTGGCAGCAAAATGGCTGTTGCAGGCAGCGGGCGGCGGGGAAGAACAGCGGAAACGGTAGCGCAGGGAACGGCAGGCAGAGTGCTGAGGATGCGTAAAAGCGAGAGAAAAAGAGCGGCAGTGCCGTCGCTTTAAGAGCCGGGGTGGCCAAATTATCCAGAGCTTCTTATCTCTGGCGGCGCTGCCGGAAACGGCCTCGCGCACCGACACTCTCTCGCGCTCCTCCGCAAAAACCCAAGGCGGCGCGACTCGCTTACTTCGCCGCGGTGCGCGACTCGCTTGGCGCCGGTTTCGATTCAGCCCGTATCCTCGTATTCATTTCGCAGCCCAAGCAGCGCCCGCCACGCCCCGCGCCTCCGGGAACGCTCTTCTGCAGCAGCGGAGGCGGTATCAGCTTAGCGAGAGTAGGGCGCGATCCTTTGTATTGGATGTGGCGCTGCAAAGCGTGCCCGTTTCAACGTGCAACGATGGGGCCCGGCGGTTTCATTGGCCGGTGGGCTGCCTGGCGTGATGTGCCGCGTCCAGAAACAAGGCGTCGTAAGGCTGAGCGAACGGGCCGACTGACCCATGGCTGGGCCGTACCGAAGATATTGGTGCTGTGGAGTAACTGATTCGGGCAGGAGCAAGGAATGGGCCGTTGTGGGCTAGCGCATGTCTATCTGCGACTACTGTCTTAGCCGCCAGCTGTATATCTCGCCCCCACCTCCGCTGCCGTGCGGAAATTCTTCAGCATCTCCAAATCTCAATATTTCCGACAGTTTCCGCAAATCGGCAGAGCGTCATGGATGAAAAACGAGGCAACACCCGAGGAAGCCGAGTGTCAGCAACGAGCCAACGCACTCTCGTGACATCGTGTGTCGAAGGGATGGTGCGTCAGGTTGCGGAGTTGTCGCTAGCGAGGACATGTCTCCCGGCAAGAACAACAGAATGATAATTTGGGCATCGTGCGAGCAGAGAATACGGAAACAGGGACACACAGCTAATCTTACTTTGAACATCTACACAAGGGTCGACAATCCGGAGCCTGGAGAGGAATGATATCCGCAAGAAGTCTCAGAGCCTTTCCATGCTGTCATCAATGGGAAGACGTCCCTTCTGCAATCGAAAGATGACCGTTTCGTCATCGTGTAGACAGACCAGCAATTTGTTGAAGACGCGATCTGGCCACTGATCCCTGAGAACAACATGTGTTAACAAAAGCCTTAATACACGCTCCTACAAGCTAATAAAGGGTGACGGCGCATCAGAAGTAAAGTGAGTGAAATCATTGCCGTGTTCAAGCGCAATAGAAAAATCATCCCTTAGCGCGGTGGCCCAAGCAACGGGGGGCACGGTCAAGCTCACCAAACTTAGATGGATCTAGTTGGCTGAAAGCCGGGTCCTGCTCATACTGTTTGTGACAACGCTGCCTCTTGCGTGCAACACCTAAGTCTCAGTGCTGGTTGTTTCAAGGTGTAGCGGACGCGGAAACGCTCATCGACATCGCAGAGGGTAGGCTGAGTGACGGGCACCGAGAATGCACATGGCGTCTGCGTGGATTTCTGAGACGAGTAACAGCTTCCTGCCCGGAAATTTTTAGTCACGTTCAAAAGCTTGATAATGTAGTAGCGGGGGTGATCTTTCCTTTATCAAAATCTTAACACATCAGTGCCAAACTAAGTACACCTGAGAACCTTCCATCCTGCGAATCCAGAAACTATATGGAAAAACTAGATTTGTCTGCACCGCTTGACGAATCGAGATCTCGGTGCTGTTGGCTTCGGTAGTGTGATGTTTCATAATATGAGGCGTTCCATGCACAAAGCGAATGGGAGGTTGCACACACCTGTTTGGCGCTGTTGCACAGACCGATAGAGGTAATTTACAAAGACGTCACACATGTTAGCATAGTCCACAAGTAGTGAGCGGCAGTTCAGGGTGATGGCATGGTGTTAAAAGATTCTCAGCGTGTAGGTCATCTCACTTTCCCCCGATCACCCGCCCCCACCCTGCACTGAGCGAGAATGAAGATCAGGCGTGGTTGAATTAAATGTTCTGCGTGGACTGAAGTCCGTCATCATTGGGGCAAGGGATAAGAAAGTTACGAAGCCAAGGTCTACTCACATGTAATACGGCCGTTCCACGTTTCGCATTCCATCTTTGGAAGTATATCTGCAGGAATATCTTAGGTTAGCATCGTCCACAAACGGTTGGCGTTATTGCAAAGTATGGTATTGTGTTGATGGCCCCTCAGAATGTAGTAGTAAGGTTTTCTGCTGCATCTACCCCCAATCACCCACCCCACCCTGCATGAAGCGAAGATGAGGATCAGGCATGGTTGCATCAGATTTTCTGCCTTGCTCCGAAGAGCGTCATCATTGGGGTAGTCGAGTAAGAAAAAACAGTGTAGAGCAAAGACACACTTACATGCAATGAACCTGTTCCACTTCTCTCTTCACGGAGAGATCGTTCACCTGCCTGGCACCAGCAGCGAGAATCAGCAAAATTCCTGATAGTGTGTTTGGTAAGGTGAATCGTGTGGGCATCGTGTAGTTTCAGACTGCTTCTTGACGTCATTTCCAACTCAGAACGCCCTTCCCTCGCACCGCCAGCAGCTAACGCCCCACTGATCAGCGCAGAGCGTGATCGGGTTCGCCAGCCGACAACGGAGCTGTAGGTTCATCGAACGCGGTTGATTGAGAAGTATCTAGTTCGGGCATCATTGGGAGTGGATGTGGCTCATTGGTGAGAAGGAAATAGGGGTATGGCACGAACCTGAATAGCAGCACGGCACTGCTCGAAAAATTAGCGAGGTCATTGAAATTTGCTTAAGGGTCCTGGAAGTTGTGTTGGATCCGAGCATAATATCAAGGCTGTCTGGGCAATGTGTCAGTCAGGTTCTTTCGACAGTAGAATTGATGGTGAAGTAATGAGAAAATCGTCCTTTCAGAAGAGCTCTTGGTTATCTCCTCACAGCTCCCCAGCATTGCTGCGGTTGGCTTAGATAACTGTTCTTCGTTTGTTCATCATGGACGAATGGGTATGGCGCCGGCAGAGAAAAAAATTACTGACCTTGATGATTCATTGGCTGGTCATGCAATGACGGCGCAGCACAAGAGTGGGCTGGAGAATTTGCGCAAAGCAAGAGTTGAAAGAGACTTACTTTGGGTCACGATGCGATAGGCAAGCGAGGTGATGTTGTGCTGAGAGCGGGGTGTTGAGGCCTTGTAGTGGTACCCATTTTGTTGGGCAAGCACTAGCAGTTGAACTAAGAAGAAAGTTACTGCAGAGGAGAAGAAGAAGTGGAAGAGGAGTGGCCGCAGTGGGGGGGTATTTATAGGATCACCGGACAGGTTTCCTCAGCGAGAGGTGCACGTGTGCAGGTGCGCGGCCAGGCAGCAGACGAGAAAGGTTGCTACCGCAACGAGACTTTGCTCAAGCCGTGACTGCTCTTTCCGAGCAACTTCCTGTGACTTTGGGCCTGCCGCGCCTCTATCAGCTTCCATGGATGGCAGGCCGGCCACTGTACGCGATATGGCTTGGCGCTTGTCCAGCCGCCGAAGCCACGCAACGGAAGATTGATGGGATTGGCGAGCGGGCTTGCGCGCGTGCACGCGCGGGGCGGCCGCGGCAGCCAAGAGGGGCCTACTCGCGCTTCAGCGGGCTCAAGAGCGGCGGCCCAGCTCCGACTACCAGCTCCCAGCGTGGCGTACCTGTTGACCAATGAAGGCACACTGTGCACCAGGCGCTCGGTTTGCTAGCTATTGCGCGAACTCTGGGGTATTCTGATGACGGACACTGCGACTTTCGCACGGGTCAGCTCGCACTACAGCGTTCTTTGCTGATCCTTCTCGTGACTCGTCAACGCCGCGGCTTCGGCACTTAATGTTTACATCCGTGATAGGGAGGGCTTGCACTTGCAGAGCGCGCAGGGTTTCGGGACGAAGAATAGAGAAATTCAGTTCATTGGCTCGTAAGGAGCGCGGGGGTAGTATTGTGATGAATCATGGGCAACGCCTGTTCTCTTCACCAACTGGGAATTCGTGCACGAACATGGGAGGACTGCCTTTGATTATCTCTGCAGACTTGCGTTAAACTGTCAGATGTGAACCGTTTATAACAAAGCTCAGAAACCACCCAATGTATATCTCGAGACCCAAGAGCTCCCAAGTCCCAACCACCAAAGTCCTGCCGATGTCCTAGCCAGCCAGCGATGCTCATCGCCATCTTGACGAAGCGAGTCTCCGCGGATGCTGCTGTCCTCCCGTTACCATCATCGCCGGCTCCCAAATCTCCTTGTCTCCCGGCACGTTCCGGTCCTCCCTGTACCAGAACTCGAACTCCATGCGAATGTCGTCGTCGTCGTCGTCGTTGTTGTTGTTGTTGTTTGCGTATAAGACGCGAAGAAAGACACGCTGTGCGAATCGACGATGAGAACCCAGAGTCTCCGTCACAGACGTCGGCAGCGAGGAGCTGTGAGCGTAGTTGGTCTGGACATACAGCGTATGTAGCCGCACTTCATGAGCTCGTGCGAGCCTGACAATAAAGCTGTCCATTTCCTCATCAAAACGAATATCTTCACCTTGATTGTTGCTCTCACGCATGAATACGCGGAGGTGGCGCAGCGTTAGAGCGCAGTGCCTTGCTGCGGACGCGATATTGGCCAAGCTGCTGTTGCTGTTGGACTCCGGTCGCACCAGAAACGGCCCGGTAAACTCGATCGTTGTGAGATTTGGATGGATTGACCGCGAGCTGGGATGGAAGAGAGGTCTGAAGCGTTTCAGACCATCCAGATCAGTCATGTAGACCTGAAGATGAATGAGGTTGGGGAAGGCGACCCAGAGACCGTACAAGATCGCCCCTTTGAGCCGCTCTTCGGCGCTCGACCGGAGTAGAGAGTCGTCATGTAAACGTAGGAAGGCCGGGGCAACGCTGAGTGTGGAAACGCTCGAGAGACCACACAACTCCCAAAGGTCGGAGGAGTTCTGAAAGATGCCGGAGAGGAAGTTGGAAATGTCGATCCGCGCCGGCGTGCAGCCCGCGTGATGGAGAGCGTTGAGAACTGCTGATATGACAAGCATATCTCGCTCTCTGAGTTCGTGCGCATTTCCAAATTCCTCGATATCGCTCATGATTGCATTGTGAATGGCATCTTTTACCGAGAGAGGAGCTCGGACTGCACACTCGGTGGTGTCTTTCATCGCGACTACCTTCAGGTTGCTCAGCCTCTTGAAAATGCCGGTCAAGTACTGCACGACCGTATGGTTGAAGCGTGGTTGCTTCGAGGCCAGTTTGTTGTACTCATCCACGGCTCTGGCCAGTTCTGCAACGCTCGCCCGCTCCATGCGCGGGAGAAGGTCTCGTTCTGCGGGCAAAACTCTAAGAGGGATAACGATGGAGAAGACGCAAGAAGTCATCCTTTTGTAGATGGCTTCATCACGTGTGATGTACTCGAGCATGTCCAGGTCGGGTTCCATGAGCCTCACCGGCTTCTGCTCAATGACTTTGGCGAAGATCTCGTGTGCGAGGTGACAGTAGCGCCGGCTGACCTGGCGGATGCTGTAGATATCGCGGTGGCTTGATGGATCGAGCTGCGGTTGCTCTTGCGGCTGGTGGGGCTCGTTGAAGTCAGCGACGTGGCGGAGCGTCATGACGATGATTTCGTTCGAAAGGCGCTCCATCGTGGTTATGCGGATCGGACGTGTTTATTTCCTGGAAGGAGTTTTGCAGCGTCGAGAGAGGCAATGCAGGACAAGGGAGCCAGGGGTGGCGAATCGCAACGAGTGTGGAGGGCCGGCAAGTGTGGAGCTGCGAGTGTGGAGGGAGAGGTTGCGAGTGGGCGGGCAGAAGATGGTTGAACTGAGTCGCAAGCGCATCACAGCGACCGGCTCTGAACGCTTTCGGAGACACAGTATTTCCGACATCCGCTCTTGCACGGGGCCCATTTTGCAGCCCGGAAGTAAACAGACGGGGGTTTCACCAGGAAAAGCCGTCACTCATGCCTTGCTACCATCTTCAATGGCGTCTGACCACGGTTCAGGACACACGCTCCTGGCACGTCCTTCAAAGCATGACGCTAGTCCCTTGATGGCTTCAAGCAGATTAAGATCGTGGAGAGTTGAAGTGTTCATCCTGGTCGGGCTGGCAGTCTTTTCTACTATGCTTTCCTATCCGGATGAAAGCTTCAACTGCGCACATTTCTTATCTTCCCAAGTTTCTACTAACCTGGCTTATGATGTGCGACCTAGGAACGGAGACAAGAAGATCTGTCCCGAACTGGGGCGGTGGCATTCAATGAGGACAAGAGGTCCTGAGTCTTCTCGGAAGGCCGAGAGACAATCGGGTCACGGCGAAGAAGGAGGACGGAGGCGTAGCAAAGCAACACAACCAACAACAAAACAACGGAATGCATGACTGGGACGGTTAACTGAGTACTATACGGACGACTGATTGTGCACGCCCACTGAGGCCTCCACTCATGAAACCTTGTCGTCAGCAGTGCGTAGGAATAAGCCAGCCATGGAGGAAATGTCCATGTCCAGTGCTGAAATCGGACTTGCAGTGATGGCGGTGCTACTTTCATACCAGAGCACTTCAGCACCATTTATAACGCCGGCGATGGCCACGAGATCACGCTGAACCGGAAAAGGTCGCGTGGGCATGGATGGATAGCCACTCCCAGCATATCTGACCTTGAGGTCATGGTCACGAGACGCAAGTAATCAATCAGCATTGCAAACGAAATCCACCGATTTGAGTAGCATTCATGCATTCTTGAGAGGCCCGGGCGTTTGCCGTCACAACCATCTCAAGTGTCTATCTACGCCGTATTCCAAACTTCGGCTCAGGCAAAGCCGTCACAGCATCATCCTTTCCAAATGCCTCTCTCCTTGCTGGGATCAGATCTTGTCTGCATCCTCGAGAGCAGCCCGCCGAAGCAAAAGCCTACATCCCTCCGCAGAACAGCTTTTGTTTTTTTCATCGCAAGCCAACCCTGCCGAAGCAACAGCCAACCGCTCTGATAGCTACTCAAGTCATCACTTCCCAGCGAACCCCCAGTATCCCCTCAATCGAACCTGCTTTTGGCCCCGCCTCGCGAGACGTGATGGCCCGGGATCAGAACAATTGCTCAAGTGTAGTAAGGTTTTTTTTGACCATCGAGGAATTACAGCCCGGAGGAAAACCTCTACATCTGTTCTTGCTGTGTCATCACGCCCCGAGCCGGAGGCCGCGTTAACTACCCCAAGGGCTTCCCCAAGGGGTCTGAGAGAAGGAGGTTTGAGGGTACTTACCGGGGTGACCCGCCCGCCCGCCCGCAAGGCGTGCGTATGCTGTGTGGTCCGGGGTTCTGTGGGGTGGGATATGAGCGGCTGGTGGAGTGAGGGGTGAGGGGAGGTGCTTACCCAGGTCCGGGATGGTCGGTGCCACCATGTACCACCCGCCCTTCCTCAAGGCTATTTGCTGATGTGTAGATCTGGGGAAGTCGGCGTGTCAGTTTGTGGTTGAAACGAGGGTGGGGGGAGTTGCTTACCCAGATCCAGTAGTGTCGGCGCCACCATGTACCGCCTACCCTCCCTGGCTGAGTGCTTGTGATGGCTTCCGTTGGCTGTGAAGTTTGGTATGTCAGTCTGTGATTGAGTTATGGGCTGCAACGTGTTTGCTTACGAAGATCCAGGAGAACTGGAGCCACCATGCACCACCCTCCTCCCAATCCTTGGTATGCCTTGGTCCAGGGCTCTGTTCGGTTTGTTGTGTCAGTTTTTGAGGAAACAATGGACTTGAAGAAGTTGCTTACAAAACTCCAGAAAGCTTCTAGCCACCATTCACCACCCGCCCTCCCAAGGCTTGTGATGTCAGGTCCAAGGTTCTGTGTTTTGTTTGTGTCAGTTTACGCTGAAGTGAAGGTGGGACGTAGTTGCTTACGTAGATCCAGGAATGTCGGAGCCACCATGCGCCACCCACCCTCCCAAAGCGGAAGATGATTCGTGAAGAGAGAACAATGCTTCTATGGGATTGCGAATATTAGATGACGCTCACAAGAGCACGGGAATGGAAAGCATACCTTGATTCCGGAGTTCAAGCGCCACCATAAAGATAAATATGGCTAGGGATGTTGAGACGAGGTTCCTACAGCTCTCGGGATATCTTGGTCAGCGACTGTTGAAAGAAAAGGAACGATTAAGTGACATTGCGGGTAGGTGCGCATCCTCTCAGACTGAAATTTGTGTAGATTTACGGTTATCAGCACCGAGACCTAAGCACCGCGACGGCGCAAAGGTCTATAAGATGTTCATGCATGATAGGTCATCATTTGAGGTGAGGTGCGAGGGAGGTTGAACAATAAAACATGGAGCTGGCTTACCTGATCCTACAATTGCGGTGAGAGGTTATTCATAAACGCTTGTCGGAAGGTCCCAAGAAGATTAGCCGACGACTCTTCACAAAGTGTGATGATACGACAGAATGGAATGGTTTTCGGGTAAGAAAGGTGGAATCATTGGGTGCCAGTAAGAAAGCGTTACGTTCGCTCCCTCAGCTGTAGTGACCAAGTCATCATTCGAAGGGGGAAGGAGATTGTGCATGTTGAAGTGGCAATGAGCCTACCTGAAAAATACCGGTGCTTTTGAACGACGCCGATATGGTCCTGTAAGATGAAATTAGCCACAAACCCTTGGGCGAAAGGTAGGCAGAAGCGTGAATAGCACGCTAGAAACGGCGACGAGTTCCTGCAGAAGTCGACAAATTAGCTGATTTTCATGATGTGGGCATGAATGAAAGGGCTTGTGGTGGATCTCTCAGACAGTAGCAAGTCCGCACCCGTCTTCAATCGCCCCACCTAAGAGTCATGCAGCGAATTCATCAGGAATAATTCTTCCGACTCCAGCTGCAGAATCTTAAGGGTTCGTAGAGAAGCTCGCTAGAATTCTCTCTTAGAACATCTTGGAGACCAGTGGTGCGGGGGAAGAAGTAAGTGACACGCTCACCTTGAGACTGAATTTGGTTTAGGCCAGACGTTTCCTGCGAAACGAATTTTGTTAGCTTCGGGAATCTCAAAGCAGGTTCAAATGTGAGTGGGCACTGTATGGTAATCCTCTCAGACCATGAAGGATAGCTCGGTGTAGAGGTTTTTTATCATCATCGGCCCAGATGGGCTCGCTCAAGATCGAACAGGAGGAACCAATAGCACCAGCGTCCGATTGGCCAACAATAAAGCTGATCAATGGTCCTGGGTGCTCGGTTCGCAGGGTTCTCCCAGGAGAGAGAGCAAATGAGGCTCAGATGTTCCCGCGAATTGGACCATCATGATGATTAGGCATTTTTGAAGAGAGACAAAGAATGGTAGACTCACTTGGGTGCTGAATTCTGCAGAGATGAGGTGAGGTTGACCTATAAGTTGTGATATTAGCCAGTGCTCTTGGGTATAGTTGATGGGAGTTGTTGCATTGGTGTGTCATTTCAGGTAGCTCTTGGCATAAATGCCAATCATGTGTAGAAGCAGTTTTGTAATCACAGGCCCTCATAGGCTCTCTCGGCTGCACGAATGCGCTCTAGAGAGAGAGCAAGAGGGTCCTTCTTCTGTTCATGCCTCCGATCATCACGAATGACGGTAAGGGAATGAAAAAGCTCACAGGGGCTGATCTTACAGGATATGACAAGCCAAATTGAAGGCGACTTCATCAGCGGCAGATGGTGGCAAAGGCAATTGCCGATGCGCGTAGCAAGAGGGAACTAATAGAGGGAGTTTGGTTAGCCACAGACCTTTTGAGATGATGGATGAAGACAGGATGTATAAACAAAATGCGTCAGACTAGCTCAGCATCAGTGATAACACCGAACACTACGTCGAGATTGGATACGGTTACCGTAGCGGGGCTACCGTAAGATGTAGCAACAGTGTCATCTTCCGCATGGAAAGAAGAGGACAATGCGAAAGGGAAATTCACTTACTTTCGAAACGTTCAAGGCATGAGTGAGGGTGATGTGGTTGAGGCGACTGGCCGAGGCGACCGGCTGTGGCCAGCGTCGCAAAGGCGTCTTGGACTGGCCGCGTCGAACATGGGACCGGAGGAGAGGTCGTTGCTCTGAGATTGAAGCAGAGTGCTACACCGTGCTGGCAAGAAGATCTGGGCAAAGTCAGTCAAAGTATGGTCAGAGTCTGAGTGCGCCACTGAGGAGACGAAGGCAGGCAAGGGCGCAGTGTTGAGCGCGGAACAGGAGGAGCGCATGCCAGACTCACTGAAGAAGCACTGCAAGTAGTGTACTTGGAGGTGCAGGTGTGGGGTATGAGATTGTGAGGTTGTGAGGTTGTGGGCAAAGCGGCTGTCGTCGCGTCGCGCCGCAGACCGAAGATCTGGACGCGCCGCGGGCACAACAGGATGTCGCAAGTGCAAGAAAGGGAAGAGCAGTGGCTAACTCACTTGAAAATGCGTCGGGAGGAATGCTTGCAAACTTGCAAGGCCGAGAAGATGCGAGGAAGCTGTGTTGTGGTGCGAAGAAGGACGGAAGGGGGGGGGGGATGTTGGAGTTTTGGTTTGCGCAAGCAGGAGGACGAAATTTATGTGTGGGCGCACTGCAGCCTGGAGGTGCAGCTGCCGGATAGGGAATGCGCGGGGAGTGCTGCAGAAATGTGTGGAAGAGCGGGCGCGCAGGCTTGCGGCGGCGGCAATTCAGCTCGCGACGGGCGGCTCGCTGGACGCTGGAGAGGCGCTCTGCCTGGACAGCATCAGTGCGTTCAGTGCAGCTTCATTGAGGCCCTTCCAGACCAAATCTACTCGTGGTAGAGGGCTGCGCGGCCGTGAGGCTGGGGTGCTGGCGCAGCGTCCGTGAGGGAGAAGTGTGTGACCATTTCCAGGGCAACGAAGAAGACGACCAGCGGCAGTGCCGCCGGACGGTCAGAACAACGCTCTTGTCAAATAGCTAGATTGCAGTGGACAGAACCCTTCAAAGCGATTTTGCGATGGCCTGTCTGCTTCTCGTGGTCATTGCAACGGTGGTCTTGGAGGGCGCCGCCAAAACACTGGATCGCGGCGGGGCCACACATGTTGTAGGTCCCCTTTGCTCTCACAACTGAAGCGCTTTAGCGCGGCTATTTGAAAGTCTGCATGGCCAGATGGTTTGTTTCCAAGCAAGGCCTCAGTGAGCATTGCGGATGCAGTGAAACGAAGCTCAGGGGCAGTTGGCACTTGAGCTTACAGAAACACCCATGCCTCGCCATCGGCAGCTAATCTGAGGAGCTGATTCAAAAACACTGTGCGGAATTGGCATAATTGTGACTTGGTTCCGGGCCCGGTATCCATTCGCAAACCTCGTGCCGCCTTCAAAATTCAACATTAATGTCGCTCGTCCACTATTCTGGGCTCAAAAGTCCGTCATATCACATGTTGAGCCAGCGGAGCGAGCACATAGAGAAGAGTGTCCACAATTTGGTTTCACAGCAGTGGAGCAGAGGCGGGAGGTCAAGCAACACCGCAGGGGGGAGTTTGCGACGGAGGCTTCATTTCCTCCACAAAGTGAAGTTTCACATCTCCTAGATGCCATGCAAAGACTCAAAACCTCACCATTGCTGATCCACCGGGGCCGAAAGATTGCTTCCGCCGTCCGCAAGCTCCAACCGCTGGGTAGCGCGGGCTCCCATGCGCGATGCCAGATCCCGAAACCACCAGTAATGGCCCAGAAAAAGATCTCGCTGCCATAGAATTTGTGAAATACTTTCCATCTATTGCTGGCGCAGTGGATGCAGCGACGAATTAATACCGGCTGAGCTGGGCGGAGCCGTCGGCCCTCCGCCGCCGCTGATACGAGCGTCGAGGCAGCGAGCAGAGGCGTCCACAAGAGCAGACACCAACGCCAACCGCAACAGTCATCTGGTGAGCATTCTCCAGCAAGCGGGTCGTGAGTGACACACGAGCATCTGATTGGCTGCGCAAAAGCGGCGAAGTGACCGCGGCGCCGCGGCGCCATCAGCCCGCTGGGCGGCCGACCATGCGCAGGCAGCAAGCCGCCGCAAGACCGCCAGCTGCACTCTGCGACCCCGTTGAGGCGCTTCGCCGCGAGCGGCAAACCCTCTGCGTGCACTTTGTCCAACGACTGTTACACCCTCCCGCCATTTCGTTGTTGGTGGGAGGGCGCCGCCGCTACGTCGGAGCGGAGCGCGCATACCGCCAGCCTCGCCCACCATGCGCGCGAGCATTGCACAAGTAAGAGGTGCGGGTGAGTGCCTTTTCCGTCATCGCGTACAGGAATATGGCATTGGGGATGAGCCGTGCCACAGACAGTTCCGCCGGCCTGCCGTATCATGCCTGGCTCGTCTCTATCCCCGAGAAGCCACTTGTGGGCAGCATCGTCAACACGCCAGCCCTCGGGCTCAAGTCTCTCGACACTTGCATGCTATTCCACCAGGCGGGTACTAGTCCTTTCTGACAGCCGTTTGGAAGTGGTGCTGTCAGGTTGCAACGTGCTGGGAAATGGGATGCCCGACTACCACAGATGAGCCCGCGGCATTTTTTCCACAACATCACGAACTCTGGGGCTGCTCTTCGCGCGAGGCATATCTACAAGGCACGACACGCGTATTTCCAGGGCTTGTGCAGACATTGTGAGGTGGGATGAGGGTGCCTGTGCCCCGTGCAGTCACAGTAACAGGCAGAGCTGCGTTCCGGGTTCTCACCCATGGTCTTCTCGCCCATCGGCTTGCTTTTTGAGCATGGACAGGGACACGTTGCCTTCTACCCCGCGTATCAAGGGATCAACCTCACGCTGGCAGGCGGTGGGCAATGTCGTCGCCCGCATCATGGGCTTGATTACGGCATCTGAGCGAGACTGCCGCCGAAATTGGAGTTTCGCTGTTCTCGAACGAGCTCATCTACGCTGGCCAATGTCTTTGGCATGCGAGACAGCGAAAGGCTGTTGGTAGATGTGGCGGGAAAAGGGCAAGTCAGGTACGGCCTGGGGATTTGGCGCAGGTGAGACAAGTCACAGAAGCAAGTCAATAATGGCAGGAGAGCTCTTCCTCATATCCCAGAGCATGGCTGAGCGTACAACGAAAAGCGAGTGCAAGCAAAGTTCGCGTCAGGACCAGACAGTGCAATAGGACCGACACAGTGGCCGGCAGTGTGGGCGAAGCCCAGGGACCACCAGCACGATTTCCAAAAATTGGTTTAATCCATAGTGTACCCGTAGGCACGTCCCAGAGATTAAACTGAGAAGAACAGCTACTTCACTTGATCTTAGCCAAAAGGCAAGAGAGCTGAAGAGAAAAGAGCTGTCTGGGGCGAAGGTGGGTGGGTTTATATAGGGAGGGCGGTCGGCGCTAGCGAGGCACTCGCTTGCACGGGTGGATTAATCAGCAGTTTGGTGGATCATGTGCGCGGGGCTTGGGAGGCTTGTGTGTGAATTGTCGCGGTAAGGCAGCAGGCAGCAATGCAATCAGGCGCAATCAATGCCATCCCGGCCGCTGGACCACGAGAATTCCACGCTGCACTGTTGTACACACTGCGGCTGTGCGGCTTGCAAGAGCAATCATCCTTTTTCACAGCAGCGAAAAAGACCTCGCCGCATACGAGCATTCGGACGGGATGCATCAGCCCAGGACGATCGTGTGCTTTGTTCCGGGCAATCTCAGCGCTGTTTTCCTGGGGCGCGCAGCCTCTGTATGCGTGCAAATAAGGTTGGGCGCGAGGTGTGGGCGGGCGCCGATCGACTTTCCTGTGCGGGGAAAGCTCGCACGCCTCGCTGTGGAACCCCGGCTGTCAGCAACTCCCGCCAGCCAGGGATCGCTGCCACTGGGCTGCCATGAACGTCACACCAAGCAGAACAGTGCGAATCTGGAACGACGAAGCTGCAAGACTAGCCACTACAATACATTGCACTCTCCGTGTCTACCAATCTCCTGGTTGTGCCATGAGGAATCCGTATGTCTGACCTGTCGAAGCGCCTGTCAAGACGCCAATTTCTCACAAACTGTTCAAGCCCCAGCCTTCCCCGTTTAACACCCCTTGCTGAATCAACCATCTCCACCTAAAACCCCTCCCCGAAACAACCTACACCCACTCGCAACCCCTCACCACAACCCTCCCCCCACCCGCCACAAACCCCTCCACCCGCATCAACCGATGCAACCGCGCAAGCACCTCCACTTCCCCCTTCTCCTCCCCTCCCCCCCTCAAATCCCCCGCCGGTACCACCCGCCACATCCGGCGCCACCACCCGCTCGTCGACCTGAGCCAGGGTAAGACGTATTCTGGAGGTGTGGGCTTCGCGGGCTTGGATGGGAGGCGCGAGGAGGTTGCGTCGCTGCTCGACGACTACCGCGTCGACAGCCTGGCCAACAGTGTGGTTGCGATGGAGGTGGAGCTCGACGACACGAGTTTGCGCCTCCTTGAAAGACAAGGAGTCTCTGTGCGCTCTCACCGACGACGTCCAGGTCCTGCAGTGTGGGTGGCTGCCAGGCAGATTCTTCGTTGCCGTCAGCAGAAGCGCCATCGCCAGAGTGGCCATCGACGTTGGGCAAACCGGGGTCGGTGACTGCAGTTTCCTCTTGCTCAAAATCGGGGTCGGAGTCGGAGTCGGAGTCGAAGGGGTCTGCAAGCCTCGAGTTGTCAGGACGTGCGAGTCTGATCTCCGGCTCGGTGCTGGCGGCACTCGACATGGAAGTGGAGCGTGGGCGAGGCATCTAGAATGAACGAGGGTGCGTAATGTAATAAGGTGGGGTGTATACGGAGTGGTGTAGTTGGGTTCGCAGGAAGTGCGAGTTCGGGAATCCGGGCGAGACATCGGTTGTGCTGGAAAGTGTGGCGTACAAGTGGCAGAGAAGATGTTGAAGAAGTAAGGGTCGTGGCGCTCCAGTCACGAATCCTTTAAGGCCACAGTGCGGTAGTCGAGCTGCCTGTCAGGTGACGGTGCAGTCATGGTCATTTGGGTGCTTAACATCCCTGAACAATGTTGAGAGAGGTGATAGAATGTTGTACATGAATCATGTTCAGAATTGTTCAGTAACAATCCATTTGTAGACACCTTCGCCGCTATTGAATCCAATGCCCTTACTACTGCCGTTGTCATCGGCTAAACATATATGATACAATCAACCTCCATGGGATGGAGTTAAAAATTCCAAGCACCACGCGGCGAGAGTTACCAATACAGAAATTCAGATTGGCCAGCATAGTGGAACACCACAAAGCACATGTAAAGAAAGAGAATGAATCACGTACATTTGAATCAAAAAATGGATTCAAAGAGGAACTCCGTCCCGTAAGTGGATAGTGACCAAACGCCTAATGTGTAATGAGTGTCCGAGTATCAAATGCTTTACCAATTGCTCCAACAAAATCAAAGTAAAAAGCGCCGATCAATCTCGGCGATGATAGCCCAAGCTATCTTCTCTACCTGCTTCTGTTGCACTCCGCCCCTTACAGTTGACCATCCGAGCTGCGAGGAAGCAACCTTCCCCCATCCACAATACAGCCGTCGAAAGTAACCATCCTGTGCAACCCCTCATACTCCTCGCACGCCGCACCCCCAACGCCTCCAAAATCCAACCCCGCAACATCCCCCGGCACGACCCTCTCATCCACCCCATCCGGCGCCGTCAACATCACCGCACTCGCCCTCCTCAACGCCCCCAGCCGCCGCACGTGCTCCACAATCCCCCCCTTCGCCGCCTCCGCCCCCGCATAACCCCCCAGCGCCCCCTCCCTCACCAGCAACCCCTCCAGCCGCCCCCACTCCCGCCGCTCCCATATCGCTGCCGCAATCAGCGCGTCTACCCCCTCCACCCCGCCCCGCCATCCACCGCCCCACCGGCGCCACCAGCGCCCCCAGCTCCTCGTGCCACCGCGCAAACGCGCCTACCAGCCCGTGCACCCAGCTGTGCCGCGTCAGGTAGCGCGCGCAGTCGCGCAGCGTCGCGGGCGTCCCGTCGCGGGCTAGGTACCAGGCGCGCAGCAGCAGGCGCGCGACGCGGACGGCGTCTTCGGCGGCGTAGAGGGCGTTGCGGAGGTCTGGGAGGGCGAGGGCGGAGGCGGTGGCGGTGGTGAGGGCGGCGGTGGCGAGGTCGCGGATGGCTTTGATGGTGGAGTAGTCGGGGGCGTAGAGGGGGAGGGTGGCGGCGATGGCGCGGAGGGCGGGGCCGAAGGCGGAGGGGTCGTAGGTGGTGGTGATGGTTTCCTGGGGGAGGTAGGTGGCGAGGCTGGTGGCGTGGGGTGGGCGCGAGAAGTGGGCGTTGAGGGCGCGGAGGAGGGTGTAGACCGTGGTGGGAGGGAATAGGGTGAGCTGGTGGAGGTGGGCGGTCTCGACGGTGGTGATGATGGTGGAGAGGCTGTCGATGTCGCGTTGTTGGTGGGTGAGGTCGTCGGCGTTTTGGATGAGGCCGGGCTCGACGTTGGCTGCGACGGCGATGTCTCGGACGCGCTGGAGGTCGAGACCGGGGCCGGATGAGGGGAGGGCGGCGAGCATCATCTGACGGGCTTGAGCGTTGAGGCTGTCTTTGATAAGGTCGCGGAGCTCGTCGATCTGGCTGTCGTGGTAGGGATAGAACTCGGACAGCAGGAAGATCAACTTGGACCTACGTTCACCCCTTCCCACGACCGGGAAGTCCAAATCCTCGTCAGCGGTCTCGTGAAAGTACGGCAGCTGCTTGAGGCTCTCGAATCGTAACCTTAGATCAATCAGGGCGTTGCGCACACCGTACAGGTGTATCCCGGCCTGAACTATCTGCGAGTAGGAGAAGAGCCGAGCCTGCACGATGGGGCGTAGATTGGAAAGGTCCTTTTCTTCAATCAGCGTGGCGGCCAACTGCTCATCTGCGAGTTCAATGGCCGCGAGGATGTCGTGAACAGCGTCCAAACTGCCGAGAGACTGCAGATCATTCTTGATGATCTCCGTCAAACCCATCCGGAAGGCGTAGACGCCCCTGTACATGGAACGAACCGCATTTTCAAGCCTTCTAACCTCTTCTTTCAGGTTCGGCACATGCAACTGATCCCAGTAGGCAAGGGAATGCAGGTCGCAGTACGTGGGACGATCCAGGATGCCCACACAGCATTCCCGAAACGCAGCGCACATGACGGAGGTCGGATCTTCTGTGAAGATGTTGTTCCAGTCTGGATTTGCCAGACTCCTCTCAACTAGCGCGAAGATCTCATCCACGTCATAGAGCTCGGGGTCCAAGGGCTTTTGCTGCTCTTCGTCCTCAGGTCGGAAAACGGGGTTTCCTGCGTTGCGGATGAAAAGCTCCATCAGCCACTTCTTCATGGCAGGCTTGAAGACGCGCAGGCTGTTTTTAAGGTCCTTGATGCAATTTTCAACCGTCTCCTCGTCTTGGACGATAGTCGCTGGCGATATGACCCACGGCGCGATCGGTTCAACTGGGCCAAGATCAGGCGTCCGGTGCCTATTGTAGTGCCTCAAGCTTCGGAACTCGTCGTCGGCGGCGTGGAAGCGGAAGGCATTGCGGCACATGTCATCGAGGAGACCGGTGATGAACGGAATTCCCAGGTTTTCGGCAGCGTCGCGACAAGCACTGTAGAGGGTCTTGATGTCGCGCGGGCTGTCGGACACACGGCGGAGGATGCGCTGCCCAGTCTCGCGCATGCGTGGTGGCAGCGCTTGAATGAGGATTTCCAGCCGGGTCCACTGCTGGAACATGCTGTCCGTTACTTGAACGAGGGCCAGGCGGACGCCGGCAGTGTGTTGTTCGCGAGCCTGGACGGGTTGCTGCATGAGGTTGCGGCGTGTCTCGGCCACAACGGCATCGACGGCGGCAATGACTGTGAACCCATCGTTGATGTGGAGGTCGATGGCGCGCCTTTGAGCTTCTTGGGGGAGGTTGCAGAATGCGCGGAGGCGGTGGTTGTTGGCTTCCTCCAAATAGTGGTCAGGGTCCTCGTACGTACCTTCCTGCGAGCCGTCGCTATGCTCGCTGCCTGAGTCTTCATCTGTCTCCGAGTCAGTGCTTTCATACTCGTTGCCTAAGATTTAATCTCTCTCCGAGTCAGTGCTTTCATATACATCGGCCTCGTCCGGCTGTTCATCCCGAGGTAGAAGTCGACGACGGAAAATGCGCATGGGTGGCTGCTCCTCCTCATCGGACGCAAAGGGCTCAAAGCTGACCAGGCTTCCGCGCATTACCGCGGGGCTGATCGAGCGACGGCTGGCCATGGAGGGGATGCGTAAGCGCAACATCCTCAAGATTGGAAAGGCTGTTCGTGTGATCTCTCAAGGAGGAGAGCGAGTAAGACTTCAAAATGGCACCTGCCTGCAGGTGTTGTGTACAGAGGTGTAGCAGCAGCAGAGATGGTAGAGTATCGAGGTCGCTTTCCAAGGTGTAGTGCAGAGCTGGCAAGGGAAATGCAGAGGAAGAGACGAAAGGGTCCTGGTGGTAGTTCCTTATAATGCCAGCGACTGCAGCCGGTGTATCTTCGTTGTTTTAGCATTGTCGAAGTACAACGATGTAGTGGTGGCTTGGTGGGCAGTGAATCTCTGTCAAAGCTCGAAGTCAGGGTCCAAGTATATGTGCCAGAATGCCCAGCTCCGTACCAATTGGAATCGCCAAAGTGCTGGAGGGAAAACTTACGCTTGATATTTTGAGCTATATGTCTACTTGCAAGCGCAAATGCCGAGTGGCATCGATTGCCTCCGGTGAAGGAAAGTTCGCGGGCATCTTTTGGTGTTGTTCATGGACAAAGAAACAACAATCCACTGGTCCCACATAGTCCTAACAGATCAATGGCATTGCTCTGGAGAACAACGCAGTAGCGCTGGGGCACAATCTGAGAATGCGTAGGAGCAACGTCAAATGAAATTCTGTAGCGTTTTCTCAGACGGCGGCACAGAGCAAACCCTCCAGCATATCAAACCCTTCCACCAACCCCACACCCCCATCCCCGCCCTTTCCCCCTCCCACCAAACCCACCTCGACAGCGCCTTCCCCACATCCCTCAACCCACCCCCCTCCAATCGCCCCTCTCCCCTTCCCCCGGCCACACCACAAACCGCCTCATATCCCTATTCGCCGTCCTCACCCCCTCCCGCCCCTCCATCCCCTCCTCCCGCTCCCCACAAACACATCCGTCGCATGCACCAAGTTCCCCAACACCGCATCCATCCTCTCCAACCCCCTCGCCACCTCCCCGCTCCCCCGCCGCCGCAACTCCTCAGCCAAGTCCCCCCACCCCCCCCCCCAAGCATCCACCACGACTCAACCGCCACCCCCCGGATCACCTCCCGCATCTCGCCCAGCCACGCAAACCACGCGTCGACCAGCCCGCACAGCCACGTGGCGGCTGTGCGCCGCTGCGGCGCCGCCTCGGCAGCCGCCTCGCCACGGAAGGCGTGAGCGCCGAAGGCGAGGAGGCGGGCGAGCGGGAGGGCGGCGGGGTTGGTGATACAGGGTACGCGGTAGGGGCAGTTGGGGTCGAGAGGTGGGGGAGGAGGGTAGGAGATTTTCGGTTGAGGTAGGTGGCGGTGAGGGATAGGCTGGGGGCGCCCACTGGAGCGCCAGGCTGGAGGCGGGCGAAGATGTCGTCGTAGAGAGGAGTGCCGTTGATTTCGTCCAGCTTCTGGTGCAACACTGCTTCGTGGTCGTTCAAGACTCTGTGGGCGCCGAGTTGAGAGAAGTCTTGCATACGACGGACGTGTGCGCGGAGCAGTATGAGATAGACGGGGTGGTCCCTGTCGGTCCAGTCTTGCGGAAGGCTGATGGATTGGTGCGAAGCGCGCAGGGTAACGACCAGATTCAGAGCTGCGTCTCGCACATCAACGACCAGGTTGACAGCGGGACTGAGCATGTTTTTTCATGTCGATCGAGGCTTGATCATCAGGTAGGTAACGCCAGTAAGTTGCCGCATGCTTGTTCGCCGCATCTGATACAGTCGCGAGCTGCTCCGTCAGAGAACACGTCGTGACCATGGTATCGTAGTCCCCCCCGGGACATGCCTGCTCCTGTATTCACGTCAGGTTCGTCGCGATTGGGATTTCTTGCTCTGACGTTTGGTCGAAATGACAGAGGGGGTTGAGAATCGGAGAGATTGCCTTGTGCGCTCTGTAGCACCCCTCCTGGTCTGTGATCTCCCAGAAATCGCCGGGATCATCCATGATGCGGGAGCTCATCGGCGGTTTTGTTCTCCATCACTGTGCTCGCGTGGTCAACCATCTCATGGCGTGGAAGCTCGTTGATGCGCTGGCGCTCCCTTTCGAACCACTGCTAAATGAATGTTTTGAAATCGTTCTGGCGGGTGGTAAGTGTGTTGATATGCTCCCTGACTAGTCGTTCGTCAGGGTCGGCGTATGGCGTGTCTCCGGAACCAAAGTCGTCATCAGGAAGGGCTGACACGTCAGGATCTCCTTCCGCCAGCTGAGGCTGATCTTCCGCAAGACTCGAGGTAGCCGCGGCTGTATGGTGAGCCTCTTCCGTGATGGTGTCGGTGTGCTGGCTTGGAGTTGGCGAACGATAGTGGTCGCGCGGGCTTGACATGATGGGCATTGGCGCGGATTGCTGGTTTTCGTGTTCAAGGTATAGGGTTGAGAGATGGTCGTGCTGAAGGAGAGCGTATTGCAAGAAACGCGTAGTGGGCAGCGAGGAATTCGTGGTGGTGGTTGAAATAACGGACGAGCTGCGGCGCGGCACGAGCGAAAGACTGCGTTGGCCCGCTGTTATGCCGCCGTCGTGGAAGCCCATTCACTATCATGTCGAGCTGGCAGCGCCGGCAGCCGGCAGATTCCAGTGGATAAACCATGGCAGAACGTAATCGAAAATGCGTACTGCGACTTCGCATCGAGCACATAGAACAGAGAGATGTCTCCACAATCATAACGAAGCTCATCATCTCCGGGAGCTCACAAGGCTCGATGCCGCTGTAAAGTATAAGGAAAAGCAGAACTACCCGCCCTAAACCCCTACTCCGCGTCCGCCGCACCATGATGCTCGCAGAAGGCCCAATCCCGCAGATCCACATACTGCCGCATCCGATCATACAGCAGCGCGATCCCCGCGTGTCCCCCGGACACCTCACCCTCCTCTCCCAAGAAGACTGGGTCCACGGACACGGGAAACACACTGTACATGTCCAGCGCATTCCTCAGCTGTCGGAGGCGCGCTTAGCAAGCGAGGAAATCACGCTAGAACTTCTCTTGGAATGGCCGGATTAGGTGATGAGTGTGCACTTGTTCTTCAAGGAGAACACCTCCTCTGTCTTCGGCCCCGTCTTCTATGATGCCTTCCAGCACAGTGCTGACTTCCTGATCATTTAAGAAAGGCAGCTGGTCGTAGAGCCGGGCGATCTCGCGCGACAGCCTTCCCCACCTGAACAACAGCCCCGTTGTCCAGCCAGCCATCGTACGCATCTCCGGAAGAGTAAGACACATCATATGTAATGATGATGAATGTTGCTCATGTATAATAATCACGCGGGGGATCTTATGCAAAGACAAGTATAACTAGGGTAGCCAAGACAGGGTTCAGGATGGACGGGGAGTCGAAGCATTCATCCGTATAGATACTTTTAGGGAACTTGAGCAGCCCATTATGAATATGGGTGCTTCAGCTATCCATGGAATCTTTATGACACATAGGCATTAAAATATTCTATTCAAAATTAAAAGAAACGCCGCGTCGAATGCAAAACAGAATCCGACAAACACTATCGGCAATTCAGTGGGTGATGCGGCCCCGTGTTATACAAGCACGAATGATATTATTAAGCATGCAGGACACTTCAGTAAAACCATATTTGAGTTTCTATTGCTGTAATAGAGGCAGATACGCTGCTTTCGCCAATCCTTCTTGTTTATGGCATTATTAAATCGGCGCTCAAGTTTACTTCGTGTAAGTCCGCTGTGGCTTGATAGAACTATTTTTTTCATCAAGATACTTGCTCCCTCTGAGCCTTCACCAGGTCAGGTCTCTACGATATCAAATGGGTTCGTGAGATCTTCTTGCATAAGCTCTCTCTAGTGTACTGTTTAATTGCCTTGATTCATGGCCTATGAGTATACTTATTGCTCAATTACTCCATGCGCATTGTCGGAGAATTCAACTTCGTCATCTCCTCCAAGCTCCGTGGTCATTGGCGAGACTTGTTCTCTATTAAGAATGAACGTAGAATGAGGAGAATCCAATCACGAGGTAGCAAATATGTCTACTTTGCAGCTGGAATGGACAAATACTGGCTAATAAAGCAGGAACTTCGGCGAGCATCATATTACATTCCTCATCCACGAAGATGTACACGATAGGAAAGAGAATGGTCTATTGTGCCTCTCTTCAAAATAGCCTTCTTGCAAACGATTGCCTGACCATCACCACTTCGGGTAGACTCGTTTAGGTATAAGTTACAGCTATCAAGAGGAATCTCAAGAAATACAGTATAAGAACATTGGGAGCTTGAGGCAACTCCCGTGCGCGAGATGGCAACACTAAACCCCCGGAGCTGGATGACACGGATGACATGCAAGTTTGGAATGAATATTCCATGAGCAAGAGGAGGCCGTTTCGAAAGCCCTGTGGTGTATCGGAAAAATTCAACGTTTCTGGCCGGAATTTCTACATGGTGAAGCATGCCGAGGGTTTTGCTGGCAATATTCCCGAGTCGTGACTTCACTTGCTCGTTACTTGATACAACGCGCCTTCCAGAATTGAATTCTTTAGATATCTCAGTTCTCGTGCTGCCATGAGTGAAATGCCTCCAAACCTGGCGTAGCGTCCTTTTCTTGACATAAGTTCCGAACTGCGAGCTCACTTCAACACCGCACCACCACCTCTCCGACATCTGTCAAGATGTCGCCCGCCGCCGCCCGCTCGCCCGCGCCCGCGCCCGCGCCCTCCTCGTCCTCCTCGCGCCGCCGCCGCGCCCCCATCCGCCGCTGGTTCGCCACGGCGATGGACCGGCTCCGCTTGCGCCGTCGCTCGCCGTCGCCGTCGCCCGCCGCCCTCGTCGTTTCGTCGTGCGTCCCCCTCCCCCTCTCACCCTCACCCGAACACCATCTGACACACACCCCAGTCCTCACTTCTCCCCATCCTCCCCCTCTCCCCCAGCCGCCCCGCCCCGTCCCGCCAGGTTCGGCGGCGCTGGCGCGCTGGAGGTCGACCCGCCGCCACCGCCCTCGCCGCCGCGCAACCAGGTGGCCCTGCCGCCCGCCCGGCCGCCGCCCCCGCCCCCGGCGCCGCGCCGGTCGCGCGCCCGCGTGCCGTGCCACTGAGCGAGCTGGCCGCGGGCCGGCAGATGGTGTCGTGGCTGGCGCCTGCGCAGCGGGCGTGCGCGCTGTGCGAGAAGCCCTACGAGGGCGCGGTAAGTGGCCGTCCCCGGACATTCTGGCTGACGCTACACTGATGAGGGGCGGCGCAGCACACGGAGCTGGAAGCCCGCACGCCATGGGAGGAGCGGGAGCAGGCGGTGCGCGTGCCGGGCTGCAGCCGGCGGCCGGACGCCCACGTGATTGGGCGGAGGTGCCTCGAGCGGTGGCAGGGCATCGGCGGCAGGCGGGTTCCGTGCCCGCTGTGCGCGTGGGACGGTGCGGCTGCTGAGTGAGGTGCGCGTGCTGGTCTGCTTCTGACGCTCTCTCCCCAGCAGCGTCAGGGTTGTTTACTCTACATGGACCCGCACAACAGGTCGCCGTGCCAATCTCTCTGGCTACACACAAGACGACGGAGGTGCCGCCGGCATGGGGGGAGGTGGACCCATCCGTGCTCATCGCCTTTCTCATTTGGGATGGAGCTGGCGCCGGTGATTCACGTTGCTGATTCGGAACCTGCTCTCTGCGTCGGCCAGGGGGGTGTTGCTGGTGTTTGTGTTGCTTTTTGATATTATATGGCATCATCGACGAGCCTCGGGCTCGCCCGCAAAGTCGCTGGGCCTGGCTCGGGAATCAATCCTTTTTCATATCAGCTCAAGGGTATATGTGTATATTGAAGTGATACAAGATAGTTTGTGTGGTGGGATGGTTGATTCGCAACTGAAGTACAAGTGGAGGTATGAGGTGCCGCGATGTGAGCTCGTAGGCAGTTGAAGCATTCGTCCGGACATGAGGGTCTAAGAATCTATGTTAAAGGCGACCAGATGCATGCCTCACCTGCCCGCCGGCAGATTGCGGCACAACCAATGCGTGGCTTCCCACATGGTCGCCCCCGAAGCGAGTCGCAGACCTCGGGCCTTTTATAAATCCCGCTCTCACTCAACACCATCCATCCACAACCTCCCCCAAGACTACGACACGCTCCGGCGATCCTCCTCCAATCGCAACAATGTCACAGAACAACCACGACGACATGTCTGACGAGGACCTGGTGCGCCAGCTCCGCCTCGAGTACCCTCAGTCCGTCTTCCGCACCACCTCCAGAACCTCGCGTCGCGCGGCCTCCACTGACCCACCGCCCAGCATCGCCTGGAGCGTCGAAAAGCGCGACGATGCCCCTGCGCCTCCCACGGCGCCCGCCACCACCTCGTCCGCCGCCACCTCGTCCGCCGCACCCACGGCAGCCAGCCCGCCCACGCCCCTCCGCGCCCCTCGCGCCGACAACACCCGCGCCGACGACGCACAGCAGGCCCGCGACCGCAACCACAACGCGCCCCGCCCCGCCGCCACCGCCCCGCCGCCCGAGTTCGTCTACCCCGCGCCCCCGGGCCTCGACCTGCCGCCGCGCGCCAGCGACTTCTTCTCTCACCTGCCGGACACGGCGGTGCGGGCGCTCTACCACGAGATGCTGCGGTACGCGAACGCTCCAGCGGCTTTTTCTCTGCTTCCCCTGCTGACGCGTGGCAGGTACCCGTTCGTGCGGCACGGACACGGACACGGTGGAGATGGGGATGGGGAGGAGTTTGAGGAGGTGGTGGATGAGGTGGTGGGAGAGGAGATAACTGGGGAGGGGGAGGGGGCGGCGGGGGGGATGTTTGGCGGGGAGGTGTTGCCGATTCCGTGGGGATATCGGCGCACGCAGACGGGGAGTAGGCGTAGGAGGGCGCAAAAGTGGAGGCCGTTGAGGGCGGTGGTGGGGGAGGAGGGGGAGAGGAAGGAGGAGAAGAGGGGAAAGAAGCGCAAGATGATGGGTTCTGAATCTTGGAGAGATTCCATGGCGGTCGGTGTTGGAACGGGCTGCTGAGATGATGGACACAGGGTTGTGGGGATTTAATTTTGAGATGGGGGACACTGTGCTTCGGGAATTTTATTCAAGATGATGGATCGGACATCGGCCATTTTGGAGGGGGACTCTAATGGCGGGCATGAGGCCTCGAGGTTTGCGATATACATCTGAGCGTCAGTAGAGAGCTTCAATCAAGATCTTCTAACAAGTTCTATACCTGGCTTGAACTCATCCTGAGACGCTGCGCAACTCAATCTTTGGGTTGGTCGCTACGCTCCAGACTTCCTTCTTCGATTCCTAGCTGCCGGCGTATCCTGCAGGCAGAGGTACAATCACAAGCGCAGTCTGAGGGCCCTGTCCTGGCTATGATCAAGCCTTTCTGGCTCCGAATCGCTCACTCCTTCGCTTTCTGTCACTGAGCCGCAACACAGCCACCACCAACATAATTCAATCAAAACTGATATCAAGTTATCTATCCAAGAAAACTACGTGCTGGGCCACATCTATGCTTCACAGGTACAGTTAAACTACTAACACTACACTCAAGACAGCGCAAGTCTGCCCAGTACAATCATGTGGAACCAAGAGCCGCCGAGAACCATCACGACGGGCGAAATACTGATCCTCTCCGTCCAGACGTACGCGAAAACTCACTTTCGCCACTCTGCTTATCATCCCGCTCACAGCCTGGACAGCTTTTTGCTCTTGGCGCTCCTCCATTTCGCCATCGCCTTCATCTTCAGAGGCAACATCTTCAGAAATCACATCTTCATACAGTGCGCTTGCACTCCCGACCAACACTTCGTTGACCCGCTCGAGAACGAACACGTTCCCGTCGCTCCATTAAACATCAGCCAAGCCAAAAACTGCCGCCTGTCTCTCATCATCCTCCTCATCCTCATCGACAAACTCGCCACCTACACCTCCGCTTCTACTATCACCGCCATCACTCCTCCTGCCCGCCACGGCAACAAATTCTCTTACAACGCCAGCAATACACACGCTCTTCTCAATCTCTGGATCCGCGTACTCGGCGTTCTGGGGATGAGGTGGGGGCACAGCCAATTGGCGGAGCCTGAGATAGCGCCGCCCTCCGATCTGGACCAAATCAGTGCTTTGGGGAGTGCGAGAGTGACCAGGAGGACGCAGACGGGAGCGAGGGGGATGTGCTGGAGGGGGCGGCAGTTTGCACAGGCGTTGAGCGGGGTGCGAACCTGCGAAGATATCAGGGAAAGGGAGATCCCGGCCTGGCAGAGACGGTGGGGCACGCGTATGTTGCAAAGGGCGGACTAAGCTGTGTATTCGAGCGGATGACATACCAAGCAGAGCAGACAGAATATGGGGGAAAAAAAAAAAGGCTTCCACGTACTCGCGCGCCCGTCTCCATCCGACCGCGCGACCCACCAGCGTCCTCGCACGAACAGAGCGCACTACAAAGAAAATCCAAACAGAACAGCCATCCGGCGCGGCGCAGCCCATCCCCCACACGCGGGCCCTCCCTCACACAAAATACCAAGCGCACTTAATCGAGCTCGCCGCATCATTCATCCCCACCGCCTTCATATTCCCGATCCCGGGATGCATCACCGTGGCGTCCTTGCCATGACAATTCCGGTCCGAGAACAGCCAGCACTGCGTCCCCGGGTTGACGTAGATCGACGAGATCCGGTCGTTCCACCACGCCGCGAAGTTGTAGCACACGGGCGCCGTCAGGTCTTGGTTGAGGCAGCCGCCCGCGCCGTTGGCGTGCTGGCAGTAGCGCACGCGCTTGGTCTTCGGGCCGTACTGGCGGGGCTGGAGCAAGGTGGTGTTGGTGGGGTCGGCTGCGGGGATGGCGGGGCCGAAGGAGGCGGGGAGGGTGGTGTTGATGGGGAGGGTGGTGGTGCCGGGGGCGGCGAGGGCGAGGGCCACGGTTATGGAGAGGAGAGTTATGGTTGGGAGTTGCATGGTTGATAGTGAGTGTGGGGGTTGGTAATGATTGGATATGGTGAGTTGGTATGTACGTCTCCTGGCGTAGGTGCCGGGGAGAGGATGTGTGAGGCACTGTTTTTGTAGTGTGCGCTAACAAAAAGGGGACGGTTTTCCCAGGTTTGATATCCGAGCTGGGCCGGGAGGACAAAGGATGCCAGGCCTCGTGGCTGGCGATGGTGTTTTCTTGGCATGTGGTGTTGATATTGTCCTCTGGATGCTCATTGTCCACCCCTGATATTGTTCCCTCGGAACAAAGACTCTTGACTGATATTTCGCATTCATAACGGCGCCTGGATTTCCGTGGCTATTTTCGGCTCGAGCCTGAAAGACATGAAGAGCGTCCCTGCATTGGTCTTTGTTTCCGGCGGCGAAGTAGTGCGGTTCGTCGTCGTGAGCAGGGCCGTTTCTTCGCAGCCAGCTGTACCATTGCCTGCTGCAGGCACTCTTCGGCTTGGATAATCGCCTGGAGTGTTCGTCTGATAATGCTGTCAATGCTCTTGGAAAGCTTCTTGCGGCCATTGCAGTGCAAAGGTCTCCGTGAACTGCTCGTCCCCAAAGCCGACCTTAGTCCCTGCTTTGTACGCATATCAAGCAGGGCGTCGTGTTACCCGGACAATTCTTGCTTGATATGTCTCTGTCCTGCGGCGCCGTTCCCATCCCGCAAGCATCTCCGCAACAGCCGCTTCCCACCTCACGGTGCCGATTATTGATCCTGCTTTCATCTTTCCCAGCTCTTTCAACCTCATGCCACCCACCATTGTCTCCAAAGCCCCCAGCTCGTCCCACCCAGAACAAATAATCCCGCCAGTTGTCTCCAGCACCACACCTGCATCGCCCTACGCAACGGGAAAAAGTACGACAGGGACCACCTTTGCTTGGCTGTCCACGCCAACTCCCGCCTTACCCTGCTCCGCTCTACGCGCTCCGTTAGCAGTGGGGCCACGGCGCTCGACGAACGCGCTTATGAAAGAGAAATAAATTTGGCGCCAGACCTCAACACGACATCTTCCGCACGCCGTCCAAGAGCAAAAAGATGTCTCCAACGGAGAATCCTGGAGTCTTTAAAAGCAGCATAAATGAAACAGAGAAGAACAAAAAGATATGCTGGATTGCTCACCGACGGAGACTACAATGTATTAACGACAACGCGCGCAAAGTAAAGAGCGAAGCTGGCCTACATCGAACCCCGGTCTCCCGCGCTTGCTCGAGCCGCTGCCTTGACAAGCGGAAATTACCACTACCAGAACATCAAAGATGCTGAGCTCCTTGGAGGAGCCGACGGCTGTGGGTGAAGGAGGAGTGCCTATCGCAAACAGCAGCGAGAACATCTGGAAACCTGCCCTCCGCATCGCCACACACAGTCCCATCCCCCCCGAGCCAACGAACCGCCTTCCCCCCCGCCTGCATTCCCCCAAACCCTTCGCTCCGTCGGCAAAACGCCACTAAAAAAAAAGCCGGCAGCGTTCCAGACCGCGGCGCCATCTCGGGGCCCACATCCCGTCCCCGGCCGCAACGACGAAACTCCGCAACAACATAAAAAAACTCTGCAGCCCGCCGGCGGCTGCCAAAAGAGATGCGTCGGCCGGGAATCGAACCCGGGGCTCATCGAGACGTGAGTTTGAGGTCTGAGAGGGCTCCTGTTGAGGAGGCGACTCAATTATTGACCGCAACGGATGGCAACGATGAATTTTACCACTAAACCACCAACGCTGTGGTGCTTCGTGAGAAGAAATTGGGAGGTGTGAGTTTATGTTGAGCAGAAATGGCGGCAGGGAGAGGTGGGGAGGGAAGATGGGGCAGGGAGGGGTCAGGGAGAGCGGAATTCGCATCAGGAGGCACGGAAATGGCAGCAGAGGTAATCAAACTGTAATTGTTGTCAGTGAAGCCCGGATCGAGTACGGCTATAAGGGGGAGCGGGGTAGGAGAGGGATGGAGCAGCGGTGCTGTGTATTGGGCGTGCGGAGGGAGTGCTGGAGGAGGGAACTTGCCGATGCGACAGTGCGAAAGGATGGAAAAGAATGAGAATTAGATGTGCGAGCTGCAGATGTCCGGCATGGGAGCGTCGTATGCTGCCGATGAGGTGTGACTTGATGGGCTGGTTGTCAGGAGAGCGTGTTGATGACGCATTCACTACGACTGGTAATGAACAGGATGGAATACACCAAAAGCGAAGTCGTTTGCGATGACGACAGGATGAGGATGGGAGCTGTTGCAGCTGGCGGGGGTGGCTTGGCTGTAGCCGCGCCGGGGATTTTCCGCTCCCCGACGTCGTTCTTCTCGACCATCAATCGGCTTCCGCCTGCGAAAGGCATTGAACGCAGTATAGAACAACTGTAGAAATCAGAGAGCTCAACATATCACATGGGGCGTTGAAGCGTTCATCCGGGCGGAGTTCTCTTCAACGCTGAAATCTCTTCATCTGGACGATTTCTTCAACTCCCCATGTACATAAGAACAACTTTTCAACTTCGAACGTGTATGCTACGACCCAGTATCAGTATATACACTGGTAATACCGCGAAACAACATCAACAAGCACTGCGAAGCGTAGTGTAGACGTTGAAGAGGATCTCCCCTCAGATAACAGCATTTGGAGAACAGACGGCCCTGTCCACCAAGCCGATTAGGCAAGACATCGTCCATCTCAATCACATCATATCAACCAAAGCATGAGACGAAATGCGTGCGAAAAATCTGAATTGTTTCCCCAGCGGTGGGCCTCCCAGATCCCACTCGCTACCCGAAAAAAAAAAGCCTAAACCCCCTTCTGCCAAATCAAAGGAACTGTTCTTCAGCGAGCACGCAGCTAGATCCCGGCCTCGGTGCCGCTGCCTTGTGCGGCGGTGGTGCGGGCGGCGGCGCGGGCAGCAGCGCGAGCCGCGAGCTTGCGCCTCGTGCAGGAGGCGGTGACCGCCCAAGCCACGGCGGCGAAGAAGAGGAGCATGATGAAGACCACGGCGATGGTCGCGTTGGCCTTCATGGTGGTGGTGGTGAGGGTGAGGGTGAGGGCGTGGGAGACTGGGATGGTTGTCAGGGATGTTCCGAGTGGAGATAGGAGGAATGCTTACAGTTGTGGTGGGGCGGCGGGCGGGAGACAGCAGCTGTGGAGGCAAGAAGATCTTGGTGTTTGCTGGTGCGGCTGAGACCGAGTGATGGTGGTGCTAAGGGGAAAGGGACTAAAGTCAGGAGAGGCGGCTGGTTTATGTAGGCACGGTGAACTTTCAGTAAAGTGAAACCACGGTCCAGCTGCACAATACGATGATTGATGAGGAAACCTTAGCCGCAGGCAGATTTTTGCATCGCAGGTGCTGGGTGCTAAGGCAAGGCGAGCCGAAGGATTCTTCGTTTGCAAAGCCCGCTGGCACATGCAGAGTGCGGAGGACCCTTACTCAATCACGCAGCTGACTTCGGAACCTCGCTTATTACAGGCAACAGTGCGCACTACATATTTATAGACGCTGCAAATTTCCTTTCTGCTTCTCTTCTTCGTCAACTCCATCTTGCAACCTCAGCACCACAGTTGTCCTTTCTGGCCCTCTCCGTGGCCATCATGGCCACGCGACAAGGTAAACCTATCTCTCCTCTTCATCTTCCTCTCCCTACCTTGCATCTCCAACGCAAAGTTTGCAAGTCCAACCCAGATCTTCAAGCTGATATTCTTGTTACAACAGCCAAGCGCCCGCCGCGGTCCCTTCCTCCAAGCTTGAAGGTCTCCCAGGCCCGGAAGATGAGTAAGTCTTATCTACATTCCAAACACAATGCAGCTTACTGACCCTGCAAAGCGCTCGGCCCCGCGGCCCAGCTTTTTGCCGCCAGCTTGCGGCACCCCAGTATAGCCTCAACAGATCTTGGCTCTCGCCGAGGTCTTTTGCGTCCTCGGATGTGGCACCACGCGTGTGCCCGACAAGCACGACTTCTTCGTCCCTCCCTGTCACGGGCTCCCGCCCTCCCCAACCTCACCCCGACCACGGGGATGTCGCCGCATTCCTGCACAGCGACTCTGGAGCCCCCTCCCGAAGCTAGGCGGAGCGCGCCGTGGTACAGCCGGGTGTACCAGCCCCCCTTCGGCACTCCATCCTTCCTCAGCGTTGGGGAGTTCGCACTCTTGACCAGCGGGATGTACCAGGCTGGTCAGTGCGTCAACAGGTACGAGGGTCAGGTCTGCGGCCACCTTGCGATGGCCAATGCCCTCAGCTTGGGCTTTCAATTCCGAATCGAACTCGACTCAGTGCGTCACGGCCTCAGGCGCCTTTGAGCCCCCGGCCTTGAACTCTGCTTGGCAGGCTCTTCTCGCCTGGATGGACGAATGGCTTGGACGGAGTTCCAAGCGTGCAGTCCAGCTCATCGACAAGGATGGTCGTGGCCCGTGTGCCTTTCGGCGCACCCCAGCGTAGCCTCAAGAGACGGAAGATCTTGGTCTCGTCCGAGTCGCTCGTCCCTCCTCTTGTACCACCACAACGTGTACCTGGGGTCGGAGCACGAGTCAACCTTGACCTCTGCTCTTGGTGCTCTCGGCCTTGAGTATGTCGCAGCCTCCGACCCCAGCGGTTATCGAGAGCCGGCTCGGTCGCGTGCGGCTTTCGGTGGTGCCTCTGCAACCAACTCGCCCTCCATTGACAATTCTCAATTCTCCAACGACAGTGGAGCCACTCGTTACGTCAAGCTGGAGTGGGGGATCACCGACATCCTACGCTCAATCAACATCAGCGGGTTCGGGAAACAGGTCAAGGTCAACCGGCGTGACATGGCGGATGTCCTCGTCAAGCTCCACGGCTGTGGGTATCAGGGTTAGGTTTTATACAGATGAATCAGATCAAATAGTCCAGAGGTCTTTGTTTCTTCAAGGGTCAATGCGCAATGCGGGTGGTCATATATGTGTCGAACTGAAGACAGATCTCCGCGCTAAAGCTCTGTGCGACTGCAGCGTTACTGGGGCTCTATGGGTGCTTTGTAGACCCTTGACTTTGATACCCATCGATATCATATTAAGTGGACAGTACACAAGCTCAACTCTTATCTCGTTCATGGCAAAGAGGCCTTGCTTGGTAAGTTCGAGCGTAACGTCATGTCCCGACTAGAGGGGTGGGTATGCGACTTTGGAAGCCCACGAACGGCATCGCGCTTCTGATTGGCTATATCGACAACAGCATTTCCACAGGTTTCGAAAGCTCCACACTCCTTTGGATGTCGATCTGGCGAATCAGGAGCGAGCCTCCACCGTAGCGAAATTCGCTCCCGTAACTTGTTTAAATAGTGCCCCTGCTATTCATTCTCGATCAGCATACCCAACCATCGCAATTCCCACCCAGCTGGCCGACGGCCCAAGAAACCCGAAATGCCGACCAAACATGAATCCGAGAACCTGGCGATCATCCAGGAGTACTTTTCCGAGTACTGGGGCAACGCGAACCCGGACATCGTCGACAAGCTCTGCGCCGACGACTTCGTCATCAACTACCCCATGCACGGCCCACGGCACGGCAAAGCGGCCGCGAAGAAGATGCTCACCGATTTGAAACAAGTAAGCCCTCCATCCAGGAGCGAAGCCGAACAGCCCATCACTGACTCGTTCTCCCACCAAAGGCTTTCCCCGACCTCTCGTTCCACGCCTACCAGCACCCCCTCATCGCGAGCGGCCCGTACGTCGTCGGCCGCTGGATCGGCGGCGGGACGCACACAGGAGCTGCCTTTCACGATCTCGCAGTCGGCGCGCTGGAGCGGCCCAACACGGGCAAGAAGATGTATTTTTCGGGGACTACGATATTCACGCTGCGGGATGGAAAGATCGTGGACGAGACGGGGGAGGAGGGGGCGTTGACCGCGCTGCAGAATCTGGGTCTCGTGTCGCCGCCGAACCCGGGCAAGGAGGTCAGGTATCCCCACGATAAGTAGTGGGGGCTTCTTGTCGCGCGATTGGGGGGGGGCAGCGACGTCCAGATTGCTCGCGATGCTCGGCGTTTGGTTTGCACTGTCTTTTTTCTTGGTGATTTTGGCCGATCGGCCTTGAGAGGGGGGGGATCTGCCGTTCACCTTGTAATGCCAAGTTTCGCGACACGAGCCTCAACCTGTAGCTTCCCCGAGTCATAGTAGCCATCATGTGCAAAAGATGAATTTGGTGTAGTGTTTGTGTTTCCTGGGGTTTGCGCTATCACCCGTAGGGTTTCAATGTTCCAAGCCATCTTTGCGAAGTGGCCACTAAGGACGCTTTCATTTGCCGACTATCCGCCTGTGGTAGCTGACCTATGGCCTACGATCGTGCTATTGGCCAATTCCAAAGCAGTGGATCCGGAGCACATTGGACAGGCGGATGTGAGCCCAGCGCGCAACGAAGAACATGCCATCGGGAAGCGAAGTCCTCGTAACAATCTCTCACTCAGGGCCTTTGCGGGACAGATTTGCACTACCGAACGGCAGACATCGCATTAGGACAGGAAGGAGTGGGCACTGTTGCTGCGGTGGGAGAAGACTTGAAGCCCCTAAAGATGTAAGTATTCCGCAGCGGAGACCGCGTCGGATGGCGCTACTGCCACGGCAGCCGCGGCACATGGGCCGGGTGTCTGCGCGGGGAAGACCTCTACTGCCCCGACAGACAGCTCTACGGCTCGTACAACCAGGACCAAGGCTCCCTGGGCTCCGCCGCCATCTGGGACGAGAAGTCTCTCTACAGAGTCCCGGCGCAAGGGAGTTCCACGTGCTCGGTCACGGCGGTTCTGACGTCGTCCTCGCCGGGCCGCTGGGCTGCCTCCTTGTGACTGCGGCGCAGCAACCGGTATGGCGCGCCGTCTCGCCTCTGGTGAGGCGAGGAGGCGTCGTAGCGGTGATGAGGGTTGATCCAGGGTCTGAATTGCGCGTTCCGTTCATGGACGTCGTCATGAACGCGCTTCGGATCTAGGGAAGCTTCTTAGGTCTGCGCTACCTGCACTAGGAAATGCTGCAGTTTGCTGCGCTGCACTGCATCGAGCCGGTGGTGGAGCTGTTCCGGCTGGAAGAGAGCGGAATTCAAAAAGCCATGGACCAACTGAGCCGAGGAGAAATGAGGTACAGGGGGGGTTATTTGTCCAGCGAGCCTAAGGGCCGTATCGGAAGTGTGTTACTCCGCCAGTAATTCCAGCCATAAAACCCGCAGCCCGCTCCTCTGTCTTCCACCACTGCCCGACAAGCTTTCATATAACCGACCTCCCCCTCCCTCCATCCCGCAACCCCCTACCCGGCATGCCCCTCCACCCCCACCGCCAACGCCTCAACCGCCCCATCCGGACTCCCCGCCCCCCTCCCCACAACCACAAGCCGCATCCCCACCCCCTCTCCCCCCACGAACAGCGCCGCACGAAATGTCGGCGCCAAGTGCGGCGGATTGGCGATGCGGACCAGACGAACGAGGTGCGTCGCGCTGCGCGGGTAGAGGACGGCGGCGTGGACTGCGCGATCAGGTTAGCGCGACGGCGGCGGTGGGCGGGGACGTGGGCGCAGGGCTTACGGAAGGCGCGTTCGAGGAAGGCGCGCGTGCGGTGCGGGTGCTGGGGGTAGGTGATGGGGCCGCGGGCGGTGCGGGGGACGGGGTTGGCGGTTGAGGTGAGGTGGAGGTCGCCGGTGGCGATGAAGTGGCGGGAGGGGGTGGGGGCGCTGGGGTACGAGGTGGAGGTGGGAGGCGAGCGGCGAGGCGGGCTCGCGGTTGTGGGGTGGTCCATCGTGGAGGTGCGCGGATGGCGTGGAGGCGCGGTGGGCTATCGTTGTGCGGTGGTCTGGCGGCGAGGAGATGAGAGTGGCGGTTTGGAGCAGGAACGGAGGCGCTGTGGAGGCGGCGGCGGTGAAGGTGCAGGGAAGTCCTTCTTGGGGGAAGGTAGTTTGCGTAGGTGACGATTCTACCGTGGTTCTTCATTCACATGCCTGCGCTGAATGTGCAAGATGCAAACCAGAGCCGGCAGCTCACCCAGCTATTCGTCACGGCTGTCCAGAGCTGATGCGTCACGGGAGTCTCTCCTGCAAAAGGAAATGTGTCTGGGTGTCGTTATATTTATGAGAAACGCTATGGATGCACCAGTGCTTTCAGCAAGCCCACAACAGTTCGAATGACAACACTCCCTTCAAACGTCAAATGTCAGTGTCGTGGCCAGCGCCCATCCTCAGAAGAACATGTTCATGTTTATCCTCATCTGCACGAGTGCATGCTTGATCAGTTTATCCGTATAGTTTTTCAAGGGGACGATAACCGTTTCGTCATAAGAATGATGGCGTTCCGTTTCAGTTTCGACGAGAGTGCAGTTAATATAGGCCATGGTGGAAGCTCGGAAGGTTCCGATTGTGGTGTCGCTGACTTCGAACTGCTCGCCAGCGTGCTGCGCAAAGAACTCAGCGAGGTATTTCGCGATCCGCCCGTCGCGTATAATTGGCTCAGCCAAAGCGCGAGGCGTCAAATCTGCCACCGTCATCCGGTAACTCAGATGCGTAATGCCATCATGTGCTGTCTGAATGGCGGCCTGGTCGTCCTGAATGATGAGCACCGGACGCGACCCTGCCGGTGTGTTGAGTGCGATTTCCATCCAACGAATCCACATGGCATCGAGGAACATGCCCTTCTCCGCGCACTCGAGCTCTTCGATCCATGACTGATCGTCGGACCCGGCGTGGAGCCGCCGCACTCGGTTCCAGTCCCGCAGGGGCGTCCACGGCTGCCTGCACCAAGGAGCCACGCACTCCCCGGCGCCCGGAACGCCTATTGGACCTGAGGGCACGGTATGTAAAAGGCGCGAGACAACACAGCACTCGCCAAACACGCACCCGCAGCGCAACTTGACAGGGACGTGGAACCGGTTCGCGTACGGCTGTCCGCAAATCCCACAGCCAACCTGTTCCATGTGGGATGTGTATGTGACTGGGACGTAGGCAAGCCGCTTGAGAAGTCGGCATGTCGCGTCATTGAGAAAGTTGATCATGTGGTTGACGGCAGGAGGGTCGAGGCTACCCAGCTCCAGGTCTGGTAGGCTGAGGACACTTGTGGGAGAATTATCGTATTTTGGGAAGAAGCGACGGACGTGTTCGACGAGACTGGCCCGCATCGCCCGCGCGAGTTCGGTGTCCATTGGCGCAAGGTATCGCTGACTATCGTGCGAAGGCAACGTGGAAAGAATGGAGTAAGAGTTGGGCTTCTGGCCGATGCTTGTTGATAGTGTCGCTGGGTTGTTGAGGCTGGGAGGGTGGACAATGGATGAGGACGGAGCTGATTGACGAGACCAATGCGAGATGGAGAAGGAATGCGCCACTCAAACCGGCTGGCAGAGACGTGTGGCGGCAACATTCCGAGTTGCGACTTCCGCGTCGATGCGCACGTCCACCTCTCATGTGTTACGGCGCAGCCTCCACAGTATCGGGATAGGAAGGGTAAGGCAGCAGAGCGGGGCGCAGACCCGCGCCGCAAGAAGAATTCAGAAGGGTCACGTGCGTCACGTGACGCCAAGCATTGATCTGTCTGCTCCGGTCTGGGCAACCACAGATCAATAAGATCAAGACAACATTGATCTGTCTGATCCATACGCTCCTGCCCAAGAGGCAACACAGATCAAACAGATCAATATTAGATTGTAGACACCCTCCTATGTGTATATAAACCACACTCCTTAGATAGCTTTGACCTTCGTGGTCAACTTCGCAATAGAATTTGGACTCTATTGGTAACAAGGCCTTCGCACACAGTGCTCAGTCTTCATTTGTCTACTCGTTCCTCACGTACCTCTTCTTGTACCCACTCAAGGAAAACCCTTCGACAGGTTTCCACCCTCTTTGGTGTTTGGATCCTTAGAGGTAGAGGCCCGCTCGTTACATCATGCCCTTTCCGGCAAATACACAATTGGCCACCGACCTTGTCGCAGACATGCGGGCCACACTTCACGACATCACGAGGCATCGCGCAGCACAGAATTTAAGACGTCTCAAAATCAATTCGCTCCACCCAGTGCAAGAGTCTCACGCCTCCCTTTCCCTCCTCCCATCTCTCACCATTTCTTCCTACTGCCAGAACACGACCGCCACCGCAACCCCAGTCCCGCAGAACGCTTCCAGTCCCCTCAACCAACCACCTCGTCGCCGCTCTCCCCCTATGCACCGCCCTCGCATGCATCCCCGCGCTCTCCTCGCTCCCAGACCCCCATCCCGCACCCCTACTCGGCCGCCCCACCACCAACCCCAGATGCGCCCTCTCCGTATGCGCCCGCACGTTTCTCGCATCCACAAAGGAGCACGGACACCCGGCCACCGCCCTCGCCGGACACGGCGCCCGCGTAAGCCGGCACCACGAAGACGCGGGTGCGCAGGTGGGCGGAGATGTCCTGGGCGTCGGCGCGGCGGCGGGAGCAGGGGAGGGAGGGGGCGAGCGGGCAGGGGTGGGGCGAGCAGAGGTGCGGGAAGTGCTCGAGGTGGTGGGCGAGGGCCTTATGTACTGGTATGTTCTGGGAGTCAGTCAATGTTATGGTCTTTCACTGCACCGTGTGCATTGTTTCCCATCTGTACTTTCTACACAAGACTTTGTTAGCCCTCAAAAATGCCATTGCTTTCGACCTGCACACGCATCTCGATGTTCTCGCCAATGCCTCATGGTTCTTGCTGGTAGGCTCAGCTGGCGTTCTCGACCTTGTCTTGGACCTTCACCGTCCGGATATTCCCATGCGTACTTGCGACGCCTTGCGCAGCGCTCGCGGCGTCTGGATGTCGCCCTTCGATCGCTATCTCCGGGCTCATGGTTGACACTTCAGACTCGATTAGAGGCTGGGCGAGTTTTCTGCAGAGCAGTCATGGTGACTGACGGGGCCGCAGTGGGAGCAGCCGCGAGCACGGCGGGAAAGCGACAGACACGAGCGTCGGGCGCGGGCGACACCGAGCGGCTGGTCGAACTCGAGTATGCTGGCGGCGGCTCGGCGTCCTGAGTGGATTGATCATGGATGCAGACGGTTTGCGCGCATGGTTTGCGTCGGGGATCCTGTTGGACGTCACTGCGCCAGAGGGTCTGAGCAATTATCAGCTGAGAGAGAAGAAGAAGAAGGAGGATATGGAGAGCACGTCAAGGCGCCATCCCGCCATGACTTTGAAGCGGCACGTCGAAGTATTTTCATGGCAGGCACAACAAACCGAGGATCACGTCACGGACGTTCAACAGGATGGAACAGACAATCAGAGATTAAACTAAGTAAAATGCCCCCTTCGATCAAGACGGATGCCCGGCGGTACGATGGGCAGCCGCTAGTTTAAAGGGGATCGATCTAGGACTTCAAGCCACGCCCACGGCCATGAGCTGCAGAAATGACCTGGTGTCCAGGGTTGAAGGAGAAAAGAGGAGAGAGTCTGAGGAGGGCAGGGGTTTTTATGCCCTTGAGGTCGGGCAGCACGCAGGATCACAAGGCTCGGAAGCGAGGCACTAAGCTTCTTTCAGAGGTTGAGTTGATCTGGAGACGCAGCTGAAGCGAGACCGCCGCTGCTGCCTGGTACGGTGAGGTGCCTATGGAAGACGCGCAGAAGTGGCAGGTGCGATGGCCCATCGGCCTGCGCTGCGAGTGGACAGCCGCGGATTCTGCCGTTGCTGCAGACGCGCGCTCCCACAGCATGGTCTCTCAGACTCAGCTCTACAGTATCCAATCATCTGACCACGTCTTGAAGATGGATGAGCCTCAGGCCATGCATGCAAGGTGCGACCATTGCGGACGGTGACAGACAGAAGTCTCATGGCAGATCAAACTTGCGAGCACACATGGCTTGCATTATTTTCCAAACCCTCCGTCCGGAACCACCCACTCAGACCCCCGTCGCAGCCCTGCGCGAGCCCGGCACCCACGGCAGCCCCGTCGCGCGCCTTCGGGCGACACAGGCCCACAGCCAGTCTATAAAACCCGCCTCCCACCCTCTCATCCACAACCAACACCACAGCAGCCGACACGGCCTCACCACCACCACTATGGCCACGCGCCCTCCCACCCCCCTCTGCGCCCTCACCCGCACCTCCACCATCCCCTTCCCCGGCCCGGGGCCCCACCCCACCAACCTCGCCCTCCCCGTCCACGACTCCACCCACCACACCACCACCTACATCGCCGCCATCGCGACCCGCGAACCCCCCGCCCTCTCCGCCCTAACCGCACACTTCCACCCCCGCGCCCTCAACCACCTCCGCCGCGCCATCATCTTCCACTGGTCCAAACTCCGCCCGCCCGCGCGCGCCGCCGCGCGCGCCTTCGTCGAGAGCGAGCGCGACGCCAGCGCCGGCGTCGTCACGTACGCGCTTCCCCGGACACCCAAACGCTTCACCAACTCAGCTGATACGCCCAAACAGGATTCCGCCAGAGCAGGTGCTGCGGCTGCGCAGCACGCTGCTGGAGCTGGGAGTCGAGCGGGTGGCCGGCACGGTGGCGTGGATCGACGACCACGAGCTGGCGGCGGTGGCGGTGCGGCTGGACGGGGCGGGGCTCGCGGCGGGGCAGCGGTGGTGCGCGGGGTGCGAGCGGGTGTTCGAGACGGCGGTGAGTGAGTGCGCGTGCGGCGGCGGGGAGGCGTGGTGCTAACGCGGATCAGGTTCCCGAGGCGACGGCGACGGCGACGACGAAGAGCCCGATGGGGGTCAAGGCGTGCGGGCACGTTCTGTGCAGGGAGTGCGTGGTGGGGTGGGTCAACGACGGCGCGGCGCTGGGGAGGGAGCGGCTGCGGCCGTGCTGTGCGAGGCTGGTTACCGAGATGCAGGAGCAGCGGTTGGCGGAGCTGCTGCCGGTGGTTGGCGAGTAGGTGGTGCGGGACAGCGGGAGGGAGCGCGGTGGCTGTGGGTTGATTCAGAGTGGCGAGGAATGCGGGATGGGTGGCGGTACATACATACAGGGATGGCGGAGGCGCCGATCGTCCTGCCGTTCTAGGCGAAGTGCGCGAGATGGTGCCCGGAATCCGTGATAAGGCGTCCGTTCAACCAGATTGCACGTCGCGATGTAGCATGTGGTGCAGAGAAAACTCGCAGGACACGGCTGCGATGGTTCAAGAGCGTCGTAATGCTCCAGTGGTGTTTGCGGCCTCGTACGCCCCCTCTCCGTGCACGGGCAGATGAAAAGCGTGTACGATTCGCTGCAGACAGCGGCAATGGCACACGCGCTCGGGCGATGATCAAGATGCACGATGAAACGCAAACAGCGCTGTTGTTTTGACATGCCTTCGCGCTCAGGCCTTCCACACAGCGCTGCCTCGCCAAAAAACGCCATGGAGCTGCCGGCGCCAGGAAAAGGTGTGGCGCCCTCGGATGTCAGGGAAGTGAATGCTGGACCGGAATACCTATGCTGATGTTGCGAAGAGCGGAGCGGGTCCCAGCGCCGGGGAGTCAAGGTGCAGTTGCGAATGCGAGTGGAATCCCGCGAACCAAGTGTGTTAGGAGGAGTTTCGCCGGCCTCACGTGGCGAGATAAGTATGCTCGCCGGCACCACGCCCGCACACTCGAAAATCCGGGACCGACACCCATAGTCGTCTTGCATAAAATCACCATAATGCTGGCTGCCGCGGACTTCTGGGCGGATAAGGAGGCGGCTAAGCGCGCCGCGAAGAACCGTACAAGAAACGCTGGTAAGCCCCTCTGCATATCCCGCTGGCAACAGATGAGAGCCACTTGGTAACTGTTGTCGCAGCACTGGAGAGACTGAAGCAGGCGCGTGCTTCCAAGGCAGCGGGCGCGAAGCTTCTCCCCCAAGACCTTCTGGTGACAACCTCGCCCTCGCCCTCGCCCTCGCCCTCGCCCTCGCTCTCTCCTCCCTCCACCACCACACCCTCCGCAGCGCCGTCCACCATGGCCGGCTACCGCATCCCCAAGCGGTCTGGCCGCTACAGACCTTCCAGCCGGTTCGTGCTTCCCACCTCCTCGTCGGCCGCAACCCCACGCGCCCACCTCACACTGATACGCCTTCCAGCTCTCGCTCGCCCGCCCGCGACCGTCGTTCGCGTCGCGACGCCAGGACTGACTTCCGTGCCCGCCAGCCGGACCGCTCCCGCTCGCCGTACCGCGCTCGCTCCCCCTACCGCGCGCGCTCGCCCGACGACTCCTCGCGCCCCGACCTGTTTCCGCACTTCTCCATCCGCGGCGCCGCCTCGCGCGCCGCCCACCGCGCCGCCGACCGTCCTCCCCACCAGCCCGCCACCTCCAGCAACACCATCCCCATCGGTCCGCGCCGCTCCGGCCGCTCGCCCTCCCCGGCGCCGCGCCGCCCCGACCGCCCCCCGGCTCCGCGCCGCCGTGGGCTGTTCCCCGCTCCACGCCGCCACCCGCCCTCCCCAGCCCCACGCCGCACTCTGTCGCCGCGCCGCCGCTCGCGCTCTCCCGCTGCCCACCGCTCTCGTTCTCCCGCCCCCCAGTCCGCCACCCGCACCGAAGCCCCCACCCAGCACCGCTCAGCACCGCTCCCGCAGCCCGAGGCGTCCGACCCCAAGGCGTCCGACCCCAAGGCCCGGGCGTCCAAGCCCGAGGCGTCCGACACCCAGCCTGACCGCCTGGCGGCCGGCAAGGCGAACGCGAAGCGCGTGGCCAACCTGATCGCCGAGAAGCGCGCGAAGGCGCTGGCGATCGCGGCGTTCCGGCGGAAGGACTGGAAGAAGGGCAAGGAGGACGGGCAGGCGGAGGCCGAGGTGGAGGGGGACCAGGAGGAGTAGGGCAGCGCGGCGCTTGCCGGTCCGGGCTCGTTTGCGCCGCGTTCGACTCGTTGGGCGTTGGATGGTGGAGGTCTGCGAGATGGGCTTGGCTGGGCTTCTCTCCGGCTGCTGGACTGTTGCGGTATCGGCCAAGCGTGTTTTCCTGGTCACTACGGCTTCTTTAATCCATGGCGCTCTCGGGCAGGGCATGCTCCTGGCTACGTCTTTTGGCGGTAGGCTCGGACACTCAAGTTTTCTTCCATAGCTTATCGCTACTTGGAATCCCATGGACGTAGCCTTCTACTCCCGTTGTGATGTTTTGTGTGCTTGTGCGCAGAGACGGCAGGGTCATGGGTGTGCCCATATCTCGTTTCTTCCAGAATGGTCCCACCTGAATGAACAAGGAAATTCCGTAAGACTCTTTCCTATTTCGCATGAACCAAGAGGATCCATCTCCAAGAAATCGGCATCATCCCGCGTCCCGCCATTTTTGCTTCACCACTGGCTCCGTCACCTTCCCTTTGACCCCACTGATCGAGAGGCCGACGTTAGTAATCATTCCAAGGGTACTGTGTGCATTGGTCCGTCTTTCCTTGGTTGCTAACGTGGAACAGAAGAGGACGAAACGCTGTTTGTCTTGACAAGGTTGAAGACGGGCGGGCAGGAAGTCAAAATTGAGGTATTCACGGCTTCCAACTGTCATGCCTGTAGCTCGTAGGGCTAAACCCGCATTCCAGCTCTTCGCTTTCCGTTCCTGAAGGTTGAGGGTCCTTGGCGAATGCTTAGCTCTTCCGTTGCGCATAGAGCACGTCACCAGAGGAAATCGGGGCTAGCTGGATTGGATCATCCGGCGTCTTGTCATGCACCCGGTGCGTGGTTGCTTTGACCGAACCCCGCAAGTGGATGGAACCCCACATGCAGAAACTCTCCAGAAGTCTTGTTCATCCATTCCATCGAGGGATGCAGGTACAGAATTGTTCGTTGCGGGACGGCCGGCAAGTGTATTCGTCCATTAAGCTTAATCGGTACCTGGAAGTCTAACCGTCCACGGTACTATAAATACCCGACAGCTCCGTGAGCTGCCATTGGTTGGCCCGACTGTGTTCTCCTCAACAGACATACTTATCTGTCTGCACTTCGCCATTGCAGATCGAAGGCCTCATCCGTGCACGCTCGCTCTCTGCCAAGGTAGATCTGCATTGACCATGCGGACCCTCGTTCTCTTTCTCTCTCTGCTGTGCCTTTCCACCGCCTCCAGAATCACCAACCGCTTCATAGTCGAACTGGCCCCAGATGAGGTCTGCCCCGACACCAACCCCAGACGTCCAAACACCCGCTAACCTTCCATCCAGACCGCCGACAACGCCATCGCGGAAATCCGCAACTCCCTCCGCGGCCGGCCCCACGCCCCGTCCGTCGAAATGACCTACCAATACACCTCCCCGCTCTTCAACGGCCTCTCCGTCGCCCTCGACGCCCCCTCCACCCCCGACGCCCTCTCCGCCCACCTCCGCGCCCTCCCCCGCATCCAACACCTCTACCCCGTCCGCCGCCTCTCCCTCCTCCCGCCCGTCCCGCCCGCACCCCCGACCTCCGACCGCCCCGCCCCCTCCGCCACCAACATCCACGCCATGACCGGCGTCGCCGCCCTCCACGCCCTCGGCTACACCGGCGCCAACCTCACCGTCGCCATCATCGACACCGGCGCCGACTACCTCCACCCCTTCCTGTCCGGCGGCCTCGGCGCCGGCCACCGCATCACGCACGGACAGGACTTCGTCGGCGACGCCATGCGCCCGCCGCGCGGCCCCGCGCGCGATCCCGACCCGTACGCCGACTGCGCGCCGCACGGCACGCACGTGGCGGGCATCGTGGGGGCGGTGGCGCCGGCGCTGAATCTGACGGGCGTGGCGCCCGGCGCGGCGCTCGAGGTGTATCGGGTGTTTGACTGCGAGGGGATTACGGAGACGGATGTGGTGGTGGCGGCGGTGGTGGCGGCGGCGGGGCGGGGGGTGAATGTGATGAATTTGAGCTTGGGGGGCGGGGGCCCGTTTGAGGAGGACGCGATTGCGGCGGTGCTGTCGCGGGTGAATCGTGCGGGGCGGACGTATGCGGTTGCGAGTGTGGGGAATGATGGGAAGAATGGGAGTTGGACGAGCCAGGCGCCGGGGGCGGGGGTGGGTGTGCCGGCGGTGGGGGCAGTGGCGGGGATGGAGGTGAGTACGCCGGGGTGGGTGGCAAATTGGACGGGCGGTGGGAGCGGGCCGGAGGGGAGGTTTCTGTGGCTGCCGGCGGAGCGGAGTGTGTTTCGGTTGGCGCTGCGGCTGTGGGTGTTGTCGGCGAATGCGAGCGTGGAGGATGATGCTTGCAAGCCGCTGCCGCCGGCGACGCCGGATTTGTCGGGTAGGCTGGTGCTGGTGAGGCGAGGGACGTGCCCGTTCGTGAAGAAGATGAGGCATATCGCGGCGAAGGGGGGCAAGTATGTGCTGATATACAACAATCGGCCGGGGAATGCGCCGTTTGGAGTTCTGCAGACGTTCAACGGCACACGCGCGGCGGCTGGGATGGGAGCCAACGGCGGGCTCGCGCTGGTTTCGGCGTACTTCACGGACCGGCCGGTCTGGGTCACCATGAACACCACCGAGTATCCGACATCCGCGTGGGTCGTGCCGAACGGGCAGACAGGAGGCAGGATGAGCACGTTCAGCAGCATCGGACCACCAGCATTGGGGTATCTCAAGCCCACGGTATCAGCCCCGGGAGAGATGATTCTGTCCACAGTGCCACGGAAGGACGGCTTCTTCGACAACTTCGGCGGCACCTCGATGGCGGCTCCATACATCTCCGGAGTCGTTGCTCTGCTGAAGCAAGCGCGACCCGGCCTCACGTTCCAGCAGATCACGACGCTTCTCTCCACAACCGCAAAGCCGATGCCATTCAACGACGGAACCAACCGCACCTACCCTTTCCTCGCACCGGCGTGGCAACAGGGCGGCGGTCTCGTCTCCGCGTACGGCGCATTCCGGTGCCAGACCATGCTCGACACCGAAGCCCTCTCCTTCAACGACACCGCCCACTTCGAGCCGGAGCTCTCCTTCACCGTCCAGAACGTCGGCAACGAGCCGTCGTCCTACCAGCTCTCCAACATCCCCGCCGCAACCATCCTCTCCTACCGCGGCGACGGCAACCCCAACCCGATCAAGTTCTTCCCCAACGAGTCCTCGCCGCTCCCCAACCCGGACTTCACCTACAGCCTAACCCCCGACTTCGCCCGCATCACCCTCACCCCCCACACCTTCACCCTCGCCCCAGGCGCCTCGCAAACCGTCACCGTCGCCGCCGACATCCACGCGCTCACGCAGCTGACGCCCCGCTGCCCCCTCTTCTCCGGCTACATCAGCATCAACACCACGGCCGGGCCACCCCTCACCCTCCCCTGGGGCGCCATCGGCTGCTCCCTCTCCACCCTCCCCGTGCTCGACCCCGCCGAGCCACTCATCCACCTCGTCGCCGCCACCAACGAGACCGAGTACAACGCCTCGCTCAGATCCACCTATCCGCTCCCGCGCATCGAGCCGGACCGCGTCTTCGTGCTGCCGCGCTCCAACGCGTCGGACGCGGCGCTCAACGTCACCTTCCCGTGGCTGCAGTACAAGTTCGCGCAGTACACCCGCTTCGCGCGGGTGGACGTGCTGGGCGCGGACGGGGGCAGGGTCGCGACGGTGCTGGATCGGAACACCACGGCCGATGCCGAGAGGTTGCCGGTCAGCTTTCAGAATTTTACGGGGCTGTTGCCGTCGGGCGAGTGGGCGCCGGAGGGCCGGTATAGGTTTAATTTGAGCGCGATGAGGATGTATGGGGATCCGAACGGGACGGAGGACTGGCGGGAGTGGGTCGTGTCGGATCCGTTTGTGATTAGGTATCGCGATGGAGGGCGGTTTTGAGGGATGGGCGACGGGACGGCTTCTGGGATGGAGAGTGGGAGGAGGGTCTCGAGTGTCGTCGTAGTGGAATGTGAGCACGCTTGGAAGCGAGATGTTCTCGAAGTGCTGCGCCGGTGTTTTGGATCACCGCACAGCGTGTCCGGCCCACCAGCCTCCGCCAGAAGAGGACCTGCCGCGTCTGGAAAAAACTGTTCCTCATTCCGGCGGAGCAGGTCGGACTCCTCACTCCTGCGTCTCACGCTGTTACTACCTGCTGTCCTGCTTCTCGCGGGGCGAACGGTGATGTCCAGGTCAGAGTGCTCGGGTGAAGTTCGAAATTGGGCCCTGGCGGCTCGCCCGCTGCTGCTGCTGCGTCCCCCGATCACCATGCCACTGCAGCTTTGGCACTCTGATCTGCTGACAACCGCTACTTCTGCGTCCGCGGATCCAGCTGCCCGCCGAAGGCCGTTTGCTGTGCGCGCTCATCACCCGATCATGTGGGGTGATCGGGCGTCAGCTCTGCACGCTATAAAAGGCCTCCGCCCCCACCAGCCCTCCGCCTTCTTTTCTTCTCCCCATCCTGATTGGTGCTTTGGCTCTTTGGGTTTGTTGGTGCGGGCGTTCGGCGTTTCGCAAAAGTCAGCAAAGAAATTTTTGGAACCGACAAGACGTCTTCTCTTTTCGCTGAGCCTTCAGCCATGCGCTGGGTCTTGAGGAAGAGTGCCGCAGACTTGAGTTGGCCATGGAGGGTATCCGGCCTTGGTGCCTGCACTTCCCTTCCCGAGAGCTCTTGCCCACACTGGCACGTTTCTGCAGCGGTCGACTATCTCTTCTTTCGACAGATCGATGCCATCCGGAGCTTCGAGGCCATGACGGGTCTATAAAGATTGGATTCAGGGAAGGAAAAACCGTGCCAACAGCGTGGGTACATGGGCTTTAGTGCGATCTTGATAAAGAAAACTGCGTGATTACAGAAAAGTTGCAATTGGCGCTGGGCGGGGGGGGGGGGGGGGGGTTGCAGTCAACGAGGACTCATACCGGAAGTCGGTCTGTACGCCTGGGACAGTCTGGGCCCTCTTGAGTATCTTGGAGTATGTGCGTTTATCGCAGTCTTCGTGGAAGGATTTCGGACTCTTGATTGAGCTGTTTCTGGGGTCAGTCTAAGATCCCGAGTACCTGGACTGCGGTTCGCTCGCTCCCTTCTGGATCGTATATCTGAGAGGCAATAGTGCTGGAGCAACGAGCGGGTTTTAGCGAGGAAGGAGTACTCTAGGGGAACGTCTGGTCTTACTTGTCGACCTGCTTTACCCCCTCTCTTTTCAGGGCGCGTTCCCAACATTCTTGCAACGCGGTCAAACAGGGCTCTACCATTGTCCAAAAGAGACAGCACAACGATTACGGGAAGGAATATTGGAAGGAACTTCGGGACGTCGGGTTTCTCAAATTGAGGGAGACCGAAGGCGATAAAGCATGAGATAGAACGTGCACGCGCGTGGGTTTGAGATGGACGAGGAAGAGCAGGATCAAACCGACGACCATCAAACCACGGCCCTTGAAACAACCCTCCGCCCCCCAGAAACGTCACCGCAAGAGCGGACCAACAGACACCTACCCTTTAACACTCTCACGCCACCACAGCCGCAATGCCACCGCACCCGTTCCCGACAACAACAACAACAACAACACCCGCGCCGCAACCCCCAGCCCTCCACCGCGAACGCCTCGCGATACCCACCCGGCCCGACCGAACCAATCCCCCCACCCGCCTCACTGTCTCACCCGCGCCGCAAGCCTCACGCGCTATGTACCCGACCGGTCAGTGCCGCAGCCCCCCCTGCCCGCGTCACGCACCGCAACGGGCGACAGGAACATTCCGGAAGGCTTCTCGAAGGCGCGCCGAGGCTTCGCGTTGTTGGGTCCGGATGGCGGTGAGGGCGCGCGTGCATGGGTGCGTGCGTGCGTGCAGGCAGGTGGGGCGGCCCGCAGCGCTGCGCTGCGTGTGGCGTGGTGGGCGGGCGGCGCTACGTTACGCGACTGGCCGGGGGGTGCCATGTCGGAGGGGCCACGTTGGAGCGGCATTGACTCGTGGGGAGAGTGTTCTGGAAGGGGGATGGAAGGGGGCTGGGTTTGGGGAGGAAGAGGGAGGGGGAGGGGGTGCAGGGAGATGCTTGCTTTGGTTTGGCGCTTGAGTTGGCGTCGGGGGTGGTGCGGGGGCGGGGGCGGTGGTGGGAGGGCCGCGCGAGGGGGTGGAGAGGTTCGAGGGTTGAGGAGCTGGATTTCGGGTCTGAGGATGGGGGAGGATGGGTTGGACGAGCCGCTGGCTCGTTTGGACGTCAGGAATGCTGCGTCATGGTCTGCTCCGGCTCCGTGAGCGAGTGAAGACGGGGACCAAGGGCTCTCAGCGCGAGAGTTGGACGGCGAGGAGAACGCGCAACGCCGAAGACTCCCATCCCTCGATCCATTCCACTCTTCACACCCGATGACTTCAAAAATCTTCACGAGGCGACACCTCATCCCGAGCTCCTCCGACGCCACGTCAAGACGAACAACACGTCCTGAAACAACCAGCCGATCCCTCAAACACAGCAGATCCCCCCGACCCGAAACACCAAACCCTCCAAAACGTGCGACAAGCGCTGGACGACGTCACCCCTCCCGCCCGACGATCCCCATCTCTTGGCAGCGGCAGCACTCCAACGAGAAGAAAAAAAGCCCCAAAAAACATCGTGACTCACACCTCACCACCACCACCACCACCCCCAAACCTCGTCGCGCATCACCGCAGCCACGCCTGCCCAACCGCTACGTCACCCATCCGAACCGCCCTCCCTCCCCAATCCTCCGCCCCGTACAATGCGGTGTGCCGCCGTGACGCGAGCGATCGCCGTAGAATTTTCCATCTCGCCCAGTCGTGCTACGCGAAATCGTTGGTGTTGAGGGGAGCAGAAGGCGGGCGACCGGTCAACCCGTCACACTGCATCGCCCACGCGGCCGACAACCGCACTCGCAGCACGCCCAATGCATGCGACGTGTGTTACAGCAGCAACCCCAGATGTTCTGGTGGGATTCTAGAAACGCGCACGACGTGTCGTGCGGCGGCGCCGAAAAAAAAAAAAAAAAAAACCAGACAAACACCCTCGTCACGGGCAGCTCGGCCGGCTCGCGACGAACAGCCTCCGCTCCCCGCTGTCGCGCGTGTAGCGGCTAGTCAGTGCGCCCTCGCTCTCTTCCTCTCTGCGCGTCCGGGGGTCGAGCAGTGGGTGGGGGGGGGGGGGGGAGGGGGGGCTGCACGGCGCTCGTCATTCGCTGGCGGGGGGCCCGGAACGGCTAGGGCCATGCATGGCTATCCGACGGACGGACGATTTGTGAAGAACGCAGCCAGGGTTGCGACGAGAAGGGCCGATTGGGGCGGGCGCCAGGCGCTGGAGCGCGGCGGCCGCGTCACCTGGGTGGGAGGAGCGAGGGAACAGTAGGTAGGCGCCGTGCGGGTGGAGTGCTGTAGGTAGGTAGGTAGGCACGCTCGCACCGGGGTGCGGCAGAGAGCAGGAGAAGGGGTTTTGGGCGCCGGGGAAGTTTAACTACTGTGTGGTCGTCGCGATAGGCAGACGACGTCGACGAGGCGCATGTATGTACGTACGGACCGGGGTAGGTAGGGGACTCGAGTTTAAGCTGAGCGGCGGCTGCACGCCATTGGCCCTGGGCGCGCGCATGGCCAATTTCCCGTTTCTGCATGCATGCATGCTACCTTTCCGACCACCACAGATACCCGTCTCGGCACCGAACCCCATGTTTGTGTCACATTCGTTTTTTACTTTTGACTTTCCCGCGCATCGTTCAGTGCCGCTGTCGCAGGTCGCGTGGAAGGCCCGCGCCCCCTCTGCTGCCGCTACTCTCTCGCTCTCGCTGCTGGCTGCGTCATGAGCTGAGGGGACCCGGAATGCTGCCCCCACCGTTGCGGGACCCTTGCTGGCCCTTGCGCGGCTGGGAGTGGGCGTGCTGTACGTGCTGCAGGCGATCCTTCGCTTCACTCTTTTGTTTTGTTCGCTTACTGCGGCACCAGACCGGCGCTTGAGCGCGCCCCAAGGCCACGGTGCTTGACCGGTGGTGAACCAGCGCCGCAGGAGTTGGAAGTGGGCTTGCCGGATGCGAAGAATTTTGCCTTGACGTTGCGGCGCGGTCCTCGGTGGCACGTACGTGGTGTGACGGACAGGCCGGGTCGACCACTGGCTCCGAGCACTGGGGTTACTGCAGATGCCGTCTATACACGAGCTCCTGACCGTGGTGCGATGCGAGAATAGTGCTGTGCGTTTTTGGGTATCCCCGTGCTGAACGATGAATTGGGCCGTGGAACTCCTTCGGTGCAAAGCGAGGACCAAGCAACTATCAACTACGCCAGTGACTCCAGTCTCGTGTATGCGACCAACAGAAAACAAACGCTCAATGCCAAACCAACAGAAAGCCAAGCAGATGCAGAGGAACAGGGAAACAGAACGCTCGAAAGGAAACAAGATGCAAAGCCAACGCTGAACAGATGCAGAAACCAGATGCAAGCCAATCGCAAAACAATGCAAGCCCCCCCCCTAAAAAAAAAAAAAAAAAGCAGAAACGCAGAAACACCAGTGGACCTTCTTTGCAGCGAGAGTCAACCCCCCCACCCCCCCCCCCCAAGCCGTCCCGTCCAGCCAATGAAACAAAGGAAAAAATACAGACGCGTGCCGCCGTAACTCGTGCGCTCATTACATATCATCCCTCCGCAGTACAGGTCTTACGTGAAACACAAGCAGGTAGAAGCAGAAACGTCTCGAGGTGTCGAGGAGGTCTATGGGAGATCGAGAGGTGATGGGATGTGGAGGATCAGGTGATGCGGCGCCTCGGCGGCTGCCGGAGTCGTGAGGAGTCGTGTGTCGTGTGTCGTTCGTGGAGGGGGGACGCCGACGCGGCGGCGCTGTGCTTCCCGGTCGTTGAATCGTCGTGTAGTCTTCGTGCGCCGTCTTCCGCCGGCGGTTCTGATGCAGTCGATGGACCAGGATCTGTCGGAAACCGCGGGGCTCCGGGCAGCTGGGAAGTTGGCTATCGGGGAGCGTGGTTGCGCGGTGGTTTGGGCGTGCCCGTCGTGTCGTAGCCGCCACGGCCCATGTCGGCCATGGTCGCAACGACCGGATTCCTGGCGCGGCGGGGGTTCATTCTCTGGCCTTGGTCAGTTGGGCCGGCGGCGGACGGGGTGGCGGCGGGCGTACGGATTGGTATCAAAAGGGCGGTCAAGGAACGGCAGAACGGCAGAAAGGACCGTAGGAAAGCAAGCAGAAACGCAGAACGGGATGCTGAGCACGGAAGGCGGATGTCGACGTTGAGATGTTCCGGGAGGCGAATTCGTCGACAATAAAGAAGGCGGACTGATGTGCAGCGTACGGGCCACGAGGAAAAGTCGGTATGGCGATGGTGGAGCATCGAGTTGATATTTTCACCGTGGATCTGCGCCGACAGCGCTCGGATGCCAATGGACCCATGATCCCCAACGAGCCGCCGAGTCATGGCCGGCGGCCGCAAGCGCCATGCTGTGATGCGCAGCGGGAAGGGCTGCGCGCGCGGCGGTGGGCGGCGGTCGTGTCGCCAGCACGCTGCGACACACCGGCGAGGGGCGTCTGACCGGCCGCCTCGGTCGCCGCAGGCGCAGGCTGTGGTGTTGCGGGGTGGTGCTGGGATGGGCGCGCGCGGGCCACACGTTCTCGCACATGACTGACAGCGGCCCATCCTGGTCGGCCCCCAGCAGCCCCTAGGCCGTTTCGGCCGCCGCCCTGGTCCCTGCGCGCTGCGAGTGCTCTGCTGGCAGCGCTGCAGGGCTGCTGAAAAGTCTGCGCGTAGGGCGTGAGTTGGCAAGTGCTGCCCTCCGTGGCAGGTGCTCAGCTGCGCCTCGCTGCTACCTGGTGGCCAACGCATCAGTAGCTTCACCAAAACCTGCGGCCCGGACCGCTCGCCATACGGGGCGGCACGCGCGCGAGCCGCCAGCCTCGCCGGGCGGCCGCCAGCCTCGCCGGGCGGCCGCCGGCGCGCTGAAACAGAAACCAGGAGACGCCAGCGCGGCGGCTGCAAACTCTGCGGCGACGAGGCGGGTGTGACAGATCCCATTGCTGAACGACAACGCAGGGCTGAGCCGGCGCACGCGTCGCGAATCCTCCTAGCGGCCGGGTCAGCAACGTAACTACCCACCTGCCAAGCGAGCACATCGGACACTTACGGATGCACCCGGTCAGACGACCTGACACGGACGATGGCCTGGGAGTTGGAGTTGAGTGCTGTAGCGCGCTTGCCGACGTAATCTCCTTTTAAGCATCGCCCGCCCTGGCCCCCGCCGTGCCCCTGCGCACCCAGCACGCACGCCGCATGCATGTGTGATGTGGCGCTGGCACTTGAGCCTCCGTCAGCCGCACATGTCGGGGGCCACTGTTGCACGGCGTGCGTGTGCGTGTGCGTCCAAGGGGGATGCGGTCATCGATGATGCCGTCTGCGCGTGCGCGTCGGCGAGCGTTGCGAGTGGCCGGAGGGCGCGCGCGTCCACGTGGTGCGGCTCCCGCGGCGCGTCGACTGCCGGAACGGGCCTGCAGGCGCGGCCGGCACATGGAGCCCCGCCCGGGCTGTCGTAGTAGGCCGGCGCCGGTGTGCGAGGCGCGGGCTGGCGGGCTCGGAGATGCGCGTGTCTGGACGGGCGTTGGTCAGGTCGTGCGGGCGAGCGTGCGGGACGGGAAGGGTTCTGGGCGATGGCGAAACACTTGCCTTTAAGTTTGCACCACCACAGCCTCAACGCAGCGGCGAGTCAGGTTTCCACTCTTTCCCTCAGGACTAACTCTCGCCGTGGCAGATGACCGAAGTTCTCGAACGTCGCAGAGCGTGGCGCCGCGAGGGTCGGGCCGCAAAATCTGGCGATCCCCATGACCAGATGACAAGCCCGCCAGCGGCGTGGGGTGGTGCCGCGGAAGCGTAGCTCGTCGCAGACACGCCGTGGCCGTGTGGCGCCGGTAGCCGGATGCGTTGCGGGAGTGCCTGTCGGTGTTGCGAGTGCTCGCTCGCCTGCGGCCCAGGCAGCCGCGTCTCGCCTCCCGTCTCTTGCGCGAGATGGGCCACGGGCTTATGAAGTGCTGCGCCCTCAGCAGCGACGGAAGCCGCCCGACCGGATACCGCCAGAAACGGTCACGCGGAGTCCGCTTCTCGCTAAGCGCCGCTGCCGTGTGCGAGATTGCTGCGGAGATCAGACTTCACTACACCCATCCGGACCCCACCACCACATGTCCTCATCTTGCGGTGTACGCCATCCGATCCCATCCGCTGCGGACGGCACCTCGCGACAGCGCCCGGCGGGAAAGATTGCGCGGCAGTTGCGGTCAGCGGCGGACTTGCGGTGTCGGGCGTGGCGGCGCTCACTGGAGGAAAGTTGCGACGCCGAAGATCCCGCGCCAGCTGTGGCTATTGTTAGCACCGCGGCCTGGAAAAAGAAACGAGATGGTGGTGACACTTTACCACATGCGACGGCTCAGCCCGACGGCATGCGCCGTGCGTCCCGGCGGGACGGGTGCCTGCCGCAGCCTTGAGTCCGGCTTTCTGCCCGGTCGAGGCAGCACTGTGGCCGCGACGGACGCTCTGATGGCCTCCGCCGCTCGGCCTCCATGCTTCGGCAGCGCTGTGATGGTGCGGAGCCGGCGGCTCCCCGTCTCTGAGCTCTTGCGGGCCCAGAGGAGTCAGAGTCGCGCTGGAAGAGGCCAAGATCATCAGATCCGCCGGAGTTGTAGGAGCTGAAACAACCCGACCGGGCGCCTGGGGCCCGCCTGCTCGTACTGCGGGCGCAGGTATTCGGCGGCCATGGCGAGAAGGGAGCTGGAAGGCGTCAGTATCACGGCGGCAGGCTGGGCAGGCGGGAGGTCAAATACAGCTGGAGGGACAGGCCCCACTGCGGGCCGGCAGCAATAAATTTGACCAGTGCGGCTCTGTTCGTGTGCTGTTGGGCGCAGCAGCAGTCAGACCGGTTCGCTTAAGTCTTGTGTAACTGTGATGAGCTGCCACTGAGGCAGGTGCCCACCGCGCCAGAGGACGGGAAAGCCACTCGGACCCCTGGCGTAGATCGCGTTCATGCAACTTCGAAACAGCACAACGAGGAGCCACCTCCGTCGCCCGTTCTGGCCCGCCGTCGATCCGTCTCAAATGCCTGCCTGCGTTGCCCCCGTGGATCGGAATCGGAGTCGTTCCCGGTCGGCCCTCCTCAGCCTGCACCCCGCCGAAACCGAGTCCTGCGCTCGGCTCTCTGCCGGCGCCCCTTATTCCCACCCAATCATCGACCGCCCATGCGTCGCCCTCGCTAGCGCCGTGTCTATTTTCACCTCACCTCGTCCCCACACCTGCTTCTCTCTTTGTCTTCATGCAGACACTGTTGCCTGACTTTAGCGTTGAAGAGTAATCAACCCAGGAGGAACATACCCGATTCATCGTTTGCAGAGTAATTCCTGCACATGTGAACCTGCACGCGTGAACCCCTCCCTCAGTGTCCATGCAAAGTGCCTACGTGGTCCGGTGTGATGCTCAGCCTCGGAAGCCCCCACGATTAGGTTCTTGGCCACTATGCTGATCTTCTTGCCTGCATCTTGCTCCCTCGGGGATCTGCTAATTGGTCGTGCTTGAGGGCAAGAGGAACCAGGTGCCAATAGCACTTGGGCACGGCAGTCTTGCAGCTCATCTCTTTGTTCAAGGTCTCCGAGTTTTCTTAGTTCCGGGGTGCCCGTCGCTGAGGTTGGACTGCAGCTCTGCCAAAGCGGGCCGGGGAGCGTTGCCGTCAACTTTCCGAACAATGAGCCTGTCCAACCCCCGCCAAGCTGAACTTGCATGCGCCCAGCTTCTTGCTGCCCACGAGCATGAACCTGGACAGGCGCGCTACCGCGCCGCCCCCTTGCTCCGCTGGTCGGCGGTTCTGAGCGTGAGTCATCCCCGCGAGACCGGAAACAGTCCGCTTCAGACGTCATCTTTTCCTGCGAGCTCATCCGCGTCGTTGCACTGCAACGAAGACGCGCAGACCTGCGCCCTCGCCAAAAACTCCGATCATGCCGCGCACCAAACCTTTGCCGGCCACCGCCATACCGCACCGAGCTGCTCATCGCTCCCCGCGCCGTCGCCGCACGGGACCCACCCTCATCTCCCATTGCCTTTACCGCGCTCATCCGTCCTCCAGCAAGACCAGCACGAAGTCCATTATCCCAGCCAGGATCTTCGCCATAAGACAACCGTCGTCGCCCGTCGCGCGCTAACCGCCGCATCCAGTGGGGCAGCCCGACTAACTCGCACGGGTAAGTGGCCTCTGCGCCGTCCTGGAGCCGGCCCAGTTCGCTGGTCCGGAGCCGCTTCCGGCCCTGCTGAGCGGCTCGACTGCTGGCAACGACGGGCCCACATGGATCTGAAACCCTCTTGCGGGGGATCGACGTGCTGCGGACGGCGGGCCGTTGGTGCCCGGATGACGGTGGTGCTGAGGACCTGTGGGGTTTGTTGTCTGCTGTGTGGTTGATGTGGTGGGAGGGCTGTCGTGCACTGGGACTCGCCTGACGCTTTCTTTGGAGAGTGCCACAGGATGGGCGGGTTGTTTTCGGGAAGCGAGGCGGGGGCGGTTGGAGATGGCGTGGTGGCGAGTATGCAGTCACAGAGTGGTGGACAGCGGTGGCGAAGCTGAACCAGCAGGGGATCTCCGTGATGGGCGGATGGAGAGCGTGTGCGTGCTATGGAGCATGGTCTGGTCTGGGCGGATGAGACTCGAAGGTGGCGGGGACGATCATCTCTGGGAGGAAGGATTTGGCTGTTGCCGGCTCCAAATGATAGTTGGCTGGAAATTATAAGCGTGTTGCCCACGCCCAGCGCGGCGTGAAGCGCGCAACCGGTGCCACCCAAACGCCGGAAGGACCTGCGTCGCGAAGGGCCCCGCCACTCATGAGCGTCGATGCCAGTCACAGCACAGCACAAGACTGACTTCCATGGTGGCCATCGCAGCTTTATTTCGCAGAGCGCCGTCTTAGGGAGACAGCACAGTCTCCGCTGCTCAGCAATGTCGTCGCGGGGCGGGCAAAGCGTGTCGTCGATAACGGGGCGTAGTAACAAAGTGCACAAGGCTACGGTCGATATTTTTCCTACGTCAGTATCAGCTTCCCTTGAGGCATTCCATGATAGATGGTGGCGACGATGACAGCAACCACGGAAAGCGCTAAATGTGTCTGAGACGTTAGGAAGCCTGGCGGCGGCGCGGCCGCGCACGCGTTCGCGCCACTGGTCAACACCGATGCGAGCACCATCGACACTCATATCCGCGTAGCGAGAATTGTGAACATCAATACCAAGCATTCGGACCTTGGGAGTCAATGAATGGTACTGTAGCCCAGTCGTGCAAGCATGATTGTTGAGCAAGACCAAGAAGGCATGGCAGGCAAGGTAGAGAGCAGATGTTCTTCCTCAGAGACTTGAGCATGTCAAGTCTTCCGACGAAAAAGAGTATTAGTACCACCAAAGGTGGTCGCGTCAGCCAGAGACAGTGCAATACTGGCGACACTGTGGTCGGCGACATAGGCGGAGCCCAGCAGGCCGCCGACCTGGTTCCAAAAAGTGGTTTAATCACTAAGGTACCCGTAGGCACATCCATAGCGATTAAACTAGGAAGAACAGTTACTGCACTTGATTAAAGCCAAAAGGCACAAGAGAAAGCTGAAGAAGAGAAGAGGAGTTGGGGCCGAGGGGGGAGGGATTTATATAGGCGCCTCGAACCCGCAAGCGAGGCTTTGGTCAGCAAGCGAGGTTTATGTCAGCGAGCCGCGCCTGCCTGCCTGGGCGATGGAAGCAGACCTTCTGATGGCGGTTGGAAGGATCAGCGCGCGCTAAATTTCAAGCGCAGCGGAGCTTCTTCCTGAGGCTCAAGTGGCTGAGAACGTGCCTCTTCGCCACGCTGTGGCCCAGCATGGGAAGCACTGGCAGGAGAAGACGGCACTGAGGAGCAGGAGTCTCTATAATCGGACTTTCATAACACAAAACGCAGTTTTACTGCGCTAAGCTGGACGTAATTCGTACTGACACCATCTAATATGCCGCGGTGGCAGCAGTTTATGCACGCCTTTGCTCACAAGCATGCTTCTGTTCTTTCTCAAACAGCAGATTGTGTTTGACGACGATTCTTGAATCGTGGCTTATATTGGATTCGCTCTCAAATGAAAGCAGATATTGGGCTTGCGATTATATCGGATAGTCCACATGCCCTGGCCACGGTCTCATTCAGATCCATTCTGCGAGATTTCTGTCGGTTTGAACAGGTGGCGATCATGCTCAGTTCGTTGCACTTATGGCAAAGTGCTGAGATAGATATTGCGATCACAGGATTTTTTTCTGGCCGTCTTGGACTCGAGCGTTCTGAGAAGAGTAGCTGCTCCAGAGATGTGTTCAGATAAGCCATCGTTCTTCCCCAGCGGGAAGTGATGCTGTCGTCAGTATGAGGGCGCATGCAACGGCAAAGCTGTACGTGTCCGGTCTGCTAAGAACCGCAAAAGCTGTCACTTTGAGTCCATGCAGTCACGCATCCACACCATCTGCCCGCTTGCGACGTAGGCGGGGAACAGGTCGGAGATTATTCTCGCCAACGCCACTCAGGCGAAAGGCGATGGACCACCTGTCAGAAGATTAGCCGCGCTCGCAACAACATCGCGATCCCATCTACAGCAGCGCAATCTTCCGTCGTGCAGCCAGCATGTCGCCTTCGCCGCCTCCGTCAATGGATGCGGACTCAGACAGCGCGCTCTCCATCGTCGTCGTCGCAACGCCAGCACCAGCGTCAGCTGCTCTCGCGGCCGCAACGGAAGCAAAGCAAACACCAAGCAACTCATCCATGCTGCGCTCGCAAACCCTCCGCCGCCCATCTTCGACACTCCGCAAAGCCTCAGTGGACCAGCCATTGCCGCACGAACCTCCGTCGCACACCTTATCACCGGTCGGAGCACCTCCAGCCCAGGCTCCTTTGACCCAGTCCCACCTCACCAACACCAGACCGCCGATCCACTTCAGCAGAACACCATCGCCGACGGCCAGCCCATCCCGGAAGCTCTCCAGCTCGGCGCCCTCCTCCTCCTCCTCCTCCTCCTCCTCCTCCTCATCCAGCTACGCGCCGACCCCACCACCACGACCCACGAAGCCCGCGAGCGAGAGCACCAAAAAGACCAGCAAGAAAGCTACCAAGACGACCCGCAAAACAACCACCAAGATGACCACCAACAACACCAAAATGCCCCCCAAAACCCCCCCCACCCCCTCCCCCCCCGCGTGGAGCAGCGGCGCCCCACCCACCGCCGCCGATCAAGCGTAAGCCCCCCTCCCCTCCCCGCAGCCCGCCCATAGTAACGCCCCACCCCCCACAGCGCCATGGCCCTCCTCGACGCCGCCCCAACGCCCCTCACCACCTACCTCCGCCGCTACCCGCGCCTCACCCTGCACTTCCCGACGCGCCCCGGCCGCGCCGCGACCACGCTCACCGCAGCCGATAGCCCTGCGACGGGGTTCGCGGCCGATGAGGTGGCGAGGGAGATTGACGTTGTGCTGGGAGGGGAGTTGGAGTGGGTGCGGTTGGAGCGGGGGGGCGCGGGGGACAGGGAGGGGGTGGTGAGGCGGGCGGTGAGGGAGGGGGTGGTTGTGATTGTGGGGGCGGGCGGGGGTGGGGAGGAGTGTGTGGTGAGGAGAGATGAGCAGGGTGGGGTTGGGATTGAGTTGGGGGATGTGAGGGGGGCGGATGGGGGTGCGGAGGGCGAGGCGTAGGGAGGGGATGTTTGCTTGGGGAGGCTTGCAGGGAGAAATGCGACCAGGAGATATCACGGGGGGAAGGATGGCTTGCTTGGGCGCTGACTCCAGGACTCGGAAGGATGGTTAGCGTGGGGGCGTGGGAGTGTTCGTGGGGATGAGTTGGTTCTGCCTCTCGGTCCATCAGTAGCTCGGTGCTCTACATTGCAAAAATACAAACGATTTCATCCACAGGGATAAAACAGCACCCCCATCTTATGCGGGCAAAGTAGCACCTTCCACACCTGCATAGCGGAATCCACACCTTCTGGTGCATGCAGACGCATATGCGCCCCATTTATATGCAAGCCACGACCAAAGCTGGCCCATGCGCGTCCGCTTCGCCAGGCGGAGCGGAAGTTGTAGATTCTGCGACTCCTGGAAGTGTGGATTCTGCAACATCTTGCTACGAAGATGTGGATTCTGCGACGCCTGGAGGTGTGGATCCTTGCTGCGAAGGTGTGATTCTACTTTTGCTACGCGTAATGAGGGCAAGCGGCGCGTCTTGTGCTACTTTGCTCGCACGAGGTGTAGATGCTGTATTTTCCACTTCATTCAAGGCCTGTCAGGTGTTTACTGTAGCTGCTCCTCCCGCCCTGATGTTCGACAGTGCCGTCGCAAAGAGCTTGTAATAGCTTCCCCAAAAACAGAGCCTCTCGGATAAACATCTCTGCATTCCTACTCCATGACAACTAACAGACGCATACTGGATGCCCTGGCGTTCATTTCCTGACCATCATGATTCCAAATCTTCCAAGCCACGCCTGGTTGACAGGAGTCATCCTTCCACGCTCTTGGTTTATTCATGGCTGCCACTGCAATTGCATACTTGAGCCTCGTCATCCCCAGCCTGCGTTATCATTATCAGACGCAAGAGTTTCTCTTCCAAGACTGGAGATAATGCTGTGATTCATGTTGAAGACCGTCAAATTTTAAAGTGCCAGGACATCGACTCCGGTGTATCAGCATGAAACTTCAACCTTTTAACTTGGCTATCTTATTGCACGTTGCTCCATCACTTCGCGAGCTCTTTCTGGGTACTTTGGACACTTTCGCCCGAGATTTTGTGTCTTCCTGCTTTCCTGAGTGATTCTAGCTGAAGCTTTCTTCCGCCGCGCTTTTGCGATCTTCCTCGAATCCGCCGCGGAATGCTCGAGAAGCCTCCACGGGGTTCCCAGTGGACACATCCATCACCAAAGTGACGGCCGCTCCCCCTTCCGGAATAGCTGCACACGTAATGCGGTGTTTCCGTTGCGGGAAGCCGTCGAAACCCCAAACAGGTAACCCCCCGGCCCGCATGTGATCCGGACCCTTCACGAAGCGGTAGCCACAGCAACAGCACCTCGCGTGCCAGCAGCGCGCGCTCGTCCGGCCTCCCTATATAAACCCCCTCCACCACACCCTCCGGACACCTTTTGTTCTTCAGCTCTCTTTGCCTTTTGGCTTAGATCAAGATAAGTTACTGTTCTTCTTAGTTTAATCTCTGAGATGTGCCACAGGCACTCCGAGATTAAACCAGTTTTTGGAAATAGTGCTGGCGGTCCCTGAGCATCGCTCACACTCCGGCTCACAGTGTCGCCAGTATTGCACTGTCTCTGGCTGACGCGAGCTTGTGGTTGTTTTTCGTCATACTGCTAGCCATGAGCTGGCACTTGAGGAAGAAGATCGCTATTTCCTTGTTTGGTGTTCATGAGAGAGACTCTGTGGTGCTGACTCGCACTGGCCGCCGGAAACGTCCTTGCATTCGGCGCTGAAGTCATTCGCACGATGGATTTCCATGGTGTTCTTGTGCGGCAATGGTGCTTCGTTGATCTTTGAGAGTGATGATTTGAACGACCCAGAGCCCTCCGCACCGATGTTCCCACTCTTTCTTCCGTAGCCAATGAAGGCTTGGAGTCTTTTGATGATTTGCTGCCACCCATCAGCTCAACTTCAACACCAAAGCGCAACATCTTCATACATCTCAACAGCTTCCCTCGCCCACTGCTACATTGCCCACTGTACCAGTTCGTTTGGATGTGTGACGGCCCTCCGGCGGACGGAAGCCACTTCTCGATAATGCAACTCGACAACAGGCGGAGCACGTCACGAAGCCAAATATTGCTTGCCATTGATCAGCAGCTAGGGATCATGTTTTTCTTTCTTGGGTCTGCCATCCTTGGAGTTGTTGGCTTCATGCTATGACCAGTCCGGCTGACGGGGCCGCGGCCGTTCGCCGCAGTCGAGACCATCCACGTCAAGCTCCGCCTCACGCGGTCCCAATCTGAGCCCCTTGCCTGCGAGCGCTCCCCGTCTCCATCCCCGCCACAACATGATCCTATCGCGCGCCTTCGACCTGGTCGTCTCCACTTTTGATTCTCTGGGCTATTATTGCCGGAAGAAATACCGGACATGATCTTCCATAAGGTGGTAGACTACGTCTGTACGTCTCCACAATACGAAGTTGGAGCTCCAGCAATTGAATATTCCTACGACAAGTTGGTGCCTCCCACTGCCGCCTCATCCATGCTGCTTTGGGGTGAACCTCTCGGATGATATCGTATTCTGGCGCTAACATACCCTGGCGCTTCTCGAGGAGTGGCAGATGTGTGAGCAACGAGCCTCACCAGCTAGCCCGCATTGTCTCCGACTGGATGATGGAGACAGCCGCGCGGATGAAAGAAGGTAGCTGGAGAAAGGCCAAGACTATGATCTTTGACACCCTCGCCGCTGCAAGCTCTGCCAGTGAGGGACTTCCACGGTGTGCATGGTCTATCGTTCGGAGGTGTACGAGTTCCCGCCGCTCCGGAGTTGCCCCAGAAAGCAAACCCCAGCCGCGATGGCATGAAGACGGTCTGTCTGGACATCGCCGCGGATGGCCGTGAAGATGTGGTGCATGGCTCGATCATGTGCCAGCATGCGACATCTCCCAAACCGGCGTTCGCGAACGCCCCAAAGTGTGCCCGTGATCGCAGCCGCGTGTTGAGTCGGGTCACGGGCGGGAGCGCAGTCACTTCAATCACAGCTTCTCAACATTTAAAACCCGCCTGCCTGTGGCGCAGCGCACCGACCCTCCCTTACCACACACTACCCCAGGCCCGCAGAGTCTGCGTCGTCCAGATCTTCCGCACCAACCCGTCGCCCCGCCGCGCATTCGCCATCTCGGTCTCTTCGGCGTGCTGCGCCAACGTCGCCAACGATGGACTACTCCCGCTACACGGTGCCGAAGGAGGTTGAAGATTTCGAAGCAGAGCTGCGACGCAACCCCAACGCAAAGCGTCCACGCAAGATGGGCCCTCGCGTCATTTTCTCTGCGGTGGTGAGTATCATTGCGGCGACTCGTTGGCCGGCCATCCACTGACCACATCCAACAGGTCGAGAGAGACAAGCGCGAGAGGGCCACCGCCAAAGCCGCCACCGAAGTCGCCACAGAGGAGAAGCAGGCCGCCTCCAGCTACACGCCTACTCTGGCCCCAGTATCGACTACTCCGGCGTCTTCTCCGCCTCCGGAGCTCGCCGCCACTCTGCCTGTCGCCTCTGCCGCGTCCTCCGACCTCCACGCTCGTTGCGAGCGTATCGTGTCCTCCGCCATCAACATTCTCAAGAGCAAAGACATCCCGCAGCACATCCAGGCCAGTCTCCGCGACAGGGTCCGCCACCAAGTCTTCCCCGACCAAGCGCCCGCCGCGCCCACCGGCCCGCCCGCAACACCCATCCCATCGGACGACGACATCCCGGCGCCCCTCCTCCGCAGCCTCCAAGCCATCATCCGCCGCCGCCGCCGCCGCCACCACACGCCCCCCGCTCCGCACCACACCAACCCGGCCGGCCCCAACGACAACGACCTCCACCTAATGAGCGGCGCCCTCCAGCGCTCTGCCTCCGCCCCGCCTCTCCCCCCGCGCTCCCCCTCGCCGACCACCCTCGCCACGCCCCCGCCCCCGGCCTCGCTCTCGACCCGCCTCGCCGCCGCCGGGATCCCAGCCCTCCCGCCCACGCCGACGCCACCCAGCTACCCATCGCAAACGCTCCCATCCCTCCTCCTGCCTCGCACCCCCCTCGCCGACCTCCCCGCCACGCCCTCGCCGCGCATCGGGCCCCGCGCTGACTCGTGGACGGAAGCCGAAGCGCTGGCGACGGCAGCGGTGCTGCAGCACATCTTCCTGGAGCACGCGGAGGCGCAGCGGTTGCGGGCGGACGACAAGTACCGGCTGGCGGCGGAGATGCTGGCGGCGAACTACAACGTGGGGCGGACGTGGGCGGGGGTGAAGAACTGGTGGTTCCGGGAGGGGAGGGCGGTGACGGGGTTGGATGAGCGGGTGGTGTTGAAGGAGAGGGTTGGGGCCGGGGCGGCGAGGGCGGAGGGCCAGAGGAGGAGGAGGGAGGGGGAGAGGGAGGCGAAGAGGGCGAGGGAGGAGTAGGGGTCGGTTGCTTTGTGCGGGCAGCGTTCGGTGCGGTTTCAAGCTGGGGTGAAAGACGAACATGCGGTTGTGTTAATTTCTAATGGTTGGCTGGTCGGAGGAAATGGGAACGATTAGCGCTGGGGATATTGCAATGCGCGGAAACGGTTAGGCAACTTATCATGGAGGCTAAAGACAAACTGGCCAGGTTCAATAAGACAATCTATAATGCAAAGCAAATAGGTGCGCGACAGCTTTTGTACAACGAACCCTTCCAAAAAGCTTAATACGGCCACCCGGAGCCATCGCCCGCGCTCAACACAGTGACTCACGTCTCAGAACGGTCTATGGTCTCGCCGGCGCGCTTCCGCATATTCAGACGCGGTCACTCTGCGCTTGTTGCCTTTCCGTCGTCCCAAAACTCTACACCCAGCTCCGCCCATCCGCATTACTCGTCCACCGCCTTGCACTGCACCAAGACAGCCTCAATCCGCCCATAATCAGGTGCAATGCACGATCAATCTGGTTCCCTGCAGCACAGCCGCGAGAGAGTCGCGTCCAAGATTCCAACCGACGAGCTTCCGCCATCGCCCGACCAACCCAGCGACAGTGGCGTCGCAAAGCTTCAATCGAAGCAGGACGACACGAACCCAGCGCGCATCAAGCGCAAGATCGCGATCAAACATTCCTTCAGCAGCAGAGCCGACAGCCAATCAAAGAAGCGCCCCCGTCCTAACCAGGATCTCGTCGACAAGGACAGCAAGACCGCCGCCAGCAGAGAAGCAGCAACGCCAGCCGTCGCAGGCCTCCGAGCACCTGTGGTTGGGGGTTGCGGGTGGCTTGGTTATGGAAGATACCTACGCTTCGCGATGAGGGGCGCTGGTGAATCCCAGATTTTATCATAGAGTATGTTCGATCATGGGATCAGTGAAGGAGATGGAAGGGCCTTTTTTTGATTAGTCTCTACTCTATGCAAACCGTGTCAAAAAGGACGAAATCCATGAGCCCTTTTGAGGATCCGCAGCACCAAAAAGTGCACATGATCAAATGAACCCATTTCAGATCAAAAGAGTGAAGACCCACCGAGGAAGAGAGAAAACCAGACAAACCCCAGCCAACTGTAGGATCAAGATCCCAACCCGAAGGCCCGCCATCCTTTGTCCCACCAAACAAAGAACCCCACCGCCAGACCTGACCGCGAACAAAGCTTTCCAGAAGAGCAGAATCAACCCAGCCGCACAGGAACGGACCGGAAGAAGCGGGGCGTCGATGTGCCAAAGCGCTCTGAGACGCAGCCGCCTACTCGTACAAGAAGCTCCTGCCCCTGCCGATAAAGCCGTCCCTCAGCGACGGACCTTGCGGCGCGCCGCCGCCGCCGCCGCTGCCTCCCTTCTTCCCACCCGCACGACGCCCGCTGACGGGGAGACCGTCCTCGTCGACAAGGATGCCGCGGACGTTCTTGTGGGGGGCCTTCGCGCCGCCGCGGCTGGAGAGGCAGGACAGAGTCGCGGCGTCCTGCGCGACGTCGCGGGCCGAGAGTTTGGGCGCGAAAGCGAGGACTAGGGCCTGCAGTATGTCCTGCACGTTGGAGGGGATGGGCTTGCCGGTCGAGGTCAGGAAGGTGTCGATGACCTTCTGGCCGGCGGCGAGGAGCTGGACGCGGATGCGCTGGGTGTGGGCTGCGGTGCTGGAGACGCTGCTCGCGCTGGCGGAGAAGGTGGCTGGGTTTTTGGTGGCGTTGCTCATGGCACTGCGAGAGAGGGCGGACGGCGTGGCGGGGGAGAAGCGCTTGTCCTGGGCTTTCTTGGTCGAGGCGGTAGAGACCTGCGGGGTGCCATCCATGGCAACGTCGTCGGCGAGCTTTGGGGCTTTAGTGGCGGGGAAGGTCTGAGGCGTGTTGGTCGCGGATTCGCAGTCGCTGAGACCCTCGTCGAGCTGCTGGAGCTTGCGCTTGTCGCCAGCTTTGGACGACTGGGGGCAGGTGACCATGCGGTTGGGATTCTTGCTGATGCGCTCGTCCATGTTGTACTCTTCGCGCAGGTAGCGGCTCCACTGGTCCTTGATGGCGGCGCCGCTGCGGTACACCCTGAACGTGTCGGCGAGGTACGCGGACATGTGGTCCCAGCGCTCTTCGACCTTGACCTCGCGGCACTTTATGAGCGCCCAATGCATGGCAAGCTTGCAGGCCTGCTTCTCGCGGTCAGACCACGGGACGCGGCGGGCGCGGGCTCGAGGAGGCGGCTTCTTGAACTCCGGAGTGGTGTAGCGGACAGCGGGAGCAGGGGTGGAGACATCGTCCGTCATTCGGCGGTGGATGGTCCTCTGAGCTGTATCGATGGCGTTGTCGACCTCCTCGAGTGACAGGTTGAGATATGTGAAGGAGCCATCCCTAACATTGCCCGAGGCCGAGTCGTGGCTGCCGACATCCATGAACATTTCCTTCTCGAAGGGACGAAGGAAGGGGCTGGGGTAGTCGTGCTCCGCGTTGCTGTCGTAGATCCAGACTGCCGGCGTGGTTTCATCGACGAGAGAGGTCACCGAATCGGCCATGGAAATGTCCATGCCATCATCGCCAAGGCCGAGATCTTGAGTGCGCTCAGGGAAGCACGAGCTACGGGTGACATCGTTGCTGTTGGCGTATCCGCGCTGATTAGGGAAGGCATATTCCTCGGAGACGCGACAGCTGTCGTTGCGAGCTGCATTGGAGGCAGCGAGACTCTCACGGATGGCCCAGTCCAGTTCAGGGTCTCCATAGTCATCGTCGAGGGTCTCTTCCGGTCCGGGAATGCTGACATCCTCCGGGATGTAGCTCGCCCTGGGTGGCTGCGACGGCTTAGGCTTCGGTTTCTCTATCGTCTTCTTGGCCTTCGCAGGGCCGAAGTCAATCTTAGTCCCCCCAAAAGCGGCCTTGCGTTGCTTCGCGGCGATGTCGTCAACGTAGCGCTTGTGCTCAACGTCGCGGGCTTTCTGCTCCGGAGAGCGGTTCTCGTAGTTGTGCTTCCATTGCGCCGCAGCGCTATTGAGGTAGGCGGTATATGCGCTGGTAGCGTGAGACTTCTCGAAGGGACTGCATCCATTCGGTGAGATCTTCTGCCGATCAGCAGGTGAGTTGACGATGCTCGATGCGGTGGATGGAGTCTCGTTCAGTCCCGAGGTGGACAGCGTCTCGGGTGCAGCCTGGTGTGGTCAGCAAGGGTTGGCCCGAAGTGAAGACATAATTCGGCGCACCTGGTCGCGACGTTGGGAGGCGTTGTCCATGTTTTCATCGGGGTCGAGGGTCAAGCGCGGATCAGGAAGATCCTGGTTGTTGAGCTTGTAGGGCGGCATGCTCTCGAACGAAAGAGTGGCATCCGACTCCCACCAGAAAACCTTGAGGTAGTGTAGTGATAATGAAAGACGACGGTCGAAGGAATGGTCGACCGTGGTGGGGTGGAGGAAGAGAGGGCGTGTATGGTGGTTGGGCGCGACTTGGTACTGCGCACCTTTCCGACCATACCCATTGTGGCCAGCCTCCACCGCGCTGTGCGCGCTCGCCGAAGATCTCCGCGGCCGATCTACCCCCAACGTACTGTGCTGTTGAGAGGAGGAAGTGAACGCACTGCGACATGCGGGACGCCATGGTCTTGGCACTTGATTTTGCTGCGATTCACGGACTGCGCATCCCGTCGGACCATATATTCCATCAACCCACGTTGGTCGCCTGCAGCATTGGACCATCTCAAATCAGCGGGAGCCCCTCCTCTGCGGCTCCATTCGTACTTCAAGATCTTGGTAGGAACTTCTTTGAAGCTTGACATACATCGAGCGGTCAACGAGTCGTACTGCCTCCGGTACTTTCACTGCAATGCCTCCCACTCTTAATCACCATTTTCTGGGAAGTAGAAAACTGGAAAAAATATGACGCCAAAGCAAAGAGCCTCTGCTTCTCTGCATGTTTGCCACCCCTACGCGTCGCCATGACTTATTGTAGTTTCCAGAATGTGGAAATCGAAGTTGTCCTCTGATCCTTCATCCCCACAAGCCCTCCTGTCAGATCTTCAGGAACCCGCCTTACATACTTCCGCTTTGTGCCATGTGCTGTTCTTCATCCAATTTAAAATCACGTCACTTGTTACATCCAGGAATAAAGATGCAATACGTCCACCAACTCCATCCACCCCATGCCCAACCTTGGAAGCCCTTTTCTACAACAACGCTTTCATCGCAGATCGACATTGACTCGGTGTCTATGGCCATCATCATTCTCTCAACTATCATGGCCACCCTAACATCAGCGATGATTGTCTAAGTCGCTATGAGTAGAAGGCCGCGCTGCCAGGATCGAGTAGCATCCGCGGAAAACAATGAGGCTCGGGACTGATCACTGAAGCCTGGACTCCGGATCCCCTACGGTATGATCCTGATCCTTTTTTGAGACAAAGCCAAGGCTGACTTCTGTCAACTAGTTTCAGATATTCCACTGTGTATAAGTATAAATCTTTGCTATTCAGTGCGGTGCTGTTCTCGCCTGCTTTACTTTCCCCCATACGCGCGGCTTCGCTGGCAAGTAAATATCTCCTCCAGCCCCCAAATCTCCCATAAGGCCGGTATCCCACAGGTCGGACGTTGATTCTGGAAGGCTCATTCTGCGTCTCTCTCTCTATTGCCTAATGCTAGACTCGAGAGACTCGACGAGTAGGAGGAAGTGGCATTGTGCACTGACGGAGACGGAACGCGAGTTGGAAGATCGAGCATTCGATGTCAGGCCCCTCAAGCGCTACCACCCCAGAGGCCCCAGCTGTATCAAGGATGACTCGGTCAGGCACTAGGGCACGGGCCCAGCGCTAAGCGACTGGGTATATTTACCCTTCGCCCTCTCTTTCCAGACTCTCTTTCCTTTTCTCCTTGTACATAGATTTTCAGTTGAAAGCAATACCATCATTTCGGCTTTGCTGCCTCACATTCGATTTGCATTGAAACTGCCAAATTGCCAGTGATCAGTGACAAACTGTCTTACTGTCGTTCCAGATCCTGTAGGCTAACGTGTGGTCCAACTTGTCAGAGCAGCGAGCACTATCGCAGGATAGCCAAATGCTCAAAGGGGGGAGAAGACATATTTTGTGGCGCTCGAGGGGCTGGTAAATCGGGCCTGAGAGAGGCCTGGCTGGCAGGAGCCGTGCTTGCAGGATTAGAAAGGGTAAATTAGCTGGGGCTGTTCGTGTCGATACCGTCTAGTGACTGGGAAACGGCAGATTACTTGGCGTGACTGGAGATGCGGCCTGCACATTGATGAGCAACAAACCACTTTCAAAGTAATCTGAGCTGCATGGAGTGCCAGGTGCAAAGTCTCTGCCCAGGAGAGACTCACGGTGAGGTTTTGCGCAAGGCAGTCATTGCTGCGCCGTAGCCGCTCTTCCACATCGCAGCGTCGCAGCCGCTGCGCTGCCAAACTCGGCTTAGCGTCCCCGCGAGCCCAACCCTCCGCGTATAAAGCCTTCGCCCTTCTTCTCTCTGCTTCCAACTTGACAACTACATTTGATTTCACCAAACATGCCACCTGGCTAAAGCATCCCTGCTCTCAATAGCTTCGATGTGCTTCCGGTAGGCTAGATTGACGGGCGTGTCCTTTCGGCCTTGGTCCAGTGCTCCATTGCCGCGATCAAGACGCCCTACATTTCACATAGCCACAATTCATCTTGTTTGTCTCTTGTTGGGCGTGCCTGTGCTGTTCAGTGTGCTGTTTCGTGCCACTCCGTTATCCCAGCAACTCAAGCAGTGGAGCAGGACGCCTCCAAGTCCAAGAGACCTACTTGTCTGCCGCGGCCTCGCATCATCTGAGCCTAGGTTTTCTGTATTCTGCTTTTGGAGACCGCTGTGGGAGAGGGCCCGAATTTGGGTTGTGGTCCCGCACAGGGTGAGCTTGTGGTGAGATTTCTTCGTCGCAGTCTTGCGCTGGAAGATTTGGCACTCGCAGTTCGGTGAACATACTCGCTGGCCATGACACAAAGTGACGCGTCTATCTCCTGGTAGTATATAACAGAGAGTCGATCGATTCGGCGCCGCTGCTTCCAGCCCGATGGGTGGCTTCACAGAGCAACCAGGCGCAAGAAGGAAGCGCATGTAGACCACGCCGCAATGTGATATTGAGAACTGGGCAAGCAGCGTACGAGGGTACCCGCGGGCAAGGCTCAGTCGAAAGTTTGGTCATGGAGGCCGGGTTGGGAGATCATGTTTGTTGTGACGGGTCCATTGATGTGCTGACCAGGAGCGCGCTGGACACCTGCGCCGCCGAACATTCAACGGCCGTAGGCCAATGAGCAAGCCACGAGTCTCGCGACGCACGAAGTGACGTGTAAATGATTGGCGCCTTCTTGCGACGCCCAAAGCGAGCTCTGTATCCTGCCGCAGCGCGGCCTTGAGCTTGCCGCGCGAGAGCGGCCGCGTCGCCGCCCAGCTTCCATGGGCTTCGCCCGCAGCATGGCCAGCAGCCCGCCGCGCCCGCGATCACGGTTCCTTCCATTTTTGATCAGACCAAGCCTCCAGACAGCAGGCCGCCGGCGCGATCAACTCGCTTAGCTGCGCACATAAAAGGGCGCCCTCCAGATCTTCGACACACTCTTCCTCCTTCTCCACAACAACAACAACAACAACATCGCACTCTCCTCCGCACTGCAACACGTCAGTCTCGCTGTCTTTGTGCGGCTTTCCATCTTTCCCCTCTCTCTGCTATTTGAAGTAAGTCTTCCCTGCCCGCCTCGCACCTTCACTTCCCACTCCTACCTGTCTCATGATTACAAGAGAGAGCTGGGAATCAAAACCTCGGCCAACAGCTTCCCGCTGTCGGATGGTTCCATTGCGATGCGAACCTTTGGTCCCGTCCTTTGAAGCCTCGTGCAGAAGCCTGCGGGACCTCGTGTCTGGTTGGCTGCGGTGATTATGACCTTAAAGGTTACTCCTCTGAAGACCTTCCATCATCTTCAAATTCTTACCGAATCCCGAAGAAGCTCATTGCTGACATCTACTTTGAACTTGTAGCTGCGGCGACTTCCAAATCATCCACTGGCAGGGTTCCGAAGCAACCACACCTCGGGGCCCTTCTTCCTCACATTGTCACAATCAGTGCAGCGACGTTGGCCCCGTCACTTGCCTGTGGGTACACTACCTCATTGCCTTCTTCGTCCAAGCTCTACGATCTCACCTCATCTGACTACCCTCAAGCGTGGCCACTGTGAGTAATTGCTGCCCCTGCTCCCGCTCACTTGCACTGTTCCTTCACCTCGCTTTTTCCTGCCCTCTGCTTTGTCAAGCGTCGGCTTTGAATCTTCGCTCTTCATTCCTCCCTTGATCCGGTAGATTATCCCACCTCGCATCAAACACGGTCTAACAAACTCGCACAGGTGAAACACCACAATCCCGTTCTCTCCCTTCAGTTCATCTTTCCCTCTGCATGTTAATCTCGCTTGTTTCCATCCCATCATCCGCCCGAACACCTTACACGACAAATCCTGCCGCCATGATCATGATCATACTGCTTTGAGATCCAAGCAGTGTGGAGTCGAACATGGCTCGAGCAACAGCGAAGCTCATACGTTGTGAAGCCTAGTTCGGTGGTGAAGCAGGGACACTCGTAACTCTTTACGTTCGTTCCCTAGCGACATGCCTTCAATGAACCCTCCATTTCCTTTTCGTGATCCCCTCAATCCTCTTCACCACCATACTCTGTTCGGCCCGTCACTGCGCACCCTCACCACTCCCCTCAACATTTCTCGCTGCCCGCTTTTAGCACGCTCTGGCGGTTTGTTCTCTTCGGAGAGCGGCCTTGTGCCTGCGCGTAAATGACAGAGAGCCACCACTACACAAAGGGCAAGATAGAGATTCCAATGGGAAAGCTTATAAACTACAGGCTGCTTAAAGGATAGCACGTCTGGAGAGAACTAAGCTGACAAAGATCTGCAAACCCTTTTTTTTTCTTTCCCCATCTGCCCCCTCATCCCCACTCAGCACCGCCCAATCAAATCGCTTCTTCCCTTTTTTGATCTCACACATTCTTCCCCGAATGTTGTCCATCTCTTGTCCGAGCCGGACATCACCTTGGAGCTTCTTTCTTTGTTCCGCCCTCAATGGCTCTGTTTTATTGCCCCACCCGTTCTCATGTTCGTTGCAATCACATTGCTGGGCAAGATTAGTCAATACAACGGCAGAAGTAAGCGGAGCGTTGCAAGTCATAAACGTTTCCGTACAGTTACTGCCGGACATAGCCACCGGACTGAAACGTATCAATCGTTTCTTGTCACCTCCCGCCCTTCTTCCCAGCATTCTTCCCTTCATTTTTTCTCAGTCTTTCCAGCCTTTCAACATCGCCATTTCGCCCGGTGAGTTTCTTCAACCCCAAGCAATTCACTCTTCGACCAGTCAGGTTTCTTAGGAAGCCGATCCATGTCGATGCAGAGTCTACATACTGGGGTAGATCAACAACGGATCTCGATTAGCGGGCTGTCACAAGTCATTGACTTCCCGTCTAAAAGATACCGGACAAAGCATCCTTCCTTTCCCTTCCGATGTTCCCTTTCGTGTTTCTCTCGTACCTTTCTCTTCCACTTATGCTTCAACCTCTTTAGTTCCCGCCTGCTCCTCCTTTCAGCATTCCACTGTCATCATGGTCACTTCTCTCTCCTGCCCACCACCACCCCGGATGGTAACTCTCAATGCCCGTTCCACAATCTCACGACATCGCGCCCATGAATACACTTACACCTCGAGACATGAATTCTCGTTGGCGTTCATAACTTGGGCTAGAGCAACGCATATGGTATCCGCAGCTGGGCCTATGAAGTGCATCAAGTACAGATGGACGCACAAGATGAAGCGTTACGTCTAATATGATGGTACACACATCTCTTTCTACACTAGTCAGTGTTATATAGAAATGAGATCCAGTCTTCTTGCTCATACGCGCCGGTCTGTGAATAAATGAGACCCACGATCTCACCTTGCTCATCGTGCGGTACTTGATGTCGGCCAGATCAAAAGCGCAAGCTACCCATTTCCCAAGACCTGATCGAGAGGAGCTCGAAGATCCCGTGCCCCCTGCTGGGAGGTCCATTTCCGGCGTACCAATTGTCTAACTCTTGCGAGAAAGTCAAGCTAGCTGAGCGGGCTGGGACGAACCAAGTAGTGTGCTTGAAGACACAAGTGTTGGGCTGAGGAGCTGCATCGCACAGCCCTCCGGCCTGTAGTTCATGAAAGGGGCAAAGACGACGCCATCACCACCTGCCGGCTCAGCGGATGGGCTGCCGAAGCCAGCAGCGCCCAGTCCGCGCCAAAGACCTGCTCCAGAATCATCACCGCGCGCTGCCTCACCTCAATACCAGCGGCCCCAGCCACCGCAATTCTCCCCCGCCCACAAGCACCCCCGAAACGTTGCAGCCGCCCGATTACCTAACCTAAGCGAGGTCCATCAGTTGCGCGCTGCAGCCATCGCCGAAAAACCAGGCGCCGAAGCAGGTCTAGCGTCGCTCGCTTCATCAACCAGACCCTTCTGGCTCTACTATAAAAACCCCTCGCCTTCTGGCCCTCATCCTCTTTCCCTCCTCATCTTCTTAGTCCCTTTTCTCATGGCTCCCGCCAGAGATTAAACTAAGAAGATCAAAGCGTCCAGCTGCAGTTTCGTGCGGCTGGGCGCCAGGTAAGTGCCACTCCTTCCACCAGATTCGCAGGACGTTTGTAACCTTTCAAGACCCAATAAAACCATCAAACACTGGAAGGTGTATAATCTCCCCTCGCTTTCAAAGCAGTTTGCGTTGTAACTCTTTTTTTCGTTGTAAGTCCTGCCATGCGCAGGACCTCAAGGAAGAGAATTGCGACTTGTCTTCAGCTGCATCTGGCTACCAATGTGTGTGTGTCTATGATTCCTTACTCCCCTCATTATTGCTGTGCCCACTGGCTATCGCGACAGCAAGCATTGATGTTCAGGCCCGCATGACTGTCTCGCAACATAGCCCCACTGACCCGGCAACTCGCGCCTATCGTCACTCATATCCTGGTGTTACACTCATCCTGCCGGCCTGGTACCGATCTTGTTCTCCCATGCGGAGGAGCTCGTCTGAACTTCGCCCTGCCTTGCTGAGTGCTTCTGTCACGGCCTCGATGCTGCCGCCGGTGTTCGCCTGCTCGCGCTGGCACAACCGCTTGTTGCAACGCCCCTCTTGCTCGGCCGACTTGCCGCGCTGAGCTGCCCTTCCACTAATGCAGATCTTCGTCAAGCAACATATTGTCCATGAAATCGGCAAGCCTGCCGCCGATAATGCCTCTGTCACTGACACGGTGGACCTCGCACCGCCTCCGCCCGTTTCCACCTTGCCGCCCAGGGCCATGCGGATGCTCTCCCCATCCTCGTCTCGATCCGCCATTCCCGTCGCATCACCACCGCTCATGCAAGCAAGAACTTCCCGCCGTCGCAAACCTTTCAGTGATTCTCTTGAGTGACGCGGTCGCTTTCCCGGCACTCCGCTTCCCTCCCATGCCTCCAAATTCTGAGCGCCGCCGACCCACTGGATCCCCCATCGAGCTCTTCCAGCTGCGCAGTGCGCCAGCCCCGACGAGGGTCGACCACACATCCGCGCTAAAACACGCAACACTCCTGAATCCTCCATGTCTGCTCCATATCCCGCGCCACCGACTGCGCCGCCACCTCGTCGCAGGCCGCCCCCTCTTCCGCCGGTCTTCGAACCGCACTCCGGCATCTCACCCTGCACCACCCTGCCGACGGTGGCAGATCCAGCCGCGAGTTCCAGCGCCATGAGAACCAAGCAAGGCAACCGCACAGAGTCCGCCTCACAGAATCCTCGTCGCCGAGTAGGGGCGGCGGCGGTCCGCAACTCCACCCTCCAGGCCCATCCTCGCCGCAAGCAGGAACCCGGATCAGAGACGCGAAGCCCACCCTCACGCCGAGTCGGCCCTGTCGCCCTGCAGGTAGCGGCAGAGAAGCAGGTCAGGAGAGCAACGGCACGGCCGACCAGCCGCATGGCCGCGCCGCGCACAAAAGCGGCCACTTGCCGATCCAGATCCGCCGCGACAGCTGAGGTGGAGTCAAGCACTGCTCCAGGCCGTCCGGTCGCTTTGCCTCAACCTGAACGACAGGGTGGTGGTGTGTGGATCCTCAGACGATCCCCAAGCTCAGGCGAGGCCAGAAACAGGAACGCTCTGTCATCCTTTACACTCGTCGAGTCAGCCACAGCGTTCCCTGTCCTGATACGCTCTCTGCTGCTTGCTGCTGTGAAAGTCGCAGTGGATGGACGGGCTGGCTGGCTTGGACGGGGTGGTCGCGCTGGTGGAGCCAGGAGCGTGCCGGTCGAGCTGCTTGCGGGTGTAAAAACTGAAGAATAGACAACCTGCGGTGAAGCTGAAGCTTGTTGCAGCTCGAGTGGATTGCAGCACAGACGCAGAGCTGGACGGCGGCTTGCTGTGCTTCGATCTCGTAGTCTGTGGCACGGCGGGTCGAAGTTCACTCAAATTGTCACGGAAGTTAATGCATCTACGTCCATAGACAGGTTTCAAGAGAGCGGAAATGTGAATGGTGCCGCTCAAGGGCCATACGGGCTGCTGTCGTGCGCCAGAAGACACTGTTTCACGCCTCCCTGCCGGAGCTTCTTTTCCCATTTTTCTTTTATTGTGTCATCAACAACTGTTTCTTCCACTACTGTCCTCATGTCGTGTATTCTTATCCTTGATACTAGCCTTGAGCCTGTATAGTTCGATATAGTATCCCCAATGAGCCATAGAGACAAGCACCTTCCGCCAGCCAACTACTTCTTTTGCATCAACAGAAACCTTACGTGGAGAACAAACTCCTCCATCCCGTGGCCCGTGTGCAGCTCCTTACCAAAACATCCGAGCTTGTGTCCCCTTACCCGAAACCACTCGGGTAACTTCCAGGCCACACTGTGCCCATTTGTGAGGCAGCAAAGCCGAAATGATGGTATTGCTTTCAACTGAAAATCTATGTACAAGGAGAAAAGGAAAGAGAGACTGGAAAGAGAGGGCGAAGGGTAAATATACCCAGTCGCTTAGCGCTGGGCCCGTGCCCTAGTGCCTGACCGGGTTATCCTTGATACAGCTGGGGCCTCTGGGGTGGTAGCGCTTGAGGGGCCTGACAGGAGTTGAGTGGAATGCTCTCGCACAGTCTTCTCTGCAGCATTCGAAAACTTTTTTCTTTTTCATTTTTTTTTGTTTTTCTACATCTAAAACTGGATCATCTCGGGCAAGCCGTAGAAGGCGTTGGGGTTGCCACGGTCAAAGTGGCTGGAGTGCTGCGCCCGACGGCTGGATCCCAGCTCCTTCTCGTCAGCGTTGTCGGTGCAGGAGGAGCTGGATCCTTGGGCGGCTTTCCTGTTGCCGGGTACCTTCGAGCATATGTTGCGCTCATCGCGCGAATGAGCGGGGAAGAGACCTTGAATGACAATCAGCAGGTGTTACAGGGAAGACGGGTCATCGAGTGGAACAAACCCTGCGTCTCAGCGCTCCATTGGGAGCGAGCTAGCTTTGCACCTTCGTCTGGTTGTTGGGCTCAGGGAACGGCTTCTCGACAGGCCGTAGGCCCCACTTCTCTGGGCAAGGATATACATCCTGCCAGGTATGGAACAACTGTTTCAGTCAGCTTGAGTCTTGGAAGAAGGTGCGCTGCCAACTTACCCTAGGGCGGCAACGCGGCGCCTCCCATCACTGGTTGCGAAACTTCTCAATCAGGGATTCCACACCCTGGACCGTGGCACATGGTAGCCAGGACAGCCCTCCCTGGCCCTGACGATTGTCATAGGAGGGCCAAAGGAGGGCTAAAGTTGACGAAGGCGTAGCCGACGTTGGACATGTTGGCAAAGTCAATGCGCAGGTTCAGAAAGTCGTACATTCCGAAGGCCCAGCCTGGCTGAGCATGTGGAACTTTGCCACGATGGTAACTTGAGCGGGTCGATGAACACGCTCAGCCAGGCTGGGTTGCGCAAAGACCTGGTTGACCTGAGAGGTTGTCAGCTATGAGTCAGGAGGCTGCCAGATCTTTTGGACCGCGGGTCTGGACGTACTTTGAAAGCCCAGCCCAGAAGCGAGCTGGCCCATTCGGCCAGTGTGGCCGTTGTGTCAAAGGGGTAAGAGAAGGTAGTGGTATGCAGGAAAGGAAGAAAGGTGTCGGAGCGAGGAGGAGGACGAGCTTTTATAGGCAGAACGAACCTCGCGTCGACCCACGCTAAACCCATTTCGGGTGCATTTTAGTGAAATCTTCAGTCTGTCAGCTGCGGCGAACGACCTTGCGAGCTGGGGTGGCTCGTGCTGAGGAGGCGGCGGGCAGCGGCCGGGGCTGGCGGCGGCCGACTTGGCTCCTGTGCCCAGGAAGAGCTACGGCGATTGGCTGACATGGCTAGAATCGCAGCGGGACTTCACTTCTATCTAATAGGACGAAGCTCCCTATAGCGGCCCTGATTTTACCTGCGGCCGACGCCGACACGGCACGGGAGCGGCTAGGTCGCTTTCGAATTTTGATACCGCGGTGTGCGCGCCCATTCGGCAGCACTTTCATTCACGCACAGGCAGTCTCGTCCCCGGAGGCACAGGCCTCACTCAATGGATGCCGGACAGTCCGGGAACATGGTCGCCACCTGCGCAGGTCAATCTCCCTGTGCTGGGCACTCACACGCGTGTTCCCCTGAAGGCGGAACGAACCAAGAACACTTCCGCAACTCAGCTCCTTCCTGGCTCCAACCGGATCCAAAATCAGATTCAGTATTCTGTGCCAACCAGCCAAAGCCTACAACAACTTTCATGCGGCTGTAACGAAGTATCTCGACTGAATTCCAGGATGAGGGCGGCGGCGCGGGTGACAGAAGCAACATTCCAAACCAGTGCTACAACCACCGCCTTACACTGTCACTTCGTACAGGTCCACTATATGGGCTTTTGTGGAACACTTGATATGGTGAGTCATTTCAAGACTGCGGAATCCTGGCGCCCTGCTCAAACAGTGTCGCTGACATGGCATCGCAGGCTCGCATCCCACCGTCACCCGTCAGGAAAACGGTCTGCAGAAAGCCAAGTCAGAAGCGGAGAAGCTTTCGTGAGCCAATAATATGCATCACTACCTGTGGAATATTCGTAAGACACTGGTGGCATCTGTGGAGCACAAAGACGGGCGTTCTCAGACGATGAACCACGGTAGAGGTCAATTCCACAACCGGAACGGCTATTACTGACTCTGATGCGATGAAAGCAGGTATGTGGAGACTCTTCCAACCTCGTGTCCCCTTGCGACTTCCGTGCGTGCGAAGAAGGGCGGCGAATGGTGTCAGGCCCCTCAAGCGCTACCACCCCAGAGGCCCCAGCTGTATCAAGGATAACCCGGTCAGGCACTAGGGCACGGGCCCAGCGCTAAGCGACTGGGTATATTTACCCTTCGCCCTCTCTTTCCAGTCTCTCTTTCCTTTTCTCCTTGTACATAGATTTTCAGTTGAAAGCAATACCATCATTTCGGCTTTGCTGCCTCACAACTCCGGCCGCTGATGACAACCTCATCATCGAAGACATCCGCCGCCCTACGTGGGATCTTGACGATGTCTCATGCCAATGAGAATATGCAGATGCACCAGATCAGCGACACACCTGACGAGTTTATAGAGGCCAGTGGTGCCAATCATCAGGCCCACCATCTGGCTGCGCAACAGCAGCACCAGCACCGTCCCTGGACCCGGAAAAGCCGCCGCAATGCCCGAACAGTCCAAGGCTTGTGAACTTCTTAGCCTCGGCGACAAGGAATCCCGGAAGGATGGCGTGACCATCCTGAAAAGGATGGTTGGCACTGGAGACCCACCGCTGGGTCCAACGACACGTGTGCGCCCGGCCGTCTCCCGAAACACCATTAATTTTACCCAACGGTCGCATTGTGCCGAGCCATCGACAGCGTCCCGTGGAACGGCGCAGTCCGACCATTGGGTAAAATTCCGCCTAATCTTCTCTCAACCGCAACCATGGTCAAGCGCCTCGCGCGCGGTTGACCTCGTCGACAAGTACGGCGAGTCAGACGAATCTGACAGTGAAGGCGGTGGGGTGAGTGTCAACGGCAAGCTCACCCCCGCAGCCAAGCAGGCCAAGCGTTTGTCTTTGTGAGCAAAACCACGAGAGGGCTGAGCCCAAGGAACCTGAAGCTCTTGTTGAAGAAGACCTCCATCCAGACCCCGACAAACACGCGCTGCTGGCCCGTCCCCCTGCGTCTCGCTCCAGCAGCTTGGCGCTTTCGTGGCCTGTCCTGTGTCGATTCTCATATCGCGCAAGTATGGTCGCAAGACCACGACTCTGTGGAATTCGGCCATGCGAGAAAATTACATTGCTCTGCCCTCCGGCTCTGGCAGAGTCAGACTGCTTGTCCACCCCTGCGGTGTCGTCACTGGACCTCCTGGTAAGCAATTGCCCGTTCTCTCCAAAGACTCTCGCTGACACGGCCTGTCTCGCGCCCTTCGCAGATACCAGTGGCCAGCTCACCGACTCCTCGCAGGACCAGAAGCAGCTGGACCAACAGACCGACTGCTCGCCGCGCCAGCCTCAGCAACAAGACGGGCTAGTTCCTGGCCGTGTTCCGAACACGCCCAAACATGGCCCAGCCTGGAAGCACCGTAGCAAGCCGACGGACTGCCGGGTTCTCGGCCAGCCGCGGGCTCCATCCGCGCGCGCAGCGCCGAGAACCCGGAGCGGGCTCTGAAGCAGGACCAGCGCGTGCTCAAGCGCCGCGCACGAGTACCCCGGCCCCTGACTGCGGGCGGACGTCCCCATCCACCCGTAGTCAACGGCGTCTGGGTCTGGCGCCTCGAGCACCACATCCCCGGCGACCTGCTCGGCTGGGCTTCCGGCTGTGCAGCCACCTGAGCCGATCCTGCGCTGGAGATCACCCTCCACCGCAAGATCCGGGGTACGTTATCTCCATGTCCCCGTTCTGTCCCGTCCGCGTTTCTGACAAACCCTTCTCCGCAGAACACATCAAGTCCTTCTGGCTCGGCCTGTCCGCATCCTTGCCGCACCGCATGGGACGATCGCAGCAAAGTCCCGTACCACTTTCCGTGGCACCTTCACAGAAAAGACATCAGCTTCCGGGACCCTGTGCCGAGCTCGCGGCCGTAAGCCTCGCGTGCGGCTGTCGGTGCGGTTCGAGCTGGTGGACACCAACATCACTCCGAAGATCGAGACCCGCGACGACGGGGTCTTGTTCCCGAGTGCCTTCCTATCACCACTTGCGAGTATCACGACTCTCAAGCTGGACAACCAAAGCGGTAAACGCATTTCTGGCTGGTATACCTCCGCACTGGCTGACCATATTACAGAGAGCGGAGGAGTCCTCATTCGAGCCGCTCAGCATGATATTTCTGCTGCGGCGGGTCGGAGAAGGAAGGGAATGCGACCGGGTGTTTGCGGTCCTTAGCATCGCGGAATAAGGATGAATCAAAATATTTCTACCAGCAGGATCACGGGGGTTTTGGTTTTGGCAGTTGGTGCTTCATCGAGTAGATAGTAATAAGACTAAGTCGCATAGAATCCGTCTGTTTTTTAATTTCCAGCCAGATAGCCGTGACTGAGGAAACATACCAGCGGAGGTATGCACCAATCACAACAAGCGCTCCAGCGTGTGCCCTCCGCATTTTGATAGCTGCGTTTGTAGATAAAGTGTCGTTCGCCGGCGAACAGAATTGGGAGGGTGCTGTTTTCGAGTGGATCAGCAGCGCCTCGGATGACTCGCTCGGAAAGATGCTCCGTAGCCAATGCAAATGCACCCCGCCTCCCCTCTCCGCAACGAACCACGGCACGAAATGCGTGCGCGATGTCGGCAGTAATATCAGGCAGCCGGCAATCCAAGCGCTGGTCGGCGCGGTTCTCCTCCAACTGATGTCGGCCCGGTCCCAGAGGCGCTGAGCACCGTGGAGGCAGACCTGGACGCGTGTTTAGAGATTGCGCCTTCGTTGGAGCAAGGGAGAGGACTCATGGCAGCAGCAACAAGCGCCGGTCGCAGACAAAGACCTTCACCGACGGCGGCGAGGCGCGTTCGAGCTGTGTCGAAGCCGCGATCGCGCGTGAGCTCCGGGGAGCTCTGGTTGACGGGGCACTGGGGGCCACAGGCGGCGTGTGAGCGTGCGAGGATCAAGATGGCTGGGGCTTCTGGGTACGCGAGAGGGATCTTCGACCGGGCAGCCCGGCTGTTGGAGGAGGCGGCGGTGTTGACGCGTTTGTGGGTTGATGGCGCGCGCGTTGGCGAAGGCGTGGAGGGCTCTGTGAGGAGGCGGGTGGAGGTGCGAGAGAGGGAGCAAACGTGGTGACCTTGGGTGGTGGCTTTGTGACGGAAGTGCTGCAGCGTGCGTAGTAGAGGACGCCGGGAGGAGACTACGGAAGTGAGGCGGGCCCTGGGTCGGCGGATGGGCACCCTGTGGTGCTATAGGATGTTGAGCGGAGTTCTTTTTTCTCATGCTGCTGGATGCAGCGACGGCGGGTGGGATAGAGTTGTTGGGCGACTGCGAGTTGAGTGCGGATGATGCCTTGTGTACGGAGAAGAAGCGGTTCGACGCGGCAAGATTCGCGCACGAACAATGGCACTTGAACATTGACACCCGTTCATACATGCACAATGCACAACATCTGGATTGAATAAGAGTTGCAGTCTCTCCATAGATTATCTCGTCTACCCAAAGCGCCAAAACCTTTGCACACCTTTAAACTCCTCTGCTCCCCACAAACACCCTCCAAACCGGCTTCCAACACCACACGTATACCAACAAACCCAAGCAGGATCGCAGCCACCGACACAATGGTCGTTATCCTTGACTTACTGCTGGCGTTCCTCGTCTTCGCGATCTGCATGGTGCTGCTGATCCTTCTCACACGAGCAGTGGCAGCATGCTGGCGCCATGCACAGGAGGGACAACCGACGCGCTCGCCGCCAGACCATTCGCCGCGTGCTTCGCTCGTTTGGCATTGACGTTTGAGTGACGTTTGCCTGGCGCAACACTGTAAGTTATCTGGGCCTGTGCTCAGAAACATCATGACTGACACTTGAGACAGAGATACTTCCGGCAGCACGGGAGCTGAGATCAGCATGGTTGGGTCACGAGAAATGCGTGGGACAAACAGCAGAGTAGCTAAATCTTAGAGAGAGCACGCGCAAGTTGCTCGCTCGCATCATGCGAAGTGTCAATTAAAACATCTTCCACCTTTACCAAACTGTCTTCTCGTATTCTGTGACGTCTCATGGGCAGTTGAAGCATTCATCTGCATGAATTCGTTCCATTTCCTGCCCCAAATTTCAAAAGCCGTTGGTACTTTCCAACACATACGAAAGCTGGTCGTTATCGTCAACGACTATGAAGAAGCTGTCAGGTAAAACTTCGTTTTTCAGCCTTTGCCGCAGGTCTAACAGAGCATCACCACAGCTTTCTCTCATGACGCTTGTTTCCAGGATCTTTGACTGCGAGTTATCTGAGAAGATGACGAGATTCGCCACATATTGGATTTTCCGGTTTCTTCCTTCTCCAGTGACTTCTCCGTTCACATAGACGTCGATGCCATTGTGCGGTCGGTTCGAACAGTGAACGCGATGAAGTCCCCACGCAACGGCTACCATGTCGTTAGCATTGCTTGAGGTTATGCGCATAAAGGGATTCACAGACAGATTATCTCTTCTCGTAGAAGGTCTAGACACGTGTCAAACGTGCGCGCGTTGTTAAAGGGTTTCATATTGGCACTGAACGCAGTGCTATGGCTGCTCGTGACGTTCAAAGTCCTGTTTGAGCACCTGTATCAATTTATATAGCAGGAACCGGTTCATATGGGAGCAACGGGAAAGAATTACTTTGATCTTCAGGGCAACCTTTTGTTGGCAACATGTCCGATCCGTCGAGCTTCGTCATCGACGTCTTGGAGAGCTGCGTTGGATGACACAAGATATCAAAGACTTCTCACAGCGACGCCTGGTTTAAATTTCAGAGATGCATGTACTAGCGTTTCTTCTGTGTGATTGTTAATCGACGTACCTCTGACACCTTGGTCCGGACAGGCTGTATGCATACAGGATGTAACAAGTTCGCACTCGCAAAACAATGCTGAAGTCACTTCACATGCACCTTCGAAAGCCATCCGCCAACGGACAATGCACCCGGCCGCAAGTTGCAACACCATCCTGCCGCCACAGCCCAGCATAGCCACCACACTCACCAAAAAGAGCTTCTCCAACACAAAAGCAAAAAGAATGGCTTGCACCAGTCTGAGACTGGTAAGGACATCGAATTCCTTGCAGCTTCTGTGGATCGAACACAGTACCTCCAGATACCGCACAGATGGCTGTGGCAGGCGTTGGCCGAAGTGGACTTCAGTCTGGTGGGATGTTAGTGAATGCTGAGATACACAGCTGGTGGTGTTGAGGCTTACCTGGCGCTCTCCCAAGTGAGCTAAAGCTGCTGGTTGGCTGATGAAAGACAACATCTGGCGTGTGCAGATCTTGTTCTTTGCAAAATCGTGCTCTGCGGCGCGAGAGATTGAAGTGTGTGCCGGCGTGGAGCGCGGGAAGTGGGCCTCGGGATGGGTGAAGCGAGAAAAATTTCCGAGCCGAAACGAGCGCCGCCGAGGTAATTGCGGCACCCGCTCTACGAGCAGCGCAGGAGGGAAAAAGAAACTCGAGTTATCAGCTGTTCGACAGCGGTTCCAAGATCTGCACTTCATTGGTTCAGAACGGGGTGCAAAGAGAGACTGCCTGTTTTCGTGTTGGAGCACAACCCCTGCACAGTTCTCGGTCTGGCCCCTGAAGCTCCACACCCACCCGTTTCAAACGTCGCCACCACTTGGAAACAGCAAAAGAGATTGCTTCCGAGAGGAAGGCAAAAGAACTCGACGTCGGCAGGACTCGAACCTGCGCTCCCGAAGGAAACAGATTTCTAGTCTGTCGCGTTAACCCTGATATGTCATTAGTATTGATGTTGTTGAGGTGTTGAATTGATGTACTCACACTCCGCCACAACGCCTCTGTTGTTGTTGATGGATTTCCGAATGCAGCATTGTGATTAAGAAGCGTGGAGCACCGGCGCGGTTGTGCAATGGAAGAAGAATCCTATTCTATCTTTGATTGTGCTGAGGAGAATTGAGTGCGTGCACCTGCTGAGCGAGCTGCGCGGAGTTTGTTATGGCAGGGAAAGGAACGAGCGGTTCGCCACGCTGATTAGTGCAACTTAAATCTGACCTCCTTCATCTTGAGGTAGAATCCCCCCTACTACAATCATGGCAAACGTCTCAGACCTTGGCAGTACAATGGAAACTTGAATTTACAGCGCGGAAATGGAACATGCATCTGCTTAGACTTAAGCTTCTTGCAGGATGAGGAGTTAATAGGTCCAGAAGACGATTACTTTCTACGCTGCTCTGACTATTCGCCAGTAAGCTTCATATCAAAACTATTACTCCGTGGATTTGTTTTGTCCTGCATACAATGTTCACTCGATACTCCGGTTGCGATTTCGGGTACGTTGTGGGTTGATACGTAGTAGTCTGTCTTGTGTTAAGGGCGGCCACATTATCCGTGGCCGCAAACTCAAAACCAGTCGGCATGGGGGGTGTTAACATATGCTCATGGACTGCTCAAATGTTCAACGTTGTTCTCATGTGTTTAGAGAGGTGAATTCATGCTGCTAACGAGAAGTGGATTCTCCAACATTTATATGTGGCTGTTGCTCTTGCCAACGATCCCACTGCATCATCGCAATTCGACCAAATCGAACCTGGGGATACCAGCTTCGACTGATTTTGCCTTGCCGGTATTGGTTTCAGGGGCGTCCAGCTTAGTCAAAATACCTCGCAGATCTGAACGCCTCTCAAAGATCGCGTCGAACCCCAAGTCAGCGCCCAAGGACTCTTCTCAGGCCCCTTCTCCGCGCAAGAAGGCCCCCACGAGCTCATCGAAGGCATCGCGCGAGGTGGTAGTCATCCCCAGCGACAACGATTCTGAGCATTCGGAGACACTCTCTCCGCTTCGGCGCAAAACGGCTGGCGCTACATTGAAGTCAGCACCGAAGGCAGCATCAAAGTCTTCAGATGAACACTCGACCGCAACATCGAGGAGGCGCATCATCCTCGGCCCTACTGTCACAGCGGACGAGTACCGTATAATCAGAAAGGCGCTCCGATCACCCACCCGGCGCCGCACTGCCCACACTCCAGAGCCAGTCATCACTAGAACTGCCAGGTCCGATGTCCTCCAGCAGCAGTGCTCCTGCCATGCCGGATCGCGATACTTTTGCCGATGTGGATACAGAAGACAGCCCACTCTCCTCTGATTCCGCGCCTGCCGCAGCAGGTGTTTCCAGACCCACGCGCCAGCAACCTGTGAACACCACACACCACACGCGTCCGAACAGCACAAACAGCACGCAGCACCACAGCGTCACACAGATTGATTTTCAACATAAATCCCCGCATATTCCTGGGGCTCGCAACATCACTTCCTCCCACAACAGCGCGCCCGCTTCCGCCATTCCTCCGACCTTCGAAAACCCACACGACGACAGCAACTCAACCTCCCACAACGCGACCCTCAGCGCCTTCCACCACCCCCAACCGCCCGGCGCACATCCCACCGCCCATCCCACCACACCAACCACCACCTCCGCCACCATGCCTCCCCGGCCCCACCCACACACCAACCACAACCCGCACCGCACCCCCAACACCGCCTCGCGCCCACCTCACCCCGCCGCTCCGCAACAACCTCCCAACCCCGGCCCCGGACCCTCCTCCACCCCCAACCCCCGCAAGCGCCGCCGCTCCACCACCGACCCCGAACCTCTACGCGCAGCGCCTCACCTGCCCACGCCTCGCCGCGCCGCGCCGACGACAGCTGCTCCAGCGCCACGCACCGCCGCTCACCCGGCGCAGGAGCCGGACTACGGCGGCCCGTCGGGGCAGTACGTGCCTGTCAGCCTTGCCGCGCTGGGGGAGTTCGGTCGGTTCTTGCTGCCGGAGGGGCAGGAGGATGCGGAAGGGGAGGAAGCGGACGCGGAGGGGGAGGTGGTGGTGGAGGAGGAGGAAGGCGCGATGCCTGATATCGTGACGGGGCAGGTCAACGGGCCGGGGTTCATGGTGCTTGCCCACAAGAGCACGATGGGGAATGATGAGGAGGTTGCGAGGGATCTGGCGGCGCATCGGGCGGGGTATCCGGAGCGTTTTGGGTGGAGGTATGATTTTTAGAGGGGGTTGCTGGGTTGTGGTGGGGTCGATGGGGATGTCGGGGGGAAGGGCGGGGTAGCTGCTGCTTGGATTGCATGGTTTTGCTTGGATAGTTCTCTTCTGGATGTTATCGGCGTTGGGGCTCATGACGATGTGGATGGGTGGTCATGGCTACACTGGGGAGCTCTCTTGTTGGAAACCTTCTCTTTTGCAATTTTGCTCTCTAGCAATGTAGAGAAGTCTAAAGTCTGTAAGAAACTTGAGATGTGCCTGCGTGTCAACGTCAAGGAGTAAAATTTGGATGACGAGTGCCCACCTGGCTGTGTGACCAAGCTGCCTTCGGGCTTGTGTGAGGAGAACGGACGTCAGGTCCGGACAGGAAGGTGTTCACAGCGGAACACGTAAGAAGAAAACTGGCGTCACAATAAGAGACGCGTTTGGGTTCGGCTCCCTGAATTTGATTCTGATTCACTACTTGAAAATTTCAAAGGACATTCGTGCTTTGTTTGTTACGGCGCAGCCGTCACAGGATAAAGGAAGCAGTAGAAAAGGAAGTAAGCGGGGCAGAAACGCGTTCTGCCTAGAAAGACCCACAGAAGTCACGCGTATCACGGGCTGCCAAGACAGTGCTCCCCCTGCTCCCCTCCGGAAACCAGGGAGCAGACAGAGCAGCCCCAAGCGCTCTGTCTGATCTGCCCCTCTACAAACAGAGCACAACCTAGATTGCATAGAACTTCCTTACGTATATAAACTACGCTCATTAGCATAGCTTTGACCTTCGTGGTCAACTTCCTGAATTTAGTTCAGCATTAGAATTTGGACTCTATTGGTGGCACGGCCTTCGCATACAGTGCTCTGTCACGTGTACCTTGTTACATGTTCTCTACTTCCCTCTCTTGTACCCACTCAAGGTAAATCTTACACGGCTTAACACCCTCTCTGGTGTTTGGATCCTTAGAGGCAGAGGCCCGCCGTTACATTGTTGTCGTGACTGTAGTTGTAGGGCTGAAATGAACTTTGGAGATTCAGAATCACAGATAGCATATGGGGGAATCAACAGGACAAGAAATGCTCGATAGTCTGGCCACTGTGAACCTTGAGCTTTTCCGCGGATGAGGATACCGCAAACCTTTCCCCACATGGCGCAGACCTGGACCGTCTTTCGCCCCTCGCCATCCGAACTCCGACCCACGACAGCAACGACCCGCTGCGCCGCATCCCCACCAACCGGGAATTTCCATCTCTATCAGCGCATGCACGCATCTGCCAAGGACTTGGCTCGCGACCGCGCCCCCGGATAACGGACGACCCGCCAAGCCGGAAAACGCAGCTACCCCATGGGGTTCGGAAAAAGCCAAGACTTTCGCTACCCCGTGGGGTTGGGCGGGCCCAAGTGTTTTCTTGGAAGCTTGGGATAAGCGAAGGAGGCGTTCTGTCTTGATAAAACACGCCTTCGACAAGGGAGCTGCCAGCGGCACGCCCATCCCACATCGCCCTCCTCGTCAGCCCACCACCTTCTCCCTGGGTCTGAGAGATCCTCCTCCTATTTATCTCGAGGCTGTCCCCGCTAGTTGAGCTTGGTCGAAGCTGTCTTTCCCTTCAACATGGCTGCCAAACATTCGAGCGACGAGAAGACGGCACAGATGGAGCGCATCGAACATGTCGAAACGACGGACGCAGATCTGGTGAAGCCGAAGATGGAGGTGGTTGATGAGTTCGGTGCGCACGCAAAGACGGACCCGAAGGAGATTGCGCTCGTCAAGAAACTTGATTGGTACATGCTGGTGAGTTGTTGGGAAATGTACTTTGCTCCCCCTCACACGCCCGCTGACCACTATTGCAGCCAATTCTGTGGCTCATGTACTTCATGAATTTCCTCGATAGGAATGCCATGATCAACGGGAAGCTGAACGGTTTATCTGATGATCTGGGCCTGCATGGAACACAATACAATACTTGCGTTTCCATTTTGTTCGTTGGGTACGAAGCACTAAGCCAGCTCCATGACCCAGAGACTTACTGGAGATTAGTTACTTGGCCGGCCAAATTCCCTCAAACATGATCTTGAACCGAGTTAGGCCATCTTTTTTCATGGCTGGTAGGAAATGCCCGGCCCTGCTACATTGATACATTTCTGATTGCCGGTGCAGGCTTCTCGATGGCGTGGTCCGTCATCAGCTTGCTCACGTACCTGACCCATGACTACAAGACTATGCTGGTCTGCCGCTTCTTCCTCGGAATCACAGAGGCTCCGGTGAGTCCGCAATTATGCGCCTCAAGGCCCCCTGTGCGAATGCTGATCCTGTCCATCAGTTCTACCCTGGCGCTCTCTACATGCTCAGCATGTTCTACACGCGAAAGGAGATGGCGACGCGCATGTCCATCTTCTATACGGGCAACATGCTCGCCAGCGCCTTCTCTGGGCTGATTGCCGCCGGCATCTTCGCCGGCATGGACGGTAAGAACGGGCTCGCAGGCTGGCAATGGTACGTCCACATACACCCTCCACGCCACCACACCCACCGCTAACACATCCCAGGCTGTTCATCATCCAAGGCTCCATCTCCATCGGCGTCTCCATCCTCGCCTTCTTCTTCCTCCCCGACTCCCCCCTCAAGACGCGCTGGCTCAGCCCAACCGAGCGCCAACTCGCCCACAACCGCATCGCCATCGACACGACCGACCGCCAGGAATCCGGCACGTCGGTCTGGAAGGGCCTGCGCGAAGCCGCGACGGACTGGCGCACATGGGTGTTCTGCCTGATGGACAACCTGCACCTGTCAGCCAACGGCTTCAAGAACTTCCTGCCCACGGTCGTCAAGACGCTCGGCTTCGACACGACCGTCACGCTCGTGCTCACGTGCCCGCCCTACATCGTCGCCGGCATCATCTCGATCATGGTGTCGTACAGCTCCGGCCGCTTCAACGAGCGCACCTGGCACACGACCGTGTCCAAGACGGTGGCCATCGCCGGCTTCGCCATGTCGGTCGCGTCGCTGAACATCGCCGTGCGCTACGTCGGCATCATGCTGTTCGTCGGCGCCACCTACGGCGTCAATAACATCATCCTCTCGTGGACGGCGAGCGTGCTGGGCCAGACGGACGAGAAGAAGGCGGTCGCCATTGCCATGTGCAACACGTTCGGCAACCTGGCGTCAGTGTACACGCCGTATCTGTGGCCGGATTCGGATGCGCCGCGGTTTTTGGCGGCGATGTTGGCCAGTATTGGCTTTTCGCTGGGGGTGATTGTCTGTGCGTGGGTGATGCGGCTTACGCTGCAGAGGCAGAACAAGAAGATGAGGGAGCGGGATCCGACGGTGACGAACTTTTACGTGTATTGAGGTGTGGAGGGCGGGAATGATGGCGAAGTCGGGCCTTGGCATGGCTGGCTACTGCGCGAAGAGGTAGATTGGTGGAATGTCGGTCACTGAGACTTTGATGCATCACGAATGTCACGCTGAATTGTCTTGAAACTTCACAATCTTGCAAATGTTGTGTTTTCTCGTCCAGCCCTGGAGCAATGCAGCGGCAGTGAAACAGCGCAGAACTCGTGCCACATCCCACAGTGATGAACGATGCGGTGGGACGATGAAGCATATTATCCGGACCATTCACTCGCTAGCTTATGCCCCTTCGGGATGGCTGAATCCTTCCTTAGTCACGAGTTGGCGTTAGTTATCGCCGGGGACGTCAGACTTCACACCGACACCTCATCATACGTCCATCATTGCCTCCATGGCCTCGCTTTCAAGGAACCTGCCACTATCTACTTAATCCTCGCCTCGATCTCAGCCATCGCACCCGTCGCAACGCCCCACTTCTCCCACTCGCCCTCGGCAAGCTTCCCACGCAGCGGCAGCCTGCCACCCTCCAGATTACCCATGCCCAACACGCGGTATATGCCCTCGCGGATCCCCAGGATCCCATTCTTCCCAATGAACTCCTCCGCCGCAGAAACTCTGAACTGCAGGTCCTGCATCTCTTTGAGCGCCGCATCCTCAACCGGCCGCTTCGCCGCGAGCTCGAACAAGTGCGCCACCGTCTTCGGGTAGATGGCAGCGAGGCCGTCGATGACGCCCGCCGCGCCAAACAGCACGATGGGGCCCAGCTGCTGGCCGAAGCCAGAGTAGACGCGGAAGGTCTTCGAGTCGATCTGGGGGTGCAGCGACATCTGCACGTGGTGCGAGACGTTGCCGTGGGACCTGTGCCGCAACAATCAGCGCCGGCGCTCCAGCAGAACAAAGAAAGCCAAAGAGACGGAGAGCGTACATCTTGCACCCCACGATGTTCGGATGCGCCGCCAGACGCACGTACGTCTCGGGCGCAACGAGCAGGTTATTCGTGACGCCGGGGTAGTTGTATCTGCGCACGACGGATCAGCCCTCGGCCCCAGCCCCCGCACCGCTCCCCCCACTCACATCAGTATCGGCAGCGGGCTCCGGTCCGCGACCGCCGTGTACCACTCCACCAGATTGTCCTGGCTGGCGGCGGCGCCGAAGTAGCCCGGCGCCAGCACCAGCCCCCACTGCGAGCCCGCCTTGGCGCTGTCCTCCAGCCACTCCAGCACCTCGTCGACGCTGTTGGTCAGCACGCCCGCCATGATGGGGTAGTCCGGGAAGCCGGCTGCGGTCAGCCCGTCGCGCACGCCGCGCAGGAAGCCGTGGCGCTCCGCGCGCGACAGGTGGATGGCTTCGCCGGTGCTGCCCAGCAGGACGAGCCCGCGGATGCCGGAGCGCGCGAGGTGCACCGAGTGCGCGACTTGCGTCTCCACGTCGACGGCGGGCTGGAGGGTCGAGGCGCTGGCCGGCTTGAAGAAGGTGGGGACGGGCACGAAGACGCCGTCGGGAGGGATGCGGGCGGCCATGGCTGCGGGAAGAGCTGGGAGCTGGGAGCTGGGAACAGAGCTGGAGGGCTGCGGGTTTGGGGATGTGGCGACGAGTGTCCCGGACGGTTGGGGCTTTTAAGGAGCGCTAATTATGGCATGGCGTGGGGGTGCTCTGGAGACCGCTGCCACTGTTCACTTTTTCCTCGCGTCAACAACGCCGCGAGGCGCGGGGAGACTCGGGCTATCGCTGCAGGTGATGGGTGGGATGGGGCGAGCGCGCGCTGTCGAAAAATGCCCCGCACTCCACCCGCTCCGACGTCGGAAAAGCGGGGTAGAGCGCGTCGCCAGTTGCGCTGCGCGTTGCAACATTGCCCCGAATTCTTCTCCTGCCGGTCGTCAATGGACGTTTAAAGCAGAAATCCTCGCCCGGCTCCGGTGGGCCTGCCCAGATTCCGTGTTGTGTATCCTTCTCAGCCCCGACCATGTCCTCCAACCGCTCCATCAAGCTCAACTCGGGCTACTCCATCCCCGTCGTGGGCCTGGGCACCTGGCAATCAGGCCCCAACGAGGTCGCCAACGCCGTCGCTGCTGCACTCAAGCTGGGATACCGCCACATCGACGCGGCGGCCGTGTACGACAACGAGGGCGAAGTGGGCGAGGGCATCCGGCAGTCCGGCGTCGACCGCAAGGACATCTTCATCACCAGCAAGCTGTGGAACACGCACCACAAGCCCGAGGACGTCGAGGAGGCGCTGGACGCCACGCTCAAAGACCTCGGCACCGAGTACCTCGACCTCTACCTCGTACGCCGCGCATCCCCCCTCCGCTCCTCCGCCCGCCAGCTGACCACCGCCCACAGATCCACTGGCCCGTCGCCTTCACCAAGCCCGCCGACATCAAGCAGCACTTCCCCATCAACCCCGCCACCGAAGCCGTCCACGTCATCGACGTCCCCGTCGCCGACACCTGGCGCGCGCTCGAGGCCCTCGTCGCCAAGGGCAAGATCCGCAGCATCGGCGTCAGCAACTTCACGCGCGCCGCGATCGAGGCGCTGCTCAAGACGGCCAAAATCCCACCCGCCGCCAACCAGATCGAGGCGCACCCGTACCTGCAGCAGCCGAAGCTGCTGGCGTGGCAGCAGTCGCAGGGCATCGCCACGGCGGCCTACTCGCCGCTCGGCAACAACATCTACAACCTGCCACGCGCGGTCGACGACCCGGTCGTCGTCGACATCGCCAAGGGGCTGGGGCGCGAGCCGGCACAGGTGCTGGTGCAGTGGGCGGTGCAGCGCGGGACCGTGGTGCTGCCGAAGAGCGTGACGCCGAAGCGCATCGAGGCGAATTTTCAGGACTTCGAGCTGCCGAAGGACGCGTTTGATAGGATCACCGCGCTGGATCGGAAGCACAGGTACAACTTCCCGATCAGGCTGGGGGTGGACATCTTTGGGGAGCACGACGAGGCGACGTTGAAGAAGGGCGTGGCGGATTGGGTGGCGGCGCAGAGGAAGTTGAAGGAGCAGGCCGCGGCTGCTTGAGGGGTGTCGTGTGCGGTTGCGTGGGATAGATGGGATAGAGAACCGGGACTTAATGCAACACCTTTCCTGCCTTTCCCGAGTTCCGAGCTGCCGTCTTCGGGGCGGGCGGGTGGGCCACTCGATGTTACCTGCACTGCAGTACATGAGCAAATCCACCGGAGTACATTTGGTTTACTGAGTTCGTCTACTTCACGAGGTGAACTATGTGTTCAACATGAATCTTACGGAGTAGGTGACGATAGACTTGGCATCAATGCACAAGCTCAACCCAAGCTGGCCTGCCACGCACATCCCCAAGAGCACCAAGAGCTCCCTCACGCCCAGGCTCCGGACGTCCAGCCACTCCGGCAAACCCCGGGCCACCGTGCACCCTCGCTCCCATCTCTCACGGCTTGCACGCAGATTCGGGCTATCCGTACCGAGCAGGATGCAGCCCCGGAAAAGGAGTGCGGGGTAGGACCGGGGTAGCTCGCGCTGACTAACCTCGGAAAAGAGCTATTAAGGCCCATCCTTTCCCGGCCGCCCTGCTGCATCCTTTTCCGAGCTTCTCCTTGCTGCGACAATCGACCCACTGCAGCACCCTGACCGCTGACCGTTGCAGAGCCGAGGGGGTCCCACCGCGCAGATGGGCGATCAGCATTCCGCGGCCGGGATCGGCATCCAGCCCGACGACCGCAGGTCCGAGACCCGGCCCAGCTTGTCCTTGCCGTCCACCGAGCCGCAGCCGCAGCAGCACCACAGCGGCGAGGAGCCCGCGGGCAGGCCGGCCAAGCGCCGCAAGGAGAGCCACGTCCGCAGCCGAGTCAGCCGGGCGTGCGACCGGTGCAAGTCGTGAGTCGACTCCCCTGCCTCCCCCTGTCTTCCGCGCCGCGCGCCCGTCTGACGAGAGCTCGCCGTCTTGTCGGGACCGCCAGACGCAAGACGCGATGCTCGGGCAAGTACCCGTGCACCCTCTGCTCCCAGCTGGGCCTGGACTGCCAGTACGAGGCCGCCTACACGCGCGGCAGGCTGCCGTCCATCGAGGTCGAGACGGACGGCCGCGTGCTCCAGATGGCCGCGACGCGGCGCCACAGCACGCCCGCGACAACAACGACAACGACGACGGCCCTCAGGAATCCCGGCGCCGGCGGAGGTGGTGTTGAGGACGCCGCGGGCGCGGGCGGTCTGCCCATACCCAGCCCCATCAGCATCGAGCACCATCAGCTGCCGGACGTGGCGGCCGCGCCGGGCCACCTGCGGCCCTCCCACGGCGCCAACTCGACGGCGCAGTCGTCGCGCAACTCGCCGGAGCCGTCGCAGAACGACCAGCAAGGGCACTACGTGGGGCCGGCGTCTGGCGCGTCGTTTCTGCTCAGGATACAGCGGAAGCTGGTGCACCAGCAGTCGCTGTCGTCCGAGTCGTCCATCTTCACGTTTGGCGACCTCCCGCTGCCGGACTTTGACGCATCGTTCTTTATCTTGCCGCCGCAGGGCGATGCCGAGGCGCTGCTGGCGAGGTATTTTGACTTTGCGTCCGCCACGCATCGGTTCTTGCATCGGCCGACGGTGGAGGGGTGGCTGCGGGAGCTGTACGAGACGAATGGGTCCATGCGGCAGAAGGCGACGGCGAGGAGTCGGATGGCGCTGCTGTTCATGGTGTTTGCGCAGGCGGGGAATTACCACACGCCGGGGATGACGAGTCGGGAGCATTCAAGGTCGGTGTCCCGTCTGTCCGCAGGTCGCGATGCTGGCTCTGATACCGGAGACAGTGCGAGATTCTTCTCGGCCGCGGAGCACCAGCTGTCGGCGGAAAGGGGAGAGATCCGCCTCACGAGCGTGCAGGCGCGGCTGGCGCAGTGCCTCTCGCTGCTGGGTCAGTCGCGTATTAATCATTGCTGGAGCCTGTTCGGGACCACTGCGCATCTAGTCCTCGCTCTCGGCATGCACAGGAAGCGGCGGATGGATTCGAGCCATAGTGTCGACTACATCGATCTTGAATGTCGAAAGCGGACATTCTGGTGTGCCTACAACCTCGACACGTACCTGAGTGCTGCGCTCGGGAGACCTCGCACTTTTCACGACGAGGATATCGACCAGGTATTTGTGCTACCCTCCACTGACTAGCACATGCAGCTAAACCATGCATTCCAGGAAATCCCGACGTGTGTCAATGACTCGGACCTGCATTGCCGACAGATGCATCCGTCGTCTATCAAGTCACAGTCCCTGATGTCGGCATGCATTGCGCACTTGAAGTATGTCTTTCCGAACGCGACTCAAATTAGTTGCTGATGACGGTTAGACTGTCAAGGATACTGGCCAACATACTCCGGGATCTGTACGGCATCAGGCCCCCTTCCTCCGAAGATCGCTATAGACTCGCCACCAAATACAACGAGGAACTCAACGACTGGCGAGCTGCTCTTGCCTACCACCTGGACACCGATGGCGTTGATCCATCTCTCTTCCTTCCAATATTCCTGCGACAGAGAAACGTTTTGAACCTTGCGTTCTGGCACGCGCAAATCCTCGTCCACCGTCCTTTCCTTCTCAGCAACTTCGCCGGCTTGACCAACTACAGCATTAACCGTAGCCGGCCCCCCGGGAATAACAAGCTAGCATACCACGTTCAACACTGCCTCGACGCAGCAACCAACATTGTCCGCGTGGTTGACGACCTCACCAACTCGGGCCAGATCTTCAGCACCTTCTGGGTGAGCCATCCCTTTCCCTAGTGCAGGAATCATTGCTGATCGCCATTAGTTCACCCACTACTTCGCCTTCTGTGCCGTGGTCGTCCTGTACGTCTACGTAATCCAACAACGCCACTCCCCTCCGGAAGCCTACCTCCACCATTTCCGCGCCGCCGTCAAGTGCCAGGACCAGATCTCCAACATAGCAACCAGGGGCTCCTTGGCCGAGCGGTATGGCGTTGTGCTGCAAGAGCTGCGTCTGGAGCTGCTGAGGCACAACGAATACCTGGCAGGACAGGGGCACGCTGCTCTATCCTTACTCGCGAGTGACCTGGTGTTCCCGGTGGCCGGTTCGCAAGACCATCATGCTCCACTCAGCGCGGGTATTCCGGGGTCGGACCATCTTGGCCAGATGAGTCATGATGCATTTGCGGAGGCGAGTCCGAGTAGCTCGATCGCACAGCTCACCGGATGGGGGCAGTTCGACTCTCTGGTCACCGGTGGGATTGGGAGCCTGGAGACCCTCCTTGCCGACAGTGCTGCGGGCTGGGATCTGGATTTGGGTGGAAACCTAGGCACTATAGCGTAGGCCTCTGGCTTTGCGGTGCTGTTTTGTTTTGATTTTGATAGCAGTGGGTGTTCTAAGGATGTTTGTAGATACCAATTCGCCGATCCGCTCGGTTTCGAGTCTGCGTTTTAATCCTATGTCAACGATGATGATAAGTCTGACTGCTGCAGAAGTCAAGCCCCCGCCAGCGATCAACATTCGTGCGACATTGCTCCCCGAAAACGGCTGTGGCGGACTTTTTCCGCCAGGGCGGCGACTCACTCTTTTTCCGGACGTTTTCCACCACACCCGACGGTCGGAAAAGCCATCCGATTCCGCATGTTTCCCCGCGTCTTCTTTACAACTCCCAGACCTTGCAACCTTCTTCAATGCCAAGTATCGCGGTTGCCTGGATACACAGAAGTAGAACCCTTGTGCAGTGCTCTTATACCCTCTCCTGATAGCACTGCATTCAGGCTGCACATACCGCCATTCCCTTGACAACTCCACGACCAACTTGATCAAACATGTTGGTCTCTGCTACGTCCACACCGTCCGGCCTGGATGCGCCAAACGCATCCAAGGTTTTGCAACCGGAGCAAATCAACAGCATTAACGACCTCCTCATCCACAAAGCAGAGACCATACCGAAGACGCCCTTAATCGCCTACCCCGCATCCGACCATGGTAGCAGTGATCTTGTAGACTACACGGCGAAAGACCTGGATAACTTCGTGGACGAGGCCGCGAAGGAGTACGCTCGTTTGGGGCTTCTGCCAAAGGTCAGTACACACCGAGCCTCACAGCAGCACCTCTTCTAACAGCTCCCAGGAACGCCGCAGCAGCAAAAGCGAAGTCGTCGCCCTCCTCGGCCCCTCCAACCTCGACTATGTCATCACCCTCCTCGCGCTCTCTCGCATGGGCTTCGCCGTGCTCTTCCTCTCCACCCGCCTCCCGACCGAAGCATACGTCTCGCTCCTCCAGAAAACCTCCTGCAGCGCCATCGTCGCCTCTCCGCGCTTCACACCCACCGTCGCCGCCATCCAAGCCACCGACTTCCTCATCACCTCGTTCCCGCAGGTGGCGCAGGACATCTACAAGCGACGGGCCTCGGGCCCGCGGTTCGCGCGGCAGACCACGCTCGTCGACGAGGAGGCCTGCATCGCGTTCATCGTGCACTCGTCGGGCAGCACGGGGCTGCCGAAGCCGATCTTCCAGACGCACCGGGCGTGCCTGTCCAACTACGCGCTCGGGTCGGGCATGCGCGCGTTCGTCACGCTGCCGCTGTTCCACAACCACGGGCTCGCGACCACGTTCCGCGGCATCGTCAGCGGCAAGCGCACGGTGCTGTACAACGCGAACCTGCCGCCGACGAACGGCAACCTGGTCGCGGCGCTGCGGGCGGCGGAGCCGGAGAGCTTCCACTGCGTGCCGTACGCGCTGAAGGTGCTGGCCGAGACGGAGGAGGGGGTGGAGGCGCTGCGGCGGTGCCGGCTGGTGCTGTTTGGGGGGAGCAGCTGTCCGGACGATCTGGGGGACCTGCTGGTCGGGAGTGGGGTGTATCTGGTCGGGCACTACGGCGCGTGAGTGGCCTCCAAACGCGGACGAAAGGATGCCCGAGACGCTGACGCGAGTTTAGCACCGAGATGGGCCAGCTGATGACCTCGTTGCGCGACCCCGAGGACAAGGCCTGGAACTACGTGCGGCCGCTGCCCAAGGTCAAGCCGTACCTGCGCTTCGTCGAGAGCGCGCCGGCCATCTACGAGTGCGTGGTGCTGGACGGCCTGCCGAGCAAGGTCATCTCGAACAGCGACGACCCGCCCAACTCGTTCCACACGCGCGACACGTTCGTCAAGCACCCGACCATCCCGGACGCGTGGAAGTACCTGGGCCGCCTGGACGACCGCGTCACGCTCGTCAACGGCGAGAAGGTGCTGCCCATCCCGTACGAGCACCAGGTGCGCCAGAGCGAGCTGGTGCAGGACTGCCTCGTTTTTGGCGTCGACCGCGCGTTCCCGGGGCTGCTGGTTGTGCCGAGCGAGAGGGCGGAGGGGCTGGGGAGGGAAGAGTTGGTGGAGAAGCTGATGCCCGCGATCGAGACGGCGAACTCGAGGGCGGAGAGGTTTGGCCAGATCTCGCGCGAGATGGTCGAGGTGCTGGACATCGGGACCGACTACCCGCGCACCGACAAGGGGACGATGATCCGCGCGGCGTGCTACATGAAGTTCGCCGACACCATCGATGCCGTGTACGTGCGCTTCGAGTCGGGCGATGGCAAGCAGAGGCGGAAGCTCGATCTCGACGGGCTGCGGTCGTATCTCGCGGACCTCTTCGCCAACCGCGTCGGCATCGAGGGCCTGAGCTCCGAGACGGACTTCTTCGACGCCGGCACCGACAGCCTGCAGGCCATCGCAGCCCGCGGCCACATGCAGCGCGAGCTCGACCTCGGCGGTGCCGTGCTGGGCCAGAACGCCGTCTTCGAGCACCCGTCCATCTCGCAGCTCGCAGCCCACCTCGACGCCCTCGCCAACGGCTCCGCCGTCCAGCAGAAGTCCGAGATCGAGCTCATGCAGGAGCTCGTCGCCCAGTACTCCGACTTCCCGGCCTTCACGCCCGGCACCACCGTCCCAACCAGCGACACCGTCCTCCTCACCGGCGCCACCGGCTCCCTGGGCGCCCACATCCTCGCCCAACTCCTCCCCCTCCCGCACATCACCCGCATCTACTGCCTCGTCCGCGCCCCCGACCCCGCCGCCGCCCACGCCCGCGTCCTCGCCAGCCTAGCAACCCGCCGCCTCTCACCCCCCCACCTCACCACCAAACTCCACGCCCTCCCCTCCGACCTCAGCGACCCGCACCTCGGCCTCCCCGCCCCCACCTACACGCTCCTCCGCTCCACCCTCACCACCGCCATCCACGCCGCCTGGGCCGTCAACTTCAACCTCGGCGTCTCCTCCTTCGCCGCGCACCACATCCGCGGCACTCACCACCTCCTCCGCCTCTGCGCCTCCGTCCCCTTCCCCCGCCCCGCCCGCCTCGCCTTCATCTCCTCCATCAGCGCCGCCGCCGGCACCCCCATTCCAGCCGTCGTTCCCGAAACCCTGGTCGCCGACCCCGCCCACGCCCAGCCCATGGGCTACGCCCGCAGCAAGTGGGTCGCCGAGCACGTCATCGCGGCCGCGCGGCGCGCCGCCGGCGTCGACGCCCGCGTGCTGCGCACGGGCCAGATCGTCGGCGACGCCGCGCATGGCGTGTGGAACGCGACGGAGGCGATTCCGCTGATGATACGGGCGGCGGTGGGGGTGGGGGCGCTGCCGGCGTTGGAGGAGCGGCCGGCGTGGTTGCCGGTGGATAAGTGTGCGGAGGCGGTGGTGGGGCTGAGTGGGGTGGCGGAGCCGTTTGCGGAGGGGGGCGCCCGGGTGGAGGAGGGGACGGTGTACCATGTGCAGAATTCGAGGACGTTTGGGTGGACGGAGGAGCTGTTGCCGGCGTTAAGGGAGGCGGGGTTGCGGTTTGAGGTTGTGGGGCAGAGGGAGTGGGTGAGGCGGTTGAGGGAGGGGGAGCAGGATCCGAGGAGGAATCCGACGGTTAAGTTGGTGGAGTTCTTTGCGGAGAAGTATGATAATGATGGGCCGGGGAGGAAGGGGTTGGTGTTTGCGACGGAGAAGACGGGGGAGAGGAGTGCGGTTATTAAGGAGGGTGTGGATGTGATTGGGTCGGGGGTGGTGAAGAAGTGCGTAGAGGAGTGGGTTAAGGATTGGTAGAGGAATGGCCGGTCATGGGTACATGTTGGAGGCTTGTCCATTGAGGCGTTCGGGTGGTGGGAATCAATGTTTGTCCTTGTAGTTTCCTATGTTGCTCGGGCAAGATTTACAGCATCTCAATCTGAGCTTGATGCCGTACAGTGCTTTTCGAAATTCCACAGGCCGTTATCAACTCTGCTGCCCCTGGCTGTGACAGCCACATCGTATACATCTCTTATCAAATTCCTTGCGAAGAGAATTCTACATTGTCTTCTTTACATGTTGAATTGGAGAATCGAGAATCGGTGAGCGTTCACAGAAAAGGCGCAAAGTAAATCAAGTCTCCGATATGATTTCCAGTCCCACTCCTCCAGTATACCAAGCGAAAGACTCTTTCCTGTATCGGTCAAGTTTCCTCCGGAACTTTTCAAGACTTAGACAGAGTTTTCCATTTCCTCCTCCGAAAGACCCGCCCCTTGTAACTTCGCAAAGCTTTCTTCTGGGTCTTGGCCTTCTCCAACACTGACCACCTGCTTGCATCCAGGCAGGCAATTGCCGTCTGCCTTGCAGTCATGGACATAAATCTTCAGGCAGTTCTTGTCCATATGCACAAAGCTAAGGCAGCGGGTGCACCGTATGTTCTTCTTGCAACCTGGGCGCTTGTGGTCGCCTTTCTGTCCGCACTTATGACAGAAGAGCTTGCAGCCCTTGAACTTCGCATTTGGGAACTGGTGCCTCCGGCAGCGTTGACGGACCTCCTCCACGGCGTCCGCTGGAGTCACGGTGGGCTGGCTGACGTGACCCGAACCCTGGTTGGAAGGCTGAGACTGAGAATGAGACTGATAGCCGTAATCCGAAGAGCTGTCCGCTGGCGACTCGTTGCGCTCCACGCTCTCAGCAGCGACCTTTTCGCAGCCATCGACCGGTGCACAAGCAGTTGTTCGGAACAAGTGACCCAGACTCCACAGAATATACAGAGGACAGAGAAGGCGCGTAAGCGAACGTGACATGTTGCTTAATGTGCAGCCAGTCGAAAGTGTTAACGCGGTCCGGGGAGCAGCCACAGCTAAAGGAATTTCGGATATCTTGAACCACTTTGGACGTCCAGGGTCTGGCGCGACCATTGACCAGTCACGGCAGTGTATTTTCGTCTATCACTCCATGAGTTTTCGCAGCAATGTTGAACTGGCGACATTCTCTGGAGTAGTTGGTGCTCAAGGCACTCTGATTTACCAGAGAATCAACATACTCTCTCGCCACGCAAGGTATATTCCGAGCGGCTTCCCGAAATATTTATCCAAGTCTGCTACAAGAGCCGCGCGCGCCATGTTGGCCGTATCCGGAAGATCAGATGACAAAACAATCTGAAGCACACGCGTTCATGTTTTCATGAAAGCGTTCAAGCAAAAAACTACTGCCTGTTGTTGCCATAGGGCTTGCACATAGACACCCCGCCAGTCAGATAGTGTTGCATAAGTTAGCAATTAGACCCATTTGCGTAGACTATCTATGATTGAGACTTAGTTCTTGCAGCCGAAGCTCAACACAGGATGCTGTGCGCAATGGTCCATTTCGAGAAGTTACTGAGCTCGAAGTTAGTATCGCAGCACACAGGGCTACCTGGGAATCCCAGGCGATGCTGAGAAGGCTCTTCCTGCTGTCCCTGGCACGATTTGTAGTCCGTGTCCCACCCGCGGCGCCAGCCAAGCGGCTAAAGCCACCGTTTGTGTAGGAGCTCTCTCTCAGAAAAGACATTCTAGAGGTTGCATCCGTCGAAACGCGTATGGTGGACGAAAGACTACATTCCTTTCAACGCCCATTGCCGAGGAAGCTCGTTGTCTTCGCCGGATCCACTCCGCCGCTGGGCAGTCATACTCCGGCCTGTTCAATCCGTCGAGCTGGAGGCAGTTCTGGACCAGTATGATTGTCGACGGCCGTGAGGCCCGTGACCAAATCCACCAAAAACGGTCAAGCTCTTTTAACCCACCAGCAGACGCCCCAGCTCCTTCCCCAAGAGGTCGGTTGCCGCCAGTGACAGGCAGCTGAGTAAGCTCGCTTGCCGCGGCCGGGCCCTCCTCTTACTCCTATATAAACCCCCCTTCCTCAGCCCCAGCTCCTCTTTTCTTCTTCACCTCTCTTTGCCATTAGGCTTAGATCAAGTAAAGTGTCTGTTCTTCTTAGTTTAATCTCTGAGACGTGCCACAGGCACACCGAGATTAAACCAGTTTTTGGAAATAGTGCTGGCGGTCCCTGAGCATCGCTCATACCCCGGCTCACAGTGTCGTTCCTATTGCACTATCTGGTCCTGACGCGAACAGCTTGTCTTCAAGCTTGCCTTTTCGTCATTTCACCGGCCATGAGCCGGTGTCTGAGGAAGAGATTTGCCATACAGCTCTCCTTCTACTGAGCACAGAAGCTTTAATCTGCTATTACCGATGTCACAATGCTCCATTCTTTCGTTATTTTGTTACTGTTGCGTCCCGTGAACCTGCGGAATGGTGTTGCATGTCGCGCCTCGACGCGCGACGCCCAACGCCCAACACTGGCTCCGCGCACACCAGATTTCGACGTCCAAGTCCCGGAAATACTGTGGCTCTCGTCTATTCCCATCGGTTCTCTCAGTCGCACCAATGCTAGCTACGCTACGTAGGACATGATTCGACGCGTGTCTCTCACAGCTGATGAGCATCACTGAAGCGAGACGCGCCCTCTTTCAGCGCGGCGCGCCCGGTCGCAAACGCGTTTCCATGTTTCACTACTTGAGCTTCTGCTACATTTCTGTTCCTTCGATCTGCACTGAGGCTGCATGGTTGTTCCCCAATTGCCAGTCAGCTTTCCGCAGCAGGGACCCGCGACCCACGAGTGGCCGACCTTCGCAAAACCACCAACGCTGGACGCTATCACCTATCCCATTTGGCTGCCCGAAAAAAACGCACTTCGAGTATTCCTCTTCCTTTGTTGCTCATACCTAACCATGTAGCGCCCGAGAAGCTGACACTCGGCGGTCATCAGCGCATCCTGGCCGGCCGCGGCGCCAAAGACGTGGTAATTTCGCGATTCCAGGCTGGCGTTCGGCATTGAAAAGGAGGATGTCGATACGATGCACCATCTTTGATAGATGCGAAAGTCGGCTGGTGTCTCCCGACGCAGGCTGCAGACAGCGACCGCACACAAGTTTTCCGCAGATCACCCCCGGATGCCCATCTCGATCGTGAATCTCGCGAATTGGCCAGTTACGTGTCAGGACTAACACCTTGTCCAGCAATGCCAACAATATTCTTGAATTGGCCTCAGCGATGCCCCCAATGATATTTCAGAATCGCGTCTGCTGGCTGATTTCAGAGGAGAGAACCTGCGGTGCCCACTCCTGGATTGACATAAACAGACGAGCCATTCTATAACATCACACAGCCTCTGAATGAACAAGCTCCAAATGGCTCCAAGGTGGTGTTTCTTTTGCAGTATTGGTATCAGGCCGTGAAGCACAGCATATTCAAATTCATGGATACTTTCGTTGATATGTGCAAGAGGCTAGTCTACTGAACAGCCCACAAGCTATGTTTCAAGCAGAAGGGGGTGCCCATGCCTTGTTCTGAAGACTATAACAGGCGATTGTAAGCGGAAGCTGCATTGTTACTGCCCCATCGCCGCTGCGGCCCACGCTGCATCGTTGGGACACTTTCTGGGGCTTTGAAGCATGGCATTGTATGTCTCGAACTCTTCGTTGTTCTTGCTATCCGCTTCGGTGCTCTTTGTCCTTGATGTGTTGTTCAATGGCGAAGCCCAGCCAATCAGAACTCCCGCACGCCGCAACGACCCGGAGTTACTTGCGACGGACATCGCTTGTACTTGGAAAGTTGACAACGCCATGAAGGAGGCAACGCTACGATCGGGTTCATGAGAATGAATCAGTAGCTCTTGTATAGATGAGAAAGCCCGCGATCAAGCTTGTCATCAAAAGAGAGCCTGCGACTGTATCCAGCGGGAGCATGAAGTCCGCGTCCATTCCGCTCAAGAACTTGAAGTCTGCCGACAGCAGGGCACAGCTTGTCATCGATGGTGGCAAGACCAAAAGTAGAGCTATCGTTAAGGCTACCCTTGAAGAGACGCCTGATACTCTCGAGGGCTCCAGCCTAAAGCACGGAAAGTCTTCTCCGTCAAGCTCTGAGGAGGGCCACCCACGCGCGCTCACACCTTTGCTAAGCGCAAGGGTAGGACCGCACTGTATTCTGGTATTAAAATTAAATGAAGCATTCAATCCATTTTTCCGCCATGGTGCGCAATATCATTCCACCAGCGCAAATACGGCTCGTACGCTGCACACGTCTCTCCCACGGGCATCTGCCTTGCTACAGTCCTCTCGCAGATCCGCGAAGGCATCTTTGTCCTCCAATTGTATTCAAAGCAGCTCGCCTCTGTGTTCATGATCTTATCCACCAACTCTGGGAACGCGTTGTCTTCCTCCGCGCTGACCAGGACGTCGATGAAGCCCGTCGGGTCCCCAGTTCGACATTTGCGGATTTGGGAGTTGTATGTTTAGTGTTCGCAGGAGTGCCTGTATCTTTCTTGCTGGTACGTGGCTCGGGCTACAAGGCCAAGAGGCTGGAGATGTAGACGGGGGAGCTGCCGAGCCGTCCCGTGGGCATGGTGGCAGCAGCGTCGGTTAGGGGTTGGGGGAGCTGGAGAGATGGGCGTCAGTGTTGCGGTGGCTTGCTACGAGGGTAGGAGAGGGCTTAGCATAGTGCAAATGGTAGGTCGTGGTCATGAGACAGGGATTTGGCGTGCGATTGGTGGTTGTTTGGCGCAAACGTCAGCCCGCAGTGGCAGAGAGCATCCAACGCAAAGAGCCAGTGGCTGAGGGAGGGTAGCAAGTCGGGAGTCTTGACTATACAGGTCAGAGAGAGGCTTGTAGCGGCCACGACTATGCAGGGTGTTTGACTGCCACTCGCCGTGAGAAGGTCGCTCAGCTCGCCTATGCCATGGGCGTCTGGCAAAGGAGGAGAACGAGAAGGGAAGCTTCTGCTGCAAAGCTCCTGTTGCTCAAGGCTCCTAAGACACCGCAAGCAATTGTCGCAGCAGCGACTACCTTAGCAGCTGCGCAGCCTGGTGTCAGTAGCGTGGTGTAGCTTCCAGGAGGGCGCAGGCCATGCCCAAAGCCGGGATGTAAGGAGGGCAAGTGCGGCGCACCTTGAGGCACGCCAAGTCAGAGCCATCATTGCCTCAAGTTGTAGATGAGGCAGGCTTTTGATGGCCAGGCAAGGTGAGGGAGGAGCTTGCGTGCACGTACGCAGCCGCCAGAACGTAGCTGACCAGGGAGGAGGCATGAAGAAACCGACGAAGGAGCTGTGCGCGGATCTGATTGTGCAAATGCAGTATGGAGGAATTTGGGCCTTCCGCGAGAGTGCAAGTAAGTCAGAGATCTGGCGGTGGGGCGCAGGAGCAGTGCAGGCAGCCCCGCTAAGGACTGCCGTCAGCGCAAGTCCACTCCGCCCGCCGCCGCTCCTCTCCAACTTGACACACCTCTTCCTCGCCTCCACCTACCCCACCATTAGCTCTACAACCAGCGCTTCTCGTCCTAGAAGATGTGCTGGCGACACTTCCCGTCGCCCGTGCTGGGCTCCGGCACCAGCCCTGCGTCCCCTCTGTGGACAAATCGTGGCCGGTAAGCCGCGCAAGACCACCTCGGCCGTCTGAAACTCCTGACTGACACGGCCCCGCCAGAAGGGGAACAACGAGCCCCTCTCCCTCGTTTTTCTGTTCCTCAAGACCGTCCTGGGCGCCCGGACATCAAGCGCACCAAGCGTGACCGCTTGTTCGGCTATAGCTTTGTGCTCCTCGCGCCTGGTCGTCGAGGAAGCCGTTGCCGGACGTCGCCCTGAGTGACCTCTGGAGCGGGCGGTGTACGCTCACTCCACCGGTGACCACAGCACACGATCGAAGCAATCAACAAGCTCTCCGGTTTGGTAAAGAGGCGCTTCGCCCTGGCGGCCCTTAACCACAACCGCCCGAAGAACGTAAGCTGCTGACCCCTCTTCCACATAACGAGATCCAGGTTGACTGGGCTAGGTCTGCCGCACCTCCAGGCCCAAGAGATCTCCCCGAAACGGTCGACCTCTCGAAGCCTTGACCTCAGCCCGCAAATCTACACATGCCTGCGGGCTGATATGCACTGGTCCCCAGTCTACAACATCGATAACGCGGACGTCGTACGTGTTTGAACCTTATAGTCAGCTTCATTGCCTGCAATTAATGTGCGGGGGGCTTCTGGGACTCCTCCAGGAAGGGCGCTGACATGCCAATGCTCCTATAGGTCTACTTCTGCCGGGCTGCATGCGGCCAACCCGAACAACTGCATCGCATCGTTCGTCGACAGCCACACCACCTGGCCCCCGGCATCCATCCACAGCCAGCGGATGCTTGAAGAATCGTCAGGGAACACGGCCTGTATATCATTATCGACCAATTGACAAACTGGGCGCGCCGCTTCAATGCTCTGTCAGGATCTGCTGAGGGCGTCATGGGGTGGACTGTGGTCCTGCTGGCGGACGCGTGGAACAAAGGGACAATTCTGCGGGAAGTCGATGGCTCCACTCAGAGGGTGTTACTATGGAGATGGAGAGCTTCAAAGTCATGTTCAACGTGGCCCAGAAGCAGCTACTTGCGACGCTTGCTGGCGCCTTTTCCCCTTCCACGAGGCCACCGATGCCGCTGCCGGCAAATGCTGGCAGCACACCCCGGTTCGCACTGGCACAACACAAAGCTATACTTCTTGCCATCCTTCCCATGAAATTCGTTCACTCGCCTGCAGGAGCCAGTTGCTCCAATCCGGTGGCTCAGGCCCTCCGCGGCCTCGGTCTGGTTATTCAGGAACCACAACAAGGCTGCTTTTGGCAGAACACAAAGCTACATTCACCTCGCTTCTTCCGAGAAGCGTGGCCAGAGGGAGGACATCAAGTGTGAGTCACGCCTAGCTCAATTGGCCATAGAGGAAGTACCGATGCTGACAAATGATAAAGAGCAGGGACTGGATCTTGCTGGCTTTCGTGTTGTTCAGCCCGCGCCCGCCGCTACGGCTTCACTGCCTCGCCCAACTCCAGATTTCACAGCCGGCGCCATCTTACAGCACATCACAAAGGTGATCAAGAAGGCTGGAGGCTTCAAAGTCATCGACCGACCAGCGGCTCCTCCGACAGCTCTCCCAAAGCAGCGAACAGCACATCCACACAGCCAACGGATGTCTGAAGCTATCGTGCTCAGTTTCATTTTCTGGCGCTCTCTCTCTTTGCAGATGCCTGAGGCTATCCTGCTCAGTTTCACCCTTTGGCTCTGCTTCTTCGCGGATACTTGAAGCCATCGTGCTCAGTTTCATTTGCCGACTCTGCTTCTTTGGCATTGTCAGAAGCTTTTGTTAACCTAATTTTGGTGCCTCCACGGCACAGACGCATCGCACGAACGTTCTAGTCATCTTCCCCTCCATCTGGCGACTCCAGCTCTTCCGATGCCTCAACTCCGGGTGCAGTCCCTTTCCCTTGGGCCACTCCTCTCCTGGCTCTGCAAATGAACCTTTCGCGGTCAGCTTGGATTTTTCCGGGAGAAAATTCCACCACCAAGTTTCTAGGAACCCATGGTGGGGAGCCTGCCATAGGCTCAGTGAAAATGCTGATCCTTGGGCCCATGTATGCAGAGAGAAGCGCTCTCGACCTCATGCCACTGGCGCAACACCATGCGCCGTGACCGAGCACCTGCCCTCCAACGTCGTCAACTACCTGGTCTGGAGGTATCTGTAAGAGGCCAAGGCTCTTCGTCATGGCAACGAATATTCAGATGGAGCAGATCGACGACACTCCCGACGACTGCGCAGAGTGGCCAGTGGGGCCACTGATCAGGCCTCCATCTTTCGAGGTCGCGACGTTTGGAAACGGTACTTGGGCTGTTTCCAAAACGCCCGCCCTCTTCCCTGGGCCAACCCACGGGCCCTTTCCAGGCCCCGTCGCCCGGTTATTTCAACTTCGGGAAGTCCACCAGCACCCAGGGAAGGAAGACCTGGCAAAGCTTGGGTCTGGCCACACTCAAGAAGCGTGGCCGCAAGTCGTCCTGGTCGCAGCTGCGCGACATCAAACCCAACCATCCGCACGTGTTCGGATCGATGGCCGGCTACCCGGCCCAACAGCAACCTCGGCCACACGTGGCCGTTGCGGAGCATGCCAAGAAGTCTCACCTCCGCGGTCTAAGCGGACCCACCCGCACCGCGGAGCCCGTTGCGGATATCCTCCTGGCTTTGGCGATGTCCACCATCGCCATCGCCGCGGCGATGTGGTGCACCGGCTGCTGTGGACGTTGCGCCATGGGCCGCGTCCAGGCCCACAGCCTCGCCCGCCTCGACTTCTAAAACTGACAGCGGCTGGCTGCTGGCACTATCGTGATCCTCATCGTCGACCAGGGCGACAGCCGCCCGCGCTGGCTATCGCACGACCGGCCGAGCCAGTGCGACCTGCCGGCCCTGTCCGCGGACGGGTACCCTGGGGACGGACGCCTCAAGGGTAACCCCGTCCAATCACGGCGCGAATATGTTAGTGATTGGGGCCTGTTGCGCTTTGTGGCTTCGACACATCTCGAACGCGTCTCTCCTGGAGGAGGGCGCGGTGGAGTTGGAGGTGCGTGGTGTTGGCGGTGCGGCGGGCGGCAGGGCCCAGGAGTAGGGCCGGGTTTGCATTCGGGGTCTGGGGTTTCGAGTGATTGCGGGTTTCGGCCAGCATCGCAAAGGCTGAGCCGCCATTCTGCGGGGAAGAAGCAGCTCTATCGAGCCGCAGGATGGTGGCTCCGGAGTCGGCCCCGCGGGGCATGGAATAGCAGTGGTGGTGGGGTATGCGGTTCCTTCGGGGCCTCGTCCTCGGAGCGGTCTTATGTTCTGTCCTTGAGGTAACTGGCGAGCGCACACTGGGGGTCTTTGGAGTGAAGCGGTTCAGGTATTTTTATTTTGTTCACTTATTTTTCCGGTTTTACTGCTTCTTTGAGTGGGAGATGAAGGATTTCCCCTAGATTTTGTGCAGAGATAATGTGCTGGCGAGTTTGAGCGCCCGGATCTGGGGCCCAGATGGTGCTGTGTGGGTGGGTTGTCGGACTGGCTATCAGTCGTGGTGGGAAAGGAGGATTCTGGTCTTTGAAGACCAACGAGGGCGTTCGCGAAGGGCTTTGCTTCTTCGTATATATTTATTCTGGAGATAACGGTTTGATTGCTCTGGTCGAGGGCTTCCAATGGTGCTTCGACGAGTCCGCGCTGCTCGAAGGTAGCTCGTTGAATGTGAGACCTTTGTGGCAGCTACTTTATACAGCTGCTTTCAAGAACGCATCGATGGGCGATGACTGGAACCTTGTCCGCCCAAGTGTGGAACCAAACTGGTCCACCTATCCGAACACATCATGCGTCCCCTCCTAACGCCATCCCTCTCAAATCCCATCAGCGAGGCCCGAAAATGCCGATCACTAGTTGTTGAAGAGTGAAGAAGAGTCGAATGGTGTACGATTCTTGGCATAAGACTGTGAGAGGGGTAAGGGAGGTGCCCTTTCATCCTGGGACGGCACACTAACCCCTACTTGGCAGACTACGTACACGTGATTCTACAACACTAGTCCAGCCTCTCAACCAGCAACCCGCCCCGCGCAAGCCCTCGCGCGCGACACCAGAACCAACAACATTCGCCTCGCTGCCCCGGCCCACCTTAACGAACATCGCCGTGCAACCAACACCAGCATCTGCCCGTAAGAACAGCAGCAGACTTCCACGGACGCAGTACCACCTCGCTCAGCCCAATCCTGTCCCGCTATATCCCTGCCCAGCGCTCCGCCTGGCCCCCTCGCCCCACGCAATGCCTTCTTCCGGCTCCCGCCGTAGCCGTAACTACACTGCCACCGCTTGCCCCCTCCTCCACCTCCCGCTTGACGTCGACGAGCCCTCTGTCCTCCGGCAACTCGCCTCGCCGCTGTATGGTATGCTCACTTTTCGTCGGTTGAGGCAGGTCCGCTGGAAGTTTTACTTCGCTGAGTATGCGGGGTGGAGAGAGTGGGGGAGGAGGAAGAAAAAGGACAGGAGGGGGAGGGATGATATATTGGCGGAGACTACACGTAAGGGGGTGGATGTTGAGGACGATGAACGGGAGCACGGGGCCGGGATTGGAAATAAGTTTTGCCCATGGATCTGCCAAACCAGCCGCCCGGCACATCATGGAGATCGGTCCCGAATCGTTTTTCCTCGCAGGCTAACCAGCTCAGGCAGGCAAAGACTCAAGCGAGGCTTGGGATCCGTTCTGCACAGTTCATCGTGCTCTGACCACTACGCACCCTACACCCCATACTTTTCCCCGCTGAAGGAGTCTGAATATCTTCCGCAATACTACCATTGTCCAGTCATTCTCTCATTATTCGCTTGGATAGTGTGCTGTATGTGGCATCTTGTGAGTGGCCGAGAATATCGTGGGGTAATTGTGATGTGGTGTGTACGAGGGGCAGTGGCGGGAAGCGCCCGGTGTTTGACGGGATCGCTGCAGCGGTGGTAGGACAGCATGCACGGGTTGCTTCTTCGGTTTTCAGTTACTGTGTTACACTGTACAGACTCCTGAATACACTACGCTGCTGTTTCGCGGCTGTAGTGGTGATCGGGACGAGGCAGCGGAGGTGGCTGGTGGCCAAGCACTTTGACAACAACCACGCCAACGTTGCCGTCTTTCTGATCGCTGCAGCCACCCCGACCATACCACACCTTTGAATGGAAGCTATTCGTCTGATGAGCTTTTCAGTGCAAATAATCTTGCCTGAAGAGCAGCAGCAGATGCATCCGCGCGACCTACCCGGCGATGCCCGACCACGCAAGCAGCCCCGACCAAGTCGTGCTCGCTGGACTCCTACGGCACGCAATCAACCAAGCAACATCTTGGAGACACAGAAAATACCCCCACCTTCATCTACCGAGCGTTTTCTCTCGCAAAGACCCGCGTCCTAAGGTGCAAAGCGTATGACGAACTGGCCGCCTGGCAAGCTTCGGCGCAGAACCGCCGGTGAACAAACAGAAGTTCTTGCTGCTGCACCCCTCATCAATCAACGAAATACAGCCCAGACCAATACAGCAAGCAGAGCTTCAATTCAAGAGAGAGCCTAACAGAGCTCTCGGCTCCCCAGAATGATAAAATCTCCCTTCTCCAGCCTCCGTAGCGGCGCAGCGGCGGCGCTTGCGCCGCGGCTCCGCGGAGCGATACTGATCAGGCTGCCCACACCCAGAATCGAATCAGGGATCTTCGCATCACCGTTTTTCTTACGAGACGCGACGCTGACATCCCATCTCCATCGCGAGATCCACGTAACATGCATCGTTCTCCTAAGATTGCGAGCCAAGGGAAATGTTTAGTATATATATGTAAACACCGTCAGCTGACTTATCAATCGCCCGCATGGCTTAGTGGTACAGCGTCGCACTCGTAAGATAAACGGTAATGCGAAGATCCCTGGTTCGATTCCGGGTGTGGGCAGCCTGATCCGTGCCGCTCCGCGCAGCGTGTCGTTCTTTTGCGTTTTTGTTATGCTGCAGGGTGGGTTTGGTGGAGGTGCGGCTGTGGGGGTGGTCGAGGGTGCGTGCGTGCGTGCGTGTTGTAGTGTTGTTGGCTGGTTGAAGTGCGGCGGGCCGATCCATGGAGAAAATCACGGAGGCGCAGTTCGCTGCTCAGATGTTTTGCCGCTGCGTTCTCCTTTTCCTTCTCCTTCAACTTGACGCAGATTCAGTTCAGGTATATCAAATTTCTGTTCCTGTTATGCTGTTTGATGTGGATGGAGTTCGACGGATTGGATGACAAGGGCACGGCGTTACTGGAATGAACGAACGCGTGGCACACGACCACCAATCCGTCGAGCTAATTTACGACGGCCTGATACCGTAGTAAAAAAAGACACCCTATCCCATGGAGGTACCCGTCCGCTCTCTAAAGCTGCCTTAATGGTTGCTGGTCTTGGAGGCAATTTGATGGAATCGCAATTTCTCGCTCAGAAAATTGCATGCGTCACGTCAGGTACGTGAGTCACTGTTGATACACAAACATGCATTTCATGACATGTCGTTAAACAAAATCCATTGTCTCCATACTTGGCATTTGTTTGCTTGTATTTGTGTTAGTGAGCATTGCTTTAGGAAGAACGGTCTTGACTCTTAAACACGGTTTCTGACTAGTAGACAGGTACTGGTGTTCTATTCCGCATTGATATAGCAAGGCTCCTGTCTGATGGAGAATGGGGAAGACGAACATGGGACGGCGAGGTATTCGAGGCTTTTTACGGCAAGGAGTTTTATCCTGAATGGGCGCCAGGCCGATGGTCCCTCCGCAGATGCTTATAACACCCAAAGGAATTTCCAATGGTTGCAACCAGAAAAGGCATGCAGCGAGAATTTATAATTTTATTGACGGTAATGAGCGTATTTCCGCGTGAAAGGGGGGAAAAGCGGTATGGGCTGATTTGTGGATGGCGGAGTTCTTGACGCTTTGAGCGGCGGGAGTGAAGATGAGTGACTGAAATGCGGGCAGCTGTGATGCCATCTGGTCATCTGTAGATAGATAAATTTCTCCCTGACCAGTTGTTGATGGTATGTACGTGCGGCCGACATGGTCGTTGCTCGCATTGCACCATGTGCTCCTCTCTTTCACGACTTCGCCGACACGCACAGGAAAGGTCTATGGTGGACGCAGGCATCACCGGCTGTAATGATAATGTCGCAGGTCAGATCCATGGCTAGGTCCTGTTGCGAAGGCGTTGTTGATTCTTGGCACTTTATTGCCGATCGTCCAAGTTCCCTTATGTCTCACGGTGACAAACCTACTTTGTGTTACGGCACAGCCCCTACGGGGTCGAGGAAGGACAGGATAAGGAAGAAAGTGGGGTGCACCCGCAAGACGGGAAAGACCCACGTAGCTTACGTGATGCCAAGAGGTGCTCTGCCTGCTCCCCCGCCAAGAACACGGAGCACCGAGAGTAGGTTATAATGCTCTGTCCGCTCTGTGCATAGAACCGCAGAGCATAGCGGAGCAGTATACTAGATTGTTAACTCTCCTACGGGTATATAAACCACACTCCTTAGTATAGTCTTGACCTTCGTGGTCAACTTCAATAATCAATCCGCACCATTGATTAGTAACACGGCCTTCGCACGTAGTGTTCTGTCACGTGTGCTCGTCACTTCGTTCTCTCACACCCTCCCTTGTACCCACTCAAGGTAAACCCCTGATGCAGAGATCATCGCTATCGAGGCAGGAATAAGGGCAGCCGCGCAGCGGGCAGATACGCAAAGGGCAACGAACATCTACGTCCTCCTTGATAACCAGGAAGCGGCCTGTAGGGCACTAGAAGGAACCCCTACCGATACCAGCCAAGGGAGCATCCTTAGGATCCGACAACTAGCGACACTGTGGAAACGACGAAAACGAGCACCCAGCATCCAACCAGGAGAAATCATGATCTACTGGATTCCGGGACACCAAGGAATTCCAGGCAACGAAGAAGCTGACCGCCTGGCCAAACAGGGCGCCGCATCCTCTGCTCCTCCAGACATTCCACTGACAGTAGCAAAGATCAAGAGGATTGTAAAGGAACGAGCGCACGAAAGCTTCGAACAGTGGTGGACAGAAAACGCCCCAAAATCCTACCAGGACCTAGAAATCCCTTTGGCAAAGGGTGCTCCACCAGAACTTCTCCTCCCTAGGAAGACACTAGGTCACCTACTGGCTGCACGATCAGGCCATGGAGACTTCCAGGCGTACCACGAACGTTTCCGCCACACTGAACAAAATAACCTCTGCCGCTGTGGGCGGCCAAAAACAACGATACACTTTGCATTCTGTAGACACGCCCGTAAACGAACAAACTGCCTTCGAGGCAAGCCGAGGGATATTATCCCTATGACTCTAGCCACGCCAAAAGGGGCTATCCTCTTCGCAAAGTTCGTAGAAGAATCTCGCTTCTTTACGGATATTAGCGCCCGGAACCAGCAGGCAGACACACTGTCAACCCTAGTCTCTTCAGACCATCACCACCATATCTAAATTGACTCCCCCTTTCATATTTTATCTCTCTTTCTTTCCTATGTATAGCCGCCCATAGAGGCCCAAACACTCCTTCACACCCTAAAGCCGAGCAGGAGGTAGAGAACGCCTTACTGCGATATCCAGCCTACAGAGACGCGACGTCCCAGATATGTCACCCCTTAGCGTAGACTGTAGGTAGAGTGGCACGTCCTATGCCCCATGGGAGGCCTAAGGGCACACGGTGATAGGCATACTGCCGACCCACGCGTGGACCCGCCGGACGTTAAATAGCAATCAATCAATCAATCAATCAATCAATCAAGGTAAACCCCCACACGGCTTACCACCCTCTTTGGTGTTTGATCCTTAGAGGTAGAGGCCCGCCGTTACACTTTGGAACTCGATCCAGCTCTTTGTGCGCGGCGAAGTCCCAGAGGTCGATTTGAATAGAACTATTCTCGATTTTGGACTCCGAAACTCGCATACGCTTGGAATTGAGGCAGGTCCAGCTATCTTGCGAGATGACGGGCTTGCGATGTGTTGGAAATCACGTGTACATTCGCTACTAGATTAGGTATGGCTTTGAGCTTGAGTATAAGGCGGGCACCTCTCCTACCCCCCCTCACCAACGAATGCGAAGAATCGTACCTCGTTCTGGATCGTTTCAATATTCAACACGATGCCAGGCACCTATGCGTGGCTTAGTGTACGAGACCATTCGCTGAGGCTTTCAGCGAAATCCCAAGTATTTGTTTCCTCTATACGACATGTATCTCTGGAAAGGTTCCTCGTTCATATCATTCCATTGCCGCAGCCGCGTGTGTCCAGATCTGAGATTGGGATGTGCTGCCACCTATCAACAAGGTGCCGTAAGCAGTGGGTGGTCTGGCAATTGTGTAGGGCCTCAGAGCTCTTCCCCAAAAGCAGATGTGCATGGGCACATGCAGGGTGTCCAAAGGGAGTGTGCAGCGATGTGGCACCGGAACAGTGGCGTTGGGAGTGAAGGGCATGAAATGTGAGCAGGAGACGTTAGAAGATGAGAATTACAGAAAGAGTCTTTCTGAACGCAGGTAGCTAACTGGAAGAACGTTGCGAGACCTCGCGGAGCGTTGAACCTGAAGCATTTACCTGGTTGCTCAAGCGGTGTTTGCTTTACGTGGTCGTCCACGCGAATGCTCTTGATCATCCCCAGTGATATTCCGCCAGCCATTAGAGTCCTTCTTTTAAGAGTGCGGCGTTCTCGGGGCGATGTGATATGGCGGCACAAGGGGAGCGTGGGGAGGTGGCGTTGGCTGGAAGTCTGGCACGGCGTTCTTTCTCTCCGGCTGGAGTCTTCCTTCAGGAATAGCATGAGGGTGAGAGTCCGCCATTCGACTCCTCTGAAATGTCAGCTCGATCAGCGTTCAGAGCGGTTGGATGGGCATCGGGATAGCGGCGCTTTGGAATGTGTTAGACCCTGGCTGGTCAGTCGAGGCAGGTCGAGCCGACGAAGGGCCTCTTGAGCCAATCCTTCGCAGCTAAAGCTATGCGAGGGAGTATTAGACGGCATTCGCGGGTGAATCGGTAAATCTGGACTGTCGCTTAAGGTGGCTGCTGACTCACCCAGGGGCACATATAAAAATCGATCTTTGCCGCACAGCGAACCTCTCTTGTCTTCACCATTCTCCTTCTCCTCTTGTCAATGTGAGCATAACGAGAAAGCCTTCCAAATGTTCGGTATGCGCTTGGCGAGCGCCGCGTCCGCTCTCCATCCAGGCTGCCACCCCCTACGGCGCGATCAAGCGTCGGGTTAGCCAGTCCAGCATCCACGCTCGCGGCCCAGTCCAGCCGCATCACCATCGTGGATACAGCGGTCCTCGCCGCTCGTCCTTTGGTCGTCACTGACCAGAGCAACGCCATCGCCTTGGATGAGATCAAGCGTGGTCAGATGTCAGGACTATGGCCTGCTCCGCAATATCGCGAGCCAAATGACAACTGTAAGTCTCTTCGCTACTTCTCGTATGGCATTCGCTGACTCTGAGAAGTATGACCCTGAAGACATTCTTGCTGCCGCCACCCTTGAGGACGCAGCGGGCCTCGTGCCCTTGCGTTGAGTTCCGAGGCTGACGACTATTTTCCTATACGAGCACCTCGACCTGTGGCAGATCTGCTCTTTTCTGCCTCTCTGCGGGAGGCGGCAGCCACCGCAGCCACTGCAACCCTGCCCGATCCTTGGCACGCCGCTCGAATCAAAACCCTCTCGTCCGCCATGACCTCCGTATGTTTTCAGGTCCTTTCGCGAGCCGAGTCATTTGCTGACCTATTCTATAGCCCTCTCACGCCGTCGACTACTGCGCCAATTGCTTCACCTCCCAGAATTTCAGCAAGAGCGAAGAAGTTCAAGCTCTTCGTTGCTACCCACCCAACCTGTTGGGAGGCTGTCTCCTGAGTGTCCCTGGTCATATCGAACGTATCTTTACGGCTTCGGCCTTGCCCTGTTGAGGAGGAAGAAATCCGTCTTCCAGAAGATGAAGAACACCTTCAGCCTCGCTCGTCGCCATAAGCGTCGCAACACCACTTTCCACAGTGCCGTGGAGATATCGACCCCGATCACAGACAATGACGCTCAGTTGGGAACGCTGTAAGCGAATTTGAGCGCCTCTCAATCAGCTGCTATGCTGGCCTTTCCGATAGAATAGATTAAAATATCAGTTCATGCTTTTCTTCATTTTAACATTGCATTCTCCTGCCGGTTTCAGCTTCACTTCCATGCCATTGCTCTCACCCTCCATTGCTTCTACCTTACTGCGGGGTGTCATCGAACCCGACGGTGAGCTTTTGAGCCACGCTCAAGTTTGCTACCTCACCTCCGCTGATCGTTGTGCCGGCGGAGAACCTTTTGCTTACTTCTCCATGGACCATTTCTCACCTCTCGTCATTGCGAACTGTGAGTCCTCCGTCTTGGATCTGCTCATACTGCTCAGCGTCAGACCCTGAATACAGTCACAGAGTCCAGCAATTATTTTGGGGTGCAACCATGGTGCAGTTTGACGAGTGGATCCTTCGACCAGACAGGGACTTCGGAAGCTCGCAATGGTGGGCCAGGCGGTGCCAAGGGAGCTGAAAGGTCTGTTTGTTTGATGAAAACACGGTACCCCGCTTGCGGCCACTCTCTCTGTACTACGGCTGGAATTCGAGAATGGCGCCGCTTCAGAATGCTTCGGGAGCCTGTTTGGACGTTGATAGACGAAAAGAAGCTTCCGAGGCTTGGAGGGAAGCAGTCAGTCCGTATTGTTGATAGTCAGACTCCGCGCACAGCGCCTCCCTTGGTCCCCAGCTGGGCTGTCCTGATATCTCGACACGATGGGCGTGTTGGACAAGTAAAGGAAATCGACGGCAGAAGCTCACACACCGTGTTGCTTCTCGCTCTTAGCACGCTCATTCAAGCGCTCCATTGCGGCTCAAGTTCTTGACTGAACATCAACGCCGGCCAAATCGAGCGCTACGCTTTTGATACCCATCCCGCTTTGTCATCTTCTCGAACGAGGAGAGCATTCACAGTTGCTTCAATGTGCCAGCTGCCCAGGTGCCTGCCCCAAAAGGAAGTCCACCTGATTCCGCCATGCACACCAGCTCACATGTGCCACCCCCTGGGTCGTGCAGCATCTGTTGCCTGTTGCATGGCCAGGCCGATCATCTGCCGACCAGCGTCCGCTGCGCCTATATAAACCCCCCTCCCCCCAGCACCAAGCCCTCTTTTCTTCTTCAGCTTTCTCTTGTGCCTTTTGGCTTTAATCAAGCGCAGTAACTGTTCTTCCTAGTTTAATCACTATGGATGTGCCTACGGGTACCTAAGTGATTAAACCACTTTTTGGAAATGGTGCTGGTGGTCCCTGAGCTTCGCTTATACCCCGGCCCACAGTGTCGTTCCTATTGCACTGTCTGGTCCCGACGCGAACTTCCTTTGGTGGTTACGATAGTCTTTTTCGTTGAGCTGCTCGGCATGCTTGAGCTCTTGAGGAAGAAGAGCCTTTTCAGCAGTGACATCAGTGATAACGGGCCTTATGTTACTTGCCTTATGTGAGGCAGCAAAGCCGAAATGATGGTATTGCTTTCAACTGAAAATCTATGTACAAGGAGAAAAGGAAAGAGAGTCTGGAAAGAGAGGGCGAAGGGTAAATATACCCAGTCGCTTAGCGCTGGGCCCGTGCCCTAGTGCCTGACCGAGTCATCCTTGATACAGCTGGGGCCTCTGGGGTGGTAGCGCTTGAGGGGCCTGACACCTTATGAGCCCGCAGTGCGGAGCCGTAACGCGCGAAAGCCTTGACTTAGCATGACGGGCGCGTTTTGGTTTGACGAGGCGCTCTCGTGACCCACCGTTTCGATGCCGCAGCATCGTCGCGATGCACTCCTTTTGGTGTTTTGACAACACGGCCCACGCGTTCCCTTGTCAGGGCTCGCCGGCGCCACCGGTCAGCTCCACCCGCAAGCTAGCACGTCATGTTCACATGGCCTTGTCGTAGAAAGCGCTCGAGGAGTTGCTTGGCGGCGGAGCAGAAAACCTTTGACGGATTCCACCTTGAGCTTGGCTGCGGTCTGACGTCGATCCTGGCGCGCACCGATGCTGGGCGATCACGCTCCCTGGTAGGCCACGATGCATCTGCTGGTGTTTAGCCACGGATTCGAAGCTGTCTGGCCGCCCGCCAGCGCATCTCTGCTCATCATACTTTCCGTCATTCCTGGCTTCCTGTCACCGCGCACTCGTGTCATTTCCGCCCGGACTTGGCTATTTCCATCCTTTGATTAGCCGCGACACTGACCTGTATTTGTCATGAGGTTGGCTTCTGCCTCCATCATCACGTTCCAGCGGCATCTTCGAGATTACAGACATCGGGGGTCCTTCATCTTCATGGGATCGGCAATGGAGTTGTCTCGCTTCGAGCGCCGGAACGGGCCGAGCATGGGGTAATGGCGGGAAGCTTGAGTGCGAAGACAACGGACGGATTCAACTTATAGACGTTCGAATATGGGCATTGCCTTCAGGGGTTGTCCTGCAATGGCAAGCTCTCCGCTTACTGCTCTGCAAGTTCTACGTCGCCAACGAGGTTTGAAGTAAAACGGCTGTGATCGCAGCTCTCGACGTGGTGAGCTGCAGATTTTCGTACTACGTACTTCGTACTCGTAGCCGCCACGCCAGGGTGGCCGGTGGGCAGCGCGGCCCCACAATCTGCAACCAAACAACCTTCGACCTACTCGTGTCACTGCATCCGCAACCGCCTTCACGATGTTCATGATCATGCCCAAGGCCCGCGCGGGGGACGCGCAGGCCCAGGGAGCCGCAGAGCCTCGCGCGCGAGTCAAGGTCGCGTGCGACCGGTGCCGGATGAAGAAAATCAAGGTGCGTCACACCACCGACTCGGCGTCTTCCTGCTCGTCGAAGGCTGACCACCGGCAGTGCGACGGCTCTTTGCCCTGCCTGCGGTGCATGCAGGACAGTGTTATATGCCTTGCGTCCAAAAAGCCAGCGACCGACGCTGCCGCCGCCACCCGCGAATACATCAACTCCCTCGAGACCCAGCAAGCCCGCCTTGTCCGCACCCTCAGCCGACTGCAAGCACGATGCGCACAGCCGTTAAATGACCAAGAGATGGAAGATATACAGGAGGCTCTGAAGACATGCGGATACAGTTCTTCGGACATCCAAGGCGCTGAAGACCGCGTCTCGTCGCTGGATCGCCAGAGGAGAGCATCTCTCGGGCAGTGCCCAGGGCCGCAGCCAGCATCACAGCCGGGGCCGCAGCGCAAGCGCAAGAGAGTGCGCGAGCAAGCACACACCGCAGATGCCCGGCACACGGACATTGGAACCTACAACGGCGGCGATTCTGGGTTGCAGCTACCAGAGATACATCACGCAACGGCGCCAGCACGTGAACCGCTGGGGCCTGCCGCGGGCCTATTTGACGAGACTGAAGCCCAATATCACCATCAGGATACATTCCTAACGTTTTCTCCAAACGGGCGACCGACATTGGAACAAGCTGCCGCCGTCGAGCATGACTCGGAGATCTCTCCGGCTCTACTGCCACCGTTCGACAACTCGCACATGCAAATTGAATTCTCCATGGCACAGTGGCCGCAGGCATCTGGTCCTAAACCGCCAGCAGTAAACATGTTTCAAGGTGCGCTGCTCGACTCGTGGGATGAGTTGGTGGATTGGCCGTCCACTCCGTCAGCATCACTCAAGCCGGACGCGAAGCTATTCTACGACCCTCCCATAGGGCAGTGAAATCCATCAACATTGGCTATGTCATTCATACTGCCGGTACTGTGGCGGCTTCACCTCTCCCTCACTGGGCTGGTGCGTGCTCGATTCATCTGCCATGTCTTGCACCGTATTATCCTGCTTTGGCGGCTCCCGGATGACTTGGAATGGAACCTCGACATCTAAAGCCCGATGTCGAATGCCCTGCATCCGAACTCTCAAGACCAACGCGTATCTGCGTGAAGCAAACTCGGTGGCGAATGTGGGCAGGAGACACTTTGATGCACTGACAAGCACAACGGCTGGCTCGGGAGCGCTACAGATGCGGGGTGCCACAAAACCTCGCCGTCGCTAATGCCGTCACGCTTTGCCATTGATCATGACTTGGCAGGACGTCGCGACCGCGAAACGCAAATCTCTGCTGGACGCCTTTCCGGTGCAATGGCGCCTGCTGCCGTCCCAGACGCCGCCCAGCTCCCGCCTCTCTGACGTCACCGGCTTCATCCGACACCACCTCGACCCGGCCGAGCTTGACATCACCGACGCTTCCGCAGAGATCATCATTAGAAGGTTGAGATCCGGCGACCTGTCCGCCGCAGAGGTGACACGTGCCTTCTGTCATCGTGCAGCACTCGCCCACCAGTTGGTTCGTTGACCCACTCCCCCGTCTCTCGCGGCCATCGACCGACATCACCTGTTGCAGACAAATTGTCTTTCCGAAGTTTTCTTCGACGCCGCCTTGGAAAGGGCGTCGGAGCTGGACCATCACTTCCAGACCACCGGGCAAACAGTCGGCCCCCTGCACGGTCTACCTGTCAGTCTCAAAGACCGCTTCAACATCGCCGGCATCACCAGCGCCTGCGGCTTCGTCAGCTGGCTTGACCGCACCGCTACCGCGCAAGATGAAGGCACTCTTGTCCGCAAGCTTCGCGCTGCTGGTGCAGTGCTCTTCGCCAAGACGAACGTGCCCATGAGCCTACTAATGGGCGAGACCAGCAACAACATCATCGGCTCGACCTGCAACCCGTACAATAGACGACTGTCCGCTGGCGGCGCGTCCGGCGGCGAGGGTGCATTGCTCGCTCTACGGGGCAGCCCGCTCGGCTGGGGCTCCGACATCGCGGGAAGCGTGCGCATTCCGTGCGCCTTCAACAACCTCTACGGCCTGCGTCCCTCCTGCGGCAGACTCCCAGCCAGCGGCATGGCAACGAGCCTCCCGGGCCTGCCCGTCGCGCAGAGCGTCATCGGCCCCATGGCCCCGTCCCTCAGCATCCTGACCTCAGCAACCAAGTGGATCATCAACGAACACTGCTGGCGCGACGACTTCGAAGCCCTCGACCTCCCCTGGAGCGACGCCGCCTACAACGCCACCCGCGCGCGCAAGTGCCGCCCCGGCGCGCGCGACGGCAAGCTCGTCTTCGCCCTCATGCTCTCCGACGGCGCCGTCCGCCCGCACCCGCCCGTCCTCCGCGCCCTCCGCCTGGTCGCCGCCGCTCTGCGCCAGCGCGGCTACGAGGTCCTCCCCCGTCCCCACCTCCCCCCTCCTCCTTCCCACCCCCAACTGACGCAAACCGCGCAAAACAGGTCGTCGACTGGACCCCGCCCTCCCACGCCACCGCCGCCACGACCCTCTTCCAGCTCTTCGGCTCCACCGCCGGCGCCACCGTGCGCGCCGCACTCGACGCCAGCGGCGAGCCGCCGGTGCACCAGCTGCGCGGCTGGTACGGCGGCGCCCCGTCGTCGGCGGACGCGGCCGACTTCTGGGCGCTGTGCGAGCGCCGCGACCGGCTGCGGCAGGAGTACCACGCGTACTGGCGGGGCGCGGCGGTGGAGGAGGGGTTTTTCCAGCATTTTGGTGAGTTCTTTTTTTTTTTCGTGTGAGGAGAGCGCGGCACTGATGGGAACGCAGCGTATACGGCTGTGGCGAGCTTGTTGGACTACACGGCTGGGTGCGTGCCGGTGACTTTTGCGGACGCGGGGTGCGATGGGGGGGAGGCGGGGTATGTGCCGTTAAATCAGGAGGATCGAAGGCATTGGCGGACGTGTGAGTGGACTTTCTCCTGGGCGCGGGTGTGAATGCGGCTGACGGGCGGGCAGATAAGAAGGAGTTGTTTGACGGCGCGCCGGTGGGCGTGCAGGTGATGGGGAGGCGGTTGCAGGAGGAGAAGGTTTTGGCGATGATGGAGGCGGTGGCGGAGGCGTTGAGGGAGTTTGAGCCGGAGGGGGGCGCTGCTGGTGCGGAGCTCTGATAATTCAATGCGCGGGCCGGTTGGGAGCCGTTGTTTGCTGGGGTCTCTTCGTTCTTTGTCTACTCTGATTTACGGCCTGCCGTGGGTTTGTTTCCTCGTAGTCTTCCTCCTCGCCTAACCCCCTGCTCACCCACCGTCACTCTCCCCCGACGGAGCGCACAACCCTTGCGCTTCGAGCCTTCCAAACCGTTCTCCGTAGTACCGTCCCCCATTCTGGATCGCCAGCACCGCCAGCCGCCCCCCTCTGGGCAGTTGTAGAGAAAGTTCGGGCCGCTGCCTCGGCAGCACGCGCCCCGCGCCAACTTCTCCAGTGCTGTGAGGAAAAATCCTTAGTAATTCCTCGTCCACAGCCCGGCGAATGCGAAGAGCGACATCTCCCCACGACCGCCCAGCCAGCCAGTGTCGTGCGGGCAGCTGCTCACCCGGCTCTGGGTGCACTTCGCTGATGCCAGCCGCCGTAGCCGTGTTCGAGCGCGACGTGGACCTGAGCGTCAGTGGACAACAGGATAGGAATAATGTATATTTAGTAAGACTACTGTAAAGCTCATTTGTCTGTTGGTATATGACTCCATTGACCGGCCGGCTTCCCACAGAATTCGTGTTTTCATCCGCAATGTCAGAATTGATGCTTTCCCCTGAAGCTGTGATCAATGAAGGACTGCGCATGCTGTCCGTCTCCAGTGTATGCATGGTTCCACGCCCACAAATGACATAGTCTCGTGAAAGAAGACGTGCCCAGTAGTCAAGATCTCCTGTCTTTGAGTATTTTGTTCCGCATGACAGCTCAACGGAATTGGTGGGGCGGCCTAATCGTAGCAAGAAGGGAACCCTTTACAAACTCCAAGCATTTAGACTCTCATCTGCAATAGCAACTCTGAGACAGACAAACGGAACAATCCGAGCCGGCAGACGCGTCCCACCCAATCCATCTCCAGCACCTCATCCCTTCCCCCCCAGCCCGACCCCAAAAACCGCTTCCCTCCCGCCCTCGCACCACCCAACCCACCCCCTACCACTCCACCACCCCCTCATCCCGCCAAAACGCCCCTCCCCTCCCCCCACCTCCCCCACCGCCAACAACACCGGCGTCCTCGCCCCCTCATCCGCGCCCTTCGTCCCCCGCCCCTTCCTCATGTCCGTACCGACCCCCCCAGGACAGCCCGCATGCCCGCCGCGCGGCGCCCTGCCCTCCGCCGCCGCCGCCCGCTCCTCGCACGCCGCCGTCGCCGCCGTCGCCGCGATCACGCCCGCCTTCGACACCGCGTACGCCGCGCTCGGCCAGCCGCGCGCCTCGTGGTCGCCGGCGCGGACGGCGGCTTCGAAGTCGTGCATCAGGGCGGTGGCGGCGGCGGCGGCGGCGGGCTCGGTTGACGTGGCGGCGGCGCGGAAGGCGGTGCGGAGGGCGGGGGTATTTGGAGAGCGCGCCGGCGGTGGAGGCGACGTTGATGAGGCGGGAGGAGGGGGCGGGGCGGAGGAGGGGGAGGAGGGTGAGGGTTGCGTGGAGGGTGCCGTGGTAGTTGGTGGCGAGGGTGCGGTGGGCGACGTCGGCGTCTGCGGCGGGGCGGTGGTTAGTTGGGGTTGGGAGAGGGGAGAGGGTGGGGCCGTACTGAAGCCGTCGAGTGCGATGCCGGCGTTGTTGATGGCGATGTCGATCTGGCCGTGCGTGCGGGAGAGGGCGGCTGCGAAGGCGTCGATGCTGGCGGCGGAGCTGATGTCGAGTGGCGCGAAGGCGAGGGAGACGGGGCCGCCGTGAGCGGCGAGGACTTGGGCTTTTAGGAGCTGGTCATCGTTGTGGAGCGAGTCGAGGGCGGCTTGGCCGCGGGAGGCGTCGCGGGCGGTGAGGTAGATGAGGAGGGGGCCGGTGTTGAGGGGGGAGCTGGGGTATTGGAGGGCGAGGTTGCGGACTGGGAGACGTTAGAGCTCGGGAAGCTGCGGCGATGCTGGGGGAGATCAGGGGAGAGAGGGGCGTCGTTGGAGAAGAGCGGTGCTGCGGCCATGAGGAATGGTGCAGGGTGGATGAGGCGCTGTGGCTGCGGGGTAGCTCGCACCGATCGCAAGGCCGATGCCCTTGTTCGCGCCCGTGACGGCTGCTACTCGCGCGTAGGTAGCCATGCTTGGGTTTTTGGGCTGTTCAATGCTTGCGTCGAGGTGTGTGGAGCTGCAATGCAAGACGGAGAGCGGTGCTGTTGAGGGCTGCGCGTTTGTCAGCAACGGCAGAGAGGTGGGGCCTGACGTCAAGGGTCGCTGCGCGTTCATGCGCCATCACGGGAACGCGCGGTCATGAAGGTATTCGTATGACCATGGTCGCACTGTATATTGGCTGAACACCAGTGGCGTGAATTCCGAAAAGGCAAGAATGATTAGAGGTATAAAATCAGCAGCGGGTATCCATAATCAAACAATAAGTCCCTTCCCTCGCTCCCACCGTCTTGTCGTCAAGAATTACCGCCCCATCCAGCACAGCTCCCCAGGTGTGTACGCATCAGCTAAACAGCTGGTCTCTCGGTCTTGCTAACAATCCAGAAAGCATCTACAGGGGACACAGCCGTTAGCATCAACACCCCCTCCTGCAGACACAGACAGCATGCACTTACGAATCACACCCGGAATCCACCCCAGAATGCTCAGGCAGATGTTGATCAGGAAATCCGCGCCGCAGCCGCGCTTGATGAAGACCGGAACCGGCGGCACGAAGAGCGCGAGGAAGTAGAGGAGGACGTCGGACTACGAGCTTCCGTCAGCACTGTTGAGTTCGGCAACCATCCTGGCGTCTGTGTGCGAGTAGGGCGATGCCGGTCGCGTCCGGGCACGCAGCGTTCGACCGCACCGGCGCGACGCCCACCGCCATCTCCCACCCCGCCAGCCGTCGGCACAGCATCCAGACACTGCGGCATCGCCATCCCCCCGCTCCAGACACCCAGAAGAAATGCAACTCACCGTCGAAGAAGGCGGGCGGTTCGACATTGTGGCGTTGTGTGCGCACGCAAGCGTCAATTCCGGTCGTCGTGTTTCGCTCGATCGCGTCTCTCGTGTGCAACTGTGGTCGAGAGGACAGCCCGAGTCCAGGCCTGCATACCCGCGTTTAAATAAGTTTCGACCACCACGCCGAGCGATCCGGATCTGCCTTGGCAACAGCAGTGCGGCGCCTTGCGCGCGCGGGCTGGGACGAGCCAATGGGCGGGCGGCCGGGGGGTTACGTCATGGCGTGGCGCGGCGTGGCGCTGCTCGGGCCGGCAGGGGGGCTGGATGTCGGCACCAGCGTGCTGCGGGAGAGCGTGGCGGTGCAGGGCGATGGGGCTGGGGAGATTGCGTGGGAGGACGGGGTTGTTGGTGGAGGCGGTGGTGGGAGGCGTCTCTGCCAACGCTGGGCGATGCGCGAGCGAGCTGCGCGCGGGGTGGAGGTGATGGATGCATTGAGGGTGCGCGTCGGGAGTAAGCGCTAGGGGGTTTATTTTGAAGGAGCTCGCGGTGGCACTTGGTTGCGTTGTGGGCCGACAAGGCCGGCCGCTTCTCCAACGTTTGGTCTCGGAGCCCGCGGATTGCCTTTGGGTCCGGCCCGAACCCTGGTGGACGCTGTGCCGTCCTTCAGATTGACAGCCTGCAAGCCAGTGCATACGAATAAGGTTACTCCAACGAGACCATGCAACGTGGAAAGGACAGTATACCAGCGGTCAGATCCTCTGGCGACTCTCATTGATATCTGGCCGTCATCACGGCCTCGGATTTACAGTATACATATTTCCACATAGTGAACGGACTGTTTGGGTATCCACATTAACAACCACCAGTGGCAATCTGAGATCGCAACGTCCCGCGTCATGAGACTACTCCTCCACAATGGCCCACCGTCACTCTGCCTGGCGTCACGCATGTACAACGTAGTTGGCAGAAGAAATTAGTTGCCACCGCCGCCGGAGAGCAGGCCGATGAGGCCCGGGGGAATCTCGATGAGGCCGCCCTTGCCTTGGTACGCCGCGATGGTTTCGGAGAAGCGCGTTTGGATGTCGGCGTTGACCGGCGTGGCGATGCTGGTGAGCGAGGGGTCGAGGATGGCAACCGTCTGGTGATGTGTTAGTGCAACGGTCCTTCAGTCGGAGATGTTTGAGAGGAGGGAGGGGCTCACAGCATCACCAAGCTCCTTCGCGCCCTGCTGCTGCTCCTCAAGATTCTGTCTCAGGAGGCTGATGACGTCGATGAGGCCGAAGCCAGCATTGTTGAACTCGGGCCTCTTGGCCTTGATGTTGTCCAACAGACTGAAGATCTGGGGCTCAAGCTGCAAGAACTTCTGGCCGACGGTGGTCCTGCACGTGACGTTAGCACCTCCTCCACCATGCTGACGACGATGCGGGGCGCATACGAGTCCGCCAGGCTGAGGTTGCCAGTCGCCTTGGCGATCTCGGTGGAGTTCGAGATGGCGTCGCCCAGATCGGAGGTCGCGCTCTGGATCTCCAGCAGCTGGCCGATGCCCTTCAGACCGCCGGAGAAGGCGTTGACCGAGTCGTTGGTGGTCTTGAGGTTGGTGTCGATGGTGCCGAGCGACTCGGTCAGAGCCGCGGCGCCGGTAGGCACGGGCTCCTCGCTGCCCTCGTTGCCGCCGTGACTGCTCGCGGAGAAATCTCTCTTGCTGACAGCCGTCTCGACATCAACGGGCAGTGCCGGCGCGGCAATGGCAGCCGACGCGAACAAGAGGGAGGCCAAGGTGCTGAAGCGCATGGTGGTGGTGCGGGATCTGTTTCGCGATGCCGTGAGAGGAAATGGGCCGCTGGAGGTGAGACTCTTGACCGTGCGAGGACAGGCAGATGGAGAAACGCAAATCGGCCTCAAAGTGGACGGCGCGCGGTAAAAGAATGTTTCTGGAGCGGCTGCTGAAAAATCAAGAAAGCACGGCATGGCGCGATCTGGACGCCGTCGAGCTCCAATTGCAATCAATCGCGACGCTGCGGCTCCTCGGCACGACAGGGAAGCTGACGCTCTCCCCACCCAGCCAGTCCGTTGTTCCACCAGCAGCGACACGGCGAGGATGGCAGCGAACACGGACGCACATGATACCGAGCCACGAGAGGAGGAGACGATGTGATCGACAAGGCCCAAGGAAAATCTGGGGTAGCGGCGGGTGAGATGAGCTTAAAATTGCCAGGAACGGAAGCTGTCTGTCCTGTTGGCGTTAGCCAGGAACGGGGGCCTAAGATTTGGCGGCGTGCGGAGACGCAGGTCCACGCCACTGCCTCGGCCGGTCGTGACGCGCAGCTGATCGAGCGCGGCGCGACGAGATTGCGGGCGCGCGGCGAGGCAACAAGGTTAGAGTAGGGGAGACGCGATCAGATTAGCCTCAACGGCGATGGCAGGCGATGGCATGGCGTTCGTTTCCCGAGCTGGAGTTGGGATGGCGAAGTGTGCGTGTGAAGCTGTGGCAGTGGGGATGGGACTGTGGGGTTGTTCGGCGAAAGGAACGGCCGGGGACCCCTCCTCACACCTCGTAAAACCCTCCCCTCTTCATCTCCTGTCATCCCTCACGGCCCGTCCCCGTGACGCCAGGTTTCGGCTCCACTTTCTCTCACCTCCCTCTGCCAGAACCGTCCATCCCCATCCCGTTGCGATCTGCGGGGAACGGCGCTTCCACATGTCTCTCTGGAAAGTGCCGACCGCAAGGTTGAGTCTGGCCGATGCCGCATGGCGTTGCATGAATGATGCCATCCATCGCGCTCCACGTGCGAAAGATGCCGGAATTCTGCCAAGAGGGGCGGGCTGGGTGTTCGCAGCGCTGCCTGGTCTTTAAGCATCCCGAGGGCCCTTCGTTTCTGCCGTTGGCCTCCGCTGCGGGTCAGTGGTCCCTATTACAAGGAATCTATCAGCGAGGCATTTCCGCACTGGTTGCCCAAACAAACCTACCTCGGCACCGCCAAACTCCCAGGACAGGTCAAGATAAAGTACCTCGCTGCAACTTTCTGTTCCCGCAGTGGTCAGCACCACGGAAAGTCGACATCAGCGACCTACGGAACCTTCAGGACATCCATCATGCATGTCGCCCGGCGGGCGCAGCCGTCGTGAACGGTGTTCCGTTGTACCTCGGCCAGGCAGTCAGGTATATGAGAGTTCTCCTCACTGTATATTGCTTTATTTGCAACCTGACGGCTCTCCGGTCCGACTTCTTGACACACATGTGGGAGACATTGCACCATCCTGCGTGCTCCAGCACCAGTGGGAAGAACGCACAAGGCCAAGCTGGAGGACAGAGCGGTATGCTCGCTCTGTGAAGCAAAGGCAATACAGCTTTATCGGGGCACAATGTGTCCGGGCCGGAGCTGCACGTACTGCTCGTGGTCACGGCGCGCATGCGGTGAGTACGAGAGCAATGCAGGAAACTCTGTTGCGCTTTCTGCCTCCGTGTTTCTTGTGGTGTTTGTTCGCGGGTTTCCTTTGAGCAAATGGTAGGTCGGTGCCTGTTGCTTGTTCCACTCCCAGAATTGGGAATGCTTCCATGATGCAGTTCCAACCGGGTGGGTCTGTTGGTTCCCTGTAGCCTGTTCTTTCCCTCCCATGTCTTCGTAGAGGCTTTACGAAAGGTCTATTCAGTGAATTTTTTACCTTCCTGGAATAGCTCATCCCGTACGTCTGCTTGGATGCAAGTTGGTAATCCTGAGACATGTGCTGTATACCTCGAATCCCTACCATCGCTCTTATGACGCCTTTTCCAATCTCATACGCGGAACGCGGCTCTATTTGGCCTAGATGGAGTGGTACCACGGCCTGAAGACCAGCAGGAAGAAAAGGCAGGCCGGGCTTGACGCTGTTGCGGATTGGTGATTCGCGAGCGGATGCGGCTTGGAGGTGGCTACGGAGTATATCCCGGCGTGGGAGTCAGCAGCGACTATAGATATGTCAGTTGGTAGGGAAGCGCAGCATTGGGCACATCTTCGTGATCATGCCGTGCGGCGTCTGCGTGGTCCACGCAGCGGAGCTGACACAGGACAGCGGTGGCACCGTCTGCCGGCAATTTGGGTGAGCCTGATGTCGCCGAAGAGTCAGCACGAACAGCCGCCCGCCCAGGCACAACGCGCTTAGCTGTCACCGCCGCAGACATGAGGTCAGTGCAGGTCTGCCTCAGGCTGCTCAGGCCGGGCCATGAGAGAACCAGCGGCGTACACTTCAGTTGACCGTTGGGAGGGCGAAACCAGTTGGGCCAGCATCCAGATATTACAGCAGTATGCCAAAGACTTCCTTCAGGAACAAGTTCACCGCGGCTTTGCCAAAGCCGGCCTTCCCAGCGAGCGACGTGACGCGAACGCGGCGGATTGGTCTCGAGCTCTGGTCAGGGTACTGCATCGCAGTCTGGTGGGAACCCTCCTGCCCCTCCCGCCGGACCTGGCTTTGGTCCTTCGGGTCTCGGCTCCGGTCCTCCTGGCTCTGGTCCTTCTGGCTCTGGTCCGGGCTCTGGTTCTTCTGGCTCTGGCTCTGGCTCTGGCCACTTCTCGGGTCCTCCTCCCCCTCCTCCCGCTGGCAACAGCGGTCCTGCTTCTGGCTTCGGTGGCTTCGGCTCTGGCTCGGCCTCGTCCTTCGGTTCATCCGCGCCTTCATCCGGCTTCTCTTCATCATTCCACGCTCTACAGTGTTCCTTCCTATTAGGCTCTCTGTGGCTGTACACCTCTCTGGTGAGACTTTCGCCTGGATTCATGTGTTTCTTGCCCCTCCGCTTCGTCCGCTGCTCAAATCGAGACATGAAATGTTCATGTTAATGATGCACAGCTGAACGCCTGGCGTTGCGCGCTCCCTATTAGTTCCATGTGGAAATCACTTCTTACGGACGTGCAGGACTTGAGGCTGATTAGAAAAGGGGGGAGGTGAAGCATAAGAACGCCGCATAATTGACGGGCATGAGGATAGCATGGGCGGTGGAAGGGTCCGCACGATGCGGAAAGGAATCTCAACAACAGTTTTGCATGCAAAGCGCGAAGCCCAACAAGATACGAAGGAGAACCTCGCTTCGATATTGGCTGAGCTTTCAGGAAGATAGAGGAATTGCAGGGTAAGTTTCCGGATGAGACCAGAGACAGACCTGCACGTCGGATGCTGGACGGGCGTGACGTGAACGCGTGGCATCCTGCTCCCAGAGCTGCGGCTCGGAGAAGCTCTACGAGAATCCCCCGCCTTCCAATCCCACTTCTTCCGCGTGGAAGGGTAGCAGCCAATGCCGAGACCTGAGTGGATTCACGCATGGAGTTTTTGGCAGCCACGTGTGGCATCAGACATCCCACTTGGGCAGCAGCCTCCTCACCTTCCCCCCACACTCGCACAGACTCATAACTCTTCCAAAATCCCTCTGGCCTCGACAGCCCTGCCATTCCCTCACGTCACTCCGTAGACACCCCGCCAGCGTGTTCTGCTGGAGTGACATCCTTCTCTCCGTCGATTCCACACCTCACAAAGCAACACCCTCATTCTCCAGCCTCCCAGAATTTCCCAGGACCCTCGGACCTCACTCAACGGGCGGCTCCAGCGTAGGCTGCCACCAGCGAGCACAATGCCCCCGTACCCACTGACGCCGTCACAAGCCCTCCCATACAGGCCAGCTGTACACCCGCTGCCCACCTACACCACCTTCACCACGTCACAAACCCTCCCCCATGCACCTCGGCCACAACCCGCGCCCAGACAGTACATCACCTCACACGGTCTCTCCTCCGCACCAACCCTGCCGCCGCCGCCCAGCCTGAGCGCCTCACTTGCACTCCCATACCGACCCGCCCACCGACCCGCCTCACCACCCAACATGGCGCGCACCAAAAAAGCCGCTGCGGCCCCCAAACCGGCCTTCACGCCCATCGCGCCCTGCACCAGCGGACACTGCCACTTCCACCGCCTCCGATGCGGCCACATCGTCAAGACGCCGCTCCACCTGCTGCCTTCTGCGTGCGCGACCAACTGCGCCTCCTCCCCGCAGCCGGACCCGCTCAACGAATGGGGCACCGCGCCGTTCGAGTGCCCGGTCTGCATCGCGCGCGCGCTCTCCATGCTCTGGAAGATGGACGTGTGCAACCTGAAGAAGCAGCTGGGCTCGCTCTCGCTCGGCGAGTTCGCCGACTGGGTGCACCGGAACTACAACTGCGCGTGGCAGAAGCGCATGGCTGCGAGCGTGGACCGCTGGATCCCGGGGCACCGCGACTGCCAGCAGTTGCGGATGGCGGACAGGGCGATGGTGGCGTGGAGGGAGGGGGAGGCGAGGGCGCCGTATCCGATTGAGGAGTACAGGCGGCTGTATGAGAGGAGGGAGGTGCGTGCCGAGTTCTGGAATCAGCAGTATCGGGATACGACGATGAGGGTGGAGGAGTGCGAGGCCGAGCCCGGGATCGTGTATCAGAGTGTGGAGCAGGAGGGCGTGCACTACGTCAACTGAGGAGGGAGGCACGATGACGAGATGTTGAGCGAAGCGCGGACACAATCGGCATGGCTCTATGGATTAGACGTATGGACGCACGGATATTCGGGAGGGAAGACGGACAAAATAGCATTGGCGTAAGGCGTATCAATACGGACACTGAGGATATTTCTGGCTATCAATTATGGGGAGTGTTACAGGAGGCAGAGGCTATCGGTATCATCATTTGGGAGGGATACTGCTAGAGACTGAGCAAATCGAGGATGGCAAACTTCGTTAGTATCAACAAGTTACATTTTTCCTGCTCTTTTCTTCTTTCTTCGCACTGCCGTGCTCATTTTGACTATGATTTACAACTTCCTCGGCCCTTACCAGGCCAGCCGAGAGATCTTCTACAGGATTTGCAATGTCGGACACCGCGCGAGAGTCCTTGTCAACCGTTCCGCCCATGGTACACACGGCCTTGGAGGCCGAACCCGTGTTCCGCAATGCGCCACCCCCACCGCTCCCCTCAAACAGACTACCTCAAAAACCACATCCCCTCCATTCCGATCCCACTATGCCACCCAACAAGCGAAAGGAGAAGGAGTGGTGCTCCAGCCGGCATGGCGCATGAACTATCAGATATGAAAGTTATCCATATGGGTAATCCAAGGATTCATCAATTAAACCAAAGTACACCTACCTGCACCCGGATGGATGGTTTAAGTGGCTAAGCTCGAGTTGAAGCTTTCCATTTCTTTCGCGACACATTGTGGTACAACATACGTATAGAGGCACGATGGATGTCAAGAGGAAAAGTTTGAGGGAAAGCTTTACCACGTACGAAACTTGATTTGCAAGCTCTCGCTGTGATTTGGTAGCATGATGCAATCAGTACCCCAAGTTTAATTTGCGAGACCGCGTGATATGAAGTCACGCTAAAGCTCACGAAACTACAATCGAATGCCTACAGGTATAAAGAAAGCAGAATAGCCTTCTGGTGGAATTTGGGGCTATGGAAAGTAGCTTGGAGGGACGGCTTGTTTCGGAAGCCGTAACGATATTGCTATACCTGGATAGAATTTCGAGAATGGGACACAGAGATCGTACCTCCGTTTCATTCAGTCTGCAGCACGCACTGAGTGCACCGCAGGTCACATGGCTTGCACTTAACACATGCAATATCGCTTATGGGCGGGCATGCCTGCCGTATACAAACTCCGCCGACTGGACCATCCCTTCAAACCTTTCTTTTCCCCAAAGGAACGCGTTGGACTGCTCCAAACCTTCCTGCTCTCATCAACTTCTTCCGGAGGGCCAAGAACTGCTTCATCATCACCACCATTATAAGCTCCTTCAAAGACTTGAACGAGGCAGAGATTCCATCAGAAGCCGGTTCACGCCTGCTATCTCTTCAGACTTCACGGAGCCGGAAACCAGCACCGGTGGGTCTGAGAGCAGGACACCCTCCCTAATCAACGACGATGGCGACCACAGGCCCGAAGGCCAATGCCTGAATCCGGAGGCCGCTGAAGACCATATCGAAAACAAGAAGCTGCTTGTTGCAGCCCTTCGTCGTGGCGCCCGTCTTGTGGTAGTGGACCAAGAGCAGTTCATCCCTTTCGCCAACCAGAAGCCTTTTGTTAACGAGATCACCGGAATCTCATTCACCGAGTTCGACCCCTTGCTTGAAATGCCGGAGCACCTGGTCGGCAACTTCTCCCGCCTGCCGACCGCTATCGAGGTATTCAGGGCTCGGCAGATTCGCGTCAAGGAGGCCGCGCACTTGACCCTCAGCTCTATCGGGAAGTTCCACACCTAGCACTTGAAGAAGTACGAAGAGTACTGCCTCTTCTGCGTCAGCGAGTTTGTTCCGAAGAACGATATCAAGCACGTTATCAAGTATCATCTCGATATGCTGGAGCACCGCGTCGTCCAGCCGGTCATCGGTCCCAAGGTTTTCCGCGAGACCATCGTTCTTCTGCATGCCGGGAAGAATGACGAGAAGGCATTCCACAAGCTCAGAGTCCACTTGACGCGCAGTGCTTGCCCTCACGTCTCGATTGTAGACACGCAGAAGGTCGGCAGACGTCGCCACGATGGCCAGCCAATCTCGCTCAGGGATCTGGCCATGGACCACGGCGCGGGCAACCCATGCGAGCACAACAGCTCAAACGACGCAACCAACACTCTGTTCGTTGGACTGCGCGAGGGCGGCGGCAGGGTCAGGGAGCAGGACCGCCTCAAGCCGAAGCCTGCTGCAGTTCAGCCCAAGAAGACAGAGACCGCCGGCGCTGTCCAGAAAGCCACCACTCACTCCGCCTTCCCGGAACTTCGACAGCCACCTGCCGTGGCCACTACAATGCCAGCTACCAAGTCCGCATCCGCATCCGCATCGTTCTGGGCGCGACTCAAGACCAGCAAGCCCGCTTCTCCCGCCACAGCACCAACCGCGACCAAGGCCGTCATGAAAGCGACCAAACAGATCACAAACGCGGCCACCACCGCTCCTTCTCCGGCAGAAGCAGCACCAGCAGCCGACACGACCGAACCGGGCCCCGCTCCGGCTGCAGTCCAGACCCCAGCCAACGCCTCCTCCAGCCCCGACCCAGCTGTCCCTCCACAGCGCCCCCACGTCCAACCCATCCGTGACACCTGCCGCCGCCCTCGTCCTCCACCGCAGCCGCACCTCAGGTGTCCACCACTTCCCAGAGGTGCCTTACATCGGCCTGATCAACTGGTGCGGGCGGTGCCACCGGCACGGGCATATGATGTCGGCGTGTCGGCAGAGGATGGGCGAGTGTGGCGTGTGCAAGAAGAGGGGCCACCTTCCTGAGACGTGTATGCGGGGGTGGAAGGAGACGGCGGTGGAGGTGGAGGAGAAGACGGAAGCGTTGGTGGAGTGGGAGAGGCAGAACGCCAAGAAGGGGGAGGCGGGGGATACTGAGGAGATGAAAGGGAGGGAGGAGCAGGGGGACGGTGAAGAAAACGCGGAGTATAAGCGGGGCCTGGAAGGCTGGCTTACTAATGGTGGGGGAAAGTTGATTTGGCGGGTTCACAGAGGATGATGATCTTCGCCTGTGGAGAGCTTGATTCAAGACCCGAGTCCTGCATACACTGTACACAGGTAGAGAGAGGAGCTCCACAATAAGGGAAAGTAAATGCCCAGGAGGTTTGCCTCTAGTGGCGAGATAACGAAGATTTTACCGCCCCTCTTTGTTTCGTTTGTGAACCGCAGGTAGCCATCAGGGCACCTACGAGGTACGAGCCAGCGCCGCGCAAGTGGGCGAGCCGCGTCAACACCACGCCAAGCAGCTTGAATCACGTCAGAGCTTCACCGGCGCCTCCACGCCCTTCTGGGGAAAACAGTACCAGTACGTGTTAAGATGGGGGGGGGAATGTGTACTCAAAGTCTACGGAACTATATGCTACCAAGACCGGGTACCATAATGTGACCCCTTAAGTCCGCAGCTTGCACTGCGGTATGCAAAGCATGACGCCAAAATGCCTTCAAGAACTACTCTTGCACGTCTATAATGCCGTTCCATGCGCCGTACGTAATAAAAGTCCCGTTGAGTGATGCAAGATATGCTCCAGCTCCGACATCCCTCGCTACCCAACCGTATTCATCATCCATTCTTCATCCAAACATATCCACGTCCCCATCCTCATTCTGATTCCCCGAATCATCGTCCATCGCACCGTCCAATCCACCCTCATTACCGTTCCGATCCGGCTCAATCGCTCTACCCTTCCCCTTCCTCTTCATCTTGAGAGCTGCCAGATACTCATCCAAAACCTCCCTCGCGCCTTCCAACTCTTCCGCAGTGAACCAGCTCTCGTAGTCCGGTGGATAGTGAGCCCATTTGACCAGGTAGTATGTATCTCCCGCAAACTTCTTGTGCTTGATGACGGATTCGATCTCGTACTCCTCTTCGACCTCGGGCTCGGATTCCCAGGACACACCTTCTGATGGTGGGTGGAGCATGGATGATGCTTGGTGTAGTGCTACTGTTGACGTGCGGCGTGTTCTGTCCTGCTTTCGGCTGGACGCTGTCTGTTGTGAGGCTTTCGGCGTGGCGTTGGGGCTGATGAACAGACCTTCCTCCTTCGTTGTTTTGCGTAGTGAAGCCTGGGTAGACCGGAACGCCGTCAGTAGACCAGCAGCACCACTGTCAACAGATGCTACGGACTCAGAGCGAGAGACGGGTGCGGCGCTGAAACGAGTTGAGCGCGGCTGGCTGATCGCGCTGTGGGAGGATTCAGCGGCGGAGCTGTTGCCGGAGATGGACGAGCGACGCAGCGGGGCGCCTGTGCTGGACCTGGATTGGCGGACATGGGAAGACGATTCGGCTGAGGCGATGCTGGCCTCTCGGGCGGGTGCGGCGCGAGAAACCCTCCCATTACGCCGACTTGTTGCACCGGCCTGAGAGGAACCACCGGTGCTGCCTCCAGTTCTGGTGCCGCGACGAGACGAGCGTGCTCTGCCTCCCGTTGGCGCTGGAACTTCTTCTCTCGACGGCAGCACGCCACCAGCACGGTACCGCCCCAGATCCTCCTCGCCGGTCTCCGACGGGACCAACTTATCCCTCTCGCCCTCGTCCATGCGCACGCTAGCCGGATCAACCCACGCGCCATAGTCAATCCCCTCCGCCTCCGTATCCGTCGCCGTCCCCACCTCCGCACCCGTCTCCTCCGCCTCTCCCTCGCCTGTATCCGCATCCCCATCCACCGCCCCCATAATCGCCGCCGTCTTCCTCGGCCTCCCCCTCCTCCTCCCCACCGGCAGCTCATCCACAAACGCCCTCGTCGGCGCCCTCCTCCTCCCCCCGCCCATCGCCGGCACCTCCGCCCCAGCCGGCGCCCAGCCCGCCATCGCCCGCTGCGCCTCCCTGCTGACCAGCAGCACCGCACCGTCCTCGTCCACCACCACCACGACGTCGTCCTCGTACCCCAGCTCGAAGCGCTCGAGCTCCGCCGCCGACACATACGCCAGTATGTCGTCGAGCCAGACGTCGAGCTCGCGCGGCGCGGCGCCGCCCGGCCGCGGCGGCTGCTCGGCGACGCGCACGCGGTACAGCACTTGGCCGGAGTAGAGGTCGTAGCGGCGGGAGAGGAGGGTGGTGGCGGCGTTTGGGAGCGGACATTGCGACGGCGGGGTGGGGGCGATGGGCGGGATGGCGCGGGAGGGGGCGTAGGGGAGGTGGAAGGGTGTGGTGGCGGCGGTGTCGGCGGCGGAGGAGGACTGCGGTGGTGGGAGGTGTCAGCCGTGCGGGCGAGCGCCAATGGGGAGAGAGCGAGGTGGGCGGGGCGGTGCGACTTGCCTGCGAGGTCGGCGTTGCGGTGGTGGACGTTGTTGTCTTCGTCGTCGCGGTTCTGCGCGCGCGCTTGGCGGGGCGCGACGCGTCGGACATGGTAGGCACACACACCCTGTTGACGGGGTGTGCGGCGGCGCGATTGGAGCGGTCGGCGGATTAATCAGATTAATTACGCGGTTAGCGTTGTAATTTGGGTAGTTTTCTAAGGTGGAAAAGTAGAGAGGGAAAGTTTAACTAGTTAGAAGTCGATAGCCGGCTTAGTAAGCTAGACTAAGCTATAATAGACTAGTTAGTAGAACGCTTAAAGTTCCTTAGTGTAACGGTAGGCTCCTTCTACTAAGCTTCGGAGTCGCTTAGTAGGTTGGTGGAAACCGAAGGGTTTACCTTGAAGAGACAAGAGGAGGATGGCGGTGCAAAGAGGGAAGTATTACGTGATAGCGCGGTGCGCAATGAGCTTATTACCTCCAAATTAATAGGGTTTGAATTGGAACTTTGAGTTGACCACGAAGGGTCAAATGTCTAGCTAAAGGAGTACGACTATATACTACTAAGAAGCTATAACAATCTACTTGGATAATCGTGGATAGTTAGGATCCCGTATTATCCAGTGTCTTTCTTGGATAATCCATTCTTGGCATTATCCGTATGGGTCCCACGTGACTTCGGCGCTTGGCCTTGTTCCTGGTTTCCGATATTCGTCGGTGTGAAGCGGTCGCTATGTTTACCTGTTCCGCGCCCGCTTACCTTTTGTCTTCTCCGGGATTCCAGCTTCCGTCCCTTCGTCCCTATAGGTCTTCTTCCCGTAGGGGATTCTGTCTTGCGCCTTGCCCCGTGACTTCGCAGTCCCTTGGGGTCCTGTTTCCCGTGCGGGCTCCTCGCCCTTAGGGTCATAAAGCCCGCTTCCTTGGAGGTTCGTAACACTTAGTAGTATATAGTCGCACTCCTTTAGCTAGACATTTGACCCTTCGTGGTCAACTCAAAGTTCTAATTCAAACCCTATTAATTTAGAGGTAATAAGCTCATTGCGCACCGCGCTATCACGTGATACTTCCCTCTTTGCACCGCCATCCTCCTCTTGTCTCTTCAAGGTAAACCCTTCGGTTTTCACTAACCTACTAAGCGACTCCGAAGCTTAGTAGAAGGAGCCTACCGTTATAGTTACCTCCAAATTAATAGGGTTTGAATTGGAACTTTAAGTTGACCACGAAGGGTCAAATGTCTAGCTAAGTGTGAGGCAGCAAAGCCGAAAGGGTGGTATTGCTCTCAACTGAAAATCTATGTACAAGGAGAAAAGGAAAGAGAGTCTAGAAGGAGAGGGCGAAGGGTAAATATACCCAGTCGCTTGGCGCTGGGCCCGTGCCATGTACCTAGCGCTGTGCACGTGCCCTGGCACGTGACCGGGTCTCCCTCCTGGTTGCTAGCTGCTGCTGGTTAGTTACCCTACAGTCCATGGTGGTGCTGCCTGAGGGGCCTGACACTACCCCCCCCTCTTCCAAGCGAGGTCCTCTGAGCTCTGAAAAGAAATCAGGCATCTCAGGCGCGTTCTTGTGGTATGCGTGATATTCCCGGATCTTGTTAGGCGCGTTTTTGTAGTTTGTCCAGTGTTGCCATGGTGGGTTAGCATTCCATTCATCCCAGTTTCCTGTGAAAGTGACTTTGTATTGGACCCCGTGTCTGGAGTTTCGGCAGTCGACAACTTCGAGGACTTCCCATTCCTCGTGTATGGTTTCATCCTCATTGTCAAAGATAAGGTGTACAGGGCCTGGTTCTTGCACCTGTCCGGGGTACGGGTTGTCTGGCGCAAGGTGCAACTTCCATGGGTGGAAGACGTTGAAGATTCCTTGTTCTTGCATGTGTGGAGGTATGGCTACCTCGTACGCTTTGCCGTCGATGCATCGTGTGATTTCCCATGGTCCCAGGTTCTTTGGTGATAGTGATTTACTATTCCGCCCAAGTTCAAAGTTCCTTGCATCAACAAAGACCTTGTCACCTACTCGGAATGCCGGGTGTGGTTGACGGAACTTGTCTGCATGTCGGGCTTGCTCCTCCTGGATCCAGACTAGCTGTTCTTGAAGGAACTCCCTCATTGCATTGGTTCTTGCAACAAGTCGGTCTGCTCTTGTTACTTCGGCTGCTCCCGGGCCGTTATAGGTTCCAGGCGGTTCAATTCCTGTTCTTGGGTGGAATCCGTTGTCTGCGAAGAAGGGTGATACTCCTGTCGATGCACTAATATGTGTGTTGGCTTGGAATTCGGCTTGTGGTAGGAAGTCTGCCCAGTTGTCTTGGGCATGGTTAATGTAGAGGCGGAGGTATCTTTTCATGCCTTTCACTGAGCTCTCGCTCTGTCCGTCGGTCTCGGGATGGTAAGAGGTCGACATCTTTACCTTCACTTTGTAGCGTTCGAGGATTCGTTGGTAGAGGCGTGAGTTCATTGCGCTGCCTCTGTCTGAGACGATGTCAAGTGGAAATCCTCTCACGCAGAAGAGTCGGCGGTTTAGGGCCTCAACTACTTCTTCAGTGCTAAGGGTTGAAAGGGGCTCGTAGCTCCTTCCTTTTGTAAGGCGGTCCGTAATGGTCAGGCAGTGGTTGAACTCTCTGTTGTTGCGAATACAAGGGGGCAGTTTTTCTGCAAAGTCGATTGACACGTGGAGCCACTTCTGCTGCGGTATCGGTAGGGGTTTTAGCAGTCCTTGCTTCTGGTCTGTGTAGGGCTTGTGCCTTCTACAGTGGTGGCAGTTCTTTGCGAATCTCGTAACGTCTTCTCTTTGTCCTGACCACCAATATCTTTCAGCAAGGTTTCGGTACATTGCTTTTGTCCCGGGATGTCCAGCAAGCGGACTCTCGTGATGGTCTCGTAGCAGGCGTAGGCGTAGTGGCTGGTAGTCTGGGATGACAAGGGTATCTTTTAACCACACCCAACTCTCTTTCACTGAGAAGTCTTGGATGTTTTTCTTGTATCCCTTTCCAATCAAGTGGCTTGGCACGCGGCGGTTCCCTGCTTCGATGCTCTTCCGGAGGTCCTGGATAGCCTCGTCTGCCTCGTATGCTTGTCTAATCAGTTCCTCTAGGTCTAGGGTTTTGTCTGGGCTCGGTGCTTGTTCCTGGCGTGGCTCCTCTTCCTCAAGGTCGTCTGCTGCAAATAGGAGAGTGTTGACGGCAACCTTCATGTCTTGTTCAAGGTCGTCTGCTGCAAATAGGAGAGTGTTGACGGCAACCTTCATGTCTTGTTCAAGGTTTGAGTCCTGGAGGAGTTGCTGGAATCGGTGCTGCTTCCGCGGGTCGTCTATTCCCTTTGGAAGGTCTTGGGTGCGACGTGTGAGAGAGTCGGGTTTCTCTCCTTGCTTTCCGGGCCTGTATGAGATGACAAAGTTGAACGCGGAGAGAAACTCTGCCCAGCGGGCTTGACGGCTGGTGAGCTGCTTGGTTGTCATGAAGTATTCAAGGTTTTTGTGGTCCGTAAGCACCTTGATTGGTTTTTCAGCCGGTGTACTCATTAGTTCAGGCTTCCAGGTCTCGAAGGAGCGGATGATGGCAAGTAATTCCTTGTCGTAGATCATGTAATTACACTCCGCGGCTGACATCTTCTTAGAGAAGTACGCTACCGGTTTGAGGATTCCTTCGTGCATCTGCGAGAGTACTCCTGCGCTGACAAAGTCTGAAGCATCTGTTTCCACCCAGATCTCCTTCTCTAGGTCAAGGTGAGCAAGGACCGGGGCTGTGGTAAAGGCTTCTTTCAGCTTATCAAACGCGGTTTGCTTCATTTCGTCCCATTGGAAGTCGCGGTACCGTGTCTTCTTTTTCCCGTTCTTTGTCGTGAAGTGATCTCCTCTGGTCATTTCTGTGAGAGGCCTAGCGAGGTAAGAGAAGTTCTTGATGAAGCGCCGGTAGAAGTTTGCGAATCCTAGGAAGGCTTGGACATCCTTGACCGAGGAAGGGGTGTTCCAGTTTACTATTGCCGTGACCTTCTCGGGGTCCATGGTGATACCGTTGGTGCTGATGATGAGTCCCAGGTATTTCACGGTGTTCACGTTGAATTCACACTTGTCTAGGTCAAGCTGGAGTCCTCGTTCTTTCAGGCGCTTTAGAACTTTGTTCACATTGTCAGCGTGCTCCTCTACATTCTCGCTGTAGATTAGGACATCGTCCAGGTAGGCTGTGCAGAACTTGTCAAGGTATTCAAGGACGGAGTTGTTGATGTAGCTCTGGAATGTTCCCGGAGCGTTACAGAGTCCAAAGGGCATGACTAGGTACTCGTACTGTCCAAAGCGTGTGTTAAATGAGGTGAGATATTCGTGTCCTTCCTTGATGCGGATCCGGTTGAAGGCGTGGACTACATCTAGCTTGGTGAACACTCTGGCTTTGCTCAGCTGAGTAAGCGTCTCGTTGATGTGAGGGATAGGGTAGCGGTTTTTTTCGGTGACTGCATTAAGAGCCCGGTAGTCGACGCAGATTCTTAGGCCTCCTCCGGGTTTCCTAACAACCAAGAGAGGTGCGGTGCAGCTGGATGAACTAGGTCGGATGAACCCTTTTCCAAGATGCTCATCGATGTATTTCTTGACAGCCTCATTCTCTTGTTGTGACATGGGGCGGTAGCTTTTCTCATAGGGGGCACGCAGCCCGGTCTAAGGTTGATTGCATGATCCTCCTTCCTGTGGGGCGGGAGTTCATCGGCAATTGTCTTGTCCCAGAGTTCCTCAATCCAGTGGTGTTCTTTTGGTAGCCGGGCTAGGCGTTCTTCCCGGCTATGCTGTTTCTTTCCTCCCATGAACTTCTGAAAATCGTCTTCCTTTCTCTCAGCCATGGTTGTAGCGCTAAGGTTCGTGGGGTTCGTGGGGTTCTCCCTGACGTTGTAGAAGTACCCTTCGTAGCCCGGTTTCCTTGCCAGGCGCAGGAAGGTCGAAGCAGAGCAGAATTTGATGTTGGGGCCTTGCTCCTTCGGGGGTTCGTATTTGTGTCCCACTGCATACTCTGTGTGGGGAAGGCCGTGGAGGCAGCCCAACTTAAAGCATTTGGCGCTGCAGAAGCGGACCGAACGTTTTTCCCAGTCGATGATGGGGTTATGGGTACGGAGCCAACCATCGCCTAGGATCAGTGGGTAATCTCCTAGCTTGGCGATGTAGCAAAGGAGTTGTTCTTTGTGTGTGCCGACAATAACATCTACCAGAGCGGCGTGGGTGATGTACTGGGAGAAGCTGCCGTCTCCCAGAGTCATACGGATCCGTTTTGTGAGGGGTATTCTTGGTGTTTTTGTTGCGCGGACGAAAGAGCCATCAATGAGTTCAGCTTGGCTTCCGTTGTCGAGAAGAGATTGTATGTTCATTCCTGCTACTGTAGCCCGTAGAATGAGGTGGGTTCCCTCAATCTTGTTTGCTTGTCTGTCTACTGCTACATTGGATACAGTGATCCTCTTCTGACGTGGGCCTGCTGATTGCTCACCCAGCTCTTTGTCCTGTTGAGGTCCCAGGGGGCGACTTACTCCTGGGACGTGGAGTTTTCCGACTCGCCGTCGGTGGCAAGCTCCTCAATGCTGGTGATGTGGGCAAACTTGGCACGGTTGTTGTTGGGGCAGACTGAGTCGGTGCTGCGGTGGCCGGAGCCACGGCAACGAAAGCAACGGCGTTCCTTTGCCATCTTGGTCTGCTCCTCAGGTGTCATCCTCTTGGGGTTCAGTTCGGGGTTGTACCATGGGCCGGTCCATCCTTCAGGCTTGGATGCAGTTGGGGAGTAGCGCTGCGGCTCTTCCTTGTTATCAGTACTGGTGGGGGCGTTGCGGTTGAACCGGATGCGTTCGTTCGAGGAGCCAGAGCCCTGGCCACGCTCCCTGTCCCTGTTTGTGCGCTTCTCAGGTCTTGGGTTGAGGGATTTAATCTCTTCGCGCCGGTATTCTCCCTTGCGGAGCATGTCTAGGAGTTGCTCAACAGTGTCGAAGCTCTAGAGGGCAACCGAGTAGGCCAGCCCGGGCACGACGCTGCCCTGCAACTTGTCGATCTTGTCCTCCTCAGAGGTGTCTGTGAGGTCCCATAGGGTGCAGAGCCTTGCGTGGTAGGCATCGATGGACTCTTTCTCGGTCTGCTTGGCGGCAACGAGCTCACACCTATCTCTTTTTTTTGCAATGCCCATGCCGCAGATCTTTCCCAGCTTCTCCATGAAGGCTTCAGGACTCAGGTTGCTTGTTAGGAAGGGGCGCATGGTAGGGGCTACTGACTCAGCCAGACGGGAGTAGATATGGCGAACCATAAGCTTGTTATTGCCGCGGAAGAAGTCTTGTTCAACTTCAAGCTTGAAGCCCATGTTTTCTTTGAAGGTGATAAAAGCTTGGATATTGGTGGAGCTAAGCTTGTCGACGTCACTGGTAAGCATCTTGCGGGAGCCGGAGTAAGGCTGAGTCTGTTGCGTGTCCATGGTGTCCTCGCTCTGGCGGCGGTTGAAGTTGTGGGGGCCTCCTGCGTCCCGCTGTATGTTGTCAGTGAGGTTCACGTTGAGGCGTGTCAGTTCGTCATTTTCCTGGCGGAGCGTCTGGAGCAAATTATTGCCGCGGTCTGTCGCCTTTTTATAGCCAACACGGAGCTTGTTGTACCTCTCTTGGAGACTCCTGTGTTCATCCTGCAAAGTTGCGTGGTCTATGTGCTTGTGTTCGTTGCTGGTCGTAAGGAGCTGGAGGGTGTAGTAGAACTTGGCGCGTTGATTGGCCGGGGCCAAGGTGTACCAGTTGTGGAAAGCGTCGTAGTTGGGCCAGCGGTGGCTCTCAAGCGCGATGTCGTTGGGAAAGCTCGGGCTATTGGCAAGGTCGAGGGAGTGCGCACAGGACTGCGCTATCTCCTCAGGGTTTGGGGCACTCTGAGAGATCGAACGCGTCTCGCGGGGCTGGTTCCTGTTGCTATTGTGGGGGCGGACGGTGTCGGGGAGTGGGGATTCCTCATTAGCATGGTCTTCGCATGAAGCCCTATTGTGATGAGAGGCAACACTGCTGGCGCGGCTGTGGTTTGGCATGGTGAGGTCTTCTTGGTTGGAATTTCTGATGGCTGGTGGATTTTGTGTCCGATGATGTCGGTCTGTGTGTGTGAAAGTCTTCACTCGGTCTGTGCTCTGGGTCAGGTTCTTGTTCAGGTGAGGGCAGAAGTCGTTCCTTGTGTGTGAACTGTTCTGCTGCGCAATGTCAATGTCGTGTGTCTGGTCAGGTTGTTGTGTTGGAGGTACATAGATTGTGTGAGGCAGCAAAGCCGAAAGGGTGGTATTGCTCTCAACTGAAAATCTATGTACAAGGAGAAAAGGAAAGAGAGTCTAGAAGGAGAGGGCGAAGGGTAAATATACCCAGTCGCTTGGCGCTGGGCCCGTGCCATGTACCTAGCGCTGTGCACGTGCCCTGGCACGTGACCGGGTCTCCCTCCTGGTTGCTAGCTGCTGCTGGTTAGTTACCCTACAGTCCATGGTGGTGCTGCCTGAGGGGCCTGACACTAAGGGAGTATGGCTATATACTACTAGGAAAGCTATAACAATCTGGATCAGGCATTTGGATATGCCTCTTAGATCAGGGAGATGGATCAGGGCTTTGGATCAGTCCCGATCCAAAGTAGCCCTTTTAGGGTGTGGGGCGCACGTAACGTTAGTGCCTAGCTGTCTTTCTTCCGACATCCGTCGGTACGAGACGATCGCGGTGTTCCCCTGTTCCGCGCCCGTCTGCTTTTGCCTCTTCCTAGGATTTCGACTTCCGCCTCTATACCCTTGTAGGCCTTCTTCCCGTGCGGGCTTCTTACCCTTGGGGCTACAAAGCCTGCGCTCTTAGAGGTTCGTAACACTTAGTTAATAGCTATAAAATATCTAGAAATTCTATGGTAATTAGTTTCAGTTTCAAGTATTTCTTTCTCTATTTGATTAATTCTTCAACTACGGCTTGTCGCGCAGCCGTGCCAGCAGCTATCCTGCGCTCGCTGTTGTGGGGGGCAGCTCTCGCACGCGTCGCCTACCCGGCTTTTGCTGCGAGCTTCACGACAGTTCCTGCTCGCCGCCGCAATGGCCGATTTGAAATGTTTTCCGCAACATCAATTTTACTCATATTTCGAGGGCAAGGCCAATCAGAAATGCCGATCCGGCCGGGGAATTCAATTAGATACCTGGTTTTACAAGCCACAAGTCCGTTTCCGTGGGCCGGAGCGCGCGAGGAAGCGCTGTTCAGTCATGCACGAGCAAGAAACGAACAACCGTCGAACGCAGCAGCAACCCCGAGCCCCAGCTACCCAGCACACGCGCCGCTCTCACCACCGCGTCCCAACCCCCCAGCCCGCCGCACGCCGCCCACCCAGCGAACCCCCCCAAACCGCTCCCCCGCCTCCCCCACCGTCCCAAAAATTCCCTTAACACGGTGACCCCGCCCGAAAGCCCCACCCGAACCCCCTCCGCTCGTCAGAATTCCCGCCCCTCGAAGTCGCCACAACCGCATCCCCCAGCACCAACCCAGCGCTCCCGGCGCAGGGGCCACCCCCGCGCCCGCCAATCAGCGCCCGGGACGCTAGGATCGATCGCGCGGCGCAGCTTCTCTCGACGACGCGCGATGGCGGGCCGGGCGACGCGGCGAGAGGGGCTGGCAACAGCGTTGCGGAAGCGGGGACGGGGATCTGGGGGTCAGAGAGGGCGGGTGGGGAATGCGTTGCGGTTTTGTTTGGTGCGGGCGCGGCGGGGGCGCGGCAGAGGCGGTGAAGGGGTGGTGTTGGGTTGCGGCCGTGGTGTGTCGGTCGGGCGTGGCGGGCGTGCGGCGACCGGCGTGGGCTCTTGGCGCTCGTTGTTGCGACGTTTCTGTCGCGCTTGGATGGTTCGCCTTGTGTGAGATGCGCGCCGACTCACAATAAGAGCTTGGTGTACGCGATGGGAGGACAGTAAAGCACCCGTGGGTGAGGCTACTGGATGGCCTATATCGCCTACCGCCGGGGGCTGCAGGGCTCTCACGCTGGGGTCACAGAGTTCACATGTTCAGTCAGAGGACTCAACACCATGGCGCGAACGCATTTGCACGGGACGGTGTAGTGGGGAGGAGTATCGAGCCATTTGTGGTGTCTACCAATTCCTTCCTGAGCGCATGCTCATATCCTGTGTGGTCTCTCGCAACACGTTCCACCAACGCTCAACACCATGATTTCCCTGTCCGTTTCACCCAACTTCCCCAACAAAAGGTTGTGATATGCGCCACTCGGTCGGGGGTTGCACTGTCTGCGCAGCGGCTTGGATCGGTGTGCAGGAAGGGGCTGGGTATGCATGGCGAAGCTGTCAGGAACCTCCGGAAGGGTTCGTCCTCCAGCTTGAATGGTCGTGGATCGGAGTGCCTGCGAAGGAGTCTCAAGTCAGCGAAATGCCCTATCACGACGACTGAGTTTAATGAATGGGATGTTTGTTTGTATGGCATCTCAGAAGTAGCTCGGCCTCGTACGAGGCGTAATCACGAACTCCGAGTCCCAAGCCACCGCACCGCGAAACCCACACGACTCACCCGGTTACAGCGGTGGGGACAGCCATTGCCCGGCAGCGGCTTCAAAGAAACCAAGCTGTCAGGCGCCGGCACAACGATAAACCGTAGGTGAAGAGTGCAGGAATGCGACACGGCTTCTGGTTGTCGAAGCTACTCAGAACTGTTCTTCTGGGTTCAAGACCCTCATCATGATGCGTGGGAAAGGGATTATGTGGAGGGAAAGGAAGACAACTTACATTTGGAAGGGAAGAAGATGTCGAGGAAGTGGTGGAATGGGTATCAGGCTACATGCGTATTCCAGACATTAGCTTGAGCTCGGATATATTGAAAGTGAAGGGGCTGGATGGATTTTGTTGGGGGTCAGGAGCTCGGTTTGTTCTCATTAAGGGGCAGGTCCGTCGTCACCAGCACACGGCTAATCACTCAAGACCCAAGAACTCCGGAGAGAGCGGGTCCGGAGCGAAAAGGCAGTGCAAGTTCGGGAGCGGCTCTGTTCAAAAGTGTAGTAATAAGAGTCATCATTCCAACTGGGCATAGGGAAGAGCAACATGAACTGACTTACCGTGGTTGTAGAAGCAGGAATTAGAATCGAGTGGATCTTTCTAGGTGAGAGGGGGTACTGGAAGTGAACGTCAGTCAGGAAGATCTGGGAACGAATGCGGGAATGTTGGGTGGGAATTTCGTGGCGTCAGTCGAGCTCTACAAGTGACCATCGTCACCCGAAGACCCTGCACGAACGCCGGGTTGGGTGTCTGAACCTTTGCCTTTTTGGAGAACAACGAATTGCCCTCTCATCATTGGCCAGGGAAGGGGAAGTAATGTGACAAGGAGAGTGTAACTGACCTGAGTGACCAAAAGCTTTTGGAACTGGAGCTTGAAGGAGGGAGTAGGTGAGGCGGAGGACCGGCATGGAATATCAGGTCTGCAATAACCTGGAGGTGTGGTAATGTCAGCTTGATGGTCGCTTGAAGGGAAGCAGCAGCAAGAAGGCAGAAGGCAGTGGGTCAGAAGCTCTAATTTCTCATTCGCAACCAGAATGCAGGCAAAGCTTTATGCAATGCAATGCTCTGTCGGTTGCGGGCAACTCAAGTGATAAGTTTGGCCATCATGCCCGGCGGAAGCCAGTGGGATGAGGTTGCCGAAGGGCGGAGGGGGAAGATTTGGTGGAGGAATATGAGAGACTTACTCATGGTGGATGTGCAGAGATTAAACTGAGAAGATGCCCGAAGCGGCGACCAAGAGGATGAACTGAGAAGATGCTGGAAGTGGAATTCCAGAGGATGAACTGAAGAAATGCCGGAAATGGAATTCTAGAGGATGAACTGAGTAGATGTTGGGAAGAGGAAGCAGGAGGAAAGCGGCGAGGGCAGGCGGCAAGAGATAGCCGCCCGCCGCACGTGCCAGATCTTCGGAAGACAGGCGGCGGCCCAGAGACTAAACTGAGAAGACGATTTGGAACAGCGAAGGTGTCCGGGAGAGGATGAAGAGAGGAAGATGGTCACCCCCGCCCTCTCAAGGTATGGGCGGCGGCTCGCCAAGCACAGGCCTGCTCAGCAGGCAGCCGCCGCCGCCGCCCATCTTGCCGCACAGAACCTCATATCACCACGCTAATCTTGGTGTTGCAGACACGATCAGCGGGTCGGAAGATCCGCACTGCGCCGCCACGCGCCCCGATGCCAAGCCAAGCTCTCGAAACGCACCCATTCGTGCACTCCTGCCCGTGCGTCCCGCCGCCCCGCCTATCACGGCTTCAGGGTCTGGTGTTTTGATGAAGATACCACAACTCTGCAATGCAGCGCCCAAAAGCTGCGCGTGCCAATGCAAGACCATCTGCTACCGCCGTCACCACCGATGCCAGACAATGGGTTCGCCCGCCCGCAGTCCAGTCGTCATCCATAGACCATGCAGACCGGTTTGCAACGTGATAATGTTTCCAATTGCACGCGTCACTCCTGTGGTGTTGCACCACCACTTTGTACCTGTCGACCATGCATGAAGCAGCACCCCCCAACCAGCATTTGCTCTTCGAAGCAGCCCATGTCGTCCAGCACATGCCGTACAGCAAAATCAACGCAAAACCACACGGTGACGCAAAGCATTTTCTTTGCTTGCGGTCTCAAATTGGCACAGCGCAATGGTACATATTAAATTTAGCTCTCGGCGTTGGGCAAGATGGATCCTCATCCATTCAGCAGACAGAGCTCCCACATACCAACACCATGCAAAGGAAAAAACCCGAACGCAGCACCGCCGTTGGTATCAGGTCTACAAAACTAAACTGATTTGCTATCGATGCTGACTCTCACCTTGCGATCACTCCTCTCAATGTCCACCAAATGGAACGAAGCGTTCTCCACTACTCGATGGCCTTCGGATACTCCCCCATTTCGAAGGTTGGTGCACACGCCGTAACAAAGAATTACGCACCGTCTACGACCAACCCACGGCTATCCATGAGGCCTTCAAAATTGTATGGTCTTTTAACCGAAGCCCCGACACAGAGACGTCGCACCGATTGCCCTGCTTGGCGCCTTCCTTGGTTGGTTTTAACAAGAAGCTTGAGCTCCCTGCGCTCCAAAACCACCCCTTGCAACACTCGGTGGTGCCGTCTCGGGTGTCCTGCCCAGGCAGGCTTCCGGAGTGCTACGTCGTTTGGAAGGCGGCTCTTCCAAGGAAGTCCTGCTACAACGGTTGATAGACTTGGGGGACTTGAGAAAGATATTTCACCAAGATAGCGTAACAAGACAGCCAGCTCATCTTGCAATCTGAGCTGAGCATTCTGACGGGTTGAAACACCACAGAATTGTTATCGGGGGCTACTGCCAAATACTACTGCATACAAGATTGAAGTGTTGGTGTTGTTATGCGGCATCTCGCACGCCTCGGTAGTGGCACCAGAAGGTCTGAAAGCACTTTCTGCACACTAAGCTCTGAGCTCACCTCTTGTCCCGCAACCTGCTTTTTCAGTTCGAAGAGGCATCAATGCATTGTCGAAGCACAAGGAAATACTCAAATGATGCGGGTAAGAGACGCATGCAAAAAGAACAATGGACGCTGATTTCATTTTCCCATGGAAAATAATAAAAGTAATAGGGAAACATTTGCGGTGATTCGTGGCATTATTAAAGTCTTAGCTCTGACAGATTCCACTCCGGAGTCGGCATACAATTGATAGTTTGAGTTTACAAATTCAAGCTGGTGACAACGTTCTGCTTAACCTGCTGGCTTTTCTCAGCCCAGCGCTGCGTCTCATACCTCAGCTCTCCTGCCCTATTAAGGAAGATTGGCTAACTCATCTTGAAGACCCTGAAGACCGAAATGTTTTTGTCAGCATATAAGGCATAATAGCACGCACTAGTGACAGTGCGGCGTCGTACTTTTGCAAGTTCGACAGTTTTTGCCCGGAACTAGGAGTTACTACGACAAGCTTTCCCTGCCTCTTTGGCGTACTTGGAATGATGCCGCAGTAGTGTTAAGTATAGTGGCAGCGAATGCTGTTTCGCAGCGCAATAGTGGCACTGCCAGGTCTTCTGACTGACAGAAGCCAGCTACACTGGCCTGCACTCTTGACGCGTAATTGCCTGGCCATCAACCCCTGTGGCATAGTTCTTGTCGTGCATTCAGGCTTGAGGTCACTGGCACAACAAATCAAAGACACCAGGGCGTGAATATTATGCCATTTATACCAAAGCAACGCTATTAGTTATAGGTCAGACTACTGTTTGACTGAGCATCTTTGTATCCAGGATATCAGCCACGAACAGGGAGGCATGGCGGGCGGCGGTGCGGTTGACAACTTCAGTTCCCTCACGTAAAGTCTTGGTGCAGCCACATACTGACCTCGATTGATGCTCCGCGGCCAGACACACATGATGGTAACCATCAGCGTGGGCGGCATCTCCTTGCGGGCTTTGCGCTGCGTGCGCGAGCGCCGCCGTAGATTGGGCAAATGAGGCGACGCTCAACACCACGTCAATCTGTCACAAGTACGGGTATGCACAATTCGCCGGATATGCCTTAGGTACAGCAAGCCGAGGAACAGAAATTCAACGGAAGGAATGGCACAGGTCAGCTGTGGGCTCTCGGCTGTCTGCAAGGGCGGCGGCGAGGTCAGAGGCGGAGCAGTAAACTCCACCGTGGGAAACTTTAAATCCATGTCCTACCGTCTCCGCGGGAGCTTACTCGACGGACGAACAAATAGCTCCGCACCTCTCAAGGGATGATGCAGCTGCGCGCACCAGAAACTGTGGGGATCGGGGTGGCATATGTTGTGATCGCACAACATCACTGCCTCTTAGCTGGATGATGAGCAGGCGGGCCCATGTGTTCGGGTAGGATAACGCTGTAGGTTGCTATTCTTGAGATGAAGCGTTGCCGCTGGGGCACATCTGCCACGGGGTGGGAGGATCACCGCACCGTAGGTTCCTGGATGGATGTGTAGTGTCACCATGCGGCAAAATAAAATATCCAGGAGAGCCACAGGATCGCTGTGGCTGCACCACGTTCCGCTCGCCAGGTAGCCAGCGCTGGTCAGGAAAGAAACGTAATGCGCAAGCAAGAACCTTTAGCTCTTAGCGATAACAACTTCAGGCACATGAGGAGAGACGTGAGCATGTAAAATCAATTGAAATTTGTTAGATGAGCAGAGACTAAACTGAGAAGATGTAGTACAATTAGCTTCTAGGTATGGAATGAATAGAGCCATACCAGTCTTTTGGATGTCCGCATTGATCTGGGCTCCCTGGAATAGACGAGCAGCTACTCCTAAAGCTGTCATCTTCACTTGGGGCCGGACTCAGTGAAGAATAGAAGAGGACCTCGGGGCGAGGAACAAAGAGTTTAAATAGCCGTCAGGGTGACCTCGCTTAGATGCGCCTGCTGACTGTGATCGGCCGGAGAGTAGCGTGCACCCCTTCTATCATGATGAGCTCCCGAGGCAGGAAGTACAGCCAGGCAGCAAAGCCGTCAGCCCACCTGTGGAACCCTTTGGAAAAAGCTGGGGGGAACAGCGAACCAACTGTTTTTCCGTCTTTGCGAGATGGGCTCCTGGTGTTGTTGCGCAGGCCGGATGAGGATTGAGCGGAAAATCATCACTGGTGGCCGGACACATGGGAGGCACAGCAACATGGATTTCTCGGTACTCAAGGCTCGCGAATCTTGGTAGAGATTCTCAATATGACTCTCCTTCGTAGCTACGAAGCATCCGTCATCTATCGCGATGCCCTGAATCTGCACTATATGTCTCCTGGAAAGGAAATCCCGAACAAATCATTTTCTGTGCCCACGCGGCAAAATCGAGCTGAACGACAACACGGATAGTTGATCCTTGACACATCCCCACCAAGTACAAGATAAAGAATTTGGCGGAGAGAGCACATGCTGTTGGAGAACTTGATTCCCGGATTAGCTCGTTTGCTCCCCCTGGGGTCGGAGATCAACTTACCCATTGCGCATTGATGTCACTCAGGCATGGAGAGCCGTATGAAAGACAAAGCGACAAACGTTGTAGCCGGCGGGAGAGCGACCAGTGATGTATGGGACCCGACACTTGTGTGGAGAAGAGCCCCGAAGACCCACGGAGGGCAGCAAAGAATCCCTCCGCAGCCAACGCCGCGATGTTCATTGGACGACCCGTCCCACCCCTCAATCCTCGCCATTGTCTTCCTCGTCTGCCATGTATCCTGCCGGCTCTTCCATGTGCGGGGGCGGTGCAGAGGCGAGTGCGCGGGGAGGGGTCGCATGTGAAGAGGCTGCGCGAGGTGGAGCTGCGCGCGAGGGCGCTCTGTAAGAGGAAGGACGCTCTGGCCTATCGCGCCGGTCGTAGTCGGTGTCAGCATCGAGGTCGAGCGACCATGAGCTTTGGAGGAGCACGACGACGACGCCTATGGCGATGACCGCCAGAACCCAGGTGGGGCCTGTGTAGAGCATTGATGGCAGAGCCTTGGAGCTGTCGCGGGAGAGCTGGGAGAGCGCGTGGAGCTTGCGATGCGTTTGGAACGCGTGGCGTGTGAGGGAGGCTAGCTTCGGGGGGGGGCCAAAAGACGCGTGGTGGTTGCTCGGCGCCGGGATGTTTTTGGAGGCAGAGACGACGCTGTAGATGAGATCGAGACAGGGTTCGGCGGACCTTTCGCGCGAGAACATCCTTGCGGGTTAGTCCCTGCGACCAGCAACAACACCATTTCAATTGATTGCTTGCCTCCTTCATGGGCACATGACTGTACATCTACGTCCGGACAAATGCTTCAACTACCCATGCGTGTAAACCAACATAATGCACGATACGGTAGGGCAAACTTTTTCTTGCAGCTCTATGCACTTCATCCATCGTGATTGATTTATGCAGAGTCACATTGGTGGCCAAAAATAATGCTCTTGTTCAAAACCAGGCGAAGTTTACATCCGTGGTCAAAGTGCCTCAGAATATTTATTGAACAGATGCGTCCAAGGGGCTACAAGCGTTGCTGAAAGCTTGTGAGTGAACAAAGCTGAGCGCTATGGCGGCGGATTATTGTGGCACACCCAGACACGTGGTCCACGGGAAAACAGGATCCAGCAAGTGACAGAAGAAACCTGACTTGCACCGGATCGTACTGAGGCCGCCGCGGAACGTATAAACTCATAGAGCGCCCGAAAAATAAACGAGCAGCTTATAACCCTCAACTAGGCCCGGAAACCAACCAAACCTTACGACAGCCTCATCTCGACACCTTCATCACCGCCTCGTCGGCCTCTTCGTCACCGCCCTTTCTGCCTCCTCATCATGACATCCAGAACTATGTCGTTCTCAAACACCGCTTCCGCCACCTTCTTGACCATCCCGCGAGAGCTCCGCGACGAGATCTACGCCTACTACATCCTTGCCTGCCACGATCTCCTTCCAGCCATCGGCAACCGCTACGCCAGCCCGCGCCCGTCACTCGGCGACTGCCTCTCCACCACCGCTGCCCGCTCTATGCTGCTGGTCTCCCACCAGGTCTCGGTCGAGTACCACGAGGAATTATTCAAGTACGGAGAGATGGTCGTCAAGTTCGTGGCCCCGCGCCAATTTTGGCAGCCGGAGCTGCTGGTCGCCGACGGGACGCTGGTGCGCGTGCGGGACATCGGCCCTCCCTTGATGCTGAGCGCGCGCTACGCCAGGTTCCACGTCGACTTCTACGAGTCTCCCGAACAGGCCATCCGGGTGGTGCGTAACTGGCTGGCCATGGTGAGTGTCATGTCCAAGCTCATCCCGGCCCTGCGCGAGATCGTGTTGAATGTCGTCACCCTCCCTCACCCACGGCTCGGCGCCGGCTGGATAAAGGAAATCGAAGATCACGTTTGGATGTACCTGAGGAGCGATGAATTGGCGTCACACGTCAAGACGGTGACGTTTATCTATACGCCTGGCACCCGTACGATCCAACCTCTGGAGCATCTTGGAAAAGAGACGCACGTCTTGAATTTCGTCAAGGACGTCTTCGGACGCGATGAATCTACAGACAGGTTCCAAATACTGCATTCTGCTCGCATTAAGCACATGGTGGATTATGGGTAAGTTGGTACCAGAATAAAGGGTCAAAAAGGCTTACTGACGGGCATCTGTAGCCGATACTGCCATAGGGTTGCGGTCTGCAAGGTGCCGGCGCTCTACGCCGATCCGACTGCCTTGACATACGACGCCGCAATGGCTTCCTCTATCGCGACATACGAAAGGTGGGTTCTCGCAGGTGCTGAGCCCTTCGACGACTTGAGGCGTTACCTCCACTGTGAGGGCTTGCACCCGGTGCACTCGCGGAAATGCATTGGCATACTTCTACAAGAAGACTAAGCTAAGGAGAAAGGAAATAATAAGCGTAGGAAGGTATTATATACCGAAGTAGTTGATCCGTGCGCCCTTTGAGTCATTAGGTGTTGACTCATAATTGTTAACTCATCGCCGCAGGGATCTTCCAAGGCACTTAACGGTCTAGACCGTCACATTACCCCCCTCTTCTCGGGCTTGAAGGTAGGACTTGAGCGCGTCCGTTTCTTGAAGTGCCGACGCTGGCTCCCAAGTTAGTCTTGCATATCCTTTCCACTTAACGTGGTATTGCTTCTGGGGCCTTCGTTGGCCGCGCTTTCGTTTCATCCTTTCTCCATGAATTGCCTCAACTATCCACCATTCGTGTCCATCATCTAATATTGGCGGCGGCTGGTAGTCGTCCTGTTCTTGACTCGGCAGAGGGTCTATTCCAGCAGGACGTAGGAGGTCAACATTAAAGACGTTGTGTATGCTACTTGGCACATCCAGTCGATAGCTGTGGGGACCAACTACTTCAGTAACTGTGAACTTTGCTGAGCGGTCATCTAACTTCCGGCTTGGGCGGTCTGTCTTAATGTTCTTCATGCTCAGCCAGACCTTATCTCCCACTTTGTACGCAGGTGATGGGTTCCGGTGTCGATTCGCTTGGGCCTCCTGATCCTGTTGCGCGTTTGCCATCGATGCTTCTACCCATTCGGTGATTTCCTTGATCTTCGCAACAATCGCTTCTCCCTTCTGGATGGGCGACGTCGGATTCTGCATGGGCTGTGGATCTTCGAATAGCTGTAGCGGCTCGAGATGGTATCCATGAGAGAGGAAGAAGGGACTAACGCCCGTTGATGAGGATTCGTGACCATTAATCGCGAGCTCGACTGCTGGTAACCAATCGACCCAGTTGTTCTGCGCTTGATTGGTCATTCGACGAAGTTTTTTCTCGACTTCAGTATTAGCGCGCTCTGTCGATCCATCTGTCTCCGGGTGGTACGCTGTCGATATGCGCCTCTCGATCTTGAGTAGTTGGCAGACTCTTTTCCATAGTTGGCCAACGAATTGACTACCTCGATCAGAGACGATTGCTGCTGGGACTCCATGATAGCGGTAGAAGCGCTTAATGAATAGATTGGCGATTGTCTCAGCTTCGGTATCCTTGCAGCCCTCAAGAATAACTCCCTTCCCCAGACGATCGGTGATTACCATAAGCATTTGACATTCTTGGCTCTCAGGTAGCGGGCCAATAAAATCAATCGAGATCTCTCTCCACTGACGATTTGGTACAGGTAACGGCCGCAATAGTCCTTGCTTACGATCTCTCCAGACTCTTGTCCTTCCACAAACGTCGCAGTTCCGCACGAATCTTCGTACGTCTGATACGAAGTTTGGCCAGAAGAATTGCCTAGCGACGAGGGCTATCGTCCCGTTACGTCCAGGATGAGCCGTCATAGTCGAATCATGAAGTGTTTGAATTAACTTAGTCCTCAGTGGCTCGTAATTCGGCACCCAGCGCCTGCTGCGGAATAGTAGCTCTCCTTGGCCATTCAGAGAGCAATCAGCGACTGAGAGCTTGACTGGCTCTTCTAAGTCGTTTGGTAATGTCCTTTTATCTTCTCTTACTGCCGTTACTAGGCGTTCTTGATCCGGGTCCGCCAATTTAGCCTCTTGCCAGAGTTGTCGCAAATGATCCTCAATTAGCTCTGTTTGCTGCGTGTCTGTCGGTTCGTATGCTTCTCTCTCAGTTCTTTCTTGTCGTCTTGTCTGTACTGGTACTGCGAGCACTCTCCAACAGTTGGCTTGGATCTTGTCAGGGCTGAGGAGCTGTGCAATGCGATGTTGCAACCTCTCATCATCTTGGGACACTGGTAGGTCTTGATCTCTTCTTGTGAGTGCATCCGGTTGTGCTCCTAGCTTGCCAGGTCGGTAGGCAATGGTAAAGTTGAACCTGCTCAGAATGAGCTGCCATCGCATTTGTCTCTCAGACAGTCGTCGAGCTGTGGTGAAGTACTCGAGGTTCTTATGATCTGTAATGATCTTGAATTCCTTAACGCTGCGTAGTTCCGCATCCCATTGCTGAAGGCATTTGATAATTGCGAGAAGTTCCTTATCGTAGATCTCATAGTTGCATTCTGCTGGTACATTCTTCTTTGAGAAGTAGGCAACTGGTCGGAGTACTCCATCGTCATCGTATTGAGATAGGATACCTCCAGTACAGTACCCAGAGGAGTCAGTTTCGAGGATTGTCTTCCGATCCGGGTCAAATTGGGCGAGAACTGGTGCTGTGATAAAGGCCCTCTTTAATTTCTTAAAGGCTGCCTCTGCTTCTTGAGTCCAGTTGAATTGATTGCCCTTCCTTGTGAGTACGCGTAGGGGAGCCGTGATCTGTGAGTACCTATCGATAAAGCGACGGTAGAAGTTTGCGAAACCAAGGAATCCAAGTACTCCTTTAACCGTTATTGGCGCTTCCCATTCTTGAATAGCCTTAATCTTTATAGGATCCATGCGGATGCCCTTGCCTGCTTCAATGATAAATCCAAGGTACTTGGTTGACTGAACCTCGAATTCGCATTTATCGATATCGAGCTGAAGCCCTGCTGCTTGAAGCTTCTCAAGTACTTGAGTAACATGTTTCCGGTGCTGCGAGCGAGATCCTTCGGTGAAAATTAGAATATCGTCAACGTAGGCTGATACGAAGTCGTCAAGAAACTCCTGGAGTGTCCAGTTGATGTACCGTTGGAAGGTGCTTGGGGCATTGGCGAGTCCAAATGGGGTAACAAGCCATTCAAATAGTCCAAAACGTGTTCGAAATGCTGTAAGCCATTCGTCTCCTGGCTTGATTCGGATCTTATTAAACGCTGCAATAACATCAAGTTTGGTAAACCAGCGTGCCTTGCTAATTCTGTTGAGAGTCTCCTGGATAAGGGGTAATGGGTAACGGTCCTTTCGGGTAAGCTGATTGAGTGCACGATAGTCACAGCAGAATCGTAGGCCTCCTCCTGGTTTTCGTACAAATAGGACAGGAGCGGCTGCAGGCGAATTGCTTACACGGATAAATCCCTTATCAAGATATTCCGTAAGGGTCTTCCGGAGGACTAATAGCTCATCTCTTGACATGTTGTATAGGGGCCCCCATGGTGCCTGTGGTGTCTTGCCGTTCTCATCCTTTTCAAGCTCGATTGCGTGATCAATTCCAGGCCGGTGGGGTGGTAGCCTGTTAGCCTCTGTTCGGTCAAATGCGGGTAGAAATCTCTCTAGCCAAGGTGGTAACTTAGTGCTTGGGTTGGTATGTTTCTTCTCTGCAAGAGCCTTATTAATATCCGCTAAGCTTGCAGAGAATACTTGAACTCCTAGTCGTTTTCTCTGGGTGAGGTAATAAAATGCAACTGCTCCAATTCTCCGGTAGTTAGGCGTTTGTGTCTCCTTCTGATTACAGATTGTAAGGCCAGAATCCTTAAAGCGGAGTGTCTGTTGTTCAGCGTCTAGTACCGCTTTCTCCTTCTCTAGCCAGGGCAGACCTAGGATAATGCTATACCCTTCAATCTTTGGGGCAACATGAAAGTACGCCTGTTTTGTTTGGTGTCCACCAACATCGAGCTCGGCGACAGCTACTTCGGTAATCCAGGAGTCGGTTATTGCGTCCACTGACTGGATTTGTCTTGGTTCGATTGAGATACGCTGGAGCTTATGCTTGCGTGCAAATTGAGCATCAATAAAGCCGTAGGAGAGGCAACCTGAGTCAATAAGAGTTTGTGCAGAGACAACTCTATTGATAAGTGTAGAAACTAGAAAAGGTGCCTTCTCCATATGCTTCTTCTCGAACTGCTTCCAATCTGCTTGAAGCTTACTATTAGCTGGTTGATAGCCAGCTTCTAGCTTGCTTTGCTCCTTCTGCTCCTGACGGCGATTTTGGTCAGGAGCTACTCTTTTCCCGAGTCCTGATTATCGTTCTCCTCATCCTCAAGCTGGGGGCTAAGATAGGCTTCGCCTGTCTCGTAGGGTTGGCTTGAGTAGGGCGGCGGGCAGGGGCATAAGGGCATGCCTGCCACCAATGTCCGGAGCCACCGCAGCGTGTACAGAGCCTATTTTGACGGCGTCGGTTGATTTCCTCTTGGGTCACCCACCTCGCTCTTCTCGGCTGAGTTGTAGCAGCTTGGGCGGGTGGCGATGGCTGCCAGTCCATTTCATTTGGATCCGCTTTTGGCTGAGCATCTTGAGGAGTTGTTGTCCTCCAGGTCTGTGAGGCCTGCCACTTAAGGCGTTCCTGGCTTATCTGTTTCTGGAGCTTCTGGCCTGTTCGAGTCTGGTAGGCGTGGAGACGATCGTCTACTTCCTTTAACGTGTTGCAGTAGCTTTCGAAGCTGCCGCTTGCTGGGACCGTAATCATTGCGCGTGCAAGCTCGTCTCCGAGGATTCGGTCCAGCGACATCTTCTTGGCACTGTCAGGCCAGTCTGCTCCGCCTGCTTCGATTAGGAGGCTTTGCCATTCCATATAGGCTTCGATAAATGGCCTTCTCCCTTGACGTAGCGAATCCAATCTTCGTTGAGCTCGTTCTTTGGCTTGAGGGTCCTGGAAGACGAGTTGCATTTGCTGGAAGAAGGTGTCTGCGTATGCTTGGTCTGGAGTCCCGAATTGGCGTGTCCACGCGTCCATTCTCTTAAGTGCCTTACCTCGAAGGCAAGCGGCTAATGCCCAGAATTTAACAAATTCAGTGCACTGGTGGTAGTCAACTCGGATTTTTACTTGAGCTTGCTGTAGCCAGGCCTCAAGCTTTTCGGGTTCGCCGTAGTACTCTTGGAGCTGGGGTAGGGCTTTGCCGGGCTTTGCTCCATTAGTGATACGCTTCTGTTCTTCTTCGCGAACTTGTCGCAGCTCTTCTTCATGCTTCAGCTGTAAGAGGCGGAGTTCCTCTTGCTGTTGCTTCTCCTTCTGTTCCATGTATTGGAAGAACCACTGTGGGGGTGCTTCTGGTGGTGCTTTGTCGTTTTCCATTGTTGCTTCGTTAGGTTTTGTCCTGGTTGTCTTCTTGGTTGTCTTCTTAGTTGTCTTCTTGGTTGTCTTCTTAGTTGTCTTCTTGGTTGTCTTCTTGGTTGTCTTCTTGGTTATCTTCTTGGTTGTCTTCTTGGTTATCTTCTTGGTTGTCTTCTTGGTTGTCTTCTTGGTTGTCTTCTTGGTTATCTTCTTGATTGTCTTGGGTGTCTTGGGTGTCTTAGGTGTCTTAGGTGTCTTCTTGGTTGCTTATTGTGGGGAGGAATGCCGGTGCTCGCGTGGGAGCCTTGGCGCGAAGAGGAGGTGTTGAGCTTAGTCTAATGTGAGGGCTTGCACCCGGTGCACTCGCGGAAATGCATTGGCATACTTCTACAAGAAGACTAAGCTAAGGAGAAAGGAAATAATAAGCGTAGGAAGGTATTATATACCGAAGTAGTTGATCCGTGCGCCCTTTGAGTCATTAGGTGTTGACTCATAATTGTTAACTCATCGCCGCAGGGATCTTCCAAGGCACTTAACGGTCTAGACCGTCACATCCACCCCGACCCCAACGAAGAGAACGCCATCAAGCATCCCCAAAATCAGCGGATACTCCATTATATCCGGGAGTTTGCGTACTTCGGGGATTGGCCCGTTCCCGTTCCCAATAGGGAGTATGTTGTACGCATCTTCTGCGAGAGGAGGAGGAAAGTCCGTGAGGTGTACGGGGATGCGATTGGCAGCACCGGCATGGAACCTCCACCGCACGAGGCTGTTTTTAGCATTTGATGGAGTGTTACATCAATCGGGCGATTAGCAAGGCACAGGAATAATATAGACGGTAGAGCACCCTACTGGCTTTCTGAAGACGTGAGCTGAGAAGGTAGTCAAGCTCGCAACGAAACATTTCCCTTCCCCTCTGCTGTCTGATCAATCTGTGCGCTGTATCCGCCCTGTCAGAGGCAATTTTTCAGCCTTCGCCAACAGACTTATTCTCCTCCCTGACGACTTTCTTTTCATCCAAAAGCTTCCTTCCCAGCATACTCCTCGCCCGAGGAACTCCACGAGATCACACTCTATTCCCCCAACCTGTAGGTCCGGCTAACAGCCAAGATTGCCATCACTCTAAGATCCGGTACCGTGCCCATTTGGTGAATGGAACGCGGCAAAGGTATCTCTCCCCCACTTGTCTCGCCGTGGTCGCCAATGTACTCATGAAGATGATCCACGCACAGCGCCGGCACCGAAGCTCGCTAAATCTTCAAAGTTTCATCTGAATAGCCATTCAGGATCTGCTTGATTGGTTAGATGCCGGCTTCAAGTAATTGCGGCTGGTAGAAATCATGCGGAACACGCGCCACGCGGGCCTTTACTCGCAACACTTTGACCAAATCCGCGTCGAACATCCCCTCAACCTTTGTCATACCTTTCACCATAACCATGACGTCGGGGACCTTCCGCACAAGCAGAAACACGTTGTGGCCGCCCCAGTCTGAGCAGCCACGCTGGCAGCACATCCGCATCAGCCGCAAACCCCCAATGGCACGCACGACCATTCATACCAGTCCCCATCGCCTTCGCCAAACCACACGACTCGACCACCGTCTGTCCGAGGCGGAAAACCCCCTCCAGGAAACCCCATGAACACGGCCGAGCTCCGCGTCCGCCGCTCGCCCCCGATAAGCTCCCACGAGCCGTCGCAGCTGCCCCACGCGCCGCCGGAATGAAACAGCGCGGACGCCCTCGTCCTCCGCAGGGCCACCTTGCCCTGCTGAAGCGGCTCAGCGTCTCGTGCAGGGGGAAGCGGGGTGGGCTTGGAGGCCGGCGGGCTGGGCTAACGCGGTGGAGCGCGAGGTGTGCTGGATGCGCTGAAGGCTTAGGGCGGTTTCAGCGGTAAGGATACGCGGGCGGCGGTTTTGGCGTTGGAGCCGGAGCTGGCGAGGGGGACGGCGGACCAGAAGTCGGAGTGGTTGAGAGTTCCGGGGATGTGGTGTCGGGGATGGTCTGTGAAGGCGGTTAGGAGGTGTGGAGGTGTGGCCGGGGGTGCGGGGAGGAGAACTGACGTTGCGGGCATATTTGAAGATGCTCTCGCTCGGGCGTTGCGTCGGGTCCCACATGTCCATTAGGATATCACACAGTATCTGACGTGTACGAAATGTCTTTGCGCTGAGACTGGAGTAGCTCGCTGGAGTATCCGCGGGCAAAGGTCGGTTGTGGGCCCGTCCCATACTTACTTCCCCCTTCAACCTCCCAACTACGGCTGCCGCCGCCCCTGCAGACCCCAGCATCGCTGCACTCGACCCCACCGTCCCCGAAAAGTACGTCTCAGAACGCACCCAGCGGCTCCGCGCCGACGGCGCCGGGCAGTCCATCGCGCTGTCCTCGCACGCGCTCCTCGCCAGGCTCGTGGACGACGCGGGCTGGTGCGGCGGCATGTTTTACTGGGACCGCTATGAGGGCTTGGTGTGCGATGTCGAGAGCTACGTGTACATACTGCTGCTCTAGGAGAGGGGGTATGTCACGCAGCGGAAGTATTTGCTTGGTCCGGAGCCGTGAGAGCACGCGGAGGGGATTGCGCAGACGTGGCGGCTGAGGGATAAGTGTTTGTTCAGGTTTGTAGCACTGAGTGGGATGATGCGGAAAGGAGGTCGATAGTGAGAATGACGTAGGGAAGAGGACCGGAGGTGGAGAGGGAGGTCATGCTCAAGGCGCAGTATGTGCTTTCGGCGCCCGAGGAGTTGACTGCGCCATATACGGCAAATTTTCTAGGGCTGAACGTATTTGAGAGCATCTCTCGCATGCACCGTGATGGGATTTTGGTGTTACCGGCAGCACTCCTGACGGTTTGACGCTGGAAAAACTGAAGTACAAGAGGGTTGGAGCCATCGGTACTGAAGCCCTACAGTACAGTTTGTGCCAACCGGGCCAAGAAGCTATACCGTGGGGGCGCCATGCTCAGCTATGTCGAGGTACTGAAGTAGATGGTAGCAACAGCGTATATCTCTTCCGAGCTTCTCCAGTGCAGGTATTCCATCCTCACAGCCCCTTATCTCGTCAAACAATTTTGGTCTGGCCTTCGGTAGCCAAGTTGCTGCTCTCATCAACCTCCAGGGTGTCGTTCTGAACATGGCTGTCGTTGGTCCCTTCCTTGCGGTGACCGACTTGCTCCACGTCGTCAACTTTTCCAAGCATCTCCACACCCTGAGTGCCCTCTCCCACGCGCCCCTTTATATCCCGAACAGTCTCCTCTCGTGTCCCGTCTCACGCGAAAAGGTGGTAAACTCCACCCGTCTGTAAAGCCCTATGGGAGGCAGCTACATAGCACATAGAAGACGAAAATACAATCATCATCTCGTGTCCCGTCCGTTATGACCTCCATCTAAGCCGCTGACTATCCTCTGCCTTGCTATGCTTAACGACGCCCATGGCCTTCGCCCTCCATCGCCTCCTCCTCCGGCTCGCGGACGTGCAAGGCCAGCATGTGGTCGCCATCCCAGCGCGTCAGCGGTGGCAGCGGCAACGACTCCCTCCTCCGCACTCCGAGCCCCGGATCCGTTGCCTGCCGCGCTGGCCGTGACCGCTCCACCGACTGGCGCCTCAGACTGCAAGCACCGCCGTCGTCCACGCCGCCGTCATCGACACGCTGCTGCGACTCCTTCCCCTCATCTTCCGGTGAGCGCGACCTGGTCCGGCGGGCTGGGCTCGAGACCGTGCAGCTGACGGAGCAGCGCGCGCAAAGCGTGGGTGTTGGCGAGGCGGCGTGAGCGGGGGCGAAACGGTGGCCAGGCGCGACGTGCGTGGTGGCTTTGAAGGCGTGGTGGAGAGCGATGTTTTCGTGCTCGGTCCAGGGGGCGGGGTTGACGTCTGGAAGCTGGTCGTGGGCGTGCTCGGTGCGGTTGCGGCCGGGTGACCGCGTTCGAGATGGAGCGGTTGTCGGGCGGCGCGAAGGTTTCGGTGGCGTCGTGTGTTGTGGAGTGGATGAAGTGGTTGCTCAGGCTGATGACGAGGCGCCTGAGGCGACGAGCTTGCGGAGGTCTATGTGTACTTCCGACTTGGCACTGCTCTGGCCTTTGAGAGGGTGGAGGACGCTAGTAAGGGTATTCAACCACGTTTGCACTTCCGGAGCCGGTTGGGGCTCTCGTGGATTTGTGCTTTGTCAGGCAAGCTGTCTTGCTCCTGATATCGATGCAGAAGAGGAAGATGGCCTGGATGCGGCTCGTGGGATGCATGAGGAGGCGTTCGGTGATGCAGCCCATATCAGTCAGCTCAGGATTTGAGGTACATACACCACGTTGATGATCACTGAAGGACTCGCGTACTTGGCGTTGGGGTCCTCGTCGAATGTAAAGATCTCGCCCGGCTGTAGTATCCTGTCCTTTCTCAGGTCTGTGGCTCCTTCGTTGATGGGCGAGAAGACTAGATTCGGCTTGTGACATTCTTCCTGCTTCTCCCACGCCGAGAAACGTTTGGTGGGATTACAGTGTGCAACGTGCAGCCGAATCTCCCGGAGCAAATCACACTTGGGATTGGTGACCTGGGGGCACAAAGGCTGGCAATAGATGACAATAACAGCATTTCTGAATCTGTCTCCGGAGATCTGGAAGTCCTCGCTTTTGAGTTCGTGGATGAACTCTTCAACTTCTTGCGAGAAGGAGGGGCGTTGAGAGGGTCTGCATTGCCGTGCCGCAAGTGCACTGGTTAGCGTGGGTAACGGTGAATCTGTGACACCGGGAACGTACGGCGTACAGCCGACAGTGGCGCCTCTCTGCGCGCATTTGCCTGTCCCTTTCGTGTGGTGTTGAGGAGAGGGGGCCATGCCCGTCGTGATTCGCGCCGTGTTGGCGGCAGAAGATCCCCCAGTGGCACCTCCATGCTGCTTTCCGGGAGCTGTTGCTTGCCTACCATTGCTGATGCTGGGCTGTTATAGAAAGGTTCGGTGTTGAAGTAGATTGCTGTCAAGAGTGCTCGGTGGAGGGAGGGAGGTCTATGGGGCCCGCAGAGTGCGCCTACGCGTGCAAACAGGTGTGGAGATTGACTGTCAGGCTTGGTCGCATACTCGATCCTTGATGAGAAATCAGTCTCGGATATCGTTCGTCAGATGCATCACGCTGATGGCGGCTTCGAGGAACGGCAAGAGGGGGTATATTCGGGATGATGCCTCGCAACCGAAACGCAACACCAGGCAGATGATGCGCGAGGGCTCTGGGTCCATGAATAGGAACATCCGGCCTGTGCTCGAACCACTGGAACCGTAGCCGCACTTCTACGACAAGCCATGCCCTCGAGAGCCACATGCAACACCACGACACCGGACGCAGAATGTGTAGTAGCAGCTAGGAAAGTAGAGAAAAGATACTTTTGCAGACCAGCCAGATATGGACCTCTTCCGTAAAGTCGGATGGCCGCACAGAGTACGAAGGAACTGCCATTATGAAAGGCGGGTTGCAACACCAGAGACCAAAGTTTGAGATATCGCGACCCACCGGAATGGCGACGCGCCACGACGACGCGCCCAATAAGTCACCATTAGCTCGTTGGCTGATGGACGTCTCTGCCTGGGGCTGCCACCTGTGCAAGGAGCGAGCATGATTGAAAACACTTTCAACTCTTCCTTAGAGGCCTGAGCATGTCAAGTCTTCCAACGAAAAAGAGTAGTAGTACCACCAAAGGTGGTCGCGTCAGCCAGAGGCAGTGCAATACTGGCGACACCGTGGTCAGCGACATAGGCGGAGCCCAGCAGGCCGCCAACCTGGTTCCAAAAAGTGGTCAATCACTAGTGGTACCCGTAGGCACATCCGAAGTGATTAAACTAAGGAAAAACAGTTACTGCAACTGATCAAAGCCAAAAGGCAAAGAGAGCTGAAGAAAAAAAGAGCAGCTGAGGCTGAGGGAGGGGGGGGTCTTTATACCCGCGGCGGGAGGGCTCGCTTCAGACGCCCGCGTGATGACGGGCTTACTCATCGCTTATCTGACCATATTGGGATGCGCATGGAGCGGTACGGAAGGCGCGGCAGTTGCTGCGTTACTGTCTGCCGCCCGCTTCGTGCGAAGGAGCGGCGCCACTAAAGGCCGCGCAGGCTTTCCGTCGGCAGAACCCTCTCCTGGAGGAACTGCATGTACTGCTCTAGGATCGAGGAATTTGGTACCGTGTACTCTGCCGAGGGAGGCTTCCTCCAGGCCTGAGGATCGCTGCAAAAGTGGGCAGATGCATCGTTGAACAATTCACCATTCGAGGGAACTGGCCTGATAAGCCTGGAGGGAGTGCTCGAGCTACATCACTTCGACGAGTCTGTGTCTGAGATGATTGAGAGAGTATCTTCGCATGCATGTATCTTGGACCCAACCTGCTTTGACAAATCATGGGTTCCCAGGAGATGCAGAGAGGGAGACAGGTCACATTAAGACCGGACAAGCGAAGATCACAAGAAGCAGACCGAGTACCGAGATAGGCCGGCAAGACGCTGAAAGAATGGGAGAAAGATAGAACGATGCTTCAGAGGGAATGGCATCCAGTTGGGCTTATGTACACAATTTGAGGGTTTCAAGCAATCGTTATAAGCAACAGTGAAGTGGGCGAGCCAAGGTATCAGGAGCGATTGAACTGGATAAAACAGTTTTCAGACATTGTTGCGAAGCCCTCCGAGCATAGCAAGCGGCCAGCTGGGCCTTCGCTGTTGGTGTTGGTGGATTGGGGAGTGATGAGATCACTGCCGGCACAGCAGTCATGGATTTGGTTCGGGATGCCTCCGATTCTGTGCTGCTCCAATGGGCAAACACCATAAATTTTATAGCAAAGCCAACCGGTGTCTATGAAAATAATCCCTTCGCTACGACACCTCACGGAATCGAAGGCTTTCCGCCCTGCATGCTTTGAGGACACACCAGTTCCCGATTTCGCCCCTCGCAGCAGCACGCCCAGCCAAGCATTCGCAGCTCAATTCTCCCACTCACCCAACCCCCACTCTCCCCTCCGCTGCCGCTCGCTCTCCTCCCTCAACCTCCACCCAACATCATTAAACCGAACCTCAACCCTCTCTCTTAGCACCTCCCTCCCCCCACCCCGCCCAACCTCCTCCACCACCGCCCCCGGCAACACCTCCCCCAACTCAAACGCAACCCCACTCTCCCACCCCGCCCCATCCCACCCCTCCTCTGACAGCACCACCACACCCCGCCCCTCCCCCTCCGCCACACCGTAACCCTCAGCTCCCCCTCCCACACCGCCGCCCCGACAACCACCCGCGTCCCAGCCGCCATATACCACGCCGCCAGCTCCGCCAGCCGCGCCGCCTTCGCCCCGCTGCCCACCTCGATCACCAGCAGCGGCGCGCCGACCATGTCGCCGTTGGCGCCCACGCTGAACACGGTCGCGTCGGGCTGCCGCTGCGACTGCGCGTCGCCGCCGCCGCCGCCGACGGTCGCGTGCTCGACGAGCGCGAGACGCGTGGACGCGAGCCCTGGGACGGCGCGGCGGTGCACGGCGAGGAGGCGGGAGAGGTTGGACCAGAGGGCTGTGGTGAGGGCGGCGGCGAGGCGAGTGTCGAGCGGGGTGGGGTTGCGGATGGAGAGGAGGGCGGTGCGGGCGTCGTAGTCGTATCTGGGATGGATGTCAGCGGTGGGGCGGGGCTGTGACGGGCGGGGGAGGCGCACTTGGGGTGAGCGGCGATGTCGCGGAGCTTGTGCTGGAAGAGAGGGAGGCTGGCGTTGGGGAGCCAGGAGGGGACGAGGGTGAGAGGGATGGCGAAGGAGCCGGCGGCAATAGAATTGCTGGTTTGGAAGGCGTCGAGGGCGCGCTGGGCGATGATGCGGTCGGGTGGAGGGAGCGTCTCTGTGAGAGCTGGCTCGTTGTCGTGGGTCATGGCTTTGTCGACGGCGGCTTCTTGCCCGGGAGTGATTTTGAGGTCGGGCATGGCGTGGCGTGGAGGGGAGCTTGGTAGAAGATTTCCCGGTTGTTCAGTGCGGCGCCCAGGTGGCCAGTTTGTGGATCTGTGGCGCGAGGTGTCTTGGTAGAAGAAGTGGCTTGGACAGTGGTCCTAGCGCAAAGTCGAGGTGTTGAAGGAGCGTTTGGGTCAAGATGCTGGAGATATGTTTGGGGAGAAGGCGGAACATTGTGTATCGCGTGTTTTTAGATGAAGTCAACTGCGCTTCTGTCGGGTGTCTCTGCTCCGGCGCACCGACCAGACACTGCGTGGTGATTGGTGGTTAACACTGAACGATTCTTGGACGCGGCGACCCTTGCAGTCGCGTGCTCTTGACTAAGTGACTCTCTAACTTCAGACAGCATGTCATGGATTGTTTCTCTGCCGCGGGTCACTCAGGCCTGAACAAATGCTAAGTGGCTTGTCCGGTCTGTCGAAAGCTGGAACACAACGCGTGCCGGAGCACTTCTCAGTCAAAAGCCACACCATGGTCTAAGCCAACAGACGCCCGTAGATGGTATAAACATTCAATCTGCGAGCTTAATCCTAAGCAGCAGTTGGACAGCGCAGTCGAAAGCGTCCCAAGAGAGCATACAATGTTCACTGATGTTGCGTGAAGATTCCCGTTTGAGATATCTGCGTTGAGAACCCTGTGAATTTGCCCCCGCCGCGATTACTAGCCAAAATTCCCTAATGTGCCAAATCGCCAAACCAACATGGCCAAAACCTGTGGAAATGGGCATCGTAAAGACCATGTCCCCTACTCTGCCTACTCCGCCTCGCCGTCCCCCTCCTCGTCCTCATCCTCCTCCCAATCCTCCCAGTCATCCTCATCCTCCTCGGTCTCCCCTTCCTCAGTAGAATAAGGCATCCACCCCGTCTCTTCATCATCCTCCGTATCTGAGAGCACCATCTCGGCACTCCCCTCCTCATCCGACTCGCCCCTCCCGGGCGCCGGCGTGGCCAGCCGCCACGCCGTACACATCTGGCTATACGGCAGCGCGACCGTCCTCCTCATCAATGCTTCCATCTCCTCCTCGCCAGGGCCTTCCATGATCTCGGGTAGCCTCGTCGGCAAAAAGTCCCTGACGGTGAACACCAGCGCACCCAGCGGCGCCTCCCCATCCGGCAGCCGCCAGCGCACGTCGCGCTCCGTGCAGAAGCAGCGCCGGTACTCGCGCCCGTCCACCCGCGTCGGCAGGAACCGCAGGTACCGCCACACGCAATACGTGCCGCGCGCGACGTTGACGCCCACCACCGTGCGCGTCGCCCCGTCGCCCTCGCGCACGTAGTGCTCCGCCAGCGCCTCCATGTCGCGCATCTTGTCGGCGCTGCAGATTTCGATGACCACAGTGGGGTCGCGGGACGTACGCGCGCGCTTGGGGCCGTCGTGGCTGGGGGAGGGGTCGCGTTCGAAGTAGAAGGAGAGGTCTGGGTGGTGGTCGCCGACGGTGATGTCGGCGAGGGTGTCGCGCTCCGCGTTGTAGCAGATGGCGTTGGCGACGAACCAGTTCTCGGGCGCGGCGGTGGCGATGGCGTTGATGGTCTGGGTGAGGAGGCATTGCATGGAGCGCGCGAAGAGGATGTGCGTGAGTGTGGGGACGCGGAGCGCGAGGAGGGAGCCGTAGCTCATCCAGTCGTAGCTGCAGACGGTGTCAGTGGGGGCGCGACGGAGGGGGGAGGGCGAGGCGCGTACTTGAGCGAGCGCATGCAGTCGTAGAGTTCTTCGTGCCCACGCTGGCGCAGGTAGGAGAATAGCGCGGCGTAGTCGGCGGAGGTGACGGTGTAGACGTGCCATGACCGGTCTTCGGTGGGGACAATGAATCTGACGACGATGTCTTCGAGGCGCTCGACAATAAGACGTGCTGCCTGTGGCAGCCCCATCCTGGACATGGCGGTTGACGGCATTGTGGTGTGTGATTGACGGAGGGAGGAAGAGGTGCGGAAGAGGTTGCGACGGTGAGGTAGAGGCGGGCGGTGGTGGTGTTTTTGGTGGCCTGGTATGGAGAGGCCCGCAACCATGCGCCGCCATGCTCACTTCAGAAGCCACCAGGTTCAAGATATCCTCTCACACTCGCGGCTGCGGCGTGGATGGCTAGCAACAACATCTCTACATCCTTCCATGATCCTGCGAGCGCGCCACTCCAAAGGGAAATGAGCATTCACGGTGATGCTCAAAAATTCTTTTTACAGCAATTAGCAAATCCCGGAGCAAAACAGGAAGCATTGATACAGATGAGAAGAGTGACGGACCATCTAGCAATCAGAAACGGACGACAATTGATTGCGCTGATAGCGCAGCGTGAGCCAAACTGGCGCATATCCAGGACTGCAGTGCCTGAGATGTGTTTGAAGCACAATGACTGAGGAATGAGGGCGCACTCGACAGATACCGCGACCGGGAAGGGACGTTGAAGTCTCAATTATGTCACTCGGGTAGTCACTCGACACCACGAGGACGACGCCATAAGAGGGGGATTCGCCCTGAGTCTTGGAAACAATGTGAAAGCAGTCGGCACGAGAAGTCAGTGAGGTTTCGACAAATTTGAGAGTGGCCCCGACTCTGACGCACGTCGTCCTGTAGCGCAAGCGCGACCACAGGTGACAGCTCAGGGTCTTAGCTGCCCTAAGCTTTCGGAGACGTATCTGTCGTCTCCTGCGCCGCAACACCTTCGACAACACCACCTCTCTCCTCCATTCTGACCTTACTACACCCCTCTCAGCCCGCGTCAGCCCAAAGATGGCGTCCCAAGCCTTCGCGGGTCTCCGCGGCCCCTCCGACCTCATTAGCGCCATGATCCGCCTCGAAAACGGCGACGACAGCAACATGCCAGCCTGGCAGCGCTTCCACTTCACCCCGACCGAGTACGCCTCCGTCATCCGCTGGCACCACACGCACCCGCCCCGCGGCGGCTCCCTCCGCAGCAACCTCATGTGAGCCCCCTCCCGCGCGCCGCCCCTCCAACCTCGCCCCACTGACCCGCCGCGCCACCAGCCTCGACCGCACCACCCGGGAGTACACCATGACGGTACGCTACCCGCCGGCGCTGCACCGCGCCTTCATTGCGCGCATCAGCGCGGCCATCGCCGCGCAGTTCAACGCGTTCCGCACCCGCGCCCCGGCCTTCTCCACCGTCGTCAGCCAGATCCTGTACTACCAGAACTTCCCGCTTGGCACGGCGCCCGGCATCGGCACGCAGAGCCTGGACGGCTGCTTCCGGTTGATCTCGGAGCACGGCATCGCGGTGGCGCTAGCGGTGGTGGGGCCGGCGAGCAGGCACGACGTCGGCGCGCTGGTGGCGCGGGTAATGGGCGACGCGGACAGGCGGGTGCGCCGGCTCGTGGTGTTCGACGTCGGTCCATTCGACGAGGTCGAGAAGGGTGAGGGCGCGGACGCGGATATGGAGGTTGTGCGGCTGGCGAGGCGGGCGACGGTCAGCCAGTGGGGCGTCGAGCCCGTGCCGCTGGCGGAGGGCCGCACCAGGTGGGACTGCAAGCGTGTGGGCGAGGAGGTGGCGTTCAGGGACGACGATGGCGGCGCGGTTGTCGACGAGCGGAAGGCGCTGGTGTTGCCGATGCAGCTGTTCAGGGGACAGATTGTGGGCGGCAGGACGGGCGCTGCGAGGGACTACTACCCGGTCTGGGAGGAGAACCTGGAGATCACGCTGCCGCAGCTGGCGCAGATGCTGGCGGAGGAAGAGGAGCTGGAGAAGGAGAGGTCCGAGGGCTGGGAGATGGTCGATGCGGCTTTCTGACCAACCGGCGCTGGCTTTGCTGCGATGGCTTCGCGGTTGGCTGCATGAGCCTTGTTCTCGTCCTCTGAGACTTTTCTATGATATTCTCAAGCCTGAAGAGTATCGTTCCAGTTTCCCTTTGCATGAGCTCGAATGGTGTTCCACAAGACGGCGAAAAAGGACGCCTGGTAGTCTCTAATGCAGTAGCTAAGCATGAGACATCCTTTCACTCCTTCTATTGCTCTCTCTCTACAGGTTTTTCATGAATGTGAAACTTTCTCCGTCCGTCTTCGGATATTGAAGGTGACATGGCGTTTGTTGAGGTTAGCGAGTAGCACTCAGCATTGATAAAGTGTAGGGGGCACGATGTGATGACTGTGTGCTGAGGAAGACAAGCCTGTAGAGGTTTCAGAGCCCTTTAAATTTCTTTAGCTAAGCGGAATAAAATTTCGGACACTCCTCTTGGGCGGATGTGTGCTATATTGGAAAAATGCTCTGATGGTCGCGCGCCCTTGCCGATCCGGCTTTTGTGCTGACGGTTTCGACATCTTGAACAAGACTGTGAATCTGCCTCGGCATTTTCTATGCCTTCTGACACTGGATCATATTGGCACTATCGTGTAGACTTGTAACAGGAAAATTTGAGAATATGTAGGATTAACTTTTTTGTCTATTTTACAAGTTTACTCTCGTCGTTGGCATCTCCGCAGCTTGCCCTGTGGCTACTTTTCAAGACTGCCAATACTAGGAAACCATCAGATATAAGTACTTCATTGCTCCAGGAGCAGTCTCTCTGTATCCTTGCCGCGCCATTGTAAAATTAAAAAGTGGTGAGAAGTGGGTGAAGTGTCGCACCAAGGACATGATCCGCGCACGTGGCCAGTTGAAGCATCCATCTGGAAGCGAATGCGCAGTGAACAAAATGTTAAACACGTCAAGATGAATACTTCAACTGTCCATGAGAAAATGCACATTTTGAAGTGTGTTGGTGTCCGAGTTCGTGGCGATCGCGGCCATTGTTTGTGCAAACCTGAAAGAACAGAATGCTTAGGAATTATCCTTTGTTCCAACTATTATTAGTGAATGAATGAACTTACCAAGGCCCAGTTCCGTCAAAGAAACCAGTTCAACTTAGATAGCTAAGCCTTCTTAGCGTTGCGCGAGCTTAGGACACGTGAGCCTGGTGTGCTGCCAGCCCCGGCCTTGCCACAATATGACGGGTCCTTCTTGTCATTCTTCTCAGAACTTGAGGTACTAGGAAAGGAGTCCTCGCTGCTGCTTGCGGTATCGTTATCTGTGTTGATGTAGGTCGGGCCGCCCGGACCCATGTCTTCGCCAGACTCTCGCGACTCCCAGTCAGCGAGGATCGATGCTTCTGCATCCCGTATCTCTGCAGCGAGACCAGCGTGCTGAATGATCATCTTCTCTCCCAATACGAGCTCGTCGGTATCATTGATCTTGGCATCCTTCTTGTAGTTTGCCAAATGGACCGAACCAATGATGTCGCTGATCAGTAATTCAATCTGGCCGTCGATGGTGCTTCCATCCGCATTGATGAAGTCCTGCTGGTGTACCGTCTCCTGAACTTCACGTCTATTGTTCCCATTATTTGTGATTTCGACCTGGTGGAAGACTGTGATGAAAGACGTACTGTCCAAGTCCGTAGATGCGTTGGATGCAGCAATGATATCATGCTTGGAATCGTAGTTGATATTGACAAGAATCCCAAGGGCGGGTCGACCTTTCGTTTCCACGATAAGGTTCCGCACTTTCGTCTTGGCCTCTTTGTACTCCTGAGAATGAGAAACCTCTAAGGCAAGACAGTACCTGTGAGCCTTCGCTCCTTTGAAGATCCAAAGGCCGTCGTTGATCTTAGATTCGTCCTTCATATCACAGAATGGCTCGATGGTCCTGTCTGGGAGTGGCACGATCTATCCGACGATGTTGCTCCCAGGATGCCTTTGCGCAATGTTGCTCAACTGCTCATTGATGATTCTGATGACTGCACCGGTAACCGCACTGTGGATTGGACCAGGCATAGAGTACGTCAAGGTGCTCTTCTTCGGGTTGTACAGGGTTTTTAGATGGCGCGAAGCGAAATCGTCGAGCTCGTAATTCTGAGAGAGGAGTGCCTTGAGTTCGTCGACTTCGTGTCGATGAATCCGAACTGCGCCGATGCCCAGGATGCCGTCAGAGTCTCCGTCACAAAGACGACGGATCTTCTCGAAGAGGACGAGGGGCCGGGATTGCTTAGTTGAAGGCGTGATGGAGGTTGATAGGGAAGATGTCCCTAAAGCTGGTGCTGAAGGCGGTGCGGTGGCTGATGCCGAAGGGGTTACCAAACCTGACGCTGAGGAGGTTCGAGAAGGCTGTCCAAATGGTGTAGCTTGATCGGAAACCGCTCTTCTGGTGAGGTGAATAGTCCGTAAGTTGGCTGCTCTGAACCTTGGTAGTGAAGAGATGGCGCCTTGGTTGTTGATCGATTGGAACTGAGATAGGCACCGGAGGTGGATCCTGGTGTTATGGATGTTTGCTGACTTGGTCGCGTGGTTATGAGTTGCTAGGGTGCTGGAGACGACGACCAAATGTGAGTGATGGGACGGAAGATGGTGGCTGTGGTAAGCGGAGGTGTATCAGCACAGGTGTTTATGCGGAGGAATTCAACGGCGCAGTGTGAGAATGACGCCAAGAGAAGTCCGCTGGCCCATCCGTTGGGGTCGATAATGTTGAGCAGGAGACGGCACGTGTTGTCAGACAAACCCAGCGCGCAGCATGCCGCGCAAATGACCTAAGGAGGAAGGAGCCCCAAAGCGAGGACATTACTTCAGCCGCTAAGCGAGCATACGGGGCCCCTATAAAAACCCCCCTTCTCATCCAGACCTGGAACCTTCTTTCCTCTCCACACCCAATGATGAGAACAGTGACTCAGAAAGTGAACTCGCAGGTTCTGGACCCAGCGCAGGGCACCTTGTCTGACAAAAAATTGAACAGTTACTATCTGACAGGGTTGATTCTTCCCATTCCTTTTGTTTATCAAGTTCAAGTAGCTAGCTTCAATTCGGACTTACTTTACTTCATGCTTCGACTTTTCTTGCTTCGTCCATGAACATGACTGTGACCTGCTTTATTTCTGTGACCCGCAGCGCCATCCAATCAGAGATTTTGCCAGTATCTCACCAGACCTTCTTCATGTTGCTGTGCAGAGGTGTCGACCACCTTGGGACGTATGCTTTGAAGCCCTACGGGGCTTCCGTGACGGTTTCGTAGTCCCGCGCCGTTGCGACGGGCGCGCCTTGAGCAGGACGAGTTCAAAGCCGACCTATCAAGGCGGGGCACATTGTCTCCTGTGCTGGTTCCTCAGACACTGCCAGAGCTCTTCGCTGTCGTGGAGCGTCTGCTTCGTGCGCGACGACGACGCGCTCACCCACCTCGTTCAAGGGTTCACGCAACTTGCTGGGCACGCAAGGGCCTATGAAGGACACGAGAGGGGAGACTCCCGCGGGCCATTTGCGCATACTGTCGACTGCTTTGCCAGGTTGGCAGTCTCCTGGAATCCACAATTACGGCCCGGTCTGGCTTTCCGCGTCACTCCGATCCTCCGCGCATGACTTTGCAGGTCTTGCAAAGCGGACACTTCTCCACACTGATCCCCGCCGCACCTGATAGCAGGCTCTGCAGAGACATCCTGCCGCCCCGCCACCATTTCCCCACGAATGCAGCCTCGTTCTCCGTCCAGCCCCGGCCGCCCGCGCAACACGGCCTGGTCAGTCTGGCCTTCTATTTCGCATACGCCTCCAGTCATCCTCCACGAGCCCGACTCCATCAATGTTATACATATGGCCTGTAAAGCTCACCGAAGTCACCAAATTCGTCGGGAAAATGAACTTCGAGAGTTGGGGGGGATCGGAATCACAACGCGCCATCGCGGGCGTTGCGCGTCGCACATGGGCACAGATTCAAGAGCTACGAAGCGCACGCCGAAAGACTCACAGCGTTCAGTGCCAGCTCTGATGGCGAAATGCGGGCGAGGGCTTGTCTCTGAGGCGCCGCAGGACGAGGAAAGAGCGCTCAAAGAAACGTCTTGCATGGAGGATATTGCCGGCGGTGTGGAACAGCGCGCTGAGAAAAGCTGACTGCCAGAGAGTCATCTCAGTCACTACAGCTGATGGGTTTGAGACGACCTCGCAAGTAAGGCTTCTGCTCCTGTCTCTCGCCATTTCCGTACACTATCGCAACCTTGGGTTGATGCCCTGATATTTCTCGATCAATGGCGGGCGCGAGAAAGCTGACGTAGAGTGTCTTCAGTATCTTGAAACATGAGGCAGCCAGGCGAACCTGTGTGGCACACGTCTCAGTGGTGGCGGTCTTCCTCAGCTGTCTCACATTCAGGACATGACGCTCTGAGAGAAGTTCAGGGAATCCTGAAATTCATAAATCCAGCTCAGACGAAGACAACATTCGGTATCATCCATACCTTTAAGCATTTGTTTCCCTCCCCATTAATGGCAAAAATCATAATGTCTTTGTTCGCAGGATCCTTTCGGCCGGCACCAGTGTCAATTCGTCCTTTGTTCACAGACCTGAACAATTCCTCGCGGCTTTCCCCGTTATAAACCATTTGCAACATATTTGAGAATGATATGCGAGAGCAACGCCATCAAACAGAGATTCACCGGACATTCAACGCAAGCATGGAAGACGTCAACGGAAGCGTTCTTTGCCCTGTCGAGGGGACGGAGCTCGACATCGCAGTCCTCCAGGAGAACGAATCCACAGTCCCGACCGATATACCATCGCCACTGCAGATGACTAGCTTACCCATGAGCAAGCTGAGCTGTTCCGATGGCGCTCGCGAGTGCTTCAGGCTGCATACCATATCTGCGAGCGGAAGGAAGCACTTCCCTGCACCAGTATATCTTGCTTGAGCAACTCTCGAACATTTTGAGGTCGTTCCAGGCAGATCTTGCGCTGTCTTAAGTTGAAGAGAAAGTTATCTTGACTGCTTAGGTTGTCGTTCTTGTGGAAGAGATATTCTACCAGGTTTGTGAATTTGCACAAACCCAGAATGCCCCGCCCGCTAAATTATTATCTTCAGACCTCCGCTTGTTTATTCCATCTATTCTCTTTTTATTGATCGACGATTCTATAATGTGTGAGTATAGAGCAAACGCTGCAGTAGGACTTGTCTTTAAGCGCGCCCCGGCTTTCTCGCGCCAGCTGATTGAAAGTCAAGGAGGCGATGCGGTAGTCGTCTCGCTTGGAATCTCATATGCTGTGCAGCATTGTTCAGGAGCAACTTATAGTAAGCAGAAAATGTTTTGCAATGTTCGTATGCAATGCAATCGAGATACTGACGTGTTGCAGTATATATCCTGCAAGATATCTGCGTTTCCCAGAACCGTCCAATAAACCATCTTCAAGCCACATCTTCCAGTGTATCAACCCGTCAAACCATACAGGTATGGCTTTCTTTGGGATTTCCTGGAAGATTGCAGTAGAGATGACGAGGAACCAGGTCCTCGCGGAGCTGAAGGCTCCGACTGAGAAGGAGATGCGGGCTGGTGGGAATGATTGCTCCATCTGCCTGGGTACCATTGCCAAGGATACTCTCATTCCGAGGAATGTGGTGAGGCTGTCTTGCCGCAAGGACGTATTCCATCTTCCCTGCCTTGAGCGATGGCTCGCGGCAGACCGGGACGGCATATATGAAAGCCGCTGCCCCGGGTGCAAGAAACGACAATACCCGGACGAGCAGGTGACCCCATCATTTCGCGAGAATGGAAATGACGTCGTCGCCAAGCGGCTGAGCAGGAGTTCCAGCAATGCGTAGCCGCTTCCGAGCAAGCCTGCGGAACAGTCACTTCGCCGCAATAACTTCACCACGCTTACGTCCACCATGTCTTCCAACCATCGCACTTTTTTCCACCCTACTCCTACTGCCAGACGATCACTCCCTGGTACGATATCTTCAACTCAACCGAGAATTAGTGGAGCACGTAGGAGGGTTGCGTCCCTCTCTCAGCAGGGCGGGTCGCAGGATCCGGGACCTTTCGATGCGTACATGCGCACAAGAATGATTTCACGGTTTGCACGGGTCTTGCCTCAGCCAAAGCTCACAACCGGAGAGCCGCGATTATGGGGTGGCGAAGCATTCAGCAGGGCAAAGGGGTACGACAGGGAGGTCCAGTATCGGCTGCTCAAGGAGTTCGTCGACACGACGGACGGGCCTCTCGTTCATGTTCTTCTCATGCCTGATGACATGCGCATTCGAGTTCACGCATCGTCATTTGACATTCTAGTGCTTTCCGGAGATTTACATGGCTTTGATTGGTGGGCAACCGTTTCTTCGATCAAGCACAAGTTTGTCGAGATCGATGGCCAAGAGTTCGCTTTTCGGGAACTGCGGGCCTATCTTGGGAGGAATCCGCGTGAATCTGCGGTTATGAGTGCAGATTGGCAAAGTCGCATTGTCTCAAGGAACCACATCTGCCAACTCGCAATCATCAACTGCTGCTTCGCAGATCAGCCCCGTCCCTCTCTGCTTCGCCGTCTCTCAAGGAGGCTTACTGGTCGTGTTTCTCGTCCCTCGTAACTGAGTTCTTGGTCTTTAATTCATAAATTAATATAAAAATCAAACAATCGAATCGCTCACTACAATATGCTGTGAACTGTGAAGTATTAAACGTGTCTCGACTTGCATCCGTGTCATTCGAGCATGAACGGCCATTCTTTGAAGTTCGAGCATAATGCATGTTCTTACTATCTCGACCCGGCATGAAATCTTCGAGACAATCATCGAATACAATGTCTTTGTCCAAGAATTGTCCTCGAACATTGTTCTTGAAAGCACCTCAGTACATAAGCCACGACCGTATCCACTCTTCCCCAGCAAAAATCCCCATTGCCTCCAGCCACAAAACCTGCATCACAGAACCATCATGCCCAACACGCAACCCGCCAACAACACCCCAAACATGCCGACCGCCAACCCCTCGCCCTCCCCCCACCCCTTCCACCGCCGCCCCAAATCCACCGCCCGCCTCGCCGCCCACACCCTCGCCCACCACGCCCGCCACGCCCACCCCATCCCCACCATCGCTATCGACAACGGCGCCACTCTCGTCCCCCTCTCCCGCCTCGTCCGCGTCCGCGTCGCGGCCCGCAACTACGACTGGGACGTGCTGGTGGCGCAGTGGACGGCGGGCCGTATTCCAGACGACGACTGGCTGCCGTCGGAGATGGCGGTCGTGCACGATAGGCTGGTGGCAGGGCTGGAGGGGCAGGATGGTGGGAGGGTTGATGTGGTGAGGTTGAGGCGGTGGGTGGTGGAGGAGGTGGTGAGGATGCTGGGGGTGGTGTGGAGGGGGGAGGGGGGAGGGGGAGGGGGAGGGTGGGGAGGGCGAGGGAGGGGTGGGTGGGGAGGGTCGCGGAGGCGGTGGTGGCAGTGGTGGCGGTGAGTATTGAGTGAGGGGACGGGAGGTCGTGGCGGTTTGGATGGGTGGTGGAGCTGTCTGCGAGGATGGTGGAGGCCATGGTGGCTGGTTGGTAGGAATTGATGCGTGTTTTCAAGTGGATGAAGGGTTCGATTTCCTATAGACATTTTGCGTGCGGCGCTCGTTTCTGTCCGGATGAATGCTTCGGCTCCCCACGTATGCTTTTAGTGCAGAGCATGTTTCCGTCCGGATGAAGGCTTCAACTCCCCACGAAAGATCTCAAGTTTAGCACAATTATCTCACTTTTTCATGGATCGTTCAAGCTTTCGTGATGACGATGTAATGTGAATTTATAAGGCAGGGCTTTCGCCGCTGCCAGCGGACGTCATGAGCAGGACGCCGCCGGGATGGCGCAGCTGTACTGCAGAGAAGAAATAAAGCTGGCGGAGAACGAGGTGAAGGGTCGACTCCTTTTGGATGTTGTAGTCCGAAAGCTTGTGGCCGTCCTCAAGCTACCTGCCGGCGAGGATCAAGCACTGCGAGTCCTGGGAATGCCGGCCCGCGGGAACGGACCGGCATCGCCCTGGGAGAGCGTCATTGCGTCATTCCTGACCGAAACTGTCAGTGCACCGCGCGCACGGATTAGAGAACCTGGCGTCACTCACTCCCCGAGGCCGTGCGAATAGACAGGCGGCGGCGGGCATAGGTCCCAGTCGTCTAGGCCGTAGGAGGGCGGCCTAGCGCCGCGGCGGCTATCCTGGAGGCGGGCGGGCGGTGCCGCAACGAGATTCTGGAGCTCTATTTCGCCGCTGTGGTCTGCGGCGGTGCTGGAACGCCAGCTACCGAGACGCAGGAGCCACCGGGCGAAGAAGCTGTTGGGTGTCCTTGTAAGTAGTATGGGTTGCACAAGTGAGAGTGTAAGGATTAGTATGGCTCATCTTACAAGAGCAGGACGGAGAGTCCGGCGCCGAGGAGGATGGCGCCCAGGATGGGGACGAGGACGTTGTTGTCGACCATGATGGAGAGCGGGCGGGAGAAGGCGCGCAAAGTTCGTAAAAGATGGTGGTCCGGAGGAAAAAAGAAGAGAGGGAGGGCGAAGGAGGCTTTATATGCGTAGAAAGTACGGCCTTGCTGCGGAAAGGGGCGCACACCTAAGGTGAGGGCAAAGTGCATTCTCACTCATTATCCGACCACTTCTTGCCCTCACTGTGGATCGATTAAGTGTCACAGTCCGTTGGTTCAGCAGCATGAGCATATCCAGACGCGCTGCAAGGCTTGCTGAAGTGGAGTATCCGAGCCAAGGCGGCGAGGAAGAAGTGCAACGACAGCTGGCTGAGTGTGTTCTTAAATCATCCGACGTGGAGCCCGTGCAGTTTGCAAAAGTTTGAACAGTGTACAGGCGAGCAGCAGGATCTGTTTCCGAGGACTTGTGACTCCAGGATGCTCTAACCATCGGCCTGTAACAAGCAGCGCTTCAAAGGCGAGCCCTTGCCGGTCCAGCCTCTTGAGCAGCGCGCTTGTGCCTCTGTCGCAAGCGACATATGTGCGACGTGCGCAGCAGAGACAATCAAGACCGCGTGTAATGCAGCTGCTGCGACCAGCGCATCGCGGAGCCATGCTACACCTGCATGCGATCACGAGCAGGTGTGTGTCGCCCAAGTCAAGTCCAAAGGCCTTGTTCGGCAGCACAGCGTTGATGATCAGCAAGAGACACTCAAACAAGTCGCAGGCTTGCGAGGGCGGAACGGAGCAGCAACTGCGCTGCGATGTAGCTTGTGGCCAGATGTAGTAACTTTGCTCGAGCTCATTCTCTGCTTCACGTCTTCCTCAGAGCTCGGCGCATGGCCAAGCAAATGACGAAAAGGAATGAAAGACACCAGAGGGTGTTTTCGCGTCAGCCAGAGGCAGTGCAAAACTGGCGACACTGTGGTCCAAGACATGAGCAAGCTCAGCGGCCTTGGTCCGGGTTGCAAAAAGTGGGTGACAGAGGTCGGGCACGTTCCGTAGAACGCAACCACAGAGTCACCTGTGGGTAGAACGCACTGCGATCAACCTAAGCCAAATGGCAAAGAGAGAGCTAAAGAGGAAAGGGAGGTGTTGGGCGAGGAGGAGGGGGGTTTATATAGGGAGGGGAGGAGGGTTTAGGCGAGGTGCACGGGACGGCTGCCCGCTCGCCTGCTGACAACGTCAACCAGAAGAGGGAAGGCCGGGCATGTGATGCAGCAGAGCGGACGGAAACCGAGAGCGGGCAGCAGAGTCGCTCAGGGTAGCGAGCTGAATATCTCAGGCCTGACCGCTGCGCTACTTGCTATCGTCGCCATCGTAGAAAGAAGTAGACTTCTCCCCGCTGGCGTGTACTTCTGCACTGGTTGATTTGAGGGTCATCGACATGTATGGGCCGCAGGACGCTGAGGACGAGGTTCCGCGTCCGCATCAGTGGGCATGGGCAACAGAAGCGGACCACTGGGCGTTCTTCAAGGCATCAGAGAGCAACACGTAATCAGAGGTATGCATTTAAGAGGTGCAAGCGAGTGTTAGACATGATGATTTATTCTACAGCTCGCCCAAGGAGCGACGAAGGAGCTGCTGCCATCCTCCCCAACCATATAGTGAAAGCCCGCGCTTAGGAATCCCAGATGGGGCCGAAGCCGGGAGTGCCACGATCCTCCATGCCATAGGCGAGCATGCGGTTGAGCTTGGGGTTGCTGATGACGAAGACAGCGCCGGCGCCTCTCTCTCGGAACATGTCGTAGGTGAGCTGGACCACGTCCGGACGCCCCTTCCCCCTCCCTACTCCCTGCGCCTGAGGCGCCCAACAACCACCTCCACGCCCCTCGCGGCCCGCTCCCCCCACCGCCGCAGCACCGCCCGCGCCCACGGCCGCACCCGGCTCCTGCTAGCCCCAGCATCCATGTACTGGTCCAGCTCGTCGACGTCCTGCACACCCTCCGTCTCCCTGATGCGCTCCACCTGCGCGACCATGCGCGCGCCCTCCTCGCCGCGCTGCACCGCCGCCGACAGGCCCTCCCAGTCGCCCGCCTCCACCGCCGCCTCCGCGCCCCTCCACGCCGCTAGCACCGCCTCGTACGCGTGCAGCGGGACGAGGTAGCCCCGTGCCGCCACGTGCGAGAACTCGTCGCCGACGACCGGCCAGGCCAGCTGCCACGCGGCTACGCGGCGCGCCCAGTGCCGCTCCTGCGCCGCCAAGTACGCAGGGTCGGCGAAGAGGCGCGCCCGGCACTGCGGACACTGGTCCTGGGCGCGGCCAGCGGACGAGAGCTCACAGATGTGGCTGTCAAGGCAGCCGTGGTGGAAGGGGTGGCCGCGGGGGCAGGCCAGGATGGTGATGGGGGTGGGGGTGGTGGTGGTGGTGGTGTCGAGGAGGGCATCTTGGCAGATGCCGCATATCTCGTGGGCGAGCGGGAGGCGCGTGGTGCCGGCGGCGAGGAAGGCCTCGACGGTCGGGAGAGGCATTATTATGGTGGGGATGGTGGTGGTGGTGTGGAAGGCTGCTAGGGTGGGTCAGAGGCTGTGCAAGCAGGGAGGCTTCAGATCTTCTTACTTGATGGTGTTTTGATGTGGATTGGTGGGCAAGATCTTGTATGCGCGCGGACGACGAGCCGGCGAAGAAGATCTTGGTGGTGGTGCGGAGGAAAGAAGAAGAGAATGCCGCCAAGAAAGCGAACGGGCTATATGGGGGACCTCGCTGCGCCACACTCTCCCAACACATGCACACAAACACCCTGCGCGATTTCCCAGCTAGGAAAAAAAAAACGCAAAGATGAATTCCAGCGTCCGCATCTCGCAGCATGACAACACTGTCCCGCCCCACACTGCGCGCCGCATGAACCTCTCCTCGGCCGACCACCGCGTCCCACAGCTCGTCCGCTCTCAGACAGGTCATCTGCACTACGACACGCCCAAGCGCTTCCGTGTCAAGGCTGGCCTCCGCTGCTTCGCCCACAAAGTGAAGAAGTTGTTCGGCAAGAAGCCGCCGCCGCCCACACCGGAGGAGGCGCAATGCCCCTGCTGGCAGTATCCACCTGATGGGTGGAGGTTCTGCCGCTATGATGAACACATCAAGGAGGGCATCAGCGGTATCGCCGCGCGGGAGGCCGCTTACGACTGGTATAGTCGCAGAAATTCCACACTCCTGTGAATTCTTGTGCTGACAGCCCGTTTCGGCGCAGAGACTGCCGCATACGTCGCAACAAATCGGGACGCCAGAGGCTTCCTCAATACCTGCTATAGCCTGAGATCTCTCACGACATCTGCGGCATCTCTGTTTCATGCCGTTCGACGACAACAATTTGGGTTATAAAGCAGGTGGAAGGGTACCGCGAATGGTGGCGTTGAAGGATGCATAGAAAATCTTCAATACGGAGGACAGAACTAAGGCCTCTGAGGTTGCAGAATTCATCGGGATGTAGAAGTCCTATAGCGAAGCTACCATCTTCATCCGGACGAATGCTTCAGCTCCTCTTTTATTGCCCTTTGCCCAGGATTTCGCGAATCGGCAGGCATATTCAGGCAATCAATCATAATTTACTGCCGACTCATGATAGGAGATCGTGAAAAAACCCATGTGCGTTTCCGCAATCGGTTTGTGGCGGAACGTGGTGATTGCGCCAGCTACGACGTGCAGTTTTGGTGTTCTGGGCGAGCTCTCGCACAGATTTGATGCCTGAGGCACCAGAGCTGCACGGAACGATGGAACGCGAAACGAGCGAGCTCCCCCTTCAGGCAGGTCGATCGGCATCCGTGCAACAACGCCCGGAACTTTAATTCGACCCCAGAGAGCGCACCATTCCGCCAACCATCACTTCAAGTTATCATCACCACTACATGCAAAACACTTCTCGAATACGTGCATCATGATGAAGAAGTCAGCTACCCGTGAAACGCACTGATTATTGACGTTTTAATAGTAGCATTTACGGCTCTGCAGCCAATGACCAATCAGCTGCTAGCAATTGCTCCCCGCACACAGTTCAGAGAGCTTGAGCAAAGCTACTCAAGAAGCAGCAGCCTTGCCCTATCCCTTCTTACCCTTCCCCTTCTTCCCTTTCTTCGGTTTCTTGTCGTTCCCGTCTGCCACCTCGTCCTTCTACACACCCTTCTCCTCCTCCGCCTCAGCCATCTCGCTGCCCTCAGCCTCGCCGCCCTCTTCTCCCTCCCCAGCGCATCCCCTCTCCCACAGCGCCTCCTTCATCTCCCCCAAGCTCACCGGAAACCTAACCAAATGCGCCACCTCCGCATCAATCTTCCTCCCCTCCCCCTCCGTCAGCCCCACCACCGGCCTCACCTTCTCCCTCCTCATCTCCACCAACACCGCCCCCATCCTGCCCTCCAGCCTCCTCGCCGCACCCAGCACGCCCTCCATCTGCATATACCTGTCCCGCATCAGCCAAACCACTCCCCTAAAAAATACGCGGAAGCGATGCACTCACGCGTCCTCAACCCCCTGCCCCGGCGCCGCCTCCATCTGGATCTTCAGCGCCTCCCCACCGAGCCGCGCCCGCCAGTCGCGGTACTCCGGGTCGACGCGGGCGCGGTGCGCGCTCGCGAGGAGGTGGGCGAGCGCGGCTTTGGACTCCTGGTTGGCGAGTGGCGCGAGGAGCATGGTGTCGATGTCGTGGGCGGGGCCCTGGAGGGCGGCAGTGAGGACCTCGTGGAGGGTGAAGGTCGTGTCGGAGAGGCTGGTATCGGGGGTGGGAGAGGGGTTGGCGTTGCCGGCGGCGGGGGGGTTCGTGGGCGGAGTGGCCATGATGGTGCGGTTGGCGGGGAGGCGGGGGATGTTGTAGGGGGGGTTGTGGAGGGGGTTCTGCAGGTGGATGTCGTCGGAGGCATCTGGCGGTGGGGTTGGAGCGGTGTTGGGGCGCGGGTCTGCAGACGATGTGGTGCGGTGCAGAGGTGGAAGATGGTGTTGGGTCGTCGGCGGTGGGGCGATCTGTTCTGGGAGGCGGCTCGCCGTTGCTTGGACGGCGGTGCTTGGGTTGCTCCGGTGCAGCTTCCGTAGCAAGCGAACGGCTGACGAAGCATCCTCCGTGCTGCCCTCCTCCCCTGGCGCCGCCCTGGATCCTCCGTGCTCAGCGATCAACTCCTTTGCTTTCTTGCAGTGGTCTTCATGCGTACTAGTGACTTCGCTCTCCGTGCGGAACTTTTCTTTTTAACGACGCATATTGATATCGCCATAAAGCAGATTGTCTAAAGCCAATCATCTACTTGGGAAAGCAGGTGTGACTTCTTTTCCATGTTTGCCGGGGAGGCAAGACACACTTTCTGTCAACCACATTCGCCCGCAAATCAGGTGTTTTATTTGCTTTTTATACACGCGTCCTTTCTTTGCTTTTTTCGCTACACCAAACACCTACCCCTACATACCTCATCTACCCCGTTCATGCGCAATTCCGTAAATCCGAACAGCACACGTGTTCTGTGCAAAGATCTAGTATATAGCTGCCTTCAGTAGCATGAATAGAGAAGACAGCGGTGTCTTACTTTCTCGTGCCGTTCGACACTTTCACAAGCGCCTCATGGCTGGCGTGTCAAGCTGGCAAACACTACTCTGGCACGATGCACGCTTGCTATTCTATTAAGTACTTTATTATATTATCGATGCTGTTATGGCCATGGGGGTAGCCTCGAGGACTCTTCAAGGCCTGCATGAGGTGAGAGGAATCGGAACACTGAAGAGGTGTGCGGTCCGATCGATGAATGGCGATAGTTCGCCGACTATGCAGTGGAGGACTCAAGTCGATGAGCACCTTTCCTGCGTAGTCAAAAGTAATATGTCCTTGAACGCGCGACCCCCATGTGTCCAGGCCAAACTGCGCGCTAGTCCACGCCCGCGAGTGACGAACACTTTACTTATAAATACCACCCACAACCTGTTGCTGATCCCGCTCCTCCTCACCGAAACAACTATTCCAAATACCACCATCTACATAGCAGCGGAGTCCCGACCTCCATTAATCATGAGCTGCGGGATCCACACCTACAAGTTGAAGAGCCAAATCAAGAGTAAGCACCTGGTGGCTGCCATTACCCCCAACCAGCTTATGATCTGACAAAATGACAGCGGTTGCCCATTCTCTCTGGACTACCGAAGCTGATGGCCGCATCGGCTTTTACCACGGATACGCCTTCATCAACCTCCTTCACGAGGAGAAGTACAAGACGATGTACAGCGACTACCACTTCGATGAGGAAGCTGCGCTGGAGGACCTTCTAGCCAAGCTCAAGAAGGCTCAGGTCATGGCTTGCGAGGACACCAGCCTCGACCCGTACGACATCATGACCAAGTGATCGTCCGAGGAAGGAAGGGGGAAAAGATTGGGGCAGCACTTTGCGCGGGTTCTGCAGAAATGATCATACAAGTCAGAGATATTATCACGTCGTTTGTGAGACAGTTTGCCATCAAATAGTTGCTGTGCGTCGTGCAATGACCTCCTAACGCATGAATTCTGTTAATAAGCGCCTTATGAAGATACATAAAGCTGGCCCTAACCAGCCTCATTCTTCCCCATCTTCCCGTCAGATTTTAGATTTCTCACGATTCTTCCCTTTAACGAACCTGAAAGCACGTATTCTAGCTTTTGCCGCAGTATGAGCAGCATAATTGAATCTGAAGACCAGGAACTCGCGCTCCAGACTCGCAGTAAGAAACCTCCTTACACACCATGCCGGCCAGTCCCTGAAGCTGACATTGAGCCAGAACTTGTTGAGGAGCTCTGGCGAGGCACAGAATTTGATTTAACTATTGCCTATGACGCTTCCCGATTTGCTTGCATTACTCGGAAATGGTTCATCCGAAATGTGGAGCAAATTCATCTCTGTGTTTGGGATCGTGATTGGAGGTCGTTGGATTGGCTTTATGCCTTCCTCGACGAGGCAAAGCACCTCATGTTAAATTCACAGATGATGACGCAATCACCCCTAGAGGCGTTGGAGGCGGTTTATGTCCGACATGAACCGATGCTTACGTGGATAATTGACATGGACAAAGACATCGGAGATGGAAAACGATGGACCAGGTCCGGCGAGAAATCAGGGTTCCGACGCTACAACTGGGAGAATCGATATCCCTTGGCGCGAAGGCAGAGCGGAATTTGCGAGAAGGGGGGCGAAGATGTGAAGGGGATGAGCGGAGGCGAAGCGTGTGATAAGGTGGATGACCTGCGTCCCTTGACAATGTGAACAGAAATGGGCACATTCTGCTGACTGTATGTCAGGGGATGTGCATGAGAGAATTATGCGAGATAGCTAACTTGTGATATAAAGGTGTTGTAGGTTCCCCCGGGGGCCAGAGGTGAATGGCCACTCACGATGGCAAGTGCTTACAACTTCTCAGTCATGATCACAACCCGCGACGGCGGGCAGATACGAATCCCGCCTCCAATATCCCCCAACCACTTTCAACCTTCCATCTTCTAAAACCAATCCCACCTCGATCGGTAGCCGAAATGCCCCCCTGCTTCTTGGCGCAACACGCGCAGAATTGCGGTCCCAACTTCATCTGGCCCCACTCGTTTCGTAAGTCCCACTCCAACACCCTTCCAGCAACGTCCACACGACTAACGTATACACGCACTTAGGAGTGGCAATGCGCCTCTGGCCCGACGCTATCAACGTCCGCATCAAGTGCCAGCGCCAAGGCACGAACCAGTGGTGCACTCTATACGTCGAGTTCCCGACTGGTCATCCGAACCCGAACATCGTCTGGCTTGCGCCAACCGCGCCTGTTGTGGTGGGCAACCACCAGAGCGCGTTGATGGGCCTACACGACGGCATCCAGGTGGCGATGGAGAAGTGGGACGCTGGTCTCCCGGCGAGGCCCCAGGACGGGCTGCCTTGCGGAGCGGTGGAGACAGGTGAGTAATGGCGCCTGAGAACGGTAGGGCATGTGCTAACCGACATTACAGACCAGTCAGTTTGTACGGGAGGTTAGAGGTTTTAGATTAGCAGTGCATTGGAGAGAGGTTAGACCTGAACAGAGAGAGACGACGATGTGGGTCGAAAAGGACGACTTGGACCATAAACTTCCAACCAAAACAGATAGAAAAATGAGAAAACTGGCACTCATGATCCACGGAGCTCTCTTAAATCTTCCAGAAGCAACCGTCACCGTCACCGTAGCCGCGGTGTTTGCCCCGCCGGCCTCCGCTTGCCCTCCGCGCCCGCGCCCCATCCCCAGCCCATCCACAACACCATCCCCCTCCCACCCCACCACCGCCACCACCACCACTCCACCATCCCAATGCCGCCCACCGCCCACGTCACCATCGCCGAGGAGGCCACCCTATCCACCCACATCCTCAGTAAGCCCTCCGCCGCGCCCTCCCACGGCCCTCCGCTAACACCCGCCCGCAGCCACCGCCCGCACCACCTGGCCACACATGCGCACCACCGTCACCATCGAGCTCCACAGCGCCCCCACCGCCGCCGCGCACGTCGCCCTCCTCCTCGACCGCGGCGGCGGCGCGCTGTCCGAACCCCGCCCCTGGTATCGCACGGGCGTGCAGCCGTCGCGCGCAGCTGCGCTGGCAGAGCTGCGCGACTTTGTCGACCGCATGCAGCCGGTGCGCGTGTGGGCGGATGAGGTGAGGGCGCTGACGGCGGGGCGGGTATGTTTGAAGCTCCGGCTGCTTGAGGCCTTGAGCAGCAAATGGATGGTGATTCGGCGGGCTGACGTGGTGTAGGTTCCGAAGAGGCTGCCGTTGCGGCCGAGCGTGCCGGAGATGAGGGAGGGGGAGCGGTGGAGGCGGTTGATGGGGCAGATGGAGGAGGAGAGGTGGGCGGAGGGGAGGGGAGGGGGTAGCGCGGAGGGGTGGTGAAGATGACTGGGAGGGCGGAGGGGTGGGGCAGAGCAACCTGGAGAGGAGAAAAGAATGGGTAAGGGGCTCGGAAGGGCTACTCACTCGTTTTCGGTTGGAGCTGGCCTTCGTCTGTGGAGCGGTCCCAAATGAACGGTCGTGTCCGTTCGTCCGCAAGGGTCGGCGCCGCATTCTCAGCGTATATCGCCGCATAGATGCCCTGATCATCGCTGGCAACCCAGCCCCCGTTGTCGCCTTCGCTACCACAGCCGCATCTATCCTCATATCGCTCTCGACGACATTGCAGCAGCGAAACGGACAGCTTCATCATCAACGTAATGGTTCGCAAGAGTAGACTATCGCTTTCTGTTCGTGTTCTGCTGCAAGCTCTCTCTCCGCCTCGAAAAATCGGTAGTCCGCGCTTGGTATGTTGTTTCAAGTGGGAGATTGATTTTTGAATTTCAAGATAGTGGGGTTAGAGCTTGGAATGTTATAGGGAGAAAATGCAGGTTTGCTCGCATGCAAATCGGACTTATTTCATTTCGAGCGAGCACAACTCCGTCCAATATGAGGGAGACTTCGTTCAGCAGTACCTTAAGATTCGTCTGATTGCTCAATGTCACAAGTGTCCCAAGGGTCTGCATCGAGATGAAGACTTGCATGGCAACGTGCTGCACACGCGCCCCAGATAATCCTGACCACCGCCAATGGTGAAGCCGCCTGGCAAAAGCTCTGCAGCTAAGAAGACAGCCGTGGAACTCAACGGCAGACTCTTGAAGGCGGTGATGCGCTGTGGCATGCAAGGCCAAATGCTCCCTGTGATCAGTTCGGCTCCAGCGCAGTGCTGCGTCCAGGTGGCGAAGCGGGATTCTTCCGCGCAACGCGACGCCCCTTCTGGGGGCCCTCCGCTTTCTCCCGGCCTCGGAAGCGGACGACGGGCCTGAGTTTATCGAGGGGGACCGCGGTGCCGGCGCTGGGTCGGGCGCGTGCGTGCTTACTGGGCTTCCTCGTCGACCGTCGCTCCCAGATGGCCGCCCACAAGGCTTGGGGAAGGGAAGCGCAGTCGCTGCGCGAGTCCATGAGCATTTCAAGTCCTGAATAAGTGCTTTCCAATCTTGCGGCATGCGTTGTAGCGTAGCCAAAGCTCCCGCTGTCATCGATGAGCGGTCCTTGTTGTGGGCGCAGGTCCTCTGGCAAGGTGAAGCGAGAGGAGCGCACCGGCTGCCCTGCGAGGACAACAGGCCAATTACTTTGATCGCCAACATCCCCAGAACGAGCTCCCAGCTCCGCGACCGAGAGAGGTGCTGTTTCTCATTGGCTGGCGGTGTGCGACGGACTGCTGTCGCGCCGCGCGGGCGGCACTGGATCTGGATCCGCAACGCAACGAGATGCAACACCACGCGTGGGAGGTCGTGAAGCAATCCCAGTCATCGCCCTAGCTAGGTTGACTGTCGTTCTTGCGGACGGCATCGTCCACTCAGTGCCTCAGCTGTGGCACGAGCTCGTCCACTCCGGCGCGCACCATGTCGCGCTCACCTGACTTTGAGTACATGACCGCCGGTCGCGACGCATGGCCGCTTCGACGGCATACCGAAGATCAAAGGCAGCAGCAACGGGCTACCAGCAAGTGAGTTGCGACAAGCCGTACAAGTGATGGCAAGGATACGTATCAGGGTGGCGCATGGAAGGCATGGCAAGGGAGAGAGCAGATCTTCTTCTTCCTCAGAGACTTGAGCATGTCAAGTCTTCCAACGAAAAAGACTAGAAACACCAAAGGTGGTTGCGTCAGCCAGAGACAGTGCAATACTGGCGACACTGTGAGCTGGAGTATGAGCGGAGCTCAGGGACCGCCAGCACCATTTCCAAAAAGTGGTTCAATCACTTAGGTACCCGTAGGCACATCCATAGTGATTAAACTAGGAAGAACAGTTACTGCGCTTGATTAAAGCCAAAAGGCACAAGAGAAAGCTGAAGAAGAAAAGAGGAGCTGGGGCTGTGGGAGGAGGGGTCTATATAGGCATGGCGGGGGGCGTGCGTGGGTCGGCAGATGACCAAATTAGCGAGGAAACTGACTAAGCGCATAGGTCTGCTGACTCCTATGGTGCAGGCGTGCCTGTGTGCCTGCCGAATACGATGCACACGTGTCTGGCCAGGCGTCGATCGCCAACAGGACCACGAGGACAGCGTCACCACCAGGGCCCAGGATCGGAATTGGCGGTGGTTGCATGCACACTGCCTAAGCTGGAGAGTGCCGGCGTTGCTCAAATGCTGCGCTCTTTCTGATTCTTACACCGCTTGTACGTCGCGGTTGTCTGCAGAGCAGCAGGCGGTGCCCTTGGTTAGGACTGTGTAGAGAACGATCCTTCTGCTACTTGCATGTACCTGTGGTGCACCAGCGAACGGCAACCTGCCTCTTTGACCTAGATCCCTGGATCCTGCTGGCGTGAAAGATCTCTCGCCGTCCACGTACATTTCCTTTTGCTTTCTTCAAGTGCCAGCGCGTCAGTCGTGGCATAGGTTAGCCACAGCCCGCAGTATATAAGCCGGGGAAATCTCATTCTCAAATCCAAAAACACTCATGGAAGAACAGCCAAGATTAGTTCGCCGCGAGCCTGCTTCTGTGTCTCCACCGAAGACCCCATTCAGGAAAAATAGAGGCATCAACTATGCTGTCGACGACATGACGGTCTTCCTTCAGGGCTTCGCTGAGTCTGTGTGAGTTTGCCTGCTGTATTTGCTGCAGCAGATAGCTCATTCAAAATCTACTTCCAGCTTTCACCGCCGGGCAAGCCCTGATCCCCTGCCTGCGTTCCTTCATCATCTGCTCGAGATCAGCAATCTCCGACGCAGTTTAGTGTTCTTTGCCATCGAGCTCATGCAGCAGTGGCTGTGGTACAACGCAACTACGCCGTTGTCGTTCGCCTCCATAGCTGCAGCATTCACAGTCGCATTCAAGTTCGCCAAGGATTTCAGAGACAACTCTGAGTACGAGCTGGCTGATTGGGCTTACTGCGCCGATATTGACCTCAAAAGGCTGTTCCTGATCGCAATACAGTTCAACAACCTTCAGGCCGAGTACATGTCTGACACGGACATCAAACTTTTATCACGTCACTGGAAGGGAGAGTGGAGCTTTTTTGTTCGCCAGCTCAGTGAGGAGAGGCGCCGTGAGAAGAGAGAACGCGAACAACAAATCCTGAAAGAGAAAGCTGCCACGTTGAAGCCACCCCGGGCGCAAAGCGAACATCAGTAAAGGCACAGGATGAACATGTGCATGGCTCAAATTTCAATTGTCCTTAGAACAACAAATACAATCCGCATGATATTAACCCATTCCAGATGCCATCCAACAATCTCCCGAACTTTGCGCCCCTTGTCAAGCTGACCTCCACACTCTGGCACCTACACCCAGCAAACAGAAAGCCCTCTCACCTCCTCCATATCCCCAACACCCCGCCCTCCCCCGCCACGCCGCACGCCACCCCGAACCCAACATGCCTGCCAGCAGCCCCGCCACACAATTCTACGCCCCGGACCAGCTCGCCCACTTCATCCACCAGCGCGCCGCCCACCTGTCCGGCCCCGCCCCTCCCCCCTCCTCTCCTAAGTCAACCCTTCTAACACGCTCCCAGCATCGCCCCCACCGCCGCCGACCACCCCTGGCTCACCACCCTCCTCACCCGCACCCGCCCCGACCTCAACGCCGTCCTCCTCGGCCTCGCCATCCGCGCGCACGCCGCAACCGCGCCGCATGCCGCGCGCGGCTTGTTCGCGCCGGCCGGCTACGCAGCGGAGGCGACGGGTGCGCCCAAGCCCGCGTCGACGCTGTTGGCGCATCTGGTGCGCGTGGCGGAGCCATCGGAGGGAAGAGGGGTGCTTGTTGTGGCGCTGATGGTGGCGGAGAAAGTGTTGAGGGACGATCCGGTGGGTGATAGGGGGTGGGCGGAGGTTAGCGGGATAGGGGTAGGGGTTTTGCGCGAGCTGGAGAGGCGGTTGTTGCGGGAGGTGGGGTGGCGAGTGCAGCCGCTGCATCGAGGGCTTTCGGCTGGGTGGGGTAGGTGGATGGAGGAGTGGAGGTGGTGGGTGGAGGAGAAGGGGGAGATCTGAGGATGTGGGATGGAGACGGGTGCGATTGTGACACGAGCACTTCGCAGCGAAATGGTTTCACATGATAGCATGTTTCCGGATTATTATTACTCAGGTACTCGAAACTTTAACTACCGAAGGATCAAAAGCCACAGGAGCTGTGATTATTCGCACTGGTCATACCGTGGACAATTCGTTGTAGACGTACAATGCGCATTATATTTCCATTCTTGAACCGTATACATATCGAAGACGAACAACCTCTTTCTTGATCCCGCGTATTTCTTAGATGTTTGCCCTTCATTCCAGTCCATCACCACTTCAGAGCCACTAGTTCCCTCTTCCCCAAACAAAGCGCCTTCCACGAAGCTTCCCTCATCGAGCCGGCCTCGAGCAGTCCCGCAACCTCCACAAACACCCCACCACTCGATCCACCACACCCACCACATCTCACCCACCGTGGCCTTCAACCCCCGCCGCATTCCCCCCCACCCACCGCCTACTCCCCATCCACACCCTCCGCGACACCAACTACCTCAGAATGGCTAACCTCCCCGCCTTCTCCCACGCGACCCTCGACCTCGCCGCCCGCGCCCACACCTACCTCAACCACCTCCCCTCCTACGTTCACGTCGGCCCACTCCACCACACCGCCAACGGCGCCATCCTCATCAACCTGGCGCACTGCGAAGCCGCGGGCCGCGCCGTCTCGCCGTCCGTGCGCGGCCTCTTCCTCGGCCCGTTCTGCCTCTGCCACTACGCCGACGACGCGTACGCGCTGGCAGCGCCTCTGCGCGGCGTTCGTGCTGACGCGGCTGGGGCTGGCGCGGGATGGCGCCGAGCTGGCGTTTCTGCTGGGCCGGACGCCGGCGGTGGCGCCGGCGTGGGAGGTGCTGGCGGCGGTGATTGAGCCGGCGGGGTGGGCCCCGGGACAGGAGGCGGAGTGTGCGGTGTGCTTGGAGGATTTGGTGGATGAGGGAGAGGGGGGCTGGGAGACGCGGGTGCGCTTGAGGGGGTGTGGGCATGTGATGGGCGAGGGATGTGCGTGGGAGTATCTGAGGGAGAACAGGCGGTGTCCGCTGTGCAGGATGGTGCTGTATGAGTGGTACCCGGCGAGGCCGGGGTCGACGGAGCTTACGGCCTGGGCGGTGGATAGGAGAGTTTAGTAGAGAGACAGGTGATGGTGAGTAGGGAGGTGTGGTAGGTGATACCGTTTCATGTCCTTGATTTTCTTGCTTTTGGTATTTTTTCGTTAGATCGCAATTCTCAATCGATTTTTGACGTTTTTCATTCTTCTTACTGTGCACCTATGATACATTGTATGCTGGTACCTGAATTCATTTCCACTCGTATCTGACTGAGCGAAAGAGCAATGGAACCTGATTTCGTGAGGATATACTTGGGAAAAACGAGTAAACCATCACAGGCTCCACTAATGAGTCGAAAGAAAATTCCTCGAACAGTGCCGGCAAGGCAGGATCTATCATGACATTCGGGGAGAAAAGAAAGGATTAAGGTATAATTCAGCAATCCACCGCCCGCAAGAGGAGAGAATAAGAAAATGAAAAGATAACTACGGCCCAAGAAAACGCTCTCTCTCTCCCCACCTGGTATTCTCGAACACGCATGCCACGAAAGCGAGCAAAAGGCGAAGACCACTAGTGGCACAATTAAGCAATTCCACTGTTCTCAACTCATTGAGCCCCAATCGTGCCACTGGGGTTTTCCCTCGGCCTCAATTTGTGGCCGGTGTCCCTGGCTACCGAATAGTTGCGGGAGCTATGATGGCTTGGCATTTAGAGCCATGCTAGGAAGAGTGAACTTCTTCGCGACGTCGCCCGGAATGTCTGTGTCGGCATAGTCCAGGTGGTGGAACGCCGTCCGCTCGGGGACGTCATGCTGGCTCGAGTGCGTGAACAGTCCATAAGTAAACAAGTCAAAGCCCTTCAGCGTACCAGAACCTATCCTAGAGGATTTCTAGGTACTTATAACGTCTGCGTTGTCGATTTTGTAATCGGCAGCCAGTGCTCTAGAATCAGGCACTTGTTGAGCCGCGGCCACAAACAGACGTTCTAGAGGGAGCGGACAGGCTGCCGCCATGGCTTTGACAAATCTGCGTGGAGCGAGAGCAGTCGCAGAGCTCACGCTCTTGACTACATCTCGGCAGAAGCGTTTTCCACAGTCCGTGCGCGAGTGGGCGAAGGTGATTTGCTTCTTGTCAGGCGAGGGGACAGTAACTGAGAAGATCTGAAGAGGACCAAAGAGGACCAATGTTGGTAAAATCACGTGTACAGTTAGCCAGAAGTAGTTAGCGCGATAGTTGGGCATATCTTGGGCACCTCTCCTGCCCCCCCCCCTCTCTCGGGGAGGCCAGTCAATCCAACGCTTTACACGTCCAAATTTCAACAACCAAACAAAGACCTCGAATGGAGAGCCCTATTTCTTCTCAACCTTTTACTTCGACTGTCTAGCATGTTGATCATGCGGCTGAGCGCTGCTCAGAGCACAGAGGCCGCTGTCGCGGGTGTGCTTGGGTGGAGAGAAGACACAAGTGGCAATCTGGGTTGGGTCGCGCCCTCTGCGGCTGTGTCGCTAGCGGTCTCCTTTCCACATAGCGGACGAGCGTCGGCGCTGTCGAACGACGCGAAGGAACGCCAGGCTCGATGGTATGGATCACCTTGAAGACGGACTTCGCGGTAGGACTTCTATCCAGGGAGACGCCGAGCTGACACGAGCCGCCGCCGTGGATGACGGTGCCGGAGACGCTGAGAGTCTGCGGGGCGCCGACCTCCATATGGTTCATGGTCGTGATGTCGAAGGTGCCGCTGCGCTGCTTGCAAGGGTAGTCCACACCCAAAGGACTGTTCTTCAACGTGCTGACTCCGGAAGTCAGCCCAAGGATGAACCTGAGAGGGCGGCAAAGAGGGCCCTGTGACAGGACATCTTGATGGTTGTCCAGAAAAAAAGATTCTGAAATCCGTGAAAGCCAGTTGGCTTGATGTTGATGTAGAAGGCAAGAGAAAAGTACAGGCCATGGCAAAGAGGGGTTCTGGCGATCGAGAACGTGGAGCACGCGTGAAGTCTTCGAGACAGGCAGACGGCCATCTATAACGACCTTGCGCCAGCAACAGCTGCAATTAAGGCGAAAGACGTGCTTTCCATTCTCGGAGGCCATGGAAGCCCCTGCGCTACGGTCGTAGGGCCAGAGAAAGTTTACCATTTTCGTTGCCGCACGCGACACGGGCTCTGCCACCTACGAGGCCTGACGTTGATATAGAAGGCAAGACCAATCTCTTCTGCGAATGGCTGCCATGTCACCCCAAGATATGTAACAATGTCCGGCCGGTGTGACGGAACGGATAGAGAGGAAGTTCCGCAGGGAGACAAAGGAGAGTGTCGGCGATGGGGATGATGGTGGTTCCGGATGCCAGCAAGTGGCGGATACGGTGGCTTCCCTGCACAGATTTGATTTTCGGAATAACGAGGATGTTGGAGCTGAGGGTGCGGGTCCAGCTGCATGGGAGCTCGTGCCACACATCCAGGCTGGAATGCCCAGCGGCGGCTGCTCCTCCTGCTCCCCCGTGAAGGCAGGAAAATGCAACGTGCCTCTGCCATCTTCAAGCAGAAAGCCAAGCTACATGTGTTCTTCAGGAATTTTCGCCGTTGTCTCATTGTAGACAGGATTAACGTGGCGGACAGACGGCGGGCCGATAGGAGCGCACCAGGGTGGCTTGGACGCAGAGCGAGGGCCTCGGAGGCGAGCGCGACGGCCGTCGATTGTGGGAGCAGTGTCTGTGACGGTCATGCTGGATCAGCCTAGCACGTCCAGGGCGGTGAGCTCGTCGAGGCAGCAGGAGGGCTGGGGCGCGGCGGACGGAGCGGTGTGGACGGAGGCGGGATTCGGTGGGCAGGCCCGCACCTCTTCGGCGAAGTGCGCTCGGGGCCAAGAGGCGTAGCTAGCCAGGCAAATCTCAGCAGTGTAATGGAATTAGGGGTAAAGTTGGTTGCTTACCCGCCAAGGTGGGGCTCGAAGTTTGTGGTGGAAGTCGCAGCAGCACGGGAAGGCGAAAAGCTTCAGAGGACGCCACGAGGCGTCGAGTGGCTCCCGGTGATGGGGCGCAGGTCTTGAGTTGCTCCAAGGTGGCTGAATCTGGCGGAAGGGACCCTCTCGCGCATGTAGTCAATCTCGGCAAGGTTAGTGCTGGGTGGCGTTGAGAAGCTGTCCGCGTCGAGCAAGGTTCCGCATCGTTCTTCTGCGGTAGAAACGGAGGCGCTGGTCTTGCGGCGCAACCACCTGAGACCGAGATGCAATCAAGTCGCGGGCAGTGCCAACATCAGGAACCTCAGATGTTTCCAACAATTGCTTCCTTGGTCACTTCATGGTAATTGCTGGCTGCACACAAACTGAGATATTGCACGCACTTGACCAGCTTCTAAGTTATGAATTTTTGTTGCACTACCCTATTACCAAACAGCAGTTTTGGCAATTATAGTCATTTTTTTTTAATCTTTTCAGTGTAACTATTGTAAAAATAGTATATAACTTTAATAATAATGTCCTTTCTGAACCTTCGCGGCTGTGTGCTTCGTCTCTCTTTATGTACCCATTAGTCATATAAGTTTGCTGTCGTTCTACTTTTTTACTCTCTGCAGCGATGTAAAATAATAGCCTGACGGGTCTGTGTGACTATCCCCTACTTTTAATATTGACCGTACTCCCGCATACTACCCTCGTGGCGTCATCCCATCTTCACTCTTCCTCCAGTAATGCCAAGACTCAGGCTTCCGTACACTCCTCCAACATCATGTTGAGCATGGTGAATATTGGTTCAAGCAAGGCATCGGCGCCGGGAAATTCCGACTGTTCCTTGGTCTCGACATACCCTTGCAAGTGGTTCAGAAGATAGCTCCTGCTGACCGGAAGACCTTGGCTGCGGCACTGAGCGCGAAGGATGGCCAGGTCTCGAACCTCCTCTTCAACCATGACCTGCAGCTCTTTGAACAACTCCTGCTCCTCCATCTGCCTTCTCGCCTTGTTCCTTAGGCTCGCTACCTTGATCCCCTCCAGGTACCTGAATTGCTGCGCGGGAGAAGAGAGCGAGGGCGGCAAGATCGGCGCCGCGTTGCGGGTAATTAGGGTCTGGTTGAGCCTGTCGCGAGCCTCGTCAAGGTGGCTCTTGGCCTTCTTCGATTTTTCAGCTTGCAGAGAGGTGCTTGCCAGGCCAGAGTTGCTTGTGGCGATTGGGTGGGTGGCGGGGCTGAATGCCTGGGAGATGGATGCCCGATTGGAATGCATAGGAGTCAAGGCGCAGGCGGTGTTAGCGACCTCCCAGTCAGCCACGTCAGTCTCCATGGCTAAATCAGAACCGCCGAGAGAGCTTGCAAACGTCTGACTGTTGCCGATGACATCCTTGCTGCTGCTAACCGCCGTTGCGTCCACCGGCCGAGCGTTGCCGCTGGAGGGAAGGCTGAGACGCGCAGTCAAGTCGCTCACGACATGGCATGTGTCGTCCAGACCCATGCCAGAGATGCTGCTGTCGGAGCCCGGGGTTTGCGCTGCAACGGTTGAGTTGGTAACAAAGGCGGCGGTGCAAGGCTGGTGGACGTCCTGCATGGCGGCGTCGCTGACCTCAGACGCCATAGACAGTGCAGCGCCACCAGTGGTGGCCATTGAAGTGGCACCGGTGACATTACCCATGATGGTGTTCTTGTCGTTGGTGTCCACGCGCGGAAGAGGGTGCATGTCGGAATCCGTGCGACCAAAGTCTACCAAGCAGGAGTCGACACCGTCATTGTCCGGAGAGCCGTTCACGACAATATCTTTGTTGAGGAAATTCATGGTTGACTATGCGCGTTAGCCCAAACTCCACTGATGTTCCCAGTGGCGAACATACGGATGTGTTTGAAGTTGGTGCAAGACAACCTGATACTGGTGCTGCGCGAAGTTGGACGGTAGCAGATATTGCGGATTCCAGGTGGCAGTGGGAGCTGGAGCAGCTGGTGCAGTTGAGCAAGTGGATGGGCAGCAGCGACGACGAGGGAGTGGGCTCGGGTGGCAGCCGCGGGTGGTATGCCTTCTCGCCTGGCCCAAGCGCCCTGACACAAAGTCGCCGCCGGCTCGCGCCAGGGAGAAAGACGCGTCCTGTTGCGCCAACACATGATTCGCACCGATCAAACTGCACTGCGGCAGCATTCAGGCTCCCGGCTGCAGCCCGCACCCCGCCTCGACTAACCCTTTCCCGATTCCCGATGCCCGCGCGGCTCCCTCAGATCACCTCAAGGAGCGCGACTTCTCCTCCCGCCCCACTTCATCAGCTCGACTCTCTCAGCGACGGCCTTTCGGCATGGCCAGCGCCATGAACACTGTCGCAGAGCGTCATGGCCGGGCCATCCAGCCCATGGGCATCCTTTCCCGCCGGATCACTCTTGAGCAGGGTAGTATCCTGGACTACTGCGTAGTCAAACTCGACCACCACGTGGAGACGGATATCGAAGAGAATGCATATAAGCTCTTCAATTCCAGGAGCTCTGCGGCGCAGATACCTCTCATCTGTTTCCCTTCCTGTGCGAGGAAGCCTTTCTGTGTCCAAGTCAACTTGTTGCCGAATCAGGCCCCGGACGATACATATATATGAATCCCGCGAAAGCACGTCCGGAGGGACATCTTCGACATCGTCAATAAGCTGTCCCGTCCTGAGCGCTTGGTCCACCTGTCCATCGGCATTTGCAAAGACATCGGCGCAGCCAGAGATGGGCTCGAGGCTGTGACTCCTGTCAACCGCAACACACGTCCTACGCCGAGCGCACTTACGAAGTCGCTGCCACCTCCCCACCTTCGTCGCCCGACGGATGATGAGCTTTCGTCTAGATTGTATGCACTCAGCAGCCTACCATTCTACGAGAACGGAACCCCCGCGAAAGACTGCGAAGAGCCCTTGGACGGGTACCGGATATTCAGGGAGGCGTATGACCGAATCTCGATTGGCTGTTCCGCGATCGGGCTACCTTGCCACCACTTTGCCTGCTACGGCTGCGCTTCTGAGTGGCTGAGCGATCATTCCACAAGCCCGCTCTGCCGTCGCGATCTCTACGAGTTCCAGCCCCTGGAGGGCAACGAGCCGAGAATGCGTCTGGAGGGCCGGAATGGCTCAGCCTTAAGAGATATAGATCCAAGATATATGACTATTCATGGCGTAGTGCACGATTGCTCGAGCAAAGTAGAGAGTATTTAGACAGCACACAAGCGAGGAGCCATGAATGACGGATTTTAGAAGATATTTTGGCCTCGATTCTTCTAGGTCAGCAGACCGTTCTGCGAAGTGCTGTCGACCAGGGGGACGGTGGAGCAACTGCGGATACCTCATACTGACCAGAGCGAAAAGATCAGAGTTTTGAATCTTGTTGCTAAATGGAAGCATCATCTGCGCTCAAGCATCGAGTCATGCATGGTTGGGGGTTCTGGTCCTGGAGGGGCGGCAACATACATTTCGCGCATCTGCAGTGAGTGTCTGGTACCGGATCCTCGGTAAAGGAGCCGGCGGCGGTTCCTTAAAGTGCTGTCCGGCAAACCCTTACACAAAAACTTCAACATTTCGTTTCCATTCGCTCACAGTATCGACCAAAAGCTTTACTCTGTCTACCACCATCTTACCGAGCATTAACAGTACGTCACTGCAAATCCAGCATATTCTAGCTTCGGCTCCACCTCTCAAAACGATGTCGGCAATTGCACTTCGCCGCGGCAAAGCGATCCTGCCAATTTCCATATTGTCACCCCGGGCTTTTGATGGCGTTCCTCCGGCCCAACTCTCACTGCTTGAAACCGACCGCATCGCTGAGACCAACCACATGAAAGATGCCTATGATCAGTACGTCCGGGCTATAAACATGTACGACGGAATACTACGCAGTCTCTCTTCCTACAGGGCCCGCTGGTATACCAAGCACTGCCTGGGACTTCTCGGAATCGAGGCACACTGGGGAAATCAGCTTCCTCTCTTCTTCAATCCACCGCTGAACCTAAAGCGCCTCCGGAGAGATGCTTACGAGTATTCCAACAGCCTGCCGGACGTTGACCCGTTCGCAAGGGAGGCCTTCGAAGTCTACCTGATCACCAGGATCGCCAGGCTCCCGCGTGAAGCAAGGGTGCTTACCAATGTGCTATACTACCCTATTTCGGAACCTTGTCTTGTCGCCCAGCTCAGCTTCCCCTGTCGTCAGATCGACCTTGAAGATCCAGAAGTTACCGCCGCGTACTTTACGGAACTGCCGTTCCAGGTGCAGGTGCACTATCCGGATGATTTAATTGCGGATTTTGACGAGCTTCCATGTCAAGCACACATTAAGATGGGAATCGCTGCAGTCCCTCTATTCGCCGACATCCCATGGAGCAAGATTAACCTTCCTCTGCTGGACGAAACGGACATCGAGATTGAGGAAGACATCAGAGAAGTGGATGAAAGAGACATGCAGACCCCCGCCCAACAGAAGGCTTACCTCCTCGAAAACTCAGAAGATGGTATCACCATCTTCGTCGCGGACAAGGCATTCCAGCCACCCCAAAGACCTTGCAGCAGCGAAGCAAGCACCAAATTCCAGGCCAGCACCCACCCAACCTCTGTCAGCCAGCCACCTGCTCCCTCGCAGCATCCGGCGCCCGAGTGCCCCATCTGCACCAACACAGTCACCCTCGACGAAGGCTTCAAGCTGCTCTGCGGCCACATCTTCTGCAAGGACTGCTCCGAGGCTTGGCTGCGAGACCACAGCACATGCCCCACCTGTCGGCGTCGCCTCTACTCCAGCAAACCGATGCGGGGCTGCCATTACAAGGTCGAGGCGATGGATGGACGTGTCTTGGACGTGCTTCGCTTTTGCTAGAGCGGGCGTCGGGAGGGACTATTGGTTGATTGACTGGTAGAGCTTCGTTGGCAATGGCTTGGGTAGGAGGACGGGACGTGGATGGCACGTCAGCCGGCGTCTTTCATACATAGGCGTTCCTTTTGTGGAGTTCTAGTGCTGTGAAGAAACCGATATCGTGTTTCGCGGCAAATAGGAGCTAAGAGCTTGAGATGGCAGGTTCTGGAGGATCCCTGGGCAGCATGGCATTTTACTTGATGCTTTGGGGTTTCTGTGCAGCTTCATATTATCTCACGGACCAGGGACCAAGACTAGCGGTTGGGACCGACTCTGACAACCGATAGCACCATGGCAATAATAAAGACTATCTACGGATTCCCTGCACATAAGGCGTAGTGAAAAAATTCTCCGCGTCTCTGTCTCAAGCCTCTCAACTCACTAGCTCCCTCTGTCTCTCCAGCGAAAATCCTCCTGGCACCCGCCGCATTCTTTTCCGCAAAGAAGTATGAGAGCCACTTGCGATTCCTCCCGGCCATGTTCCGCGACATCCTCGATGCCTGGCATTTGGCCACTGTCACGTTCCTGTCCCGACCCAGGCCGTCTATTTATTCGCAGCCTCTCCAATGATGATGAAGCTCTTCAACGAATCGCATGTCCCACGTCCGGGATGCAGGCCGGCCCGTCACAGAGTGCTTTTCGTCGTTGGGCACAGCTCGGCTCACGATGTGCCACGCTTTTATGGCCCAGGTGATGCGTGCACCGGCGACCCCAAAATTTGGACCTGCGGTGGACCTACGTGAGCGTCGAGATGGCTGGCTCCACAGCAGCGCCTCAGGGTTGCACGCGTCCAGCGGAGAAAGCCGAGGACTTTCATCCGCACCACGTGCAACAGATGTATTGCAAATTCGCAACGAGGCCGATGTGTGCTTTGCTGGGCTTGCGTCTCTCTTGCCGCGCCCCCTGCACGGCATTGTTTCATGTGGCAAACACCGGGCGCAGAGAACAGCCCCGCGGTCCAGCCGGAGGTAGTGGACTATCTGCAGTCATGTGAATATTAGGACAAGATATATTTGCGGGCCTTATCCTCGTGCGACGGTGCCCGTCTTGGGAAGCTGTGTACTGCTGCGGTGGTGACTCTCCAGCTCACTGACCGTTTCCGGTGGCATGAAACACCAAAATCGACAGCGCGGAGTCTCGGGCGCTGCGTGTTCACCCGGTGGCGGTAATTCTTTGGAAGTCGTGTGCGATGAGGGCGACGTGCGGTGGTACGTGGAATCGACGACGAGGCCGATGCGAGCGCTTGGCCGCTACTCCAGAGGGGCGGGCGAACGCGCATGCAACAATGGAGGACAACAGTTCAGCAGCATGATAGTCGCGTCTGGATAGTTGCTGGACCCGCAAGAGCAACACTCTCGCCTTTGCTGGCTGTACTTAAGTGAGGGACAGAGATTCATGAGCGCGACAACACGCGGCTTGCGCGTGACACCACACGACTCATCATGCACAGCCAAGTCTGACACCAAGCAGGGCTTTTGAGGCGCGGTGATAGGCGGCATGCCCCAGTGTTACGCCTGTATCTCCTTCGGTCGAGGAGCTGGGGACCAGAGCGACTTCTATCTGCCCTTCACTTCACTTCGCCGAACTGCTAGAGGACCAAGAGAACAACTTCTTCCTCGAAACTCCAGGCATGCTGAAGCAATCAACGAAAAAACGGGAAAGTGTTCGCGTCAGTACCAGGTAGTGCAATAGGAACGACACTGTGGACTCTGAGATGGGCAAGCCCAGCGCCCAGAGCCCAGTTTCTAAAAACTGGTTTAATCGGTGATGTGCACGTAGCACGCATCTAGGGATTAAACTAAACAGTCGCTCTTGATCTAAGCCAAATGGCAAAGAGGCTGAAGAAGAGAGGGAGGTGGTGCAGAGGAGGAGGGGGGTTTATATACCCGGAGGATGAGTGGTCTAAGCGCCTCGCTTGCGAGGGACTGCTGATTGTTCGGGTAGTTGCCCGGGACCATGGCCGCTCGCGTGCTGACAAATTAGGCGACGTTGACACGGGGCGGTGGAAGCAGGTTGCTGGAAAGGTGCCTGTTCAGGAGCACGCCTCGCTGGAATCGGCGAAGTGAGGCGCAGAAGATTCCGTAGCTGCCTCTGACACTGCGACGACCAGCCGTTGGATGAGGGCGGCGTTTATTGCTGAAACTTGGGACATGGTTGGCCCCAGCGCTATAGGGCACAGCTGTGCCGTGGCACTGTCTGCTCGCTGTCTGCTATCCGTTCATATTTACCAGGAGAGAAAGGATCCCACGAGCAAGGATTTCATACCTTTCGATTACCACAGGGGCCAACGTAATGCAGTTGCCCCAGAAAGTCTGGCATGGAACACTCGGGTTCTCGGGGTGGCTTCAGCATGCAGAAATCATCTGGCCTGGCGCAAGGTACTGCTCGCCACAAGCGATTTCTACAGATTGTATTCGGCGGTGGGGAGTTGAAGCGTTCGTCAGCACAGTGTTGCCATATATTCTCATGATTTTGACGTCCGGGGAGATGCTTTAGCTCTCGTTGCAGTGGAACTATTTGAATCAAAGCTCTTCATTGCCCCTACACCTTGAGATGTATCTGGGTTGCCATACTTGGGCAAGGGAATCATGAATGAAAGGAGCTCTTCAAGTAATGCTGCAAGGTGAGCCATATCGTTTCCATACAGGCTAGCATTTCCTGCTCGCTGCTGTCTTAAGTGACTGCAACTAGCTATTATACCATGTGATTGTCAGTGAGACAATACTGTGAAAGTGTGCTCCGAGCATTCCTACTGCTGCTCTCGGCCATGTTTCCTTCTCTCTTCAACACCACCACCTTCTTCCTTCTCGGCTGCGCTCCGTCCAGATCTTCGCCAACAGCAGCCCGACTTCTCAACCACTCCTTCCAACTCCCTCCACCATGGCGCTCCTCCCATTCTCCAACCACAGCGCCGCCAACAGCTCCCGCTCCTCCTCGCCCTCCAAGAAACAGAAGATCTCGCTCCCCCGCAAGTCCTTCCCGGCGCCCCTCACGCGCCTCAAGTTCATCCCCCAGCGCACCACCGCGCCCGGCCAGCACCTCCCCGCCAGCCTCGCCCAAGCCGGGCCCCACCACAACACACCCATCAAAATGCCCACCCCGCCCAAGATCTGCATCACCGCCGCGCCGTTCTCGCCTGCCGCCGCCTCCGGCCTCCGCAAGCTCCGCCTCCTCAACACCTCGTCCGCCAACCTGCTCGCGCCGTCGCTGTCGCCTCCGCCCACCCGCCCGCTCCCGCGCCTCCCGCTGCCTGCTCTGACGCTATCCCCGCCTCACCGCGCCGCCACGTCCGTTCTCCCGTCCGGTAGCCCAGTCAAGAAGCCCGCGGCGGCCGCCGCCGCGCGCGACCTCTCCACGCCCGAGCTCATCTCGGCCTTCCCGTCGCCGCCCAAGCGCGTCGCGCCGCCGCCGCCCACACTCGCTCTGCCACCGCCCGCGTACCGCCCCGGCCGCGGTGGATCCCGCGTCTCGTCCGCGCCGGCGGGTGGAGGCCCCCGCACCGTCAACTTCTCGCGTCCGCTGCCCGGGCGCGGGCGCGGCGTCCCGTGGCCGCGGCGCAGCTCGTCGTTGCCGGTTGGGGCGGCGGGGCCGGTGGGGATCGCGGTGTCGCTGCCGTGCAAGCAGGTGGACGCGGCGGTGTTGGTTGCGTTCGAGGAGGATCGGGGAACGCAGGGGGCGGGGAGGGGGTGGGGGTGTGCGGCGTGGCCGCTGGTGGATAGGGCGGTGAGGCTGGAGAAGCCGTTGCCGCCGTTGCCGGTGGGCGAGTAGGGGGGGTGGGGTTTGCTGGCTTGAAGTTTATCGTGGGTGTCATGGGTTTGGGGTTTTCTTTGAGGGGTGGGTTTGAGTATGTTTTCTCTGGTGTTAATCCCGCTTGAAAGGTGAGCCAACACTGACGCATAATCCTCAGCACAAAAACATTTGTGCGGCATGTTTTGAGTAAGACCCTGCGTATTGGTATCAGCAGGGCGGTGGAAGCAATTTTCCGCCCGAGCATAGCGTAAAACGGCGATCATTCTTCTGCTTGCTTCACCGTTCCTCGTCTCACTACAACACTCCGCACGACATTGTCGGCAACGCCGCCGCAAATCGACAGCGCCGTCTCACCCCCGCAACAAAGGCATCACGAAAAACATTGAACCACACCGACACACCCGCACCTCCACTCTCACCATGCCCGGCTTCCAAGGCGTCCTCGACAAGCTCACCGGCAGCGCCGACGACAAAACCATCCACCCCTCCACACGCATCACCTCCACCGGCGCAGCCGCGACGAACACGACTCCCAGCAGCAACAGCACGCCCAGCACGTCGCAATCCTACCGCGCCTCCCCCCGCATCTCCGGCAGCGACCCGTCGCGCCAGACCAGCAACCTCGAGCTCAAGGCCGCGCGGGCCCGCGTCAAGGAACTCGAGGCCACGGCCGCGACGCAGAAGAAGACGATCCAGGCGCTGAGCGACCGCTGCGAGAAGCAGGGCGAGGAGAACGCGAACAACGCGATCGCGGTGCGGCAGATGTACAGGGAACTCGAGGCGCAGACGCAGTGGTTGGGGGAGCTGGTCGGGATGGGGAGCGAGCAGGCGGACAAGGGGAGGGAAGTGTTGCGGAAGTTTAGGCATTATCGGAGTGGTTAGGGGTGGGAGGTGCGAGGCGTTCGAGGGGACAGTTGGGCTTTGGGTAACTGCGGATTTTGGACTAAAATTGCGGGCGGGACGGTGCGGTTCTATGGGGACGGATAACGGCCATGATGAAATCAAGATTTGATATGGATAGAGAACGCCGAGAAAACATTAAGTTGCTGGTGAGTGCATCGGAGATGCAGCGCTCCAAGAGCACACCAGCCGGAGTCTCGCTTACATCAACGCGGAAAGTATACCCAGCTCCTATTGGTTGATTGCTCAGCATCGGAAAGAAACCGCATCACCGGCGCATGATTGTCGTGGCCGATTGCGTCTTTCTGTGAGATCCTTAATGATCCTCCCCTTCCTGATTGGCCTGCTCGGACTACCGATTTGCGCGCTCGGACTACCGATTTGCCCGAGGCCGTTCCATGATTAACAATCGTCGTATCCACACGCTGATGGAGGTCACTTAGAACCGATGATATTTGAGAAGACAGAGACTTCTTGGTGCACTTCAGATTCGCATGCTGGACCACGTCCATCGCCCACTGCTTCAATCATCTGGAGATCCGTCAAAAGACTAATGACAAGCCAAAAGCAGCGCGTTCTCCTTCTCGGAGCTACTGGCCATACAGGCAGATCCATCCTTGATGGATTGCTCGAATATGGAAAATATGTAAGCACACTGATGAATCGGTGAACAATAGTAACACATCACGCTCTAGAAGGTCCAAGCGCTGGTGCGGCCATCTTCGGCAGAAAAGCCGGAATGATTGATTGATTGATTGATTGATTTATTCATTCTGCATTCAAGCCGTTGGCTTATGGCAGTGTACTAACTGGTGCCTGTAAGGGCTCTAGTAAGTGAAATGAAGCTGTTTATGTGGGTATGCGGTTTTAGGGTGTTCAGTGCTCCTTGCCTCGGCAGTTATCTATAAGAAAGCGCTGCCTTTTAGAGCTTCTATGCTCCTCCTAATAATCGGGCCATTTATAACATAGGAGAAAGGAGGAAAACGAGTATAATTAGTACATGGAGAAGAAAATAGACATAGGAGATGGTTTTTCGTGATTTTTAGTTTATATCCCTGCTGTCCAGCAGTTCGATATCCCATATATCACCTCGTTCGCCAGAAGTAAAGAAGCTCATCGAGCGAGGAGTCAGTATCGTGGTTGCCGACATCAACGGCCCGACGGAGGACCTCGTCGACATCCAGAAAGACGTCGACGTGACGATCAGTGCGACTGACGCCGGCTCGCTTCATGCACAGAAGAAGCTCGCCTCGGCTGCGAAAGAAGCGGGCGTGAAGCGATTCGTGCCATGCGCCTGGATCACCGTGGCGCCAGCAGGAGGTGTCATGGTGACACGCGACCATGTGGGTGGATTTGCTGGCACTCGAGACCATCCTGGCTGATAGCTGGATCAGAAAGAAGATATCTACAACCACGTCAAGAAGCTGCATCTCCCCTTCACTGTGATCGACGTTGGATTCTGGCACCAGGTCTCCTTCCCACCGGTGCTGCCTTCGGGCAGGTTCGACTACGCGGCAATGCTGCCGGTGAACATATTCCACGGAGATGGACAACGGAAAACCGTCATCGGAGACTGGCGTGATATCGGCCGCTGGACCGCACGCATTCTGGATGATGAGCGGACCCTGAATAGATACGTGGTGGCATGGAGCGACAGCCTCAGCGACAACGAGATGTTTTCCCTCGTAGGGGATGTAACCGGAGAGAAACCTGAAAGGCAAATGGTACTGAATTACGAAGCACCAGTGTAATCCAGACTTCGAGCTAATTTTTCTGAGGCAGGTTTCCTACGGCGAGTTGGAAGCGCAACGAAACAAGGCCAGGGCGAACTATGAGCGGGATTCGACAAACGCGAACTTTGGGATGCGGCAATTCAGTGACTATCAGTACAGCAAGTACGTGCGAGGAGACAATCAAATCGAGTACGCAAAGTATCTCGGTTACCTTGATGCCCAGGAGCTCTTCCCGGACTTCCGACCGATCAAGTTCAGGGACTTTCTCAGCGATCTACTAGACGGCAAGATTGATAAGCCGCATTATGAGATGTAATGAATCAGCAGGGATTGAGAATCTGTATGATGGGAAAGTAAAGTGGAGTCCTGTCTTCTTGAGTCATAATTTGCAATGACTCGAAACAAATGACCGGCAAAAGACAAATTCGAGAGACAAATCTTTGTGCTCATTGATATGCTATGTTGGTTGTGATGTAATTCCTTCCTTTTATGGGCCCTTCTTGATGCTGAAGACTTTGTCGTTGATTAATAGTGGATTCGGCGCCTTCAGGTTCGATTTGGAAGTGGTGGATTCGGAGTCGTTATGCTCGATTTGGATGTTGCCGTAGCTGATGTTAGGTCGTGTGCAATTGTGATGCTATGATCGACCAAGCCGTTCGAGACGCTGTGTTGTTGTTGAAGCTGTCGTTGGCCATTCTGCTAAATATACATCATCAGTAGGCTTATTATCGTAGTAACCAGGGGATGTATCCATGTCCTATAGGCAGGTGAAGCAGGGAAAAATTGCACAGCGGACTTTCGCATCCGGACGAATGCTTCAACTGCCCACCAGATCTTCCCAAAACGAAAGGGAGGAATTGACTTACCCCTAGTCCCAGTCACCCGCCAGGAACTTCTCCGTCTTCCTCATCGTCCACTTCTGCTTGTCGACGCTCCAATTCTGGAGAACGGTCCTCAGCCTCCGCCCACCGGGGCCCTCTACCTTCGCATCACGCGAGATGGCCTTCGCGAAGTTCGTGTGGGCTTCGAACGAGCGGAGCGTCCTCGACACGAAGCCGCGCAGGCGAGACAGCCCGGCCTCGGCGGCGGTGGCGCGGGCGAGGAGCTCGTCGTTGCGCTGACGGAGGGCGGCCAGCTCCGTGTACAGGAGCGCGAGCTCCTCTTCCTGGGTGATGGTGCGGTTGGGGGCGTCGGAAGACATGATGGTGGTATGGGTGGTGGTGTTGGGGTTTTGAAGAAGATCTGGTTGTACGGGCGGCGTGGATGAAGGAAAGGCGATGATGTTGTGGAGAGGAGAGAAAGTGAGGGAAGTTCAAGGATAAGTGCAGCGCCGCCTCGAGTTACAAATCACGTGCAGATATGCCTATTGGCTGCTGAAAATGCGCTCCGAGCTGAAGCGTCCCCCCATATGAAAAAGGAACCTCTCTCAGATCGCAAAAGCGCCAGGCAGAGATGATGGGTCTCCATTCACATTTAAAAGCCCTTTCCTGCAGTCTTAGAGCTCAATATAGCTTGTACCAACCTGGCAAGCCCTTGTTCTTCTGCGGTGCTTTTGAACGTTCGCTGACGGCAAGGGGAAGCCATAAGCTCTGGATTGACAGGTCACAACTTGCACCTATACACATCAACCGCGGAATTAGAGAGCATTAGTCTGCGTGGAGAGCAATGGACTAAGAGAATAGAAATTGAGTGGAACATGTGTGGATGGCACTTATGGTATGGATCAGCCGGGCCAAAGACTGGAAAGTTCGGCAGCTAACACAATTGATAGGCAAGTCCCGTGCAGTGATGGTGCGGCTCACCGCAATGAGCGTTCGCGCCGCCGGCGATTTCCTCATCCGTAGTCCGACCCGCTGCGGTATAAAAACTCATCGGTATTCGGAGCTCGTCTTGACTTTCCACCTCCTGCACCGCGCCACCGAATCTGCTCCAGATTCTACATCGCCGTGAGCCACGATGTCCACCTCTTCCGAGGGCCATGACAGCCTCGCTGGTAAGATCGAGCTCATCAGGTAGCCAGGGTAAGGTCATCCAGCATACTACCTCACAGCTTCGCTAACACAAGATCATAGATGCAGCTTCAAGGAGAATGCGCCCATTGTTCCCGGGAGTTCCTATCCAGCGATAGTGGCGGATGGTGTCCATTCCAGCCGGTCGGCATTCCTTTCAGATGCTACTCACCCTCTACTGACCATCCATTCAGGGTCCGCGGTCCCGTCCAGTTCCTCTGTGATGACATGTTCTCGCTCTACGGTGTGGGGAATACAGCCTTGGAAACTTGTCTCCACTATGAATCACACGAGACGACCTTCGGCATCATCTACTGCTACGTCGACGCACACAGTGACTACTTCTTCCGCGGCCCCGGAATGGGATTGACGTCGGCAATGCTGCCAATGCATCCCATGGTGCGCAAGAGGATCGGCCAGCTGAAGAAGGGCGAGCCGTTCGCGTATCGCTGCTGCCAATCGAACTGTGGGAGGACGGCGCGCATCCAGCTGTCGGCGGCGATGGATGTGCTGTGCAAGGGCTGTGAGCATAACTGCTGCTTCATGTGCTTGGATACGGAGGAGGAGTTTCCGGAGCTGGAGGAAGAGGAAGCTCCGGCGGAGGTCACCAAGAAGAGGCGGGTTTGTGGCCCTGAAGATGATGAGAGTGGCATCGCCAAGGGCGTTGCGAGCATGTCCATTCACATGAATGAGGACGATGAATTTATGGATGAGCAGTATGGGAAACATGACCGCGCAGGTTGGGGGGTAGGGAAGGGTTGCTTAATTTGGATGCTCTGAAGCAGCACGCTGTCTTCTGTAGATGGTATGATGGAACGGAGAGGTCATCTCTGGGCATGGGACCAGACCGTTGGTCAGAACTGGAGGTCCGTAAAGATACATTCACAGAAAGGGGCACAAAAAAGCACTTCCAGCAAGGAAGCAATTGCATGTGTGATTTTTAGGTGTCATGGTATCTACGAATTGCATATTGGACCCAATCTCATGTTCTTGACTGAGCCGCGGAGGGAGCTCACAAGACCCTGACTTCGCGTCCCCGTGCGGCCCAGTAACTGCCTCACTGCAAGGCACGGCCGCTTCTTGTTTCGAGATCTTCGCGTCGCCGACCACCTTCCAACAAACCCTTTACATCACCGCGCGGAGTCGTTCTGCAAATCCGCCGACGCCTTTCAGCCTCAACACCGCCCGCAATGTCGTCCAACGACAAGAGCGAGTATGCCACCCTCAATGAAACTTTCTCGATCATCCAAATCTAATCGGTGACATCCAGGGTGCCGCGCGACCCCCAGGACGTCAACATGGGCAACACGCCCTTGCCTGACTTCAACCCGGCGAGCGTGACCTCCTCTCTACCCGAGCTGTAGGTCGTCCCCAGCCTCTCGAGTAAAACAGCGACGCGCTCACGGCTCACATCAGTTCCAACATCACCGCCATCGACTTCGCGTTTCCCCCGCCGCTGCTCCTGCCGCCCCCTTCCGCTCCAGCGATGGACTATCCGTCTGCGATGCATCTCTTCACCAGGTCTAGGAAAGTCACCCCAATCCGTACGACGTCACCCAACACAACGCCCTCCGCTCCCCCGAGCCTCACTACCCTCGCAAAGCCCTCTCCTCCCAGCCCGCCACTGACCGTCACAGGAACGATGCGGAGCCCTACGCCCGCCGATCAGCGCCCTCTTCCCGTTCATCGGCCAACAGCGCGCGCGGCCGCATCTACAAGCGCAACAAAATCCACAACAGCATCACACACCGCGCCAAAGACAGCTTCCGCGGCACGCCGGGCCAGCTCACGTTCCGCTCGCTCGTGGACCGGCTGCGCAAGCCGCGGACGAGCGCGACGCTGGCGGCCATCCACGCCCGGTGCGTCGTGATGGCGTACGTGAAGGAGAAGAAGGTGCAGCGATTCGGGGGCAAGGTGACGGCCGAGAGGGTGGAGGAGTGGCGGGGGGAGCTGGCGAGGATGCGGGAGGCGTTTGGTGGGGAGTTGTTGACGACGGCGCCGGAGTTCGCGCATCTGGATGGGCAGATGGAGGGGCTGGCGGGTGGAGAGGAGGTTGTGTACAGGTGCTGCGAGTGCGGGAAGGCGGGACGGGCGAGGATGATGGAGGAGGGGGAGGATGTGTGTGGGTGCGGCCATGTGTGCTGCATTCTCTGCCTGTATGTGCAGAGGGAGGGAGATGAGATGATCGAGATGGAGCTGCTGAGCCTGGAGGAGCCGGGCAAGATGGATGAGAAGATGGGAGGCAGGAAGGACGATGGCGATGATGATGACGGAGGCATGGGAGGAGGTATCGGTATGGCGATGGAGGTTGGTGCGTAAGGCAAGACTTGCATTACGGTGGTATGAACGATGAGGGTCAAGCACCGAGACTTTCTAAAATAGAGTCCTACATAGATACTTCCGGAAGCACTGCAACCATAGCACCATCGTCACAGGTGGGCAGTTGCAATATTCATCCGAATACAAATCTGCATTGAAAGAAGTATTGAACTTATCTGGATGAATGGGTGCAGTTCGCGTAGAGGTAGGCACTCTCCGGTCTAACGGTCTGACCTCCGACCTATTCGCAGGGCATGAACAGCGACAGTATAGTTGTTACTCACTTTCACCTCTAATCTGACCCGTGGATTGTCCTCCGCAATTTCGGGCGTCCGTCGTCTGAGTATCAAGAAAAGCTTCTACTTTCTTCAATCTTTGGCATTTCCAATCGGCGGCGCACGCTCAGGACCTGCGCCACCAGAGGTCACATTTCATCCAGAGTTCCATGGGGTCAGTTCCCCTTTCTTGCAGTTGTGTTGACCCTAAATCTGATACTCAAACGGCAAGTCCGCCGCTCAGCCGAGCTGATTGGCCTCAAGGAATCAGTAGACCGAGAATCGCTCATCGAGAGCGCCATCGCGGCACGGCCGATAGCAGTTGTGCCAATGCTGCTACACACCGCGGAAGACCTCTGCCTCATTAGGCTGTTCATTCGTCCGTCTGCCGTCACCAGAGACCACGGAGGAAGGACGCTTCGTACAGCCCATTTTGGCGCCCGACTCAGCAGCTTAACCTGCTGGCGTTGGCAGTCAACGGTGGCCGCGACTCAAACCAGGCTTGCTTTCGCAATCACTGCTTCGCATTTCCGGAACAGCAGCTTCAATTAGCATGATCAGGTGTTCTACCCTCTTCTACTTACCCGAGTCCATCACAGACAAGGCAGCCGCTCGCTTACCAGCCTCAGTGCTCCGCACCTCTCATCACGGGCCCCCGCTTGCATCAAAAGCTGACCCGTGCGCGTTGCCCATGGCATCACCTGCCGCCTGCCACCGGCTGCCTGGACCCGTCCGCCATGCGTATATAAACCCCTCCCCCCTCGGCCCCAGCTCCTCTTTTCTTCTTCAGCTCTCCTGCCTTTTGGCTCGGATCAAGAAAAGTGCCTGTTCTTCTTAGTTTAATCTCTGAGACGTGCCATAGGCACTCCGAGGTTAAACCAGTTTTTGGAGCCAGGTTGGCGGCCTGCTGGGCTCCGCCCATGTCGCCGACCACAGTGTCGCCAGTATTGCACTGTCTCTGGCTGACGCGAATTCTTCTCTGAAGTCTCTGCTCGTTTCTTTCGTTTTGCCGCCCAGCATGCCTGGGACCAAGAGGAAGGAGCTATCACGAGCATTGAGCAGCGGTGTTGACCTCGACGCCGATGACCCCATCCATCGTAGCTCCGTTGTGGTGGTGCTCGTTCAGGTAAGTTTCGTGTCACGGTCGCGCTGGTCTGGTGTTGACACTGTCGTTCGCATAATCAAGGCTTTGGAGTCCTGACCCTGTAATCCTTCGTTCACAGCTGTCAGAATAGCGGCACCGCCGCTGCGCATTCTTTCACTGACGTGGCACCGAGCACATTGTTCGCTGTTGCTTGAGCGAGCGTAACTTTGTGCCGCCGTGAGCGTGCTGACGTCTCCAGGTTTGCGGGCTTGAATCCATGCTGTACGATCCTCGACCCAAAGTGCAGCTTCGCCGCCGTTTTCTGGGCTCCACTCGGCCGCACATCCGACCGCGAACATTTCCAAACGTCAACGGTCTGGGCAGTGAAGTTCCATGCCCACTCTTCCGCAGCGTTAGTCCAACAAAAAATACCTCTCGCCCGGTACAATCGAACAAGAAGTCAGCATTACACCTCCGGAACTGTCAGAGTAGCCGGACTCCATCGGCGAACTTCACTCTTTGACCATTTTGCAGGTTCCCCCGTTCTCTGCGAACCGGTGCGGATGGCGCTGCTGCCGTGGACAGACGTTTGGTAAAGGCGTGAGGCAGATGGATACGCTAAGATATCCAGCAGGAAAAGATGCATCACGACAGCAGCCTCAACAGCTGCGGCGGCGACTCGACAAAACTCCACAGAGATGTATGGACACCGTCCACATACCGGGCCGCAATCTCTTTTAAGCTGCCGGAACACGACAGCCGCCCCGCGATCCATCAACGCCAAAGCCGAGCCCCGACCACCACCGCGTCGATTTAAGCTCTCGGCCTCCGCCGCCCCCTGCATGGCCGAGGCGCCAATCGGAGCCCACGCGCCGCACGAATCAAGTACGGCGGGGGCGACTCACGGGAAAACTCCTTAACAGCGCAACTCCCTCGAGTTACTGCTACAACCAGAGGCCTCGAGCAAACGGCAACCCAACTGACGGAGGCCCTACAACAGGCAATCGCGACGGTGGGAAGCACGGTTATTGCTCGAGGAAAAGCATCCACATGGTGGAACGACGAATGCAGGGAAGCTCTAAGACGAAGCCGGGAAACCGGGGAAATCGAAGAAAGAAAGGAGCTCAAGCGCATCGTCAGAAAAACAAAGAAACTGTTCTGGGAGGCACAGATAACCAATGCCAAAAGCGACCAAGACCTCTACCGCATCACGGCATGGCACAAGGCAACAGACAGGTTCAAGTCCCCACCAATAGTGGACAATGGCAGGGCGGTCTCAGACCCGGAAGAAAAGGCCGAACTACTCAGAAACAAAATCCTGTACCGCTTCACGGCGGAACAGGACATACCAAACCCATGGGAACCCCTGGAGACTGAACCAGAGGAACTACCATGGGACAACACAGTCACGATGACAGAAGCGGAAACCCACTGCGTCAAGACAGGGAACACCACCCCAGGAACGGACGGAATTACGGTCCGCCTACTCCAGGCGGCATGGCCAGAAATCGGTCACGTGGTGGCGGCCCTATACCAGGGCTGCATGGAACTCGGATACCACCCGAGAATCTTCCGAACGGCAGAAGTATCCATCATCCCGAAAGCAGGCAGAGACCCCACAAGCGTGCGAGCGTATCGACCAATCGCACTGCTATCCTGCCTAAGCAAGGGACTGGAAAGACTGATAGCAAGACGCATGTCGCACATCGCGGTGCGACATCACATACTCAGTCCACAACACTTCGGTGCGCTCCCGAGAAGATCGGCTCTCGACCTCGCAGCGTGCGCGGCACATGACATCGAGCAAACACTCCAGAAGGGCAAAGAAGCGTCCATGCTCATGCTCGATGTGCAAGGAGCCTTTGACGCAGTCTTACCCAACAGACTGACAAAGAGGCTACGAGAACAAGGATGGCCCACGCAGCTAGTAAAATGGGCACAAGAATTCGTCACCAACAGAACAGCCAGGGTACGCATGGAAGGGGTCACGACAACCGAAAAAGACCTCAACTGTGGCGTGCCACAAGGATCCCCCGCCTCACCAATACTCTACATGCTCTACCTTTCGCCGCTTCTAAAAAAAGGAGAGCAAGAAAAGAGATTTGCGTACGCGGACGACGTCAGTTTCTTGCGAACAGGCAAGGACACGGCGGAAACGACAAGAGCACTCACAAAAGACCTGAAGGAAGCACTGCGTTGGGGAGAGGAAAACGCAATTTCCTTCGCATCGGACAAATACGAGCTAATCCACTTCACAAGAGGAACAGCCAAAAGAGCACACAGAATCAGGATTGGAGAACTCGAAATACACCCGGCCACAAAACCGGTAAGGTGGCTGGGAGTTTTCTTCGACCCCAAGCTGAATTTTCGGCACCACGTGGAAACATGGGGGGCCAAAGCAAACAAAGTCGCAGCACACCTAAGAAGTTTGAACAAAACAACAAAAGGAATACCACCAGCGGCAGCAGCAAAAGCTGCAACAACATGCGTCGTCCCAATAGCGACGTACGGAGCCGAAGTCTGGTACGAGGGACCTCAAAAACCCTCCACCAAAGACAGAAGCAAAATGGTAGTACCGAGACAGGGGAGGCACATTAAAACGATCGACAAGGCGCTCCGGACCGCGATCCGGGCCGTCCTGCCGGTCTGGAAAACCACCCCGGTCCCGGCACTACACAGAGAAGCGGGAATCCCTCCGGCAGACGTCATGCTGCAGCAGATCAGAAGGAGAGCTGCGCTAAGACTAAAACTGCTGGACCAAGACCACCCGCTAGTCAGGAGATCACTGCTAAGCGAGAAAAAGAAAGGGGGACGCCCCCCCAAGAATCCTGACATACCACCATCGGCGACAAGACTGCAGAGGCTCGCGCAAACCGAAGGGAACTGCGAAAGACCCGAGCTGCTCATGCCAGCCTACACAGACAACCCCAGCACCACGCTACACGGCAAGGAAAAAGGGAAACGAGACTTCGAGGAATCCCGGAAAAACGATCCGCCGAACACGGTACATATCTACTCGGACGGATCCGCGACGGGACCAAAAACCTCATGGGCCTTTGTGGCTTACAAGGGGGAAAAGCAAATACACGCCGAAGGCGGAAGCCTACCAAAAGCAGAAGTATACGACGCGGAGATCCGAGGAGCAGCCGAAGGACTCAGTTGGGCAGAACAGATGAAAGAACGGCTAACGCCGGAGAAAATCGTCCTCTGCATAGACAACACATCGGTCATCCGAGGAATCACCGGGCACACCCCGAACGGGTCACAAAAACAGTTCATAAGGCTGAAAGACACGAAGCAAAGACTCAGTCCCGTCACCACCGAAACAAGGTGGTGCCCGGGTCACATGGGAATCAAAGGGAACGAGGAAGCCGACGCCTTAGCCAAGGCATCGGCGGACTTACCTAACACCGAGGCCGACATCGCAACAGTCGCCTGGGCAAGACGGAGAAACAGGGAAACGAGAACACGTGATTACACCACGTGGTGGGAAACGCACGCACCGCAATCCTACAAAACCCTGCAACTCGGAGTGGGAAAACGAATACCCGAACTAGCGCTCCCCCGAGGAACGCTGCACAGACTCCTGGCCGAAAGGACAGGACATGGGGACTTCGCAGAGTACCACAGAAGATTCAAACATGAAGGGAAAGAACTTACCTGCAAATGCGGCGCCGAAAAAGCACAGCACCACTTCATCGACTGTCAACAAACAGCACGATGGAACTACCCGGAGATCGCGACGAGCACAGAGAAAATCAGGAACCTCCTTGGACCACAAGGATGGTTCCTGTTTCAAAGCCTCGCTGAAACAACGGGGGTGTATCAGGGCGGTTAGAAAAATCGCAGGTGGGAACACGCCGAACCAAGAAAAACGGCTTTGGCGCAAATACCACGGAGACAGGGAAAAAGTGAGCAGTAAGACAGTTTACTACGGATAAAAGGAACACAGAAAGAGAAGGATCTCATTTGTCACGCGAAAAGGTGGTCAAACTCCACCCGTCTGTAGGCCCCTAGGGAGGCAGCTACCCATAGCACACAGTAGACGAAAATACAATCATCATCATCATCATCCCTCGAGTTACTGCGGGAGACACACGCCTCACGAGAGCGCAATCGAGCCCGCCTTACCCAACCCCCCCCACACGATCCAGGGCGCCGCCAAGCCCTCGTCGAACCCGCACAATGGGCGCGCAGCAATCCCAGCCCGCGCCCGCCCTGATCAGGGCCTCGCCCGCCAATCAGACCCGCGCGCCGAGCAGGGCGCCCGCCGCGCCGCCGCCGACGACGTCGTCGTGCCCGATGTGCGGGCGGCGAACGGCCAGGACACGCAGCAGTGGCCGGGCCGTCGCCACGCCGGCGCATCCGCACGGACGAGGACCAGCCGGCGGAAGGAAGAAGAAGATGGGGGAAGACGAGCTGGCGCGGCGCCAGCTGCTGCTGCACGCGCCGTGCCGCTGCGGCGGGCCGCTCCGATCGGCGCCGGGGCCGCTGGCGTCGTGCGCGGCGCTGCGGCTGCCCGGCGCGACGCTGCTGTTCGAGCGGTTCCTGGCGTCGAAGCGGTTCGAGCTGCTGCCGGGCGATGCGGCGGTGGCGGCGGTGGCGCCGCTGGTGCTGGGCGATGATACGGCGATGCATGCGCTGGTGGCGCTGAGTGCGAGAGGCGCGTGGCCCGGCGCGGAGGTGCAGGCGAGGGTGCATTATGGGTTGGCGTTGAAGATGTTGCAGGCGAGGGTGTTGAGGTTGGTGGAGGGGGGTGGGGAGAGTGTGGATTTGCCGGCGAGGGAGATGATTCAGCTGTGCACGAAGGACATAAAGGTGGGCAGCGCGGACTGGACCTTTCTGTCCTTCATCCTGGACTACTTTGGATACCTGTCTATCATGACGAGCGTCGTGTCCATCAACAAGCAGCGGCGGTACATCTGCTCCGACGGCCGGTCGATTGTTCCTGCCATGAACTCTCTCGAGGAATTGCGCAGCCGCTTCGGCTTCGACACCAGCCTCTCGTACCCTGTCCTGGTCGAGATGCCGCGAGTTGCGCGGATGAGCGCCACCCCGGATACGAGCATCTACGAGGGAGAGCTGACAGATGACGACGAGTGGGAGGACGTGAAGGACGAAGACGAAGACGACGCCAACGACAGCGACGTCAAGGCGGAAGAAGCGAGCGAAGCCACCACACCTCTATCCCTACCATCGCCAGAAGCAAGGGCATCACAGCTACTCGACACAGCGACTCAGATGCTAACCCAAACCGCCCTTCTCGTCCTGTACACCACCTCCCACGGCCCACATCCACCCACCGCAGCGCTACTAGCAAAGACGGACCCCTGCGTCGATGAGTTCTACCGGCTCATGAAATCGGTGCAGCGCAACCGCAATGTCGCCGCATCGCTCATGTGGCCGTCCATCCTCGTGGGATCGTGTACACGCAAGCCAGAGCACCAGGATGCGCTCAAGGCAGCGCTGCAGAATTCAGAGTTCAAGCCGTCGTTCGTCAGAACGGTCACGGAGGTCTTGGAGCACATCTGGTCTGGCGAGGATATCATTGCGTTCGGGCCATTCGGTATCAAGCGGGTGCTTGTGCTGCAGAATGTCAAGATCAACACCGACTAAGATCTTGGAAAGAGGGGGCTGTGGATAGATGCGTCCTACAATAATCGGATCCACCTTCCGGAGCTCGGCGTGCAAGGCCGCAGTCGATCCAGCTGGAATGGCAGGGGTACCCCGCCTTGACCTATGACGCATCAACAAAGTCTACGTACCTTGCTAAGTCATATGCACCTCCTCGTCAGCGGCACGTGCTGTGACAGGCCCGTACCGACGTCTGGATAATATACGCCAACGTATCCACACTTTGACAAACCCAGCAAGTCAGTCTCCGCGGCTCGTACTGTTTAAAATGGGGCAGCCCCCGTTCCCTTTTCCTCTGCATGGGTAGTGCCTTATTCAACCCACACAAAACCACGCCTGAGGTTTGCGTTTGGGCCCAGGTGTTTGAGTCAAGGTTAAGAGAGTCGGGCCATGAAGAGACATCCGCATCCTGTCCAAAGCAAAGGATATCTGAGGGTTATGGTTCAGCTACTGCCGTAACTCGATCCAAGAGGGACTCCTTATGAATGCGGACAAAATCGCCATACTACTCGTGCAAACGCTCAACCTTGAGGTGCCACTTGTAGCCAGTCCGGACACTCTGCCAGATGGACCAAAATCCAGTCATCCTGGCTCCAACCGGACCGGGAAACTTTCTGAGCGGATGGAAGAATAGACGGTATGCGGCGATGCTGCTGAAGAGGCCCGCGTTGAGAGATCCGACGAGCAGAATGGCGGCCATGATGGCTTGAGCCAGGCTGAGATCGCACAGTCAGAGGAGTAGGGCGTTGAGCAGGACAAGCCCGGCAGTTGCAATGACAAGTAGGATGGGAGCATGACGCTCCAATTCTCCGCGGATGAAGAGGCATACGTGGAGGGAAACCCCGACTACAGTGGCGGCGAGGGCTGCTGGCAAGGGGTCAAGGAGTACGGGAGACGAGAAGATGATTCGCACAAAACTCGAAGATTGAAAGCCGGCAAAACGTCCGAGGCTCGAGAATAAGCTGGATATCAACGGCGGCGATCTCCAAAAACGGGTGCAAAAGTCTCGAGACTTGCACTCTCTCGAGTTATTTAGACTGCTGCGATCCGGACGCTGTCATACAATATGTAATGGCGAACTGAGTTCGGCGTTTGACTTGGAGTGACGGGGATGAACGGAACGAGCAGGCATATCAAGTCTATCCGACTGAGCCGAGCGGATGCTGTTGCTCTGGTGGAACACCGTATCGGAATGGGTTAAGAATCAGAGCCTGTACACGCCATGCTGGGGAGGTCTGCGAGTTGACAGCCCAAGAGCATGGCGTCTGCTACACGCTGACGCCAAAAATTGTCTTCAGAGGTAAGCCAGGAGACTACCAGATGACAGGCACGACGGTAGTGAGACTCCCAGAGTTCGACCGCCTCATCGGCGCAGTGAGCAGACGGAGTTGACCGTAAAATGGTGCGCGGCGGTGAAGTGCTCACAAGCGGCGGCGATGTAGCGGATGGAATTGCTGCAGCAGTGACGTCATATGCAGATCATGACTCCAGGCGTGCGCCTGGCCCTTTAACCAGAGTCACTGCGGCGCCGGTTGCAGGGCGGAGCGCGGGGCGCTGACAGGCGCTGAAGTCGTTGCCGCTCGCCGCGGTCGCGCACCACATTTTTTGCGCCCGCGCCTTGCAGCAGTGGCCACGACTTCCGAAGCAATGAAGCACTCGCCGCCGCCGCAGCAACAGTGCGAGCCCGAAGTTCAGCAGCGCACGCCCACCGCCGCCGCCGCAGCCGAAGCTGCCATTGCCGATAGCCCGCAGCGACGCTCACCTTCGTTCAACACGCGAAGACAGCCTCGTCCATTGCAAGCGCAGCCACGTCAATGCCCCGCAATCACCGCCGCCGACGCAAGAAATCCGCGTGTTGCGCGCTTCCCGCACTACGACCATTCTCTTAGCACCGCCGCTGGAACTCTACCAAGCAACGCGGCCAGCAGATTGGTTTGGAAACACGCGTGGAAGTCACTCTTGGTTGGCTCGGATTGTCTGACCTACAACCATCCGCCGCCGCCCGCCGCTCTCTTAAGTCTCACCACCCATCTTTCCCCCAGCACCAGCCACAACTGACGAATGCCATCCCCCCCAGCCCAGCCCAACCACGCGCCCACTCCACACGCACGCAACCGCCCGCCTCCCCGACCCTCACGACCGCGGCACCATCAACCGATCCACATCCGGCCCCCACCCATCCACGCCCTCGATGACAATCTCATTCGCCGCCCCGGCCTCCAGTTCGACATTGACCACACTACTCCCCGGCGTCCCCTGCACCGTCGGCAAAAACGCCACCCTGCTCGGCTCCCCCCCATTCACCGCCACATTCGCGTACCTCGCCGCGCCATCCAGATTCTGATACTTAACCCGCACCGAGCTCCGCGCCGCCACATCGCTGCTCACGTCCGCAAACGCGACCACGCCACCCGGCGCCGTCGCGCCGCCGACGTAGCCGGCCGCGTCGCCGCCGCTGCACCCGCCGCACGCCACGACGCGGGCCCCGCCCGACAGCGCCGCGGCCTCGCCTTCGTTCTGCGTCTCGGCGGGGCCGGCGGCCCAGGTGCCGGCGGCGGCGTCGAGCGCCCAGTTGACGTAGTTGGCGACGCGCGCGGTGGCGCCGGTCAGCGTGAGCGGCAGCCAGACGTACGTCGAGCGGAAGAGCGCGGAGCTGACCCAGCGGTCGCCGGCGTAGAGGTAGGTCGTGGTGGTGGAACCCTGGATTGGGAGCACGAAGGAGGTTTGCGAGGAGTACGTGTTGGAGCCGACGTCGGCGAAGGTCTGCCATGCGCTCCATGGGCCGGAGAGTGAGGAGGCGGTTGCGTAGTAGTTGTCGTTGGGCGACCAGCCGGTGAGCTGGGAGGCGAAGATGAAGTAGGTGCCGGAGGCTTTGATCAGGGCCGGGGACTCGTACTTTTCGGGGAAGAGGTGGGTCGAGGTGGTGCCGGTGGTGTTGAGGTAGTCGTCGGTGAGGGCGTTGATGCGGAGGCCGTTTTCGCGCTGGGTGTCGGGTTAGCGTTGTGGTTCTTGCAGGGCGTGTCCGATCGTGGTGGAGATTTGTGGGCAGTAGGAGCGTGTGTCCGGACGTGATGGGGTGGCAAGTGGCCTCCCAATTCCGTCCGGACGAGTGCTTCAGCTCCCCATACGCATTCCCTTCTGCTCCACGCCTTCCCGCAGCCCCACAGCCGAGAGAACAGCTCCAATGCACCGTGACCGAGAAGAAAAGCACTCACGTCCTCCGTCATCAAGTACGCCTTCCCGTCATCGTCCTTGAACAGCCCCATGTCCCTGCTCTGAAACCCGAGCGGCCTCCAGCTGCCACTGTACTCGTACTCGCCGCACACGCTGCTCCCCACTGCGACGCCCGTCCTCGCGTCCCCGTAGTCGCTCGAGTCGATGTGCATCCACATGACGAACTGCTGCGTGTCGTCGTTGTAGATGACCTTGGGCCGCTCGACGACGCGGCTGGGCCCGAGGTCGCCCGACGCCTGCTGCGAGAGCAGCGCGCCCTCGTACGTCCAGTCGACCAGGTTGGTCGACGAGTAGCAGTTCACGTTCTGGAAGTACGTGCCGTTGGTCTTGTCCTCGCCGATCAGGTAGTACGTCGACCCGACTTTGGTGATGCCGGCGCCGTGGGCCTGCACGTGCTCGCCCGTGTTGGTGGCCGTCCAGGTGGCGCCGGGCACGATCTGGAGCGTGGCATGGGCGCTCGTGGCGAGGCACGCGGCGTGGAGGAGGGCACGGAGATGCATTGGGAGAGGGGCAAAGAGGTTGTATTCTTGGGAAGCAGAGCTGTGGGGAGCCCGGTCTATCTACGAGGGAGGGGGTATCGAGGTGCAATTATAGCTGTGTGCTCTGCATTCAGCCGGTGGACGTCCAAAGCAGTGTCAATGGCGCGGGCGGGGATGTCGTATTTGGTGGAAACGCGCCAATGAAACGGCCGGATGGGGTCCGGTGGATCGACCGGTCGGGGCAGGAAAGGTGGGCAGGGCGGTGCGGAAGCGCGGCGGTCAGGCCCGCCGGCCGGGCCATCTGGCGGAAGCCCTGCCGGGCGCTCTCGTGGGGTGACGTCGATTGGGGAATACGCGGTGTCGGGGCGTGGCGGAAGCGGAAGGTGGCATTGGGCGAGTGGAGAGAGGTGCGGGGCGCCCGGTGGCGGAGGCGCTGCCGCTCAGAGCTCGAAGCCCGCCGCTAAACTTTGTGTCAACTTCAATGATCAAAAGGCAGACCAGAGCCATGCGTGTGCGCTTACCTTTGCGCTTCAGATCCCTCGGCAGGCGCACGTCCTGCGGCAACCGGCCCTGCAGATACAGCTCCGACGCCCACCAGGTCCAAGGCCGGTCGTCTTCGGCATTGCCCCTCTCGGCCTGGACGATGCTCGTCGGGCACGCGCCATTGGCATACCGCGCCCAACAGTCTGCCCAGACGTTGCCTGCAACGCCCTTGGGAGCCCACCCGAGCTCGGTGGAAACGCTGAGCTGCATTGCTATGGCCGCCACAGCCATCTGCTGGAGGGAGTGGCCCGCAGTCTGCCAGGTGACGTCGCCATCCCGCCTGGCAGCCACGCCGACGGGGTCCTTGATGAACTTTAGGGCATTGTCGCTGTCGGAGTAGACAACCGCCTCGGTCATGGGTGCCAGACGGCCGGTTGCGCGAGACTGGTTGTATGCGACATCCCCAACCGCCCCCGAAATGGCCTGGAACTCGGCTCTGTCGGTTCTTCGTTGCCCCTCATCGTTCATGTCCAGAGGCCATAACCTCTCCCTCCACTCCCAGCGGCTGGTCACCGGGTTGTACTCCTGCCAGGCCACGGCAGCAAAGCTCCGCACGACCGTCGTGCCGTTGCCCGGGACAGCGCGTGTGGACGCATCCGCCCACAGAACAAGACGGTGCGGACGCCGCGCTTGGTCCTCCGCCAGTGCAACGGCACGACGGTGCGCCTTGTACTGCTTCATGTCGTGCGTGTAGCTCTCCGCGTTCTCCCCTCTGCCTTTCTTGCGGATTGTGTGGACCGGTCCGGGGAAGTGGTGGAGGCTCGTTGTGAACATGCTGGGCGGCGGTGCTGTAGTCGTCGTCGTCGCGTGTGTGGGCGCAGAGCAGGCCGGGCAGCTCGCGGAGCTCAACACCACGATTGTGCGCCCGCGACGCCGGCGGAAGAACAGAGACCCCGGCCGGCGACGGCGAGCAGGCGCCGCCGCGCTCGCATCCCTCATGAATGTCTGCCTTCACTGAGGTGGTTCTCCCGGGCCGCAGTGATTCACCCGCTGTACTGCTGGGGCTGACCGCCCTTCCCGATTGGGACAGCTCCCAAGTTCGAAACCCCGCAACTGCACTCCAGCGCTTTTCTCCGGCATATTCCCAAGATGGGTTCACCAGTTCGTGATTACATCGGATTTCCTCCCCGGCGTCACGGCGGAGCGGCCATATCCGCTCATTCATGCTAACATGACTTGTCGTGCGTGGCGATATAGTCCACCCCCGATGGGTGAGAGTGGACTTCGCCGTCAGTGAGCTGATGTACACTCCCGTCCGGATGAGTGCTTCAACTCCGGATGAGTCTGGCTCGCGCATGTTCTCTGGTGTGTGGGTCACCAAACACCCAATGCTCTCTGGTCCCAAGCTCTTTCTCCTGCTCCACATGTCTGTAATTGTGGTGCTCTGTGTGCGTAGGTGGTAAGATTGCTTCAAGACAAGAATTTCCAGCAGCGGTTCTGTCAAACTCATCCGTATGAATGCTTCAACTGCTTTTGCGTGCTCTCGAATGACTGGGCGTGACGCCAGCAAAGCGGGTAGGCCCATGGAAGATCTGCCATGGTATGTCCTAAGACTAACCATCCTGCCATCATCGCCAAAACAGCCGTCCTATCGCTCTTTGTTAGTGCGGGGGCTTGGACTTCGCAAGATGTTGTATGTCGGTGGTCGGATTGGGCAAAGGTGACGTCAGGATCTCGTGTGCAGCCCTGGAACTTACAGTGCCGTTGGATGCACACTTGGCCACCGATGACCAGATGCCGTCGCTTGCAATCTTTGCGAGATCTTCCGATGTGCGCGTTCTCAGCATGGCCAGGGGGCCTGCGGGCGATGATAGCGGGTATGGAGCTGCAGTGCGGACCGTCGATGTGTCAAATGAGGAGAATGAGGGTGGTGTGGAAATGTGGATGGGATGTCGGGCGAAGTCGAATTTACATATGTGGCGGCGGAAGGGGTCAAAGCGGCCGCGCCAGCACAGCGTCACAACGCCGCAGAATTTCGCCGCGGAAGACCCCTTCGGCTGCTACGCGTGCGCGGCTTCCGCCTCCCGCCCTCAAGCAGCTTCCACCGCTGGAGCATTGCTGCATCAGCCTGCGGTGCCGTCACTCCGTTGGTCTGCCTGTCCGGCATGCACATCTATTGCTTCTGAACTCCAGCCACCTGCAGGCTCCGCTGTAGGAATTCGTTTGAGTATGCCGCTGCACAAATACGCCATCCATTCTTCTGCGCAGGCTCTCCTCACTGCGCATCCACTGGTGCATTCTGCTTGCCTGGTTCCCCATCGATTGATGCAAACAGCCCGAATGCCTTCCCGTCTGTAACCAATTCTTCTATCTGGCTTGTCGGGACATACTCTCCTGTTGCTCCAGGTCGCCACGGTGGATCCGTTCTCACTACTGCGCAACAGACCTGAAGCTCAACAAAGTGCTATCACGGGAGACGCCCCCAACGTCGATGCATAGTCCGCCATTCTCAACAACAGCTTGCGGCTGAGACGGGTGTGTGCAAACCAAAACCTCACGCTGGGCCTGGGCGCATTATCCATCGAAGTCCCTTCCCATCTTCCGGCTGGTACGCTAGCCCGTCTTACTGGCGGGATAGCCGCAGAGCCAGGCGAATCCTGAGCTACTTGCTTGTCGACATACATTACTATCTTCACAGGCTCGCATCCTACAACATGATGATTCCTCCAACTTCAGTTTCTCTATGACCTGGTCCAGGAGGCCACACTGCCTGGTCTCCATAGGGATCTTCCAGGGATACTCAAAGCCGCGCGCGAATTTCTTGAAGATGCCATGGAAGGGGTGCACTAGTTTTTCCCGCGCTCAGGATTTCTTGGTGGAGATGTTGGAGATATAGCGAGTGAATGTGAAGAAATCGATGGTAGGATGATCAGTCATATGCGGTGTGGGAATGGAAGTGGACCAAGTGTACTTGTTGATGAAGCTAGAAGCTCTTGATAACGTCCTGCTCGTAGCTCTTCTTCTGAGCCGATACTGATACCATGGTTAACATAAAATGTGAATCGGGTGGAAATCACTGAAGCGCGGACTGATTTAGAGCCCTGCACAGCGCATTTTCTGCGGGCAGCGCCTCGAGCTCTCTACAACTCAGTATCAAGCAAAGGAAACAGGCATTCTAGCAGAAAGAAACTCCAATCCTATACGACTGAGTGAATCTGAAGTGCATCCCGCCAGAAGTCGCGCGCGCCGTGGCCATTGAAGTGAAATCTGGAAAGGCCCTGAGCTGTCTGGGTCCGCAGCCGCAGATCATTAGCTGTCAATCACTGATGCGTTGCTATGGGGGCGGCCGAATGCGTTTGAAGCCGAAGTCGCCCCGGTGCGGTTTCCTGTGGCGAAGGTCGGGGCTCGCCAGCTTGCCTTCGTCAACACCCTCCTCCTCCGCACCTTCCCACTTCTTGTCACAACAACACCACGCCACTTCTGCTGTACGTCGCTTGCATCTTCCATGCTCCTCGAACACGGTGGGTCTCTTCAGCTTCCTTCCACAACCATCCATCTCCTAGTAAGTCGCGTTGTCGACCAGATCTTCTGCTCCGGCTGCCTTCCTCTCATGAACAGAGCTTGCGGCCGCCATACACAGCCAGCGTGAGCATAGCTTCAACATAGCAGTATTCCAGCTAGCTAATACCATCGCTCATAAACAGTATCGCGCCTTGGCTATGCGCCGTGCCCATCTCAATTCGCTGCCTCAGCTCACCAAGGCGACGGCGCGGTTCACATGACAGGCTAGCCGCCTGCGTTGGAAGGATTCAAATGTACGTTGCACACCAGACATTCTCGAGCACAGTCCATCTGGCGAATGATGACGAAAACAAAATCTACAATTGATCTCATCTCAAGGAGCATTGGTTCTCTCGAGACCCCTTTGCTCCTGGTGCCGAAACAAGAGAGCTCCCTGACGCCCCATCTACATGCCCATCTCGGTCCCCTCACTGCACTCTCCAAGCTAGACTAACTTTGAGATATTCGCAGTTCAAACACTTCAGTCCACAACAGCAATACAACGAGCTACTTCACCAAAGCTCAGAGGGAGCACTACTCTATGTACGACCGCAGTAGTTAATTCCGAAGTAAGCAATATCTCTTTTCTTCCGAGTTTTACTACACTTTGCACATGATGATCAAATCAATTAAGCAAGACCAGTTTGAGGCATTGCCGCAGTGCCGGAGGTCAGCCACCGGCTTAGCCGTGCTTGGTTTACCACGGCCTCCTCGGAGAGCTCAATGCCATTGAAAGAAAAAGAATCTGATCCGCCACCCCTGCTGTAATTTATAGCTCTCATGAGTTACGAAAATACGGGGCTAATATCAATATTCTTAGGTCTCCACCTCTGCGACCCCGCGACATGGGCATGGCTGGATCGGCCAAAAGTATGCACGCTCTTCCCTGAGCGTGCTAGCAGGTACAGAAATCTCTGTATGTAGCGGGTTTAGGTCCTCAGAGATACTCTTGAAGCTTCAAGACGGAAGTTGAAATAGCGCATTGAATGCTAGATGAATCAGGTCAGACGGCTGCCATTCGCCCACCCACAGACCACCTCTTATGGTACACGGTTTCTCTTTTGGAGTATCAGGTTTTGAGACAACGATTCGTCTTACTTCAATCTCTGGGCTTCTCCCATCATTTGTCCTTTTCCCTTCCTCACAAATCCCTCGAGCGGTACGTCTTCTGAATCAATATGGCCTCCAAGGCGTTTATCAACTTGATCTACATAGTGCACGGATTGCAGAATAGTCCTGATATCCCATTGCCCTGTGTGAGACGGAGCGACTCGCAGAGATCCAACATGTCAGGAATTTTCCGCATGCATGAAGGGTCATATAAAGCGTGGCGCCTGATGCTTCACCGTAACCTCCCTCCATGCGTCGACTCTGTGCTTAGCCGCCAGACATGCATGAAACCAGCTCCGTGATACTCTGTCAGCTGGATTATGGAGATTGACCGCGCAAATATGGCGCGACCGAAGCCCATGCACATGCCGAGGTTGAGGTTAGGCAGCTGTGCTCCTTCCTCCGCGGCCGCGCCGTGGCTGCAGCGGCTTCGCTTCTGGTACCAAGCTCCCACAATTTATTTCAGCCCGCCAGTTCTCACTTCCTTCCTACAGACCACACCAAACAGCTCCACATTCCCTATTTCACTTTGCCCTTCCTCATCTTCGCCCAAGGGCGACAGCGATGAGATCGTGCCCATAGGCGAAAGCAAGGTCAGACCCTTGAAGGCTAGCTGCTCCTCCTCCCCTTCGCCCTCGTCCTCGCCCAGAATCACACAGTCTCAACTGCGTCTCTCAGCCATCTGTTCAGGTCCAGCAGCTAACCCTCGCTCCACAGGCCCAGCCGCAATCGTGACAACAACCGCACTCTTCCCTCCACATCACGGTCCTCTGGGAGGCCTCGCCTCCAGCTGCTGACCCGACTGGCAGCCGGCCCTCCAGAGGAACGAAACGAGCACCACGCTAGTTCGCACCACTGCCCCTCGCCGGTGCCGCGAAAGGCACTGGTAGAGGGGCCGACCCGGTGAGTCCAGCTCACTGCATCGATTTCCTCGAGGCGGCGTCGCTGATGCGCTCACACTTGCTTCCTCGATGCAGCACCGCCCGCCATGGCATCTTTCACATCCACTGGGGTAGCCGTGGCCCGGTCGAGGGAGAAGGGCTGCCACCGCCTTTCCTGTAGACAGAAAACTACTCCGTGATTGTTCTGGTACGTCTGGCTCGACTCTCGCGTTTGAGACCAGGAGCTCATGATTGCACAGGTTGTTTTCCCTTTGCGAAGAAATTGGCTCTGTCAGGAGCTGGTTGCCGTCTGCGGGTGGAATAGGATCCAAATAACACACTCCGCAACTCTGCTTTCCTCCCGTCTGCGATACCGAGGGATTCGTTGCAACATTTGGTTCCACTACGATGATGGTGTCTGGACGCTGCCGATGACGAGTGATGGCAGATGACGGACGGTTTTCCCATGACGGGACGGGACGGCCGCCACCGTGTGGACGACCGATAATGCGTGGAAGGGCTGTCTGTGGTACGTGCAGTACATAAAGGAAATCGGTTCTGGGACATGTGAGACAGAGCCTATATGGAAGAGTGGATTATTTGGACACGGAAGGGGGTTGTTGCAGCTCGGGTCTGCCTGTCGAACAACATTCTCAATGAACATAACATCACTCGCCTGGACCTCTCTAGCACTTTGAATTCACGCAAGTAGCGGCGAGCCATTGGGGTCGAGCTGCATTGAATTTCCTGTTTGAAGTCGTGAAATGACATGAAATTCTAAGGCATTTCGCCGTGGCTGTGATGCCGCTCATCCAAGGTCTCATACTGGCAACTTAAGGCTAAATCATGTGGGACCAGGACCAGACGGGTTGAGCTGAGCTCAAAAACCACCACTGCGTGCATCCGCTTCAGTCTTGTGCTTGAACATCAGCGATCAGAAAGAGTACACCTGAGGAGCAGGTCCTTCAACCTAACCTACGACACCCCTCGAGACCCCGCATACTCCAGAGCGAACTCGCAGGTCTCTATAATGCATCAACAGCTGTGCCGGACAGCCTTTCCCTTGCGATTCCATCCGAGCGAAGGTCAAGGAAACCAGGATCATCAGCAACTCTTGCCCGAACGGCGACATGATGCACGTCTTGTCGCCGGGGGTGTGCCTATTTCTCCCGCCGGCGGGTGCGGCGGCGACCAGCGCGCCTTCCGCCTCCAGCTTAGCACCGCAGGCTGGTCTTAACCACCGTTGCCTGTCACTTTTCCTCTTCTCCAAAACACTCCCTTCCCTTCCTTCTCATCGCCTCTTTGCTCTATTCCTTCAACGAAAACGAGTCTCCGCCGTCCCGCAACGCTTTTCCGACCAGCGTTTACGCATACGAACTCTTGCTGACCCATTCCGCTGCACTTCGGTCCTTCCAGCCACCAGACGGGGGCCGTTGTCTGCATTCTCTCAGCCGCAGCTCATTGCTACATGGCATCGCTGCAGCCATCGCTTCCTTGGAAATCCTATTAATGCATTCCTATCACTCGACCGTGAGTCTCGCAGATACCTCGCACTTCGAATTTTTCACTGCGGCCTCAGCTGACTGCTCCCGCTGCCAGCCCCCAACACCAACACAGCGGGCCGCCGTCACGGCCTGAAGTGGGCCCGCTCATTGCTATCCGCCGCATTTCTATTCAATATCTTTCCCTTTAACGCTCCTTTTACATGTGAGTTTGCGGCATCTCTTGTCCTCCCTTCTCTCCTGCGAGCTGTGACTGACATGGCATTCAACGCAACAGTCTCAAGACCTATCACTAGGCTGCCCGCTACTTCAAGTGCTATTTCTACCTTGACATTCCTTCATCCTCTCCTCTCCCTTCTTTATGAAAACATGTAAGCGAGCCAAATCAGCCAACCCGGTGACCTCGAGCCTGAACTGACCTCTCCCACTCCACAGTTTTCTTTCCAACCTCGCCTGGATGAATTGACCGCCATTCCAACATCGCGCAACCATTGCGCTCGAACCACAACGCATGTTCTTATACGCATTCATATCTTGCCCGTCGCCGTCGCCGCATTAGCGCGGATGTCTCTGATCCGGAAGGGTCACATCGGGACCTATTACATCTGCTGAGTGGTGAGTACTGCGATCGGTAGATCTTATGAGCGTCCGAACCTTTTTGTTCTCCTCTTGCATTCAGCAGCGGACATTTTGAATCTCAGTAGCACCCCGCGCCGCCAATGCCATGCGCCAGCCCTGCGCGTACTACCTCCCGCACTACCGATGATGTGGCTTGCCTTGGAGGCGAAATAAAATCCTCCCAGCAAGCTGTTGGCTGGGAGGGATGGAGATCCGTTGATGACCGGGAAGAAATACTTTCTCCCATAGGAGAACCCAGCTCCAACGGAGGAACTGTCTCAATTCCTCCAAAGTCGGGGGATCAGCACTGAGGAAATGACAATGAGGGACTGTGGCTTGTGAAGAACTGTAAGAGTCACACTCGCTTCCTGTCGAACGGCGCGAGAAAGAATACACCGCTGGTTTTCTTATTATTGCTACTAAGGTCTGCTATATACTTGCAGTAATCGGATTTACGGAAATACGCATAATTGAAGTAAATGAGGTGTGTAGGGGTAAGTGTATGGTGCGGCAAAAAGCAAAGAAAGAACGCGTGTATACGCAAAAGCAAACAAAACACGTGATCACGGGCCAATGTGGTTGACAGCTTCTGTTCCGTGAGGTGCAGTGTACGTCCAGTGACTTTTCGCAATGCCGTCAAGGGGAATTTCATGGTCACTGAGGGATGGAAATCTGGATTACCGCCGCCACGGTTCTGAACGTCGTACGGAACACCGGGAGGTAGAATCTTTGGTCTTCGTTTTTGAATCTCACTGCTGCAGCGCTTCCGGAAGGGCATTGCTGCGTGGCTGTCAACGAACGTATGCCATACTGGGGGTCTTACTGCTGTTCAGCGGCGGAGGCAAGCAAAGGGCTACAGGCTGGGTCATCATGCCCTTCATGATTCGATCTCAGCTTTGCAGCACCCCAATGGCCTGATTGCCGTGTCTTGCCGCTGTGTCAGGTGTTCCATCCATCACCTCGGCGATCCTTCCGCGCAGAAGCCAGCGTCACTGTCCCCGACACACGACAAAGCGGCCCCAGGCTGCAGCCCTTCCGACGACTTCTACAGCCTTACCCCCGCCCATTTCCGGTATAGCGCGGGCACTGGTGTCATGGGAACGCCCCAGGCGAGCGTTCCGCCATGCCTATATAAACCCCCCCTTCCTCAGCCCCAGCTCCTCTTTTCTTCTTCAGCTCTCTTTGCCTTTAGGCTTAGATCAGTTGCAGTAACTGTTCCTCCTTAGTTTAATCACTTCGGATGTGCCTACGGGTACCACTAGTGATTAAACCAGTTTTTGGAAATAGTGCTGGTGGTCCCCGAGCTTCGCTCATACTCCGGCTCACAGTGTCGCCAGTATTGCACTACTTCTGGCTGACGCGACCTTTGTCTCTTCCTGTCTCAAGGTTGGCCTTTCTTCGTCGAGTGATATGCCATGCGCAGATCCTTGAGGAAGTGGGCTCATCCTTACCTCAGGCCAATACGCTCGCTACCGAACTCCTGTTTAGTGGGGTTTGGTAGCGATCCGGACAGCCGCGTTCCTTCCTTGTTGTGCAGTACTTGGAAAGAACAGGATATGTCTGGTAGGCCAAGATTGAAGGGTTGGCAAGAAGGCTGTACACTCTAGTGATAGTGTTGTGGTCAGTTACCCGGCCTACATAAAGTTGTTTTTTTTTTTCATAATCATTGAGTAATTCATAATATTCAATTCAACCTAGTCTCGTGTTCTGCATTCCACCTTGGACATCGTGATTCCATCCTTTGGTGTTGGCCTCAGCAGCCGCACTTCGATGAGGCACAGTACCAGGACCAGCATTGTTGCGCTTTTGCTTTTCGTTACAACCCATACTATCACAGCTTGCCCTCTCTTGCGCCTTTCTGCAGAATGTTTGTTAAATACCCTCTGCTACCGCCATGACCGCCGCTTGTACGGTATTTATTTGTCCCCTCTCGCCCTCAGCCGTCTCCATCGCTGCCAACGTGAGCTTCACGCACAACTGACCACCATAACCACCGTTCGGCGCTCCAAGATCCCTGGATTTGAGCGATCTACCTTCCAACATTGCTCGCCGCCATGCCGGCCGGCACCTCGATGGAAAGCCGAGTGGTGGTGGATGTAGAAGAGGTCGCCAGGCGAGGCTCGCCGACAGAGGCAGTGGGTCGATGATAGTGAGGGATAAGGTAGCCGCACAATTCTATAAGTCTCTTAGGATGCTGCGCTTCGAGAAGCTGTTCAGAGCGTGCTCGCGAGGGGCGCGATCAAAGTGGTCCCGCACACCCACGCGCACTGGTGCACGGCATGATGTCGGCGTCCAAGTGCGCTTCCGACACCACCACCACCCACCACCGAAACGAAGATCCGCAGTCTCCAGTTTCTCCATCGTCAAAAAGCCTCCGCAGTCAATCAGCCTCTAAGATCATTGAGCAAAGCGCGCACCGAACTCCCCCGAGAATTGCCGCTGTGCGTGCTGACCTGTCTTCAGTGCAGGCCGGCCGCGGAGAGCCTTGCAAACAAGCACCCCGACCAGTCCGACAACATGCGTGCTTACACTCCCTCCAGTAGGTGATTGTCCGCTCTCCCATTCGCCAAAGCAGTGTAGCCGCCCATTGAGACCCCAAGACGCGGCTGACTCTACGCAAACAGCGACACCGGCTCCTCTTGGATCCAGGACATCGGCAGCACCCAGCGCATCAAGCGCACCAAGCACAAGGAGTCTTCAGTGAGGGTAGTTGCTGCGCTCAGGGTATGCAACATTATGTGGGTGTTCTAAATCCCGTTGCAGCCGGCAATTTCTGACGATCTTGCAAACAAAGCGACCGTCTTCCCTTCAAAGTCGAAGTCGCCCGCCGACCTTTGCTTCTCTCATAAGCCGGTCTTCCGGTTAGCGATGAAGAGCTCAAAATTCTCTCTCTACAGACTCCCTAACAGCCTCGAGCAGTTGCTGCACCTTCCCCGACCATCTACTCTATGACTCCGTCCAAGCAGGTCCTCGGCAGCAAGAAGGATATCTTAGGCGGTACGAATGCCAAGATGTCCAAGGAAGAACCAAGCCGACCAGCAATGTCAAATTTGGAGGACAAAACCGGCGAGCAGGCGGTATGTCTCTTTGTCCAGCACGTCCTTGGGCCCGATGACTCTCATTCAAGACCAAGCTGCTTCTAAATACATGTATGCACAGGCAACTTGGTACATACGGTTCCTGCTTGTTCAGAATGTAAGCCCACAGATATCTTCTGGCAGATCAGCATCATTCTCAAAAATTATCTGCGAGGCCCGCAGCTTCCCGGCCTGTGGCTCCACCCCACGTACGCGAAGCGACCGAAAGCGCAACCTATAAGATTGAGCTCCCAAGCTTGAAGCAACAGCAGTCTTGGATATTTGCAATGCGACAGGAGAAAACAGAGTTCTGTCTAAGCAGACCTGATGCTCGGGAATATATTTCAGAGACACTTGAGCGGCGGGTAGGTCACTTCGGCAGTGAGCTTGACATTCTCAGTAGTGCGATCGCAGACTGCTTTATATGCTCGAGGCGAGGTGCTAGGCGAATAATCAGTAAATTCTTGCCGTCCTCGATGGTGGTGGGGAACTTGTCGATCGGATCCACGCCGTAGTCGGCAGAGATGACGACGACGTACAGATTCCGTGCCATAACGGCGCGTGTTCAATACAGCCACCGGTAGCGTGTATCACCTACTATTTAGTCTTGGATGGTGTCCGTGGGGATGCTGTAGGCGCCACTTACCGGGAGCTGGATGGCGAATTTCTATGGACCTTCGGGTATCGTGAAACGCAGAGCGAGATCAGAGACGGCGCGAGGGAAACACAAAACAGCGGTGTACTACTGTGCAATGCATGGCTGCGAGAAGAAAGGGTTGAAAGCGTTTGACATGGTGGAGGCGGATTGAAAGTATTCGGCAGGCGCACGTTCATGCAACGGACTGAGAGACGCTGGGAGCTCGCGGCCAAGGCAGTGATTCGTGGGCTTTCAAATGGAATTGCAAGCTTTCAGAACTGTCCAAAGGTTGATCGGCTAAGTTCTTGATGCCGTTGTAGTAGCTAGGCTGCTGTTCCAGGGCCCCGCTGGTCAGCGCAGGAGGACCGTCTTCCAAGTGTGACCAGGGCCGCGCCCACCAACAGTAGGGTATTTCACAGGCTCGTAAAGATTTGGAACTGCTTTTAGAACATTTCTGTGGTATCTCAAGTAGTGCGATGGTGCTGATCCCGTGTTGTATCAAATTTTCTTTCGGTGGGAAGCTCTGGAACGGAAAGGCGCCATCGTCCCAGCCCAAGAAATTCCACCCATCTCCTCCATCATGGCAAAGGCCAATGCTCTGAAGCTATCCAAGGGACTTGTGTCTCTGAAAACCTATTTCCTGGCGTGGAAATTATCATTATCTTTGTGCGCAGATGTGTAGGCCGTATTGTCGTAGGCTCAGGGGCAGGAGGCTTTTCCGAAGTTCCAAGCAGAACAAAGGACATCTGGAGCCGAATCCATGACATATCCACTTGTTACGAGGACCTCTAAAATCATAGCAGATCCGCAGAGCCTTCGGCCGGTGTAGAGACTATTGCGACACTTGTGTGTGGTTGTGGAGGCCTCGGCGTTGTAGTTCAGGGCAGCTGAGGGGTGTTTCAGAGCGCAACCAATGCCGTTTGCAGCCACAGCCATGCCGAGTGTGGTTATTTCAGAGCCCTCCAAGATAAAAGCAAGTCTGAAAAGTCACGTCATGGTGTTCAATGCAATGCGACATTTGTAAGTGGGGATGAAGGCCTTGTTGCAAATCGAGCGACGGGCGAGCGCTTCTGAGCACAACCAACGCGATTTCGTGCCACTCCCGTGGCGCACGTAGCCATTCCAAAGCTCACCAAGGTAATGTCGACTCTGAATATCCCTCTCATGGTGTCAAAAGTATTGCAACGCTTGTGTGTGCGTGGGTGTCGAGGCTTCGTTGTCGTTGAAAGTGGCCCCTGAAAGGACAAAGAAGGACCGTCAGCGAGGCACGCGGGCTGCTTCACCTTGTGTCCAAGGTCTCCATGGCGCCTGATATATAAATCGGGCCTCTCAAAAAATTCTCAAACCTATTGAGACATGGATTCTTGTGCTGGGTGGTCTGGAAAACTCTCTGGGTGGTTGTGGGGGGCCCATTCCTGGTGGATGTGGGCGCCGGGGGCAACTCCCAAAGCCAGGACGTCGCGCAGAAGGCCCAATCATCGTCGCAAACACCTTACAAGCCTGCTAGTGGCCTAAAAACCTCTTAGAAGAAGCGAAATTGTCCTGCACAGCGCCATGACACTGTTGTGCGCCTCGGTGCGGCGTTCTCACAAGCCAGCGGCGCTGGGGGGCTCAGTGTGCCTTCCTCCGCCCCACAAGCGCCACTTCACCTTTCCTCCACAACCACGCAACACCAGACTCCACAGCCACGCTACAACTCTTCCTACAACCCGTCCACGTCGCGCAAGTGACCGTGGGTCCGCTCTTGAGCCTTTGCCGCTCCACCCTCCTCTCTGCCCCTTGGCAGCCCCAGACGCGCCTGAACGCGCTCACCACCAGCCTGGCCAGCCCAACACCGCGCCGCAGCCGCGTTCCAGGTGAGCTCCCTTCCAAAAACCTTTCGTGACCTCTCAAAACTTCCCCAGCAAGGTTTTTACCTCGTTCTGCATGGGCAGGCTTGCGTCGTGGCGTCGAGATCTTCTATCGGCCAAGACACTCATGTCCGCCGCGCAGTTTTTTGTCCCACAACTGCGACACGATCGCGCACAAAGCAGAACATAAAACAGAGCTGACAAATAACGCCGCTAGGTCCTTCTTCTTGCCTGTCTCGATGGCTCCGGCCCGCGTCTGCCCGTCTTCGGCTCCCTGGGACCGGGTTCGTCGTGCCCAGCACGAGTCGGCAGTGAGTGCATCCTTCCAAGCAACACCACACCATTGAGCTGCCGCGGCGATATATCCTTCTGCACAGACAAACCATGAATAAACACAGTATCGAAAATGGCTGACACATATTGCTTGCAATTAGGTCAACCGGTCACTCCTGACAAGCGTCAGTCGCCATTCACTCGCACCACCATATTACGGTGTTGATCGTCGTCAACCTGGTCACTCCTGTCAGCATCGTCTTCTCGGGATCGGTTCCCAAGATTCCCAGATCTCAATTACCACGCGGCGTTCAGGCGCTGTGAGAAAGACGTTTGGAGACGGTACCTTTAATGAAGTCCTCCGATGGACGAGTAGGGCGGATGGTTGGAGTACGACGGAGAGTCTGAGGCATCTTCTCCAACCATTCGCCCTAACCTTGCATCTCGCACGCAATCTAATCCTCTTCCTCGAAATCTTCTGAGGATGACGATATGGGAACGATGAAGGAAACGATGCAGAAACTTACTACTGATATTCCGTCTTCTATCGCTTTGCAGGTTGTAACTGGGCAGCTTGAACACATCTTCCCGCAGCCGTCGAGAGCAACCGCACGCACCCAGCGTTACTGCCGGGATGACCAGTCAGCGCCCCGCAAACATAGGGTGTATTGTGTGGAACGCGCAGGTCTATCTGCAGCTCCATCAGGAGCTGCTCTGTTCGTTTGAGCCGCTGGAGTGTAGCCGCTTTTCAAATCGGACGTTCTCTTCGCCCTCGCCAGCTTCTGAGATGGCGTCCACCGACTTCCTGAAGCTTTTCGCTCCTGGCATCTTCATTCCGTACTTTGACCACTTCTCCGGAGGTCAGACGATCCTACGCGACCTCGATTTCACTGCAATCGCGCAGCATTCTTCTCTCCTGGAACAAGCATATCACACCGAGGATCATACTGTGGGGAGGTATGGGAGGTCAACACCCCTGCCTGCCTTGGGGAAGTAGTGCAGTACAACACCCTCAACATTCTGGCTGGTGGGCGATGGAAGTTCACCAGCTGCGCCTAATGAACCGCCAGATCTGTGGCAGCGCCAACGTCTGCTCAGTTGAGCACGGTGATGCCCAACCCTGAAAATGTTATTCTGGTCCAGCCTGGACTATGAGCCAACGACGTTCGGAAACGGTACTTTTGGGTCTGGGTTGGCCCCGCTGGGTCCAACCCACTACTACTTGATCTCCGTTACGGTGGACGCAACTCCAGCTCTCCGGGCACAAAGTGGATGATACTGAGGGAAGTTGTTTTCAAGAACGTTTTGGTGCATGACGGAGACCTTGTGTCTCCGCTTCCCGTCCACTCACTAGCAGGAGATTCATGACGAGGATCTTGCCGGACGTTGTTCTCAAGAATGTCTTGGAGCACGACGGAGGGCCGGTGCCTCTGAGAAGGACCCGTTGCAGCAGCCTCCGACAACTCGGAGTCCGCTCACCAACAGGAGATTCACCAAAGGACTTTGAGCGCGAAGTGGGGATTACCCAGCTCAAGTACGAGATTACCAAGGTCCACTTGGAGAAGGGCCAGACAACACCCAACGATATGTCAGGCAACGACATGGAGTGTCCCAGCCCTTCAAGCACATGGAGGCCTTCCGCACCATAACATCTAGGAAGCGCATCGAGCGCAAGGGTGACTGGATGAACAGGGCACTGCGCGCTGGGGTGGCGCCTGAATACCAGAGGGCACTGAAGAAGATCATGGCGGAGAAGCTGGGCTGCCCGTCCGTTTGCCGGGCTTTCCGGTTTTAGCGGCGAGATCAAGATTCTGAGACCGATCCTGGTCACAGTTTGGTATGCATATCAACATTCCCAGTGTCACCTCGTTGCTTGAGCTAACCTAGATCTTCTAGCCAGTCAACTCTCAAGTTGACACCACCATGGAAGGGGGGTGAGGGCATCGCTGGCCTGCGTCAACGACGTTTGGAAACGGTAAGGCCTCTTCCATGGCCGTGGTCTCGAACACTGAGCCTTGCGGGCCCCGCCTGGCCTGCACGGCAAGTCCGTCTTCATCCGCGACCATAACAAAAGCCTTGGGTCGGTGGTGGATCCCAGCAAATTCACCCACCGGCCCAACACAACGCGCAGACGGCGCAGAAGACAGGACCACCGCGCCCGCCACAAGGCCGATCTGCGCAACAGCACGCAGCGCGCGGCGTGGCCTGCAAACGAGCAGGCCCGCGCGACGTCAAGCTCACTCTCAATCTGGGTCGTGAAAACCTCGAAGAGCCTGAGTGCGCGTGTAGGCGCTGGCAGTACGCCCAGCCAAGCCGTCGTCCAACTCCTGCAAGCCCCCAGCCAATTGAAGGGACGGCCGAGATCGATCCTGAACAATCAGGATTGGAAGTCTTGGCAAGATTCCCAGGTCAATTGAGATCATGGGGGTCTTTGGCAATGCTTCCACACTGAGCATCTACGGGCTTCTCAAGGAGGAAGGCGAGGTCTTCGTGGCGGAGGTGCCGCGAGACTTGAGGCGCGTAGATGGTCAGTGTGGAAGCATTGCCGGGAAAACCCGAGGGGTTTGATTGCCGACCTACCCGCATGGGTCGGAGCAACTTGCTCACCCACCGAGCCGAGAGCTTCAAGGTGGTGACACGACGAAACTTCAAGAAGCCCTCTAAGGGACGCTTCGTATCCCAGCACAGTGGAACGCAAATGCATTCGAGGCGGAGACTTTCGCGACTCTCGACGTACCGTATGGGATGGGTGGTATTCCGCTCCCAGGTCAGCAAATTCCCGTACCAATTTCGGTGTGATCGAAGTGGATCCGCCACAGAATCTTTTCCAGGATTGTGGTCCGGAGATGGATGAATCTGGGTTGGTTGAAGAACTGGAAAATGCGTGAAGATGGAAAAGAAACGTGAGAATGAGACTGGAGGAGAAAATGAGGTGGAGCATTGAGAGGGGCGATGAATCACAATAGTTCTAGTTCAATTCACATTTCTACCCCGTAGGCCGCTGGCCATTCGAAAACTCGTGATGTGAGCACCGAGAAATCAAGTAGCAGCATCCAGATCCGGGATGTTGACGCCGAGTTGCCCAAACGAGAACACGGGAATCGTGCGCAAGACCGAAAGGCCTCGGTCCCATCACGCCTAAGGTCAGCAACTACCACCAAGGTCACAAACATCAGCCATCTCCACAAGAACGGTCAGGTCACGATGCACAAAGCATGCACGCACATCCCATCTCCTTTGCCAGGCCCAGGCCCCAACTCAACTCGGATTCCTAAGACCCCAAACCCGTCTGAGACCAGACTCAACCGTCCGCACACATCGCCACTTCAACAACAAAATCACACACCACACAACGCCTCAACTCTCACCACCCGCCCTCAAAACCACGCCAGATAACATGTCCAGCATCGCGGGTCCGCTCGCCAGCAACCTGCAGAGGTCTCCGTCCCCGCAGTCGGGAAGCGGCTCAGGAGGCGTGAGGACTGCGGTCCGCTTATCCCTTCCGCTGGGTGGGCTTCGGTGGCGTGTGAAGGCAGGGTGAGGTACAGAGGGTGTGGTGTGGATGTGCTGGGATGGGGTGTGTGTGGGGAGGGGATGGGTCTGTCGTCTCCGCTTCCAGAACTCCTACCTTCCACGCCCATCTAAATACCCAGGGACTTCCACCACCCAGCCTTCATTCACTTGGAGATCACGAGCTCCGAAGAACACCAGTTTCCAGTACCAGAACACCGTTCCTACGCTGTCGACTTCACAGATGAAGAGATGAATGAGTGAGCGCTGCGGAATCGTGAGCCGAGAAGTAAAGGCATGCGCCTGGAGACGAGCCGAGGCTGTTGAGCCAAGTTCAACTTTTCGTCGAGGTTGCCGAGCTCTGTCGAGAGATGCAGAAGGTCACACTTCGTCACGATTTCAGATCGTCGAGCCGTCAATCCGTCCAGTCAGCAAACCGTCATGCCGTCAATTTGGCCACGCAATCGTCTTCGGTGATACCGCCGCATGTTGACAAGGGAAAATTTCCCAGCAGGAAGAACTTCCATATCAGACTCCGCGAAAAGCTCGCCATCGTCCCGTCGACAGTGCACCACGTGCGACCTGTTCGTAGCGCCCGGACGAGCCTCAAGACGATTGAACTATGAACCAAAGAAAACAAGCATTTGAGCTTGCCAGCGAGGATAGGTTGACGTCGTCGTCTGCCTCTACCATGGCTTTGGTGTACATGTCGGAGCTTAACCAGGTCACCAAGTCGGGATGTCGGATCGGTCATGCAATCGTCTTCGGTACTTCCGCCGCGTGTTGACAACCAAAGCTACCAGACTCCGCGAAAGGCTCATCACCGTGGATGTCCAATGTGCAAGCACACTCGAACACCATGGCTGAGCCTCAAGACGATTGAACATGAACCAAGGCCACGTTGGGCATCTACACTTGGCGATCTCAGCAGCTTTCTGTTACAGCTGCCGTATTTACAGTCAGTGCTACGAGTTAGCGTTCAAGTATCTTCAGAAGTGACAACCTGTCGTCTTCAATGATTTCCAACTGAGAGCCTTTCCAAGTTCTCCTGTCAGGCAAAGTGCGGAATCCAAGCTCGGAAGGCCTTGGTGGTACAGTTTCGGTATTCATGGGTCCAGATCGAGGTCCAAGTCCAGGCCCAGAGTCCTTGGTCCAGTATGACCGTTAAGCAAAGGACATGTGGAGGATCCTGGACCAAGGCCTCCTAGATCCGTGGGCTCTGCATGGGACTTACGGGCGCCGTGGCCGTCCCCTGCCCAAGATGCATATCCGGAGCTATGCTTAATGCGGTGCGACAAAGAAAGATAAGAGAGAGAGAGAAGAGAAGAGCATGTTGGGTTATTGAACGAACTCCCAAGAACTTGGGCTGGCCTGATTCCGGCACGGATTCATTCCAAAAGCACGAAGACTCGCAGGACATTGAGAGAAAGTGTACTTGGAAGACACTGAGAGAGCTCGTGGGCAAAGAGAGATGTGACGCGCATAGAAACAGAGACAGCTGGAAGAGAGACTTGACGCCAAAGACGGAGAGACAGCCAAAGACCCGCAAACGCAAGACGCACGGATCAGCTGCACAGAAGGCTCAATTCAAGAAGACTTAAGAGAAAGAACTGAGAACAGAACTTCCAGACGAACTGGAATTGGAGAATGAAGAGGACGGAGAGTCGAGAGATGAGAAGGTGAAGAGACGGGAGAGTCTTGAGAAGAGAAGGGAGTCTTGAGACGAGATCCTTTCAAAGAAGGGAGAGAGGCAAGGACCACTGACCACGGAAGAGCTGGAACTTTGCATCGAGAGGTTTGAGAGAACACGTCAGAGATGCTAGACTGGAGACCAATGATCAGAGGAGCCCACCCACCGGGTGGAAGGAGAGAAGGAAGACCGCACTTCAAGTACGACGGAGACAAGAGACAGTGTGTCGTGTCACCGGCATCCATGTATCCGCATCACGCCAAGGATCCTTATCTTGTCCATAGCCTGCCCTTCATGTCCAGCCTAGGATGTTTCCGGCAGTTGAGAGTCCTGGAGGAGTCCTGAAAGGTCCACCGCAGTTTATGGAAGTTCCCCAACTTGGACCACGGATCGGTTCCGGTCTGCCATGGATGAGCCTTACCCTGGGCAACGCGCCTCCAGTATCATGGCCTTGAAGGGATCCCGATCTCGATCGACGGTCAGAATAATTCACTCCGTAGCCTCGGAAAGAGAGGCGGTGGACGAAGAAGCGCACCGTCAGGAACCTGCCAGCAGCACCAGCCATTTGCGGTGACATCGCGAGCCGCATGCGAGTCGTCATGCACCCGAGAGATAGCCGACGCTGGCCGCATTGAGACACCGCTGTCGGAAAAGGACCGGACGGTCTCGGCAGACGCCGTGCCGTTTCAGATCCACCTGATTGGTCACGGAAATGGAACTTGATTCGGCAATTTGCTGTAGCTTTCCTGCGCCTGCATGCATGGCACAACGCGGCACGGATATGACGACATCCATTCGATGGACGGCCTCGAATGGGGCTGATGCATTGTCAAGCTTCGGAGGCGCAAACAAGAGGTCAACGCCACCTGGTAATGTTCACGGAAAGGGTATTCTCGCGAGGTAGTGTTGATTGCAAGCGGTTGTGGTGTGCCAGACCAGAGGGAGCTGGAAGGCGAGAGAAGCTCGTGGTGAGAAGCGGATGTTCAGGCGCTCGAAAGACCATCATGTTCCAGCAACAGCCACTCATTTTCAGAGACCCGCCCTGCATGCAGTCCGCCGCCACGGAAAACCACCCATGACGCCCAGGTCCTAGTGGCAAGCCGCGGTGTCCCATCCCGGGGCGGTGTCCCTAATTCTTGACCGGCTGCCTGATCACGGTTGTGTTCTTCTCTTCGCCGGAGCCACCGTATTCGCTAAGCTTGATGACGAAGGTCTCTTGTTCTTCGAAGCCGTGGCGTCGGTATAGGGATCTGCCGGCCTCGGTAGCTTCGAGGAAAGAAATCAGGCCGGCTCTGTCGGCTTGCGCAGTACCCCAGCGGAGAAGCAAGGCGCCAGCTCCGCGGCGGTGGTGCTTTGGATGCGTGACCAGAAGGCCAAGGACTATTCACCGTCGGGGTCAGTAGTTGCTACAAGTGAAGGGAGGAGGCAGCAACTCACAGTAGTGTGGGGTCTTGCCCAAGGCACGCCTCACGCGGTTGAGGTAGGCGAAGAAGTCACGCTGGGCCCGACCGAAGCGCTCGCGTTCTTCCTCGATGGGCTCGAAGGGCTGCTCCAGCTCCTTCAGCTCCTCGTCGGACCGGCCGTTCTCGAAAACCTCCCAGGACGCGCAGGCGATGATCTCGTCGTTGTTGTCTGTGTCGACGACCTTGAGGTTGTGGATGTGAGGCTTCGAGAGGGTCTTGCGGAGCCTCTCGTTGCGGCGCTCGACGTACGCTGGGTGCGGCGGGTCGTCATGCAGAATGCGGCCGATTCCAGAGGGGCCCAGCGCGGCGGTCGTGATGGACACGAACGTCGGCACGTCGGCTTCCTCGAGCGGGCGGATCTCGAGCGGCATGGCGAGGCGCGGCTGCGGCTGTGCGGAGGGGGGAGGCGAAGAGGAATGGGGGCGGCAGGCTGGCGGGAAGAAGCTGTGAGGCAAGGCGAGGAAGGAAGAGCGTTGGTGGAGAGTGAGCGTGGTGGGGCACAGGCACAGGCACAGGTACTGTTCCACGATTCGTCAGCCAAGCCCTGGGCCGCCGCCGCACACTCCGCCAGCCCTTCGACACTGCCCTGGCACTAAATGCGGCCATTGGCCCCTCGCCTCCGGGCGGACGCGTCTCTGGACCTCCAGGAAGCCCCTTGACCCTCTGCAGAGCCTCGCAGGGGTGTGTGTTGGCAGCACGGTGCCGCGGAGGCCGTGGACAGCGGCGGGAGCTCTGGCTTCTCCGCCGCAACGATGCCCGTCATGCCACGACTCGGCACCGCAGCAGCACTCCTGCCAGTGCCCGCAGCTGCTGGCAAGCGCGTCCGAGAGTGCATTGGCGTCACCAGGAGCGGCGGCAGGGCGTCAGGCTGGCGAGCAGGCCGGGCAGCGCTGCGGAGCTCAGGGACGGCCTTCTGCGCCCCGCCAGCGCCGCCTTCCTCCACCAACAGCTCCCCCGCAACCGCCCCGCCGCACAGCTGTGTTTCCTATTCGAGATGGCTTCCCGTGCTCGCTGCAGAGCAATACCACGTGAAACATCTCTCCACTGGGTACCTACCCTCTGCCGGCCTTGAGCGCATCCGGGGTGGGTTCGTGACGGCGGCGGCGGGCGCGAAAACAAGCATTTCGCCACAGCTATCAGCTTCATGCTGCAATCGCTCTGCGGCCCCGCCTTTCGAGTTCCATGTCATGTTCTTCGCTGTGTTTCCGCCTGCTCTTGGCCAGGCGTGGAGCATGATGGCGACCTCACCCGCCCTCGCCCGACCCGCACGCCTCCCTCATGACCCCCACTCGACCCGTCACAGGGCCGCGAGTACCGCACATTACAGGAAAAGACAATAGGAAGCACAATGAGTATGAGGACGACCAGCACGGGGCCGCCCTCAAGGTCTTAGCGTGCTATACCTACAAAAGCCCGCTCAATCTTCCTCCAGACAAGCAAACCACCACCCCCATCCTGACTTCCACCGCGCAGAGCCAACGCGTTGAGCGTGGTGAGTCGCCTTTCCATTTTTTACCCCTGTCGCTCAGCCAGCAATCTGCTCTAGGCTTTCTGGGCTGACGCCAAAGGTCCAGGTATTCTGCAATCTCACCGAGTCCGCTGCGGGTCCTCAACATCGAGGTCGCCCTTCGCCGACACCACTTGCATACACCACGGCACCGCCAGCCTCAAAGCCCACCCGGCTTCAGCACAACGTGTTCTGGCTCAGGAGGTTCCGCCGTCTGCCCTTGCTCCCCGCCCGCTTCGCCTACACCACGTCGTCCGGAGTCACCCACAGCTACCGTCAGGCGAAGCTCACAGTAAGTCTACGTCACCTCCTGCCCTATCGTATCCACCACGGTGTCTTTTTGAATTTATATCATGCCTGCTCTCTTTTCCTTCCTTTGGCGCTAATGATTGGCATTCATGTTGCCTTCCAGTGCTCATCTCATCCTCGATTGGATGCAACGCCGTGAGACGGATACTGACGCCATGTCCGCCACCAGTGAGGCTCTCTGCACCTCTGGTTTGACCAGCGCTTCAACCTCCGTCGTCGGCACACCTCCTTCCAACGACAGCGGCGCCCACGAGGTCTACGAAACCGACAACTACGAAGCCAGCGAAGAGGCTAGCGACGATGACAACGACCACAAAAACAGCACCTTCAAGGCCAACACGAGTCCAGCCGGCAACGATGGCGACGACTACAAGACTACCGCCGGCTTGACCACCTACAACCGCACCACCACCACCGCCATCGGCCTCATGACCCCCACCCACCTAACCGTCCAACTCCCCCTCTTAACCCTCATCAACAGCCCGCCCGGCCCCCTCCAGCACGCCCTCCTCGCCGCCCACCTCCGCCACAACCCCGTCCTCCTCCTCCCCAGCCCCACCGGCCTCCACCTCGCCGTCAACTACCACTCCGCCGGCATGCCCGCCCTCGACCTGGCCTGCACCGGCCCGGCCCACCCCTTCGCCACCGCGCCCCTCCCCCGCTCCCTCCTGCCCCATCTGCGCAAGTTCACGCTCCTGGTCCCGACGCACGCCGGCTGGCTGTCCGACGGCGCGCTGACCCGCCAGCAGCAGGTGGCCTTCCTGCTGGCTGCGCACGAGCAGACGGGCGAGACGCCCGACACGGTGGAGTACGCGTGGTTCGCGTCCCAGGTCCGCGCCGAGACCGGTAGGCGGGAGGCGTGGAGCAAGATCGTGGCGGAGTGCGTGCTGGCGCTAGGAACGGGGCTGATGGGGGCGTTGCGCGCGGATGGGATGGACGGGGAGGAGGCGAGGGGCCTGCTGGAGGGGCGGGTGGTGTTCCAGGGGTGTTATGATGGGTGGGGAGAGGAGGGTGGGGTGGATGCGGGGATGGTGGAGAGGGTGAGGGAGAAGGTGGGGGTGTTGGAGAGGTGTTATGGGTTAGTGATGAAGGGGAGGTTTCAGGTGGTGGTTGGGGATGGGGAGGTTGGGGTTTGGGGGATGGAGGAGGTCTGAGGGAATGGAGAGGGAAATGCTTGCGAGGAGGTTTGGGGCTCGGTGGACCGGAATTCAAAAAGAGGAGATCGGATGAGGGTTAGGGCGTGCTGCGGGTTCTACGCGCGGCGAGGCATTGCTTGGGTGGTTGCGTCTCTGACGTCGAAAAGGTGGGATCAGAGGGATCCGGAATGGGAAGGCGGTATTACGGCATTGCGGTATTGCAGGCGGTAGGTAGGTCCACCTCTGCCTTAGGCACCAATCGGAGTTGCATCAATTTCTCCCGCATGCTCGGCGCGCCCATTCGTTTCGGCGGCCACGCACCTGTGGTGACTTGGCAACCGCATCGTCGCGTCAGCCACCGCCGATGAACGTAATGGTGTGCTTCTCTGACTTTTACAGACAGACCTGCTGCCCATGCCCGGGTCCGACCGACTACGGTTATCGATCACCCTTGCTACAGCGCCGAAATACACGGGGCTCTGGTCGCTCACCACACAATGCGACTCTCTGTCCGTTGCACTACGTGTCATTACGGCAACGGCCTCCTCCTCGTAGCCGGCAACCACCCCAGCGGGTATCTCCAAACCACCAGCCACGCCGGCATCGCGGGCCCAATGTCCACCTCCGCCGCTCCAGCCCGCGTCCCACAAAAGTACGATCCGCGCTCCTCTGCACCACGGAGACTTCTCGCATTTGGGAGCTGATAACAAGTATAGCGGCCACAGTGCAAGGGAAGGTAGACAGGCCTGGATGACAACGACGTCGCCGTCAGATGGATAACTTTATGGCCACGGTCAGCTTGGATACACCACCCTGTTCGGGCGAGATTGAAAGAGTCTTGATGAGGAGGTCGACATTCGATTCTCAGTTCCGTTCTAGAACTGCGGCTTTAGCCCAACCTCTCGCTAGGCCAAAACGGTCGGATGTGGCGAGCGGTGAGGCTTTCGCTCGCATCGAAGTGTTCAGCCATCCTGAGGAACCGCCACCGCCTCTTTCCACACCTGCTGACGGGCTGAATAAAACGCATGGTTGTGATGCGTGTGCAATGCTCGGAAGCGGGATCGTGCAGACAAAAGGCTTGCGTTGGTGTCTCGAAACCAAAACACGAAGCAGCGCTGCTGAGCTGGCGTGGAGGACAATGAAAGCCCGCACACTACACTGGACCAAGTAGGTGTGGACAAGAAGCAGCCACCAGAAGACATATGGCCAAGCGGTGGGATGAGAACGTTCCGAGCCGGCGGTTGAGGAGGTGATCAAGCAAAAATAGCACTGATGCTCTTGAGAGGTCAACGAGAGCCCGAAAGAGATACGTAGGGTCGTTCAATTACGCATACCGCAGGAACCCCCAGAACTCATGCGCGCGGACGACTGGGGAAACGTGCCAGGTAGGATACAGACGGTGTTTCCATCTCCTGCGGCGTTCGGGTTCGTTCGGATTGCTGATGAAGTGGGGCGGTCTGCTGACCAACCAGATCTATTTTACGTTGGAAGATCTGTTGGTGTTTCGCAACACGAAAGCCATTAGCTTTCTTTGGCCCCATTCCCGCCTTGTGTTGTATTGGCGTGGACCCGATCCACAGCTGTGTCTGTAGGTATTTGCTAGCATCTCTGTCACTCATTTCGTGTGCGGACGAGGCGATTGGCCAGGTCGGGTAAGAATTGCTAGACTACTATGTATGCAGACAGGCTAATATTTAGGGATGTTGGTGGCGTGGCTTCGACAAGCACTCTGGCCGGTCCTACTTGGTAGGACAAGAAGAACCTTAACCCAATCGAAGACGGTCCGCCCTAGCGCAAGGAATCCTGCCGGAGCTGCCGAGTCGATCATCGCCTTCTACTGGTCCGTACGACCTAATCAACAGACTACAACAAGGCCTTGGCGGCCTTATAGGAAGGTACGTGCAACGAGCGATTGCCTCATCGGCCCTGTGCAACGACATGTTGCAGTAAATAGGTGGTCTTGTTTCAGCAACACGCCTTGGTCGCTTTTTGGCAGGAAGCCATATAAACAACCGCGTCCACAACTCGTGCTCGTACCGCAGAGTCTCCCACGCAAAAGCAGGATGAAGTTCCTTGCTCTCATTACAAGCACACTGGTGGCCCTTTGCGGCATTCACCATGCTTCGGCAGCCCAGTCCTTCTCCGGGAGCAACCTCTACTACGCTGCCGGACTCTCAACCGATCAGCAAAACACCCTTTTCACAAAGCTACAGTCCGCAGGCGTCAAAGTCCTCCGCGTATGGCTCGATGGTAAGCCTCCGCCAGACACGCCCCGAAGACCGTCTATCTGACGCAGACCGCAGGCCAGTCAGGCACCCAGAAAGGAACCACCCTCAACCCCTACGGCCCGCTGCAGGGCGACAGCCCCGACGACTGGGACGACACCGTCCTGGAGCGGCTCGACTCCCTGATGGTCAACGCGCACGCTTACGGCATCAAGCTCCTCGTCTCGCTCCACAGCTTCAACGCGCTGGAGTCCAACGCGGACTTCTACGGCAAGTACTACGGCACCGGCGACTTCTACACCAACGCCGACGCCATCCGCCAGTTCCAGGCCCGCATCGAGCACGTGCTGGCCCACGTCAACCCCCAGACCGGCAAGACGTGGGCGCAGAGCAGCGAGCACATCTTCGCCTTCGAGACGCAGAACGAAGCCATGAACAACGACGTACGCGCCGCGTCCCACACACCCACCCCCACGCCCCGCTGACGCCGCACAGGAAGCCAAACTGCGCGCCCACGGCCCGAAATGGCAGTGTACGATGGCCGGCACGATCAAGGCCGCGCTCGGCGGCAACGCCGACATCCTGGTGAGCACCGGCGGCGGCGGCTGGGTCGACACGTCGCTGCTGGCCGACTACTTCGGCTGCGCGGCGCTGGACGTGCTGGCGATCCACGCGTACGGCGCGGGCGACCTGGCGGCGGCTAAGCTGCAGCCGCACGTCGACCGGGCCGTCGCCGCGGGCAAGAAGCTGCTGGTCCAGGAGTGGGGCGCGTGCTACTGGGTGGGCGCGAACAACGCGTGCCACGCGGCCGCCGTGCTGGGCGACGGCGAGCGTGGGGACAACGTCAGGGCGTGGGCGGAGGCATTTGGGCGCGTGGGGCTGCCGTGGCTGTACTGGCAGGTCCTGCCCAATGCGGATCCGCATGACGATTGGGATTATGAGATCGGGGTCGCGGATTCGCTGTGGGGGACGTTCGAGAGCGTGGCGAGGGCCGCGGAGGGGTATGAGAGTCCGTTTGATTACGGCAGGTACTTGCTGTAGGGGCTCACGGGCTGTGGTGATGTTGACAGGCCCTGGGACAGAATAGATTGTGTGGGAGGCTTGGTCTCGAGACGATGGTGTCGATGGTGTTGTTCGGTACGCGCGGCCGTTCGGCTAAGACGGTGTGTGTATATTTGGTCAAGAATCAGTTACCGCAGAATTTAACGTTGTGGTGATCAGCAGCTTGGTCGTCATTGATGTTGACAAATCTACTCTTTTAGAGTGTGCGGCATGGTTTGTGTCCAGAAAGAGGAAACACAACCCAATGCTCAGTGGCGACGTCCCACAGCGGTCAGATTTCTGCAAGACGGCCAATGAGGTCGAGGGCCGCTCTCCGCCATGCACGAATCAGCCCACAACCACCGTTCCTGCCCAGGGCCCCCAAAGCTTAAAACTCTGTACACTGCCGACACCCCGACCCATCCCGGTCAACGATGCGCGCCCCCCACGTGGCAAAGCGCATCTGCACCTGTCTCCAACCCCGCCATCAAGCTCACGCCAAAGCCGCCGAGGTGGCACCCAATCTGCGAGGAACCATCAGCCAGTCTTGCCGGTCATGCCATTCGCCCCGCCCCAGCGCCAGCGCGCAGGACGCGCAGCCCCAGAACTCTCTTCTTAGCTCCATCGCCGCATCGTCCGTTCCTCGTTCCCCTCCAAACTCACACGAGCGTGCCCGCCCACCTCGACCGCGATGAAGCAGCTGCACGACCACGCGCAGACGCTGGTGGCCGTGGTCGGCTTCTTCATACCGACGTGCACCCTCCTCGTGGCGCTGCGGCTGTGGGTGCGGTGGCGCAACCGGAACTGGTGGTGGGACGACTGGCTGGTGCTGGCGGGCTGGGTGCGTCCGCACGCCCATGCTTTCCCCCCCGCGCCGAGACTGACTGACACCCTCCACAGGCCCTCTTCGTGCCCTCCATCACGCTCCTCGTCCCCGCCGCCTACAACGGCCTCGGCATGCGCGACGGCACCTACACGCCCGCCGAGATGAGCACCGCCCTCAAAGTACGTCCGCCCCCACCCACCCACTCACCCACCCTCCCCAACCTAACGCCCGACCCAGTACTTCCTCCTCTTCCAAACCCTCTGCCTCCCCGCCATCCTCCTCATCCGCAACTCCCTCCTCCTCACCCTCCGCCGCCTCACCCCCTCGCCCCCGCTCCTCGCCCTCCTCGCCCTCCTCGCCTTCCTCAACCCCGCCTCCACCCTCGCCGCCCTCGCCTACCTCCTCACCAACTGCCGCCCGCTCCGCGGCGCCTGGGCCGTGCCGCCGCCGCCCGGCACGCGGTGCCGTGCTGCGACCTCCATGGTCGCCGTGGCGCGCGCCTGGTCGGGCGTCTCCGTCGCCGTCGACTGCGGCGTTGCGCTGCTGCCCGTGCCGCTGCTGCGCGGCGCCCGTCTGCAGCCTGCCGTCAAGGTCGCCGTCGGCGCTGTCTTGGGGCTCGGCGTGTTCGCGTCGGCGGCGACGGCGGTGCGGATACCGGCGTTGCCGCTGCTGGCGGTGCGCGAGGCGTATTTGGAGAATGTGGGGTGGATTGCGCTGTGGGCGTTTCTGGAGACGGGGGTTGCGTTGTGTGCGGCGGCGTTGACGAGCTTGCGGCCGTTGTTGAGGGGGTGGTTGGTTGGGGAGGGTAGGGGGAGGGGGGTATCATCGGCAGTGGTGGAATGAGAGGGGGAGGGAGGGAGTAGTCAGGGGGGTTGGGGCGCGGTGGAGAAGAAGTGGGGCAGGGTGTTGAGGTTGCCGGCGAGGGTGGGGGCGGGAGGGGGGAGGAGGAGGAGGAAGGAAAGCGGGAGAAGGGGCGAGTTTGTGGGGTTAGAGGTGTGCAGGGAGTGGGAGCGCGGCGTGCAGGACAGTTGGGAGGCGACGGTGGGTGGGGAGTCGAGTATTGGGATGCGGACGGTGGTGGAGGGGGGCGGGGACGATGTGGATGCGGAGAGCCAGAAGAGCCTTGTGAGGGAGGGCGATATCAAGGTCAGAAAGAGCATCAGCGTCGAGGTGCCGGATGAGTGAGCGGGGCGCGGGCGCACACGTGGAGGAAAGACGCCAGCATGTGAGGCTTGGGTGGTTGTGGGGTTTGCTGGGCAAACTCGGTGTGGTATTGCGGTTGATCGTGGCGGCAGAAACTCCATTTCATGCTCATAGATGGAGCGGCGTTGGCACAGCGTCTGCTTGATGCGTAGATCCCCTGATGAACGGCATTTTCAGTTCCCACTCGCAGCAACCTCCCGTGATACTGCACCACGCCCCTTTCGAACAAATCTCTGCAGGACCCCCTGTCCATCGCATCGCACAGCGCACACAAACCCTTACTCGACACAGACCTGCAAGCCCACCATCCACCAACCTCCCCAGCCCGAGGAGAAAACAGCAGCACCTCGCACATCCACAAGCCTCCCCATTCGGCCCGTCAACTTCGCCGCGGATCCGCACAGGACTCAACTCAAACCAGTCGGCCCGGCCCCCGCGTGGTCCCCCAGCGAGCGCCGCTCGCCCGCTCGAGTTGTCGTATCCGCGGCACCCGCTCGAACATTCATCAGCACCGAGCAATGCTCCCCGCCAGTGCCAGCAGCACACGCAGGCCCATGGCAACCGAAACGATCAATCGCAGCGGCAGGAAGGGGGGCTTCCCTAGTTTTTAGAGTGGTGGAGCAGGGGAGATCGGCCGCCCCGCTGTGGTTGGTCCGAGGGGGGGCGTGATGCGCGGACGATCCGAGCCGCCGGGCGTCAGTGCGTTTTGGGCGGGCGGACCGGTCCCAGCTTTTGCTCGCGGCCAGCCGCTTTCTGCGTGGGACCGGTGCCGGGACCGCCAGCGCGCCGTCGGACGGGGCGATTGGGCTGCGTGCGGGGCGCGGAGCGGGCGGGAAGGACGAAGGCGGATCCCCATCGGGGTGTCTGCGCGCGGCGAAGCGTTGGTGGCGGCGTGGGAGGCCTCACGAAAACGGCGGCAGAGGAGGTTGGTGATTGTTTGTTTGATGATCAGACGTGGACTCGTACATCCCATTTTTGTGCAGCGCGTATAAGGCAGGGCATGCATGCGCCTATTAGAATAACTGATTATGGCCTTCTTCTGCTTGGAATAGAAGAGTAGAAAAACCGTGGTAGCGCATGTAGGTATCGTGCCTGACAATGTCCCTGATGCGCTCATTCTTCCCTTCAAGTACTCGTGGTTTCGCACATCAACACGCGTGTAAACATGTTCTCCCCGTTCATCCGCGGGCCAAAGATCAAGGAGAGCGAGTCAAACGCCGCCGCCCATCCAATAGCCGTATCAGACGGCCTTTCTAACAGCCGGCGATAATACCTTTAGGTTCTGCATTTGTCCGTTGCGAACCGAGATCCGCTTGCCGCAGCTCAAAGGAGATGAGAATGTGATGCAAAAGATAAGGAAAGTCGTGTACGGTAGGGCGTGGTCCATGGCGGCTGCATCACCGCTTGCTGAGCTTCCGCCGCAGCTTGCTCTCCTTGCCGCTCATCGGCTCGATGCGGTCTTCGTCGGCGGCCTCGTTGATGACCTCCTGGCTCCGGTTCTTGCCATTGGTGCCGCCCGAGTGTCTCTGGTAGTTGACGGGTGTCATGCTCGGCGTCGGGATGCTCACGGGGGTAGAAGGAACGCTGGGGCCGGGCGAATTGCTCATCGACGGGTGGTACTCGTATCCACGCGTGGCGGCCTGGTGCTGGTGCGGGCCCCACACGACAGGAACGGGCGGCGGAGCCACGTTGCTCATGCTGCCGTTCGGGAATCTCGTGAGGGTGTTTGTCCTGCTGCGAGAGCGGCTCGGCGTTCTTGCGGCTGTTGTGGAGCTCAGATCCACCGTCGACGCGAGAGTGCCCGAGTCGTTACGGTTCTTCGTGTGTGCCATCGGCGGGGGCGGCGGCACCGCGCCAATGCCAGCTTCGGGAGCGGCAAGGTTCGCGCGGAGAGCATCATGCTTCGCACGGTGACGGCGCTTGAGCCACAGGCCGAGGACGGAGAAGAAGATCATGGCCAGGAAGATGACGGCCAGCATGATGACCCACTTCCAATGGCTCGAGATCCTGCGTGGTGTCAGCGGGCAGTCTGCGACAGTGGTAGGGGATTGGTAGGACAACGGCACGACAGCGGTGGGAAATGGCTATGCAATGGTACGGCAATGGGACAGCAATTGATGGACGGCGGAAGGACTCACCAGCTGCCGGAGTAGTTATTGCTGGCATCGCCGTCGCCATCAGGGTCTTGGATGACGGTGTTGCTGCTCGCAGTAGACGTGCCGTCCGTGGCGGCGGAGGTGGGCGTGGACGAGGCGCCCGGGCTGGAGGCGGCGGTCGAGGTCACGCCGCCGACGCCGTTCTCGCAGAAGTTGACGAACCATTGCTGGACGGCGGTCTGGTCCTGAGAGCTGGTGCAGGAGGGGTCGCAGACGCCCTGGGACGAGGCCTTCCAACCGGTGAGGAAGGCCGACTGGCAGAAGCACGAGTCGTAGGTGTCCTGGTCGGTGACCAGAGCGCGGGGCGGGACACAGCCGTCCTGGGCGGTGATGAGAGTCTCGCAGGTCTGGGCGCAGGCGGGCAGGGCGTCGAAGTTGACGACCTGCTGGGCGAGGGCCAGCGGAGCCAGCAGGGCGAGGAGGGCGGCGGTGATGAGGCGCAACAGCGCTGACGAACGATGGACTTGGGGGTGAGACATGGTGTGGAGTCGCAGACAGCGACGGGCGCGGTGATTGGCAGATCCTGCGTGCGGAGAGGACGCGGAGTGGAGGCGCGGTTGCGGGAGATGTGCGGCGGTGTCGGGCCAGGGCGCGCGGCTATCTCATGGCGGTGCGAGCAGCGAAGGCGACGCGCCGTGGGGAGGCGAGCGGGCGCAATGGAGCAGCAACGAGGGACATGCAGTGGGCGGAGGGAGGGCGCAATGGGGCAGCGGTGCAGCTGCAGCGAGCGGGCGAGCGAAGGGAAGGGAAGGGAAGGGAGAGCTGCTGGGCGGGGCTAGCCGTGTCGGTGCTGGCGGGCGATCGCTGGGCGCAGGCTTGTTTGTTTGGCGCGAAATTGGCGGCCGCGTCTTGTGCGCCCGGTGCCTGGCCGCCATCGCTACCGTCGCCAGCACGCAAGCACGCAAGCTCTCTGCCTGGCATTCCGGCGCGACCAAGCCTCCGCGAGGAATGCTGCGCATGCTTGCCCGCCCCCGCAGCGCACGCTGGTGTTTCGCGCTGTTTACAAACGCCCGTCGCAGGCCCGCCGCCTTCACGTGCGCCCAAGATAAAACGGCTCCCGCCCTGGCGCCCGCCCCGTTTCGTCGCCTCGGCTGGTCGAACCCTGGTTCGACTGGTCCGCGCCGACTAGCCCGTTCTCGGCCAGCTTCGAGCTCCGTCTCGGCCGCCGTCTCCTCTCCCAATCTCTTCCGCTTCCACAAACTCCAGCACCGTTTCATCGCCGCCGACGCCAATCGCGCCGCCTTCCGCTGTCGCTGCCGCGAGAATGCGACCCTGAGACGCCGTCCCGTCGCCACGCAACCCTGAATTCCTCGTGAAGCTTCCGTGCGGACGAACGCCTCTAAGTCTGCCAAGCTCGCCATCGACTCAACAAGCTTGTCGCCGCTCTGACAAAAAATACGCCGCTTCCCGTATCCCTCCTTTTTCGTCTGGCTGATGCACAATGGCTGCGCTTTGGTGCCATCAAATTTCGTTCGCGCGAAGGAGCCACCCTTCTCATGTCGCATCGCAGAATTTCCATGGCGTGCTGCTGCATCTTGTCCGTCTGTGGTGGTGGGTACCGGCAACGGCCCAGTTCTGTACTCACCAATCGAGACTCTCATTTCTTTTAGCCCGGCGCTCTCATCCGCCGTTCCGGCCTGCAGCATGCCAAGGCATCCTCGCAGAGTGAGTGTATCGACACGCAGCGTGTTCACCAGATGGCGTCTTTGCAGCTCCGAGTCGGGGCCGACCTCATACCCCTGCACACCTGCATCATCCGTCAATGCCGCCATGAGCACATCTAAATGCTCCTCGCACTCCTAACCCTGACGCCCTCTACACAGGCTCCTGCTCCATCTCGCGAATTTGCTGGGCAATCCTACTTTCCAAAGAAGCCCTTCGAACGACAATGGTATTACATCTCCGAGCCTTCCGGCAGCAGCTGGCCGGCTCGCCCTGCTTCCAGCCTTATCTCGAGATATCTCCGTAGCAAAAGTCTCCTCTTCTCCCCGTTCCCATGGAAGTAGTTGATGGCGTAGGGAGCATGTCTTCCAATATGAACAGCCAAAGGTCCTGCTGTTGAGTCCCTTGCACACAGAGGCTGGCAACTGTTCGTTGGCATCGGGCTGTGGAGCCGCTGTATGCATTTACCATGGACCACACCGACGCCTCATTGGTCCACGTCCCTAACACGCCTGACAGTGAGCAGATCACCGAAGGTTTTGTCCCGTAGAGCGTCATGTCGCAAGGCTGAGAACCGTCAGCTTCGACTCCTTCACTTCCCTTCTCACCATGGTCCTTCCAGACGTAATCAAGTTCCCTTTGATTCCCTTTAAATTTAGCGTTTGGGGTCTTATGCACCGAATTCCAAAAATTCGTTGCACCACCGCTACCGACGGAGCCAACGCCTCTTGCCGTACCGAAGACCGATCTCGTTCCTGCAGAATCTCCGGCCACGGCTGCAACAGCTTTCCCTTTGGCATGGCCCTCCAGGAACTTCCAGTCATTTTCTGAAGTATTTGATGCTTCTCTTGAGAGACTTCGCACCAGAAAGCTCCGCTGCCAACCTAGAAAACACCGAGTGAGATAGGAATGCGTAAGCCTCCGTCCCTGAGCTGACACTTACGGAGCTGACGTTAGCTACAGAAATGCGGGAAAGGATTCTTCTCCGACTTCATTGAACTCAACCCAGGTGGCATCGCGCAGCTCGAGAACCGCATCGAAAAGTCTACTGCGCAAGAATCATCCGGGATACGAATACTCAAGGGAACTCCAACAACAGTAGCGCTTACGGAAGAGTGAAGGCATGGATACGATCATCTTCAGCAAGCATCGCGGGATACACGGTCCAAAAGCCGAGCCAAGGTCTTCGCAGCACAATACGCAGTCTGCTTGTACTTCTCAGAGCAAACATAACTCGCCGCCGCAAGGAGTAAAGATTCTGAACCTGATGTCTTGCATGCGGAACAGTAGGAACGGAAAGGTTTTACACCAGGACGGTCTCGAGAAGGTGGACTGCGACAGGGCTCTATTCCTCTTCATGCGTGAGCGAATCAAAGAGCGGAGAGGAAAGCTCAAATCGGCGTTGTCACTACGGGCGATTCGCGGCATCAAGTTTTTCCAGGTGTGTTCTTCCGAAAATGAATTGCCACAATGCTCATACTTTATCCAAGTTCTTCCTTTACATGGGCGAGAACGTGGATGTCAGGCACCATGAGCGCTACTGCAATGACGGCTCCTACGCATGCCTCCCTCCCGAAGACAGAGCCAAATCGACACAGCTTGGCACATGTCCAGAATACGAATGCACGCCGATTCCACCAGGAAAATCCCCACCGTTCAGCTCCACGTTCCTCCTACACTGCTTCGAGAGCCCCGCTTGCGTGAGCGAACAATCCTCCGTTATCTTTGATCAGTTTCCTAAGTGGACGTGTGGTAAAATGTGTGGGGGCAGCCACAAGAGGACAGAAAGCTGGGGCATTTACTACCAAGAGGGAAGCGACAGTGAGAAGATTGATTTGATCACCGTGGTGGTCGTCATCATCGGCAGCTTGCTCTTTGGCGTTCTATGGTCAGTGTTGAAGATGGACATCCAGGGTGCCTTCGGAGCCTCGGCCTGGTGGATAGGTGTTTGGCACTTCCTGCTGTCGATCTTGTGAAACTGTTCAGATAGGGTGTGACACTTCGGAATCAAGCCTATCTTTCGTATAAAGGCAGATCAGAACGTCGGACATTTGGCTGAGAACCTCCTGAATATTATTTTCATTTTCCTCATTTGCGACACCAATTTGCTTTCTTCTTCTGCCAAAATTGCGGAATATGCGGTGCTTTTCGGGGGTGGTTTACGAGCTCTTTGGAGACAGAGAGTCAGATTCGAAGTTTTATGAGTACGGATGAAGCGGCATCCAAAGTAGCTTTGCATGGATCAGAGAGCGCGACTTCAACATACAACTATGGATACATGTAGTTTCTTCGAGAAGTTCGATTTGATAAAAGAAGTAAAGTGCCATTCCTACGACAACAATCTACCACTTCTTGTCTTCAAACGCCAGGCAAATAAAGAAAGCGAGCAGCTTGCTGGTACCCATCACGGCGAAGCAGATCATAACCCAGACGAAGAGTTCGATGACCGTCACAGCCATGATCGAGGTAAAGAGCAGCGTCCCGGCAATGTAGTAGATGACCCAAATCAGCTGAACCACCCACCACTCGTCCGCGCCTTGAACTGGTGACTTGAGACCCTCCTTCGGAGCATCCACCCCCGTCCCCTTTTGGTTGCCACTCATCATCGGCTCCAGCTCCGTACCGCCGCCCGCCTTAAACGCGCCGCCCCGGCCCTCACCAGGGGCCAGATACTCCGACGACCCCCCCTCCACCTCCGCTTTCGCGCCATCCTTCCTCACCCAGCTCCCCTTCATCCTCGACATAGCCGTATGCGCCGCCGCCGGCCCCAGCCCGCAAAGATACCACGTCAAGGCCCAAATGGGATACGGACACCCCAGCGCCGCACGCTTCGAATATATCTCCACCAGCGCGAGCGCGGCGTACGCGCCCAGCAAGGCGACCGCACACGCGGCCACCAGCGCAACCAAGGTCCGCCTCCTCCTCCCCCACGCCCACCGGCCCATCGGCGACGCGCTCGACGCGTCGGCGCGGGCGCTCGCGCCCACGACGACGGGCTCCAGGCCCAGCGCGCGCACCAGCGTCTCGACGAGCGGGTTCAGACGGCGCGACACGGACGCGAGGCGGCGCTCCGGCCAGGCGATGTCCTTGAGCGTGGGCGGGATCAGGCCCATCGCCAGGGCGGTGGCGGCGAACTGCTGCTTGCGCGCCTCGTCGGCCTCGATGAAGGTGCAGCTGGCCATGTTCCAGCAGAGCTGCCGGCTGCCGTTGGCGTACTTGGGGAAGGCGAACCAGGGCTTGAACGGGGAGTAGACGATGTCGGAGGCGGCGGGGCAGTCGTCGTCGATTGGGGTGGCGAGGACGAGGGGGAGGATGCTGAGGAGGGAGAGGGCGAGGAGGGTTGGCGGCGGGAGGGTTGTCGTGGGGGCCATGATGGAGCGAGTCGCGTTGGCCGGAGTTGGGAGAGGACGGTCGCGAAGTGCGGACGGAACGTGTGTGAAGGTTGTTGATGGTGGCGGGCGGGTTTGCTACGCGGACTCTCGAGCTATATATGGGGAGAATCCCTCGAGTCTGCGACAAGACTGATACATCATGCTGATATCCGCCTATCCTATATGTTGCTGTGGGAAAGAAGGGCCCGAATGCGGTAAGACTCCCCTGCAAACCAACGGCGCCCACCGGCCGCTGCCGCAAGCCACAGCCGTTGCAACCAACCATATTCTCGTTAGACGCTCGGGGCGTTTTTGTGCTTACGCATCCTCTTCCTTCAGGCTCTGCTCCACCTGCCAGGTCACCTGCGCTAGCAAAAAGGTCACAATTCTTGCATCCGAAGCAGACTTGGTGTTCATCCTGCAAACTATCGTGCAAATGGAGACAAGTGTTACGTGTGGGAGCATCTCTAAGGAATAATAGTAAATCAGTGGCCTCCGAAACCCCTACGGATGCTGCGCGCTTTGGTTGTGGCTGCAGTCGTGGCGAATACCAAGACTTGATAAACGCGTTCGTCCCACATGATCATCCCAAGGCTTACTCAAAGAGGCCCTCGGCGTTAAGACTCTTCGGTTGCTGTTTCCGAAGAAAGCAAGGGCATCGCGTGTCATTTGACTGGGTACTATTCTTGGGAATCCTATTCTTGCAAGATGCTGCGGGTGGGGGCGTAAAGTAGAACCGGTCCGTGGAGAACCACGAGCTTTTGCTATTAACTGGACTGCCGATAAGATTGGTTAATGCGCACACGTGAGTTAAACTTTACGAAAGATGAGTGGCACGTTTCATCCGAAAATGGCGAGCATGGCTAATCATACTACACGTGAAAGTAAACTTTACAAATCTTCAATAATCCATCGAAATTAATCGCTCTTAAACTCTCTTGAACTACAACCCTTCGTGCCGATATTTAACCAAATACGAAATACCATGTCACTAAATGCAGCTAGAGTGGTACAGTGCGTCGCATGAGAGATGGTTGCTCCCCCAGCTCAAACCCAGTTCCTCGATGGGGAGTTGAAGCATTCATCTGGACGAGAAAAGTGCTGCAAACGGTACCGGGCCCATCCGGATGAATGATTCATCTCCCCATGCAAGTATCCTGTCTCAATCGTTCTGTCAGATGTAGCGCGTCTCTTGTCCTGCCATTTCGTCCAGACTGAATTACGATGGCGGAGGCATGGTCTCTATAACATCACGCAACGAACATTCGAGCAGTAAAGAGAGGGCTAAAGGGCTGTACAAGCCACAGGATCAGTCAAGCCGGGACATACGACAGTGGTCAATTGCCGGATGTAGCAAAGTCCTTTTGGTGAAGACGGAGTGCTATGGCGCTCAAGTGAAATATGATTGCAGAGGCTGTCCCCGATCTCCAATGGACCATAGATACTCACAATCCTAGGCGTGAAGGAACGTGAGTGCCGGATATTTTCAAGCAGCACGTGAAGTCGTGATGCGCATAATGCAAAATGTCGGCAGCGTATGCTCAAAAGTCCGCCTCACTCTCATTCCTTGCACTCTACACCACCTTCCGACCTCTGCTCCAGAAGATCTTCCGCTCCATTTCTCTCTCCGCAACGCGCCCGCCACCATGTCTTCCTCCTCTGGTGCCGGCGTCCGCGGCACGCCAATATTCAACCTCAACGACGATGCCCTCATCCTGGTCATCGAGGCGGTTGCGGTGCTTCGCCAGCACCTCAAGTCCGATAAGGACTTCCAGGAGAGCGGATTGTCTGGAGAGGTGCCGCCGGATCCCCTTCTGTCCTTCTCTATGGCCAACAAGCATATCAGGGCACTCGCCGAGCCCATCGTCTTCCGGAGTTCGTTCCTGCGCATGGAGTTCAACCATTGCAGCAAAACCGGCATCCAAAAGATCAAGGCAGGAACCAGGATGGTGCTGGCGGTTCAGTGGCCCGCTGCGGTTGTGCACGCGAGGCGCATGACCATCAAAATGCCAGCCCGATACCGGGGTCACAGCGCCCGTACGGGCTTTGCATTTCCGTTGGCGGACTGGGAGAAGTCCATGCCGAAGCTCCTCCCCGCCAGCCTGCAGCGCCTCCTCGAGATCCCACGGGTACTCAGACGCCTCCACTTCGAGCTCCCCGCCCACATCATTGACCACATGGCCGCCACCGCCATGTTCCGCCCCGCCAATCCCCTCCCGCAGGTCACCAACCTCGTCGTGTGCGAGTACGGCGCCTTCATCATCAGTCTCTGCCGCAACACCACGGCCCTCGGCATCGTGTCCAACGCCAGGAACATCGCCCACATCCCCCCTCTCCGCGGCTTCGCGCTCAACAACATCCTCGCCGCCGCCGCCACCCTCTCACGCCTGACCGCCCTGAGCATCAGCGCCGCCTGGACGGACGCTGCCGTCGGCGCCATCCACGCCCGCCTCCCCAGACTCTCGGAGCTGCGCCTCATGCACCCCATGACCAAGCCCTGGCCCGAAGTCACGGGCATGCAGATCCACGCGTCGCGCTTCTCCAGCCTACGCACGATCGGCATGAACAGGATCCAGGGGGTCGTCGAGCGGCTTTCGGACGGAGAACTGGTCTGGGACTACCGGCAAGCCTGTCCGAAAGGTCTGGACAACGATTTGGACAATTCGGTCAGGGCGTGTGAGGAGATGGCGAGCGGGCTGCTGTACTGCGAGCACCCGGCGCTGGAGAGGGTGGAGATCAGCAACTCGTGGGACAAGGATGGCGGGTTGTTTGTGTACGCGTACGTCAGGGATGAGGACAGCGACGCGGAAAGCCCGGTGGGAGTGGTTGAGAGGCTGAGGGCGGACGAGAGCGCTGCGTATTGGCAGTGGTGAGGCGGCGGGCTAGATGGCGTCGCAGAAGGGCGCAGCATCCCTTGCTCGGTTCTAGAGGCGAACTGTACCATAGATTCTACCCAATTGTCCTCTTAAGGGCTTTAGTGCAACTCTCCAAAGTGCATGTGAGCAGGTGGAGTATTCGTCCGGACACAAATGTGCAGTGGAAGGCTTGTGTTTGCCACAGTCGTCGTGCCCGATGACTTACCAGTGCGGAGATTTGCAGCGTTGCGCCATTGCAGCATCAACACCGCGCAGGAGTTTAGAGGCCGGCTACGCCAGAAACCAAGTGTAGGGCGTGAAACACCAAGAAACTAACACGGTGCCGCGGAACGGGATTCTGGGCAGCGACAGTGCTAATTTGTGGTGCGAGACGTGCCTTGAAGCAGGAGCGCCATAAAAGGCGCCGCAACACCATACGCATGTCTATGAGGCAGATCTTGTGCCACTAGACGTTCGGCGCCGAGAGTGCAACAGCCACAGGCTGTGGTCGCTCTTTTGCGCTGAAGTGGCCTGGCGTGGCGACGACCGGCCGCCGCGGCAACGTGCAGCACCCAACAGCAAAAAGAAGCGACGCACACCATAAGGCTCTGAAGCAAACAAGGCTGGCTGAAGGCGAGCCGCAGCGTCTGAGCGACAAAGGCAGAATGCCAATCCACCAGCCAGTGCGGCGAAGACCAACTGCCGACCACCCCTTACTCTTCCTCAAGGCCCCAGTCAAGCTGGAGAAACTCAACGAAAAGAGAGATCACCACAGACGGTGGCAGTTCGCCTCAGCCAGAGACAGTGCAATACTGGCGACACTGTGGCCAGCGACATAAACGGAGTTCAGCGGCCGCCGACCTGGTTCCAAAAACTGGTTTAATCGCTAAGGTACCCGTAGGTACATCTCAGAGATTAAACTAAGAAGAACAGGCACTTTATCTTGATCTTAGCCAAATGGCAAGAGAGCTGAAGAAGAAAAGAGGAGCTGGAGCTGAGGAGGAGCGGGTTTTTATACATGGTCGGGAGGGGGTCCAAGCGTCGGTTGGCGAGGAGCGCAGGTGATGGTAGATGCACGGAATCTGACTAAGCTGAAAGAAGGAGGATCCGTGGGCTGGGAGTGGCTGCTTGACACAACCTGCAGGAAGATGAGCTTGGTGGACGTCTTCTTGCCTCGCATCCAACTATCCTTCCCGCTCTCTGGCCCGTCAGGGCCACCACGGCGCAGATTCGAGGACAGCAAGGTCAGATTGCGGAGGTTGCTATTGGGGTGGTCGGAGACTTCGGTGTCATACTGGATGGAAGCAGAGAAGGAAGGGAGATGAGAAGTGCACATGGCTGTCTCTGGGCCATTCCACAGGTCAGCAGCCGCAGCACCGCCCAAGCCGCAACGCACATGAAACTCCCGCCGCTGTAGATTCGGTCGCTTGAGAATCTTCGCCCGAGAGCCCTCACCCTTCCTCGCCCAAGGCCATCTCTCTTTTCTCAAGTACGTTGTTCTTCTGACGCTCTTTCTCTTGAATAATCGTTGATGAGGGTCTTGTTCTTGGAAGAAGGGAGAGCCGGATTGCACTGCCTCGGCGCTCCCGCCCATCCAAGATTTCCGTTGAATGCTTTTCGCCATGCGCGGGACCTCGAGGAAGATCTGAGATAAGCCTTCTGTGCCCCGAACTCGCGCTCACCGAGCATGACATCACCGGATCTGGAAGAAGACCAACGCCTGATGTCGCGGCAGCTCCACGGCAGCCATGCGCACATCACTGTGGCGCGCGCCGCCTCGAAGACACAGTAAGAAACTACCCATGAGCCAGCCATGCACGTCCAGCGCCCCGGATCTATCGAACCTACAGCAAAATGGCACCAGCGGTCTGCTCGACCGCCGACTCTGCACGACTTCGCTACCATGGCCCCAGGCAGCCACCGTCGACACGCTCAAGGCTACTCGGAAGGCGCAGTTCAGATGGAGGTGGCGCACCAGACTCAGAGGGGACTGCAGCACAGTTTCGCATATACCAGGTTGAGGAGCCAAAAACACGCTGGCATTGAACAAAGGGTCATTCGGTCGCACAATCAGGTGTACGGGGAAGGTCTGCGGTGCGGACTGAGCTATTTCGTCAAGCTGGGCGAGCACCAATGGTTGCCCTCTTTCACTTCGATTTTCTGTAACGTTCATCACTCCGGCTTCCAACGTGCAGTTGCTGGGAAATAAGACATAAATACACCAAATGATTTACCGAGTTATTCAACTGTAGTAACACACGAATGCTCTCGGCTGGTAAGGACTCGCTCGATTGGATACATACCACCGCAGCCAGGAACTCGGCTCGCATCAGATGTGTTGAACCGCGCCGCCGTTGTAGAGATCGTGTAGAGCATTCTCATCCCGCTCCGTCCATCCCTTTCCTTGCTTCTTTTCGGTGGTACGGTGTTGGTGCATATAATTGAACTTCTCTTGCTTGACGCCATAGTCTGTCTGCTGGTTGGGCGTCTGAACAGGTGGGCCCGGCTGCTGGACCGGTGTCTGAGGAGACTCTCCCAGCTCCCAATCCGTCCTGGTCCAGAACGGAGTCTCCGTCTTGAGATTCTTCCAGGCCTTGATGCACTTGTCGTTTCGATGATGGAGATCTTTCTTGAACTGGTGAGGAAGAATGTCGACTTCGAAGTTAATCTTGTCCGGGTCTTCTGATGGACGGATTACCCATTCCGGTAGCGTTTTCTCTTCCTCCTTCAACTCCTTCATCGTCTGTTCAACCTCTTGTCGAACCCAACTCGCGCCGTATTGGCTGCGTGCGTCGTTGCTCGTCTCCTTCCATTGCCAAAGTACCGGGCTTAAACTCCAAACAGGTAGGAGAAGGAGAGCGCAGATAAATCCTTCCACGATTATGCTGAACACTTCGTCCTTGAATGACGGGCGAGAGGAAGTTGAAGACACTGAAGGATTGGCTGTTGCTGCTTTTGCTTTTGAGGCTTTGTGAGACGAGGCGGGTGCTACCTTAGGGCGTACTGCAGAAGGAGAGTCCGGTGGATTGAGGAGGTGTGAAACGAATTCCCAAATGTGCCTAGCAAGCTCTTGAAATCGGTTGACCATGTGCCGAATTGGTGGGCCCACATTCCAACGTGGCACACCACTTTGATAAAACTGGACCGCCGTTTCACGAAGTGGCTTTGGGGAATAGCGCAAAGGGGATTTGTTCCTGCGATACTGAACCGACGGATGCATGCTTTCGTTGGTCTCCCGGCCAGCATAATATCGGCCTGGAGTCCTCTGGTGAGAGCCCCCGAGAATATGCCAGTTGAATACTGGCACGGACTTAGCCATGTCGGACTCCGGACAGATGGCCCAATTCTTTGGATTGATTCCTGTGCTCCTAAGGATATAATCCACGGTGGCTACATCAAATGTGAGAAGGCCATTAATCTGGTCGCACATCCAAGCGAGGGTAACTTCGTGCATCTGTGAACTTTCCGGGAAAAACCGACTCGCCAGAGGTGGACACCAGTACTGGAGGAAGTGCGGGAAATTTTGCCCACCGCCTCCGATCGACCCATGATATCCAGGGAACCAGCATTGTTTGAGGTTTGGCATCTTTTCATGAGGCTTAACTTTTTTGGGGAGGTACCACAAGGTCGGCGGAAACGACCCACGGTGCTCGTCCAGTGCGAGAGCCTGGAAGGCGTTCTCGATATCTATCCAATTCTTAGCCGCGTCTGAAAGGTGACCGAAGGCGGACCTACTGGGACTGAGAGCAGTGTTGAAGAACTGATGACGTGCATTTATCCAAGGAAAAACTTTGGAGATCAGACTCTCCGGAATTCCGAGGGCGCCCACCTGGACCCAAGTCAGCGACTAGTGAGTAATCAGATCCGGGCGATATTACAGTATCCCAGACTCCAATGACTTTGATCTTGACGCCCCGATATTTCTTGTGCCGGAGTTCTTCCCAGAAATATCTGTCTTCCATCGTCAAACTGCTTGAATCGAGAACGAATTCGTCTGAAGAGCTTTGCTCAGCGGCCTCTTTCCTACGAGATTTGCTTGTCTCCACATCCCGAGCTTTCTTTCCAAGAGATTTGTAGATCTCGAACGCCCTGGGGAAGTCGTTCAAGAACTGAGGCTCCAATAGACCCAGCTCGGTTATCAATCCTCCAAGAGCCCGAGCAGTGTAAGCTCCCCGAGAGAACCCGAATAAAAAGATTTCATCATTGGAAAAGTCCGCGTCCCTTCCATGAAAGTTGGTAGATAGGTAGTGGTACGCAGATGCGACGTTATCCGAGAGCCCCCAGCCGACAAGACCTGTCCAATCGTCAGTGGCCAGACGCTTTCGGCAGATCTTGGGTATCATGCCTTGAACAGCAGTATCTAGAATCCCGGTTGTTCCAACACCTGACTGGTAGTATACGACTTGTGGGATATGGTCTGGGTCAGATTCGCGGTTAATCATGCGGCTGAGCTTGGCGACGTTGGAAAGATTGCTCCCATAGGTTTTATCGCTGGCTTGCCAGGTACCGTCGCAACACACAATCAGGCGCTTCTTTGGAGGATTGAGAACTGCAGGCATCTTCTTGAAGAATTCAATGTTGGGGTGGCTCTGGGTGATAAAGACTTGGAAGTTGGTTCGTAGATTCTACTTACTCAAGCGAAACACTGCAGGTGATATATGCTGCACGCTCGTACGATCATGTGAAAAGAAATACTCTCCTTACCTTCGTCGAACCCTTTGCATGTGAGAGGCAACCATTTCCTGCCTGCCATCAAGGACCACAGCGTGCCTGGACATGACTGTTTTGGGTGTCCTATCTGCGCTAGCGGCAAAGACGATCTATGTGGGGTAGTTTCTTCTGACCTTCCGCCAAGAGCTGAACAGAGAACCACCGAAAGCGGAGGTACTTCTAATCAAGGAGGCCACGGATGCGGAAATGGTGAGCTTTGATCGAAGATCCGACGATTGACATATTGGCCGCGATGTTCGAGACCAAACGCCGAAGGCAGTAAGTCCGGACGCAAGTTCTGCGGATTCAAGGCTCAACCAGCCCAATTGCTTTCACCCTGCTCTTTTGTGCTCTGCTATTGGATATCAATATCCGCATCCAAGAAAGCACTGTCGCTACACTGGAATAAGAAATCTTCAGCTGACTGCACAACAAATTGTGAGAACAAGTTCTCGGAGAATTCATCCCCCAGGAAGGGATCAAGGACTCCCGTTGCAAACGGCTCCGAGGATAGCGCGACACCGGCGTCTCCGAGACACGGATTTCGCTGAGTAGAAGCTGTCAGGGTCAGCCCGAGCAGTTGAAGTGAATAAAGCAACGCCGCTTACTAAGAGAATCGTAGGCTTTCAAAAATCCTAAAACGCACTGGCGAGCTTTCCGACTCATGAGGCTTGTTCTCTCGACGGATTGCAAGGTTTCCAGACCATCATTCAGGGCAGCTCGAATGTCGGCGACCCTTGCATCTGGGAGAGAAGACGCCACCTCGGGATGTTGGAATGCGAGAAAAATGCCGAACAGATGGAGAATGACAATAAAAGCTGGGAACTATTAGCAGGACAAGCTGACCCACATTCGGCGCCGGCCGAGCCTTTTCCGCTTACACGTATAATTGCAGGTCCACCACGCAGCATTAGAATCCAGAAAGGTCCCTCCAGTTGTAGCTGTGTCGTGTATAATCCTCTGCAGTTCTTTTGCAGCGAAAAAGCTTTTCTTGATTATTTGCACCACGTGTTCGAGCTGGGCAGTAGCTGATGTCGCGTGATGCTCTTTCCCCTCTCTTCCGTCCAAAAATTTAGTAATAGCCGGGCAGTTGATGAGTAGTGAGGTCTTGTAGTATTGAATAGACAAGAGTATCTGGAACCTTTTCCTGTCGAATGAGAGAGGATCCCAGGAGCTGACCTCATTACTGGAGACGATCCTGAAATGTTTCGATGTAAGCTCACGCCATTCTTCCAACTTGAATGACAATTGTAGTCTCCTCAAAATCACCTCCTGAAGAGAAATATTACATGATTCACCGATGTTGTGGTCATACAGAGACTCGACCACTGAGCCGTTGATGCTGTGTAGTGATCTGGCCGTCCATCAGCACAACTGATCCATGATGCGGAAGCTTAGTCAAAGCATACGTGAGGTGATCAAAGTATTGCAGATTGCTGTTATCATCAGACATGACAACCACTGTGGGGCAGTGGCTCGAGGGCTTTGGAATACGGATGTGTTGCCCCGGAATCAAGAAGGGCCGGCCAAGCGCAATACCCAAGCATCTATTGAATTTTAGCATATAGATGTCTCTACAGTGTGGAGTCTGCTTAGGCACCTATCTTGATTGATCACAGCATGCCATAATCTTCGGCGAAGCTCACTGTCCCGCACCTCGTCCTCCTCATTAGCGGACGGCGAGTGAAGGCCCAACTGATACGCAGCTTTTACTGAAATCGCGTGGTAAGTCCAGCTTGCGACCGACCTCTGGTTATTCTGCTGAAAACTGGCAAGTAGTAGAAGTGTCTGCACTGCGTTAAAGTCAGCGAAAGCGTTGACAGTAGGTTTCCTTAGAGCAGCTCACCCAGCTCGAGACTTGATCCTCGAAGTGTACGTTCGTCTAAGAGAGCCAATGCTCGACGATAAAATATCTCAGGGCTTCCGTTGGGTATGGTTGATGAAGCGTGTGCGCAGATCATGTTCAGCAGTGCCCGCATTGACCTTGAAGGCTGACGAGCAGGCCTTTGTCGAAGACGCTTGACTTCCTCAAACACGACGTCTTTGTTGACGTAGGGTAATACCATGCCGACTGAGCCACAGAATTGGCCTACGAGCAAAATCATCTGCTCGTGGTTAGGCAGAGCGTAGGGGTCATCGACGTGAGGTTCGTTCTCTCTTGGCTTCGAACCACTTCCTCGCGCAAAGCTCTCATTTTGAGGCTGAGCCATGGCACCATCGGATTTACCGAAGGAATAACCTGAGCTGTTCAAGTGTGCATTGCGCGCGAATATGTCGGATAGAGTGCGGAACAAAGCGTGATTTGACGTTGGACCTGGCTCATTTGATAAGCAACTGTAGCCTCTAGGGCACCTATTCCGTGATTGAAATCGAACTCACCAAAATATCCAATGTTCCGTTCCGGAACCTCGTTGAAGGCGTCTGTTGCAAGCATATCTACGGCAGCTTCGCTTGGGATTCCTTCCTCGCAGGCTCTCAAGGAAATACCCTGCGGGGACGCATTTTCACGTACTCTTTCTGGTATTCTGCTCGTAGGGGATGTGAAAGCTGAGCCTTGATCCTCTCGCGGCGCAAGCCTCGTATTTGTGCGCGATTCCGACTCTGCCGGAGGGATGGGTGGCAGCGCAGCCAGCTTTCCCTCCAGCTCCCTCACCCTGCGGATCAATCTGGCATTGGTGCTATACCGCCCATTAGCATCTGTCCTTGAAAGACAGTACACGAACATACTCGGAGATGGTTTCCCGCTTGCTTGTGTGGCTCTGGCTTGTATTCTCGTAGTTGCAATCGATCCCGAGCGCAAGACAAGACGAACAGATGGGCCTGCGCCCATCACACTGTAGAACTTCAACAACATCACCGCGAGAAAGGACGATGAGAATCATACACGAGACTTCTTCTGACGGCATGACACGCATGCAAGCTCCACCCTGCGACGCTTGGGCTGACGAGGTGCAGCTCGAGATCTCTCCATGGCCACGGAGTGCAGCTCGAACAACCTGTAAATCCTAGGTAAAGGCGGAAACGACAGAAGACAGTTCAGAAACGGACATGGAGTGCTGTGTAGCCACCGGAGTTTGAAGCGGGCTGGCTACCCCGCTTCCCTTGGGCCTTCCGCGTGCTCCGAGCCACGTTCCCCACGAAGCCCCGCACTAGCTAGGGTTCCCTGCTTTATTGCTGCACACACGTACTCCGTATGGCTTTCCAGCGTGGTACTCATTTCGGAAATGATGCTCTTGATTGGCTTCTAACGAGGTACGTACGATCACCAAAGACGAACAAGGCATCCAGCGACCTACACCCTCCGCCGCGCCCTCACCATCAACGGATGCTCCAGCTCGCTAATCCCCACACTCACCAAGTCCGGAAGCTTTCCCCGGAACGCGCCTCCCTCAACCGCAGCCCTCTCCTCGGGATCTGCCAGCTCAATCTCAAATTCCTTCAGCAAAGTACTCGACAGTTTGTAAATATTGGTCTGCGCCACCGTCTTCCCGATGCACTGCCTCCCGCCCAGCCCGAAATGCATCAGATACCTCGCGCGCTGCGCCAGCTCCGGTCGCTCCCAGCGGGCTGGATCGAAGACGTCGTGGTCTGCGCCCCAGACATCGGGGTTGTGGTGGAAGGCGTGGTTGCACACCGCGACGGAGGTCTGCATGGTGACGAAACACGTCAGCGGCAAAAAAAAAAGGAGCGGTGGCGGCCGCGGAACATGGCACTTACGCCCTGGTAGATGTGCCTTCCCGCTATCGTGACGCCCTCCGGCGCCATGACGCGGCGCGCCAGCGGCATGGTGAAGACGGGCGTGATGCGGAAGTTCTCGCGGACGCATTGGCGGAGGTAAGGCAGTGATGACTCCACGTTGGCGACGGAGTAGGCGGGTTGGTCGGGGGAGAGGGCGGGGAGGTTCTCGCCGATCTCGGCGACGCACTTGGTCATGATTTCTGGAGCATGCAGGAGGTGGTAGAAAAGCAGAGCTGTTGTTGCGCTGGTGGTGTGTGTGCCGGCAATGCTGAGCAATAGGTGTCAGGAGTCGTTGTGCGGCAAGAAGGGCTGGGCCCGCAAGACTCACATGAAACCAAACGCTTCCGTCTCCAGATCCGTCTGTGTCAGCCGCTCGCCGGTGTCAGGGTGTCTGGCTAGAATCAAGTTGGTGAGAATGTCCTTCCTCTGTCTTTCCACCGCGTCCCCGTCATCTTTGACACCATGCAGGGCGTCCAGTCGTTGCTGCACGCATCGGGACGCGAGCGCCGCGCAAGAAGCTCGGCCTCTGAACAAGCGCTGCAACCCCTCAAGCGGCACCTTGGGAAGCCATCTCTTCAGCGTCATCGTCATGGCAGGCCACGCGCCTGTAGCTGCAGCCAGGAGGCTGTGCTCCTTGACCGGAGGGACGAGAGATTCATCATCGGTAAGCTGAACGCCAAAGGACTGGCTGAAGGCAAGCTCTCCGAGCACGTCGATCGTGTAGTAGTGCAGAACTTTCCGCAGATCGAAGGCCTCGCTCTTGTCGCAGAAGCTGGTAATTTTTTCTTTTAGGAGCTTGAAGTTCTGGTCTAGTAATGCCTCCATATCCTTCACATAGGAGATGGAAAAGCTGTGCGACATGTGGCGCCTCCGAACAGAATGGTGCTGGTTTAATCCATCAGCTAAAGATATCTCAGGGTTCTTAGATCCAAAGAACACTCACCGCTTCATCTCGCGTACCGAAGACATTCGGGTGTGCAGCACCATATGCGTCGTAAAACTCAGTCTTGGGCATCGTCTTTGCTCCTTTTTGGTATATTAATGGAACTGCATCCTCCGTGGTAATGCTGAGCTTGTCGGGGCCATATCGTACGAACGGACCGTACCTGGCGTGTAGATCTGTCAGGTGGTAAGGCTGCTTCAGCGTCAAGTACTGGTGAACCTGCCACAAGTCCGTGAGAGAGGCCAAGAATGGGCCCGGGTAGCCAGCCAGTGGGTGTAGGAAGCGTTGATATAGAACGTAGCCTGTCAAGTAGATGGCGAAGATGAGGACTAGGAACGCAGGTAGTGCCGGAGATGGCAAACCCGGAAGAGCAAGAGATGAAGGCTCCATTGCCTGCTCGTAGACTGTAAAGCTGGGAAGTATAAGAACGAGGACGTACGAGAGGAAGACTGCAGCTTATATGTCTTTCAGAGCCAACTCTACAGCATAATTAGAAGCAGATGATTGGTTTACTTTGAGCTTCCAGCGGATGTTGTTGGAAAGGTTCCCCAGACGGAGAGTGTGGGGCAGCCAATCGGATTGCAGCTTCCCGGAGCTCTACCCGCCGCCCAATCCGGGGAAGCTTCACCACAGCCAATAGGATCAACGCTGCCCGGCCGCGCACTTGGCATCAAATGCTTGTCTCTATGCCATCATTACATGCGGCCAAGAGCATGGAGTAAGCTCGAAACGGGACGTCCGAATGGCAAGGCCTACCACTCCTGCACTTTCGGTCTGACGGAGACTGAGAATCCACTTCCCCGCATGGCAGACGGCTTGTCCGAGCTCCACCACGCTTAAAGCCGAGCTGTCGGAGATGTTGGACGCGTACTCAGATAGTTCGGCCTGCCCGATTGGATTATTTCGGCTCCTGTAGCTGGTTTGTGAGTATCTCCGGGCCCCAGAAAACAGTCTTCCCATGGGGTTCCACGGGGCTGGATCTCTACGCGGGAAACTTCGTCCGCTCAACAGTTTGGCATCCTTTCGTCCAGCACTTAAGACGTGTATGTGACACAGCGTCTCAATCACTCCTCCAAACACCCCGAGCACGACGATATGGCTGCTGCAGATATGTCCTCAGGCGTCAAGAGGAGCGATTTGGAACACGTCGAGGACGTAGCGCCCGACTCTTCGCACAAGGGCCACGAAACTCTCCCGCAACACACCGAAAAGGCAGAGGTGGCTCCAGAGAATGGCCTCTCCGAAGCTCATCAGGATTATCTCTTGATTCGTCATGGAACCGTGGATCTCCAGCCAGTTCCCGACATGACCGATGCTGACCCCTACAACTGGCCAAAGCGAAAGGTATCACCGCTCTCTTCAAGCCAGAATTCCTACCAACATAGGTAAAGAAAGTAATAAACCTGTGTCTAGTTGCCTTCCACGCCATGATGGCCACCTTCACAGCCGCCGCCATCCAATCAGCCTTCGAAGACATCGCAATCGACCTGCACGTCACCCTCCAGCGCGCTAGCTATCTGACATCTCTCGTCATCGCGATTCTCGGCGGTGCGCCTCTCTTCTGGAGGCCACTGTCAGACAGATATGGCCGACGACCTATTTTCCTCCTCTCGTTGATCTGCAGTCTGGTTGGGAACGTTGGCTGCGCGAAGAGCCCTTCGTATGCCACGATGGGTCTTTGCCGGGCCATCACTGCATTCTTCATCTCCCCTGCAGCGGCAATCGGCAGTGCCGTGGTGCAAGAGACTTTCTTCAAGCACGAGCGGGCACGCTACATGGGCATTTGGACGTAGGTAACACCTCAAACCCCGCCTTCCCACGCTAAACAAAAGACAAGCCTGTTCGTCACGCTCGGCGTCCCCACCGCGCCGTTCATCTTCGGCTTCGTCGCGCTGCGAGTCGGCTACCGCTGGATCTACTGGATCCTTGCCTGCGTAATCCCCTCGCACCTCCCCAGCACCAACCACCCGCTCACAGCCGCCCCCACAGACCAACGCCATCCAATTCCTCCTCTACCTCTTCCTCGGCCCGGAAACCCGCTACCTCCGCACCCAACGCGCGCTCCCGACGACCACCTTCCGCCAAAAGTACCTCCAGTTCACCCGCATCGATCCCCGCCCGCTCACGCTAGCCGACTTCCTCCAGCCGCTCCGCTTCTTCGCGCGCCCGCGCGCCTACCTGCCCGCCTACGCCTACGCCATGGTCTTCCTCCTCGCCTCGGTCATGATCACCATCGAGATCCCGCAGCTCTTCGTCGAGAAGTTCGGCCTCGACACGCAGCAGGTCGGCCTGCAGAACCTGTCCATCATCATCGGCTCCGTCATCGGCGAGCAGCTGGGCGGCCGCGCCAGCGACGCGTGGATGTCCCGTCGCCGCGGCCATGGCGGCGCTGCCCGCGCGCCCGAGCACCGGCTGTGGCTCAGCTACGCCGGCTACCTGCTCGCTGTCTGCGGCGTCGTCGTGTTCCTGGTGCAGGTCGGGAGGGCCGGCGACGGCTGGGACATCACGCCCGTCGTCGGCGCGGCCATCGCGGCGGTCGGCAACCAGCTGGTGACGACGGTGCTGATCACGTATGCGGTGGACTGCTATCGCGAGGAGGCGGCGGGCGTGGGCGTGTTCATTACCTTTGTGCGGCAGACGTGGGGCTTCATTGGCCCGTTCTGGTAGGTTTTGCGTTTTCGTTGTGCGTATTGTTGGACATGGCTGACGTGACGCAAAAGGTTCCCGACGATGATTGCGAATGTGGGGTTCTACGGCAGCGCGGGGGTTACGACGGCGCTGATGGTCGGGGTCAGTATGATCCCGACGGCCTTCCTGCAGTGGAAAGGGGGGTCGTGGCGGTAGATGTGTCATGGCGCGACCGTACGAAGAGGGCAGAAGGGGATGGGAGCAGCCGGCAGGAGACCTGCAGCTTCGCACGCGTCCTGGTGCTACGTACAGCGACCGCAAATCCACAATACATTTACTGTTCCGAGAGTTACTCTCCGTGCGAAGACATGCCCGTTTCCTGTCTGGCCGCACAGTTGCCCGCTACTTTGAAAAGACGTGATCTAAAGCGCTGTGGACGATGAAGTCTACTTCTTCCTTCCTCTTCGCAATAGCGTAAATGTAAAAGTCCGGCCTTAGTAGCACCGCATACGCCTCGTTCCTCGCGAACCACTCGGTATACCGGCCGCTGACATCCTCGAAACCGCCGTCCCCGCTCAGTTGCAACACAGACCCTTCAAACGCTTCCCTGTACCGCAGCCGAGTCTGCTCTCCCAACGCCGCCGCCGGGTCGTCAGGACCCGCACCCAGCAGGATCCACCCCTGCCCGAGCACCGTGTCAAACGGACGGCGCCGGCCCTGATGAGCTACCTCGTCGTGGATGAAGAGATTGCCTCCTGAGTCCAGCCCCGCACGGACGCTTTCCTCGTCCCTCAGGTACATCCCGGGCGGGCCCAGCGCCTCGACGTCCGGATAGCCGTCGGCGATGGGCGCCCGGCTGAGCTGCGCGTCCCTCACGCGTGCCTCCTCCGGATCGGTGACGGCGATCATCTTCTCCACGTCCAACGCCATCGTGACCAGCTTCACGGCGATGCCGTGCTGCTCGGCGGAGTAGTCGCCGAAGAGCTTGGCGAAGTCGACGGCCGGATGCTTGACGGCGAGGTCCAGCCGCCAGGCTAGCGACTTGGCGTCCCTGAGCCCCGTGTTGGCGCCGGCGCCGAGGAACTGCGGCGTGTTGTGCGCCGAGTCGCCGGCCAGGACGACGCGGCCGCGCGAGAAGTGGTCGACCCAGCCGCCTTTGGGGCTGAAGACGGTGCGGCGGAGGAGCTTGGCGTTCGTGGGCGTGCAGCCCCATGGCTTGATGAGGGACCAGACGAACTCGTCGGATGCGGCTATCTCGCTGGGCTCGTGCGGGAGTAGCATGAACTCGATGCGCCGCCTGAAGCCGAGGGAGGGGGCAGAGGTGCAAGGACGCTCTGGGTAGTTGTACTGTCTGAAGAAGCCGGTGTCTTTCCAGTCGTAGGATCCCGTGTCCGGGTCGGGGACGACGTCAAGGACCAGCCAGCGGTACTGGCCTTTTGACTGCGGGAGGAAGTGGATGCCCGCGGCTTCTCGGACGGCGCTCCGAGCACCGTCGCAGCCGACCGCGAACAGGGCAGTTGTTCGTTCCGTGCGCCGCACCGCATGGATCTCATCCTTCGATGTGTACCCTCGCCATACGACCTCGACGTGGCCACCCTGGTCGTCGACGTCGACGACCTCAGCCCCTCTCTTGACGGCGATTCCCCTCTCCACGCATGTTTTCTCCATCACTTGGTCAAAAACCATCTGGTTCATCCCATACACCACATCCAGCCCGCTTCTCGAGAGCGTCCCGTTGAACGGGATCTTGGCAACGACGGTGCCATCCGCACCCACCCACTCGCAGTGGTCAGCCAAGTGCGGCCGGAACGGGTAGATCGCCCTGGCCTTCAGGACCTCGTCCAAGACCCCGAGCGCCTGCAAGATGCGGTTGATCTGGCTGTAGCACGTCACAGCGCGAGGCAGATTCCAGCGCTCCGGACGACGTTCGAGGATCTGCACGGAATTGCCGAGCTGGTGCAGGAGCAGCGCGGTGAGCATGCCCACGGGCCCGGCGCCGACGACGACGACATCGCAATCGTAACGCGCGCGGCTCATTGTCGAGTGGAGAGGGCGTCGCTGTTCATGCCCCGCCCGGCGAGGCAACGCGGGCCTCAGTTTATGGTCCCGTCCGCAGTCATCGGATGCCCACATATCCGACAGCAACCTCAACGGCGCCAGCCTCGGCTAAGCCGGCGCCCAATCACCACCGACGATGCACGACACACAAGCACGTCAGGACGCGAAGGTCACGAAGCAGCTGTTCCACGGCACCAGCGTCTTGACCTCGAAGGCGCTCTGCTTCGCGGCCAGGATCTCGCGCAGCTCGGCGGCGCCCTCGTACATCTCGACGACCAGGCTGCCGTCGATCGTCCAGCCGTCCAGGGCCTCGAGCGCCTCCTCGACCACGTCGGCGCGCCGCGTCGGGTTGACGGTGAGCTGCACCTCCTCGAGCGACTGCATGTCCCGCAGCGCGCGGCAGGTCTGGTACCAGGCCCACGGCGGCGGCGAGTCCCACCTGCTCTCGGGGCGCGGCAGGTACCACGAGAGGTCGAGGCGCATGTGGATGCGGCGCAGGGGGTCCGGCAGCGAGGGCGGCAGGGCCGCCGTGAAGCAGAGGAAGTCGCCGGGACTCTTGAAGTCGAAGGTGTTGCTGGTGTACAGGAACGGGAAGGCCTCGTGGTAGCTGGGGGGCGCGTGAGCGGCGCGGCGGGCGGAGCGGCGGCAGCGGGCACTCACATTCTCTTGCAGCCCAGTAGCAGGCCCAGGATGGCGCCCTTGGGCACGACGCGGCCGTCGGGCAGCGCGGCGCCCTTGCCGCAGCAGCTGGAGGTGAAGTGCCAGTTCATGTGGTCGAGCCAGTCCTTCTGGGCCCAGTTCTTGCCGCGGTGCAGCTGGGCCCACGACACGGGCACGGTGGGCTGGCGCGGCTCGTGGCAGCGCATGGTCGGGCTGTGCTCGACGTGCACCAGCTCGCCGCCGAGCGCGTACTCCCACATCGCGACGCGGACCTCGGCGGGCAGCTGGAACAGCGGCGACTGGAACTGGTTGGCGGGAAGTTGTGGCCGGCGGGTGGGCGCGTCGTCGCCACCGGGCGGCGCGTCCGAGTCGCGCGCGTCTCCGCCCTTCCAGCAGCTGTAGAGGCTGAGCATGGCTCCGGTGCGCGCGCGCCGTGGCTCCGCGCGGAGGGGGATGGGGTGGGAGCGGGCGCGCGTAGCGGTCGCGCGAGTGCAGGTGTTTCTCTTGCGCCACAGCCGGATGCAGAGGGGCGGGCCAGTGTGCCAGTGTGCCAGTGTGCCAGCGCGCATGGGCCTGGTCCACCTCCAAGCGCCACGCTCCACCACAGCAGCAGCCCGCCGCGACACGCAAATTCAGAGGGGAGCACCATGGCGTCCTCAATGCAGTCTTGCGCGCTGTGGGCCGACTCCCGGCGCGCTCTCCCGTGAGGTTTACGTCCACCGCGGGTCCTGCGCTGCGCCGTGCGCAACGGGGCAAGTATATACACATAGCACGTTATGTCGGTGCTCGTCAGCACGCTCTTCCTCTTGGCAGGCCAGCTGCACTGCAGAACCGCTATATCGACGCTTGAGCGCGACGTGGGAGCGAAAAGGGCCGCACTGAGCCAATAGTGCGAGGCTCCTTTGGTTACGAGCCGTACTCGCGCTCGACCTTTTCGTATTCGTTCTCAGCCCTGCCGACTGCTCTTAGCGTCGAGTGCTACATATGCATCGCACCGCTGCAGCACTTTTTTCTTTGCCTCCAGTATCCGCCATTCTCTCCTTTCTCTCACTCGCTACTTTCCCCACTGCCCGCCATGGCGCACCGCAACAGCGCCTCTGGCCCTTACGAGCTGCCCGCCGAAGGCGTTCCCAGCGATGCTCCCCCAGCATACTCAGAAATGGCCGCACCTGGCCAGATGATTGAAGCCAACACCAACATGAGAGGTCCGCCAGACGTCCCCGGATGCCCTCTCCGACCCACTGACCATCCCCACAGACGACGGGCGCATCGACGTGGACCTGGACTCAAAGCTCGGCCGCACACTCTCCCGCATCTTCCACGCCGCCCCACCAGAGCTCCCCTCAGCACCCCCGCCCATCTACAGCGAGCGCGAGCGGCAGCTCACAACCTGGGGCGTGCACCTCAACATCGTCATCCAAGTGGTCGGCAGCCGGGGCGACGTGCAGCCCTTCGTCGCGCTCGGCAACGAACTCCAGCGGCACGGCCACCGCGTGCGCCTCGCCACGCACGACACCTTCGCCCAGTTCGTGCGCGCCGCCGGCCTCGAGTTCCACGGCATCGGCGGCGACCCGGCCGAGCTGATGGCGTACATGGTCAAGAACCCGGGCCTGATCCCCAACATGAAGAGCCTGCGCGCCGGCGACGTGCAGAGGAAGCGCGCCATGGTCGAGCAGATGCTGGACGGCTGCTGGCGGTCGTGCATCGAGCCGGACGAGCTGACGGGTGAGCCGTTCGTGGCGGACGCGATTATCGCGAATCCGCCCAGCTTTGCGCATGTGCATTGTGCGCAGGCGTTGGGCGTGCCGGTGCATTTGATGTTTACGATGCCGTGGAGCAGCACCAGGGCGTTTCCGCATCCGTTGGCGAATCTGAGGTATTCGGACACGGAGAGGAGCGTGGCGAATTGGATCTCGTACGGTGTGGTGGAGTGGATGACATGGCAGGGGTAAGTGGCGCGTTATGAGCTCGTTGGCAAGGTGCTGGTGGCTCATAGTTCACTTCAGGTTGGGAGACGTGATCAACGGCTGGAGAGAAAGGATTGATCTGGAGCCGGTGCCCATGTCGGAGGGCCCGAACCTCGCAGAGACCCTGAAGGTTCCATTCACGTATTGCTGGTCTCCCGCGTTGGTGCCAAAGCCCGCAGACTGGCCGTCACATATCGGTCAGTGCTTGCAACATGACACCACAGCAGAACTGTCCGGGAGCCCGTACTAGCCAGGAGCCTCAGATGTCTGCGGTTTCTTCTTTCGAGAACCACCGGAGTACGATCCGCCAAAAGACCTCGATGCGTTCTTGAGAGCAGGCCCTCCGCCCGTATACATCGGCTTCGGCAGTATCGTGATTGACGACCCGGAAAGAATGACGGCAACCATCATCTCCGCTGTGAAATCCACCGGCGTTCGTGCTGTTGTGTCAAGGGGTTGGAGCAATCTGGGAGAAGCAGAATCAACAAACCAGATCTTCTACCTCGGAGATTGCCCGCACGAGTGGCTCTTCCAGTACGTTACTGCAGTGGTCCATCACGGAGGAGCTGGTACAACGGCATGTGGGCTGCGGTATGGGAAGCCGACGACCATCGTTCCTTTCTTTGGAGAGTAAGTGATCTGGCTTGACACTACCTCATCTGTCTTCCTCACTTACTGACAACTCATGAAGCCAGCCGTTCTGGGGCAACATGATTGCTGCGGCAGGAGCCGGCCCTGTACCAATCCCGCAAAAGAAGCTTAACGCCGAGAACTTGGCCGAAGCCGTCATGTTTTGTCTTTCCGACCAAGCTGCTCAGGCTGCACTCAAGATCTCGGAGGAGATGAAGGAGGAATCCGGTGTGCAAGCAGCAGTCGCTTCATTTCATAAGAACTTGCCGCTAGAAAGGCTCTCCTGCGATATCTTCCCTGACCAGCCCGCAGTCTGGAGGTATACAAAAGGAAAGAAGCCCATGAAGCTGTCCAAGATGGCAACGGAGGCCATCATGTCAAACCTGTCCATCGACAGGAAACACATGAAATTGTAAGTCGCCAAGCAATGCTCCTCGCAGCCAGATTTGCTCATCAAAACAGCTACGAAACCAACACCATCATCATCGAAAACCACCGCTGGGACCCCGTGACAGGTGCAAGCTCCGCCATGCTCGGCACAGCAACCGACGTCACCAAAGCCACCACCGGCATCTTCCTCGACCCATACCAGGAATACCGCAAAGGCAAAGCCGCCGCCCACAGCGCCCCAGCCTCCCGCGCCCCCTCCCTCATCGAGTCCTCCCGCACCCCGTCCCCGACCAAATCCGCCTTCTCCGAGAACCCTGCAGACCTCGGCCCCGAACGCCCCAACACCGGCAGCCAAACACGCCCCGTCATCGCCGGCGCCAGCACCTCCCAACCCCGCCCCCACTCGCCCACGCCCTCCGCCGCCTCCTCCTCCTCCTCCTCCTCCTCGGACCGCAGGAAGCAGAACCTCGCGACGGCGGGCCGCATGGTGACGGCGTCGGCCAAGTCCGTCGGCGCGTTCCACGCGTCCTTCTTCGGGGGGCTGATGGTCGACGTGCCGCTCGCCGTGACCGAGGGGATGCGCCGCGTGCCGGCCTACTACGGCGAGCCCGTCCGCGACATCGGCCGCGTCACCGGTTGGAGGAGCGGCGCCGCCGTCGCCGCGCGCAACTTCGCCTGGGGCATCGCCGAGGGCATGACCGACATCGTGGTGCAGCCGGTGCGGGGCTCGCTGCAGGGCGGCGCCGCCGGCGCGGCAAAGGGCGTCGGCAAGGGGCTCGTGGGGCTGGGCGTCAAGACGGGGAGCGCGGTGCTGGGGTTGGCGGCGTATCCGGGGCAGGGGATCGTGAAGAGTTTGAAGCGTTTGGCGCATACGAGGACGAGGAAGGAGGTTGTGGAGAGGAGGGTCGGGGAGGGGCGTGGTTGTTGGGGGGCGGGCGGGAGGGGAGGCGGGTGGATGTGAATTGGGTAATTGATGAGTTTGAGAGGCTGAGGAAGGGGCTGTGAGGGCGATGTGTTGTGGGAGTTTGGCAACATGCTTTGGATGTCTTCGTAGATTCAATACCCGATTGCGAGAGTGTTGATTTTCATGTTATAACTTATCTGCCCGGCCCGATGATCTGATGTATCTCAAATCGCTATTCCTAAACGACGCTTCCTTTCTTGCTCAAGTGAGGCAAGTGAGCTCTTGCAATACGCTTCGCTTGTACTCCTCCTTGTCCTCATCTCGAAGAAGAAAGAGCTCCCTGGCGTATTCGGCTCCATCCCCGCCGCGGAAAGGAACCCAGCTTACATCGACGTCAACCGTGATATTGTGGAGGGCGGAGGTGTCTTCGTCCAGATTCATTGCCAGCCGGACCGGCATCTCGTCGCCAACGCAATCTTTTGGCACGATGAGCACCTGTGGAGTTCCAACCACGAGCTCGAAGACTCGTGAGCGTAGCTCGGTCGGGAGTTTCATAAACGGGAAAGCCCGGTTCTGTCTACTTGTGCCTGTTGCTGAGGCTCCGCCCGTGAGCTCATCGGCAAGCCCAAGTGCACCGATGGCGCCTCGATGCTGATGCGTGCCATCGCCGGAATCCTCTATGTGTCCGAACGGTGCGTTGGTATCCATGGCTTCGAAGCAAACACCCCGGGCGCAGGGAGTTGTGGTGTGGTTGGTGGTCTGGAGGGGTGGCCAAGTTTCAGAGGAAATGTGCGTGCATCAAAGTGAGAGAATCGAGGAGTGGGTGTGTATTTATTTAGCATTGCAGTTTCGACTGCAATGGCAGATTTTTCGTCTGCTCCATCAACCATGGCCGAGCGGTTCGTTGTACCTGCGGCGCATAGGCCAGACTTACTGCTAACCTTCTTCCTCGAAGCCCAGCGCGCAGATGATCGAATCCGGGAGAAAATGCCATACATACGCTTTTCGCATTGCACCTTCCCCATCCATAAGCGCCTGCGGCACGACCGCAGGCAGCGCATGACCGCGTTAAGGCGATTCCACTTCATCGCGCGCCACCGCAGCATCCAGATCCTGACAGACTTGCCGCAACACCAACTTCCCCTCACCACCCAGCGCCCAACCATGTACCCCCCAGCTCCAGCGCGAGGCGAAAGCCGGCGGCAGCGAACGTCCACACTCTGCGCCGGACACCCCCTCAGCAAGCCGTCCCCGTGGAGAATCCCTGAACAAGAGCCGCCGGCCCAGTTGCCGGAAGACCCTCACGAAGAGCGGATCCTGATTGCGGCCAGGATCAGTCGTAGCAGCGGGCATTCTATGAATTGTGACAGGCATCAAGTACATCGCCACTACCAACCAGCATATATATATATATATATATATATATATATATATACCGCCGATCCCCGTATCTACAGAGCGTGCGGCGCCATTCTACCTCCAGCTCACCCCCAACCCCCCGTCCAACCCGACCCTAAACACCAACGCCTGGTTATCCAAGCTCGCCCCCGTCTCATCCTTGTACGCAAACTTGCCCCCATCCATGAACCCCTCTTGCGTGATGAAATCGTTATCGCTCAAACTCACGACGAACCACTCGCCCGCCACCGCCTCGCCCCCATCGTCCAGCACCGGCACCACCGCCAAGCTCTCCCACTTCTCGTTCAGCAGCCCCGCGTCGTCCACGCCGCCGTTGTGCAGCCCGAACCGGCTCAGCTCGGCGTTGACGTTGTAGTCGAGCCAGGCGCAGTACTCGGCTGGCACGACGCCCGCGTCCAGCACGCCATCGGCGCCCACGACGCTGCCGTTCGCGGCGGCGACGTTGGTCGCGTTGGAAATGTCGAAGACGTCGGCGTGGCGGTAGAGGCTGGCGGTGCGCTCGGCGGCGCGGCCGGCGTTGGAGTCGCGGGCGAGCACGAGGAACTGCGAGGGGCTGAGGGCGAGGATCTCGCTCTGCGCGGCCACGCGCGTCTTGCCGTCGGCGTTGGTGTAGGTGGGCAGGGCCACGATGTACGAGGCCGTGTGGGCCGGGCGGGAGGGGTTGGACATGTCGTATTGGAGCAGGCGCGCGTGGCGGCGGGTCGAGCTCTTGGCGCCGCCTTCTTGCATCAGCGCGGATTGGACCAGGACGGACAGGGTGCGGCCGTCCGGGGACATGGTCAGGCCCTCGAAGCCCTGGTTGTTGGCGCGGCCGGACGTGGGGTCCTCGGGGACGGTCGTGCGGTCTGGGTCATAGAGCGGCGGCGAGGCGGCGGAGAAGCTGGGTGGGCGTCAGTCCGGACACAGATGGCGTTGCCGAAAATGCATTTCGTACCTCTCAGACCCGTTCCGCACGGGAATGACCGCATCCGGCGGCCTGATGGCGCCCACCATCCGGCCATCCCTCGAGAACCTGTAGATGTACGGCCCGTACTCATCACTGACCCAGAACGAGCCGTCCGGCCCCAAAACCAGCCCCTCGCCGTCCACCGGCACCCTCCTCCCGCCCGTCCCATTGCCGCCAAACCCGTCCCCCGCGTACGTCGCCACCGGCAGCTCTGGAAACCCCGGGAAGCTGGCCACGCCCTTCGCATCGGCATCCAGCCCGGTGGCCGGCTCGCCGTCGGGCGCGCTCAACAGCACCGTATCGCGGTACTCGAGGCGCAAGTTCGGCGACGCCGAGGATGCGGCGGGCGTGAAGCTGATGGCCAGCCTGTGCACGCGCGGGTTGTAGTTCAGGGTGCCGTTGGTGTTCCAGCCGCGGTCGGGCAGCGCCCAGAGGGTGCCGGTGTAGCTGCCGTTGGCGCGGCGCTGCCAGCTGCCGCGCTCGATGGCGATGGAGCTGCCGAGGCCGCCCAGCGTGTCGCCGTACTTGTCGCGCGCGTTGCCCGGGACGAGGCCGTAGCCGGCGAGGGAGCGGTAGGTGTACGTGTTGCCATTGCAGGTCGTGGTGTTGACGGCGGCGGTGTTGGTGGTGGCGGCGGCGGCGGCGCAGAGCGGCCGGAGCAGCACCAGAGCTGCTGCAAAGAGAGAGCGGGTCAGCATCATGCGGCCCGAGCGAACGGATGGAGCGGTATGCGACGGAACTGGCTCTCGTGCCGACAGCTGCGGCGCTGCAGCTTTAAAAGTCTCTCACGGCGGCCCGCGGAGGGGTTTGCTTTTTTGAGCCGCTTTCGCGGCGGCGGCGGGATCGACAGGCGAAGGATGCATTGGAAAGGCAGCGGAGAGCCGACATTGGACGGCGCTGGAGACGAGCTGCCTCTCCTGCGCTGGTGGTTGTCTTGGGGCTGCCAGGGACGAGCGAGCCGGCCACGAGAGCTGCGCGCCGAGTGTGATTGGCCGCTGGCCCCCGCGTGTTTTGCGCCGGCTGCTGCAGGCGACGACAACCGGACGGCCCAGTGGAGATGCAGCAGGGTTGGTGCAGGAGGCGGCTCGACCCGCTCCGCATCGCAGCTGTCCAGCGGAGTTGCGCGTTCTGCCGTGGGCGTGAAGGTGGTGGTGGTGGAGGGCGGGAGGGGCGCCGCTCGAGTCGCCGCAGCTGCGGGATGCCACGCTCGGGAAGCCAGGGCCGGAGCAGGGAGCAGCGTCACAGCGTGTCACAGGGCGCAGCCGTCGGCTCCCAGGTGTTCGTCCACCCACCACAACGCCAGCATGTAGCCTCCTGGGCCGCAATCCGCTGTCCCAGCAAAGCCTGCCCAGGCACCCATCCACCGCAATGGCCTCCGCAACCGATGGCAACGCCTGCTCCACCTCCGCGTCGTCCGCGGCAGCGTCCCCCGGCGGCAGCTCGACCCGGCCCGCATTCACGATCCGCCCCGTCCGCACGCCCGACGACCTTCGCACGGCCGCCGCCCTCTTCTGCGACTACGCCGCCTGGCTGGACGTCGACCTGTCCTTCCAGTCCTTCGAAGACGAGCTGGCGTCGCTGCCCGGCAAGTACGCGCCCGAGAGGGGCGGGGAGATGCTGCTGGCATACCTGAGTGCTGCCGGGGAGGAGGACGCACCGCCAGAGCCGGTCGGATGCGTCGCCCTGCGCGACATCACCGGCGCCGTGGGAGCGTGGAGGGCTTCGTTGCTGCCGGCCGCAGGCGGATCGGCGAGCTCAAGCGGCTGTACGTCCTGCCCGCCGGTCGATCGCTGGGGATCGGCAACGCTCTCGTCGAGCAGATCATGGACGTCGCGAGAGCACAGCGGTACTCCGAGGTCCTGCTCGACACGCAGCCACGCATGCAGAGCGCCCAGAAGCTGTACAGGAGGCTCGGCTTCGGGGACACGGGGAAGTACTACAACACCGACCTGGAGGGCACCATCTTCATGAGCCGTTCATTCGAGGACGCAGGCCAGGGAGCGGGTGAGGTGGACTTGGCATAGGAAGACGGCAAGATACTAGACAAGACACAAGGCCGTTGCAACAGGTCACATCATCATGAACGCGAGACACCAGGATAATGTGCTTCGTTGAGTTCGGGCCGGGCTGTGGAACCTCAGCCCTCGGACCCGTCATGTCGTCTTCCAGAGCATGAACGCAATCCATCCCCCTCCCCCCCTCCCCCCCTCCCCCCCTCCCCCCCCCATTGTCATCAACCCCCGAATGCATCTCTCAGCCCTCCGGTTCGGTCGTCATGTTGGGAACAGTCCGTCGTTTAGACTGTCCGTTGCGCGTCAGCTGCACGTCCGGGCATCGATGGCCAGCCGGGGGAGCCGACTTACCGTAGACGAAATGGCCATCGTGGTTCTCGATGCGCTCCGACAGGTTGACGTCACGAGCGAACTCCTCGCCGTCGACAGAGCGCAGGAAGGTGCGCAGGACGGGGACCTCGCCGCCGCCCTCGATCGAGAAGGTGACGTTCTCGGCAGAGTGGGAGAAGTCTGTGCTATGTTAGAGCCTGTGGGCATGAAGTCATCATCGATGACGTGGCACCGAGGGGTGCTCGACTAGGGCGGGGCTCGAAGGTTCGGAGCCAGGGAGTGGCGATGGCTGTACGTACCGCGGCCGTCCCAGTGGATCATGCCTAACGGGGCTGTTAGCAACGCTGCATCGACGGCGGCAAGGGGCTTGGAAGAGCTGCTTACCATCCTGGTTGCCCAAGTGCTCGTTGAGGTCGATTTCAGCGTCGTTCCAGTCACCGGACTCCGTGCGGAGACGGGCCTTGAGGATGTGGTTGTCCTCGATGCGGATGTCCTCGGCGGAAAGGTGGAACGACATGGTTGCAGGAGATGTGTTGGTTGAAGAAGGTTGGGGAGTGTATTTCTTGGTGGACGCGGTTGGTAGTGGGATCGGGTTCGTGAGCAGAGCTGAAGAGGAAAGGACGAGGAGGAGGCGGGGCGGCGACAGGTCTTATGTAGCCCGGACTGCAGCCCCTCACAGGGCCAGCACGGCACGACGCACGAGACAAGGGCGGAGGCAGCTCAGGCTCAGGGTCCCGGTGCCCCTCCTTCCGCACGGGGAATGCAGCTTGTGGGCACGGGCAACAGCAGCAGCAGCCAGACAACCCCGCTGACGCCATGGCCAAGCCCACACACGCCAGCACGGGGCTCCACCTCGCCACTGCGCGTTCCGAGAAGCTCTGGGCCTCTGGATGCTGCGCCCTGCGAGGCTGGAGCTGTGCTGGCCCAATCTCAATCCAGAACGTGGGCCGTCGAGATCGCAGGCCGGGCCCACCTTTTGCATCAGCCTCAGTCGCCGCGGAGGGGAGAGGTGAGCCTATTTCCACCGTGCCACCGTTCCCAGGACCACCGCGCTGGCCAGCACAGCTCCGCGATTGGCAGGCCCCGTGCCAGTCTGGGTTCGAGGCATCTCCACTAACCCTAACGCCGTCCCGCGCGGAAGCCGGCACCAGGAAGTAGCACAGCCAAGATGCGTGGAAGTGTGCTGCGAGGCAGCGGCAGCGGCCCTTGACTCGGCGGCCGGGTATCCGGCCGTCATACGATGCGTGGAGGAGCGGCGGCGGCGGCTAAGCTTTGCAGCACGTCCATTGATCGCGACGGAGCCACGGTGCTGGCCTGGAGCTACCGCGCGCCCCGGCCGGTGCAGGCGGCCAGCGGGTTTGGCGCCAGCGGCGGTTGGCCAGCAGCCCGTCGCAGGGCCACCGGCCCCGCCAGAGCGTGATTGCGATGGGCCCGCACGCCCGATGGGCAGACAATGCCGCAATGCCAGGGACAACGCGCGGGTTGACGTTGCTGGAATGTCGAGCTCGAGCTCCAGAGCTGTGGTGCCGCAGTTCCGCTGTGGCCCCACCCTGCCCCGCCGGCGTCTGTGGCTGCGGTGCCTGATCCGCCCGCCGGCCCTGCCTCTCACCGCATCGTGCCCGCTCCTCGCGCCCGTCAGAATAAGACCTGTCGCACCTCCGCCGCCTGCTCCTGCATGCCGCGCTCGTTTCATCCCGCCGCCAGCTGCGCCAACGGCCGTCCACGCACTGCCGCCCCGGCCGCTTCGTGTTCCCGATTCCGCTCGTGGACGGCCCGCCCACGAAGCGGCGGGGAGTCGAGAGCGAGCTGGCCAGAGTCAAAGCTTCCCGACGGGTGTTGACGGAAGCAATTGGCTTCCTCAGCGCCACGCTTTCCCGGCGTCTGGCCGCGCTACAGTTTCAAGGCCGGCGCGCTGAGCACCGTTGACGGCAGCAAGGCCACGCGAGGCTGGTGGGCGGCGGTCGAGGGGTTCGGAGATGGACAGGACGTTGCAGCAGAGTTGGCGGGATTGCCGCCGGGCGCTAACGTTGCTGGTTTAGATTCCGTTGCCGCCAGCCCGCTGCTTTCAGCCGCCGACCTGGTGGAGGGGTCTTGCCGCCCCGCGCGAGTGTTGGGCCGCCGGCCCGGGGACACTTCCTTGGCTGCGGCAACACCGGCTGGCCCTGGAGCTCTGCATCCTTCGTCGGGGCCATTCCTGTATTTCGAGACCTCCAGCTCTTCAGCACCCTAATTGCCGACATCGTCCGTGTTGAGATCGATGATTCGCGGCTGGACCGGATCTCTCCCACCACCTTGCGGAGCGGATCAAGCTGATGCAGACGTGCAACTGCACTCGCGAGCATGTGGAAGCGTACGTACAGCCGGTGCTGCAGAAGCTCAAGAAGGAGACGGGGACGGGGCCGGAGGAGGATGGAAGTTGAGGCGAAGCACGAGACTGGAGGAACGGAGACGGGATAAAGAAAATGCGGAATAGAAAGGTAGTAAACATTCGTATGTATCACCACACAGAACCATCATTGCATTCATAATCTCTGCTGTGGTGTGCCAATGTGCCGTCCCACCTCCTGGGAACAAAGTGCTATCCACCAAGCCTGCCGTGGATGGCTTGTGGCACGGGCCTGCTCAGCCAAGGGCAGACATGCTTTGTTCCGTTGTCGCTAAGCCGGGGAGCTCGCTGAGATCTGGTCACGTACAGTGTTACGATGCGCTTTGAAGCTAAGCAAACATTCGATTTCCTCCGTCGCACAGCATTCATTTATGAAGCTGACATCATGCTATTCAATTGGAACCGTCCAAACATTGCTCCCTTCTCCGTTATTCCGACACTACTTGCTGTTTGTGTGAGCTCATGGTGGACCTCGATGGATTTGACTTTCCGCCCGCCACAGCCTTTTCTTTCCGTCGCTGAAGCTCCGGCGCATTCTAGTGGCGGGGTAGACTTATCATACCTGTCATCATTGCCTTTGACAAGCATTGGCTTCTATGCCTTGTTCGAATTATCGTGGCTTTGTGCTGATTGGCTTTGTAAACAATACCTGTTTCAGCACGCGAGTAAGAATCACGAAACATCCCGTTTCTATTTCAGGCGAGGCCCCATCCTCACTCGATAGACAGGGGAGTCTTGGCAACGATGCTATCAAGTTTGTTTACACGACCCAATAACAATTGGCTCTACCGCGCCACACTCCAATTAATGCCCAAGGACCCCGAGCCGCCTTGGAGTCGAAACGGACGGAGCTTCGTCCATCTCAACTTATCGTCTCGCGCGGTTGGGCACGTTATCGCAAAATCAGATTCGTGCATCATCACCAGTGCCATAACTCGACATGTCGCTGGCCACCTCTGCCATTCGAGGCTGCATTGAATGTAATCCATACAAAGTGCCGGACGGCACCTCTACGTGGCTGAAAATCTGGGAAATGGGCAACTTGCCACACTGGAATGTGACTTCAAACCCGCAGGGCTTCATGAAGGGGTACCAGCTTGGTGCAGACCCCGATGCTACCGGCATACGTGCCAATGCACAATGGCTATAGCGAAACCTACAATTACACCTCTAGTTGAGTAAAACTTCAACCTTGAGGGTGTCTTACTGAGACCTGACTGTTTGTACTTGGAGCACAAATACAGTTGCGGCTCACTGTTTCAAGACGCATTGGTTGTAACAGCTTAACTCAGAGAGCTTGTAGGGAGTGGCTGGGAGTACGGTTGGGGCCTTCACGACCTTCTTCCAGAACTTTGGTAGCAGCAATATCTCTCAATGGCGAACCGCGGTTGGGCATTTTGTTGGAAATCACGTGTACATTCTTTACTAGATTAGGTATAGCCTAGAGCTTGAGTATAAGGCGGGCACCTCTCCTACCCCCCTCACCAACTCATGCCAAGAATCGTACTACATTCTGCACCGCACCAATTGTCAACACATTTCAACAAATCAATGACAGTCTACCGCCTGACCTCGGTCCAATAATTTAGAAAGATGGAAGCGGCAAATACTCAATCAAGCCAAATCCTACGTGTTACGGCACAGTCTCTAAAGACGCAGAAAGGTGAGGGGCTCACGAAGGAACCCTGCAAGAAAAGGCATCCCCACGTGACTAGTGCACGTGATGATCTACCCAAGATCCACATGTCGCCCTCACGAGCCGGGCGACATACAGCAACCGTCGCCCAGCGTAGCCCGGCTACATGGAGCAACACCAGATTGTCATAGCTTTCCTATAGTATATAAGCACACTCACTTAGCTAGATACTTGACCCTCCGTGGTCAACTTCAATAATCAATCCGCACCATTGATTAGTAACACGGCCTTCGCACGTAGTGCTCTGTTACGTGTGTTCGTCACTTCGTTCTCTCACACCCTCCCTTGTACCCACTCAAGGTAAACCCTTACACGGCTTACCACCCTCTTTGGTGTTTGATCCTTAGAGGTAGAGGCCCGCCGTTACACTACGGTCATTTCCCACAACACGAATAAGACGGCAATCGTACAGCTCTCGATACTGTCGAACGGCGCGAGAAAGTAAGACACCGCTGGTTTTCTTAATGTTGCTACTGAGGCCTGCTATATACGTGTAATAATCGGACTTACGGAAATATGCACAAACGGTGCAAACGAGGTGCGTAAGAGAGGCGTATGGTGAGGCAAAGGAAGAAGTATTGAAACGCGTGTGTAACAATAAGGATAAAACACGTGATTGCGGGCCAATGCGGTTGACAGATACACACAGAAATGCTGAACATGAACCCCATAGCCGTGTGGCTTGGTGTCTCCATCTTGGTCTGGCTGATTGAAACTACCACCGCGGTTGCCACTCTTCAACGAAGGTACCTAAGGAACCAACATCGAATGTATTGGAGACGTGGCTATCTTGATCGCTGGAAGCAAAAAAATGCTTCGGCTTGTGCGAGAGGTAAGGCCAGAAAGACCCAAAAACGAGAAAGGAATCATGACAAAGTTGGGCTGGTTTAAGGATGTCAACGGCGAGCCGAGGTGGGATATTGAGGTAGTGGAGTCGGAAATGTCAAACACGAAGGTTTTTGCTCCTCAAGTGTTCGGAGTCAGCTGGACGTTTAACGAATCGGAATATCTACTGACCCTAAACATTTCTCGTGATATAATACCCAAAATAAGAGAGAATCATCCTTTTCCGATGGGATCGTTGTCTTTCTGGCGGGCTTTGTAGCTTTGGTGGATGGTGACGTATGTCGATCAGTTCACGTCAACGGGACCCCACAAACTACAACAAAAATCCAATTCCCTTTCAAAGCTTCTACGTGAGCTCTGGATCATTCTCGGAATCTCTTCCGGGGCTTTGCCTGCTTCAACATGTCTGAATCGAGCGGTGATGGAGACCTTGTTGCGGAAGATAACCCGCCTTCTCCAGTAGGTAGGCACCCTGGTCTGTGTACCTGCATCGCGCTCCGACTGAGGCCAAATCCAGGCATCCCACTCTGTCTTCCCGCAATATTCCTCCAGCCGGATGCGGTGGACTGGCGAAGAATCGTTTAAGCCCTCGGGCACGCTGCTTTCTTATGCCCCGGGCCCGGCTTTTTGGCTGCCTTCCTATCGATGAGATTCGGGTATCGGTTGACGACTGGTGGTAGACAGGATTGCGCGAGGCTTTGAATTGGGATATCAGGTTGGCTCAATGGTAAAGAGACGACGCCGTCGAGTTCGCTAGGCTCACGAGACCGAGAATGCTGGCGCTGTACTTGATAGACTGCTGCATCTTTGGTAAAGGAAAGCCACGGAAGATGTACACACACCAGTGCAGCAAATGGCGTAGTCCATGACATCCAGATGCTCATGTGCTCTCCAAATTTCTTCGGTTCGTCTGTAAATCAGCAGAAAATCAAGTATTTGGGGCCAAAACGCACTTGCTGGCCAGGATAGTGGTGATGTATGTGCTGTGTATGATGCCAGAAACTCAAGCGGCGTGAAGCAGTCCACCCAAACTTTGGCATTGCTGCTATGTTGTGACACTGATTGAAAAAGCTTCGTGTGCTAAATCAGCGCATATCGAGAAGTGGAACATGACAGTGGTTGAGGATGCGGGCGGTCGGGTGGTGCTGGGCGTAGGTGGCGCTGTCGGCGGACGCTGGGGAGGAGTATCGAGAGAGGCAACTGCCAGGACATAGGACGCTGAGGGATGGCTTGAGTATGACGCGCAAGCTCGTCGAGGCGGACGTCACGCGCGGAAGTGTTTCGTTGCGGTGCGAGTTCGTCCTGTCGCGTTGGGGCGCTGCACTGCCGCCCTCGTTGCCTGAACCGTAGTGCCTGCGGCATCGAGATCAAGAGCAAGGACATACCGTCCCATCTTGTCTTAGTTGGCGTTCGTGGCAAGGCTAACTGGGCCCCCATCGGGTTGACGAAAAGGCATCCCGACCTGGGGCCGAGGTGCGTCTCTTCTCGCAAGGTGACTGGCAAGAAGCCCAGGCGAAACACCAAGCGTGATATCGTGAGCACCCCAAGAACTTGGCTGAAAGCCGAACCAGGCAACCGTTTCAAGCCGATGTCGACGCGCAGGCTTGAGCCCGTTTCCTCTCGAGCCGAAGGAGTCTTCGATATAGAAGCCGCTGCTACCTCGTCAATTGCATGGCATATAGCGAAAATTCTTGAGAAGGGTTGTGATCTGCGCTATCAGGGAGCCCCAGACAGGTCAAGTAATCAATACGCCGAGTGATCAAGAGTACCAAGCAAGCAAGCGCACTAGTGGCAGTGTTCGTAGAAAGCCGTCTTCCTCGAAGCTCCAGGCATGCCGAAGCGCTCAACGAAAAGGGATTGTTCGCGTCAGCCAGAGACGGTGCAAATACTGGCGACACTGTGGCCAGCGACATAGGCGGAGCCCAGCAGGCCGCCGACCGGGTTCCAAAAACTGGTTTAATCACTAAGGTACCCGTAGGTACATCTCAGAGATTAAACTAAGAAGAACAGGCACTTCATCTTGATCTTAGCCAAAAGGCAAGAGAGCTGAAGAAGAAAAGAGGAGCTGGGGCCGAGGGGGGAGTGGATTTTTATACATGACCGGGAGGGGGCCCAAGCTTCGAAAGCGAAGAAGAGCCTCGTGCTGGATCGATGGGATCCGCGGGGTGCTAGGCCGGATTGGGCAGCGGTGATGCTCGTGGTCAGCAGCGCGGGCGGCGGGGCTGGGGCTTGGGCTGGGCGGCTTCACTTCGAGCGTGGCGTTGCTTGCGGTGGGCTTGGTTGGGGTTCTGCTCGCTGCGCCGCGCTGGCTGCCCGCGGGAGTTTTGTTCTACTCTTGCGGTCGCGTCACTGGCGTCGCGGCGTGTCACTTCCCACTTCCTCCCCGCAGCGGGAGCGCGGAGCCGCAATGGAGCGGCAAGCGCTGGTGCGGGCGGACGGGCTTGCCTCCAGCCCAGCCAGCCGTCGCTGAATCGAGTGTTTCCTGGCACGACCCCATACCGGCCACAGCGCTGTGCGACCGGGAGTGCCAGCGCCGGATATGTTGGCCCCACTGACAGGCTACAGCAGATCACCAGGTCTAGGATGCCGGGGAGCGAAGGCGCTACGGGCCTGGTCGGCGCGACGCGTTGCGCGAACTGCTCGACCTCCCAGCCCCAGTGCCACTGTCAAGGGCTATCACGAAGCTCAACCGCCTGAGCTGAGACGACGTGTCCGCTAGCTGCTTGGCTGCCACCCCGATCCCGCCGCGCCACCCATTTCAGTATCGACTGTCGACGAAGACAGCCCGGACGCACAGGTCTGCGCGGGAGACGCTTCGGCGTGAGGAGGTACGTCCTCTGTTCACACTGGACGTTGGTGAGCATGAGCTCCTCTGAGGATCCCTCCCGGAGGCTCGCACGACTGCTGCTCTGACTCACTTAGCTGCCAGGCCTTCCACCTGCTGCCACGGACACTTCTAGCCGTATTGTCCGGTGCGCCCTCCAATCGCAACGCTCGACGATGATGACCCGGCAGGGAAGACCACCTCGCGCGGTAAAAGCAATGCCCGCGACCGCATGCTTTTCAAGCAGCTAGCGGAGCGAGTCCATGCAGTGCAAGGTCCCGCCGGATGGGATCGGATACGCAGAGATGGAGGATGACAGTGCGGACTACGGAGGGTACGAGCGAACGTGGCGACGAGCACAATCAAACAACGGAGCGGAAATAAGACTGCAGCACATAGACGCCTGCGACCAATGGCCCGTCAGGCCCGGAGGCAAGAACGACTCGTTCTCCCCGTTCGAAGTTGCGGCGTCCCTTCCGCATGCAGCGACGGCAGTAGCGACCGATCAGCGCCCGCGCAGGCACCCAGGGGAAAGAGAGCCGTTTCTCTGAGCAGCGGGTTTTGCTTTTTGCCATGTGCGCCAGCTCCCAGGGATCGCGCGAGTAGTGCGACTCGCGCTCGACGTCCGAAGTTGCGGCCAAGTTGCCGCATCGAGGGCGCCGCCTGCAGGGGCCGCGAGTAGATGGGCCCAGATTGGGGGGCGGACGAAGCAGTGGGCACGCCGAAAAGGGGTCGCCGGTGCGCTCTTTTGACGTCAGACGGGCGCCGATCATGGGTGCTAAGCCCTACAGCCCTACGAGCGGGTGTCGCGTGGCGGGCGGAGAGTACGAACTCTCACCCAGCACGGGGCGGTTGCGGAGGGCGGATGCGGCTGCTGGATGTTGCGCGGGCAGCCGTCGTGAGAGGCAGCCACGCAGCTCGCCCTGGCGCGCGACTCGGCGGCCGTGAGATTCATGCATCGCGGTTGTCAGTCCCGGCCAGCCAGCGCACCAGCTGCCAGCGCCCACGACTCTTGCGGGGCCCGTGCCGCTCGCCGCTCGCCACCCTCTCGCTCGATTTAGCTGCGACGTTCGAGGTTGCGAGGGAGGCTCAAGTGGGAGGAGCCGCCCCTTTCGCGGCGGCTGCGGGCAAAGGAAAACGCTGGGATGGGCCAGCTCGGGCGTTTGCCTGAGGCCGCGACGTCATGAGGCCGCAGCGCGGCGACTCAGCAACCGCGATGTTCCCACCAGGCCGAATCATGCGCGACGTCCGAAGTTGTCGTGGTGTCGAAACTGCCCCCCCCCCCCCCCCCCCCCCCTCGCGCCCGGCCTGGGAGGCAAACCGGTTGCTGGCCCGCGGCCGCATGCCGAAGCAGAAAGAGATGTGCGCTGGGGGGAGGGATGCGGGCAATTGAGAGCTCGTCCGCAGGGCGGGATGACGTCACGTCCCGCGGAGATCGTGCGAAGAGGCGGGCTGAGCGTCTGCGCAAGGAGGAGCGCTGCTCCCGAATCATGTCGCGACGTTCGACGCTGCTGCCGTGCTGCTCTACGTGCTCCCGGGCGCTTGCCACCCGGTGGCCGTGGGCCTGCTGCGGGGGCCGCGGGCTCGTGTTCGCCGCGATGGCGCGAGGTCGTCAAGTCGTGTTGTGCAGCTGCGGCGAGTTGCCCGCCGGCTCACCGCATCCCAGCGCCGCTGCCGCTTCGAATCATGTCCCGACGTTTGACGGTGTTGGTGCTGTGTCTGCGGCGCATGTGCGTGGCGGCGCGAAGGGCGGGAGGCAGTTCCCATTGCCACGTCCCGGCAGTGTTGCATCGGCCAGAGCCGCAACGCCAATATGCCCGACACGCTGCGGCCTTGCGATTTATGTAACTAACTCCTGCTCCTACGGAACCGCTCGTCTATCTCACGCGAGCCCCCGGCCACAAGGCCGCCCTGCCAGCGGCGGCACGCCCCTGTGTGCCTGGCAGACTGTCGCCACTGAGCAGCTTCGCTCCTGCGCGGCAGAGCCAGCGTGCCAGCCCATGGCCGGAGAAAGATCGGGGGGACAGCAGAGGTCGGAGGGGCAGAAACGTCCTCCAGGAAGCACACCTTCACAAGTTGCGACGTCCGAAGTTCGGGTTTAACCGCTCTGGGCGCGCGGCAGGAGACCTCATCCCTGCCCAACTTCGAACGTCGCGAAATCTGGGACCGTCAGGATTCACTGTCAGAACCGCTGCTGGACCAAATCCTGACGGTCCCAATCCTGACGGTCCCACGGCCTGACTCCTGGAACCCTCGATGTTTTCGAGCGAGCATTGAGGGGAGACGACGGCGGGAGGTCTCGCGCTGCACGATTGGGAGGGGGTGGGCACGTGGGCTCGAAAGTGACGGCCTGACTGACTGAGCGGCTCTTGCGAGGTTCTGATCGCCCCTGCTCCGTACGTACTCTGTACTGTACTCGCACGCCAGGAGCGCGCGTAACGCAGGCCAAGCAACCGGCGGCGCGCGCCCCCACGAGCGTCCCCTTGCCTCCTTGCGCACCAGCGGGCGTCGATCTCAACTCCCCTCGCCTCCTCGCCGCCGAAACGTCACAGCGCTGCCAGCAAACGTCATCCCCCGCGGCTGCCGTAATTCAGTTCAGCCGTCATTCGCCAGGTTGCGACGTTCGACGTTGGCGCCGGCCTGCGCGACCCCTGGAGCGGACGCCAACCTCGAACGTCTGAAATTTACGAAATCACTCTGCGTGAAAGATTCACGAGTTCGCCACGCCGACAAATCCGCCGCTCGCCCCCCAGCGCCCCGCCGGAGCCGCCTGAACCGCCCGTCGGCGCGACTGCAAAAGTATCCTCCTTCGCATCCCGTCGCCAGCGCGCCTCCCCGCCCCGCGCAGCGCGCTCGAGTGGGCCTCAAGCCCAAATGTCGAGACCGACGGCGCCAAGGAAAAATTCACGAGTCCGACCGAAGCGGCAAGGCGCAGGGCCGCCGCCACAACTTCGAACGTCGCAAGCAGGAGAGTACACCAGTGATCGGCAACAGCCAACGCACTCCGAAGGCAAAGGACGCTTTTTCGGAACGCTGCAGGCAATATCTGGCTGGCGCGCCTACTCAGACTTGGGCGCCGTTGCAGCGATGCTCTCTGTCTCTGCTACTGGACAAGCGGCCGAAGACTGAGAGAGCAGGACAATCAGGGTGCTGTCAAGGGTAGGCGCAGAGTTGACGAGACGCTCACGCGGCGGATCAGAGAATTACAGGTTTGGCTCGACCATGATTTGTTACTTCGCGATGTTCTACAAGCAAGAAATAAGGTACCGGCATCCTCCCTTCGCACGTCTTTGGATTCCTTTTTACACCCGCCTTGTTTGTCCTCCTGCTTCTCACCCCCGTCAAAGCCTCGCGTCTAGTCGTTATTACCCGTCGCAACACCCCAAAAGTACGCGGCCCACGCGCCCGCCGTCAAGAACAGCAGGAACACGAAGAAGCCAATGCTGATCCTCCTGTTCCTGGCACCCTCATCGCCACTCTCAAACTTCTCCCGGCGCTCGTTGATGAGACTGCCCTTGCGCAACCGCTGCTTCTTGGTCCACTGCAGGCGGCCCAGATCGACGGAGAAGAAGCCGAGGGCGACCAGCACGGCGGAGACGACGACCGAGCCGGCGGCCAGGATGACGTAGACGACGACGACGTTGTAGTACGAGTCGTTGTCGCGGTCCTGGATGACGCCGGTGACGATGCGCACGATGATGTTCATGCTGTTGTTGACGGCGATCTTGACGGCGTAGCCGCAGCCGAAGACCTCCTGGTACCACATGGACGTGCGGATGCTGTCGATGATGACGGTGGGGCCGAAGGCGAGCGCGAAGGCGTAGACGCCGAACGACGCGGCGGTGCCGCCGACGGTGGAGCCCCAGGCGGCCAGGCACATGGACAGCAGCATGCCCAGGCCGCACACGAGCATGAGGGTCAGGCGGTTGCCGAGCAGGTCGACGAAGATGCCGATGAGCGGCACGAGGAAGAAGCCCAGGTACTGCGACATGGCCGAGTACCAGCCGGCCGTCACGGCGTCGATGTCGAAGCGCTGTTCGGCCAGCTCGGTGGCTTTCTGCGAGAAGACGATGGCGGTGCTGGTCTGGAAGAGCGAGAACAGCACGGTGCACCAGAAGGGCCACGGCAGGCGCAGCATCTTGCCGAACTCGAAGCGCTTGTTCCGCTCGGTCAGCCTCTCGCCCGTCGCCGGGTCGGCGGTGCCCGAGTAGGTGCGCTCGCACCAGCGCGTGAAGAGCCAGAAGGCCAGCGTCGCCGCGTTGGTGAACAGGTTCATGAACACGGCCGTCCAGTACACCCAGCTGAAGTCGCCCGTCTTCTTGGCGATCACGTTGGCCGTCGCCTTGCCCACGAACGACCCGATCTTGCCGATGCCCAGCTCGAACCCCAGCGTCGACGCGAACCCGTTGGACGGCGCGAACCACGAGCTGAAGACCTTGTACTGCGCCACCTGCGTCGCGATGTCGCCCAGCGCCTGCACCACGATGCCGAAGATCATGAACTTGTACGAGCGCACCGTCGCTGCGGCCGCGATCAGGATGGCCCCGATGCTGAAGATGCCGTTTCCCCACAGCATGGCACCTTTGCCCGGTCAGTGGAACTTTCGGGGACTCTGCGCGTCCTGGGAGACTGACCAGCGCCGCCGATCCGATCCGTCACCGCCCCGCTCACCAGAATCAGCGCCGTTACCATGAAGTCCTCGCTGGCCTCCAGGACCGAGTACTGCGCGTTGTTGATGTGCAGTTTCTGCGCCACCCGTCAGCCCCTGCTCAGCACCCAATCTCCGTGCTCCTTCTGCAAAGCACGACGTACCTTCTTCAGCGTGCTCTTCATCGCGCCCGTCACGCCGCTGCTCCAGTGCGATCCAAACCCAATCGCCGTGACCATGAGGATGGACACGATCTTCATCCGCAGCGGCGCCACCATGCTCCGCCCGCCCTCGCTCCGGGCGCTCCGGACAGACGCGCCGCTACCGTCGTCGGCGGGCACCCCGGCCACGCCGACCGCGTCTTTGCCCGCGTCGGCCCGCGCGTGCTCGATGGAACCCATGGCTGTATGCAGCTACGCAGACGGCGCTGCGTGCCCGGGAGGGAGGAATGGAGAGGAATGGAAAAGAGGGGAGGATCAGATAAGACGGCGGCGGCTGTGAGAGCGCGCGCGCTCGTCCAATTTGTACCCCATCGCGCCATCCGCACCACGCGGCGGGGCTCGAGTCCGGAAGTATAGGCGGTCCCGATGCTACGGCCACCGTGCCTCCGGTGCGCGGGATGGTATAGCCCAGCGCCACCTGCGGATTACTATGTACGTACCTAGCTCCAGCGAGAATCGTTCGGCTGACTCTCTCGCACGGGATTCTCCCACCTCAGCGGTGGCCGGTGGGGTCTTATGCGTCGAGCACCCGCCGCGCCAACGCATCTTCTACCGACCAACACGGCCAATCGACCCGTGAAACGGTGAGGCAACGAAGGCCGTCTGGTCTTGGCGGAGCCGGATGCGACCCGCAAGCAGTTAGATGTGCCTCCAGCGGTGCGCGGAGATGAGCGTGAAGCGGGGGCTGGGCATGGTTGTTGACGCAGCGACAATCTTATCAGATCCACTTTCCCACGCCCGCTCTCCGATTTTTTACGGCCGCGATGGGCTTTTTGATCAGCCCGGTGGACATTTTGGTGCTTGGCGTTGCGGTTGCCGTGCGGCAGGCGATATCGGGTCGGCTATTTCGGCGCGGTGTTTGCCAGCTGGGCGGGCTGTTTGGGCAAGAAGGGCGGCGTGCGGGCCTGATCGTCGTGGGTAGCCGTCTCGTCGGGACGGGAGCAGCTATACGGCTCACATTGGGGATATAGGAGATGGGCGGCGGCTTGGGTACCCTGGCCTCGAGCTTCTCTCGTAGGCACAGCCGTCCCGTAGGGCTGATGCGGCTCCCTTCTTTTTTTTTTTTTTTTTTGAAAAGACGGGTCGGCGACGCCTGCGAGCTGTGCCGCGCAGCAGTGATGCGAGTGGACGTCGCTGCAAGCGTTCCCAACGGAGGGAACGACGCGCGGTGAGCGAAGCAACGGGGGCACTGTCTTGGAACGGCCGTCTCGACCGGCAGCGCGGCAGTCAAGCGACCTTTCAGACGTTCGACGTTGGCAGCGAAGCGCAAATTTTTCGTCGTCCGGGGCCTTGGTGGTGCGTGGAGAGGGCTGAAGTCCGAGGGCTGAAGGGTCGCAGTCGTGCCGGCCAGCGCAGCCCGTATCGAACAGATTAAACGGACTGCTTAACTGCGCGGCCAAGCACCGCAGCCCTGCGGCGTGTACACAGTAAGCACGTCGAGAGCAGAGCCAGCCGCCGCAGCGCGCGAGCAGAGCGACGCGGGAACCCCGAGCCAGCGGCCCCGAGCACCGAGTGGCCGCGCCGACCGCCCTGCGGCTCGCCAGCGCTGTTCTCTGCTGCTGCTGCTGCTGCGACGGCGGCGGCGAACCGTGGAACGCACACGGCACAAGCAACGCGTCCAAGAAACTCTAGACTGCAGCGAACCGACAGCCAAGCACCTCTTCAGACGTTCGACGTTGAAAAGCCTGCCAGTCTTTTCTCCCAAGAAGGTAAGGACGGAGGGGGGACGCCTGATCGCAGCGGCCGTTCCTGCTCCCAGTCACCGTCGATTCCTGGCCGGCCGCGGGAACAACGGCTAGTACAGCTGCAGCTACAACTACAGTACAGCTACGGCGCGGACCGGGAGCCGAGCGAGACCTGTCTCCTGCGCGCCTCGCGACCCAAGCCCCCGAGAGCTGCTGCACCTGACCGAACGGCGACGCAACATCGAACGTCGTGCGGTTTCCGCGGCTTGCGAAAAATGTCCGCCGCCGCCGCGTTTTCCGTGCCACGACGCTTGGGGAGTCCGTCGCGCCCGTGTTTTTCCGCCTCACGCTCTGGGCAGCCGGGTGCGAAGCGGGGTCGTCGCGTAGCACACACGTTGTCGTAGACGTTCGAGGTCGCGGGCTGCCTAGAGCAGCCATGCAGGGCGGAGCAACGGCGCTCGGGCTGGGAGGTGCATGCAGGCGCGTCGATGCGGAACGGCCGGGGCGGTGGCTGCGGAGGTGCCTGCTCTGGCGTCGAACGTCGGGAGAAGTGTTTCTGCCCGAGGCGCGCCAGGAGCACTCGCAGTGGCAGGTTGCACGCATTCGCACAGTCAGTGGCGCCCTGGAAGCTCGCCGGCGTTCGACGCAATTGCCATTGCGTAACTAGAACAAAGGCGCAGACGTTCGACCTTCATGCAGCGCGCTCGAATCGAGCCGTGGCGCGACAGCACGGCTGCAGACCGTCGCCCTTCCGGGTTGGCGCGCTGCGGCGTTGCGGCGCGAGGCAACGCCGCCGTCCGCTGCCTTCTTCGTCTTCTTGTGGTGCGCTGATCTCCACCTGCAGGCACTCGGACTCACCCCGTCCACTGGCCGAGATCAACGGCATGCCCGCCAAGCAAATCTCGCCACCCCGCGCAAAAGCCGTACCTCCAAAAGCTACCCAGCCGCTGGACGGATGCAGAAGGGGCGTTTTCGCACACCGTCCAATCGCACCAGTGTGGGGAAACGGGCTGCCCCAAGTTCTCTGAGACCGGCGGGCGGCGTCGATGGATTCGGCAGGGTGCTCGGACGTGTCCCACGGAACGCTTCCGTAGGAACAGCAGAACGCCATTCCGGGCTCGGCCTCCACGGATGGTTCCAGAGCGCGGAGCATCGGACTGATGGCCTTTGTGTCTGGGGCTTCCGGGAGGGACGTTGGCTGATTTGGAGCACAGAGATGAGGGGGCGTGGGGGTACGAAATGTTACGCATGAAGGCTTTGTACTCTGCGCCGCCCCCCCCTTCATGCTTGACTACGTGGGAACCGGTACTGTTGGGTAGGATGCTGAAGCTGTTCCGTAGTCGGCTGCCAAGTCGAAGCCCTTTGTGCGTGTCGGTGCGCTGAAGAACAAGCATGCACTACAAGGGGTGCATTCAAGACAAAGGGGAAGAAGGAGTTTGGAGACATCTGTCTCGAAAAGGACGTCATGATGAAGTCGCATCTTTCTCGGTCTTTGGGTTCAGGTTTCGGTGGCGTTGTGCGGCGAGAGGAAGATGCGTATGGAAACAGTTATCTACTGCGGTGTTAGACAGGTCATGGCCACAGTTACGGAGAATGTTCAACCAATTCTCTGTGGCCTGAAAGTAGTATTCCAAGGATCGATGCCAGTCAAAGAGGAGTCAGCAGCAGCACAGAACCGAAGTCAAGATGTCCCTTCCGAACGTGTGGAGTGGCTCCGGCTGACCTCGACGACACGAGCCTCATCTGCCCGCTGGTGGCTTGTTGGAGTGAGCCGTACCACAGCTCGAAGCGCGGGCCGCCGGAGCTGGTGGTGGTGCATATGTAGAGCACACATGCAGTTAGCGTTCGATATTGTCACCAGCTGCTGGATAGACCAGCCACGGGCCGGCGGGTGAGCAACCCCCCGGCCCCATGCGGCGCGCAGGGTCCAGCGGCCTTGCAGGCGGCTTACACAGCACGCAACTTCGGACGCAGCAAAGAATCTTCGACAAGGTCGACCGTCGCGCCAACCACTGCAGCCCGCCGCCGCCTCCAACCCCAGCCACCCGAGCAACGCCAACGCGGGCGCCCGCAGCACAAGTCCGCAGAGTGGTCATGTCTGCACAATCTCCAGAAGTTCGAGCATCATGCGCGCCGCCCGATGCGGTTTAGCAGCCGCCGGCGGCAGCTGTGAGGGCAGCGCGCCGTCTGCCATACCTGTCGCATCGGGTTCGCGGGGACGAGAAGGCCGCGGTCTATGTACATCCGTGGCAGCGCAGCGCATGTAGCGCAGCCTCGCCCGACCCCCCCCCCCCAACCCGGGCCTCGCGCCAGCGGAACTGTCCCTTTCCCGCCGCTGGTACCGACAGGCAGGGCCGCTGGGCGACGACAGCGGCGGCGCGGCGCGGGCAGCAATCCATCTTGAACTCATACCCATTCTCGCGACGTTCGACGGTCGCCGCGCGCCGCGCACGTCGCTCGATGCGGCAGGCGGCCAGGCGGGCAGGCGGCCAGCCAGCAGCGTCCGTCAAACCGTTGCGACCTCCCACGCCCGCGCGGGCCGGCTGGCTCTCTGCCTGTGCGACGCTCCCGCCCACCGCCGTCGCCGTATGGCGCGAGACGGCGCTCCCGGGTCCCCCATCCGCGGAGCGCACGGCCGCATGCATGCATGCGTGGTAGCATTATTGCGCCAGCGCGCAGGAGCGAGCGGGTGGCGCCAGTGCCAGGTCGGCCCCGAGGGCGTGATGCACCCGAGCGCGGCCGCCTGCATGAACGTCGAACGTCGGAGCCCTCTTCCTCAGAAAGCGAGCAAAATACCGAGGATGCGCGCGTCGTGCGTGCCTGAGGCTCGGCGCCGGCCGGCTGGCTGGCTGGCTGGCTGGCTGGACGCGCGACGAAAGTGGGGGCCGGGCGCGTGGTCGCGGCGCTCGGCGTGGGCGCGCTTTTCAAGATGGGGCTTTGGCATTGCGTTGGTCTTCTCTATGTATGTGGTATGTGTGTGCGCGTGTGTTTTCTGGTCTGTTGCGGGGGGCGTTGGGCAGGGGTTTTCTTCCTCGAAGTCCGCCGCGTGGGCAGAGCAGCGACGAAAAAAAAAGTTTGACGGTGCTCCTGGGGAGCTGGGGTGCAACCAAAAATTGTGCCAGTGCAGAGGGTCACAGCCTGCTATGACACTCTGCAACCCGAGAGCCACACGGATCGAGTAGGACGACCGTCTTCTTGATCGCGGTCGCCCCGCTGGCGTAGTAACGAACTGGGGGATTAAGAGGAGGTCTTGGGGGGCGAGGGGGCGGGGGTTTATATAGGTAGCAGGTGGTGGACGGCTGGCAACGGTCACGAGCAAAGATCGGGTTGGCCTAAGCCGGATTGGGCAGACAGGGCGGGGATGGACGTCGGAAAGGAAGGTACGACCTCTGCTGCCCGGAGGAACTTATGAGCAGGGAAGGAGCAGTCCACTGTGAAGATGTCGGGCACGTGAAAACACGGGACCGACAGCACGTGGGGAAGGACAGACATGGGAGGTGGATCAGGTGGATAGGAAGGCGTGGCCGCTGCTGTTGCTGGGGCCCGGACCGTACTCAGATATTCTTGACTATGTGTGCTATCTACAGTTTACCATTACGCTTCTCGATTGATCATTAACCATGAAAATAAATGTGTAATCCATCCGATCATTACGTGTTCCATCTCCGCGTGGAGACCTATTACTTTCCTTCCTCCTCCACTCACAAGAACAGCATCACCAAGACGCCCAATCCCCCTAGCGCTGCGCTCATTCCCCAGCCATTGAATCCCACAGCCACCCCTGATCCCTCCGCGACCGACGACGTTGCCGCAGCTGTGCTTGACGTGGCGGATGCAGACCGCGAGGTGCTTCTCTCCGTCGTCGAGGACGCAGCTGCAGCAGGCCCGCTTGCCGAGGCAGCACTCGCTTCCGACGCGCTCGATTCGGACAGCCGGCTTTGAAGTATCGCGAAAGGGTTTCCAGTGACCGCCACGCCCGGAGCAGCAGTCTTCGTCGGCGTCGGCCCATTCACCACCGGCCTCGAGCTCGTCGGCGGAGCCCGCGTCGACGTCGGCTCCACAACGCTTTGCGCCGTCGCACCCTGGCTTGCCTTCGTCGGCTGCGGGCCGTTGACCTTTTTCTCAGGCGTCAACGTATACGGGGGATCGAACATGCCGTCCCGGGCATCGGGGAAGCACGTGGACCACGCGGGCTGCAGTTCAGACAAGCGGGTGGGGATGGCGAGCAGCGGCTCGCAGGGGTTGAGCGAGAACAGGTCGCCCGTCGAGGCCTGCTGTTCGTCCAGATAGACGGTGGTGGTGGTGGGCGACGCGGTGAAAGTGTACGAGCCTGGGGCGCCGCTGCAGCCGGCCAGGTCGGCCCATGTGAGAGCGCGCGTCGTCGTCGTCCACACCACCGTCCAGGACCCGACGACGAAGCTGTTGGAGAGCGTGGTGCTCGAGTTGATGATACTGCGGCCCCATGTGATGGTGCTGATCTCGCTCGGGTCGAAGCCGATCCGTGTGTCCGTGATGGTGGTGCCGACGGCGGTGGTGGATGCGCCGCAGGCTTGCTCGGCTGAGAGGCTTTGCAGGTGGAGGTAGGCGCTTGGGGACGTGCTGCGGAGTGGTCAGCAACTGGGTTTTCAGGGGATGGTGGGGCAGATCTCTTACTATGTAAAGCCATCGGTGCCAACTGTAGTGGAGCCGGTTGTGATCGCCGCGTCCCACAGAGAGATGCCGAACGTAGCGGCTTTCAGCTTGCACGAGCCGGGCGTGCATACAGTGGATGACGGCAAAGGCGATGTGAAAGAGGTGGTCAACGTAGAAGGAGTCTGTGCTGCGGGACCTGAACTCGGTGGCGCTGTTACGGACGGTGGAGTCGAACTGCCAACACTCGTTGGTGGAGGAGACGTTTCAGGTGAGGGAGATGGAGACTGTGGAATTGGTGGTATAGTCTCGCTCGCAGAGGCAGCTGGTGCAGGGGCGCTGGGTGGGGTCGGGGAAGACGGCACCCCCGTGAGAGTGGATTGGCTTGAAGGAGAGACCGGCGAAGGAGTGGACATTGAGCTTGGCAGAGACACTGTCGGAGAGCTTATTGGTACCGGAGGTGGGACAAGATTCGACGTGGAAACTGAGGTGGTCTCGCTCGTCGATGATGGTAATGCCGGTAGGCCTGTGGATATCGAGGTAATGGTCTCTGTGGGAGGGCCAGTTGGCCGAGACGGAGTAGGGGTAGACAGAGACGTTGATGGGGGCGGTGGTCGGGGAGGAGACGGCGAACTTGACGAGACAGTAGAGGTGTCCGTTGTAGGAGTGGGGATTGAGGAGGGAGGTGGCGGCGGGGGGACGGTAGGCAATGTGAAGGGCGGCGGTGGTGGAGGATGAGGAGGAGGCAGAATAGATAGATTTGTTGATGCGGGCGGAGGAGGTACTATTATCGTACTTGTCGGAGGAAACGTGACTGTTATTGTCGACGGGGCTGTGGATGGCGGTGGAGGCGGAGGTAAAGTAGGAGGGAGCGAGTTCGTTGGAGGCGGCGGAAGCCTGGTTGTGGTTGTAGGAGGAGGCGGAGGAGGTGGTGGAGGAGGCATCGAAGACGTAATGCTTGTTGAAGGCGGAGGAGGGAGCGGGGTTACTGAGTTAGCGGTACTGATTGAAGGAGGCGGAGGTACGGGAGTTGAAGTGCTTGTCGAAGAAGGAGGCGGAGGTGTCGAGGTTGTACTGCTGGTCGGAGATGGGGGCAGCGGAACGGAGGTGGAAGGAGGGGGAATCGTCGATGTTGAAGGTGTAGATGAAGGCGGAGGCGGAGGTGGAGGCGTCAGGGTCAAGCTCGTTGAAGGTGGAGAGGGAGAGGTCTGTGTTGTCGTTGGTGGAGGAGGCAGGTTTGTAGAGGTAACTGGCGGAATGGCGCTGCTTGACATGGAGCTCAAAGAGCTCGACGATATTGTTGGCGTCGGAGAGGTTGTCGAGCTCGACGATGCTGGTGGGGGTGAGGTAATGGTAGATGTGGAAGTCGTCGAGGGAGGGGTGCTTGAAGAGCTCAAGGTCACCGTTTCTGATGTCGTTGGGGGAGTCCTTGTTGACCATGTCGATGGAGGCTGTGGTGTAGTCGTTGTCCCCGTTGATGGAGGCTCAGAATAAGATGGCGTGACGGTCGTCGTCTTAGTCGTTGACGTTGTTGTTGTTGTTGTTGTTGTTGTTGTTGTTGTTGTGGAAGTCGCAGTGACCGGGGACGAGGTGGGAGGCTCCGAGATCGTCACGTTGCTCGACGTCGGAGGTGTAATTGTTGTCGAGGGGTGCGAAGAAGACGACGGTATCGATGATGACGTGGGAGGAGAAGCCGGCGTGTGAGATGTTGTCGAAGGAGTCAAAGAGCTCCATGTGGTCTTGCTGGAAGCCGTGGTGTTGGAAGTTGGGCTAGGGTAGGGAGCTGTGGTGTTCAAAGTCGGAGTGTACTTCGATGAGCTGCTCGACGGGGACTTCGACGACGTTGGTGTTGGACAGGTACTTGAAGACGACGTGACTGAGACGGAGGAGCTTGAAGGAGGAATTGACTCGGTGCCACTGGGACTTGTCACGCTCGGTGTCGAACAGGTTGAGATGGTGATGGTGATGGTGCTCTTTGTCGACGTAGGGCTGGACGAATGCGCAGTCTTACTTCTTGAGCTGGTGGGCCAGTGCGTATAGACGCATGTAGTCGTCCGGACCTTGGTTCCCTCAATGATATACTCGGTACTTGTTGACAGATCATAGCGTCCGCCGATCAAGTCGGTTCGTTTCGAGAGGCTTCCCGGGCCAGCGCGGCCGGAAGCGTTCGAGGACGCGGCTGGCAGTTCAGAGCCGTAGCTGCCATCCTCTTCACACTTCCCCCATGGCGATTGGCAGCCATACCCGCAGAACTTTGGTCCGGAGCCACTGGGCCCAGGTCAGCACGATCAGAATAGCGCCACGCGCAGCAGGCGTACAAACCAGTAGCCGTCCTCGGAGCAGCATTGGCCACGGGGGCATTGGCGCCGGCCTCCTTGCGGACCGCAGCAGGGCGTCTCGCTGCGGCTGGGGCTGGGGCTGCGAGACTTGGTTGTCTCGGTTGGCGCGCTGCGAATCAAACCCGCGTTAGCTGGACGCTCGCTGGAAGTAGCCCGGGCGTCCCTTACGTTGAAGTCGGCGGCTGGCTGGAATGGTGGCCGGCGGAGGAGATCGAAGAGCCGCTCGCTGGGCGCGTAGTGCAAGTAGAAGTCGAGCTGTTGTCGACGTCCGACGTGGCGTAACCAAGCGGTGTGGACACGGTGAAGCTCGGCGTCGTCGGGCCCGTGGTTGCAGAAGCGAGGGCGGTGCCTGTGCTGGGGGCATTGTCGCAGGTGTGGACGGTCGTGAAGACGGTCTCGCAGTCGTCGCGGAAGCGGCCTTCGCCGGGCGGGAGCAAAGAGAGGTCGCATTGCAGAAAAACGCCACGCTGTCTCGCGGAGAGCTGCGGCGGCAGCGGCGGGTGCTGGTGGTGGTCGAGCGGCCCGGCCAGCGCGCAGGCGGCGAAGAACAGCAGCGGCCACATCGCAGGCTCGACTCTCTCTCTCTCCCCTGATGGAGGCCGGCGGAAACGACAGCAGGACGGCGGCCAGGCACCGGCGCCAGCAGCTCAGGCAATATGTAGGCTGCGCGCCGGGTGCTGTCCTGCGCGCTGCACAGCGCCACACACGGGTGCCCCTTCGCGGCGTGCGCCCAGCTCCCGCAGCCCTCAGCCCGCAGCCCGCAGCCCGCAGCCCTCAGCCCTGCCGCAGCCAGCGGTGTTCCTGACGCCGCACGAGGCCAGCAAACCGTGCGGCCGTGCCACGCACCCGCGACCCGAACGGGCTGCCCGTCCAGAGCGCTCGCACGACCCCCCGGCGACGTCACGCCGGCGGTACATAGGTGGGCGGCCGCGATCGATCGCGTGCCGTCCTCAGCGATCCTGCCGCGAGCTTGATCCCACCGCCTCCGCCGCACTGCGAGGTGCGCGTGCAGCAGCGTGTCCCCGGCAGCCCCGCTCTGAGTCGTCCGCGACCAGCGCCCCCGGCACCGCCTGAGGCTCTTGTATCCCCTTCGGGCCGCCGTGCAGGGTGGGCTATTGAAAGGCTGCAGCCGCCATGCCACAGCTTCTTTCCCTTTGTCGTTCGCCACGGCCTGGCCGTGTCGGGTCCCTCCCATCTCGCGTTCTGCCGGGCTGCCTCGGGTCCATGGGCGATGTGGTCCCATGCGCTCGCCCGCCCGCCCGCCCGCCCGCCCGCTTTCCTGATCCCGCATCTCTTCAAATGAGGCCGCTCTGCTCGCACCCGCTCCGTTCGCCATGACGCGCGCACGACTCGGGCTGCTGGGCCTGGCTCTCTTGGCACAGGCCCAGGCCCTGGAGAGCCAGCTGCCGCCCCGCGACACTATCACCACGCTCGCCGCACCGCTCAGCCTCGCGTATGCCATCTCTGCTCCTGCTCTCTCCACGCGCTGACCCCAGCCTGCAGGCCTTCTCAGTTCTGGGACGGCAATGACGGACAGTGGTACGGATGCGCCGTCCAGGCTCGGGCAGCAAGAGACCCTAACAGGCATAGGACCTCGTACATCCTCCGCATGGGAAGGCCGAACCCCCAGATCATACGAGTTTTTCCGTCCACAAAGTCGCCCTTCACGTGGGCGGTCCAGTCAAGCGGGTGCGTCGATGACTGGTACCCAAGCGCTGCCAGGGACGCGGATTCGGTGAAAGACTGCGAGGATAGCCGTGGCGGCATCTTCGCGAGCGCCAATTCCAGCGACCACCTCGACGAATCGGTCTTCGGCCTCCATGTCGACGACCATCTCGGATACGGCGATGCTACCGGCGACTTTGGTTTCGACACCGTTGGCCTGGGGTACAGTGGCGGCGGCGGCACAGTGGAACACCAAGTTGTTGCAACTATTGCCGACCCGGATTGGTGGTTTGGAGTTTTGCCGCTGAATCCACGCCCGGTGAACCTCTCAACAATCGGCAATCCACAGAACAGTCTTTTGCAAACACTGAAGAATGGAAACAACATCTCCAGTCTATCCTGGGGCTACACCGCCGGCGCAAAGTACCGTATGTCCGTCTTGTTATCGAGCCGCCCTCCGACCCCAACAGTCTCAAAGACCTTGCTGTTTTCATGCTCGGCTGGATGGCTGCGCTCTTCTTCAGCTCTGAACCAAGCCCTGGTCCCTCGTCTGATGAATTACAGGTTCCGATAACTTCTTTGGCAGCCTGACGCTCGGCGGCTTCGACCCGGCACGCTTCGACAACTCCTCTCTGACGGTAGCTAAGTTCGGGGCGGATGACGAGCGTGATTTGACAGTGCTGGTCAACGAGATCACGACGAGTGTCTCGAGCGAGTCTCTCCTCTCCCAATCCATACCTATGATGATCGACTCCACCGTGCCTCACTTGTATCTCCCCGACTTCGCGTGCAAAGCATTCGAAACCGCCTTCAACCTCGAATGGAACCCCACCCTCGGACTGTACCTCGTGAATGCGACAAGCTACAATGCCTTGATGGAGCAGAATCCCGAAATCAGCTTCAAGGTTGGATCCTCGGACCCGGTTACGATACGCTTCCCAATCCAAGCCTTCCTTTTGAACGCATCGTTTCCGCTGGTGCCCGGGAATCAATCGCTGTACTACTTTCCGATCAAACGAGCGAACGATTCAACCCAGTACACTCTGGGCCGTGCCTTTCTACAAGAAGCCTACGTCATGGCAGACTACGAGCGACGGAACTTCACGCTGGCCCCTTGCATCTGGCCAGACGACATTACCCAGTCTCCTCCCTCAAGCCCCGCGATCATCCGCTCAATCGACGACACCGGCGGCCCCAGCGAGCCCGGCAGTAGCAGTGACAGCCTCCCCGCCGGCGCCATTGCTGGCGCGGTCGTGGGGGGCGTCGTCGCCGGCTTGCTGCTCGCAGCTCTCGCCGCATGCATCTACATCCGCCGTCGCCGCCGGCGTCGCCAGCCCGAGTCCATCAAACCCAGCTCCGTCGCCCACACGCGCAGCTCGTCCAGCGCCACCCTCCCCGGTGGCCGGCCGCGCGCCGGCTCCCGCATCGCGTCCTTCTTCCGCAACCCGTGGGGCTCCTTCGACGCCGACGCCGTGGTGCCGGGCCACTACGAGCTCCCCGTCGACCCGAGCGGCCTCACCCCCGCGGAAGAGGAGCTCGCGCGGCGGCAGCGCGAGCACAAGCGGCACCACAGCAACGAGCTCGACGCCGAAGTCAACGCGCTGCACGAGATGTACCAGCCCAAGCCCGAGCGCCTCGAGATGCAGGGCGACGAGCCGTTCCCGACGTACGTGTCGGGCGACGGCGGCACCGTCGACGGCAACGCGCTGCGGGCCGCGCGGGCCGAGCACGACGCCGACGCGGAGCGCAGGAAGCAGGCCGAGCTGGCCGGCGTATATGAGATGGACGCCACCGGCGGCCTGCTGCTGTTGGGCGGCGTCGGCGGCGACTCCATGACCCCGAGCCCCCTGCCCAGCCCGCCTATGCCCAGCCCCGGCCAGATCGACGCGGTGACGCGCAAGGAGCGCGAGGAGCGCGAGCGCTTGGCGGCGGAGAGGGCGCACGCGGAGCGGGTGCGCATGGAGGAGCTGCAGGAGAGGCTGGGCGGCGGCGCGGTCGACGCCATCGAGCCCGTTGATGGGGGGACGGCCGGGCGGCCGGACGCGGACCGGAGGGTCAGCGACCTGAGCCCGATCAGCGAGAACGGCACGTTTGCGCGGAGTCTGGTGAGCGCGAGGCCGGACTCGGGCAGCAGGAGGGTGAGCAGGGATTAGAAGTCTGCACTGGGCAAGAGGGAGTTCCTCGTTCGGTGGAGACGGCGGCGTGGTTTCGATGTAACGGCCAAAGAAGTTGCGTAGTCCTTTTTTGTCGATGTCCGCAAGCACACTTAATGTCATTCCGTCACCATCTCCCTGATACAAGACCAATGCCCAGCCCCATTGACAGCCCCTGCCCGCCCGGCGAAGCGCAGCGCATAGACGCACCGTCTTACTTGATGCGGCAAAAAGCTCGGTCCGCCAACCGCCGTTTCGCCCGCGCTAGCCCCTTCGCGCTTGAATAGATCTACACCAATTACGATGGCATTCGCTCTCCGTTCCTCGCGGGCTTCGGTTGGCATCGGGGTGCATTCTCGAGTTTGAGGAGGTTTGTGTATGATGGGGTCTAGCTGGAGCGCAGGAAATCAGTGGGAGGGGAAGTTTTGCGGAGGTGCAGGTGGAAGTGTCGGTGGAAGTATCGTCGCAATCGCGCGAGGGTGCTCCAGGTCGGCCTCGCCGGTCATTCCGAACAGACCAGAGGTGTCAGCGAGGATGGGTGCACTCGACCCAGCGCGGAAAGCCGGGGCGGGAGACGGCGCGCAGCGGCGCAGTCGTCGTCGTCGTCGTCGTCGTCGTCGTCGCAGAAGCCAAAGATGCCGGCCACCGCGCCCCATGAGCGGCGCAACGGCGCGACCGCAGCCTCTCTGCGTTCCTTCGGCGTTCTGTCGCGGAGAAAGGTGATTGAGGAGCAGCTGGCCTTGTGCGCTGCCAGTGACCGCAGGTGTTAAGCGTTTTTGCGACCCAAAAGTCGGCTGGACGCCGCTGTCTGCACGTTGAAAAAGACATCGTCCTTCCACAACATAATCCCGCCCACAACGACCTCCGGGCAACCCTCCTTGGCCCTTCGCCACACGAACCAGAACACCCTCCCGCAGCGCTTCCCTCTCACGCTCGAAGTGGAACAATCCTCACAAAAGTACCCGACCTCCCCACACACCTCCCGACCGCCTCCGCTGACCCGACGCGCCACAGGAACCATGAACGGAGCCCTCCTCATCATCGTCTCCATCATCTTCCACGCCTTCTTCCGCCACGGCTGCCCCGACGTCCCCGTCCTCGCCATCTACCACCGGCTGCGGCCACGCATGGTCAACGACACGCCACTCCTCCTCGTCCTGCTTTCCATGATAATTTGTTTGGTGGTGCTCGAGGTGCTGGGGACGTGGGTGCTGCTGACGTGGGAGGGGCTCCTGGAGGATTGGGAGGAGGGCGACATCGCGTGGGCGCGGGCCTGGGACGACAAGGCGCGAGAGAGGCAGGAGGAGCGGCAGCGGCGGCTGGATGGCGAGTGGGTCTGGGTCATGCTGGAGCAACCGCCGTGGTGGTTCTACGCATTTGCGGTGGGGGCGGAGCTTGGGAGGGAGTTTGAGGTGTTGTTGAATTTGTGGTGGATGGCGGGTGGCGGCTTGGAGGTGGGACGTGCAGAAGCGCTTCAGGCGAGTACACAACGGGGTTTCGGAGGTGTTGGGCGCCCGGGCGCCGACGTACGTTGGATGTGGAGGCATTCGTTCGGGTGCTGGAGTCGCGAGAGCGGTTCGTCAATCATAGGCCGGCGTACGCCCAGCTCCTTATAGCAGAGGTGTCACTGTTGTAATGCTCCAAGCTCGAACTGCTCTTCGAGCTGAGTAAACACGCCAGTGACACACAATAAAGATGGGGGGAAAGCCAAGCTGCTTTTTGGAGCCGTCTGGCGCTTTCGCATTCGCCACTTCATAGATAAAGCATGAATCCCGATGACAAAGTGTGCATGTAGGTGTTTCCAAATTACGGACGACAAAGCACGGGGCCGCTGTGGCTCTGTCACCATGAAATATTAGTCAACACCGGACATTTCGCCACAATGAAAGGCATTCCGAGTCACGATGGTGCATGAGAAACTGTGTAAGGCGTCACTGCTTCCCATTGCGACGAAATTGTAGCTCTCTGCCACTGCAGCGCCGAAGTATCTAGACGCTATCGGAGGCCAGTCCGTTGCCTGCTCGCCGTATTCCCATCCCTCACGTATAGATTCGTGACCCGCTATCATAGCTCATCACTTTTCTGAATCGTCGTAGAATCGTCTCCCCATAAAGCCATGATCGTGAAGTACGTAAGAAAAGCCGTTGTTGTCAGGGAGCAAACCCGTAGATGCACCTCCTATCGGAAGGGCCGTCGTCATGTCGTAATCCGCGATGGCCGCATCGCCAACGCAGCCACTCACGGCATGGAGTAAGGCTGCTGGTTGAAGGCCTGGCGGCCGTGGAAGTTGCTGCGCACGCGGCGCAGAGCGCGAGCGTTGACGTGATCGGAGACGCAGCGATCGCGCGCAGTGGCAGTGGCAGGGGTACCAATCGTGGGGGTGTGAGCACGGTCGGTGCCGGGCGCGTGGCGGAGGACGTGCTGTGTGGTATTTTCAGACGCCACACAGCCGTGAGGAGCGCCGGCGCTCGTGGTGGGAGGGGGGCTGCCGCCGACGGTGCTGCGCATGCGGCGAAGAGGGCGCTGGGTGGTGTCATGCGTGGCCGGATCGTCGCAGGGTCTGGCAGCATGGGTGTTGCGGGACGTGTGGCGAGAATCGTGCTGGAAGACGCTGCCAGGAAAGCGGCAGTCATGCGGAGCGGTAGTGGGAGCGGCGCCACGCTCAGGGCTGTTGAATGCCGGACCAGCCGTCTGGCTGTATGCGATACCACTGTCCTGGCGACGGCCGGGGCCCACAGTGAAGGCACCGTAAGGGCCGGGACAGTCGTGGTAGACCGTACCGTTGGGATCGGTGAGTCTACGGTAGTCGTCGAGATCGCCAGGCGTGCCCGGCGGGACGGGGTTGGCGCTGGAGCGGAGGGGCGAGACAGCCGGACGGGCGGTCGCGGAGCTGCGCGTGAAAGACGGGCCCTGGATAGCCTCAGACGGCTGGATACCAAACGACTGGAACGGAGAGCGCTGGGCAACGGCGGATACTATGGTGGGGTCGTGGCGCCAGGTGTTGTCACTGAGCAGGACGATTCCTCGGCCATCATCCTGGCCTGGGCCAGCAGGGATGCTGAGAACAACATTCCCGCGAGCATCGTGGTGCAGGCGATCTCCCGGGTCGCGCGCCGCGGCGAGGTGTGCGACAAGGACGTTGCCAGCAGCGTCAGCTAGTTGGCCGCGGTTCGCAATGCGAAGAGCGGCTCCGGTGGCATCCTTGACGGTGACTCCATATTGGTCGACGAGGGTCCCGTCGCCATTGACCTGGATGGCGTTGCCGTCGGAGTCCCTGATGTCGCTTCCAGACGTGTCGCGGATGATCATCTTCTTGTCGTCGAGAAGAACGTTGCCATTCGCATCACGGAGGATGCCTCCAACGCTGTAGCGCAGCATCCTCCCGGCGCTGTCGCAGACCGGGTCGCCGTTCATGTTGCGCAGGATGATCTTCACGCCCTTGCCGTTTGAGTCAAATGCGCCACAGGAGTCTCGCCACTGCATGTCGAACGCCTGCTGGCTGCGGCCGCGAACCCCCTCAATTTGGATCTTGCGGTTCTCGGCGTTGCGCTCCGCGATGATCAAGACCGCAAGCTTGCGGATGGATGGCATGTGGCGGCCCAGAGAGTTGAAAAAAGTTAAGAGGTACTCCTCGTGCGAGATGGTGCCGTCGCGGCTGAGCTTCTGGTCCTTGTGCACACGCAGCAGGACCCGAACCGTGGATGCCGCCTTCAGTAGGCTGAACAAGTGGTTGAACATGCTCATATACTGCGAGATTGCTCCAGGGTCGTTGGAGTGACCTGGGAGGCATGGTTGTCAGTGGCAGGCACCCTTGCCTGGAGACGACGGTGAGGTGTTACTTACCAGGGATGGCAATCTCCAGCTCGAGACAGCAGATCTTCGCAGCACCCTTCTCCCATTCGATGACAGGGTAGCGGAAAAAAGCACACTGCATAATCAGTGCCATTGAGTGCTTGACGACGGGCTTCAGGTTCGACAAGGTCATTCGACGCGCCAGGCGGTGGATCGTGGATGGGGTGGCGTCCCCGTCCGCTACAGCGTCCTGCTCGTCACCCGCGAAGGCATGGTATGCTGTGTCGTGAGCTCGCACGCTGATACGGTTCGGATATTCCGTCTTGAATGTGTCGGGCGCCCTGTCTTGTCCTTCCGTTCGGATGTGGACGTTGTTGACGAAGATGCCCAGCTTGAGCGTCTTCGCCGCAAACTCAGACGGGCTCTTGCGAGTGAGCGCCATGGTGAGCAAGAAGAAAGGTCGCGTGCGAGAACCCTGTGAGAAGAAAGGCTGCCGTGAGAGAAACCGACGGAGCAAGAAGAAAGCGCGCGCGGCTGTTGAAGTCAAGCGACGGAGGAGCAATGTCGGAGGTGGTGAGGTCGAGGAGGACGGAGCAGCGCAGATTTCTTATGCTACCCCGAAAGAAGGGTCCGGCTTCAGGGTCCATTGTGTGCACGTGAACGCTTCCGTGTGGCAGCGCTGGTTTTGCCAAGCCCGCTGCCCGCTGCCCGCTGCCCGCCGTGGTGGCCGATGGGGATGCTCCGCCGCCCACACCTGACCAGCTAAGGACGTACTGCAACAGCTCTCCTTACGGGCAGTGGCGGCGTGCCCCCCGATGTGGTTGGTGTTCTTTTCGCCGCAACATTTGCGTCGTGACGAATGCTTCAACTGCCCATGAAGGTATGCCGGCGGTGCTAAACGGTCTGAGCCCGACCTCGCAACAGCGTGGCAATTGTGAATCAGCACTTTTGCACCGGTCTCAGGATCTGGAGATGAAAATGGCGGAACCGGTCCTTGAATGCAGGTGTGTCCAACTGGCTGGCAGGATATTCTCCAGTGAGGCCTGCGGCCATTCTCGGCGCTCGCGACACTTCAAGTTGTATCGAAGTGTTGCCCGGCTCGCATCTGCTCACTTCCGTGGCTGAAAAGCGCTTTTTATCTTGAGTTGCGCTTGTGGATGTGGCTGTGCCGCGATGGTCGTCGTCGCTCGACGTTCCCCGCGCCACCCTCACCCGCCAAAAGTGGTTAGTCGCAAACAGGCATTTCCGAGCGCGCCCAGCTCGCATTCGACCCAACGCTTCAAGCACTGCGCTGCGCTCCACACATCCCTTTCTAGCCACGGCAATTCGGCGTTGCAGCAGTACACGGTTCTAGCTGCAAGAATCCGACCGCATGTTCGGCAGTGAATGCGACACGGAAGATTGACCTTCCGCCATACTGGACGCCGGCCGGGACACAAGATGACCCAAGACGACCCTATTCAAGCCAAACCACGACCAACGAGAGTCTCGGAATACCCCGATGCCAGTGGAGCAGCACCGCACCAGGCCGGTAGATACGGATGTCCACACTGATCAATGTGTTGTGCTGACTGCCAGCTACGAGTTTGCCAGAGAGTCGTTTGCTCTGGGTTTCGCGTGGAGGGAGAAGAATTCCGGGAATGAAGACGAGCCTGACAGGCTGTCTCGTTGATGACGTGCCGGGAACAAGAATGGGGGTTATTCACGGCTCCACGGTGGAAAAGGAGATCCGCGCAGCAGTGCAAGCGCTTTTGTTGAGTCTGGAGCTCGTGACGGATCGGTGTCACAGCTACAATTAGACTGCGCATGTGTATACATGTCAATGGTTTCTTCGGAGACTACATTATGCTGCGGCGGAGGCTGCACAAGGCAGAGTGTACATACTTCTAACTTGAGAGCCTCCGGGTCTGGGCAAAGTGTGCGGGTCAAAGCGTTTGCCTACACGACCGCGACCCATCACCAGCTCCACTCGCACATGGCGATGGATATGCGAATTCCCTATCTGTGCGCTCGGCATGCCTGCCGTAGCGAAGTGCGTCCATGGAGCGTTCGACTCAGGGACTCGGCTGCCGGCCACGAGGAACTGAAACACGATTGCGTCGGACGGAAGGATCAGCAACTCGACGGTAAGAGCTCCTTGCGCGTCAATTGCTGCCACAACGGGAAAGATATCGGAGAGAAACAGACGGTCGTCGTCAGACGGGGCGAGTCATTGGATACAGTTCGGCCGACACGGCGGGCGAAACGAACGGCACTTCGCCGTGCGGCTCCACACGCTTCTTTCCGGCAGGTCGGTTCCCACTCCCTGTCCCCGAGCATGGAAAGTTCTGTCATCGAACGCGAACAAACAATGCGACTGCGAGTCATCCAAGCTGTGCTTATATGTGCTCGACTGACTCCCGTAGCCCACCATCCGCCTCCGCCGACTCCGTCCGAGTGGATCCAATCCAGCCTAAGCCCCAAAGGAACATGGAGCTGCGCACGGCGAGCCGGCATCCTTAGGCCCGATCAACCCTCCCACCGCGGTTAGCTTGCCCATGATCGACAGGCACAACACCGGGACCCTTCGCTCTGTGAGATGGGCCAAACTCTCCCAGGAAAAGCTCAGAATCCCTCCTGACGGCCCGCGGGAGCGTGCGGCCGCCTTTTGGACTGCCAAAGCGGGGACTGCCGAGGCCGCCGAAGCTCACGACACCCGCATGCGGCCTCCCAGGGCCCTGCTCCATGCGGGTCAGGCATTCTGGTGGGGAAGGCTGTTGCGTGGTCGGAGAGGGATGTGATTGTGAGGTAGTGCGGATTTTTCAGGCGGTGCGCTACGAACTTGTTCCGTTCGGAATCGCTTCACTTCCGGAGTAAGGACAAACGTGTATTTGACACCTTCCCGCTTGTGCGGGCTTTTTCTGCTGGCTTTCACGTTACCATTGGCATGCTGCTTGGCCCGTAAATCGTCCGGAGGAGGTGCTGCGAGCACTCCAGGAACTGGCCGCCAATGGGCTGGATGGGTGGGAGCTGGCGGCCAGCGCGGCGAATGGCGTCTGCATCAATGCAGTCGTGATTGCGTCCTCACATGTTGCGCAGGTGATACGTCGCTATCCGGCGTTGGGCAGGGTGGGGTGAGGTAGATAGGGCAGAGATCTAGTGAAAGAGCGCATTCGTGGCGGGACGCACAGGACGGGAAGACAACATGGATGGAGATAGCAAACACGGACGGAGGACAGGGGAGGGGGGGATGCGATCCGGTCACACGCGGCCCGCGAGCGGCGGGGGCGCAGAAAATCTATATAAATCGAGTGCTCATCCGCCTGCTGCCCGCACCGCGCCCGACAACACCGCAGCAGCATGCCGCCCACGACGCTGCCCTCCGAGGCCGAGCACTTCAAGGGCTTCCGCATCTTCGAGGCGCCGTACAAGGTGGTGGGCAGCCACCCCATCCAGACGTCGGTGCTGGTCCCGAAGGAGGCTTGCAAGGGCCCCCGGCCGGTAATCGTCCGGTTCCACGGCGGCGGTCTGGTAGGTGCTCCTGTTGCCATCTTGTCCCGCCCGCGCGCCGCCGCAGCTCTTGCCCGCGGCGCGTCCGTTGCGGACAGCCGTGCTCCGCGCTCACACGTCGCGCGCAGGTCTCGGGCACGCGGCTGCACGCGCCGTGGTTCCCGCCGTACCTGCTCGCCTTCGCCGCGAGCCACGCGGCGGCCGTCGTGTCGCCCGACTACCGGCTGCTGCCCGAGGCGCACGGCGTCGACATCCTCGCCGACATCGCGTCGCTCTGGGCCTGGCTGGCCGGCTCGCTGCACGCCTACCTGGTGCGCCGGGACCCGCGCGGCACGCCCGCCGGCGTCGACCTGGGCCGGGTCATGGTGAGCGGCGAGAGCGCCGGCGGCTGGCTGGCGCTGCAGTCCGCCTTCATGCACCCGGGGCGCATCCGAGCAACGCTGGCCATCTTCCCGATGCTCGACCTCGGCGACGACCACTTCACGCGCGGCGGGCGCCCCGGCAGCGCCAACGCGCCGCCGCCCGGCGCGGCCAGAGGCGGCAAGGCGGCGCTGGACGCGGCCATCGTGGACGAGTACGTCGCGGCGGCGCGGCGGCAGCCGCAGCAGGTCGTCAGCAGCGTGACGCCGCCGGGGCGCATGGACTTCTCGGTCGCGCTGCTGCGGCACGGGCGCGTCGGCGAGCTGCTGGGGCCGGAGCGGCGGCTGTACCCGGTCGAGGAGCTGGAGGCGCGCGGGCGCGCGGGCGTGCGGCTGCCGCCGCTGCTGGTGGTGCACGGCACCGACGACACGGTGGTGCCGGTGCGCGGCAGCGAGCGCTTCGTCGCCGCCTGGCGCGCGTGGCAGCCCGAGAGCCCGGTGCGCCTGGTGCTGCGGCCCGGCGAGCACGGCTTCGAGGCCGCCGCCAGCGCGGCCGAGCAGCGCTGGCTGCGCGACGCGCTGGACTGGGTGGCGCGCGCGTGGTTGCGTCCTGCGCCGTGACAGCAGGCCGTTCTTCCCTCGTCAGGCCTGCCGGCTGCTCTGCGCGCACGCACCCGCCCTCCTCTTCCTCCTGCCCCCGCCGTCGCCGAACCGCCACAGACAATCCCACTCACCGCAGCATCGCTTTTCTTTCCCTTTGCTCTGCGTTCGGTCGTAGCGGCGGGCGGAGAAGCAGAAAGGCACGGACCTCTCGTTGTAGTGGTATTTTTTTTTTTTTTTCATCGAAACTACGTGCGTTGTATACCTGCACTCCGAGCCATGCATGCATTGGAGCCACCCGTGTTGCCCTGACGTTCTTGCATGCCTCGTGCGTGATCCCTCGTAGCCACAGGCACACGTCCGGAACTGGTGCCGTGGCGTGTACCAACTAGCCATCGAGCAGAGCGCATGTGCAAAACCCCGCCGGGGCTTTGTCGATTAGCCACCGGGGCTGAAGAGCCAGAAGCTGTCCGTTCCATATCTTGTGGCGAGAGCGCCGTGGCACCTGCTGAGGTTCGCTGGGATGCCGTAGTTGCGGATCCATCGACACGCTGCGGGGGCGGGTGCGCCTCTCACGTCGACCGACGGTCGTCCAAGCGCGTCTCGTCGGGCGCCCTGGTCGGCGGTCCGTCCATGCCAACGCTCTCCATATCAGCCAGCAACTCGCGCATATGCTCTTCCCTCCTCGAATTGCTCTTCCACCGCACCGCCTGGCTGTAGAACAGCATGTCCCACGCCGGATCGGGTATCTGCTCCAGAAGACCCGGCAAGTGCAGCTTCGCGCGCTTGTACGTCTTCCACAGCTCCTGCCGGATGACCGGCCTGGCACTCGGGTCCGTCGCCAAATACGCGTGGCGCAGGCAGTTGTTCAGCCTCTCCAGATGCACACCCCCGCCGCCCCCCACGACGGCCGGAGGCATCGGGATCCGCAGACCGTCCAGCTCGGCGCGCACGCGGTCGGGGTCGGCATCCGCCAGCACCTCGACGTCCGTGTCGGCGCGCCCGCCCGCGACGGCGCGCAGCCGCATCACGGCCGGGTCGAGCTCGTCGTCGCGCTCCAGCCGGGCGATCTCGCCCTCGAGCGCCCCGATCTTGGCCCACAGCGCTGCCGCCGCCCGCCCGTCCGCCTCGATGCGCGCGGCGCTCACCGGCCGCGGCGCCGCCTCCCCGACCTGCGATGCCTCCTGCTCGAAGAACCGGATCGCCGGCTCCTCCGCCCGCGTGCCCTTCAAATTCAGCGGGTCGTCCGAGTCGAGCAGCCCCGCGCTGCTGCGGCGGGCATTGCCACCCGCTGCCGGCGCGGCGATGGCGTTGCCGGACGGGTTGGTGGTGGGCTTGGAGCTGCCGCGGGCGACGATGGGGCGGGAATGGCGGCGAGCGCGGGCGCTTCGGGAGCTAAGGAGTCGAGAGGACGCGCGGGCGGCCTGGCGGATCTGGGGGAAGCGTGGAGGGAGTCGGGGCAGCATTGGTGGTGGTGGCAACGACGGGAATTGGCGGCGCTGGTGCGGGTGCTGGTGCTGGTGTTGCTGAGGCGCAGGAAAACAACAATTTCCGCGGCGCGCAGACGTGTGACGTGATGTCCGCGCTGACTCAGCGTTGGCCTCCACGCCGCCTGATGCCTATGTAGTATGTACATCCTTCGGCTGTCCATCATTGCGATCCACAGCGACGTTGAAACCATCACCTGTGGTGTGGCCATCGCCGGCCGACGTTTTGCTGGTACGTATGCTGTGGCAACGCTGCGCGGTACGAGCTGCACCGCTCCGCATGGGAGTCTTGATCAAGCGTTCGGCTCGGCGCAAGACGCCCGGGAGAACCTCTTGCAGAGCAGCTGGCTGGGTACGTGGGCGATGTCACGATGGGTTGGTCTCACCATGGCCCTTCACGTTTCGCCAGATAATACGGCTATTTGATGCACACGCTAGCGTCCGCTCTGCTCAATCGCTGCTTGCCGTTTCTCCGCCTGCTTGCCTGCTCAAAGACAGTGCCTCGCCCCCGAACGCACAGAAACCACAAATGCTGAAAACGGTGCCGTTTCTCGTAAAATCGTGCTGCGTCCGAGTCTTCGCGTAGCCGAGCGATGGTGGGGCACATCCTCCTCTGCTGACCTCTTGCTTCTGGTCCCTCCTCGCACCAAAAGAAAAAGAAAAAAAAACCGCGAAAAGCAGACTTGTTTCGCGAGCGACCGTGGGTATATCCTCCATCAAGCAACCGTTCCTTTCTCCCGCCCTTCGCGTGAACTTCATCATCACCGTCGGGAGCCTGCTAGCGACCGTGGCGTGGTGGATCCATCATCACCGTGAAGAGCGCGCGTGGAAAATCAAACAAGAGTCGGAGCAGAAAAAGCCCTCGCGTCCCGAGGACTTGGAAGTCGAGAGACGGCGTCGGCATCACGGCTGCTCGCGCAGGCCCGTCTGCCGGACGGGGCCCTGTCCGTCGGCGCAGATACAGTTGCTGAGTGGAGGCAGTGGACGTCAGCGTCGTGCTGGGGACACGAGACAACCGTCCGACGGGGGTCGAGCGGGGAAAGAGGAGCAAAGAGAAACCACCGAGCGACTCACCCGTTCGCGTCACAGGCGCCAGCCATGCCGGCGGCCAACGACCCGCACTGCGCCTCGCACGCGCCCGTGCCGGCCGCAGGGCACAGGATGGGGTCGAGCAGGTCGCGCGTGTAGTCGATCTGGCCCTTCCCGGTGCGCGGCAGGTTGCGCAGCGGCGGGAGGGGCATGGGCAGCGCGGCGGCGAGGGCGGGGAGGAGCAGGAGCAGCGTCGAGACACGCATGGCGGCGATTTCAGGGCTGCGCGAACAGTGGGCGCGGGCGCGGGCGCGGGACCGGGTGTCGTGGGGTCCGGGTTGGAGGTGGTGTCGCATCCAGGCGCGGGTGGTGGGAGCAAGAGTGCGGAGGATCTTCGATCTTCAGGAACGGACCGGGGGGGGGAGGGCGTGGATTCACGCGGCCGGCGGCGAGAGCGTCATCTGCAGACGCTCGAGCTGGCTCCCCTCTCGCGGCGCATGACCGGGGCGCTGCGCTTTAGCTGCTTCGGGCGCTGGCTCGACGCGGGCTGTGCTGGAAGCAGCCGGGCTGGCGAGAGGTGGACGCGCCGGCTGGGCGCGGAGCGAGGTGACGGAGGCCGAGGCTGCGAGTCCATGCCTGCCAGCACCACCGGCAGTGGCGGTGCGGGAGCCCGAGCAGGAGGGCGCAGACGGCAGCCAGCAGAGGCCGGGCGGGCGGTGGCCGTCGCAGCAGCCAGCGCCCGGGGCTGTGGGGAAACAAGCACCGCGCTAGGCGGCGATCTGGAGCTGGGTGGAGCCGGGGTCGGGGCTGGAGACCGCACGCGCCGCGTCGATGAGGTCGGGCGCCTGGCGTGTGGTGTCTGGCGTCGGCGGGCCGCTCTGGCTTTTGAGCAGGCACTGTGGCACTCTATGTGCTCGGCCGCCGCCGCCGTGCTGACGGCCACATGGCATCGGCCACGCCAGGCGGCCGCAGCTCGCACGGAGGAAAAGCTGCAGCCGCCAAGGCTCACCGCCCCGCATCGCGTGCGTCGCTGCTCCCGCTCCCATCTGCAGCGGCAGTTCCGACGCGATATGTACAGACCCGCCCCGCGCCCAGCCCTACGGCCGTCCAGCCCGCGCGTCAGCCTGCAGCGCCCTATCGCCATCACGCCCGCCAGGCAGCGCGCGCAGGGGGCCCGTGGCCGTTCTTTGCCTCTTGCTCCCTTGACGGGCGCGCCGGCGCCACCAGGCCGCTTCGGGCGGCGTGCAGCAGGCAGAGGCAGCCTGTCAGCGGCCCCCACCGGGCTCGCCGTCAGCAGGCCGCGCCCCCTCCCGCCCTGGAGCCCGCCGTGCCGCCTCCTGACTGGCCGCCGGCGGCCGTTGCGGCCGCAGGCAGCGGTGGCCGTCAGCCCTACCGCGACGGATGCCTGGTGCCTGGTGATGCGCGCGCGCATCGTGAGCACGCAGCGTGCCACAGATCGCGGCGGCCTGCCTGCGGGTGCTGCTTTTCTATAAAACCGCCTGGCCCCCAAATCGCCTGGCTGTTCCGCCGCCGTCCGCGCTGCTACACCTCCGCCCTCCTCGTCCTGCTGCCCTTACGTGGAAGCAATGGTCGGTGTTCCGAAGAGCAGAGGCTGTGCCACGTGCCGGGCGAGGAAGATCCGCGTAAGTGCCCCTCACCCCGCCTGTCGCCCCGCCGGCCGCATGGGTGCTCATGGCGCGACCGCGAGCAGTGCGACGAAAAATGGCCCGTCTGCCAGCAGTGCCGCCGCAGCGACCGCCCGTGTCCCGGCCCATCCAACCCCTACGGGAAGTTCATGGACGAGGGCCCCCGGCAGCGGGCTCGCGCCATGTCCTTCCACAACACCACCGTGCCCCGTGAGCGCCTGCGCGCCGCCGCCGCCGAGGACCAGCCTCCCCGCCCGACCCCGTGCACCGACATCGAGACGGTCCGGACCAAGCTGACCACCAGCGGCGCCATGTTCCGCACCATGAAGATCGTCGGCGACGAGCCGCACCGCGGCGACGCCGCTCGGCCGGCGAGGCTCCGCGACTCCGCGCCGCCGCTCCTGCGGACGAAGAAGCAGGCGCATCGCCAGCAGGCCGTGTTTGGCGGCCTGCCCAAGCACGTCCCCCTGGCCGGCATCGAGGTGCTGACGTCCAGGCTCGTGGCCACGCTCAACGAGGAGGTCCCGACGAACCAGCTGAAGCTGTTCGGGCCCTTCATCGGCGAGGTCCCCCGGCGGCTGGGCTCGACGGCCGCGTTGAACGACGCCGCCGCCTGCCTGACCACCACGCACGACGCCATCGTCCGCAAGCACAGCAAAGTCCGCATCCACCCGCAGCTGTATGCCAGGGCGCTCAAGAGCCTCCACGCGGCCATCGAGGATCCGCTGCAGGTCGGGTCCACGTCGACGCTCTGCGCCACGGTGCTGCTGGCCATCACGGAGGCATACGTGAGTACTCTCCTCTGACGCGTGGGATGTGGCTGATCGACCCGCCGGCCAGGCGCTCGGCGTATGCGGCACCAATCGCAACTTCATCACGCATCTGGGCGGGGCGGCCCGCATCCTGGAGCTGCGCGGAGCGCAGGAGTTCCAGAACCCTTCCTCTTTTGAGCGCGCTCTCCTGCGAGCCGTTACCGTCGGCGTGGTAAGTCCCAGGCCAGCCTCGGGAACGAGCGGGCGCGGCACCGACTGACGAATCCAGGGCCTGGAGGCAATCTTCACCGACAAAACCGACATCCTGACCAGCCCGGAATGGCACGACATCGCCTTCGACACGGTCGGCATCGCCGAACCACGTGCGTCCATGTTCAAGATATCCCGAGCAATGGCCTTCCTGCCAGCTCTGAACCGCGACACCCGCGCCTTCTTCGCCGGGAGCGCGCCTGCCGGCACAACGCCGCTCTCCCTCCTCCAGCGCGCCGAATCCCTTCGCGACATGCTCGACGAGGTGCGGCCGTACATCGAAGAGCTCCTCGCCGACCCAGCCCGTGTCCGCCGCGCGAGCCCGTCGCCCGAGCACGCCGACCTTTGGCCCCTCGCGTACCGTTTCGCCGATGCGGGCGTCGCATTCGTGCTATGGTTCTTCTGGAACATGCGCATGATCACGTCAAGCATCATCGTCGGCCTGCACCGGCGGCCCGCATCAGCGCCGTTCCTGCCGTCGCGGCCGGCGTGCCTGGCCGCGCTCGAGCGCGAGGCCCTCACCATGGCGCGAGACGTCTGCATGAGCTGGGAGCACGCCCGCGCGGTCCGCCCGCTCGGCGCCATGTACATCGACGTCGCGTTGATCGTGTCGTACAACCTCTTTGCCCAGCGCAAAGGCCCCGGCGGCCGCAGACGGCAGGCCTGGATCCTCAGTGCGCTGGAGGAGCTGACGGAAGGTTATCCCGGCGAGGGCAGCCGCGAGTGGATCGCGGGCCGCGAGTTCGCAGGCGTGGGCTGGACGGCCGAGAGGGTCGAGTGGCTCGGCGCGTGGTTCACGGCCGGGTGCGTCGGGCGAAGCGATGGCGACTCCGCCGCCGACTGTGGCCCACACGGTTCTTGCGGGACAGGCGAGGTGCTCAGCGACGACGACGACGACGTCGCCGACGCCGCCGCTTCTTCGTGTTCTCCTCCCGCCACCCGGGTCTGGGGCGAGTGGCAGGGCCGTCGGGACAGCTGGAGCAGCTTGTGCGCCGACGGCGCGCACCGCGACGCGGCCCCCAGCGGCGCGACCGCGGAGGCGTGGAGCCCGGGGTCGTCGACGGACAGCTTCCTGGTGCTCCAGCCGACGGGGACGAAGGTTAGGTGGCACACCACGAACATGGCGGGCGGGTCTTTCGCATAACAGCAGATCGGGAAGGTCCGATGCGTCTTGGATGGTGTGTTTTCATCGTCCTCATCGCGGGCTCGATGGGGTTGGGGGCCGGTGGGGTTTCCCGCGTCCGGGACGGTTCTCTGGTAATTTGTACGAGTAGCTGGGGGGCTTGTACTTGAAGCATTGTTCTGTGTTCGTTTTCTATTCTTGGCGGAGAAGCAGAGGGTGGTCGCGGGTAGAAGCAGAGGCAAAGCAGAAGCGCGTTTGCCGCAGCTCCCCCCCTCGGCCTGGTAGTAAGGAACTGGCTTGTGGCAGCCAAGCGTTCATAGCGACGTTGCTTTTTGATCCTTCGATGTCGGCTCTTCCTATCATACCGAAGCAGAATTCGGTAAGCGTTGGATTGTTCACCCACTAATAGGGAACGTGAGCTGGGTTTAGACCGCCGTGAGACAGGTTAGTTTTACCCTACTGATGACCGTCGCCCCAATGGTAATTCCGCTTAGTACGAGAGGAACAGCGGCTTCAGATAATTGGTTTTTGCGGCTGCTCGACCGGGCAGTGCCGCGAAGCTACCATCTGCTGGATTACGGCTGAATGCCTCCAAGTTAGAATCTATAACAGAACGGGGTGATTCTCTCCTGCACACCGTAGTCAGACACGAATAGGCCTCTGGCCTAGAGTCCTAGTAGGCCGGCGACGGGGGCCCTCTAGAAATGTGGGTCCCTAGCTGGCGGATTGCAATTTCACAGTGCGCAGGGATAAATCCTTTGCAGACGACTTAGTTGTCCGACCGGGTCGTGTAAGTAGTCGAGTAGCCTTGTTGTTACGAGCTACTGAGCGTAAGCCCGCCGTCGGCTAGATTTGTTGAGATAATCTCTCTCCGTCGTAAGGCCGGACAAGCGCCGGTCCTCGTGGGGGGTTGTTCGCGAGTGGGAGTTTGCGGCCTGCGGGCCGCTTCCGCCCTGGTCGGCGGGAACGCCGGGTAGGTTGGAGGTGGTCCGGCGCCTTTTTCCGAGCGCCGGGCCTCTCGCGGTCAGATCCGCGGCAAGGCCCCATCCGCACAACGGCCACCGGGTTTCTCCGGGTAGCTCCGGGGTGGATCGGGCGCTTTGAGAGCGGGTGAGCTGGCGCTTGGGCGTCGGTTCTCCGGGTAGGAGGCCGGTGGGACAGTTCGTAGCGCTAAAGCCGATATAATATATAACGGTAGGCTCCTTCTACTAGGCTTTAGAGTCGCTTAGTAGGTCGGGTAACCGAAGGGTTTACCTTAAAGAGATAAGAGATAGAGAATAATAATTAGATAAAAGGTATCACGTAATTACGCGGCGCGTAGTTATTACGCGAGGCCTCTCGTCTATTACGAACCTCAGTCCGTATAGATAGGAAGACACAAGGGTCGGGAAGAGTACTAAGTAATAAAGTAGCTAGAAGGGAAGAAAGCCTAGGAGGCGGGAAAGAAGGATCTCCGCTTACCCCGCTTCGGGCGAGAAAGGGCCTAGGCGCCCTAGTTACGTGTACCCCACAGCGAGCCCTCGAGCGAAGGGCTCAGCGAGCCCTTAGAAAATAGGCTCTCTTACGAGCCTATATAAGCCTAGCTCGTAAGGGCTCTACTAGATTGTTATAGCTTTCCTAGTAGTATATAGTCACGCTCCTTTAGCTAGACATTTAACCCTTCGTAGTCAACTTAAAGTTCTAATTTAAACCCTATTAATTTAGAGGTAACAAGCTCATTACGCGCCGCGCTATTACGTAATACTTCCCTCTTTATACCGCTATCCTCCTCTTGTCTCTTTAAGGTAAACCCTTCGGTTTCTACTAACCTACTTGTGACGATTCAGACCGTCAACATCTCATTCTCCAGAAAACTAAGCCTAATTAGGCTAAAGCACTTATCTAAGATAAGATGTCTAAGACATAGGGTTTGCTAAGAGCAAACACTTAGCGGGAACGTACGGGAAAGGGAAGCCTAAGACCGGCTATTCGACTTCTAACTAGTATCTAGGCTAGATATATAAGTTTCCTCCTTCCTCCTTTATTCCCTTTCTTTTCTCTTTCCTTTCTCTAGCTTAGAAACTTTAGTTAATTTCGAGAATCTGACTTGTTCTTCTTGAGTCGTGACACTACTAAGCGACTCCGAAGCTTAGTAGAAGGAGCCTACCGTTATATCGTCCGGGTAGGTTTATCGAGTCGGGTCCTAGGGGTCGAGGCGGGTCGCGTTACGGGGTTCGCTACCGCTATCGGGATGTCGCTAAACTGTTTAGAGGATAGCAGCCGTAGCCAGGCAGGGAAGGTAAGTAGAGAGTAGGGTTTAAAGATTATAATTAACTACGAGGGTTCTATCTACTATAAAGGAGTGTTAACTATATACATAGGGAATTTAGGTCGTAACCGTGGTTCGTAACCGTGTGGTCTAGGAGGTTAGGTTTAATAGTTAGGCCTTAGCTGTAAGAGTCTAGAGCCTCGGGAGAAGTCTTAGAGGATCATCGGCGGATCACGTGATGCCAAGTCGTTCTTGTATTTAAGTCGTTCTCTTCTCTTTCTCCTCTTCTTCTTCTTCTTCTCTCTTTAAGTCTTAGCTTAACGTACATAGCGCAATAAACCTTTCAGCGATCATCCTGAGGTTGAGCCCTAACAATAGCTAAGACTTCAACCCATTGGACTTATTAGAACTAGATTATTGGCACAGTCGCGCACTGGAATCACTGGAATCACTGGAATCACTGGAGACACCGGAAGCACCGGAAACACTGGAATCAACGAGAGGCACAGGATCCTCAGAATGGTTAATCCACAGCATGCGGATGAGCAACAGGCTCAGGAATCCCAAGAAATAAAGCAGATGCTGCAACAGATGATGGCTCAGATGAGCGCACTCAATGGCAAGGTGGAACAACTTGAAAGGGAGAATCAAACTCAAAAAGGAGAAAACGACACGAATCCTCTTCCCACCCCAACAAATACTTCTGGCGAATCTTCGGATAAAGCTGGCCCGCTAAACGACAAGCCAACCAAGAACCTCGGACCCCTTGCTGAGTTCTCAGGCAACAGGGATGAACTGGAACCCTGGATCTCTCAGGCACTAGCAAAGCTAGCCGTGGACTATTACCACTGCAACGAAACGACCAAGTTCTTTATGCTCCACAATAGGCTCCGGGGCGAGGCAGCTCGCCAGCTACAGCCCTGGGTCCAGACTAGTATTAACACGAACAGCATGACTGCACAGTGTCTACTGGATCAACTCCGCCTATCATTTGGCGACCCCCATGTGCAAGAAAAGGCCCAGCGCAAACTACACAAGCTACGCCAAACCAACAAGCCTTTTATGGAGTACTTTACGGAGTTCCGCAAGTTAGTACTAGAGGCCGGGGGCACCAACTGGCCGGACGAAATCCTCAAGGCCTATTTGGAAGCAGGGATCAGCCAGGAGCTCCAACAAAGCATGATTGGCCTTGGAGGCATAAGCCAGTCCTTTGAGGACTACTGCACCGAGCTGAAACGCGTCAGTGATCAACTGGAAGCATTCAACTTGCGCAACAATGGCAAGAGAGCTCAGCAGGGCTGGCAGCAAGGCTGGTGGCGTGGCCAGAATAAGGTTGGCTCAGCAGGGTCCACTAGCAAGCAGCCAGGGTCCAAACAGTCAAAACCAACGACGTTCCAACACGATATGGAGTGGGAGCCCACCGGACCAGCCAAAGCAGCCCAGGGACGCCGTGTCAAGTGGGTGAATGATCAAGAGATGCAGAAACGAAAGGAAGAACACCGCTGTCTACGCTGCGGCGACTCAACGCATCTAATTGCCCAATGCCCCTGGCTGCCACCAAGGAGACCTACACGCTTTGCAAAGCCTGTTCAGCAGGAGGAAAACGCGGGACCCGAGCTGGAAGACTTAGAGGATGATGAAGCACTTGCCCAGCAGTCGGAAAACTGAAAGCTCCTGTCAAAAATCGCAGGCAGGAGCCAACAGTGGAGGAAAAGCAGGAAGCACAGAACGAATGGCGGAAGCAGCAACCTAAATTGGAACAGGATTCACTTCTTACCTCAGTTATGATCAATAAAGAGTCTTTTGGAAAAGCTCTTGCTGATACTGGTTGTGAATTCTACGCTGTAATAAGCCGCAAATTCGCTGAACGCTGTAACCTCCCGCGTATTAAAATCACCCCAAGAACACTGGATGGATTAACACCTACTGGATGGAAGATTAATGAAGTTGCCTGGGCCGAGGTCGATATTGGAGGTCACCACCAAAAGCGAATGTTCTTCTATATCGTCCCAAAGCTCTCTGGATGCGATCTCATGCTAGGGAGCCCCTGGATGGTACAGGAAAAGGCAGTACTTGACCAAAGCGAACGGACTATCACCTTTAAGGATACTGGATTAACTGTAAAACAAGACACCGATCTCCCTAAGTCTCAAGGCAAGCTAATTGGAGCCGCTGCCTTTTGCCACCTTATGAGCCTTAGGAAAAAGAAAGGATATCAGATCTTTACAGCCAGCCTCGCGGATATCAATAAGGCCTTACAGGAGAAACCCCCTATCGATCTTCAAAGCCGGCTGCCTAGTTGGGTAGACCCTAAACGGATCGGCCTATTTGATAAGAAAGAAGCGGATAAACTCCCACTACACCGACCTGGAATTGACCATCAAATTGAACTCGAAAAGGACACCAACGGCAAGACACCCGACGCTCCATGGGGGCCTTTATATAATATGTCTCGTGACGAGCTCCTTGTGCTAAGGAAGACTCTTAATGAGCTACTTGATAAAGGCTTTATCCGTGTAAGCAACTCGCCTGCTGCGGCACCGGTCTTATTCGTTAAGAAACCAGGAGGCGGTCTACGCTTTTGCTGTGACTACCGGGCTCTCAATCGACTTACAAGGAAGGACCGCTATCCATTACCGCTGATCCAAGAGACCCTCAACAGAATAAGTAAGGCAAAATGGTTTACTAAGCTGGACGTGGCTGCAGCCTTCCATAAGATACGAATCGCGGAAGGAAGCGAATGGTTAACGGCATTTCGAACTCGCTTTGGACTCTTTGAGTGGTTGGTCACTCCATTTGGATTGGCAAATGCTCCGAGCACCTTTCAACGGTACATTAATTGGACTCTAAAGGACTTCCTAGATGACTTTGTCTCAGCCTACGTTGACGACATCCTAATCTTTACGGATGGATCCCGCCGGGAGCACCGCGAGAAAGTGAACAAGGTACTAGAGAAGCTGGACGCTGCAGGCTTACAACTTGACCTAAAGAAATGCGAATTTGAAGTCCAGTCTACTAAGTATCTGGGGTACATCATTGAGGCCGGACAAGGCATCCGCATGGACCCAGAAAAGATCAAGGCAATTCAGGAATGGAAAGCACCTACTACGGCTAAAGGAGTACTCGGATTTCTTGGTTTTGCGAATTTTTACCGACGGTTTATTAAAGGCTTTTCCAATCTGGTATCGCCTCTGGTATCCCTTACGAGAAAGAATACGACCTTCCGATGGAACCAGGAGGCTAACGCCGCATTTGAGAAGCTAAAAAAGGCCTTTATTATAGCGCCGGTCCTTATGCAATTTGATCCAGAACGAGAAACGATCCTTGCTACGGATTCCTCAGGATACTGCACAGGAGGAGTACTCCAACAGTACGACAACGACGGTTTTCTACGTCCAGTAGCGTTCTTCTCAAAAAAGAACCTACCCGCGGAATGCAACTACCCGATCTACGATAAGGAACTACTTGCGGTGGTTAAGTGTTTACGCCAGTGGGACGCCGAACTAAAAGGACTTCATCAGTTCAAGATCCTCACTGATCATAAGAACCTGGAATACTTTACCACGGCAAGGAGGCTTTCTGAAAGGCAGATTCGATGGTGGAGAGAGCTTAGCCGCTTCTCCTTTACCATTGAGTACACCCCAGGGAAAACCAATGGATTGGCAGACGCATTAACAAGAAGGGACCAAGACTTACCTACAACGGATAAGGATGAGAGACTTGAACAAAGGACAGCTCAGTTACTTCAGTCGATACCCTACGGATTAGTTCTTAATACCGGACCACCAGAGGACCCCGAAGAACAAGAATGGAGTAATGAAGATTCACTTCTATCCGAAGAGGCTATGGCAACCAAACCTCGACAAGCACGACCTGGACAACAAACGCGAGAACCTCTTTCCCTAGAGGAGCAATGGCAAGAAGCACTCCAACAGGACCAAATGTTAAAGCAGCTCCAGAAGGCTGTACGGCAAGGAGAAAGAACATTCCCACTGGAGTTTACTACGAAGTTCAAGGTCTCAATCGCTGAATGCTCGCTAGACGACCAAGGGAACCTCCTCTTTAGAGATAGGAAATGGGTACCGGATTCTGAGCCACTACGAACGAGAATCATTCAGGAGATGCACGACTCCCCCCTCTCAGCACATCCGGGACGTATCCAAACAGTCTCCCTCGTGGCAAGGCACTTCTTCTGGCCAGGATTCGTTAATGATGTTAGGAGGTTCTGCCGGAACTGTGATATCTGTGGAAGGACAAAGATCTGGAGAGATAGGAAACAAGGATTACTTAAGCCGCTACCAGTACCGAGCCGCCAATGGAGGGAGATCTCCATTGACTTTATTGGGCCTCTACCATTGAGCAATGGTTGCGAAATGCTTATGGTAATTACTGATCGCCTAGGAAAAGGAGTAATCCTTGAGGCCTGTTTAAATACTGAGACGGAAACTATTGCAAAGCTCTTTATTACATGCTTTTACCGGAACCATGGGATCCCAGCGGCAATCGTCTCTGATAGAGGAACTCAATTCGTTAGCCTCCTTTGGCAACGAATCTGTCAACTCCTTAAGATTAAGAGACGCATCTCAACGGCCTATCACCCCCAGACGGACGGATCAACAGAAAGAATGAATACTGAAGTGGCAAGAAAACTCGCACTGTTCGTGGATCACTACCAAAAGGACTGGACAGACCGGCTACCAATAGTCCAGCTGGCCCTTAATGGAAGAACTTCAACGACGACTCAGACAAGCCCATTCTTTCTCTCCCATGGGTTCCACCTTGAGCCACTAGAACTGCTCGAAGATATTCAATCCAATGACCTCCACAGGGATTCTCCAGTGGCAAGAGCGGAGGCAATTGTGGCCAAGATTAAAGAAGTCACGGACTGGGCGCAAATGTCAATGGCGGAAGCTCAACAGGAACAAGAGAGACAAGCCAACCGGCAAAGAAATCCTTCACCAGCTTATAAGATAGGTGATAAGGTCTGGCTACATCTAAAGAACCTAAGGACGGATAGACCAAGCAAGAAGCTCGATGATAAGGCAGCCAAGTTTATTATTATCGAAGTAGTTGGATCTCACAGCTACAAGTTGGATATCCCTGGAGCGGTGCACAACGTCTTTAACGTGGACCTACTCCGGCCAGCGGGAGCAGACCCCTTGCCAAGCCAAGTACAGGACGACTATCAACCACCACCGGTTCGAGTAGATGGTCAAGATGAATGGACAGTGGAGGCAATCCTAAGTGAACGAATGGCGAGAAAACCAGGGCAAAGAAAGCGCCAACTGCAGTATCAAGTCAAATGGGAAGGGTACGCTCGACCAACATGGGAGCCGGCATCAGCACTGCAGGATACAGCAGCACTGGATTACTATCTCAAGCAAAAGAACGAGCAACGAGTGCCAAAATCGAACTAGCGGGCAATTGGATGAGAACTAATGGCGATTAAAAAGGGAGCAAGCGGTTTAGCCCCGCCCCGGAGGGCGAGGCCAAGTCTAGCCAGGCATCACTTCGTTGGTTACCCGCAACCAATGGGGGAATTTAACTCGATGATACCTGGCTAGGGAATTACAACACGGATAACGCGGTCCGAAGGACCTTACCGTGCCGGGCAACCCTCTTCCTGTCAACAGACAGGCCCTTAATTCGACAGCCAGCTAATAAGCACCCGTTTGATATTAGGTTTTCGCTTTCTTGACTTATATACCCCTCCAAACCGAAGAACAGGTGCGCCCCCACCGGGAATTAAACCCGCAACCCCGAGGAAAGAGAGAAAAAAAGGGGGGGAAAAGGGGGGGGTGATGTGAGAGTCTAGAGCCTCGGGAGAAGCCTTAGAGGATCATCGGCGGATCACGTGATGCCAAGTCGTTCTTGTATTTAAGTCGTTCTCTTCTCTTTCTCCTCTTCTTCTTCTTCTTCTCTCTTTAAGTCTTAGCTTAACGTACATAGCGCAATAAACCTTTCAGCGATCATCCTGAGGTTGAGCCCTGACATTAGCGTCCTAACCGTATTACGGCTGCTAAGTTATTAGCGTGGTTAGAGGCGGTGGATCGTAAGGACCTCCTCTGTTATAAATATGGCTTATGTGGACTAATTACTTCTTGTTTACCGCCGATCGATTTGGAATCTAGATCTAGACTTGCCTGCTTACAAATCAGGAAGCTAGTATTTTAGTTTGTTCCTTATATATATAAAGCTCGCCTCTCTGCCTTGCAATTAGTTCTTTAGTCTAGCAATGAGTATTCCTCGCGTACAACTTAGTATGCCTTGAATTAGACCTTGCTCGCCTCCTTTATTGTTCACTCGTCTCTCTCCACCCGCCTCTTGGCATTCGTCCCTAGTCTCTCGCCCCCCTCCTCTTATCCCATGTGCTTCGGTATCTGCTTTACCCCTACTGCCTTTACCGGCTTCGTTACTTCGTCCCTCTCCGCCCTCTAAGGTCTGTTCATTACATCCTCCGCGCCTCTTAATGTCACGACTCAAGAAGAACAAGTCAGATTCTCGAAATTAACTAAAGTTTCTAAGCTAGAGAAAGGAAAGAGAAAAGAAAGGGAATAAAGGAGGAAGGAGGAAACTTATATATCCAGCCTAGGTACTAGTTAGAAGTCGAATAGCCGGTCTTAGGCTTCCCTTTCCCGTACGTTCCCGCTAAGTGTTTGCTCTTAGCAAACCCTATGTCTTAGACATCTTGTCTTAGATAAGTGCTTTAGCCTAATTAGGCTTAGTTTTCTGGAGAATGAGATGTTGACGGTCTGAATCGTCACATTGCCCCGCTCTTAAGCGAGAGCTTCTGGCGATGACCTCACTCGACAGCTTTATCGTTTTCTTGAATCCACCGTTTGAGTTCCTTCGGTGGACCGGGCTTCGCTGGGTAGGAGTCGTGAAATTCCTTGAGTTTCTGAGCCGCGTGGTTGAAGTTGTCTACTGGATACCATTGAGGGTCGGGTGGCCAGTCTGCCCACTGAACCCTGTACTGGAGTCTCTTCCCCTTGCCAGTGTAACGGGAGTCGAGAATGGACTCTACTACGTATTCGTCTTTATTGTCTACCTGCACCGCGGGCTGCGGCTCCGGTATCTGGCCTAGAAGGGGGTTACTGTCGTCCCTTGTAAGCTTGCTTGGATGGAACACATTGCCGCGGTTAATGCCTGGGGGTAGTTGAAGGCGGTAAGCGGTTCCCACTTTCTCGATAATAGGATATGGCCCAATCCGCGTCCATCCTAGCTTCCTTGAGGGTCGGTCCAAATCCATGTCCTTAGTAGAGATAAACACCTTGTCTCCCACCTCGTAGGACACATCCTTCCTGTGACGGTTGGCGAACTCTACTTGCTTCTCCTGGGACTGCTGCAGGTGGAATTTCGTAAATTCCCAGACCTTTTGCATCTTATCTGCCATCTCGTTGGCTCTTTCCCTGCTCCAGGTAGCCGCGGCGGTGGGCGCTAGAGGGGTGGGCGTCCAGTCAAAGGATAGGCGGGGCTCATATCCGTAGACCACGAAGAAGGGGCTTACGGTAGAGGAGGCGGAGACGTTTCCATTAGCAGCGTATTCTGCGGAGGCAAGCCAGTCTACCCAGTCGTCCTGATGATAGCTAACGTAGTGACGGAGGTAGATTTCCATTTCTTTGTTGGCGTTTTCTGTTTGCCCGTCCGTCTCTGGATGGTAGGCTGTTGAAAGGCGGTGGTCAATCTTTAGTAGCTTGCAGAGGCCTTGCCAGAATTCGCTGATAAACTGGGGTCCTCGATCTGAGATGATGGTGTCCGGTAGGCCATGATACTTCCAGATATTGTCTCTGAAGAGCTGCGCCATTTGACTCGCGGTGGTGGTGTCGTGGCAGGGGATGAAGTGCCGCATTTTTGAGAACCGGTCTACCACTACTAGGACGGCGGTGAATCCTTTGCAGTTTGGCAACTTGGTGACAAAGTCACAGGATAGGTGCTTCCAGGGCTGGTCCCCGATGGGGAGCGGCTTGAGCAGGCCGTTGTAGGATTCCGTTTTGTATTTAGCCCTCTTGCAGGAGTGGCAGTTCTGCACGTACCGCTTTACTGCCTTTTTCATACCATTCCAGTAGTACCTCTCCTTTAAGAGTTCCCAGGTGCGCTGGATGCCTGGATGTCCCGTTGCTGGGGGTCGATGAGCAGCCTGAATGAGCCTTAGCCTGAGGCGGTCGTCCTGTGGCACAACAAGGCGGTTCTCCTGGAAGACGAGCAAGTCATCGCGCAGTGAGTACTCAGGGTACTTGCTGATGTCCTGGCGGATGGCCGTCAAGGCGTCGTCTGTCCGGTTAGCTGTCCGTAGCTCAGTAGGGAGGTCAGGGTTTTCGAATAGCTTGAGGGGAGAGAGGGTGAAGCTCCCCGGAGGGAGCGCCGTGCGGTTCATAGAGGTGAGGCGGGAGTCAGAGTCGTCCACCGGTAGATCCTGCTCTCGACGAGAGAGAGCGTCTGCTCTCTTATTCTTCTTTCCTGCGATAGGAACAATCCTAAAGTCGTACTCCGCGAGTTCTTCTGCCCATCGAATTTGGCGGCGGGAGAGCTGCTTGTTCGTCATGAACGTTTTCAGGGTCTCGTGATCAGTGAATACCTGGATTGGCTCCTGTACACTCCGGCACTCGGGACTCCATTCCTGAAAGGCTCGAACGATGGCCAGGAGTTCCTTGTCGTAGATCGTGTAATTACATTCCGTGTCTGAGAGCTTCTTGGAGAAGTAGGCCACTGGATGAAGCTTCCCTTCCTCATCCTTCTGTGAAAGGACTCCTCCACTAACGTAGTCAGAAGAGTCAACTTCGAGGAAGATGGGCTTCGCCGGGTCGAAATGTCGAAGTACTGGGTCTGAGCGGACGGCGTTCTTTAGTGCTTGGAAGGCGGCCTCACACTTCGGCGTCCAGGCCCACGCTACCTTGTTCTTGGTCAGGTCGGTGAGTGGTTTTGCAATCCTCGAGTAGTTCTTAATAAACCGGCGGTAGTAGTTGCAGAGGCCTAGGAATGAGCGCGCTCCTCGGAGAGAGATTGGGGCTTTCCATTCCAGGATAGCTGCAACCTTCTGGGGGTCCATCCGGATTCCGTCTCGCCCGACAATGAGGCCAAGGAAGCGAGTCTCGGTGACCTCAAATTCGCATTTCTTAATGTCCGCTTGAAGGCCTGCTTCTCTGAGTTTCTTAAGGACCAGTCGTACCTGTTCTCTATGCTCTTTTCTTGTCTTACTGTAGACCAGAATGTCGTCCATGAACACTGAGCAGAAGTCGTCTAATCCGGCCATCATAACCTCGTTCATGTACTGCTGGAAGGTGGCAGGTCCATTACATAATCCAAAGGGTAGGACGTTGTAGCGGTATGATCCGTAGCGCGTCCGGAAGGTTGTAAGGTCCTTGGAGTCTTCGTGCATCCGAATCCTGTGGAATGCTTGTCTGACGTCAATCTTAGAGAAGTAACGCGCTCCAGTCAACCGGGCTAGCGTCTCGTCAATCAAGGGAAGTGGGTATTTATTCTTCTTCGTAGCTGCGTTAAGGCGGCGGTAGTCCACGCAGAAACGGAATCCTCCATTGGCCTTCCTTGCCATGAGGATGGGTGAACCAAACGGTGCCCTGCTCGCTTCAATAAACCCCTTTCCTAGGTTCTCCTCAATGTAGTCCTTTGCAGCCGCGAGTTCGTCCGTAGACATCCGGTATAGCGGCGGCGTGCGTAACTCCGGGTCCTGGTTGAGCTCTATCCTGTGGTCACAAGGTCTTGAGGGGGAAGCTCGTCTGACCTCTGCTTGGAGAAGTTCTCTGCCAGGTCCTGCAGCCATTCAGGTAGCTGAGGGGTGAGTTCTCTTAACTCCTCGGGTAACTGTTGTTGGAAGGCGTTGATTCTTGCCTGCTCCTCCTCCTCCAGCAACTCCCAGAGACGGAGATGGTACACTTCAGTGCCTTGTTGCTTTAGTGAACGCAGAAATCCTTCCGCAGTTACGAGCTGCATATCCCTCTTTGGTACCTTCTTTCGAGGTGGGGGAGACTTCTTCTCCACGTCCTTGGTCAGTTCCTTGTTCATTTCTTTAAGGGACTCCCTTATATCGGCCTGGAAGGAGTGTCTAGTAAGGATTCTCTGGGGCCTCCATGATTCTACCTTAGGAGGCGTCGTTGGATCAAGCTTTCTTGGCTCCGCCGCGGCGGGCCTGCCGGGGTGCGTGCAGAAGTTCGGCTTGAACGTGACTGAGTTGCTGTTTGCGTCTGGCAACGCGCCGTGGGCCTGCAACCAGCCCTTTCCCAGTAGCATGTCGTGGTTCCCAAGGTCCATGATGAGTAGGGGAGAGGTGGCTTCCCAGTGATCCTTGACTTGGAGGTGTGGGCAGATCTTGTGGGTGATAGGTTTTCCGCTTCGCCCGTCCGCAACGGTGTAGGGGATCGGTTTGGAGAGGGGGAGGGGTACAATTCCAAGCTCTTCTGTCATCTGGTGCGCGAGGCTCCTGCTCACTGTGGCGTATACAAGTGCTCCAGTGTCAACCATTGCATCAACCTGTATTTTCTTTCCTTGACTAGATAATATACAGTGTGCAATAATAGGTTCTAGGTTGGGGTGCCACAGGGAAGTCACCTGTACTTCCGTGAACAAAGCCTGTTCCTTACTCCTAGGCGCGTCTTTGCTAGGAGTTACTCTTTTCCCGAGTCTTCAGCTGATCCAGAGTCCGGCTCAGCATTGGCGATGGTAACCGCCTTAGCAGGGCAGGCGTTAGCCATATGCCCTTTCTGATGGCAGTGGAAGCAACGGCCTTCCTTGCGGTAAGAATCCCGCTCCTCAGCGGTTAGTGACTTCTTCTGTTCCTGCCTAGAGGTAGTACGCTCCACCGTTGGCTTAGTGTTCTTTAGGGATTTATTAGCACGCTCCTTCTTCTTCTCTGCCGCCTTAACATCGTTCTGAAGTTCCCTATCTAGCGTACGGGCACGAGCCGTTAGATCCTGGAAGCTGAAGTTTAGGGAGTCCTTAACGGGCGCCAGTCCATGGCGAAGTCCTCCTGAAAGGCGGGTCCATATCTCCTCAAACCACTGGTCCCTTGGAAGCTCGGATTCCGTGGCGAGGGCAATGAACTTGGCGTAGAAGGAGTTGAAAGGCGTCGTGTTCTGGTAGAAGCGGCGGAATTCCTGGCGCTTGTTCTGGAGGAAGTGGGGGTCGTCAAATACGGAGGTAAGAAGAGCAAAGGCCTCTTCTGCCGTCTGGAAGGCAGCGGGTCCCTCATGAACGTTCGGCCTAATGGTGTCTGAGGCCGTCCCAGTGGTGCGTGAGAAGATGTAGGATATCTTGGCCCTTTCAGTCTTGTAGTGGTCCGCGTTAACTTCCAGCTTATTGTACATCTCGGCCTTCCAGTGCCTAAAGGAGGGCTCCTTCTCGGGTTCTCCAGTAAACTGTGGAGGATCAGATAGCTTCGCGGAGCGTCCTCCCTGATGCTGAGATATTAGGGAGCGGACTAGGGTTTCTACAGTTGGCTGACTGTCAGGAACGGAGCTCATCTCAGACTGGTTTCCAGGGGATTGACGTCCTGTAGTAGGTCGGTAGCTAAAAGTAACGTTCGGCTCCCTGAGGCCCTTATTTTGTCGTCTAACGCGCTCTAGTTCAGCCTTAAGGATACCTTTCTCTGCAGTGAGCTCCGCATTCTCCTGGTAGATCCGCGCGCTTCCTTCTTCAAGGTTCTTAAAGTTCCTAAGAAGCTCGTTGAACTCAACGGCGGCCTCTGTCTTCTTTCCTTGTTCTTGTTGAATGTGCTGGAGGAGATCTCCTATTAGGTACTTTGTTTTTCCTAGATCCTGGAAGAGGATCTCCATCTCTTCCTCATTCTTCAGCACATTGAACAGGGAGATCTTTCCATGCTGGAAGGGGTTCATGGTGAAGTCTTGAATGTCCCCTCCACCCAAATGGTTGTGGGGTGTGTACTGGAAGAGCACATCATCTGAGGTTATAGGGAGTGGCTGTTCAATTGCCTCAGGAGCGTCTTGCTCTTTTTCTTTCCCCTTAGGCTCCTTAGTACGTCTGGCGCCACGCGCGCTCGATCCGGGAGTCGACATAGTGGTAGGTCCAACGTTCTTTTACCAGGGCAAGCCTGCTGGAAGCTTGAACGAAGGAGGGGTTGGTGAGAGTTGATGAGAAGTGATGAGAAGTGATGAGAAGTGATCGGTGGTCAGAGAGCGGGTTATCTGATTGGTGAGCGAGTAGGATAAGTGAAAGGGTGGCTTCGTCTTCTCAGAAATCAGGGCAAGCCAGCTGATGGTTGAATAAGAGTAAGCCGAAGTGGTTAGGTGAGCTTAGAAAAGTGTCACGACTCAAGAAGAACAAGTCAGATTCTCGAAATTGACTAAAGTTTCTAAGCTAGAGAAAGGAAAGAGAAAAGAAAGGGAATAAAGGAGGAAGGAGGAAACTTATATATCCAGCCTAGGTACTAGTTAGAAGTCGAATAGCCGGTCTTAGGCTTCCCTTTCCCGTACGTTCCCGCTAAGTGTTTGCTCTTAGCAAACCCTATGTCTTAGACATCTTGTCTTAGATAAGTGCTTTAGCCTAATTAGGCTTAGTTTTCTGGAGAATGAGATGTTGACGGTCTGAATCGTCACACTTAACCCCGTTTCCCACTTCCTATAGCTGCGCCGTAATAGTAGTAAGCCGGTTACCTCTAAATTAATAGGTTTAAATTAGAACTTTAAGTTAACCACGAAGGGTTAAGTATCTAGCTAACGAGTATAGTCTATTATTATAAATATAGCTTATGTGGACTAATTACTTCTTATTTACCGCCGATCGATTTAGAATCTAGATCTAGACTTGCCTACTTATAAATTAGGAAGCTTGTTAAACAATAAGGGTTCATAGTAGCGGTATAGAGACAGTCTACGATAAGTCGTTTAATGTTATAAATGTAGCTTATTGTCAGGGCTCAACCTCAGGATGATCGCTAAAAGGTTTATTGCGCTATGTACGTTAAGCTAAGACTTAAAGAGAGAAGAAGAAGAAGAAGAAGAGGAGAAAGAGAAGAGAACGACTTAAATACAAGAACGACTTGGCATCACGTGATCCGCCGATGATCCTCTAAGGCTTCTCCCGAGGCTCCAGACTCTCACATCACCCCCCCCTTTTCCCCCCCTTTTTTTCTCTCTTTCCTCGGGGTTGCGGGTTTAATTCCCGGTGGGGGCGCACCTGTTCTTCGGTTTGGAGGGGTATATAAGTCAAGAAAGCGAAAACCTAATATCAAACGGGTGCTTATTAGCTGGCTGTCGAATTAAGGGCCTGTCTGTTGACAGGAAGAGGGTTGCCCGGCACGGTAAGGTCCTTCGGACCGCGTTATCCGTGTTGTAATTCCCTAGCCAGGTATCATCGAGTTAAATTCCCCCATTGGTTGCGGGTAACCAACGAAGTGATGCCTGGCTAGACTTGGCCTCGCCCTCCGGGGCGGGGCTAAACCGCTTGCTCCCTTTTTAATCGCCATTAGTTCTCATCCAATTGCCCGCTAGTTCGATTTTGGCACTCGTTGCTCGTTCTTTTGCTTGAGATAGTAATCCAGTGCTGCTGTATCCTGCAGTGCTGATGCCGGCTCCCATGTTGGTCGAGCGTACCCTTCCCATTTGACTTGATACTGCAGTTGGCGCTTTCTTTGCCCTGGTTTTCTCGCCATTCGTTCACTTAGGATTGCCTCCACTGTCCATTCATCTTGACCATCTACTCGAACCGGTGGTGGTTGATAGTCGTCCTGTACTTGGCTTGGCAAGGGGTCTGCTCCCGCTGGCCGGAGTAGGTCCACGTTAAAGACGTTGTGCACCGCTCCAGGGATATCCAACTTGTAGCTGTGAGATCCAACTACTTCGATAATAATAAACTTGGCTGCCTTATCATCGAGCTTCTTGCTTGGTCTATCCGTCCTTAGGTTCTTTAGATGTAGCCAGACCTTATCACCTATCTTATAAGCTGGTGAAGGATTTCTTTGCCGGTTGGCTTGTCTCTCTTGTTCCTGTTGAGCTTCCGCCATTGACATTTGCGCCCAGTCCGTGACTTCTTTAATCTTGGCCACAATTGCCTCCGCTCTTGCCACTGGAGAATCCCTGTGGAGGTCATTGGATTGAATATCTTCGAGCAGTTCTAGTGGCTCAAGGTGGAACCCATGGGAGAGAAAGAATGGGCTTGTCTGAGTCGTCGTTGAAGTTCTTCCATTAAGGGCCAGCTGGACTATTGGTAGCCGGTCTGTCCAGTCCTTTTGGTAGTGATCCACGAACAGTGCGAGTTTTCTTGCCACTTCAGTATTCATTCTTTCTGTTGATCCGTCCGTCTGGGGGTGATAGGCCGTTGAGATGCGTCTCTTAATCTTAAGGAGTTGACAGATTCGTTGCCAAAGGAGGCTAACGAATTGAGTTCCTCTATCAGAGACGATTGCCGCTGGGATCCCATGGTTCCGGTAAAAGCATGTAATAAAGAGCTTTGCAATAGTTTCCGTCTCAGTATTTAAACAGGCCTCAAGGATTACTCCTTTTCCTAGGCGATCAGTAATTACCATAAGCATTTCGCAACCATTGCTCAATGGTAGAGGCCCAATAAAGTCAATGGAGATCTCCCTCCATTGGCGGCTCGGTACTGGTAGCGGCTTAAGTAATCCTTGTTTCCTATCTCTCCAGATCTTTGTCCTTCCACAGATATCACAGTTCCGGCAGAACCTCCTAACATCATTAACGAATCCTGGCCAGAAGAAGTGCCTTGCCACGAGGGAGACTGTTTGGATACGTCCCGGATGTGCTGAGAGGGGGGAGTCGTGCATCTCCTGAATGATTCTCGTTCGTAGTGGCTCAGAATCCGGTACCCATTTCCTATCTCTAAAGAGGAGGTTCCCTTGGTCGTCTAGCGAGCATTCAGCGATTGAGACCTTGAACTTCGTAGTAAACTCCAGTGGGAATGTTCTTTCTCCTTGCCGTACAGCCTTCTGGAGCTGCTTTAACATTTGGTCCTGTTGGAGTGCTTCTTGCCATTGCTCCTCTAGGGAAAGAGGTTCTCGCGTTTGTTGTCCAGGTCGTGCTTGTCGAGGTTTGGTTGCCATAGCCTCTTCGGATAGAAGTGAATCTTCATTACTCCATTCTTGTTCTTCGGGGTCCTCTGGTGGTCCGGTATTAAGAACTAATCCGTAGGGTATCGACTGAAGTAACTGAGCTGTCCTTTGTTCAAGTCTCTCATCCTTATCCGTTGTAGGTAAGTCTTGGTCCCTTCTTGTTAATGCGTCTGCCAATCCATTGGTTTTCCCTGGGGTGTACTCAATGGTAAAGGAGAAGCGGCTAAGCTCTCTCCACCATCGAATCTGCCTTTCAGAAAGCCTCCTTGCCGTGGTAAAGTATTCCAGGTTCTTATGATCAGTGAGGATCTTGAACTGATGAAGTCCTTTTAGTTCGGCGTCCCACTGGCGTAAACACTTAACCACCGCAAGTAGTTCCTTATCGTAGATCGGGTAGTTGCATTCCGCGGGTAGGTTCTTTTTTGAGAAGAACGCTACTGGACGTAGAAAACCGTCGTTGTCGTACTGTTGGAGTACTCCTCCTGTGCAGTATCCTGAGGAATCCGTAGCAAGGATCGTTTCTCGTTCTGGATCAAATTGCATAAGGACCGGCGCTATAATAAAGGCCTTTTTTAGCTTCTCAAATGCGGCGTTAGCCTCCTGGTTCCATCGGAAGGTCGTATTCTTTCTCGTAAGGGATACCAGAGGCGATACCAGATTGGAAAAGCCTTTAATAAACCGTCGGTAAAAATTCGCAAAACCAAGAAATCCGAGTACTCCTTTAGCCGTAGTAGGTGCTTTCCATTCCTGAATTGCCTTGATCTTTTCTGGGTCCATGCGGATGCCTTGTCCGGCCTCAATGATGTACCCCAGATACTTAGTAGACTGGACTTCAAATTCGCATTTCTTTAGGTCAAGTTGTAAGCCTGCAGCGTCCAGCTTCTCTAGTACCTTGTTCACTTTCTCGCGGTGCTCCCGGCGGGATCCATCCGTAAAGATTAGGATGTCGTCAACGTAGGCTGAGACAAAGTCATCTAGGAAGTCCTTTAGAGTCCAATTAATGTACCGTTGAAAGGTGCTCGGAGCATTTGCCAATCCAAATGGAGTGACCAACCACTCAAAGAGTCCAAAGCGAGTTCGAAATGCCGTTAACCATTCGCTTCCTTCCGCGATTCGTATCTTATGGAAGGCTGCAGCCACGTCCAGCTTAGTAAACCATTTTGCCTTACTTATTCTGTTGAGGGTCTCTTGGATCAGCGGTAATGGATAGCGGTCCTTCCTTGTAAGTCGATTGAGAGCCCGGTAGTCACAGCAAAAGCGTAGACCGCCTCCTGGTTTCTTAACGAATAAGACCGGTGCCGCAGCAGGCGAGTTGCTTACACGGATAAAGCCTTTATCAAGTAGCTCATTAAGAGTCTTCCTTAGCACAAGGAGCTCGTCACGAGACATATTATATAAAGGCCCCCATGGAGCGTCGGGTGTCTTGCCGTTGGTGTCCTTTTCGAGTTCAATTTGATGGTCAATTCCAGGTCGGTGTAGTGGGAGTTTATCCGCTTCTTTCTTATCAAATAGGCCGATCCGTTTAGGGTCTACCCAACTAGGCAGCCGGCTTTGAAGATCGATAGGGGGTTTCTCCTGTAAGGCCTTATTGATATCCGCGAGGCTGGCTGTAAAGATCTGATATCCTTTCTTTTTCCTAAGGCTCATAAGGTGGCAAAAGGCAGCGGCTCCAATTAGCTTGCCTTGAGACTTAGGGAGATCGGTGTCTTGTTTTACAGTTAATCCAGTATCCTTAAAGGTGATAGTCCGTTCGCTTTGGTCAAGTACTGCCTTTTCCTGTACCATCCAGGGGCTCCCTAGCATGAGATCGCATCCAGAGAGCTTTGGGACGATATAGAAGAACATTCGCTTTTGGTGGTGACCTCCAATATCGACCTCGGCCCAGGCAACTTCATTAATCTTCCATCCAGTAGGTGTTAATCCATCCAGTGTTCTTGGGGTGATTTTAATACGCGGGAGGTTACAGCGTTCAGCGAATTTGCGGCTTATTACAGCGTAGAATTCACAACCAGTATCAGCAAGAGCTTTTCCAAAAGACTCTTTATTGATCATAACTGAGGTAAGAAGTGAATCCTGTTCCAATTTAGGTTGCTGCTTCCGCCATTCGTTCTGTGCTTCCTGCTTTTCCTCCACTGTTGGCTCCTGCCTGCGATTTTTGACAGGAGCTTTCAGTTTTCCGACTGCTGGGCAAGTGCTTCATCATCCTCTAAGTCTTCCAGCTCGGGTCCCGCGTTTTCCTCCTGCTGAACAGGCTTTGCAAAGCGTGTAGGTCTCCTTGGTGGCAGCCAGGGGCATTGGGCAATTAGATGCGTTGAGTCGCCGCAGCGTAGACAGCGGTGTTCTTCCTTTCGTTTCTGCATCTCTTGATCATTCACCCACTTGACACGGCGTCCCTGGGCTGCTTTGGCTGGTCCGGTGGGCTCCCACTCCATATCGTGTTGGAACGTCGTTGGTTTTGACTGTTTGGACCCTGGCTGCTTGCTAGTGGACCCTGCTGAGCCAACCTTATTCTGGCCACGCCACCAGCCTTGCTGCCAGCCCTGCTGAGCTCTCTTGCCATTGTTGCGCAAGTTGAATGCTTCCAGTTGATCACTGACGCGTTTCAGCTCGGTGCAGTAGTCCTCAAAGGACTGGCTTATGCCTCCAAGGCCAATCATGCTTTGTTGGAGCTCCTGGCTGATCCCTGCTTCCAAATAGGCCTTGAGGATTTCGTCCGGCCAGTTGGTGCCCCCGGCCTCTAGTACTAACTTGCGGAACTCCGTAAAGTACTCCATAAAAGGCTTGTTGGTTTGGCGTAGCTTGTGTAGTTTGCGCTGGGCCTTTTCTTGCACATGGGGGTCGCCAAATGATAGGCGGAGTTGATCCAGTAGACACTGTGCAGTCATGCTGTTCGTGTTAATACTAGTCTGGACCCAGGGCTGTAGCTGGCGAGCTGCCTCGCCCCGGAGCCTATTGTGGAGCATAAAGAACTTGGTCGTTTCGTTGCAGTGGTAATAGTCCACGGCTAGCTTTGCTAGTGCCTGAGAGATCCAGGGTTCCAGTTCATCCCTGTTGCCTGAGAACTCAGCAAGGGGTCCGAGGTTCTTGGTTGGCTTGTCGTTTAGCGGGCCAGCTTTATCCGAAGATTCGCCAGAAGTATTTGTTGGGGTGGGAAGAGGATTCGTGTCGTTTTCTCCTTTTTGAGTTTGATTCTCCCTTTCAAGTTGTTCCACCTTGCCATTGAGTGCGCTCATCTGAGCCATCATCTGTTGCAGCATCTGCTTTATTTCTTGGGATTCCTGAGCCTGTTGCTCATCCGCATGCTGTGGATTAACCATTCTGAGGATCCTGTGCCTCTCGTTGATTCCAGTGTTTCCGGTGCTTCCGGTGTCTCCAGTGATTCCAGTGATTCCAGTGATTCCAGTGCGCGACTGTGCCAATAATCTAGTTCTAATAAGTCCAATGGGTTAAAGTCTTAGCTATTGTCAGGGCTCAACCTTAGGATGATCGCTGAAAGGTTTATTGCGCTATGTACGTTAAGCTAAGACTTAAAGAGAGAAGAAGAAGAAGAAGAAGAGAAGAAAGAGAAGAGAACGACTTAAATACAAGAACGACTTAGCATCACGTGATCCGCCGATGATCCTCTAAGGCTTCTCCCGAGGCTCTAGACTCTTATAGCGAGGAATACTCATTACTAGACTCAAGAACTAATTGCAAGGCAGAGAGGCGAGCTTTATATATATAAGGAACAAACTAAAATACTAGCTTCCTGATTTGTAAGCAGGCAAGTCTAGATCTAGATTCCAAATCGATCGGCGGTAAACAAGAAGTAATTAGTCCACATAAGCCATATTTATAATAGTAGGCTCTCTTCCCTAGAGGTAAGTTCCTACGAGCCTTTAGTTTAAGGGTCGAGGTTTTGAAGGATAACTGTTAAACAAACAGCCTAAGGGCTACTGCACCTGGGTGGATTTTAGCTGACTAAGCGAGTTGGCTTTTAAGCCCCATATCTGAAGGGAAGCCAATGCCGAGAAGGATCCGATTGACGAGGACCAATTAGGGTTTAGCGTAGCACGTGACGCACACGTATATCTTCCGTGTGCCGCTAATAGGTAGAAGAATTGAACGACTCATCGTGGACTGTCTCTATACCGCTGCTGTGAACCCTCATTGTTCAACAGGTTATGAGCCCGGGTTCGTGTACCCACTAGAGCAGTCTGAGCGTTCCCGCTGGGTGTTGGATCCCGTAAACGTTTGCGAAAAGACGTGTTGCCTCTGCAGTCGGTCTGTAAGCAACCTGGTACCGGTAGCTAGATACGGTCTCCGTTGAGAGGAGAAACAAGCACATTTCAGGAAGCTGTCGCCTGAGGCCTAGGCTTGCGCCAGGAGAAACAGCCACCTCGTTGTCTGTCTGTGCCTTGAGAGGAGCAGACGATTCAATCGAAAATCCGACAAACGCTTAACTTGCCGGACTATAGCATCTTGCTATTTCGCTTCAACAACTCTTTACCCTAACTTTTAAGTCCAACAGCCTGGACCCGATTGACCGCAGTACACTCATTTTACTACGTTTACAACTCTTTCGATTACTTCATTTCGAAACACACCTTCCCCTTCGCTATGTCTTCGCAAGACTTTGCTAAGCGTCGTCCTATCCCGGTCCTCTCCTACAATAATAAAGACGACTGGTTCTCTTTAATAAAGGAGTGGCTTCAAGGAGAGGGACTGTTCCATACAGTTACTGCAACAACAAGCCCCGGGCTTGGGTTCAATTTGGAAAGAGACGACGCGAAGGCCAGATACTGGCTACGCATTTGCATTAATGAAGATGATCGCGAGCGAGTCCGAGAGCTAGAAGAGTCAAGGCTGATCTGGGAATCTCTTAAGGAAAAGTATGAAATCAAACTACAAGTTACTCGAAGGTAGTTTCTTCAATCTTTTATCAACTTCCAGTTCCAAGAGGGAACCACAATCAGCGAAGCCTGGACCCAACTCGCGACACTTGGGAGGAAAATCGCCGTTGCCCTGCCAGAGCACAAGTCTTTTTCAAGTGAGAAAGCTCGGCTCGACCAACTCCTTCAGGCATTGCCACAAGAGTATATAACAATCCGAGACTCGGTTAACACCCAACCAAATCTCACTACTCTTCAGGTATTACAAATACTGAAGGAAAAGGAGGCACAGCTGAAAGCCAATAACACAGCTATGCTTGCAAAGAAGGCGTTCAAACCCTCTCGCCGCCCCTACCTGTCTGAACCCGAGTCAGACTCTGACAGGCGGCCACTTCAGTGTCATCTCTGCGATGGACGCCACCGTATCCTCGACTGCCCTCAACTTCCGGCAGCTAAGGAGACCGCAAAGAAGCGCCGATCGCAGAAAGCCCGCTCTAGAGCCGAGAAACAAATCCAAGAACTCCAGAGGCAAATTAACCAGTTAAAGGCCTTCTCGGCCAACGAGAAGGATGACACCCAGGACCCAGCTGCTGTAGGCGAAGAATCTAGCAGCTGTGACGAAGAAGCATCAGACGAAATTGCCGCCCTCTCCAGAACCGCCACCAGTAAGATCCCTAGAGAACACTGGATAGCGGATTCTACCGCCTCAGCACACATGACTGATAAACCCCAACTTTTTAGTGGACCTCTGACACGCATTATGAGGCGAACGATTAAAGTTGGTGGGGGAGTGCTATACGCCGACTACGTCGGCTCAGCCATGTTACTGGATAGGCGCGGCAATTCTATTCGTTTAACTTCTGTACTCTATGTCCCAAAGCTTGGTGTAAACCTCCTTTCAGGCCGACAGCTATGCAAGAGCGGCCTTAAGGGAAGCTTTGACGACAAGTGCCTCTACCTTAAGGATCAAGACAACAATACCATTCTTAGTGCACCTGAGAATGGGGGAGTCTATATAGTAGACCGCGTGAACCCAAAAGCGCTGTCTGCCTACTGTGCCGAGCAGCAACCCATCTTAAGATCACCAGAGCCTGCCCAGTCAGATAAGGACAACGACATGACTGACGCCGGGTTAAAGCAATTACCCGATACGCTAGAACCGAAGGCAGATTCGTTAAGGAATCGATTCGAACTCTGGCACCGAAGGTTTGCCCATATGGGAACTAAGAAGCTAGGAGAACTGCACAAGGTTACAACTCTCGCCGACCCGATCCTTGCGCCAAAAGAGGAAGACCACGTGTGTAGTGTATGTGCCCTTACCAAGATTAAGAATAAGAAGGGACACCACGTAAGTGATAGGAAAGCCGCGAGCTTATCACTTATTTCAATCGATGTTTGCGGCCCGCTACCAACTTCCTGGGCGGGATATTCCTACTTTCTTGAAATCGTAGACAATTACTCAAGGAAGGTTTGGACAATCGCGCTTAAGAGAAGGGAAGACGCGCCAAACGCCCTACGACAGTGGCGTCTAAAGGCAGAACTCCAAGGGGGAGCCAAACTACTCGCTGTCCGCAGCGACAACGCCACCGAGTTAAAGTCACTTCTTAACCAGTGGTGCGCAACCCTTGGAATTGTTCCTCAGTACACTATTCCCCACCAGTCAAGTCAGAATGGTGTAGCTGAACGAGCCATCCAGACCACCGAGACCAACGTTAGGGCAATGCTAAAAGACGCAAAGCTCCCAGTTGAGTTCTGGGTGGAGGCAGCCGAGACTGACGCATACCTGCGGAATCGGACTGCTGCTGGACCTCTTATTAACGGAAAACCCACAAGCCCTGAAGAAGCGTTCACTGGTCAAAAGCCAAGTATCGACCATATACGTGTTTGGGGCTGCAAGGTATACTCCTACGTTGATCCAAAGTCTCTTCCAGTCGGATCTAGACATGACAAGTTAATGGACCGAGGAAGAGTGGGAGTATTTATGGGATACATGGACGAAACAGAAAAACATTATCGTCTATGGGCCCCAGACCTTCGAAGGGTGATCCGCAGCCATAGCGTAAGGTTTGTGGAGCAAGAAAAAGGAGGGGATATTGACCTGAACCTCAAGGTCAAACCAACGTCAAATACTGTCCCCGAGAGACGTCCAGTTGGACGTCCGCGAAAAGTCCTTTTTGCTTCAGAGCCTCCCGTAGAGGAAGAGGAAGAAGCCTAGCAGCCAGAAGCTAGTGAAGCGGTTACTACTGACGAAAGTCAGCAAGAACCGCAGCCCCCGGCTGCTGAAAGAGAGGAACAAGACCGTCAACCAGACAATCAGGACGCTGTACCAAGCAGTGCCCCTGGAACACAAAGGTTTAGGGGAGTCTTTATCCCTAAACGAAAGAGATCGCCGGAGGACTCATCCACAGACGAGCCAGAACCAAAGGTGCCACGGAGCCTGTTTGCACTCATCAGCCAAACACCACTTGAGTGCTATAAGGAGCCGGAAGCGCAAGTGTTTTACGCACTATCTGCACAACTCCGGACGATTATTGGACCAGAGATCCCAACCCCCAAGACCTACAAGGAAGCAGTGGGAGACCCACAATTTGGCACCCTGTGGCAACGCGCCATAGAGGATGAACTTACTGCTCTTGCAGGCAATGGAACTTGGGAAGAAGCCGTCCCGCCAAAGGGAGTGAATATTGTAACAAGCAAGTGGGTATTTAAGCCAAAACTTAATACCGACGGCTCGCTTGAAAAGGCTAAAGCTCGCCTTGTTGCACGAGGATTCACCCAACGATTTGGACACGACTTCTGGGATACCTTTACTCCAACCGTTCGTCACGAGACGCTTCGAACGTTCCTGGCAATCGTAGGGCTCCTTGACTTGGAGCTCCACCAGGTTGACGTCAACAATGCCTTCACTGAGTCACGTCTCCAAGAAGACATCTACATGGCCCCTCCAGAGGGAGTAACAGTTAAACCAGGAAGGGTCTTTAAACTCCTACGCAGCCTATACGGCCTTAAACAAGCCGCACGAGATTGGAATAACAACTGCATTGGAGCGCTTAAAGATCTTGGTTTCCGTCAGAGCGCAGCCGACCCCTGCCTGCTCATCCATCACGAAAGAAAAATCATCTTGCTAGTCTACGTTGATGACATCCCAATCGCTGCTCCAAAGATTGAGGATATTATCTGGTTTAAAACCGCTATCAGCAAGGTCTTTAAGATCAAGGACCTAGGGGAGATGAAGAAGATCCTTGGTGTTGAAGTTACTCGTGATAGAAAGAGCAGAACGCTACGTCTTAATCAGTCCTACTATTTATAAGAAACACTTCAAACTCTTTACATGGAAAAGGATAAGTCAAGACCAGCAACGCTGCCGCTAAACGGATACGACGCTCTCCGCCCCTCTGGGCCAAACGATAAGCGAATCGACCTAAAAGAGTATCAGCATGCTGTTGGAAAGCTGATATACCTTGCGGTTCTCACGCGTCCAGACATCGCGTTCCCAATTGGCCGGCTAAGCCAATATCTAAGTGATCCAGCAGAACATCACGGCCATGCACTTAAGGGCCTACTGCGGTACCTTAGATCAACAGCCGATCTCGGGATAGTCTACAGGGACAGTGGGAGTGCAGGGCTCACAGGGTATTCGGACTCGGACTACGCCATGGACAAAACAGACAGGAAGTCCATCCTCGGATATATCTTCCTGCTCGGTAACGGTCCTATCAGCTGGAGGAGCCAAAAGCAAAGATCAGTGGCTACCTCTACTATGGAAGCCGAGTATATGGCAATGTCCGCCTGCGCCAAGGAATCTCAGTGGCTTACACAACTGCTTCGAGAGATGGGCGCAGGCGAATACCTCGGGTTATCCCCTTATCGTGCAGTACTGTTCGAGAACGAGAAGTTTAACAGCACTACAAGTCTAAAGGGAGACAATCAGGCCGCGTTAGCCCTAGCGAAGGACCCTCACGTGCATGAACGGTCAAAGCATATCGACGTGCACTATCACAATGTTCGAGACCTTGTTCAAAGGAATCGAGTGCAGATCGAGTATGTTTGTAGTGAGGACATGGTGGCGGACGGGCTAACTAAACCCCTAGTAAGAGACCGCTTTGCCAGCTTTATCCAACAGCTAGGTTTGCAGCCGACGCTCCACGGCTGAGTGGGAGTGTTAAACAAACAGCCTAAGGGCTACTGCACCTGGGTGGATTTTAGCTGACTAAGCGAGTTGGCTTTTAAGCCCCATATCTGAAGGGAAGCCAATGCCGAGAAGGATCCGATTGACGAGGACCAATTAGGGTTTAGCGTAGCACGTGACGCACACGTATATCTTCCGTGTGCCGCTAATAGGTAGAAGAATTAAATGTAATAAATAGACCTTGGAGGGCGGAGAGGGACGAAGTAACGAAGCCGGTAAAGGTAGTAGAGGTAAAGCAGATACCGAAGCACAGGGGATAAGAGGAGGGGGGCGAGAGACTAGAGACGAATACCAAGAGGCGGGTGGAGAGAGACGAGTGAACAACAAAGGAGGCGAGCAAGGTCTAATTCAAGGCATACTAAGTTATACGCGAGGAATACTTATTGCTAGACTAAAGAACTAATTATAAGGTAGAGAGGCGAGCTTTATATATATAAGGAACGAACTAAAATACTAGCTTCCTAATTTATAAGTAGGCAAGTCTAGATCTAGATTCCAAATCGATCGGCGGTAAACAAGAAGTAATTAGTCCACATAAGTATGAGAGTCTGGAGCCTCGGGAGAAGCCTTAGAGGATCATCGGCGGATCACGTGATGCCAAGTCGTTCTTGTATTTAAGTCGTTCTCTTCTCTTTCTCCTCTTCTTCTTCTTCTTCTCTCTTTAAGTCTTAGCTTAACGTACATAGCGCAATAAACCTTTTAGCGATCATCCTGAGGTTGAGCCCTGACACTAACCATCAAACCTGACCTCCCAGACCACACGGTCACGAACCACGGTCACGACCTGAATTCCCTATGTATATAGTCAACACTCCTTTGCAGTAGATAGGACCCTCGTGGTTAATTACAATCTTTGAACCCTACTCCCTGCTTGCCTTCCCTGCCTGGCTACGGCTGCTATCCTCTGAACAGTTCAGCGACATCCCGATAGCGGTAGCGAACCCCGTGACGCGACCCGCCTCGACCCCCAGGACCCGACTCGACAAACCTACCCGGACGAGAGGCCTCGCGTAACACTATGTCTTAGACATCTTGTCTTAGATAAGTGCTTTAGCCTAATTAGGCTTAGTTTTCTGGAGAATGAGATGTTGACGGTCTGAATCGTCACATTACCCCCCTCTTAAGCGAGAGCTTCTGGCGATGACCTCACTCGACAGCTTTATCGTTTTCTTGAATCCACCGTTTGAGTTCCTTCGGTGGACCGGGCTTCGCTGGGTAGGAGTCGTGAAATTCCTTGAGTTTCTGAGCCGCGTGGTTGAAGTTGTCTACTGGATACCATTGAGGGTCGGGTGGCCAGTCTGCCCACTGAACCCTGTACTGGAGTCTCTTCCCCTTGCCAGTGTAACGGGAGTCGAGAATGGACTCTACTACGTATTCGTCTTTATTGTCTACCTGCACCGCGGGCTGCGGCTCCGGTATCTGGCCTAGAAGGGGGTTACTGTCGTCCCTTGTAAGCTTGCTTGGATGGAACACATTGCCGCGGTTAATGCCTGGGGGTAGTTGAAGGCGGTAAGCGGTTCCCACTTTCTCGATAATAGGATATGGCCCAATCCGCGTCCATCCTAGCTTCCTTGAGGGTCGGTCCAAATCCATGTCCTTAGTAGAGATAAACACCTTGTCTCCCACCTCGTAGGACACATCCTTCCTGTGACGGTTGGCGAACTCTACTTGCTTCTCCTGGGACTGCTGCAGGTGGAATTTCGTAAATTCCCAGACCTTTTGCATCTTATCTGCCATCTCGTTGGCTCTTTCCCTGCTCCAGGTAGCCGCGGCGGTGGGCGCTAGAGGGGTGGGCGTCCAGTCAAAGGATAGGCGGGGCTCATATCCGTAGACCACGAAGAAGGGGCTTACGGTAGAGGAGGCGGAGACGTTTCCATTAGCAGCGTATTCTGCGGAGGCAAGCCAGTCTACCCAGTCGTCCTGATGATAGCTAACGTAGTGACGGAGGTAGATTTCCATTTCTTTGTTGGCGTTTTCTGTTTGCCCGTCCGTCTCTGGATGGTAGGCTGTTGAAAGGCGGTGGTCAATCTTTAGTAGCTTGCAGAGGCCTTGCCAGAATTCGCTGATAAACTGGGGTCCTCGATCTGAGATGATGGTGTCCGGTAGGCCATGATACTTCCAGATATTGTCTCTGAAGAGCTGCGCCATTTGACTCGCGGTGGTGGTGTCGTGGCAGGGGATGAAGTGCCGCATTTTTGAGAACCGGTCTACCACTACTAGGACGGCGGTGAATCCTTTGCAGTTTGGCAACTTGGTGACAAAGTCACAGGATAGGTGCTTCCAGGGCTGGTCCCCGATGGGGAGCGGCTTGAGCAGGCCGTTGTAGGATTCCGTTTTGTATTTAGCCCTCTTGCAGGAGTGGCAGTTCTGCACGTACCGCTTTACTGCCTTTTTCATACCATTCCAGTAGTACCTCTCCTTTAAGAGTTCCCAGGTGCGCTGGATGCCTGGATGTCCCGTTGCTGGGGGTCGATGAGCAGCCTGAATGAGCCTTAGCCTGAGGCGGTCGTCCTGTGGCACAACAAGGCGGTTCTCCTGGAAGACGAGCAAGTCATCGCGCAGTGAGTACTCAGGGTACTTGCTGATGTCCTGGCGGATGGCCGTCAAGGCGTCGTCTGTCCGGTTAGCTGTCCGTAGCTCAGTAGGGAGGTCAGGGTTTTCGAATAGCTTGAGGGGAGAGAGGGTGAAGCTCCCCGGAGGGAGCGCCGTGCGGTTCATAGAGGTGAGGCGGGAGTCAGAGTCGTCCACCGGTAGATCCTGCTCTCGACGAGAGAGAGCGTCTGCTCTCTTATTCTTCTTTCCTGCGATAGGAACAATCCTAAAGTCGTACTCCGCGAGTTCTTCTGCCCATCGAATTTGGCGGCGGGAGAGCTGCTTGTTCGTCATGAACGTTTTCAGGGTCTCGTGATCAGTGAATACCTGGATTGGCTCCTGTACACTCCGGCACTCGGGACTCCATTCCTGAAAGGCTCGAACGATGGCCAGGAGTTCCTTGTCGTAGATCGTGTAATTACATTCCGTGTCTGAGAGCTTCTTGGAGAAGTAGGCCACTGGATGAAGCTTCCCTTCCTCATCCTTCTGTGAAAGGACTCCTCCACTAACGTAGTCAGAAGAGTCAACTTCGAGGAAGATGGGCTTCGCCGGGTCGAAATGTCGAAGTACTGGGTCTGAGCGGACGGCGTTCTTTAGTGCTTGGAAGGCGGCCTCACACTTCGGCGTCCAGGCCCACGCTACCTTGTTCTTGGTCAGGTCGGTGAGTGGTTTTGCAATCCTCGAGTAGTTCTTAATAAACCGGCGGTAGTAGTTGCAGAGGCCTAGGAATGAGCGCGCTCCTCGGAGAGAGATTGGGGCTTTCCATTCCAGGATAGCTGCAACCTTCTGGGGGTCCATCCGGATTCCGTCTCGCCCGACAATGAGGCCAAGGAAGCGAGTCTCGGTGACCTCAAATTCGCATTTCTTAATGTCCGCTTGAAGGCCTGCTTCTCTGAGTTTCTTAAGGACCAGTCGTACCTGTTCTCTATGCTCTTTTCTTGTCTTACTGTAGACCAGAATGTCGTCCATGAACACTGAGCAGAAGTCGTCTAATCCGGCCATCATAACCTCGTTCATGTACTGCTGGAAGGTGGCAGGTCCATTACATAATCCAAAGGGTAGGACGTTGTAGCGGTATGATCCGTAGCGCGTCCGGAAGGTTGTAAGGTCCTTGGAGTCTTCGTGCATCCGAATCCTGTGGAATGCTTGTCTGACGTCAATCTTAGAGAAGTAACGCGCTCCAGTCAACCGGGCTAGCGTCTCGTCAATCAAGGGAAGTGGGTATTTATTCTTCTTCGTAGCTGCGTTAAGGCGGCGGTAGTCCACGCAGAAACGGAATCCTCCATTGGCCTTCCTTGCCATGAGGATGGGTGAACCAAACGGTGCCCTGCTCGCTTCAATAAACCCCTTTCCTAGGTTCTCCTCAATGTAGTCCTTTGCAGCCGCGAGTTCGTCCGTAGACATCCGGTATAGCGGCGGCGTGCGTAACTCCGGGTCCTGGTTGAGCTCTATCCTGTGGTCACAAAGTCTTGAGGGGGAAACTCGTGTGACCTCTGCTTGGAGAAGTTCTCTGCCAGGTCCTGCAGCCATTCAGGTAGCTGAGGGGTGAGTTCTCTTAACTCCTCGGGTAACTGTTGTTGGAAGGCGTTGATTCTTGCCTGCTCCTCCTCCTCCAGCAACTCCCAGAGACGGAGATGGTACACTTCAGTGCCTTGTTGCTTTAGTGAACGCAGAAATCCTTCCGCAGTTACGAGCTGCATATCCCTCTTTGGTACCTTGTTTCGAGGTGGGGAGACTTCTTCTCCACGTCCTTGGTCAGTTCCTTGTTCATTTCTTTAAGGGACTCCCTTATATCGGCCTGGAAGGAGTGTCTAGTAAGGATTCTCTGGGGCCTCCATGATTCTACCTTAGGAGGCGTCGTTGGATCAAGCTTTCTTGGCTCCGCCGCGGCGGGCCTGCCGGGGTGCGTGCAGAAGTTCGGCTTGAACGTGACTGAGTTGCTGTTTGCGTCTGGCAACGCGCCGTGGGCCTGCAACCAGCCCTTTCCCAGTAGCATGTCGTGGTTCCCAAGGTCCATGATGAGTAGGGGAGAGGTGGCTTCCCAGTGATCCTTGACTTGGAGGTGTGGGCAGATCTTGTGGGTGATAGGTTTTCCGCTTCGCCCGTCCGCAACGGTGTAGGGGATCGGTTTGGAGAGGGGAGGGGTACAATTCCAAGCTCTTCTGTCATCTGGTGCGCGAGGCTCCTGCTCACTGTGGCGTATACAAGTGCTCCAGTGTCAACCATTGCATCAACCTGTATTTTCTTTCCTTGACTAGATAATATACAGTGTGCAATAATAGGTTCTAGGTTGGGGTGCCACAGGGAAGTCACCTGTACTTCCGTGAACAAAGCCTGTTCCTTACTCCTAGGCGCGTCTTTGCTAGGAGTTACTCTTTTCCCGAGTCTTCAGCTGATCCAGAGTCCGGCTCAGCATTGGCGATGGTAACCGCCTTAGCAGGGCAGGCGTTAGCCATATGCCCTTTCTGATGGCAGTGGAAGCAACGGCCTTCCTTGCGGTAAGAATCCCGCTCCTCAGCGGTTAGTGACTTCTTCTGTTCCTGCCTAGAGGTAGTACGCTCCACCGTTGGCTTAGTGTTCTTTAGGGATTTATTAGCACGCTCCTTCTTCTTCTCTGCCGCCTTAACATCGTTCTGAAGTTCCCTATCTAGCGTACGGGCACGAGCCGTTAGATCCTGGAAGCTGAAGTTTAGGGAGTCCTTAACGGGCGCCAGTCCATGGCGAAGTCCTCCTGAAAGGCGGGTCCATATCTCCTCAAACCACTGGTCCCTTGGAAGCTCGGATTCCGTGGCGAGGGCAATGAACTTGGCGTAGAAGGAGTTGAAAGGCGTCGTGTTCTGGTAGAAGCGGCGGAATTCCTGGCGCTTGTTCTGGAGGAAGTGGGGGTCGTCAAATACGGAGGTAAGAAGAGCAAAGGCCTCTTCTGCCGTCTGGAAGGCAGCGGGTCCCTCATGAACGTTCGGCCTAATGGTGTCTGAGGCCGTCCCAGTGGTGCGTGAGAAGATGTAGGATATCTTGGCCCTTTCAGTCTTGTAGTGGTCCGCGTTAACTTCCAGCTTATTGTACATCTCGGCCTTCCAGTGCCTAAAGGAGGGCTCCTTCTCGGGTTCTCCAGTAAACTGTGGAGGATCAGATAGCTTCGCGGAGCGTCCTCCCTGATGCTGAGATATTAGGGAGCGGACTAGGGTTTCTACAGTTGGCTGACTGTCAGGAACGGAGCTCATCTCAGACTGGTTTCCAGGGGATTGACGTCCTGTAGTAGGTCGGTAGCTAAAAGTAACGTTCGGCTCCCTGAGGCCCTTATTTTGTCGTCTAACGCGCTCTAGTTCAGCCTTAAGGATACCTTTCTCTGCAGTGAGCTCCGCATTCTCCTGGTAGATCCGCGCGCTTCCTTCTTCAAGGTTCTTAAAGTTCCTAAGAAGCTCGTTGAACTCAACGGCGGCCTCTGTCTTCTTTCCTTGTTCTTGTTGAATGTGCTGGAGGAGATCTCCTATTAGGTACTTTGTTTTTCCTAGATCCTGGAAGAGGATCTCCATCTCTTCCTCATTCTTCAGCACATTGAACAGGGAGATCTTTCCATGCTGGAAGGGGTTCATGGTGAAGTCTTGAATGTCCCCTCCACCCAAATGGTTGTGGGGTGTGTACTGGAAGAGCACATCATCTGAGGTTATAGGGAGTGGCTGTTCAATTGCCTCAGGAGCGTCTTGCTCTTTTTCTTTCCCCTTAGGCTCCTTAGTACGTCTGGCGCCACGCGCGCTCGATCCGGGAGCCGACATAGTGGTAGGTCCAACGTTCGTTTACCAGGGCAAGCCTGCTGGAAGCTTGAACGAAGGAGGGGTTGGTGAGAGTTGATGAGAAGTGATGAGAAGTGATGAGAAGTGATCGGTGGTCAGAGAGCGGGTTATCTGATTGGTGAGCGAGTAGGATAAGTGAAAGGGTGGCTTCGTCTTCTCAGAAATCAGGGCAAGCCAGCTGATGGTTGAGTAAGAGTAAGCCGAAGTGGTTAGGTGAGCTTAGAAAAGTGTCACGACTCAAGAAGAACAAGTCAGATTCTCGAAATTGACTAAAGTTTCTAAGCTAGAGAAAGGAAAGAGAAAAGAAAGGGAATAAAGAAGGAAGGAGGAAACTTATATATCCAGCCTAGGTACTAGTTAGAAGTCGAATAGCCGGTCTTAGGCTTCCCTTTCCCGTACGTTCCCGCTAAGTGTTTGCTCTTAGCAAACCCTATGTCTTAGACATCTTGTCTTAGATAAGTGCTTTAGCCTAATTAGGCTTAGTTTTCTGGAGAATGAGATGTTGACGGTCTGAATCGTCACACCTACCCCCCTTACTAACTTATGCTAAGAATCGTACATCGTTCTGTACTACTTTAACGTTTAATAGTTATAAGCCCGGTGTTACGACGGACCCGACCGTGTTGGGTTTCAGTCGGCGCGTAAGACCATTCGGCCAACCTCCCGTCGACTGGAAGTCGACAAAAGGTTCAGCAATGATCAGCCTGGTGGCTGATCGTGCCCCAACAACTCTATATACAGAGGCGTGTTTGTAACACCCGGAAGTATATTAGATACCTTCTATTAACGCTACGATCTTCTAGAACCTCTTTTAAGTGGTTTTTTTCGCTGTTCCGCGGCATCCGGGTGGTACTTTTGGTATTTCTACCCTCTTTCTCTCTTAAAGATTATTACGGAACCTCCGCTTTGTCACGCCCCTACTCGGCGAGGTATTGTCTTGGCATCTGTGACGGTCTAAGAAAGGAAGTGTGAGGCAGCAAAGCCGAAAGGGTGGTATTGCTCTCAACTGAAAATCTATGTACGAAGAAGAAAAGGAAAGAAGGTAGAGGAAGGCAGGACAGGTAGATGTACCTAGCGCTGTGTACGTGCCCTGGCACGTGACCGGGTCTCCCTCCTGGTTGCTGGCTGCTGCTGGTTAGTTACCCTACAGTCCATGGTGGTGCTGCCTGAGGGGCCTGACAGGAAGTAAGGGCCCGGCCATTCAATTTTCCACTAGCACCGGGACTATATATATAAACTTCCTTCTCTTTCCTTTACCTTCCCTTCTTCTTCTTTTCTCTTTAGCTTAGAAACTTGATTCATTCATACCCACTTCGAACTTGTTTCAGTGCCGGTCGTGACATTCTTAAGCGAGCGGAGCTGCGTTACGAGAACAGACTTTGAATGGCTAAGTACGCTATTCTCCGTATACTCGCGGACGATATTAATGAGATCGAGGTCTACGCGGGCTTTTCCTCTATCGTTTTCCATATTCGCCGCCTAGATGAGGCAGTTAAGGGCAGTCTCGCGGGTATCTAACGGAGAGGTAAAGATTGTATCTTTCGTATAGCTGTAACGGCGGGCCTCTACCTCTAAGGATCAAACACCAAAGAGGGTGGTAAGCCGTGTGGGGGTTTACCTTGAGTGGGTACAAGGGAGGGTGTGAGAGAACGAAGTGACGAGCACACGTGACAGAACACTACGTGCGAAGGCCGTGTTACTAATCAATGGTGCGGATTGATTATTGAAGTTGACCACGAAGGTCAAGACTATACTAAGGAGTGTGGTTTATATACACGTAGGAGAGTTAACAATCTAGTATACTGCTCCGCTATGCTCTGCGGTTCTATGCACAGAGCGGACAGAGCATTATAACCTGATGATGATGATGATGATGATGATTCATACACCCGTCGGCCTCAGAAGACCATAGGGACAAGTAACGCTAATCGACGCTAATCTACATTAGGATCCCGGTTCATTCAAAGCCCAGCACGCTGAATGCAAAGAAACCATTCCTCCCTCTTGTTCGACAATTTGAAGATAGGCTAACAAAAGCACAAACAGATAATACTTAAACAAAACGCAAGGAAAAACGAAGGAAATATAAAAATAGAGCTACCTTCCATGTACCCCTCATGCCATCCCCTTCGAGACCACTTCCCGAGTGCTGTCAGTCCCTGTAGCGGCGTGACGGCTGGCTGGAGAAGGAGTTAATTTGCCTTAAGAAGGATTGAGCTCTCAGTCTTTGGTTGCGATTAGTCTTCCCGTGGCCAGAGCAAATACCGCCGTTGCTTTGACTGCGCGCACGTCTGCCCGCCACTTCTCCGGTGGGCCATCCCCATACCTACCATCGGGCCTTTTAGTGCCCGACCATCCGCCTAGCATGAACGCGAGATCTCCGAATCTACTTCCCAGGTCGATTTGCAGTTTAATCCGGAGATCCATCCAGCGTGGGCATTCCAGTAGGAAGTGCCTCACGGTTTCCCTCTCGGCTCCGCACCCGCACGTAGGTGCATCTACTCGTTTGATTTTGTATAATGGCTCATTCAGGCTCGCTTTCGACGTCCTTAGCTGCGTAATTGCCCCTGCTTCTTTGCAGTTTAGCTGGTCATAGAGCTTCTTGGTGTGAAAGTGCGCCAACGCGCGGTCAAGCTTGCGGATGGACATGCCGACCTTGGATGCTTCGAACGTCTTCCTCCACTGTCTCGAGGTGATTTCCTTGCACCGGGCCATGGTTGACGACCGTAGCAGTCTGCTTAGAGGAGGCTCCTGGTTGCTCTCTGTAGCTTGCAGTGCTAAGCTGTGCGCCTTCTCATTGCCTGCTATCCCTTTATGCGCTGGCACCCATCTAAACTCGACGGGTGGCCCCCTGTTGCATCTGATCTGGTCCAATAAGCGGAGGATGCTTCTGATAATCTCTTGACGTGGCCCCTGTCGTGGCCTACGGAGGAGACGAAGGGCAGTCTTGCTGTCGCTGTAGATGGCGTGTTTTACCTCAGCTGCTTCGGGGTATTCAGTTACCATCGCGGTCGACCACGTCCCTTGTATCAGCTCTACAGCCTGTTGCATTGCCTGGAGCTCTGCAAAAGGGGTGTCTACTACCTCAGACTTGCCGACTACAGATGAGTGAGTAATGATGGTCGCGCCCTTGCTGTCTGCGCAAGCGATGCCGATACCAGCCTTACCGTTCCTTTGCGCGCTACCCGTGAAGATGGCGACCTCTGACTGTGGTGGGGAGCTGGCTCGGAGCTTTGCCACTTCTAGAGACTCGATCTGGACGACTGGCCTACCGGCCCACGGCATTCTCACAAACGGGCGGATCGTTTCGAGGTGCCCGACGTCGATATCTCTGGCCATCATCATTATCCGCTGTAGCGGGGACACGAACCTTTTGTTGGCCGGGTCGATGGCACGCTTCAGCTTCCAGAACGGGTTTTTCTGGGGCAGCGTATGGCAGTTGACCCAGAATCGAAGCAGTTATTGGTCGAGGCGGATCTTGGCAGGTAGTATCGCTGCTTCGGCTTCGAGGATGGGCAGCGCGACCGTCCTAAATGCTCCGGTGATTGCTCTACCCGCAATTCTCTGCACTGTCTCGAGCGATTTTAGCAGTGGTGCAGTCATAACCGGCGCCCACACTGGAGCCGCATAATCTACCGCCGGGGCTACTGTGGCCAAGAAGAGCTGGCGCACGCTGCTCGGCCGGAGGCCCTGTAGTCGCTTCAGCGCCAGGGCTGCCTGGACACCCCTCTTTGCAATCCTCCCCGCGTGAGCCTTGAAACGAAGTTCCTGGTCGAAGACGGCGCCTAGAATCTTTGCTTCTGCCTTTGGGTGCACCTCTCTTCCCTTGACCACTATCGGCTCATCAGACCGTCTTTGCTCGTTCCGCGTAAAGTGTATGAGCGTTGTCTTTCCGGCTTCAAACGTCGCGCCGCTCGTCGCTTCCCACTCTTCGGCTCGAGCCACCACCGTTCTTTGGAGAGCTTTGCTACGTTCTCGCTTGCAGACGATCCCGTCACCCAGGCGCTATAGTCATTAATAAACGCAATAGCTCCTTTACTCCTATTAGTTACGGACTGCACCAGGTCGGCGTTGAAGAAAAGGAATAGCATCGGTGAGAGAGGCGACCCCTGCGGAAGCCCTGCCTGCGGCAGGTCCATGACCCTAGATGTCTCGCCGTTTACCACCACAGAGGCGCTCCTGTTGGAGCAGAATGCTTCCACCCACTTGACCAGCACTTCCGGGATCCTTCTTTGTCTAAGTCGCCGGAGGAGCACGTCGCGGGAGACGCCGTTGTAGGCACCCTTGACGTCGAACGACAGGAGCGAGAGAACCTTGCCTTCCCGCCACGCGTCGTAGATGCGCTGCTGCAGGACCGTTAGTGCCTGTACCGTAGACCGTTGCTTTCTGCCGCCAAAGTGGTTCTTAGGTAGTAGAGAGTGCTCCTCTACCAGAGCAGAGATCCTCTCTGCCACCACCAGTTCCAGCGCCTTCCCCAGCGTCGAGAGCAGCGAGATTGGCCTGTATCCTTGCGGTACTTCCGCCGACCTTCCTGTCTTGCGCAGCGGAATAATCTTCGCGATGCTCCAACGGCTGGGTAAGCGGCCTTGTAGTAACGATTCGTTGAACAGCTGAAAGACGTGTTTGCCAATCACTGGCCACAGCTCGCGCCATACAACCGCAGGAATTCCATCTGCTCCCGGTGTTTTAAATGGGCTGGCCCGGAAGATGGCCTCTTTTACTTCTTCCATTATCAGCGGTGCGTGTTCTATCTGCTCACCGAGGCTCTGAGTCGCCTCAATCTGAGTACTCTGTATTTCAGGGAGCTCCGGGAAGAAGTCCCTGATTAGCGTCTCCGAGATCTCCTCGCAGGATTCCGCGTAGCCGTCCTAGTGTTTGAGGCGTGTGATCCGGGCGAGGCCGCTGCTTCCTGAATCGGTGAGATACTTGGCCGCTTTCCAGATGTTGGTCGGCTCTGTGAGAAAGTCCTTCCAGTATCTCCGCCGCTGGCGCCTCATTATGTCGTGGAATCTCTTCGCCGCTTCCCTTGCCTGTGCTTATAAACAGATATCCGGCTCTCCCCACCTTCGCCGTCCTCTCGCTTGGTTTCTAAAGAACGTAAACGCCCTCCGCAGCTGACTGAGGTCCGCCGTCCACCACTTCTTCACGTACGGTGACGGTCTCGCTTTGGGGATGCAGCGCTGGATGGCTGCCGATACTGTTTCGGAGAGGTAGTTGGCGAGGTCTTCGATGTCTTGGACATCTGGAGGTGGCTCTTCGCCGAGCTGCTTTCTCACCTCGCTTCTGACGGCTTCCCAGTTGGCGCTGCGGAACGTGTATTGCGATTCTAGTTCCTGATGGGGCACGTCTGTCTCAAAATGGGCCTCGATGGCCAGATGGTCATGCCCGTATGCCGTGCTGGCAGGTCCACAACCGCTCATCTCTTCCGTCAGTCGGGGCGACGCCAGGACGAGATCGATTGTAGACCTCTGTCCGGCCGATTCATACGTGACCGTGCCTCTAGGAAGCAAGCTCTGCAGGTGAAAGTCCTCCATAAAGTCGATTATCGGCGCACCTTCCCCGTTGCGCCGCGAGCTGTATACCTGATCACCTCCCCACAGTTGGTCGTGTCTGTTAAAGTCACCGCAGATGAGGAGCTCCAGCGCCCTATTGGTCTGGCTTCCTGCTTGTGTGATCGCTGCTCGCAGGTGCTCGAGCGCGCTGGTGAGTTCCGGGTCGTCCACGCTTTCCTTGCTGGCGACGTACACGGCTGCTACGAACACGATCCGGTCCCGTAGCGTAACGACTGCAGCTGTGATGTCGGCAGAGGGTACTGCTATCTGCCTGGCTTGTGTGTCCTTGCGGATCCAGAGCATTGAACGGATGGGATAACGACAGTGCCGCGGTGTCGACGGCAGTAGTTGCTTCCAATATAAATGAGTGACGGGTGCTGCTACGGTCTCGCCGCCAGGCTCGCGAAAGCAGCTTGGCTCCGAGATGAACATGATGCTAAAGTCGCTAAGGTCTTCGTCGTTTAGTAGGCTATACTGCGCTGTTCCGCTCTTTCCTAGGTTCGCGTGAATCACTTTTAGCGGTCTATTCATTCCGCTGGCCGAGCATTTCGCGCAAGAGCTTGTCGTACTCCGGGCAGCCTCTATCATCTGATCTATACGGGCCGCCGCAAGCAGCGCACTTTACCGTCGTCGACGAGCAGCCGTCTTCTCGGTGGCCAATGCCCGCGCACTTTGTGCATCTTTCTTCCCCTCGGCAGCGGAACTGCAAGTGGTCATAGCTCTGGCACTTGAAGCAGCGTCTTGGCCGTGGACGGTGCTCGAACACGTTGGTATACGCAGCCTCTCCGCCTACATCGATCACCCTCCTGGCGAGGAGTGCATCCGCCTCGCTCTTCTTGGCAAGATAGACCACCGCCGACCCGTAGAGGCGGCCGCTTGGCTTGCTTAGCCAGCGGACTTGTGCTACTTCGACGTCGTTCTCAGCGCCGATTATCTGGCCTGCATCGGCGCGCACTGTGGTGCGGTCATCGTTCAGAACTGCCAACTTGTTGACGTTGTCTACTTTGACTGGGTGCCACTGCCGGCCCCGAATCCTCGCTCCCCGGAAGGCCGTCTCCAGCCATCCGAGGTTCGACCTGACGAGCTCTTCGTCCTCTTCCGTCCGGAAGAAAGCGCGCACCTTGGCCGCATCGCTCGGGTTCTTCGTGATCCCACAGCACTTGACCCCCTTTGTGGCCTCCTGACTCTCCAGCGCCGTCTGCAGACGCGCGCGGATATCCCCCGCGCTCGCGTTATCGACGTTGGCATTCGTGAGATCGAGCTCAATCGCGGGTGGCATCGTTCGAGTCGTAGATACGGTCGTATGGTTCGCGCGTACTAGGACAGCGGCAGTAGACGACGGACTGCTGTTCGCAGGTGTCGGCGGTCCTCCTCGAAGTACGTTTGCATACGTGGCGTTGATCTGGGACTGTGAGCTCAGATTCCTGCGCGTCGACTCCACCAGCGCGGCAATCTGCTTCTCCATCTTCCCTATACGCTCTTCCATCTTGGCCTGCGTTTCCTTAGACGTCTCGAGCACGCTGCGTAGGCGCCTGATCTCGTCTTCGTTCCTGGCCACCTGCTCCGCGAGCTCTTCGTTGCGCTCGGTAAGCCGGTCGTTCTGCGTGACGATAATATTAAGCAGGCCAATCACGTCGTCCAGAGTCGAGTCGCTCGGCAGGTCGGATGCGGATGTCGCGCGAGCCCTGCGCTGTTTCGTTGGTTTGCCGGTGTGGAGGGCGCGATAGTCGGTTTGTTGAGCCCCTCGACGCGTAGCGCGACGCAACGCGCCGACGGTAGTATAACCGCCCCCATCATCTTCATCCGCCGACTGTTACGGCACAGCCTTTACAGAGTCGGGATAGGGTAGGAAAGGAAGCAAGCGGGGCGCAGACACGCGCTATGAAGACCCACCATGAGTCACGTGTATCCCGTGATGCTAAGGAATTGATCCCTTTGATCCCGCATGCCTCAGGCATTAAGGGACAGATCAATAAGATCAAGACAACATTGATCTGTCTGATCCATACGCTCCTGCCCAAGAGGCAACACAGATCAAACAGATCAATATTAGATTGTAGACACTCTCCTACATGTATATAAACCACACTCCTTAGATAGCTTTGACCTTCGTGGTCAACTTCAATAATCAATCCGCACCATTGATTAGTAACACGGCCTTCGCACGTAGTGTTCTGTCACGTGTGCTCGTCACTTCGTTCTCACACCCTCCCTTGTACCCACTCAAGGTAAACCCCCACACGGCTTACCACCCTCTTTGGTGTTTGATCCTTAGAGGTAGAGGCCCGCCGTTACACCGACATTCTTGGTCTAAGCGATGGGTTCGAGGTCCGTGTGTCTGTGGTTTGAACTTCTAGATCGATTCGACCAGACATTCCTGTTCCGCTCAGATCAATAACAAGATCCGGTTGCTTTATCCCGAAGGGTTTACCTTGAAGAGACAAGAGGAGGATGGCGGTGCAAAGAGGGAAGTATCACGTGATAGCGCGGTGCGCAATGAGCTTGTTACCTCCAAATCAATAGGGTTTGAATTGGAACTTTGAGTTGACCACGAAGGGTCAAATGTCTAGCTAAAGGAGTGTAACTATATACTACTAGGAAAGCTATACAATCTGGATCAATATTGTTGGATCAAAGTGACTGGATCAACCGGGTAGGATCGGTCGTACTGGATCACCATGATCCAGTGTGGGTCCTAGTCACGGATGTGGGGCACACGTGACGTTAGCGCCCAACCACCTTCCTAGTTTCCGACATCCGTCGGTGTGAAGCGGTCGCTATGCGACAGCAAGACTGCCCTTCGTCTCCTCCGTAGGCCACGACAGGGGCCACGTCAAGAGATTATCAGAAGCATCCTCCGCTTATTGGACCAGATCAGATGCAACAGGGGGCCACCCGTCGAGTTTAGATGGGTGCCAGCGCATAAAGGGATAGCAGGCAATGAGAAGGCGCACAGCTTAGCACTGCAAGCTACAGAGAGCAACCAGGAGCCTCCTCTAAGCAGACTACTACGGTCGTCAACCATGGCCCGGTGCAAGGAAATCACCTCGAGACAGTGGAGGAAGACGTTCGAAGCATCCAAGGTCGGCATGTCCATCCGCAAGCTTGACCGCGCGTTGGCGCACTTTCACACCAAGAAGCTCTATGACCAGCTAAACTGCAAAGAAGCAGGGGCAATTACGCAGCTAAGGACGTCGAAAGCGAGCCTGAATGAGCCATTATACAAAATCAAACGAGTAGATGCACCTACGTGCGGGTGCGGAGCCGAGAGGGAAACCGTGAGGCACTTCCTACTGGAATGCCCACGCTGGATGGATCTCCGGATTAAACTGCAAATCGACCTGGGAAGTAGATTCGGAGATCTCGCGTTCATGCTAGGCGGATGGTCGGGCACTAAAAGGCCCGATGGTAGGTATAGGGATGGCCCACCGGAGAAGTGGCGGGCAGACGTGCGCGCAGTCAAAGCAACGGCGGTATTTGCTCTGGCCACGGGAAGACTAATCGCAACCAAAGACTGAGAGCTCAATCCTTCTTAAGGCAAATTAACTCCTTCTCCAGCCAGCCGTCACGCCGCTACAGGGACTGACAGCACTCGGGAAGTGGTCTCGAAGGGGATGGCATGAGGGGTACATGGAAGGTAGCTCTATTTTTATATTTCCTTCGTTTTTCCTTGCGTTTTGTTTAAGTATTATCTGTTTGTGCTTTTGTTAGCCTATCTTCAAATTGTCGAACAAGAGGGAGGAATGGTTTCTTTGCATTCAGCGTGCTGGGCTTTGAATGAACCGGGATCCTAATGTAGATTAGCGTCGATTAGCGTTACTTGTCCCTATGGTCTTCTGAGGCCGACGGGTGTATGAATCATCATCATCATCAGCGGTCGCTATGTGTAGCATATCAGGGTTCATGTAAGTCTTCCTCAGATAGCCGAGACGCGGGTATAAAGGGTACCTCCCTTACCCCCCTTACGACAATATGCCCAAATTTAGTTCTTCATTGCAAGACACCCAATCCGCAACAGTTATAAGCCCGGCTGCGTGTTAGATGCTTTCCGTCATCTAGCACATCCTCCACAGGTCTTATTCTGTTCAATCCGCGTCGTTCTGCGGCATCCAGACGACATCTTTGACAACGAATTACCGTTACTACTTTATCTGCTATCTTTATAGCACCCCTTTCAAGTCTCATAGCGGTGTTGCACACAATCACCTGTCATTATGAGCTCCAACAGGCCCGTCATCGTTCTGGACAGTGCCCAGCAATGGGATAACTGGTACTTCGGTATCAAATCCAGAGCAATAAGGTCCAAAGTCTTTAACTACGTCGATCCGTCGAAACCCGAGAAGCCCGCTCAACCACTAGAGCCGACCGAGCCTATACGCCCAATAGCCACTAAGGAAAACCCTATTACGGAAGCGGCTCGAGAGAACTACAAGCTAGGGCTAGAGGAATACAAGACCAAGATCAAGAAGTTTGAGAAGAAGGAGAAGGCTCTCAATGAGATCTCTACCGTCATAGAGGACTTAGTGAGTGTCTCTGTTCTTCAGATCCTTCAGGGTCTTCAGGACTCTCATCCCTACACACAACTCCGAGCACTGAAGCAGCACCTTGCTCCGTCAGACCATGTGACGCTAGGACTGCTAGTGCAACAACTCGACAAGCTCCGGAAAGGACCAGGAAATCAGTCCATTGAGAAATGGCTGCTCCAATGGGAGGAGCTAACAAGGAAGGCAGAAGTCCATGACTTCCCTTATGTTAAGGGTAACTTTGGTGCCTATGCCTTTCTTAATGCTATCCACTCCCACAACTCTTAATTCGCCTCTCATTTCCTTCTCGACATTCAGAAGGACCCTTCCAAGGTGCTGGAAATTACCTACTTGACGGAACAGTACCGTCAGTGGGCCCGTGGCGATCAACTCCGCCAGGGCAACAAGCCTAGAGGAGGCGCATCCATGGCGGCCTCCTTTAAGGGTGATGAACAACCGGTCCAACCCAAGAAGATTCCAACCTGCCTCTATGGAGAGCAACACTTCTGGATTAACTGTCCCTAACTTAACTCCAAGAAGCGTCCTACTAGCTGGTCGCCTGACAAGGAGGTCCAAGCTAAGGTCCAGAAGAGGATGGGCTATCCTAACACCAAAGCAAGGGTGGAAGCTGCCCTCAGTAAGGACCAGAAAGCCAATTCTAAGGGGAACAAGGAGCAGAAGGGATCAGACCTACCTAAGGAGCAAAGCAATCTCACTGAAGAAAAAGGTAAAACGTTTGCTGCAGCAGCGGAAATTACCACCACCTTTACCGCTAAACGCTCCGACCCAACCACACTTCAACTGTCATGGATCACTGATACTGGATCCTCTCATCACGTCTGCAACCGCTACATGAAGACCAGATTCATCAAAACTCGCGATGCTTCTCCAGATGACAGCATTACCAGTGGCAATTCAACTATCCCAATTGAGTCATTCGGCATTGTCACCGTTCAGGGCGAAGGGCGAAGAGGCCCGAAGCCAATTACCCTCCAGGACGTTGCCTACGTCCCATCATTCATGGCCAACCTGGTGTCCATGGCCAAGGTCATGGATAAGGGAGTCCATATGGATACCAGTGCTATGCACCTTCATAGGGAGCATGAGACTGTGTACAAACTCCAGAGGTATCACAACCACTTCTACCTGGAACTTAACCAAACTCTCAACGTTTCAGAATTATCTGGAATTACTGTAGGAGTATCAATTCGAAACCTCCCTGCAACACAATGGCACGAGATCTTCGCTCATACAGGCAGCAATGTAATCCAAGCATTGCCCTCAGCTACTACCGGAGCCAAGGTCCAGTAGGACACACAGCTCGCACACCACTGCGACGTCTGTGCCAGAACTAAGGCCCATCAGTTGGTTTCACGGTCAATGGACCATGAGGAAGCGCCTCAGGGTGCGTTCGTCAGAGTCTCATATGACATGATCCAAATGATTCCCTCCAGAAACCACCATCAGTGGATTACCCATGTTGAGTGCTTTGAGAGCAACTACACGCTTGTAGAGACTCACATGGATAAGACTGACTCCCTAGGCATTGTACTTGCCTTTCTAAACACTATTGAGCGTCGATTTAGAGCTAAGGTAGCTTTCTTCCGCTCTGACAACGAAAAAGCCCTGTCTACCTCTTTCTTTGAGGAGCTGTACAACAAGGGCATTACATGGGAGACTTCCTCTCCCTATACCCCACAACAAAACGGCCATGCTGAGCGCACTGGCAAAACAATCATTGAGAAGGCACGAGCACTGAGGGTCAGTGCTAGACTACCAGAAGGTCTTTGGCCAGAGACTGTTAAGGCCGCTGTCTACCTCATAAACCGTACCCCAATGCAAGGAAAAGCATGGACAACGCCATTCGAGCTTGTTCATGGCAAGAAGCCATCAATCCTTCACCTCAGAGTGTACGGATGTAAGGCATACGTTCTGAAGAAGAATCAGCCTCATAGGGAGAAGCTCCAAGAGCGAGTCCTTATCGGCTACCTTGTTGGCTATGATTCCACCAACATCTACCGCATCTGGAACCCTCTCAGCACACGGGTTATTCGTGCTCGTGACGTTACCTTTGATGAAGAATCCAAGTACTCGATAGATATCGAGGAACCGTATGAAGAGATGTCCGATGCAGAGGAGGTGGAGGAACCACCTACTATGGTCTACCCTCGCATCAGACTATCCAATTCAGATACAGAGACTTCTGAATCAGACGTTAAGGAAGAGACTACCATACAGTACACTCCTCCCTCTTCGCCAGGACGAGGAGCGCTGGAAGATCCTAGTACTCAACTACTCACTCCAACCGCGTCTGACAATTCATATGGTACGCCACATGAAAGACATCAAGACCTCCCAGAAGCATCACCCTTAGGGGGTGACTCCCAGAGTACAGAAAACCACTCTTCTAAACCATCATCACGTCAACTCGGGCGTCTTTTACCTACCCAGTATAAGAATAAGCCTCTCCTAACTGCTAAGAAGGGGAATCGAGCCCCACGAGCGGATGAGGTTGCTTCGAGCGTAAACCCTCACAATATCATTGAAGGACGACGCACTCGCAGGCGTCACCAGGCCCATGTCACCAAGGTGGAGTCTCAAGCCACCAACTTTAATGCCTACCTTGCTGCCTTTGCAGCATTAATCCAGCAGAAACCACCTGCTCCTCTCATCCACAGAGACCAGCTTCCACCTGAGCCTCGCAACTTCAAGGAGCTCCTCACCCATCAGTTCCGTGATCAGTTTATGGAGTCTCTGCACAAGGAGCTTGCAAAGCACAAAGCTCAGGGGGTGTGGAAGGAGGTAGATCTAGCAGCAGCCCAGAAGGCTGGCAAGCAGATTATACCTCTTACCTGGGTTTTTAAATATAAGTTTGATGAGCATGGCAACCTCATCAGCTTCAAGGCGCGCATCTGCGTGAGAGGTGATCTTCAAACCACGTACGAAGATACCTACGCCGCCACTCTGGCTTTCCGAATCTTCCGCGCTGTCATTGCCATTGTCTGCGCATCTGACCTTGAGATGCGCCAGTTCGACGTCGTTAGTGCCTTCCCCCATGTCCCATTGGACGAAGAAGTGTACTGCCGACCCCCAGAAGGCTACCAAGGAGCTGCCGGGATTCTTCTTCTTCTTCTAAGAGCCTTGTATGGCCTCAAACAATCACCAGCTCTATGGCAGCGGCATTTTGCCAACACACTAAAAGAGCTAGGACTCCAAGAGGTTCCTGATGCCCCCTGTCTCTACGTGAATGAGTTTCTTATTGTCTTCTTCTTCGTGGACGACGTTATCATGGCCTACAAGAAGGAGCATGAGGGGTATGCCAACGCCTTCCAAGAGGACCTTTTTAAGAGGTACGAGATGAGAGTCATAGGAGATGCACAATGGTTTCTAGCCCTCAGAATCGTAAGAGACCGCCCACGCCGCATCCTATGGCTCTCTCAGGAGTCCTATATCACAGGGCTCATTGCCAAATACAAGATCAATGACCATTCATACGCAAAAACACCTCTTCCAGCAGATGAGGACATCACATCCAACGAAGGGCATGCAATAGCCCAGGACATTCACACCTACCAAAGCATCATGGGATCAATCAACTACGCTGCAGTCAGCACTCGGGCAGATGTTGCTTTCTCAGTAATAAAGCTCTCTGAGTTCCTTATAAACCCTTCCGACCGTCATATCTACCTGGCAAAGAGAGTCCTTTCATATCTAGGTGGTACCAAGCAGCTCAGTCTGTGCTACACTGGATTCATGGAGGATCAGCAGAACATCTTTGTGAGGGCTTGCACCCGGTGCACTCGCGGAAATGCATTGGCATACTTCTACAAGAAGACTAAGCTAGGGAGAAAGGAAATAATAAGCGTAGGAAGGTATTATATACCGAAGTAGTTGATCCGTGCGCCCTTTGAGTCATTAGGTGTTGACTCATAATTGTTAACTCATCGCCGCAGGGATCTTCCAAGGCACTTAACGGTCTAGACCGTCACAATCTTCACCATCAGTAGTGATGCCTCCTTTGCCAATGATACAGAGACGCGCCGAAGCCACCAGGGCACCATAATGACTCTCTTTGGTGCGGCAGTGGATTGGAAGGCAGGCAAGCAGCCCACGGTTACAACATCCACCACTGAAGCGGAGCTCCTCGCCCTCTCTGAGGCAGCTAAGCAGTGCTTCTGGTGGAAGCGCTTCTTTCGCACAATTCAATTCGATCCTGGCCACCAGATCGACGTTCAATGTGATAACCAGCAGACTCTACTTCTCATGCAGCAGAATGCCACCAAATTAAGCACGAAACTTCGCCATATGGACATCCATAACTACTGGCTACGTCAGGAAGCGCTTACGGGCAATATCCACTTCAGGTGGACACCTACAGCTGATATGATCGCTGATGGACTTACTAAGCCGCTTTCTAGGCAGAAGCATGCGTTGTTTACTAGGCAAATTGGTCTACAGACGCTCAATTAGCTTCTGACCCTTCTGACATCATTTCCTTTATTATCCCTTTGGGTGCCGTGTGCAAGAATCCTTATATGATGCCTACCCCTACGCATCACTATTTCATTATGCTGATGTCTCTCATTTGAAAATACTCCAGCACAGTACTTTTTTAGCCCCAGAAGGGCGTTATACACCACCATCTGTGTGGAAACAAGCGGAATTCAACACCGCGTTATCGATTTGTTGCAAGCGATCCTTCATTATTTTTTGTATTGATGCTTTCCAACAACAAGGGCATTATCGTGGACTTCCTAATCAGGTATATCTGATTCTACACTCCACGAAGGGGGTGTGTAGCATATCAGGGTTCATGTAACACTAGTCTTCCTCAGATAGCCGAGACGCGGGTATAAAGGGTACCTCCCTTACCCCCCTCACGACAATATGCCCAAATTCAGTTCTTCATTGCAAGACACCCAATCCGCAACAGAAAATAGTGGAGATGTAATTAAGGGGATACGTACCACAGTCTCTAGGGTAGTTGCGTTCACTCTGGCCTAGTTCTCACTTGAGCTTGACCGCCGGCCCGGTCGATTGGGCAGCCCTGCTTTTTGTTGGGTGTCCTGGACATATTCTTGGGCGATATGAGCAAATCCTGCGGTGAGCGATCCAGGCAGGTTGCCGTCGCTTTTATACTCGATCCGACTGAAGTGCCCGCCACATACATCATAAACAGCAAGGTTTGTCGAACTCTTAACATGGCTTGGATTGTGGATCACCAGATCGAAGAGCACGAACAAAGCTCCCTGAGTCATGGATGCAAGGACCCTAGCCTGGCAGTTAGCTGTCGCATTCATTCAGGGAGGAATCCATCAATGTACCAGATTGGGGTGTGCGGCTCAACCTCGATGTATATCGTCAGCTCCAGTATTGATCGAGCTGATTTGATCAGAGCCAGCATGCTCGATTCTCGCCGCATGTTCCTAGACTTCGGAGAAGAGCAACCCGTTTCTTGACCTTCGATCTCTAGCTGCAGCGCAGCGCGATGTTGTAGTAAAGATAGTTAACCATGATGTAGATCGTGATCATTTTGGGTCCTAGCAGCGAGTGCGGTTTCAGCTCTTTGCCCGGCTTTAGGTTCGATGGTATGGTGTTTTTCCATTCCTCTAACTCACCCAGGAGCTGCTGCATGGCGGCGCGGTAGTATTCAAGCGACCTCCCAGCCGCACTAACTAAGTAAAGTGTTAGGAATCGATAGTGAATTTACATTCAGCTACGTTCTATTTACAAGAAGAAGTTGCTAAGGAGTGGAGAGAGCTACGAGAAACGAGAGACTAAATAATAATAATAAATTCATTTCCTCCCGATATAGCTCCCTTGCGGGTCCATGCGGGGCTGGCTATCTGCGCTTATTTTACACGAGGGGGAAAACCTTATTCGCCAGGCAAAAACCCCTCCTCTCTTTTCAGGTTTGTCTTCCTCTACTTGTTCCGTTTTTCCTGCTTACCGGTAGTAGCTGCTGTGGCAGCCCTTCATTTAATTACTGGTATCACCTTCTCAGTTCTCAGTTCAGTTCTCCTCTCCGTTTTCCTAGTGGTCCTCCTGGTGGTCCTCCTGATGGTCCTCCCGGTGGTCCTCCTGGAGCATCTCCCTCGCCATACTAAACTGATTTAGTAGGCCCAGCTGGAGGAACCAGCTTGATGCGGCTCCAACGCCCTTCTTTGTGGACAGAAGTGTGTGGAAATCGGTGGTCCCTGCTTCTTGGAGCATTTGAGCTCTGTTCTGTTGGAAGTGATGGCAGAAGAGGAGGATATGCTTTGGGGTCTGTCTGTGCCAGCCACATAAGCAGGCTGGGCTGGGATGGCCAGGCACCTTGCGCCTGAAGAGGAAGTCTTCCAGGCCAATGTTTTCAGTGCGTAGTAGGGTGGTGATTGTGCTTTGTGGTTTGGATAGCCCATGGTGGAGGTGTCTGAGCTTTGGGTTCCATTGTGTATCTTGGGCAACTGGCTTGTTTCTCCTCGCCTGGCTTGTCTTGGCCATCCACCTTTCTTTCCAGATGTTTCTGATTGTTCTGCGGAGCCTGGTTCTTTCAGGGAGCTTTTGTGTGGTGGGAGGTCCTCTCTCTAGAAGAGTATTGGCCCTGCTTTGTAGTAGTGTTCCTCTAGCTAAGCTGGGCTTTCCCCTTGCATCTAGTACCGCTCTTGTGATGTCTTTGATGTCCTGACAGGTGTTTCTAGTCACTGTGGTTGTGGGTCCTTCTCTAGACCGGAGTGTATGGGTCAGAGTTAGCTCATCAAGGTGGAGTGAGAGGGGGGGAATCCCTGTCTCATGTTCTAAGACCTGTGTGTTGGTAGACTTGTATGCCCCTGAGATAGTGCGTAGGCATTGGTTCTGGGTCCTTTCTAGTGGTTTTATTGCTGTCTTCCTCCAGCCTGGGGTTCCTTCTGGGGTGTGCCACACCCCGCAGCCGTAGGAGAGAACTGGTCTAACCACTGCTATATAGATGTGGCGTGCCTTAGTGAGTGACGCTCCCCAGGTAGAGGCTGTAAGTCTGGAGAGAGAGGTGTATTGCTTTGTAGCCTTTAGGGAGGTTTCCTTGATGTGGGGTCCCCATCTTAGTTTGCTGTCCACATGGATGCCTAGGATCTTGATTGTCTGCTCCGGGTTTCCTTCGAATCCGGCAATGTTGATCTTTGCTGCCATGTTGAATCTCCTTGGCCTTCTTGTAAAGTGTATGAGGTGGTACTTGTCAGGTGCGAAGGTTGATCCATGGGTTGCTGCCCACTGTGTACAGGTCCTATTTGCCTCCTCTAGTGTTCTACAGTTTTGTTCTGTTGATCTACTAAAGGTAAGGATGTTGGTATCGTCTACGAAGCCTAGGGGAAAGGTGCTACCCGTGCGGAGCTTTGTAAGGAGGTTGGAGGCAAAGAAGAGGTATAGGATTGGGGATAGCGAGGACCCCTGAGGGATGCCTGTTAGGGTCTGAATTGGTGGACTAGTGTAGTCCCTAAAGCGGAGCTGTGTGGTGCGGTCTTAAAGGAATGAATGAGTAAATTTCTCCACCCAGATTGGGAGTTGTGCGGCTCTTATGTTATGGAGAAGTCTCTTGTGTGATACATGGTCGTATGCTCCTGAGATATCCAGGCTGAGGACTGAGGCTACCAGTCCTGGGTCCTGTGCCCAGACTGTGTGAATCTGTTGGGTAAGAAGGTCAATTGCGGTAGTTGCTGATCTACTTTTTCTTGCTCCCATCTGAAAGTCAGGGAGTAGATTGTGGATCTCCATAGCCTGTGAGATTCTTTCTGCTATAATTCTCTCGAGCAGCTTGCCTAGAGTGTTAAGCAGGGCAATTGGTCTAAATGACTTAGCCTTATTATAGTCCTCTCTTTGCGGTTTCCTGAGGACTATAGTGGTTGAGCACTTAAATTGTCTTGGGTGGTATGAGAGTGCTAGGCACCTCTGAAAGATCCTAGTAAGCGGTTCTGCTAGTGTCTGTGCACACTGCTTTAGGAACCTGTTGATGATCTTGTCTGGGCTTGGTGCTTTGTCTGGGGGAAGCTGTTTAATAGTATGGAGGACTTGTTCTTCAGTGATGTCCTGGGAGATGTTGACTGGTTTTGGATATATATAGCCCTCAAGGTCAGAGAGGTTCGTGTCCCTAGGAGGGGGGAAGAACTGGTTGGAGAGAATCCTTGTCTTGGAGGGATTGTGTTACGCTGGGCCTTGGGAGCAAGGGAACCTAAGGGACTTAGATATCGGGGGGGGGGTGCGCAGCGTCTAAGGGTTTTGCTACCGCTATCGGGACGTCACTTGTGCAGGGGGATAGCAGCCGTAGCCAGGCAGGGAAGGTAAACAAGGTAGGTGTTAAGCAATGATTGGAATTGACCACGAAGGTTCTATCTACTATAAGAGAGTGTGATATATATATAGAGATGGATCACTAGGGATCACGGTGATCCCCTTTTGGATCACCAGGCTGGAGTCGTGATCCTTTGCTGGATCACGGGCTTGGCGTGCCACGTGACCGTGATCCTCGGCACGGATATTTTCTAAGCGAGTGCTGCACCTGTTCCGACCTTCCTCCCCACCTCTGGGTGCTACGCCGCAAACTCGACCCGTAACAGATTGTCATGGCGTAGTATCTGGTCTGTTCCCTGGAGGGGTGGAAACTGAGGTAGAGCTGGGGGCTCAAGTGCCTTTGTTCTTGCCCATCTTGAGAGCTTCCAGACTGTAGATGGGTTTGAGGTAATCTGTCAACCACATTGGCCCGTGATCACGTGTTTTGTTTGCTTTTGCGTATACACGCGTTCTTTCTTTGCTTTTTGCCGCACCATACACTTACCCCTACACACCTCATTTACTTCAATTATGCGTATTTCCGTAAATCCGATTACTGCAAGTATATAGCAGACCTTAGTAGCAATAATAAGAAAACCAGCGGTGTATTCTTTCTCGCGCCGTTCGACACTACGTCGTTAGACGTCTAAGTATCTGGGATCTCTATTACAAAACAAGACTCCCAGGAATGCGGGACAAAGCTATTCCCTACCAACCAGTCCGTCTTTCATAGTTACTGACTCAAAAAGGACGTTAAACTAAATTCAGAAATAAATAAATGGGGAAGACAAGACTCCCAGGAATGCAGGACAATGCAGAACGATAGGAACAAGGATAGCATCGTATTAATTATAAGCACTATCTTTAAGCTGCCTTTATTCTCTTTACCGTTTGCATCTTAGAAATTTGTAACAAAGACAGGCCGCCAATATATTAATACGACAAGATCAACCTTACGTTTACCTCCCACTAAACTTTCTAGCAACTTCTTAAACAAAGAAAATGCCGGTAACTACTCGTTCGCAAGCCCGGAAAGCATCTACCCAGGTAAAAGCGACGCCACGTCCTTCTAGCAAGTTATTATCTAAGACAATTATAAAGGCCTCTTCTACCGTGGCCATAGACGATCATACCACTTCTGGAAACCCTCGCAGAGCAAAACGAACCCGTTCTTCCTCGCAAAGACCACGAAAACGATCTCCTACATATCAATCTTTAGATCAAAAGAAGCAGTCTCCCAACCTTTCTTCGCCAGAGCGTTCCGATCCTACCCTCACGCACTGGCCCTGTCAATCCTGCCCTTGCCCGCAAGGAGCCTTTTGCTACCCAGCCGACAAATGTATCCACTGTGGACATACGATGGACGATCATAAGGATACAAACCACCGATGGAATTCTAATTGCGATTATGTATGCGAGAGATCTAACCTGGTCCATTACGTCTTAGGGCTAGTACAATACACCAGAGCAGTAGTTATCCGCGCCACACCCAAAGTGGGCAAAACAACTTTACTTCGACTACTAGGCCGTCACATTCTTTACAAAGAACTGGACCTAGAGCCGGTATTCATTAAGTGGAAGGATAGAAGAATGCGCGATAATCTTCCATTCAATCAATACCTAAAACAAGAAAGATTAAGATGGCAAGAACACAATGCGACGTATCGGCCATACAATCCTAGGGCTACAGCAGTCTATCTGATTGATGAAGCGCAAGATTCATATGAAGAAGAGCAATTTTGGACTCAGACACTTAAAAACTACGATAGCAGTCAGCAGCCCAAGTTCATACTAGCCTGTCTTTATGGTTCCGTTGGCTTTTCTAGCGGGTATGAGCCAAAACTTCTAGCATCCGAGGCTCCCCTCATCGATTGCCTTCAGTCCGTGGAGCTACGTCCGTCGACATCTAGCCATCTATGTATGCGCTTTCAGCTAGAGGAAACAGTCGAGACCGTTCAGAAATGGGCCATTACACATAGACTCCAGCTTGAGGTTGGTGTATCTAAGTACATCCACGCCGCTACCGACGGCCATCCAGGCATGGTAGGACTGATTCTGAAATATTTCCAATTCTTATCTCATCAGGTAAGTTCTACTTCTTTCCAATTCTATAACGGTTAAGAGTAACATTTTACAGCTTCCCGAAAGAACGCGAAGTGCTCGAGTATGGTCGCCGAGATTATTCCATGAGAATATTGTCGAAAACAGCCAGTTCCTGGACTTTATGAACAGTGGACGAGGACTCTGGACTCTTGAGGCTGAAAAACATGTGAAAGAGTATCTAAGACATTCTTTCGATAGCTCTTTCACCTTTTCAGAAGTTGTAGAAGCCCTACGCAAAGTTGCGATGAAACCATATGGTCACACGCGAGAACAACGAAAGTTCGATGCATTTGCGTTCTGTCATAAGATGGGGTTTCTCAACCTGGAGCAGCATCAATTTGGAAGTAAAGAAGTTACCTACATTTTTGCTTCTCTAATACACCGAAGGTATACTTTATAACCCACGGCAATAAGAATACCTTTTTTAATTAGAGTTAGGGTCGCATATCGTCGTCTTTTTCTAGGTCCCGAACTAGGAACCAACTCACAAAAAGCCTCACTTCAACAGATCTGTCTAAATGCTATCGAAAGGTTCAATCCATCCGTTCTCCAGTTGCGCAATCATCGAGGTATTCCAGAGGCAGCCTTACAATACGAACTGTATTACTGTCTCCACTACGAGCTGCAAAGTCTACCAATCCTCTCGGAATACACCCATATCAAAGAGGAAAGAATTGACTCTTACGTCTTTAACAAGAGATGGGGAATTGAAGTACTTCAATCGTCAAGTAAAACAGACATCACCGAACATATACGTCGATTCCAGACCGGAGGAAAATATCAGGAATGGAATATTCTTGATGATTATATCATTCTTAATTTCTGCTCCAAAACCGCACTTCAGGAGATTAAAATCGAAAGTAATATTTCCCTCCCTATTCGAAACGTCTTGTCCTAATACAGCAAACTAGATGTCAGCATCCAGCTACGTTTTCTACAAATTGTAATGGACTTAGACGAGTGTACTGCAGAGGTGTACACGCATGATAAGCAGCACCGAGTGACATTAGACCTAGGCGATGGAAGACAACAGTACCATGCGGACGACTCCGATCTATCTAAAACTCCCACTCAGGTCTTGCAGGATCAGTTAACGCGGGTAGAGAGAGAGAATAGGGACATGGTGCGGGAAAAGGAGTACATGATGCGGAGGATAGTTGAATTGGAAGAAACAGCAAGAGAAAGGTAATTTTATGGGTTGTACCCATGTGATGCCTTGGATATTCCTGCGGCAGGTAGCCAGTAAAGGGAATAAGAAGGTCCAAGAACATGGTACCAAGTCTAGAAGTAGTCAGTACGCAGGATGTATATCACTCGTACTACCCTCGTCTTTTATCTATTTCTTTTCTCGTCGGCTTAGTCTCCTTACCGTATTTAGCTTATCGTATAGCTTCCTGGTGTAGTTCTGTGCAAACGCTCTGTAGAGTGTACGGGTGAAGCGCCCCTCCTTAATACTATCAAGTTCATTGTCCCACGCTCAAGAGATAGTGTCAACCACATTGGCCCGCAAATCACGTGTTTTATTTGCTTTTTTCGCTACACCAAACACCTACCCCTACACACCTCATCTGCCCCGTTCATGCGCAATTCCGTAAATCCGAACAGCACACGTGTTCTGTGCAAAGATCTAGTATATAGCTGCCTTCAGTAGCATGAGTAGAGAAGCCAGCGGTGTCTTACTTTCTCGCGCCGTTCGACATAATGGTAAACCTTCTCGGAGCAGAGTGGATTGGAGCGTGTCAAGAGGATTAGAAGGTCTATTAAGGTACTTGTCGAACGGCGTGAGAAAGTAAGACACCGCTGTCTTCTTGGATTACTGCTATCGAGTGCTATATAAAGATTTTATGGCAAAGAGGACGCGTATAGAAATGAGGCTGTGCTAGGTGCTAAGGATTGACGCGTACGAGGGCGGGGGTGGAGTGATGGTGGTGTGGTGATCAGAAGAGATAATACGAGACACGTGATTGCGGGCCAATATGGTTGATAAAATGCATTTTCCAGCACGCCAAGGACGAGCATACAGAGAACTAGGTCAAGAATAAGATCGTCGACCTCGTATACGCAGTACATTTTCTAGCGAGAAAGAAAAATTAACAACAGGTATTACATAGGGCCTCAAGAAGACACGTACCTCTTAAAAGTCCTCTTATGGCCCTTTATAAAGCGTAGATCAATCTCTATAGCCAGCATGTTACGCTTGTAGTCCCTCTTCGGTATGAGGATAAGCGTGACGTGCTTGTAGCAAAGGGTCTTGATAACCTCGTTAGAATCCAGGTCCAACCCGCTCTCAGTTCGCTGGTCATCTTCATCCCCACTGTCCTCAATCTTGCGCTCTCCATCCGTATCATCATTGTCATCTGTATCCTGCTTATCAGAGCCTTTAGAGAATTGTCTGCTATCTAACGCATCCAACGCAAGTACCTCCGTGTTCCTTCGGACATGGACTAAGGCTCCAGGGTGGGATCCAGTGTAAGCACAAATTAATATACGGAACTAGAGTTGCACTCCCTAACGCTCGTCCGCAAATGTCGAGGTTTCTTTTGACCAATGATGGTGGAGGACAAGAAAGACATTGTCCACGTTTATTACTGGTTTGGCGTTCGTGCTTATGTCAAGCTTGTACTTAGTAGATAGCTCTTCTTTGATATACTGTGTGCATTAGTTTCTAGCGTGTGTCGCAGAAGGACTACCCACTTACATCATTCACTTCAGCTCTCCAAGGGTTGTTCCAATTTCGATCTGTGTGCCTTCGGTATAGTTGACGCCAGTGCTTGAACTTCTCATGTACGCTAACAGACTTGCGAGACCGGTAATTATCTAGATTCAACTCTAGGAAACCCATCACGACTTTCTTTGTTGTACTCCCTAAGAGCTTCAGCTTATCTCGCCCGATGCATTCGCAGTATCTATTTAGTTAGCATTATATACGCTCTACAATCGGTAGAAGAGTCTTCTACTTTTGCCACCTCTCCGAGACCTCGTTGATTTTGTTCGTAGTCGATGGCGAATGATTCTTCTTCACTGCTCCGATCTTCCCTAGATCATCGAGGCGTCTTCGGTAGTGTTCGGATGAGAACTCGTACTGTCGAACGGCGCGAGAAAGTAAGACACCGCTGTCTTCTCTATTCATGCTACTGAAGGCAGCTATATACTAGATCTTTGCACAGAACACGTGTGCTGTTCGGATTTACGGAATTGCGCATGAACGGGGCAGATGAGGTGTGTAGGGGTAGGTGTTTGGTGTAGCGAAAAAAGCAAATAAAACACGTGATTTGCGGGCCAATATGGTTGACATGTACTTTAACTCTTTATGCCGTCTCCTAATAGCCATATTAGACTTCTCGTATTTCTCTTTCTTTACGCCCTACAGAAAGAGTACTCATTGTTTGGTTAGTGATCATTGCTACCGGGAGTACCAAGGATAAGTCTTGGCGTGCTTACTGGCTAAAGATGCGATCTGGAAGAAGTGCAGTACGCGGGGAGGTAGAAAATTAGACGGATAAAGGAAGAATTCATTCGATGCGAAGGTGTCAGACTTTATTGCCTTACTGCCTTAGGACTCTTATTTATCTCGAATGTTCTATCCTTTATATAACAACACTCTTTAATGCCCAACCCCGCATCGGCACTCTCTCTCGGATCTTTAGTATCCTCGGTTATTTGGTTGTCGCTTATGTATATAAACAAGCCTATCGACCTCCGTCTCAGGAGACAGGCAGAATCTACTCTCTTTTCTAACCTCACAACTCTTCACTCTCAAATCCAACAGAAGGATAGTATTTGGCGACTCTGAGATACAGCTGCTTGGTGGGCTCGACCGTCTACTTATAGCTATAGCCATGGCTCTGGCTGACCGTAATTGGTGTCGAGGGTGCGCATTTAGCGCGCGGCCTGACCGGGCACGCTAAGATGGCCCTGTAAGCGCCCTAATCGCGAAGAATAGCACCCCTACTACATCTTCAGCCAATCGCAAGTTACAACACCGGGGACAACCGTTGTAGAAAATGGCAACAAAATAACCCGAAAATGGACACAATTGTCCCAAGACATACACTTATATACGTAAAGTTACTAATATACTTAAATAACTACGAGTTTTGTACGGTATTAGATAAGTAAGATCGAGTTATTACGAAGTAGTTCGTATATTAGTCTAGAGATAGTAGCGTTAGTGTGAGGACTGGAATGGAACAAGTGTCAAGACCTGCACTAAACTGAATTCAAAGTGGGTGTATTGAATGAAGTTTCTAAGCTAAAGAGAAGAAAAAGAAGAAGGTAAAAAAGGTGGAAGGGAAGGTGTCTATATAGTGAGTGTAAGGCTCCTGAGTCCACTGCAGTCCTGAGGTGCGAACCGCCTGCTTCCCGCAGGCGAGTAGCATGCGAAGCCCGTGCGTGTTACGTGACCCTCGCTTAGCTAGATAGTCTCTCTCGGCCTACCGCCGGTCATTCCGAATCCCCTAAGGATTCGTCTGTCAATTGAGCTACCAGCTTGTGTGCCATCTCTGAACTCCCTGTTTCCCTCCAGTCCTCACAGTAAGCCCGGTTCGCTTGGAGAATGGTATTATTCCCGGGCGGTTCCTTCCCTTTCCGTTCGTTGAAATGAAAACGCCAAAGTCCAGTTAAGATCCGAACCGTGACAGCCGACTGTGTGGCAGTAGATAGCTAGCTAGAAGACACCTGAATAGAGAGGAGGGGCTTCTGCCTGGTAAACAAGGTTTTCCCCCTCGTGTAAAGTAATTGCAGATAGCCAGCCCCGCATGGACCCGTAAGGGAGCTATATCGGGAAGAAATGAATTTATCTAACGTAGTTTACAAGCGAGCCGCCACTCCAAGCGAGCCGCCACCCTCACCAGCTTTCTACGCCTGCACACGCATATCGTTCAACAACGCATTAAAATATAATAAGAACAACAACTATCCTAGCTTAAGAAGCCTCCACAGTATCTTTTTGGCACGTACGAGAATTGTGCCCTGGCTCCCTATAGCGCCTACAGCGCGCTGTTTGCTGCCTACTCACACCAGATCGCGCCTTGCCTCGACGCATTTCGCCCTTAAGTTGCTTATTAACGTCCTTTTGAGCAATAATTTCCTTACCCTCTGCCTTTGTTAAGGTGCCTCGCTTCTGGATCCGCTTTCTTTTGCGCTGTTTACGCTTCGTGGCAGCCTCATTTGCCTTCTAAAGGCTGGTAGGAACTCAAGCTTGGTGATATGGTTGATATAGTTACGCGCCAAGCCTCCAATCTAATCCCCATACGCGCGCTTCAACGGCGAGAAGCAGCCCACATCAAGCGGCTGGAGCAGGTGCGACGAATGTAAAGGTATGCAGAGGGTGATAATCTTCTCCTCCTTGCAGATCGCCTGGAATTCAAGCGAGTTGTGGCTCTCGTGGCCGTCGATAATCAGCAGCCGATGCGTCCCCACCGTACGCGCCTTCGTATGCTTGTTGAAGTGTTGTTGAATATTGAAGCGATGCAGAACGAGGTACGATTCTTGGCGTGCCGTGTGAGGGGGGGCAGGAGAGGTGCCCGACTTATCCTCAAACTCGGCGCTATACCTAATCTTACAACTAACGTACACGTGATTTCCAACAAGTGTTTTAGCCACGCAACCCTAAGCTTATTCGTTGTCCAGCCGTTATTACTAACTGCGATGGCCCAATCGCCAGGTATATCGTCGTCCCCATACCAGGCAGAGAGGTGGTGCTTGGCCGCGAAGATAATACATGGTGGAATCGCCCACCCAGCAGCGTTGATTCCTTGGATGATAGTCACCCACTCACGGTCGCCTGGCTGTACCGCCTTTGGTCGATTGCGCCTCTCCGAGCCTATAACAACGAGCTGAGCCAATATCTTGCCCATTATAAAGCCAGTCTCGTCGAAGTTGTGGGTATCTTCGTTAAGGATGCCGTACTTCTCCTTCGTACGCTGTACAAGCTTAAACCACTCGCCAAGGACCTTATGATCCTCACACAAGGCCCGCTGGCGATCATACGGTCGATTCAATTGAGTTTTAAGCTGCGGAGTCCGCCCAACAAAGTTCCTTGGCCAATGCGTGCCAACCTGGCCAGCAGCGCGCTCAGCAAGCAGTTTATTAGCCATATCCCGCACTGCATCCAACGTAGGCGCAAAGCCTCGCGAGTCTAGATCAAATATGTGTTGAATTATTGTCTCCTCCTCGGGTTTTGTAAGCTTCTTTGAATTGGGCTCGCAATCGCGTCGTGAGGCGACTCCAGCGCGTCGGTCGCGGAGCGTGGTTCGGGGGATGTTGAACGTTGACGCAGCGCGCTTTACGCTCCGGATCTGCTTCTTATCGATAGCTGAGATAGCGAGGAAGATGTCTGCTTCGTTGTAGGTTGATCGAGTAGTAGTTGGTTGAGTCATTGTAGTGGAAAGGTGACGCGTCGCGTGAAGTTGGTGAGGGTGGCGGCTCGCTTAGAGTGGCGGTTCGCTTGTAAACTACGTTATAGGAATATAAAAGAATCGGAATGCATAATGTATTTCTTGTTCCTGCCGGCGAGAAGCGCTCAGAGTAGGAGAAACGGGTTGCGGGATCGCCGCCTTCATAGCTAACCGCCTGGAACTTCCCGCGGGATGCAATCGGGGAATCCAGACAGTGACTGGACTGGGAACGCGAGGAAGAGCGCACGGGCGTGTGTGGTTGATTAACGGCCTCGCAGGTATTTGTCACTTCGTGAATTCGACGAGAGACCCGTAGGGCAGAACGGCGGGCGCAAACTCGGCAAACACGCCAAGCCCCGATCGCCGGTGAGGCTTTCGCCCTCGGACGCGCGCGGTGCAATTGTGGACCTCACGATAACGACGTCGAGCAATGCCGCCAGCTGCCACCGTCGCGAGCAGCCTCCGGCTTCGCCTTGAGCAAGCGCGCCTCGCCATCAATGGCCCGTCGCCCGCTGCTCCCACTGTCCGACGCGCCCGCTGCCGCCTCGACTACTCCGCCGGCGCCGCCGCCCGCCTCCCTGGAGCTCCGCAACAACAGCGCCGCCATGCCTGCGCCATCTCCATCGCCGATCAGTCGCGCTCGCTCGCCGAAATATTTGGCGCGCAGCTCCTGCCCGAGACTGACGCGTCGTCGAGCGTGGCAGACAGCTCGCGCCCTCAGCCGCGAGATCCTCATCGCTCGCCCTTCGAATTGGCCTTCCCCAGCAGCACTGAGGCCGTCGAGTACGTAGCCAACCTCCGGCTCGCCCTGCGCACACGCGAAAGCGACAATGTCATCCGCTGCTTGGTCGCCGGCGCCCACGATGCCGCCTTTGTGTGCTCCATTCCGCCGACCACCTTCACCGAGCTCCTCCGCCTCGTGAGCTCGAGCCGCGAAATTGAAGAGCTCCAGCAAGCGCTAGAACACTCATGGTGGATGCGGGGCACTGAATTGCCTTCGCTCAATAAGTCAGTGGCCAGGTTTCTGCGCGCGGTTCAGATCACGGCAACCATACGCAGGAGGGCCAATGTTGCGCTAAGTTTGGTGGACTACAAGTTACTGCTGAAGTGTGCTGCGTCCGTCGCCGACAAGTCGGTGGCAAAGGACCTGTGGCGCCATCTCATGGAGGACGAGCTGACGCCCGACACCGAGTGCTACAACGCCTTCCTGCGTGCGATTCTTTGGGAGAGGCGGTTAGCCCGGCATCAGCGCGGCTGGAGCAATCCGGTCAGCTTCAGGGTGGACGGATACTACCTGTCCGCCCGGCGGATGGGGAAGCTGTCTTATGCTCCGGCTCTGGGCGGTTATGAGATGCAGGCCAGAGCTCTTTTCGACCAACTCCTTCAACACTCCCATCTCGGCGACGAAGCCACCATCCTGCACCTAATCACGGCCTATGCGCGCGAAGGAAATATCGCCGCCGTGAAAGACACTCTGAAGCGTGTCTGGAATATCCGCGTCGACGAGCTTATGAGCAGCGGCCAACAGCGCTCAGCTCCGAAGCGCTTCCCTCCCTCAGCTCCTCTCCACCCGACCCGCCGACTCCTGTACACGGCTGCCCATGCCTTCGGCGCGAACTCTGAAGTCCCGACTGCGCTGCGCCTCATCGACTTCGTCAGCAGCTCCTACGGACTTGCTATCCCGGCGCAGGTGTGGTCCGAGCTGCTCACGTGGACCCACGTGCAGTCCAGCACCCGATCTGGCCGGTTCAAGCGCATGCACCGCACCGCAAACAAGTTGCCCCTTGGTGCGCCCGAGAAGCTGTGGCAAACGCTTATCAGCTCCCCGTACAACGCCAGGCCGTCGATGAAGATGTTCCACATGAGTATCAGCAACCTTACCAGGTCTCAGCGCTATGATATCGTCGCCCAGCGCATCCGCGAAGGCGTGCAGCTGTACCGCGAAGGCCTTGGAAAAGCGCGTGCGTGTGCACGGCGGCTTGAGCAGGCGAAGCGCGATGTTGCCAAGGGTCGCTCGCCGAAGCGTTCGCTGTCATCTCTTCAGAGCGTGCGCAATGCCAAGGTGGCAGCCGTGCAGCGTGATCGCGCGTTCATCAGGCGGTGGTGCCAGATGTACACAGTCCGTGGGAACGGCTATGGCTTCTTGCACGAGTTCCAGCAAGACGACGGGCAGGTGGGTCTGCGCAGAGAAGTCATGTACGATACGATGCCTGACTGGGCTCCATACGACGTTCCGAGATTCTTGAGTGAGTTTAGACAGTATTGTCCCCGGGTTGTCAAATATCGCACGCATACTGGCGTCGTTGAGCTGGAGCTTAGACCCATGCTGCCCACCAAGGAAGCAGCGAGCAAGGGTGGGAAAGGACGAGGGACAAGTTCCGTAGGTGAACGGAGACCGCAGCATGGAAGGGATGGGTAGGCCCGGCAGGGTTGCTCTGCGGCTGAGACGGCCGTGTCGATCGCCGGCAGCAACATGTAAGCTGGGCTCGAATGTACATACGCAGCTATGACATGCACTCTCGAACGTGGGTCTTGGGCGGCGAGAGAACAAAGTTGCTGCCGGGCGCGGTGACACGTGATTGTTTGCTCGGTTCAGGTGGCCCGAGGTACGGCACGCAGCCGTCAAGAAAGTTTTCCGTGTGAATCGCGCCGCACCTTAACGGAACGACGCCAGCGCAGTACATCAGCGCAGCCGACCTCTTTCCCGACACGTCCAGGCCGGCACAGCGGGCGCTCGTCGCGCGTCGACGGCTGACGGCACCGATGACGGCAGAGCGGGTGGCTTGGCGCCACGGGCCAAGCGGCGGGTGATGACGCCGACGAATGAGGCCGCCGCGCGCCGCTCGCAACCATTGCCGCTTCCGACTTTGACCCCCCCCAGAGCCCCAGAGCCCCAGAGCCGCTCTATATGAGGCTCTGCAGTCCCACCCCCGACTTCTGGCACGCGTGTTGCCGAGAACATGCGCCAACAGCTCTTCGCGACTTCCGAAACCACCTAGGAGGGCGCGTGTGAGAGCAGCCACGTACCTTTCCGACGCGCACCTGCTCGCGGCCACTGCAATACTTTCGATCGCTGACTTCTGCCGTCAGCCCAGTCAGCCGCGACCCTCGTCTGCCGTGTCCCCACGTCCGGCTTAGCCTGACGAGCGCAGCGCAGACCCTCCGCCGCTATGGCGATACTCGGCCAGACGTGGACGCTCACCAAGAAGAACCTGCTCATTGTCGCGCTGCGCCACCCGCTATCTACGATCCTGCGCGCCGTTCTCTTGCCCATATTGTTTGTACGTGATCCCTGAGAGATGGAAAGGCGGTCGATACCGAGAGGCGCCTTGTCCTCGGCCTCCACTGCCCCCTTTGTGGTTGAGCGGCGCTGACAGTCGCGTAGATGTTCTTTATCTCATACGCCAAGAACTTCTTCGTGCCACCCTCGAGTTTTGGTGTTGGGTCTGCCGCCCCAATTCGATCTTTAGAGGACGCCCTGAACGCTGCCCAGGGAGGTCGCAACAAGGTTGTCTTTGTGAACAATGGCTTCGCTGGCGGGGATATCGAGTCGCTTATCAATGCCATCTCGAACACAGTCCGGTCCACGGGCAGGCAGGTCGAGGTTGTCGAAAACGACATCGACCTGCTGACCCAGTGCCGCAGCTCCCTGCGTGGCGTCTCGACATGCTTTGTCGCGGCGAACTTTCACTCCTCTCCGAACGAAGGCCCCGGTGGCATTTGGAACTACACGCTGAGGGCAGACGGTGCTTTCGGGGAACGCATTTACGTCGAGCAGAACAACAACGACGCCGAGATATACATTCTACCTATTCAGCACGCCATTGACGCCGAGATAGCCTTTATCAGTGCCTCCTCAATCCCGAGCACAGTCGACGAGTACGCTTTCACTTCCGAGACGGCCGAGGAGCGACAGGACCAAATCCGGCACCTATACATGCGTGCGTTGATCAACATTCTGGCAGTGGCATTCTTCATCGGCATCTGCGGCATCACCTACCAGCTGACCGGCCACATGGCGTCGGAGCGGGAGCTTGGCATGTCACAGCTCATTGAAGCCATGACCCCGAACAAGCGCATTTGGCGCACCCAGGTTGCGCGCCTGCTCGCCAATCACCTGGCTTTCGACATAATCTACCTCCCGAGCTGGATCGTCATGGCCGTGATCATGCGAGCCCTTGTGTTTCCAACCTCTAGTGATGGCGTCATCATCGTATATCACATTTTAGCTGGCTTGTCGCTTTCCAGCTTCTCCATTCTAGGCGGCAGTCTCTTCCGGAAAGCGCAATTATCCGGCATCTCGGTCGTTCTGGTCTCGATCGTGTTGGCAATCGTGGCCCAAGTGACCAAACTCAAATCCGCTGGTGCAGTTGCTATCCTTAGCCTGCTGTTCCCACCGATGAACTACACCTACTTCATGATTCTCATTGCAAGGTTCGAGCGGCAGGATAAGGCAGTAGATCTGACGGAGGGCGCGCCGGAGAGCCCCTGGCAGCTGCCCGGCATAGCCTTCTGGATCTTCTTAATCATTCAGATATTCGCCTTCCCGATCATCGGCGCTTTTGTGGAGAGGGGCCTGTACGGCACGGCTTCTAAGACTCGAAAGATGACTCTAGATTCCGTCGACGACCCCCTTGTCTCAATTAGGTTGACGAACTTCACCAAGCGCTGGCAGCCAAGCTGGTGGCATCGGAAAGTAATGTGCCGTCTCGGTGTCGCGCCCAAGGAAACCGTATTGGCGGTCAACAATCTGAGCCTCTCTGCCCTGCGCGGGCAGATAATGATCCTCCTTGGCGCCAACGGATCTGGAAAGAGCACAACGCTAGATGCAATATCGGGTCTCAACACCATCACGAGCGGGTCAGTGGAAGTGGATGGGAACGGAGGCTTGGGTCTCTGCCCGCAGAAGAACGTCATGTGGGACGAGCTGACCGTGTTTGAGCACGTTAAAGTCTTCAACCAACTCAAAGCCGCTAAGCTGGATACGAAGGAGCAGATAACCGACCTCATTCGCTCCTGCGATCTGGATGTCAAATTGAACGCCAAAGCGAGGACTTTGTCTGGGGGCCAGAAGCGCAAGCTGCAGCTTGCCATGATGTTCACGGGCGGTAGCCGTGTCTGCTGCGTTGACGAAGTCAGTTCCGGCATCGATCCTCTCTCTCGCAGAAAGATCTGGGATATCTTGTTGGCCGAACGTGGAGCTCGTACCATGCTGCTTACCACTCATTTCCTGGACGAGGCTGACTTCCTGTCGGACTACATCGCCGTGCTCTCGAAGGGTAATCTGAAGGCAGGAGGTACCGCCGTTGAACTCAAGCACAACCTGGGCGGTGGCTATCGCATTGTCACCGACAATGCACTTGTTCAATCGGCACCGAAAGCTCTGCATAACGTATCCCGGAAGGTGCTTTTTGATCAGACGGTCTACCAGGTTGCCGGTTCAGCTCAGGCCAGCACACTCACCGCTGCGTTGGAACGGGAGGGCGTCACTCAGTATCAGGTCAATGGCCCTACCATCGAGGATGTCTTCCTGCGGCTGGCCGAGGAGATTCAGGACCAGGCATCCGGGCCGGATGTCACCACGTCCGGAGCCCATGCTAAAGCGCCCGACAACTCGGACTTGACCAAGACAATAGAATCCGAGAATGCATCAGAGGTAAAGACGGATAAAGATCGGATGGAAATGACAACAGGCAAAGGCACGGGATTTCTCACGCAGACGTGGGTGCTCTTTCTCAAGCGTCTCACGATAGTGCGCCGCAATTACTTGCCCTACGTTGCTGCCGTTCTCATTCCAGTCGTTGCTGCTGGCCTGGTCACCATGTTCCTCCAAGATTTTGACGGTGCGTCTTGCGATCCTGGCTCGGCATCGAGCAATCCAAGGGCTGTGAGCCTCGCCGCGGCAAACATCCTTGACGAGAGCCTTCTGATCCCCATTGGGCCTTCCAGCGCCGTTTCCCCTGCAGCATTGGCGGCGGCATTCCGAATGAATGAATCGAACTTTCACGTCGTCGACACCCTGTCAGAGTTCAACACCTTTGTCACGGACAACTACGCGAATGTTACCCCAGGTGGGTTCTTTCTCGAGCCCAACGCGGGGCCGACGTTTGCCTACATTGGAAACCTCAACATCTATTGGTCGCTTCTCACTCAGAATCTGCTCGACAACGTTCTCGCGAATACCACTATTGTCACGTCGTTCCAACAATTCGCGGTTCCCTTTGCTCCGGGCGCTGGAGACACTTTACAGCTCATACTGTACTTTGGCCTGGCCATGTGCGCGTTCACTGGTTTTTTCGCATTATACCCTACCATGGAGCGGCTTCGAATGGTGCGCGCCCTACATTACAGCAACGGAATACGTGCCGGCCCCTTATGGATTGCCTACACGCTCTTCGACTTTCTCTTCGTGGCACTGGTTGCTGCAGTCGCGACGATAATATTCGCCGGAGCATCAGATGTCTGGTACTACCCGGGCTATCTTTTTGTCGTTTTCTTCCTTTACGGATTCACGTCTATCTTGATGAGCTACGTTGTGTCACTCTTCGTCACCTCGCAACTCGCCGCTTTCGCATTTATGGCTGGCGGTCAGGCCGTCTTCTTCCTCCTTTACTTCATCGCGTACATGAGTATTCTTACGTACAGTCAGCCCGCCAATATCGACAGCGACATCAAAGTCGCCCATTTCACTATTGGAATCATCACTCCTTCTGGCAACCTCCTCCGTGCCCTTCTACTTGCCCTCAACTCATTCTCACTGCTCTGCCGCGGAAGCTCCGTGGCCACATACCCTGGAGACATCACGGTGTATGGTGGCCCGATACTCTACCTCATCTGCCAAGCCGCGGTACTGTTCATCTTCCTCGTCTGGTGGGACAGTGGGTACAAGCCGGCTTTCCTCATTCGTGCCGCGCACAAGCAAAAGCATGTCGAAGAGACGGAAGCGCGGGGTGCGGACGTGATTGCCGAAGCCATACGCGCCGAACAATCGCACGACAGCCTGCGCGTCATGCACCTCACAAAGCATTTTGGAAAAAATACCGCCGTTGACGACATCACTTTTGGTATCTCCAAAGGCGAGGTCTTTGCCCTGCTTGGCCCCAATGGTGCTGGCAAATCCACCACGATTTCCCTCATCCGTGGCGACACGCGGCCTTCGCACAGCGGCGGTGATGTCCTGGTCGAAGGAATCAGCATTACCCAACGCCGCGCTGCGGCCCGCAGCTTCCTGGGCGTTTGCCCGCAGTTCGATGCCATGGACCAGATGACAGTCCTCGAGCATCTCCGTTTCTATGCTCGCGCCCGTGGCGTAACCAACGTTGCACAGAACGTCGTGGCTGTACTTTCTGCCGTCGGGCTCGCTGCCTTTCAAAATCGCATGGCCGCCAAGCTGTCCGGGGGCAACAAGCGGAAGCTTTCACTGGGTATTGCACTTATGGGCAACCCTTCAGTGCTTCTTCTCGATGAACCATCCTCCGGGATGGACGCTGCTGCCAAGCGTGTCATGTGGCGTACGCTCGGCCAGGTGTCTGGCGGTCGCGCGCTGCTCATCACGACACACAGCATGGAGGAAGCCGACGCGCTGGCCACGCGCGCGGGCATCATGGCACGACGCATGCTGGCGCTTGGCTCGGGTGAGGAGCTCCGTCAGCGTTTCGGCGACGGCTGGGTCGTTCAGGTCGTACAGTCAACTGCTCCCGCCACAAGTCCTGAAGAGATGCAACGTGTCGCAGAATGGGTACAGAGGAATGTTCCCGGCGCTCAGCTCGACCGGCGCGTCGCCCACGGTCAGCTGCGCTTCACAGCCCCGTGGCGGGCCCCTTCGGTGGACGTCGGCGACGAAAAGACGTTGTCGATCGCAGAGCTGTTCGAAACTTTGGAGCAGGAGAAGGATGCGCTCGGCATCGCCTACTACTCGGTCGGCCGCACCACTTTGGACCAAGTCTTCTTGGGCATCGTTGGGAAGCACGAAGTTCAAGAAGAAGGCTAGCACTCGGTTCAGAGCAGATGCGCCGGATCCCAAAATGAGCTCTATAGATATTAATATATAGAACAGGACTTTGATGGCATTAGTATTCACAATAAAGGCGAGCAAACACAGTCTCAAGTGGAACTTTTTACCTAACAGCGAAAGTAAAAGCCAAATCCAAACATGCACCGCGCCCCTGATACGCAATCCGCAAACGACTGCAACGAGGTCATACTCTTCGCGCATGTATGTGTAGTTGAAGCATTCGTCCGGAAGCAACCGCGCGGTCAAAAAAGAAAAAGAAAAGGACAAATCCATTGGAATGAAAGCGTTGACTGCCCATAAAGACCACATATTGGAACACTTTTCGAACCGGCCTTGTCATGAAAAGGCTACCAGACCCCACTTTCTGCCGAAGAAGTAGTGTTCATGCCCAACCTGCTCGATATGCATACACCGCAAAGTTAAGGATGCCTAAAGCGTTCTGAACAAACTGAATAGACACTGCGCGCTGCCACTGTTGTTCGTCACGACGGATGATGATTCTTCCTCAACCACAAGCTTCTGGGTTGGCTTGACTGGCTGCAGGGCCTCCCGCCTCCTTGTTGGGTTCCAGAAACTTGCGGATGGTCTTGGAGAAGTTCGCACTCCACAAAGGGTCTCGGCCAAAGAGAGTGATCTGATTTTCTTCCAATGCCTTCAGCTCTCGACTCTCGGGTAGAGGTGGCATCATTTTGACTTGTTTCTCGTAGTGCTCGTGCAGCCTTTGCAGAGGCGGATGTGGACTTTCTGGAATGGAGGCTGAGACCGGGGCCAGTGCGTACAGGATTTCAAGGTCCTTTTGATCCCTAAGCACGACCTGGTGCCTCCTCATTCTAGCTTCATTCATGAACTCTGGACGCTCAATCGTTTCGTACGACTTGTCAAAGTGGTCGATAGGATCCTGGCCAGAAAACAGGCACTTTAGGCGTCCATCACACCAGAATTCGCGGCTAGCCGTGACGACGTAGATGTAGAACTTGGCGCTACATCTCTCGTAGCCTTCGCCGCTCTCGTCGTCGTGATCACTCGCATCGCTCTCGCCGTTCTCGTTGCTCTCGTCACTCTCGTCGCCACCATCGCCAGATTCACGGGGCGCTCCGGGGAAGAGGTTCTTGTACCTTACATAGTAGCCGGCAAATCGTGCCACGCTGCAGGGAGTGAGGGTGTCGTTGGCCTCCGGAAAGGCCGAAACCAGTAAGGCGTATAATTCGTGCGCCTTCCTCTGGTCTGCGTCAAACGAGCCCCTTAAAGCGGCTCTCTCCTCGTCCAGCACACCCCTGTTCTGAGGTATCAGGTTCTGGTGGCGCATCAGCGCGAAGGCAACCGGTAGGAGGCGAGGGTCCCGGCGCAGCGCATCGAACTCGAAGTCCGAGAACAGTCCTTGGATCTGGGCTTTCCCAAATCCACTTGCTTTCAGCTGCAATATTTTCAGCTTTGGCGCGAGCGTTGTCCGTTCCACCGTGGTCAGGTACTCCACATGGGTATCCGCCACGAATTGACTACCATTGATGCGAAGATCGATGTCGCCGTTGCGATTTAGAGTGGCGTAGACAGGCTTGTTGGCGCGAGCGTGCCCCTCGCGCACAGTTCCCACGCGTTGGCCCCTCATCCGCATGAACGATACACGCTCCGCAGGTGTGACCTTGCGCCTTGGTTTCTCAGTTGCATACCTGGGGGATCGACCTGATTGTTGCACCAGCGAGCGCCTGCCCCTAATTGAGTCGTGCTCTTCGTCGTCTGAACCTTACTCTACACTAATCGAGCTCCCCCATTCACCTTGTAAATCCCCCTCATTCGGAATCACCCCTTCAACATTCAAACACTCCTCGACATCCAAACTCTCCCCTTCCTCCTTTGAGCTTTTCTCATGATCCGCGCTCTTCTCTTCCTCGTTCGAGGCCCTCTCGTCGCCAGAACTCTCCTCGTCAAAGTGCCGCTCCGGGCTCTCATCGTGGCTGGGGCCACAGAGCTGCTTCTCCAGAGCTACAGACTCAAGCCTGCTTTTGGAAAGCCCGGGCCACGTTTCCCGGGGCCAATATCTGTGCCTCGAAAAATGAATAGCGTTCTTGCAGACAATCGGACGCTGACGTGGTGCGTATTGCCTAGAGGGCGCTTCTTTGCGTCCAATGCGGGGATCTCGGGCGGCAAACGGGATGGCTCGGTAGCTTCTCTGCATGCAACGCGGGGATCTTGGGCGGTAAGTGGGATGCCCCGGTAGCTTCTTCTTCTCTTTTTCTCTGTAGACAGATGCGCTTCATTGCATGAGATTCGAGGAACTTGGGTGGGAAACATCGTTTAAGGGATGGCGTGGCGATGTGACACGTCGACGGCGGCGAGAGCGAAGATGGCCATGGCAAGCGACGCGCGTGCGTTGGCGGGGAGCACGCCATCCTGCCACCCTGGCCGGCGAGCCTATAAAGCGCACCGCGGCCGCCTTTCCCGCTGCCCGGGCCACGCGACGAGCCGCTCCGAGGACGATGACAGCCAGAGCCTGCGGACTGGGCCTGCTGCTCCCGCCGCTCTGCGCCGCTGCCGGCCCGTTCCTCCAGGCCCTGGACGGCGGCCGCTGGGTCATCGGGAACGACCTCTGGAACATCACCCAGGGCTCCGTGTACGGCACGCGGCTGCACTACCGGGACAGGGATCTCGTTGGCGACGCGGTTGGACACTACGTCGGATACAGTACCACACCGCCCCGGCCGCCCGCGCCCCGGCCGCCCAGCTGACCGACCGAGACAGACGGAGAGAACAACCTGAACTTCACTTCCGCCGAGGTCGCCGCCCGCGGCGACGGCTACATCGACGTCGGCTTCAACGCGGCCCAGGGCGAGTTCCACTGGGTCATCTTCGACGGCCTGGCCGGCGCGTACCAGTACTTCGTCAACCGCGACCTGCCCGTGCTCGGCGTCTTCCGCACGCTCTTCCGCCTCGACAACCAGACGTTCCCCAACGGCCGCACCGGCGTCAAGGACGAGCCGCTGCCGGCCTTCGCCGACTTCCTCGACGCCACCAGCGTGCAGGACGAGACGTGGGAGCGCCCCGACGGCACCTTCCTCACCAAGTACGACTGGAGCGCCTTCGTCCGCGACGTCGACTACTACGGCGTCTACGGCCGCGACTGCGGCAGCTGGTACATCCGCCCCGGGGCCGACTACCTCAACGGCAACCATCTGAAGCAGGAGCTGACCGTACCGGCCCCCTCTCCCGCCGGACGCGCGCTCGAGAAGGCCTGCTGACCGGCGGCACAGGTCCACCGCGAGTCGAGGACGGGAGACGCCGTCCAGCTGAACGTGGTGCACGGCACCCACTTCCAGGCCTCGTCGTCCGACGCCTTCCCCGACGGCAAGATCTTCGGGCCCTGGCTCTGGTACCTGGTGGGCGAGCCCCCTCCCCCCGCCCTCTCCTGTTCCCTTGCTCACCCCAACCCGCAGAACAACGGCTCGAGAGAGGACGCGGCGGCGCGCCGGGAGCAGGAGCTCGCGGCGTGGCCGTACGCCTGGCTGGCCGACGCCGCGTACCAGGCGCGGGCGGGCGAGGTGACGGGCGCGCTGCGCCTGACCGACGGGCGGCCGGCGGCGGGCGCGGCCGTGTTCCTGGGCGAGAACCGGTCGAACAAGACGACGCTGGACCAGGGCGCGCTGTACAACTACGCCACGCACGCCGACGCGGGCGGCCGCTTCCGCTTCACCGACGTGCGCGCCGCGACGTACGGGCTGTACGCGTGGGCCGACGGCGGCGAGGTGCTGGGCAACGTGACGACCGGCTTCGTGCAGGACGACGTCGCGATAGCCGCCGCGCCGGCCGTGGCGCTGCCCGCGCTGGCGGCGTGGGCGGTGCCGGCGGGCCGCGAGCCCATCTTCCAGATCGGCGAGGTCGACCGCACGGCGCGGGGCTTCGCGCTGGGCGGCCACGCGTACCGGCACGGCCTGGTCGACCGGTCGCCCGCCAACCTGACCTTCACCGTCGGCGCCAGCCGCGCCGGCGACTGGTACTTCGCCCAGTCCGCGCTCGGCACCTGGGACGTCGTGTTCGACGTCGGCGCCGCGCGCGCTCGCAACCGCTCCGCCGTGCTGTCCGTCGCGCTGGCCGGCTTCTCGCGCGGCTCCAGCGCGAGCATCTACCTGAACGGCGCCGCCGCCCGGGTCGGCAACATCACGACCGACTCGGTGCCCACCGACCCGTCGCTGTACAGGTCTGCCACCGTCGCTGGCGAGTGGCACCTGTATGAGTTCCCCGTCGACGGCGCCCTGCTGGTCGACGGGACGAACACGCTGAGCATCGTTGTCGAGCGGTCGACGCGCTGGAGGGGCTGGCTGTGGGACAGCCTCATCCTGGAGTGGGTGTGAGCCCGTGTTCGGCTGCAGCGTCGACGCGGAGGTGGACGTGGGCTTTGATAGTATGTACATACCTTGCCAGGACCCTGGTCCCGCATCAGGCTCGCGTTCGTTTTGCACCGGCATTCTCGTCGGGCGTGAGACCACCGTGCTCCCCGGGCTCGAAAATCGGCTTTTCCCACTCACTGTGATGTGATCGTGGCCGAGGACCGAGATTGCACAGGTCTTTTGGGCGTGTCGGGCCGCCGAATCCAAGCAATTCACAGCAGGGGCGATCCAAGCCAGAAAATCGAATCCACCCACCATTTCAATTTTCCTTCCGCCGTCTGTTGTCTTGTCATGACTCGTTTTGCCCAGGGCAACACCTTTATATATCCCTTTTGTTGTCCCCGCTTGCCTTCCTCGTGACAATGCCCTCTCCCGACAATCGTGAAGCGATATACGACGAAAAAGAACAAGACATTACCGCCAGGGATAGCCACGCAAATTTCCGCCCCAATTGATCGTCTCAAAAGACAACCCCGGCTCCACAGAAGGAGGGGATACGGAGAAGAAAAGAAAAGGCGGGAGGGAAAGGTCTCGTTAAAGTACAAGAGAAGGAAATGGTGGCATCGCCCGGATCAAGTTCCTCCCCAAGCCTCCCTCGCCCTCTCCACCTCGTCGTCAATTTCGGTTTTTTCCCGCTCCTCTTTTGCCTCTGGACTTTCACCCTCGTCGCTTTTTCCGTCGTCCTTGTCCGGGCTTACGGTGGGAACGGCAGTCACCCCTGCGTTCGGGTCCCTCGCTCCACCTCCGGGCAGGCCATTCTTGTATCCCTCATCAGACGTCTTGCTTTGCGTCGCTTCCAACGACTTCTTGTTCATTTCCTCTGGCGGGACTCTGTTCTCGGTTGGCGACGCAGGTGAGACCTTGCTCTCGGTCGGGGATGACAGCGGCACAGGGGATGTAGGCGACTTTTCTGAGCCCGCAGACCGGCGCCAGCCCGCTCGTTTTTCCGATGCCCACTGGCCCCACGACGAAAGATAGGCGCTAGCACGCTCAGAACGCGTGGTGCCCTTGTCAGACACGCTGGCAGCTGGCGAATTTCTACCGTCCTTCTCGTCTGCTGCTGCTTTCTCGGCCGCGACGCGTTTGTCTTCTTCCGCCTTCTTGCGCTGCGCCTCGCGCATGGCCTCGATGTCGTTCCATATGTTGTTGAAGGCAGTCGATACCTTTTTCTGTCCCTCAGCGAAGTGCTTGTTGAACGTCTCTTTGCCATGAGCGAAGCGCTCGTCCAGATGAAGGGCTTCGACTTGAGCGTTGAGTCGCCGTTGGACATCTTCCATGGTAAGACCGCCGCTGCAGGGATGTTCTGGGACAACGATGTCGAAGAGATGTTCATCCGTGTAATGGTTGAAGATGCGGAAGTTCTCCGTCCTCATCCAAGCGTTGATAAAGTCGTTGTTGAACTCGGCCGATGGATCGCCGTCTATCTCGTCGATGACGGGCCCTTTGGGGTTGTCCCTCTGAGCTTCGCGGTAAAGTCGATACTTGGTCGTCGAGAGCAAGGCGAGAAGGTATTCTTCGAACTGCAGGCGAATAAACTCCTCGCTGCCAGCGTAGCCAAGAGTATTTGGCCGCCCGGGGTTGTTCTCGTCCCACGTGTCGTTGACCTGCTGAGTCAGGAAGTCGATCCATCGGCGGTCCGGAGTAGACAGCCCCAGGGCGGTGCGCAGAGAAGGGGATGAGATGGTGATGATATCCTCATCAAGCTAGAGGAGAAGTCAGCCGATGGCCTCGGTGTGCGGGGGCTGCGGAGTACATTTATGAGAATGTCGCTGTAGCGATCCTTCTGTTGCAGCAGTAGCGAATTCGTGGAGCCGACGATGTAAGACTTGGTATCCCTGTCGGCCAGCAGGTCGAGCTGCTGCAACGGTGTGTAGGGACCGAACAAGCTCCCCTATACAGAGTCAGCATCCGAAGGCGGCGAGCGCTTGATCCGAGAAGGCAGCCACCTTTCCAAAAAGCTGAAGCGGCAGTCCCATGTAGGCCAATACTGCATCAATCGTTAGCCGCGGCCAATGGGGCCGGGGGGGGGTGCGGGGAGGAGTCGCACATGACGCGCGCTCGCTGGTTTTCAACGAGGTAGGTCTCTGTAGATTCTCCTCGTAAGAATTGAAAGCGGGGTCGGCACAGTCGTGCAGCTGGCGGATCAAGCCGGGTATCAACGAAACCAACGAGAATTGAAGCAAGCAGAGGCGCTCGCAGCTGGAGCCGAAGAAGAGCATCTGATGCAATCAGCGGGGCCCAGACGGACCGTTCACGGGCCGGGAGACACACCTTTGGCTGGAGCAAGCAGCATTTGAAGAGGACGAGGGTCTGATGCTTGAATTCGTGGATGATCTCGCGCAGCGAGAGGCCTGAGGCAGCGGTCAGCGGAGGTCGGGCTCGAGGGCCAAGGCAGGGGCCGACGCACCGAAGAACTGGTCGCGCTCATTTTCCCGGTCCTTGAACGTCTTGGCCAAACTTTCTTGAAATCGCTGGGCACGGTCAGCACGACTCGAGGCGGCGGGTGGCGGGCGGCAGACCTGCAAGATGTCCAGATCGGTGAAGTCCCTGCGGGCGTCAGCGTAGACTCAGGGAGGCGGACGCTTTGGGCGCACCTCTGGGCGAACCAGGCCTTGGTGACGACGGACAGCTTCTCGCGCAGGTGTCCGAAGTGCTGGGGGCTGTCGGAGATGACGACGACGGCCTTCTGGACGGTGGAGCGCGTGACGTCGGCGGGGCGGTCGATCAGCTCGCTGGCGTCGAGCTGGCGGGTGCAGGAGATGCCGAAGAGTGAGGTGGCGGGGCTGTCGGCCGTCTGCTCGTGTCTCAGGGTAAAGTAAGAGAAGTCCTCGGTGGCCCTGGCCGCGGTCAGCTGCAGTCGCGCGCGGGGGAGGGCGGGCACTCACGCGTGGGCGCCGTCGGTCAGGGCCATGAACGGCAGCAGCGGCCAGTCGTTCGCCGCCGACGGGTCGGCGCCATGCTCAACACCGAGCCAGGTCTCTACCTCAGGGCCCCTAGGGGCGCGTCAGCGGCGGGGCGGGCGCCCGGGCGGCGGCGGGGCACGAACCGCGCGTGGTGGAAGTCGACGATGCAGACGATGGGCGGGAAGGGGGGGCGGGCGGCCATAGTCCAGGCATAGCAGAGGCGCCTGCGTGGAGAGGCGGCGGTTGCATGTGTTGCGTCGCGCCGCCGCAGCCTGAGCCCAGCCGCAGCCCAGCCCTACGCGCCGCCGCCGCGCTAGCCCCGACCGGCGCCTTCCCTGCGCCGATCTCCGGCGGCCGGCGCCGTCCAACACCATTGTCAGTTTCACTCCTCAGCCTTCGTTCCAGCCCACGTGACCCCTCGTGCGCGACCGCAGGGGGCAGACCTGGCCGTTGCGCCCAGAGTGATTCCATTCTCCGGGTGCCGCGGCGGGCGCTCTTGGTGCAAGAACGCGCCTCTCCATTCCCCACGAGATTGCCGCCGCAGGCACCACAAGCACCGCCAAGCGAGCAGCAAGCCGCCCCGCCGTCTGCCCAGAAGCGTGCAGTTGCTTGTCTCTGCAGCTGCTGCACGGCTCACGCACGCCTCTCTCCCGCTCCGTGTCTCTGCTCCTGTCCCGCGTCCGAACCGCACCGGTTCGGCCCGCAACCAGGCCCTGTTTTTGCGTGCCTGGGACCTCCCCGAGCCCGCTGCTCATCTCGCCGTTGTTTGTTGTTTTGGCCTCGTCAATAATGGAATGCTCGCATCTCAATCTTTCAGCCCGCCGGCGCCGTGTACAAATTGCAGCTTGCATCTCGCCGTCAAGCCCCATCCTCATCCCTCGTCACTCGTTCACCTCCACCCGCATCTACCAGCGCCTTGCTCCTGACTCCGGGACCCGCTTGTGTCGTCGCCGTGCTTGTCCCAGACAGAGGCTGCGCTTTTCGTTCTTTGCCGACGCGGAAGCTCGCCATGCGTGCTGGTGCTGTCGCCCCGCTGCTGGCCTTGGCCGTCAGCGCCCTGCCCCAGGACGGCAACCCCGACGCCACTGTTTTCAGCTTTGCGACCCCGGTCATTCTGCCGGTCGTTGACCCTTCGAGTGTGTCTCCCCTTGTGGATCCTTCACCTGCACTCTCGACTACGACGTGCTGTGACACGACCGTGCGCACACTCTCTACCATCACCATCATCAACAGCTACACTTCGACCTATGCTGGAACTGTTGGGGTTGTGACCTACACGAGCCTCATTTACGGAGGCTCGACCTCGGTCGTCACGGAGACCGGCTACCCCACACGTAGGCCACGCCCTGAGCCAAGTCGATCCTGTTATGCGCGTTGCTAATCCGTGTCGGCAGCCACTGTGTCCTACGGCCCCACGTTTTCGGGAGGTCCCCCATCCCCTCCAGGCCCCTCGCCCACTCCCTGCCCGGAGTCCTCGTACGGCCCAGAAGTCACGTACTACACCACCGTCTACACCACCGAGTACGACGAGATTTGCGACACTGGTTACGGTAAAGCCACTTACACCATCACCGACCAGTGGTCCGGCCCGCATGGCCCCAGGCCGACCCACTATCTGCCACCGGGCTTCACCGTGACTGTCACGGCTTGTGATTCCTGTGAGGACGATTCGACGACCACCTTGACCGTTCCTTGCCCTCCAACGACCACCTGGGACTACGAGCCAACGACCACCCCCGAGCCCCCTTACGAGTCGACGACCATCTGCGACGACGACACAACTACCTGGGAGTATGAGCCAACGACCACCCCCGAGCCTTCCCACTCCGAGCCCGACTACACGACCACGACCACGACGGAATGCCCCGAGGAGACTCCAGACTACCCGTCGCCATCTTCCACTCCTGATGAGCCGAGCTACACGCCTGAGCCGACCTACAGCACTGACGAGCCGGAGTACACGACCACGACTGAGTGCCCTGAGGAAACTCCAGACTACCCGCCGTACAAGCCGTCTCACACTCCTGACGAGCCCAGCTACTCGAGCTACTCGACCGCAGAGCCCACGTACTCTACCGAGGAGCCCGGCTACACAGAGCCCCCGTACTACCCCAGCGAGAGCGCGACTTGGGACTACACGACCCACACGCTCACTGTCTCTGAGTTCTGCTCTACTGGTCTGCGCCCCATGACCCACACGATCACCGAGAGCTGCAAGCACAAGTGCACGCCCAAGCCAGAGCCCTATATCCCCGAGGGCTGGACGACCACCGTCACCGAGTGCAAGAAGTGTGGACCCACTCCCATTACGGCTACTCTTACAGTCACCTGCCACGAGTGCCAGCACACCCCTGAGGCTACTCCCTACGATTCGTCTGAGCCCGAGGAACCTTCTTACTATCCCATCCTGACCTCGACTCTCCCGGTTTCGGTCTACGGCTCCGAGCCCGAGCCGACTGACCCTGGCCACGCCGGACCCCCGCTGCCCCCACCGGTGAAGATATTCAACAACGCCACTTACCACATGCCCAGCAACGTCTCAACTTCGGCCAAGGCGACTCTGCAACCCACGACCGAGACGCCTGCCGACTCGGCCCCCACGGGTCCGGCCGCTGGTGGCTCCGACGACAGCATTCCGGCCAGCGCCGCGTCTGTCGTCTCCGTCTCGGCTGCTGCGACGGTCCTCGTGTCGCTCTTCCTCTCGCTTTGCTTCCTCCGCCTGTGATAGCCTCCGTCTGCTATTCTGATTGTCAACATTCACTTTTGGGTCCGCACGCCTGTGCAAAATCAACGACATTTTCTCGTTCACTTTTTCATTCGTTTCAACTCGTATCGTTAGTGAAGTCGTCGTGTTTGAATAAAAGGATCGTTTCTTGTTCGGATGTATGTAGATACCGCCATGGTTGATTGCATTTGAGCATTTGAGCATAAGGAGAGGAAAAGAGAGGGAAAAAAAAAAGGAGGTGGAGCAACAGGCAGCATGTTGAGCAGTGGCGGGGATGGCTGTCGCTACGCGGTAATAATGTACTGTAGAGTACGATAATGAGTCAGATTGTGCACTCCAACACGCCAGCCCTGCGGCGACGCGACCCGTGACGCCAGCAAGAAGGGATGCCAGCCTGGCCAAGAGAGAGAGAGAGAGAGAGAGAGAGAGAGAGACACGCGCACACCGCCTACCGCCCCTCCCCCCCGCCCGAGCCCAAGCCACCGCACCACGACGCCAGCAGCGAGAACGACGAGACCGAAGACAGCGCCGCCTCCGACCCCGACCCCGACCCCGCCCTCCCCCGAACCTTCGCCTCCCCCCTCGCCCGCCGCAACCGCCACCGCCACCGCAGCCGCCACCACCGCCACCACCACCGCGCCGTCACCGCCCCCCACGCCCCGCCGCCCTCGTCCAGCCGCCACCCGTGCAGCCCGGCCACGGCCCCGACGTCGCACACGGCCGCCTCCAGCAGCGCGCGGCCGACCTGGAACGCCAGGAAGCCCGAGGCGCGGGCGGCCAGCCCGGCGGCGGGAGGGGCCCCGGCGGCGCCGAGGAGGCGGTGCGCGAGCGCGAGCGCGAGCGCGACGCGGCAGAGGCGGAAGAGGAGGGTTGCCGAGGCGGTCGGGGCGGGCGGGGGCGGGGGCTCGCCGGGAGTGCAGCTCGCTGCTGCGGCGGCGGCGGCGGCGGCGGCGGCGGCCGGGCGCTGTTTGCGGTGGCGTGGGGGGTTGTGCCGCTGCTGCGGCTCCGCGGCCGATGTTGTTTCGGAGGCCATGGAGGCGGTGGCCTCGCGGTGGCCTCGCGGTGGTGGGTTTCTTTTCTGGCGGAGGGTTGAGGGAACCCCAGATGTGCTGGGGATGTGGAGGATTGCGATTTGGTTTTTGGTGGTGGAAGTCCTGGTTGACGTCGACGGGTCCTTCCAAGTTCTCGCTCCTTTTATGAGCGGTTGCACAGACGATGCATGGATCGAGAAGCACCATAGCCAGACCAGCACGAAGACCGTTTTACTTTTGATATAATAGTGTCAGACCCTTGGTGGGAATGGCCTCGAGCATGTTGGGGATTGAACAAAAGCGGCCCAAAAAGGAAGGTGGTCAACGAGCAGGTCGGAGAGTCGGCAAGTCGGAGGGCCGGGACTCTCACGGAGCGTACATTCATGCCTACCGAATGCAGTAATTGCTTCCGGCTAACCGACACAACAGCTGCAGTGGTTTCGCCGAGCAACCGCGTCGGGCCCTCCCGGCCCATACCCGGCGAACCTATCTGAAATCCGCCATCGACCTACCCGAAGCATCCACCACCAGCAGCAGTCTTCCCCAACCCCCTCCCCCCGCCCCTCAAACCACGCAGCGCCTCCACCCCGGAACCTGCGCCGTGACCCACCCGGCACCCCAGCTGACGACGACGCCCAACGAGCCGACGGCGAGCGTCTTGACGACGCCGCCCGCGCGCCAGCCGTCCAGCCAGCCCATCAGCGCGACCAGCACCGGCGCGTGGACCAGGAACGCCGCATACGAGTACCGCCCGGCGCGGCCCCAGTCCCGCCGCAGCGCGGCCACGCCCGCGAAGCCGTGCAGCAGCGCCGAGAAGACCAGCAGCCCGGCGCTCTCGTGCCACAGCGCGTACGCCAGCGCGGGGGCGTTCCACCCGCCGCGCGCGGCCACGAGCAGCGGCGGCGGCGGGGCGTACGCCAGCGCGCCGAGGGCGACGGAGGCGCCGCAGGCGCCGAGCAGGCCCGGGAGCAGCGCGCGCGGCGGGGGCACGCCGTCGCGGGGGTCGCGGCCGGCGAGGCGCACGCCCAGCGCGTACGCGGCCAGGTACTGCGGGACGAAGCCGGGGCGCACGCTGAGCGGCACGAAGTTGCGGCCGATGGGGAAGGCGAGGCGCACGGCGAAGCTCAGCAGCGCGAGCGACGCCGCCGCTGCCACGGCACGGGCGGGCGTCGGGCAGGCCGGCGACGGCGAGGCTGGCGGGGGGGAGGAGGAGGAGGGGCGGCGGCGCAGCAGGATGTACGCCGTGTCGAAGACCAGGAGCAGCGCCGAGTACCACACCGGGCCCCTGACGCCGCGCACGCTCGCCCAGTACGCCGTGGCCGTGTTCCAGTCCGGGAGCTGGCGGTCCTCGATGATGCGCAGAAGGGCTAGCTGGAGGGGACCGGAGAGGAAGGTCGAGACGATGGTCGGGATGCCGAGGCGGATGGTCTTGTCCTTCAGGAAGGCCGCGCGGGAGCGCTTGCGGCCCGTCAGCGCGGAGAAGTAGCCAGACAGGAAGAAGAAGGTGGCCATGAGGTAGGAGCGGTTGAAGGCTTTGAAGATCACGAGGGGAATGGAGCGTCCGTGGTGCGGGGAGATGTAGTGCCAGGACCCGTCGGCGCCATACGCACTGGCTGTGTGCTGGTACACGACGAAGACCGTGAGGACGGTGCGTATATTGTCCAGGTAGTAAATGCGCTGTTTCCGCGGGGCCGGGGGTTCAACAGAGCCGTCTCCGTTTGGAGGCCCAGTAGACCCCTTGCGGAAATCCATGTCGCTTGCCATCTTCCGGTCGATTTGGAAAAAATTTGATGGAGAGGAACAGTCGCGAGGAGGATGTCGGTAGATATACATGACGAAGCTGTCGAGGGTGGAACCGGATACGAAACTTCGATAGCACCGACTGAGTATAGAGAAAACGTCTTTGATTGGTGCGCATGGCATTCGTCCCGAACTGGCAGGAGTTAGGTCTTGATTGCGACCAGGGGTTGGGCGGAGTCGGCGGCCGGCGTTTTGTTGGGGCGACTCGCTCGAGCACAAACGGGCCACTTCCTACACAAGAGTGTCTATGCTGCTGCTTCCAGAAGTGAGGATCCATCTATCCCAGCGAGAGACACAGGGGCTGACTTGTATGGGTAGCACGGGATCCGATGGCCTCGTTTTACGTGGAGAATCGTTTAGGAATGCAGGCGGTTAGTAGTAGTCTAAAGAACTGCCTCAAAGTTGGCACTCCTCTCTCAAGATTACCATCCTCAGTCACCGTCAGCCCAGGTGCTGGATCACCATCGGGGTCGGAAAAGTCTTGGAGCTGCTGAGAACGTTCCTTTAATTCATTGTTCCAGACCTGCCAGTGGAGCGAATACTCCTTAGTGGGGCAGCGGAGGTAGCGGCAAACGGCGTTTATCGAGCGAAAATGCCCTTGTTCCCTCATCCTGCGCACCCCAAGCCCGCCCCTTCACTTGTTGTCCGCGGCAGCCAAAGTCATCCTGACAGCCTCCCTCACCGAAAGCGGCTCGACACCAACGAGCTCATTCTCGACCTTGGGCCAGAAGTTCGCGGCGCTCCCCTCCTCGTTGAACTGGCCGCTTAGTGCCAGGCCGCGGTTAGCCTGCCTGAAGTCGCCCTTCTGCAGCAGGTCCAGAGCCTCCTCCTTGATCTTCTTGATGTCGACGCGCTCGACCGCGAACGTCTCGCCAAGCTCGGCTTCCAGGGCCTCCAGGATGGCGTTCTGCGTGTTGTCGCGGACGCCCGCAACGAATATGGGGCGGTTCTTGATGGCGTCCGGGTTGCGCAGCATGTTTCGCGCGGCCGTGGCCATGAAGGGCAGCGGCGTCCAGCAGGACAGGTTGTTGCCGGTGCCATAGATGGTGGCCTTCCTGGCGGCGATGTCGAAGCCCGCGGGGCCGCCCAGAAGCCCTTTGCATGTCCAAACCCATCAGCTTTTGCATTCCCGCAGCGGTGGAATCTATCAAATTGGGGAGGCCAACTTACACATGTCGAAGAATGGGCCGCCGTTCAGAGCGGTCCAGCAGATTCTTCCAGCAGCGGCCTGCTCCTCGAGGTAAGCCCGGACGCGGACCTTGTGGCCAACAAACTGCGGTGGGAAGACGGCGAACTGCGGGGTGGAGATGTCGGCGACGTACCCGTCGGCGAAGAAGAGCTTGACGGCGGCGGCGACGGCGGCGTCGATGAGGCGCTTCTGCGGGCCAAATTGGACGCGGCCGCCGGGAATGCAGCACAGGACGGCATCCTGACCAGCCATGGCCTTCTCGAGCGAGGCCTGGTCTTCGTAGTCGGCGACGACAGTACGGATGCGCGGGTCCGGGGCGGTAAAAGATCCGCGGGTGATGGCGGTGACAACGAAGCTGCCGTCATCGAGGAGCTTGCGGACGATTGACGTCCCGACGTTGCCACCGGCCTGTTCGGTGTGAGTGGCTGAGCTGGTACAAGGCGCTGGGTGCTGGGTGCCGGGTGCTTACTCCCACGACTGCGATGTTCTTGAGCTCCATGGGTGCTGGCTGCGACGAGGATGCTGCTCACCGGGCTCGTGGCGGACAGGAGCACGACTGCAGCATTTCGGGGTGTTTATATACAGCAGCGGATGCGATGGTGTTGCTGGGTGGCATCCGACCGCGTCAGCGCAGCAGCCTAGAGTAGCGCCTGGCGTGCCTGCCTGGCCAAGCACCCGCCGCCGCCGCCCCGCCCCGCCCCGTTCCTCCACCTCTGCTCCGGCACACAGCCAAGACCAGCCGCAGCGCAAGCTTCCCCGCGCCCCGTCTCAGCGGAACTCGGCGTACGCAAAGTCCGCCGGCGCGAAGCACCGCTCCAGCTCGCCAAACGCATACACCCCGAACATCATGCCCGTGAACGCCGCGCCCACGGCCGGGTCGCGCGTCATCGCCTGCCTGCTCACCCGCCCCACCTCTCGCGTCTCGCCGCACCCCTTCCCGCCGACCGCCTCGTGGAATCCGAATGCGAAGCCGCCTTCGCACCTGATCGTGAGCACGACGTCCGACTCCCACGACGCCACTTGCTCCTCCACCACCGCCCCCTCCGCCGGCCGAAACCTGACCGTCTTCCTTTTCTGTCCGCCGCCGCCGCCGCCGCCGCCGTCCGCCGCCACGCGCACGCCGATGCTCGAGTACGTGTGCTGGTTCCAGAACACGACCGCGCCGGCCTCGGTGTGCGGCGAGTTCGGGCGGAATGACAGTTGCGTCTCCCACGTCACCGGGTCGCACGTCTGCTTGCGGAGGAGCAGCGTCGGGCACGCCGGCGTCGAGAGCGTGTACGGGCCGCCGTGCAGCCGCAGGAAGCCAGGCCGCTCCGTGAGCGAGTAGTCCTTCTTCAAAGGCGTGTCTGGCAAGCCGCCGCCGTTAGTCTGCCGCGCGGGAAGGGGGGGAGCTGAACCGAGATGTGTGCTCACTCTTCCGATACCATCCCAGCTGCAGCTCGTCGTCCTCAAAGTCGTCCCGCCACGCCGTCTCCCGCTCGATCTCGAAGAGGCCGGGCGCGTCCCCCTGGAGCGTGACCTTCCGCCCGCCGTTGAAGACGGGCCAGTCGTCCTCCCACGTCACGGGGACGAGGAACGTCTCTCTCCCTGGCACGGGGCAACCAGTCAGCCGATTCCGGTCCTCCGTCCGCACCAACCGCCGACTCACCAAAAACCGACGTCTCCCCGCCCGCCGACCTCACCCCCAGGAAAACCGCCCACCACCTCCCGTCCACCCCCTCCACCAGATCCGCGTGCCCCGTCCTCCCCACCTCGTCCCCCGCGCCCCCGCTCTCCCACAACACCCTCCCCCGCCCGTCGTCGGCCCACTCCTCCCACGGCCCCAGCGGGCCCCCCTTGCTCCTGCACACGCGCTCGCAGTGCCCGCCCTCGGTGCCGCCCTCGGCCGTCAGGAGGTAGCAGTACGCGCCGCGGCGGAACAGGTGCGCGCCCTCGGCGACGCCGCTGCCCGCGTGCGACTCGCGGACCAGGCGGGGTGGGGAGGTGGCGGCACCGGTGGCGAGGTCGACGGTCGACGTGTGCACCGCAAAGTCCTTGCGGGCGGCGCCGGGCGTGCGGGCACGCTTGCGGTAGGTGGTCGAGAGGTAGGCGGTGCCGTCGGCGTCCCAGAAGAGCTTTCGGGGAGGGGGGTGCGTGTGTCAGCAACGGTCTTTTATTTGGTGGCGGCGCGGAAGCGTACATACGTCCTGGTCGAAGCCGACCTGGTCAAAGTACACGGGATCCGACCACGAGGCGTCGTCCCAAATGTCGGCCGTCTTGACGTAGAAGCCGCGCGGCCACACGCGGTCGTCCGCCTGCGGCCTGTAGCGGTCGAAGCAGGCGGTCGTCACGTAGAAGACGCCGTCGTGCCACCGGATGGTCGGCGCCCAGACGCCGCCGCCGGCTTCGGGCGTTTTGATGTCGAGCTGGCTGCGCCTGGTGAGGGCGTGGCCGATCAGCGTCCAGCGGACCAGGTCGGTGCTGTGATAGACGGGCACGCCGGGGAAGTACTCGAACGTCGACGTGACCAGGAAGTAGTCGGCGCCGACCCGCACGATTGACGGGTCCGGGTTGAAGCCGGGGATGACGGGGTTTTTGTAGATGCCCATGGCAGCTCGCAGCCTGGGACGCTGGATCGGAACGCAGTCGACTGCTTTTTAAGTTCCAGAGGCTTCGGCTAATGACGAGCATGTTGCCGGCTAATGAGCCCCCTCAATACGCCTCGCCCCACCGCGCTGCCCTGCGTTGGAACTTGGAACTGCTGCATGTCGGCCACGAAGCGCTCGGATTAATTTCTGCCGAGTGAGACGCCGGCATGAAAAGTTTGAAGGATGGTTACTGGAAATGAAATCTATATTTGTGTCTCGCTCGAATTTCCCGGACGTACGTTCTGTGCTTGTAATCAGCCGCGACATGAGTTTGCACCTCGACATCGTGCCGCTAGAAAGCTCGTCTAGGTAGGTGTGACGATTGAAGTTGTCGTTCACCGGATCGGCCAGCCCACCTGACGGTTTCCAACAAGAAGGCACAAGTAGAAGCGCGATCACTGGACTCTTCACCGGGTCCTGTTCGCTTGCTGCACGCCAGTCCCTTCGGGCTCCGCTGATGACAGTTCCACATCCCACTTCGATTCGCCAGATTTCTTCTCCTTCCCGAAAGACCAATCGGCCTCGATCCACCGGCCGCGGAAGCAGATTCCAGGATGGAAAACTGTCAGGCATACGCAGGCAATAATGATCATCGGACCCTCCAGGATCATGAATACCAGTTCATCGTTTGCGAGCGGTCCGTTGAAGCCCTCGTTCAGCTCAAGCACGCGGTAGATGCAACGGGCCATGATGGTAGTAGTGGCCGTGGCGATTGCTGAAACATTGTCAGAAATAATGCAAGCATACTTGTGCAGCGTTTTCGCCTACCAATCAGGAAAGCCTTCAACAAGAGCGTCGAGCGCAGATGCGTGAAGCCGGTATTGAGCTGGTCCCGTTTCCTGCGTACACGAATGGCAAAGTCGACGCAAAGAGCCATGAATACGGCCAGCGATGCAACCTGAGACGAAAGACCCCGCAATCATGATGTTGATGCCGGTCTGGCCGAGATCCGGCTGGTCCTCGTCCGCTGTGGCAGTCAGGGCGCCGCCGGCCGCCTGGAGAATGAGCGAGACCAGGTCGCAGCAGACGAAGATGATGGCGTAAGTGCGCGGTCGGATACGGGAGATCCCTTCACCGTATACCACGACGATCCGACCCAGGCACAGGTAGATGGCCGCGCTGAGGAATGCGGGGCCGATCGTGAGACAGATAAGGTATCTAAGTCCCACGTTAGAAGGGAGCTTCATGCGCAAGAGAGCTGGGAAGTCTTACTCAAGGAAAGGGTAGAATGGGAAAGGATTGAAGTGGAGCTGGACTCTCCCAGCATAGCCAACGATTTCCAGAGCCAGCCCACCGAACATTCCAAGAAGAAACCCCCATGTCCGGTAGCGAACTCCGAGGAAGACTTGAACGGGCAAGAGCAACGCAAAGATTGCAAGGTATGTCGCATTGCCGGCCAAGGTCGGTACGTAAGTGAAGTTGGCTAAGCTAAGTGGGCATGTGTCCAGGTTGCAGTAGTCGCCCGGGTCCGTGGAGTTGGATGCCATATTAGTCGCTGAATTCTGGGCGAGGCTCGAAACCAGAAATATAGACGAAGGCTGTCGCGAATAAATTGGAGTGCTTGTGGATGCGTATGAATGGAGTAACATACGTGTGAGTACTTATATTCCTCCTAATTGCTCTCCCTCGATAGCAAGAATGGCAGTGCATCCGGCCGCAGCCGTTTTTTTCCCTATTATCTTCGCAGAGCGCTGAGGAAACTCGCAGGGCAACAGAGGCGCAGCGATCCTCCGTTTATCGCCAACACCAGGGACGAGAATAGTCACCAATCAGCGCGGCAAGATTGCTGGTGCCTGGAGTGCATCCTGGTACGGACGCGGACCCGGACACGGACTCGGACATGGGAGGATAGTCCGAGGCCAAGCCACTGTATAAGCACCCGACGAGACGCGCCAATCCGCTGCAGGAATGAGAATCCTCCACATGCATAAGCTCAGCAATAAATCTGACGGAGAATCGAAGGATTCTTGTGATCCACGCAATCCTCAAACTTTGCTGTTTTCCTTGACTGGTCTCAGAAGCTCTCTGAATACGTCGCCCAGTCGTCCCAGCCATCTTCCATTCGCAAATCCGGGAAGAAGATGGCCGAAAGCTCAAGATCGTACGCTGCCATTCCATCCAGGCCCTGCGAAACAGGAAGCAGCATCCCTCCATCAATTGGCATTGGATATGGACCGTCAGCTATTACAGGCTGGCCTGTACGTTGAGCACCTGCTTGCACTCGAGCGTATCGATCCTCGAACCAGGTCTGCATGCGTCTGACGCGTTGCTCGAACCCATGGAAAATGTCCGGCTCCCCTTGATCGTCGGTCACCGGAGATGCCAAAGCCGCCAGTCTCCGTACTAGCTGGCGGAGAATACTTGACAGGTCCAGGGAATCTCGCAAGCGCTTTATTTCCTGGCCAACTAAGGGGTCCGTCGCGGCAAACGCAAGCTTGGCCGCGACCGTCAACGCAAAGCTGAGCTGCAGCCACTCCGAATTGTTGAGCGCCATCTCTGCCCGCAGAGGAAAGTTAAGAAAAGAATTGAGAAGATACGATGCCGCTTGAAAGCCCTCGATGAAAGTATTTGTATCAGAAAACGTCCCTGATTCTGTTCCCGGGGCAGAAAGCCGCATTTGGACGTTGTGGAGCCTGGCCGTATGATACAGCATCATTACCATATCTGGAGGAAGCGTCAGAATTATTGACACAATCTTGACCGGTGGAACTTACCGCTATCACTCATGTGAAACGGGACACTTAGTTGGAAAGAGCCTATGATCCTCTGAAAGTGTTCGAAGTCGCTCGTTGCTAGTTCCACTGAGGAATTGATGGCCATGCTTTCTGAGCCCGAAGGTGGATCAATGGATTCCGTGATACGCTGAAGATAGATGACACTGTGCAGGTACCTATCGGTCGGATATTTCGCCTCTGCACTCAGCGACTTACAGCAGTCTTCAATATATGTATTACACTGGAACGTGTTAAGTTTCTGCAGGAGGGTTGAGATACTGGTGCTGTTAGTAGTGGCGTCAATTGACAGCAATTTATGGCGTACCTTGACGAAAGGTAGTAGCAGCCGGCCACAGCTCTCTGTACATCAGGGCTTCCGGAAGCATGCGGCGATTGAGCCTCATCGAGGTGCTCGTCGGTATTAGCGCCGACGTGCGTCTTCCAGCGTTGAGCGCGCGGGTGGCGGTCAAGCCGCTGGTCAACAATGATGCTTACGGCAAGCTGCAAGTACTGGGAGTATCGTTTTGGTTTGGGGTGGTACTGGCTCCTGCATGACATTAAAAGCCGAAAGATAAGGGGGTGAACACTGGCGACCTACCAGGCTAGGTGCACCAGCAGGGCCTGCAGCAGCTCAAAAGACATTGCCCCTCGCCCAGCGAGATGCTCTGCAATGATGCCGCGCATGCGCATCGCGAGATCCCTTTGCACGGCGACGTCACCATAGGCTGCAGAGGCCAGGACGGCCAGGAACAGTACAGGCTTCTCGCGACGGAGCTGTTGGGACGAGGTGTCCTGGGGCAGTACCACGAAAGGAAAGTGCGGTGTCAGGGTTGACTTGTAGAGCTCCACGTAGTACTCGGCGGCCTGGAAAGTGACGGCGCCAGCGTCGACAACGTCACACGCGTCAGGCGTCGCAGTCCGTGAACCGGCGAGCATGGGCTGAGGAGAGGCATGGAGGCTGATCAGGTGATCAAGCTTGGCCTCGATAGAAGCGAGACCATCGCCGCGCCTGCAGGGCAGTCAGTGGAGAGGTAGGGAGCGGGCAACGTCGAGGCTCACTGCTCTCGCGGCGGGGCATTGAACCGGCGGCGCGCGGGGCGGAACACGCATTCCTTATCCAGGCGTCGGCAGCGGTCGCATGAGCCCTCCGGGCGGCTGCGGTTGCAGCGGATCTTCGCGTGTGCGCAGTTCTGACATGTGCGGACTGTGTCGGTCTCCATGGTGAGCGGATGCGTGGTGGTTCGGGCAGGATATCGTCGGGCTGGCCGGGCGGGCGTGTGCTGGACAGCGTCACGTGTGCTCCAGGCAACCGTTTCGGGGCCCTTCAGTCAGCAATCGCCAGCTGGTGCTTGTTCTGATTCTATGCGGCACATGGCATCATACGCCGTTCGGCTTCTTCCCTGGGCTGGATGCATGAAGCTCCGGCTAGGAACTTCACAGGCACCATCCGATTTACAATCTGCCAGGAATCAAGAGCATCTGGACCAGGCTTAGCGTCAACACAGGAAGGGCCGTTCCGCCGTCTTTTCCTCCATGGAGCTAGATTGAGTCTTGACGAATCGGGCATCTATCGACAATCCCTGCAGGCGACGTCCCAGTGACAGATGTGCGCATCCACGCTCCCTGGCAACCGACACAGATTCGCATGGCACTCAAAGACATGCACTCAATATGCCGAAGGCCGTCAATTTTCATCTCACTCCAGTAGCAGCCCAAACAATAACTACCCGAAAACAAGGAAAAGACTGTCCATAAGTCCTCATGTACTCCCAGCCGTTAAATTTGAAAAAGACCCCAATAGGCAAAATAATGCGTGATGAGGATGGCGAAGATTGTCGACTCCGGACTGAGCGACTCCAGAGCCCGGGAACTATCCGCTGCTGACCATCAGCATCCCTCGTTCACCTAGTATCCGTTCTCGCCCAGACGGGGCGCACCGCCCTTCCAGTCGAAGCGCTCATAGTAGCGGAAGACGAGGTCGTAACCGTCGAGGTCATGGATGACGCGGTCAACCCGCTTGTAGCCCTGGATACTGTCCATACGCGCGCTGCGCTTAGCAGCCGACGCGAGAGTCTCATCCTCGGCAGGCTTGGCTTCGAAGAGAGTGACGCTGAAGCGGCCGGGCCTGAAGATCCTGACAACCTGCTCGATAATGTCTGCCGTCTCACGCCCGCTCTGGCGCGCCGGGACGTTTGTCTCGAACGAGGCATACGAGCACTGCGGCTCCGGCGTGACATGGACGGTGAAATAGTGAGTAGCGTCGGTACCGTCCGGACCGCCAGGGGCAGGGATGACGCCATTGGCGGAGAAGCCGCAGGGAGTGAACAAGTAGGCGTCAATGCGCGCGTCGGGGTACTTGCTAGTGGGATAGACATCCGATAGGCCGCACGAATCAGAGACGACCGTCCCGAGCGTGTGGCCCTCAGTGGTGAGCTCCTCGGGGAACGTCAGGTCCTCATCGGAGGTATCCGAATGGAATCCGCTGTGGTCAGAAGAAGTCTGTTCGAACACATCGAAGCTGTCATTATTGTTCGAGCTTCCGTTGAGAAGAGTGCTGCCAGCCAGGCTGGACTCCGCAGAGCCTTCCTCGTGAATGATGCCGAGACTTTTGATAGCATTCTTGCGCGCCTCACGAGCCTTCTGGAAGTACCGACCTTCCGCGACCGCACTCGCGTCTTCGAGGTAGAATTGACGGGCGTTCTCCTCGTCAAGATCGGTCATGAGTACTTCCAGCGTCTCGTCTTGCGCTTCATCGGTTGCCGCACCGGCCACCATCCGTTGCGGCACGTTCAGGTACCTGGTCTCGGTTTCGCGGTCGCGCTCCCCATCGGGCGTAGACGGCGGCGTGAGGCGTGTGTCGGGCCCGGTGATGTACAGGTACCAGTGCTCTCCGTTCATCTTGCCAATCATGTAGGCACTGCCTCCAAGGAACATCTTGTCCAAGTACTTGACCTCGTCGCGCCAGCTACGGTGAGGGCCGCGCTGCTGGTCGGGGAACAGGAAGTTCTTGCGGCTGTAGAAGACGCGGTACGGAGTGGCAGCAGCCGGGATGCCCTTGGGCAGATTGGCGGGAATTCCAGGGAATCCAGCGTTGAGAGCAGCCATTTCAAGCATGCGCGGGAGGCCGTAGAGCAGGGTCGTAGTGCCGCAAGTCTTGAGAACCAACTTGTGGGGCCAAACAAACATGCTCGACTCCGAGAGGAGGTAGGCATCGACATCCTGCGATTCAACAATGGAAAGAACCTTGCAGTTGACCAGATCAAGCATCTCCTTCCAGGTGTCGGCAGGGACTGCCTTCAGACCGTTGGGGCGGGCCGACGCCGGAAGCAGGGTGGCCGACGGGCTGAACCATACTTCTAGCAGCTTCTCAGGGCCTGTCCCTCTGTCAGCACACGATATCAGTCGCAGTCTCGTGGTCTGTCCCTACCTTCGAATGCATTGGAAGAGTCGAGATTTTCGGTAGCCTCGCGATTGATCGTCAGGTGGGGCGTTCCGTAGTACGAGGACGGAGAGGAAGTGTAGTGCTTGGGGATTTCAGCGATCATCTCCGTGGGTGTATGGACTAGCAGGCTCTAGTCGTCTCGCTACTGCGGTGGTGGGTTGTTTGCCCTTGGGGACTGCTCAATCAATGGATGTGGCTCAAGGCAGTGAAGCACAATCTGCCACCCAGGCGAATGGTGCGGATTCGCCTGAAGGAGAAGGCCCACGAGAAGGTGGACTGAGTAGGAGGCTGGCTTTTGCCAGCAGCAATGGGCGAGTGTGTGGTGAACGACCTTGAAAGGACGTTATGGAGGTCGGGCGGAGAGGGGGATAAAAGAGGCTTTGCGCCGAGGAATGGCGACAGTCAGCTGTGGTCCTCGAACTGTCAGATACCGATACCCTGGAGAAGTATCGGGTCCGGCAGACGAGGAGATCTGCTCAGGTGGGCTTGGTAGGTGTTGGAAGGTGTGTGGGGGCGTAGAGGGTGTTATCTGGGCCTGTGAAAAGTTTTAGCCGGCGACGACTGCGGGTGTAGGAGCAGGCAGCGGCCGGGCGAGGGCTGTACGCACTTCGCGGGCTTGGACAGGAAACGCAGAAGGTCCTCTTGACGCATGGACTCAGGCAATCGGTCTACGAGGGCAGTGTCTGCGTGGCTTGTTACAGCCGGGCAGGAAGAGGATTCGCAGAGGCAGGTAGGTCCGCCAGCGTGACTGACGAGGCGGGCGGGCGGGCAGGAGCGGTCGCAGCAGAGGCGCAATGGGTCCGCGTCCGTCAAATTTTGACTGCTGTCGACGCGGCGCTGGGAGCTGAGGTTCAGGCAGCCTGTGCGCGCGGTCAGCTTCCGGCTTCAGGCAGGCGTGGGCGCGGACGGGCGCGGCGCGGCGGGGGCTACCTCGGCGATGGGTTCGCAGGAGCAGTGCGCAGAGAGTGCGGCGGTGTGGCAGGGCCAGAAGACTGGAGTGGTGTTGTGGGCGGGAGCGGCGACGCGGAGTCGTGTGCGGGCGTGGATTTTCGGTGTGGCTCTCCCAAGCCTGTGCGTCACAGGCCTGCTCACAGCCCGAGGCACAACCCGCCGCCGCCCGATTCAACGCGCCCGCGTCGATCCGGGCATGTGCCAGCCGCCCGCGTGCGAAACCGCCTTGCCGGCGTCCAGCTCAAGCAGCCTCGCGCTAATCGCGACACCTCGCCCTCCGACTCCGTCTCCGTCGCCGCCGCAGACATCGCCGCCTGGACGCTGGATATCGCGGCACTGGCCTGGCCGCCAAGACCTCCACGCTGCCCCAGCTGCTGGCGGCCCAATCCTGTCTCACGCCCGCCAGGGACAATCTCGATCGATGCATCAAACCCCGATATACACAGCTCTGTCAGGCCACACGGCCGTGCCGCGCGCGCCAACCACCGGTCAACATGCCTATTCACTGCGTCTATGCCTCCGACTCTGCACTATACATGCACGTCGAGTTACCTCTGGCCATGTGCCCGACAGCCTTGGAGAGTCGCCACGCATTCTCTTAGCAAAGAGGCGAAGGACCCGTGCAGGGGCACGGACGAGACCCATAAAATGCCTCACAGACAGAACCAAAATCCGACGGCACCCCAGGTGTCCATCTTGATCCCACCGAATATGTTTCTATCGGGGCCACTGGCTGAGTAAAAAGAAAACCCCTTAGGTATACGGCCTCTTGTCGTGAATTACTGCGGCGCCAGGAGACTCGCGTAGGCATTGAGTAGAAGGAAAAGGCACGCTGGAAGGTGCGGAAACAAAGGGAATGAAAAAACAGCCATCTCAGGTCGAAGACGAGTGACCAGCCATCGTCTCCCGCGAGATTCGCACCCATCGTCATGCCTCGCCAGCAAGAGCCCAAGCCTTCCCGAACCCCTCCCTCAGATCCGCGACCAACTCTGCTGGCGCCTCCCACTCTGGCCTGACCGAATCCACGTCTTCCCTCCTCTTCAACCAGCTCACTTTCTGCCACGCCTCGGCCCACCCCAACACCCCGCCCTCTCTCTCACCGGGCCCTCGTTGTCGACCGAACTGGCTGATCCCCAACGGCACGCTACTGTACGCGCTCCACAGCTGCCCTCCCAGCCCTGCCTCCCACCTCGCCCGCTGCATCCACCTCAACCCCGCCTCCGGCCCGGGCAACCACTGCATCATGGTCCAAGTCAGCAGCACCGCAGGGCTCCAAACCGCGCTCGCCAGCCCCCAGCTTCGCGGCGCCAAGCACGGCCTCAGCACGTCCAACTTATGCGCCAGCAGGCCGACGGGCGAGTCGCAAAGCGCGTACGCGGCCGTCTGCGGGCGCGAGATGCACGCGACTCCACCCTCACGCTGCTCGTGGCCGCCGTCGGCCGCCACGGGCTGCGCCTCCTCGTCCAGCACGCTGCTCCTGCTGGGCGGCGCGGCGGGGGCGCCGAAGTCCTCGGGCAGGTACCCGAACCTCAGCGGCGGGACGCGGGCGCCGGTCAGGCGGGCGGCGTGGTACCGCAGCCAGGCGCCCGGCGTGGTGCGCAGCGACGGCGGCGGGAAGAAGGACGCCGGGTTCGCGGTGTGCACGGCGACGCAGCTTTCGGGGCCGTGGCGGAGAGCGAGGGCGCGGCAGACGGCGAAGCCCCTGTGCGGCGCGACATCCGTCAGCTCGATCTCTCTTCGTCACGATCTGGGGAGAAACGCGGGGGAATACTCTCCGCTACTCACCACCCGGCGCCGAACGCGACGTAGCGCTCGTACCCCAGTCGCTTCATTAGCGCGTCGAACACGTCCGCCGTCTGCGCGGCTCCGAACCCCTCCTCCGCGCTCGCGTCGCTGAAGCCCGTGCCGGGGACGCTGGGCGCGACGACGTGGAAGGCGATGGGCCTGGCAGGAGCAGGGCCCTTCGTGCCCGCTCGCTTCTCCCTCTCCCAGGCTGCTGGCCCGCCGGCCCGCGTCAGCGCGTCGATGACGGCGCTCACGTCGAGGAACGAGGACGCGGAGCAATCGTGGCAGAAGAGCAGTGGCATGACCTCGACGTCGCTGGTGCGCGGCGGCGTAATGTCGCCGAGGCGGCACTGCTTGTGGACGAAGTGGATGCGGATGGCAGGGGCTGCGGGGCTCGCACTCTCCGTCTCCCTTGCCGGAGGCACCCCGATCGCGGTGCGGTATTGTGGGAGATTGGCGTTGTGGTAGGATTCTTGGGCGCGCCAGTCGTACTGCTCGAGCCTGTCGGCGATGGGCTGTTAGCGGGACGTTCGTGGATGGTGACGGGGCTTGCGTGAGGGACTATAGTGAGGCGTTGCAACGGTGGGAAGGACTACGCAGGAAGAGTGGGAGCGCTCGTCCAAATGAAAGTGGCATTTCGAAAGCCGCGCTTCCGCGTCCGGACGAATGCTTCGACTGTCCGGGCATAGGTGCTTGCCTCGCCGTGCAACACTACAAAAAGACACGTACTTTTCGGAAACAGGGTCAACGAAGATGGGAAAAGAGTTCGATCCGCACGGGATAAGAAGAAGTCGACTGGCTTTTCACACTAAAAAGAAAACGGGATTCAAGTGTACCAGAAATCCACCAGCGGCTCGAGCACGCGCTTCGGCGTTCCATATCCCCATCTCCGCTCCTCCGGGATGCGTAGCTCGTGTGGAAGTCTTGTGAACTCCAGCTTCCGCCTTGTCAGCGCGAGGTACTTTGCGGACACCTGTAGCAGTCGATGGGGTTAGCCGTTCCTGGTATAGCGAGCTTAATTTGGGGCTGAATGGTGGAGCTGAAAACGTACGTGCATGCTGTAAGGCTCTATAGACGAGCCATCGTCACCGTCGCCGCTCTGCTATGGAGTCTTTGCTGCCTGAGCAGACATGGTCGAATTCACGAGTGCAATGAACGACACGAGTGTCTGAATCGGCGATGTATGGTAGACGGTCGGGCGAGAGCGCCGACAGGACTGCAATATTGGAGGCAGTGCGGACACTGAGCATCCGAGACATCGGTCCCCACCCCGAGGAGGCCGGGGAGCATATATCGCAGCAAGTGCCGTTATCCGTCAGACCCGAACTTCCCATGGAGCATTGCGTGGACGGAGCGTGCTACCGTGCACATGAGGTCGTGCGTGATTGGGCTCTAAAAATGTTTCGCCACAGCTCCGACGCCACAACGGTGGCTGTGAAGTTTGACGCCGGCGCGACCGATTCAGGATCAACTTCAAAATTGCCTAATGCGGTAATTGATGTTCACTCGCGAAAAATCAGGCCAATGAAATCTACGGTCTTGATGGTTTTGCACGCAAAGAAAGGTAAAGGCTGGAATCATCTGCAAGAGAGAAAGTCGTCACCTGGAGGTCCGTCACACCATCCGCCCTGCCCTTTCCTGTTCCTTGCTCCTAGATATCTCTGACTGGACCCGTGCCGCCTGCGCCACCGCCGCCTGGGCTCTGTGCTCCTCCCTGGCCGGACGAGCGTCCCAAGTTGAGGCTTCCTATGCGCTGGCGCAGGTTGTCTCCAACGGCATCCACAGCCCCGCGTGGGGCCAGCAGGGATGGCGTCGCTGGCCCTACTTCCTGGACCCTGAAAAGTTTGATGCTCGTGCCGTTCCACACGCCTGCCGTGCCCTTTGAAACGAGCATTTCGCTGGCGAAAATGAAACTCCACAGTAACGACTCGTACCATCCGAGCGATAGAGGCGACCATTCGAATAGGTGCACACGAATTGCTGATGGATCAATTCCGTGGACATCGGTGTTTCTGATGGTCTCTAGGGCTGTCGTCGTGTCTACTGATGAGTCTGCAGGTATCAGCGGGCCCAGTTGCGAGATTAGCGTCAGGATGGTGTGTAGAGGTAGTTCTGGCACCCAGCTCTCGAGCTATTGAAAATGTCAGCCGGTTTTCCAATTAAAGCTGCACGTATATAATCTTACCCATTCAGTCGTAGGAGTGAAGTTGCCATTCGACATCACGGTGGGTGTGGTCAAACTGCTCAGGCTGCTCGTACTATTCTGCCTAGAGAAGGAAGGTGTACCAACAGGCATCTTCCCTCTCGCCTTCTCAGACATTCCGCGCAACTGGAGGGGAACGGCCTCGTCGGCGGCTGAACCGACTGATGCAGTTCTCGAGTTGCTTCCGGACTGCACTGGCGAGCGGCGCTGAGGGGTGCGGTTGTCCTCGTCATCGCCCGAGTCGTCATCGTCACCAATACTGAAGGCGCTGTGCTCCTCAGGCACATTACTCAAAGTTGGGGTCCGACTGGAGATTGGGCTTCTTAGGCTGTCAATCGAGTTCTGACGCGAGTTGCCTCTCGTTGATCCTCCCCCTTCACTGGTTCTACGCTCTTTCCTCAGTTGGTTCTGACGTTCAATCTCATCTTGCGCTGTCTCAAGGGTAAAATCTGTCAACGCCTGGAACCGCTTCCGGGACCGCAATATCGCGTAAATCAGATTAGGATTAGCTGTGGTATAGTTAGCTCGATTCTCATGGAAACAACTGGTGCGCATAACCCACAGGAGTACTGATGCTCGATCATAGCGTTTAGGGCCTCAAGCAAGGAATGGAGGAGGCTGTGGTTTGACTCGTTCACCAAGAGGAAACTGGGCGAAGACATCGAAATGAAGAGCTGGATCAGTTTGGAGGATGTTGCTCGGCCAATGTTCTCTACGTATGCCGCAATGTTATTGATAATGGCAAGTAGCGCGGGATAAACAGCATCCAGTTTTCCCTTCCGAGCGGTGAGAAGTGTGTATATTGACTATTGGTCGGTTAGAGTGTATCTCAAGAATAGAGTACGCGAGAGGCAGCTTACTGTGATGATGTAATCCGCGTATGTCCCATGAAAGTTTGGAATACGAATGCTTAGTGGAAGGGTTTCTTGGCCCTCAAACTTCTTGTTCAAGTGCTTTCCGAACTTTGGTTCTGTGCTCAAGGTCTGGAGGATGAAAATGCACATGCGAATGAGGCCCTGCTTTGAGGGGTCGTTGCTCTGGTCAATAGCGTAGAAGAGAATCAGAACCACGAAGTCGTGGGCCCGGTCAGTGTCAATGATAAAAGTCCGGAAGCGCTTGTTGCATTGTAGAGCCTCCCAGAACAGGACGAGCATCTCAGGCGCCCATGTCAGGGACTTTTGGCTGCCAGGGAGGTATGCTGTGGTTGCTTGCAACTGAGTTCACGTCAGCACTTGTTCTGAGCACAATTTGATTGTCTTACCGGCTGGTTGAGGATCCTCGTCATGCCATCATGAAGAAATTGGAAGTCCTGCGGTCTATGAAGCCTGCCCAAGAAGTGCCGGAAGAAGTTCTTGGGCGGAGTACCGTTTCCTGGTTCGGGGATAGGATAGAGTATGAGGACAAGAAGGAGCTGCAAGCAGTATGTGACGAGAATCTGTTTCGGATCCTTGAATACTACATGGTCGTAGGGCACACGCCAGCTGGCTGGGTTGTACTTGAGCGTCTAGAAGGAAATCAGCATGCGTGGCCACCGTTGGTAGCGGCGCGACGATCTTACCGTGTTGAGCAACGAGCAGAGAAGCGACAGCACGATCTGCTTATCGGGACAAGTAGTAATGTACGTAACTGCCTTTACACCCTTCACAGGAAGAACATCTAGGAACGGTCAGAGAGTATCCGGCGCAGGACAAAGAGAAAACCCACTGGGCGACAGGTACATAGACTTGCTGGCTAGAGTAAGCAGCAGCCTAAGAATCTCGGTGCGATTGTTCTCAAACTCCTTGCTCGTGCCCACAGGGGTGTTGCAGCCGACGCCGCTCTGCCATATAGCGTACGTCACTTTTCCTTTGCCGGGCTGAGCCTTGGGCAAGGTGAAGTCGGCGAAGAACAACAGGTCGATGAGGGTGTCTATCAATTCCTCGGCCAGCGGCTTGGCTTCCTCGAAGTCCGGCACGTTCTCTTTCGGGGCGTCGTCCGTGTTGGCGCCGTCAAACAGCACTTCGGAGCGGTTCAATTGGCCTCTCCTGCTGCGCTTCCGGCGGGCGCCCCAGAAGAACTTGTCCTCCCATGCCTCCAGGTGGTCGGCCTCGTAGATGTAGGGCAGAAGGCGGGTGAGGACACGAATGCAGTTCAGCGCGTCTCTCTCGGGCGCGAGCTCGGGATCGGGGAAGGACGGGTGGTTTCGCAGCACGCACAGCCTGGAGGTGACGGCCAGCACGAGGGTCTCGAGGTTCGCGAGCGCATTGTCGCGGGTGCGGCGAATATCGGCGGGCGAGAAGAGGGTGAAGACATCTTCGGCAGACTCGGGCAGTTCCCAGAACTAGTCGCGGAGCTGGTCAGCACAGTGTCGACGATGCGCGTGGGTGGGCGGGCGAGCGTACTCCCGTCCAGTAGGTGTCGTCGGCAGGGATCTCGGTCTGCTCAGACAGGCGGATGATGCCCTGCTTGAAGACGAGCTTGGAGTCGGAGGCGCCCATTATTCAGCGGCAGGAGGGCTATGTGGCATGTCGCGGTGGAGCGAGGCCATGCCGAGAGTGAGCATGCGATTGCAATGAGCGCGAGCAGCCCCGGCGCTGCGCAGCGTCACTGCCAGCCAGACCACCCCAGCCCCAGCCCCCCGGCCTTGGCGCGTTTGCCGCGTTTGCCTCCACCGCCGCCCTTACGCCCTCATCACCAGCAGCTGCCTGCGCCGTCCTTGCTTCCCTCCTCACCCCGGCGACCCTCGCCGCCGACTCTGTCCACCACTCCGCCTTCGCCCTGCCCGTCTGCGCGTGCGCACGGCACCTCGCACACTCGTCGTCCGCAACGCCCGCCCTGTCCGCCGCATCCGAGCTCCGCCTCCGCCCGCGCCTAGATCAAGCATCGCCGCCCGCTCGCCCGCCACCTCCCTCTGCCTGCGTCTAGCCATCGCCGTCGACAGCGAGACAGCGAGACAGCGAGACAGTGAGATTTGAACATCAGCCATGGCGACGAAGCGCAAGGCGACGGGCCCGACCGGCGGCGCCGCCAAGAGGGTGGCATCTGGCGTGAACACGCCCGTCAGCATGGCCAGCAGCGATGACGAGTACACTGGGCCGACTGCGGAGGAGGTTGAGGAGCAAGAGGAGATGAAGCAGCTGGTCGAGCGCTTCCATTCCAAGAAGAGTGGCGTCGCGCCTGTCCGGAGGTCGGACACTGTCTCCAACTTCTTCCACGGCCACGATTACTCGAGCCTGGACTTGAAACAGGAGCACACCGACCGCCCGCTCTGGGTCACTCCCGAGGGCAAGATTATCCTAGAGAGTTTTTCGCCGTATTTCAAGCAAGCCGAGAGGTTTCTCATCAACATCGCCGAGCCCCAGTCGCGTGTGTCACTCATGCATGAATACTCTCTCACCGCCAACAGCCTGTTCGCCGCCGTTTCGGTCGGCCTTTCAACCAACGAGATCATCACCCAGCTCGAGAAGCTGTCAAAGACGCCCTTGGACGACGAGGTCAAGGAGTTCATCATAAACTCCACCAAGTCGTTCGGGAAGGTCCGATTGGTCCTGAAGCAGACCAAGTACTTCGTCGAAAGTTCCGACCCGGATATTCTCCGTACCCTGCTAAGGGACTCCATAATTGGGCCGTGCAGAATTGATAATACGGAGGGCTTCATGAAAAGCACCGCGGCCAAGAAGGGAGACTTGGTTATTCCTGGCACCAACATGGCCGCCGGAGCGAAGCAAGCCGCCCAAGCCCAAGCGCAACCCGAGGATGCTGACCAAATGATGAACGTGCTGAGGGAGGAGGATGACGAGGAGGAAGAGGACCAAGTCCACTCGTTTCAAATTGACGGTCCCAAGGTGCAGACGGTGTCGAAACGGTGTCGGGCAATCGGACTGCCGCTGACTGAGGAGTACGACTTCCGCAACGACTACGTCAATGCCAATTTGGAAATCGATATCAGGCCTGGTGTTGAAATTCGGCCTTACCAAGAACAAGCGCTCACCAAGATGTTCGGTAACGGTCGTGCTCGTAGTGGTATCATCGTCTTGCCCTGTGGAGCCGGCAAGACGCTAGTCGGTATCACAGCTGCTTGCACCGTGAGAAAGGGCTGTATCGTCCTCTGCACAAGCACCATGTCCGTCCTCCAGTGGCGTGACGAGTTCATCAAGTGGTCCAATATCAACCCCAGCGACATAGCCGTCTTCACTGCCGAGCAGAAGGACTTCTTCTCAGGAAACACCGGTGTCCTCATCTCAACATACAACATGATTGCGATGAATCGGACCCGGTCATACGACTCGCAGAAGGTCATGGACTTCATCACGCAAAGGGAGTGGGGCCTCATGGTTCTTGACGAGGTGCACGTCGTCCCTGCAGACATGTTCAGTCGAGTCACGCATGCTGTACCGTCGCACGCCAAACTCGGCCTCACGGCAACCCTGCTCCGTGAGGACGACAAGATTGTCGACTTGAACTTCTTGATTGGCCCGAAGCTGTACGAGGCCAACTGGCAAGAGTTGTCTGAAAATGGCTTCATTGCCAAGGTCATCTGCTCCGAAGTCTGGTGCCAAATGACAACGGAGTTCTACGCAGAGTACCTGAAGGCCAAAACGGTGAACAAGAAGTCGCTTCTGTACACGATGAACCCCCGCAAGTTCCAGGCTGCCCAGTTCCTCATCGACTATCATGAGAAGAGAGGAGACAAGACCATCGTCTTCTCAGACAACGTGTATGCGCTGAAGGCCTACGCGAGAAGGCTCAACAAAGCTTTCATCTACGGTGGCACGTCGAACCAGGAGCGACAGACGGTCCTTCAGAACTTCATGTACAACGAGGACGTCAAGACGATCTTCCTTTCCAAAATCGGAGACACATCTCTCGACTTGCCCGAAGCGACGTGCCTCATTCAGATTTCGTCGCACTATGGCTCGCGGCGTCAGGAGGCTCAGCGTCTAGGCCGCATACTGCGGGCTAAGCGCAGGAATGACGAGGGCTTCAACGCGTTCTTCTACTCGCTCGTCTCGAAGGATACAACTGAAATGTTTTATTCTTCGAAACGGCAGGCCTTCCTCGTGGACCAAGGCTACTCCTTCCGTGTAATTACGCGCCTTCAGGGCATCGAGAATCTCCCAGGCCTCGTGTACGCCACCCCGCAGGAGCGCAGGGAGCTGCTTACGGACGTCATGCTGCAGAACGATGTTGCAGGCGAGGTTGAGAAGAACGAGGGTGATCTGTTCGACAGGAGGATGGGCAACCGGTTCAGGAAGGGAGTTCGCCGCACCGCTGGAACGCTGGGCGAGCTCAGTGGCGGCCAGGACATGGCGTACATTGAGTACAACAGAGACAAGAACAAGGAGCTCAGGGCCTCTGGTAACCAGACGCTCAAGAAGCTCAAGCGCAGCCTTGGGAAGCAGAACAAGAAGGTGCTGCCGTCGTGAAGTGTCGGCTTCGTTTAATTTTCATCGACTTGTATTTGTTACGGGGCGTCACAAGAAGTCCGGATTACAGATTGAATCCTTTGCAGCGACGGCGTTCGGCAGGTGGGTAGAAGCCGTTCCAGAGGGTTCGAAACAAGAAGGCGTAGACCCAGAAATGCAGGCACACTGCAATCGTTATCGCAAGGATTGATTGAGACGGGCTTTGTGAAGCAGGCGCGGGTGCTGATCATTTGCGAGTGTAGTTCCCATTTCCACCGTTCGCGGACACATTCTGACTACGGCATGCATGACTCGGTGCTCTGTGAATCCCAACCCAATTGCCCGTCTCTTGAGTATCCCCAGATAAGTCAGAGCTACGAGCCAGACGGACTGCCGACTTGGGCCTGGTCCATCACCCCACTCCACCGCCATCCCATGCGAGCCAGGCACCGGGAACATGCCATCTCGAGATGCCGCAGACACGCCAGCACCGGATCAGGAGTTTTAGACAGCTGAGCCGCGCACGTGGGAAGGCTTAGGCCAGGCACATGCGTCATCCATTGGCTGCCGTGCCTGGGCTTGGCCCCCCGCGCCGCGCTGCGCCGAACGTCCCGCAGCTCCACAACCACCACCCCGGTCAGCCGCCAGTCCCGTCATCTCATCATCGCCCGTCACCGCTCCGCCGGGAAAAGCATATATAAAGCCGCGCCGGAGCTCAGACGTGCGATCTGGCTCCCCTCTCCAACGGCCGCCTTCTCTGCCGTCTTCCGTCGCCAATCCCGGTTCTCCCGGCTCCTCGTGCCTGTTCAATTGCTTGTGCACCGTGACCTCGATCGCGCCATCTGACGGGCTCCGTTGATTCCCTCCGCACACCGAGATGAAGGCGGCCATCTCGTCGACGCTGGCTTTCGCGGCTCTGCGGGCCGTTGACGCAGCGGCCATACCCGACGTGTCCGGCACGCTGCAGAACATCCTGCAGAACACACACGGCAGCGACCTGTACACGTATCCGACCGACCTGACGCGTGGGATCCTGCCCGTAAGTGCCGTTCACCTGAGGTGATTGTGTTGGATGTTGGCTGATGCACGGGTGGACAGAAGCCGTTCCACAGCCACAACGATTACTGGAGGGACGTGCCTTTCTATTCAGGCTTGTCTTATGGCGCCGTGTCGACCGAGGGGGATGTTTGGCTGGTCAACGGAACGCTGCACGTAAGTTACATCCGTGGCTCTTCCCACCGCTATCGCCGGGAGAGACGAACACAAAACCCTCACACCACGCCCAGGTCGGCCACGAAATCAGCGCGCTCACCACCGCCCGCACGTTCGACGCCCTCTACATCCAACCCATCCTCGACACGCTCCGCCGCCAGAACCCCGTCACCGCCTTCGCGCCCGACCCCACCGGCAACGGCGTCTTCGACACGTCGTCGGGCCAGACGCTCTACCTCTGGATCGACCTCAAGACCGCGGCCGACGACACCTTCCCGGCCGCGCTCGCCGCGCTCGAGCCGCTGCGCGCCGCCGGCCACCTGACGACGTACTTCCCCGGCAACGGCTCGCTGGCGCGGCGCGCCGTCACCGCCGTCGGCACCGGCAACACGCGCCTCGCCGATGTCCTCGGCCAGGCCGACGCCCGCGACCTCTTCTACGATGCCCCGCTCGCCGCCCTGCCCGACGCCGTCGACGGCCCCGGCGTCTCGCCCGTCGCGTCCGCCCAGTTCTCCGCCCAGTTCGGCGACGTCCTGGGCGCCGCCGTGCCCGCGCTGAACGAGACGGCGCTGGCGAAGCTGCGGGACCAGGTGCGCGCGGCGAGGGCGCGGGGGATCGGCGCGAGGTACTGGGACACGCCCGGGTATCCGATCGGGACGAGGAACGCGGTGTGGAGGACGCTGCTGGATGAGGGGGTGGCGTTGCTGAACGTGGATGATCTGGAGGGCGCGGCGGCGTTTTGGGAGATGGAGTAAGGGTAGGGAGGGTTTTTTTGGACGGGGATGACGTTAATGGAAGGGCATGAGCGACGAGGTCTGTGTGCAGTGATGGTGGGGGAAACGAGTGTGGAAAAAAGGATATAAGTAATGGGGATCTCATCAACGCTCTGGATATGAAGTCCAGCTGCCAAATGGAAATGGAGACGACGAGGCTGATCAAACTTTCAAAGAAAATGCAAAACAGTCCCGCCCGTATATCGAGCTCTCGACCTACGTACAGCGTAATTTGTGGCGCTGCGGTCATCACCCGGGAGCGCTTCGCCCTACTGGATGGCCATATTTCCTGCTGCTACTTTTGTGGAAGGAAATACGGCTCTTTCGAGTTCTATTGCATCTATTCGCGAAGAAAGGTATTGACGGGGTGAGGTACCGAAGGTGTATATAATTCAATTCATACTGCATGGCCCACTAGTAACGGTATATTCAAATGTCCATGTTCAACTAAGTAATGAGGACTTCTTACATATTTAAAGTCTGAGAATAGGTTAAGGTTTTTTTAACCCTCAGACCTCTAATCATTCGCTTTGCCTCATAAAACTGATAAGTTACTGCTATCCTGAGGGAAACTTCGGCAGGAACCAGCTACTAGCATGTAGCTCGAGAGCTGCTGGTCGAGCAGCTCCCCGGTAGGAACCGGGCGCCGAGGCATGCTTAACAGCACCCATCCGCCTAAATACTTTGTCCTACCGCCTATGTTTCCATAGGGTTCGACTATATCTTAAGCGCCCGCGGGCACCCACTACCATCTTGTAACGGCGGGCCTCTGCCTCTAAGGATCCAAACACCAAAGAGGGCGGTAAGCCGTGTAGGGTTTTCCTTGATTGATTGATTGATTGATTGATTGCTATTTAACGTCCGGCGGGTCCACGCGTGGGTCGGCAGTATGCCTATCACCGTGTGCCCTTAGGCCTCCCATGGGGCATAGGACGTGCCACTCTACCTACAGTCTACGCTAAGGGGTGACATATCTGGGACGTCGCGTCTCTGTAGGCTGGATATCGCAGTAAGGCGTTCTCTACCTCCTGCTCGGCTTTAGGGTGTGAAGGAGTGTTTGGGCCTCTATGGGCGACTATACATAGGAAAGAAAGAGAGATAAAATATAAAAGGGGGAGTCAATTTAGATATGGTGGTGATGGTCTGAAGAGACTAGGGTTGACAGTGTGTCTGCCTGTTGGTTCCGGGCGCTAATATCCGTAAAGAAGCGAGATTCTTCTACGAACTTTGCGAAGAGGATAGCCCCTTTTAGCGTGGCTAGAGTCATAGGGATAATATCCCTCGGCTTGCCTCGAAGGCAGTTTGTTCGTTTGCGGGCGTGTCTACAGAATGCAAAGTGTATCGTTGTTTTTGGCCGCCCATAGCGGCAGAGGTTATTTTGTCCAGTGTGGCGGAAACGTTCGTGGTACGCCTGGAAGTCTCCATGGCCTGATCGTGCAGCCAGTAGGTGACCTAGTGTCTTTCTAGGGAGGAGAAGTTCTGGTGGAGCACCCTTTGCCAAAGGGATTTCTAGGTCCTGGTAGGATTTTGGGGCGTTTTCTGTCCACCACTGTTCGAAGCTTTCGTGCGCTCGTTCCTTTACAATCCTCTTGATCTTTGCTACTGTCAGTGGAATGTCTGGAGGAGCAGAGGATGCGGCGCCCTGTTTGGCCAGGCGGTCAGCTTCTTCGTTGCCTGGAATTCCTTGGTGTCCCGGAATCCAGTAGATCATGATTTCTCCTGGTTGGATGCTGGGTGCTCGTTTGCGTCGTTTCCACAGTGTCGCTAGTTGTCGGATCCTAAGGATGCTCCCTTGGCTGGTATCGGTAGGGGTTCCTTCTAGTGCCCTACAGGCCGCTTCCTGGTTATCAAGGAGGACGTAGATGTTCGTTGCCCTTTGCGTATCTGCCCGCTGCGCGGCTGCCCTTATTCCTGCCTCGATAGCGATGATCTCTGCATCATAGACCTCGGCCGCTGTGCCTAGGCTTTGGTAGCCCTCACAGGCTTTATATCCGCGTTGGAAGCCCACGTATCCTAGCCCAGTGTTGCCAGCTGCATCCTGGGACCCATCAGTGTAGAGGGTAATATCAGTGGGTGGGATTGATGAGATCCATCGCATGGTGTCTGCGGTTGTCTTAGAGCTTCTTGTCTGCTGTGTCCGGGTAGTGTGCTTAGGTTTAAGGAGTAGAGGTCTTTCGCTCTCTGGAAGAAGTCGTACTGTTCTAAGTAGTCTGGTTTGTCCTTTCCCCTTTGTACGAGTAACTAGAGGGTGGTTCTCGTCAAGGGTGCGAAGCCTGGCTGCGTATCTTAGCCGAATTGTCTCCAGCATGACTTCTGCAGGAGGAATGCCGGCCTCCCTATTTAGGGCTGGCGTAGGCGTTGTACGGAATACTGGTAGTATAGCTCTTAGTGCTGTGTTGACTGTTATGTTGATACGTCTCACGAGCGACTTGCTTAGAGTTGAGACCTCTCCTTGTTTCTTAGCCGAGTATCGTGTGGGGCCTGGCCACCATGCCTCTGCTCCGAAGAAAGCTACTGTGATAATGCATGCGCGGACTGCGTGCCGGAGGAGTCCCGCCTGCGCTCCATGCTGTGTGTTCCCGAGGGTACGGAGGTGTTCTGCAACCTTTATTGCCTTTCCTGTCCAGTGCTCTACGTGTGTCCGGAAAGAGAGTCGCTTGTCTAAGAAGATTCCGAGCCATCTGGTTGCTTTGTTGGGCGAAATGTTAAGGGATTCGAGTTTCAACCTCGGGTTAGAAGGTCCGTTCTTTCGCGTGAAGTGTTGGAGCTCGCACTTCTCTAGGTCAAAGGAGATGCCGTTTTGAATTCCCCATTTGAGGGCTGCTTCTAGTGTAGACCCAGTCCTGAGGAAGGCCACATCGTCTGCGTAGCCGAAGGCTTGTTTTGGGCTGTTCAGCTTAAAGAGAGGCTCAAGGTAGAGCATAAAGAGGACGGGAGAGGCTGGTGAGCCCTGGGGGAGCCCGCAGCTGAGCGGCCTCTCTGCGGTTGTTATGTCCTCAAAGCGGATCTTTGCTGTACGCTCGGCCATAAAACTGCTTGTCCAGCTGACTATCTCATGCGGCCAGCCCTGTTCTCGAAGTCTTGCTTGTAGTCTACCCGGGAGGACGGTATCGAATGCTCCTTTGACGTCGAGCGTGAGAAGTGAGGCAGTGAGTCCTTGGTCGAGGGCCTTCTCGATGTCGTGGATCACGCAGCTAGCCAGGTCTGTCGCCGATCGCTTGGGGAGTGCCCCGAATTGTTGTGGATTGAGTACTCCTTGTTGTATTGCCGTGAGGCTGAGGCGTCTGGCGACTAGGCGTTCGAGCCCTTTACCGAGGCATGAGAGGAGGGAGATGGGTCTCCAGGCTCTAGGGCTTGTGAGGTTCCTTTTTCCAGGTTTTTCGAGCATTACCACTTCCGCGGTGCGGAATGGCTTGGGGTGATGCCCCTCCTGAAGACAGAGGTTGAAAAGTTTGGTGATGTACTCTTGGATGGTTGCCCAGATTGTTTGTAGGACTTGGACGGTAATTCTATCGGCTCCTGGAGCCGTGTTTGATGTGTGTAGAATTGCGTCTCTGGCTTCTTCTTCTGTTACCCCTAGGTGGACTGAGATCTGTTTACGCGGTACTGTAGCGGCTTCCATAGGATTAATATCGTCTGTAGCAGTTCTCCTCTCAAGAGTAGCCTTCCTTAGTGCCTCGGCTTTGTCTCTCGGGTCTATATATGTCTCCGAGTCGATCGTTAGGGGCGGGCTTCGAAGCGGTCCCCTTTGTTTACGCCAGCTTGTGATCTTAAAGATGTCTCTGGAGGTATTAGCGCTATTAATAGTGTTCTGCCAGTATTGTCTCTTCGCATGCTTTACTTCTGCCTGAAGTTGGTGTTTTTCATAGGTTGCTAGGCCGTGTCTCCGAGCTTGACGGTATGCCTGTACCGCGTCCCTACAAGCGTTCGTCCACCATGGTGCACCTAGGTTCCGAGTGTTTCTTGGGCGGAAAACTCTAGCCATGTTGAGTTGGATGCACTGACTAAGGCTAAGAGCGGCGCCGTCTAGGTCATTTCTCTTGGTTGCTATAAAGGGTGGGAGGGTTTCCGCGACGGCTTGCGTTAGTTTAGAGAGGCCCTCTTCCGTAATCCTTAACTTTCCGTTTGGCGAGGCCCTATTCGGGCCCAGAGGGATCCGGGTAATAATGGTCTCGTGGTCTGAGGTGGTGTGTAAGTGTTCCTCTACGGTTGTGGTGACTCCTGGTATATTGGTGAGGACAAGGTCGATTGTATGGCCTGCCTTATGAGTCGCTATGTTTGGGGCGGATGTAAGTGTTAGTTGTTCCTGTTCGAGCCATTCTACTAGCTCCGGGGCTCCGTCGGATTTGCGTGCTCCGGATTCCCAGAGGTCATGGTGTGTGTTAAAGTCTCCTGCTATTAGGCAGTTGGCTGGAGGCTTATAATGTAGGAGGGTTTGGATAACCTCTCCGCTCGCAGTCTCGCGTGGCGGCCTGTAGACGTTTACTAGAGTGACTATTTGTTGGCAGTGGATTTGAACCCAACAGATGTCTGCTGAGAGGGAGGGTCTTAGTTGGGTGGGCTGGAGGTTCCGGCCCTTATTGATGTATGTGAGTACTCTAGGGCGGGTATTCCAGTCATCGTTAGGGCTAAAAATGCTGTAGGCCGGGTGTGTTTTAGTGCGTCTCTTCTCCTGTTGGCTGTGTATCCAGGGTTCTTGGATGAGGATGACGTCTGCGCCTTCCTCATATGCCATACTAAGGGCAATGTCATGATGTGCCTGTCCGTGTGCTACATTTGCTTGGAAGACGTATAGGGATCGGTTTCGTCTATGCATCTGTATGGTGTTGGTGTTACGGCACAGCCTTTAAAGACGCAGAAAGGTGAGGGGCTCACGAAGGAACCCCGCAAGAAAAAACATTACCACGTGATTAGTGCACGTGATGATCTGCCCAAAACCCACATGTCGCCCTCACGAGCCGGGCGACATAAAGCAACCGTCGCCCATTGTAGCCCGGCTACAGGGAGCAACACCAGATTGTCATAGCTTTCCTATAGTATATAAGCACACTCACTTAGCTAGAAACTTGACCCTTCGTGGTCAACTTCAATAATCAATCCGCACCATTGATTAGTAACACGGCCTTCGCACGTAGTGCTCTGTCACGTGTGTTCGTCACTTCGTTCTCTCACACCCTCCCTTGTACCCACTCAAGGTAAACCCTCACACGGCTTACCACCCTCTTTGGTGTTTGATCCTTAGAGGTAGAGGCCCGCCGTTACAGTTGGGTGGTGTCTTCGAGTGGAGGACGACTACTCTCCGCTGAGTTTAGTTGTACTTTAGGGGTTATCTCCGTATCGTATAGGTTGGCTAGGCGGCTTGCTGCTGCTCCTGCCTTCCTAATAGCCCTAAGAGCTGTTCTAGTAATCCTATTCACTACTCCGCTTCGAATCGTCGGCCGGGCTGGACATGCTATGTTGTCTGCTGGGTGTGGGCCTTCGCAATTACAACATCGGGGGGTTGACTCGCAGATTTCGTGTTCGCGGGAACCGCAGCGAATACATCTCACTGCTCTACTGCAGCCGCGGGTATTATGGTATCCATGGCACTTTGCGCATTGAAGGATGTTAACCTTTCGTCGTATCTGTCGGGCCCGTGCGCTTGTCCCAAATAGTTTGAATGGCTTTACTGGTTGGGTGAAGGAGACTACCAGGGTGCCTTCTGGTGCATCATCTAAGGAGCGTCTAGACCAGTTTGTACGGACGGGATTCTCTCCGGTCTGGGTGAGTACTTCTTCGGTGATGAGTTGGGAGGTGACCGTATGTCGCTCGCCGTCGAGGCTGATGATCTATCTGGGGGTCTGATCAATCACGTAGGTGTGCCAGATTTGTGCCGACTCCGCTTTTCCGCCAATTAGAGGGGCGATGTCATCGGCCCTTTCTTTAATTAATGACGTGGCAGATTCTCCGTTAGGGACGATGGCTATCCCTGAGTTAACATGCTGGACCTCGCGTATAATCTCCTTCCCTAGGTCGAGTTGGGTAGTAATCGCTGCCTTAATTGCAAATGGTTGGTGGTTGCGGGCCGGGTGTCCCGGAGGGAGGCGGATAAAGAGTCTGTTGTCCTTAATTTCCCGGGTCTTGGCGGGTTGTTGGGTAGTCGGGCGTGCCGCGTAGGGGGTATCCGTCCTAGGCCCTCGGGCTGCTGCCTCTGCGTAGCTGCGAGGGAGGTTTGAAGCGTGTCTAGATAGGTTGATACCAGTAGGGTTTTGCGTGGGCTTGCTGTTTGGTTCGCCTATGGGGTGTTTCTTGATCGTACTTAGGAGGTCCTTAGTTAGAGCTTGGGCAAACTCTGCTTGGTGGCCGGTAGGAAAGCGTGCTAGCTGCTGGTCTAGCGTCTTTGCAAATGCTCGGAGCACTTCCTCGCGTGCTTTGGTCTTCTGTTTTTCTTCTTGGATGAGTCCCTGGATCGAGGAGGAGAAGGGGCCGGAGGGCTGGTCAAGGTCCCATGTGAGTGGGATAGGTGCGAGCCGAATTTGCTTTGTTCTGTTTATAGGCTCTCTGGCTGTATCGCTAGCCATAGTAGCAGCTTCAGGTGTCAAATTCCTCCTGCGGAGACGGGCTGGAGGGGTTTTTGGGGTCGTATCCTCCACTGACGACGGGTATGATGGATCAGGAGCCATCGAGGAACCCAAAGAGGGTGTTTTGAGAGAGGAGAGTGCGTTTTAGGCGTAGTTTTGGATGCCTTTGCATGGGGGTACACCTGGCCAGACGGGGAGGTGTGTGAGGGTTTTGAGGGTTTACCTTGAGGGTTTACCTTGAGTGGGTACAAGGTAGGGGTTGAGAACAAGTATAGACGAATACACGTGACTGAGCACTGCGTGCGAAGGCCGTGTTACTAATCAATGGTGTAGATTGATTATTGAAGAAGTTGACCACACAGTGTAACGGCGGGCCTCTACCTCTAAGGATCAAACACCAAAGAGGGTGGTAAGCCGTGTGAGGGTTTACCTTGAGTGGGTACAAGGGAGGGTGTAAGAGAACGAAGTGACGAACACACGTGACAGAGCACTACGTGCGAAGGCCGTGTTACTAATCAATGGTGCGGATTGATTATCGAAGTTGACCACGGAGGGTCAAGTATCTAGCTAAGTGAGTGTGCTTATATACTATAGGAAAGCTATGACAATCTGGTGTTGCTCCATGTAGCCGGGCTACGCTGGGCGACGGTTGCTGTATGTCGCCCGGCTCGTGAGGGCGACATGTGGATCTTGGGTAGATCATCACGTGCACTAGTCACGTGGGGATGCCTTTTCTTGCAGGGTTCCTTCGTGAGCCCCTCACCTTTCTGCGTCTTTAGAGACTGTGCCGTAACACACAGGTCAAAGCTATGCTAAGGAGTGTGGTTTATATACGTATAGGAGAGTGTCTACAATCTATGTGCTCAGTTGATAGAGTACGATCAGTTAGCCTTGGCAACTAATCGAGGGTTGCTAACTGAGCGTACCAGCTCAGTTGGCTCTGTCTGCTCAGTTGGCCTTGGCAACTGAGCGGGTGGGTCCAACTGATCGCGAGGGTCACGTGACCTCGGATCCTTATGGCTCCGACTTCTGTCGTTCCCTGCGGGGCTGATCCTCAACTTCCTCAACCTGTGGAGGCTGCGCCGTAACACATCTAGTCTGTGAACCTTCTCCGTATTCCGGGGAACTTAGTAGCTTGGCTGCGGATTTTCCAATCCTAGACGTTGTTACCTTACCCGAGGTCATTACCCTGGTGTTAATAATAATAAATTCATTTCCTCCCGATATAGCTCCCTTGCGGGTCCATGCGGGGCTGGCTATCTGCGCTTATTTTACACGAGGGGGAAAACCTTATTCGCCAGGCAAAAACCCCTCCTCTCTTTTCAGGTTTGTCTTCCTCTACTTGTTCCGTTTTTCCTGCTTACCGGTAGTAGCTGCTGTGGCAGCCCTTCATTCGATTACTGGTATCACCTTCTCAGTTCTCAGTTCAGTTCTCCTCTCCGTTTTCCTAGTGGTCCTCCTGGTGGTCCTCCTGATGGTCCTCCCGGTGGTCCTCCTGGAGCATCTCCCTCGCCATACTAAACTGATTTAGTAGGCCCAGCTGGAGGAACCAGCTTGATGCGGCTCCAACGCCCTTCTTTGTGGACAGAAGTGTGTGGAAATCGGTGGTCCCTGCTTCTTGGAGCATTTGAGCTCTGTTCTGTTGGAAGTGATGGCAGAAGAGGAGGATATGCTTTGGGGTCTGTCTGTGCCAGCCACATGAGCAGGCTGGGCTGGGATGGCCAGGCACCTTGTGCCTGAAGAGGAAGTCTTCCAGGCCAATGTTTTCAGTGCGTAGTAGGGTGGTGATTGTGCTTTGTGGTTTGGATAGCCCATGGTGGAGGTGTCTGAGCTTTGGGTTCCATTGTGTATCTTGGGCAACTGGCTTGTTTCTCCTCGCCTGGCTTGTCTTGGCCATCCACCTTTCTTTCCAGATGTTTCTGATTGTTCTGCGGAGCCTGGTTCTTTCAGGGAGCTTTTGTGTGGTGGGAGGTCCTCTCTCTAGAAGAGTATTGGCCCTGCTTTGTAGTAGTGTTCCTCTAGCTAAGCTGGGCTTTCCCCTTGCATCTAGTACCGCTCTTGTGATGTCTTTGATGTCCTGACAGGTGTTTCTAGTCACTGTGGTTGTGGGTCCTTCTCTAGACCGGAGTGTATGGGTCAGAGTTAGCTCATCAAGGTGGAGTGAGAGGGGGGGAATCCCTGTCTCATGTTCTAAGACCTGTGTGTTGGTAGACTTGTATGCCCCTGAGATAGTGCGTAGGCATTGGTTCTGGGTCCTTTCTAGTGGTTTTATTGCTGTCTTCCTCCAGCCTGGGGTTCCTTCTGGGGTGTGCCACACCCCGCAGCCGTAGGAGAGAACTGGTCTAACCACTGCTATATAGATGTGGCGTGCCTTAGTGAGTGACGCTCCCCAGGTAGAGGCTGTAAGTCTGGAGAGAGAGGTGTATTGCTTTGTAGCCTTTAGGGAGGTTCCTTGATGTGGGGTCCCCATCTTAGTTTGCTGTCCACATGGATGCCTAGGATCTTGATTGTCTGCTCCGGGTTTCCTTCGAATCCGGCAATGTTGATTTTTGCTGCCATGTTGAATCTCCTTGGCCTTCTTGTAAAGTGTATGAGGTGGTACTTGTCAGGTGCGAAGGTTGATCCATGGGTTGCTGCCCACTGTGTACAGGTCCTATTTGCCTCCTCTAGTGTTCTACAGTTTTGTTCTGTTGATCTACTAAAGGTAAGGATGTTGGTATCGTCTACGAAGCCTAGGGGAAAGGTGCTACCCGTGCGGAGCTTTGTAAGGAGGTTGGAGGCAAAGAAGAGGTATAGGATTGGGGATAGCGAGGATCCCTGAGGGATGCCTGTTAGGGTCTGAATTGGTGGACTAGTGTAGTCCCCAAAGCGGAGCTGTGTGGTGCGGTCTTGAAGGAATGAATGAGTAAATTTCTCCACCCAGATTGGGAGTCGTGCGGCTCTTATGTTATGGAGAAGTCTCTTGTGTGATACATGGTCGTATGCTCCTGAGATATCCAGGCTGAGGACTGAGGCTACCAGTCCTGGGTCCTGTGCCCAGACTGTGTGGATCTGTTGGGTAAGAAGGTCAATTGCGGTAGTTGCTGATCTACTTTTTCTTGCTCCCATCTGAAAGTCAGGGAGTAGATTGTGGATCTCCGTAGCCTGTGAGATTCTTTCTGCTATAATTCTCTCGAGCAGCTTGCCTAGAGTGTTAAGCAGGGCAATTGGTCTAAATGACTTAGCCTTAGTATAGTCCTCTCTTTGCGGTTTCCTGAGGACTATAGTGGTTGAGCACTTAAATTGTCTTGGGTGGTATGAGAGTGCTAGGCACTGTGACGATTCAGACCGTCAACATCTCATTCTCCAGAAAACTAAGCCTAATTAGGCTAAAGCACTTATCTAAGACAAGATGTCTAAGACATAGGGTTTGCTAAGAGCAAACACTTAGCGGGAACGTACGGGAAAGGGAAGCCTAAGACCGGCTATTCGACTTCTAACTAGTACCTAGGCTGGATATATAAGTTTCCTCCTTCCTCCTTTATTCCCTTTCTTTTCTCTTTCCTTTCTCTAGCTTAGAAACTTTAGTCAATTTCGAGAATCTGACTTGTTCTTCTTGAGTCGTGACAGGCACCTCTGAAAGATCCTAGTAAGCGGTTCTGCTAGTGTCTGTGCACACTGCTTTAGGAACCTGTTGATGATCTTGTCTGGGCCTGGTGCTTTGTCTGGGGGAAGCTGTTTAATAGTATGGAGGACTTGTTCTTCAGTGATGTCCTGGGAGATGTTGACTGGTTTTGGATATATATAGCCCTCAAGGTCAGAGAGGTTCGTGTCCCTAGGAGGGGGGAAGAACTGGTTGGAGAGAATCCTTGTCTTGGAGGGATTGTCATGGCGTAGTATCTGGTCTGTTCCCTGGAGGGGTGGAAACTGAGGTAGAGCTGGGGGCTCAAGTGCCTTTGTTCTTGCCCATCTTGAGAGCTTCCAGACTGTAGATGGGTTTGAGGTAATCTCAGCCACTTTTCTACGCCATGCTTTTGTTCTGTCCCTTCTGATTTGCCTCTTCTTACTGTTAACAGTAGTCTGATATGCCACCCAGTCTTCCTCTCTTCCTGTAGTGGTCCACTTTCTCCTAGCCCTTCTCGCTTGTTGAACCAGTTCTGAGCACTCCTTCGTCCACTCCATAGCGGCCCAAGGTGATGGTTTCGCTGCTGGGATGGTTTCCTGGATAGTATTCTGGATGGCTCTCTGGATCTGTTCGGTAAGGTGGTCCAGGTTTGCTTCAGTGTGGAGAGGGGTTATTTCTATGTTTTGGAGTTTTAACTGTAGTGTTTTGTTAACTTTCTGCCAGTCTGCCTTTTTCCATTGGGGTCTTAGGGGCCGAGTGGGTGCGGGTATAAGAGAGATGTCAAATATTGTATGGATAGGTAGGTGGTCAGAAGATGATTCGAGTTCTTGACTGACTCCACATCTAAGGATTCTCTCCTCGAGCCACTGGGAGGTAAAGATAAGGTCTAGGGTACTTTTACTATTACCTCTCCTCCAGGTGGTGGTGCCCCTTGGGAGGGCAAGGTTAAGGTTGGCTGTAGTTGCGGTTTGGATTAGGTGGTCCGCGAGGGAGTGGTACGTAGGGGAGGTAATGCCTCCCCAGAGGGGGTGATGGAGGTTAAAGTCTCCAAGAAGGATATGTTACCCTTGCATAGCAAGGGCTCTTGGGAGGATGGATAGAGTTCCTAGCTCCGTACTAGTATGGGCGGATGGAGGGCTGTAGTAGTTATGGATATGGATGGTATAGGTTGTCGTGGTAAGGGAGAGGGTAATAAGGTCTGGGGAGTGGATTGTTGTCTGCCAGGAGTCCACGGCAATAGCCTTACTTATAAAGAAGCAGGTTCTCGCTGTTCCCTCCTGAGGGAAGACTGTATGGTAGGCTGGGTGTTTTATTGTTGTCTTTATCCTAGGGTTCCTCCATGGCTCCTGAATGGCGAGGATGTGGTGGGCTGTTGGGATAATCTCCTGGAAGAATGGGATCATTACCCTCTCAGCGCTTTTGTTGACGTTATACTGTATGATTGAAAGGTGGCTTGTATCTATCATTAGTTTCCTTCCATCTCTGTGTCGGCCTGCGGTGTGGTTGGTATTTCTGCCTGTGTGTAGGGGTTCTCCTGACCCTCGGTCTCAGGTGCGTGTTGGGAGCTGTTAAGCCCTATAGAGGCCAGTTGGCCTGGCAGTAGAGTTTGGCTGAGGGAGTGAGGTTGATAGAGGGAGCGGGGTCTGCCTGGCTTTCTTTTCGTGGGTTCTTCTTCCCTTATCCTCTTTCGAGACCCTATCAGGGTCCATCCATCCTGTATTGAGTTTTGGGTTACTTGGGGTGGTTGCCTATACTTTCCTGGCGCTGCTGCCCTGGCTTGAGTTGCTCTGGTTTGCTGAGACTTACGCGCTGGGCATGCGTTGCTCCAGGCTGTGTGTTTTTGAGAGCAGTTTATGCATTGCGTTTCATTTTTACTGCACTCCCTCGTATTGTGATTGCCTGCACATTGGCCGCACTTCTGTTCCTTCCTACAGTTGGTAGCGATGTGGCCATAGGCCTGGCAGTTGAAGCACTGGGTTACTGTAAAGTTCGCATTATAGTACTCTGCTGTGTGTAGAGCAAAGTTGCAGATGAGTCCTTTAGTAATAACCTGGTTGGCTATTTCAGGGTCTGTAGTGCTAAGGATGATTGCTGAGTGCGTTTTTCCTTCTGGGAGCTTCTTCTTTAGCCAGGCAAGCTTGCTAATATGCAGGCCTGGGTGTAGAGATTGGTTTTGCTCTTGTAGAGTCTTGGTAGCCTGAAGGTCCGTGGTGTTGATTCCCTTGATAGGGATATTGTGGACCAGTACTGAGTATAGTTGCTGATTTGGGCGGATTTCTTTCCCGAGTCCGGTAGTCCACTCTTGGTCCTGGAGAAGGGCTGTTCTTGTTTGTGTGTCTGGGATAAAGATTCGGATATCGCCGCTTGGGAGCTTTCTAGCTGCGAGTACTTTTTTGCACGCTAGGCTTTTTCCTGCCTGGATCTTTCGAATGATGCTTTCATTTGAGAGGTTTGCTACTTCCTGTCTGTTTGCTTCATTTGGGAGGTGGAGGGTGATTTCTGTGGTGGTGGGGGGGGTAGGAGGCTTTGGGGCTGCTTGGGCCGCGATGCGTGCCCAGTATCTATGTACAAAGTTGTAGTAGGGTTCGACATACCTATAACCTCCAGTCTCCTAAAGGTCTATCCAGGCCCCTACCCCAGTTTTCAGCCGCTTCTCATTGCGGCTTCCACAGTCAGGGCCGGGCCAGACCCCTCCTGCCTGAGTGATCCCTGTTTGCTCCTTAAGCATGCATCGCCGGCCTTCTGTCCTAAAACCTCTGATTTCTCATTATCGTTTGCTTCAGCGTTGGTTTTGGAGGCGAACAGTTCCGTCTCTATGCATACCGACACGCGCATCCGTTCTCTCGAGCCACGCAGCAGTCTCTCCGGCCAGGACGTGATCCTGCCTGCCATCCAGGTGCACCGAGGGTCAGAGCCCAGTGAAGGGGTGAGGTCCTCGGAGCCAGCAGTGGCTGCTGCGCACTACGCCCCGCGGGCAGCCCAGATATTGTGCAGGGGCGCAACACCCTACACTTACTAAGTCCCCGTTTCGCGTTGCCTGTAAGGGTCTCCCCATAACAGGCCGACCGTGTCTTGCAGGAGGGGTAACGGACCAGATCCCACGCCGGGCGACCTGCTCCACCTGCTCCTACTAACCAAGCTTGTGTCCCCTCTTGTCTTGAGCTGGCCTGTGTTTCCAACGTGCTAAGTCTCTGCGCGACTAGCCTGTGACTCCTCGAGAGCCTCCCCTCACCGCTGGCCTGTGTCATCGTCGTAGGTTGCGTGCTCCACGCCTATTAAGACCCTCCATTGAGTCGCCTAGACGCCCGCTTAACAGGGTCGGTAAGGGCCATCGAAGCTGGCCTGTGTTTCCCTTCTCTAGAGCTTGCCCGTGTTTCCGTCTCGTCGAGCCGACCGGTCGCATCGTGCTAGGTTACGAGCACCACGCCTATTAAGACCCTCCACTAGGTCTCCTATGTGCACACCGGATCGGCTCTCTCGGAGAGGCCTTAACGAGTTCTCGAGGTCGAGCCTTAACAAGGTCTTCGCGGTCGGAGGCCTCGAGGCCTTAACAGGTTTCGTACCGAGGATCTACATCACGTTAGCCTTAACAAGTTCTTAAGAAAGAGGTTCCCCTATGCCCTCGCCGCGTTCTCAGCGATCTCAGAGCCGGTGCAAGCCCAAGGGTGTCCTATCGTACGCCTAGGGCGCGTCCACATCGGCTGGCTGGATAGGGCCAGCGTCGGGCCTGGCTGCGAGCCAGGTAGTCGTACGTCGGGTGGTTTTCGTATCCCAGTTTCCCTCGATGGGCCTCCCTGGATGGATGGTCGCGTTGCCCAAGCGGAGGCAGTAGGCAATACGGTTGTGGTCGCGGTCGGCGCGTCGATGAAAAATTTTCATCGCGTCGAAACCGCACCCCAACAGCCTGCAACAGCGTGTTGCAGGCTGCCATCCATCACCTCTGCACTCAGCTACCCATTAGAGACGCTCCTCTGATGGATATTACCAGCCGCGGCGACGAGGACGCGTGCAGTAGGATTTCGCGGCCAATCCGCACCATTGATTAGTAACACGGCCTTCGCACGTAGTGCTCTGTCACGTGTGTTCGTCACTTCGTTCTCTCACACCCTCCCTTGTACCCACTCAAGGTAAACCCTCACACGGCTTACCACCCTCTTTGGTGTTTGATCCTTAGAGGTAGAGGCCCGCCGTTACACCTGGTGCTGCACCAAACCTTTCGGCCTGGTCGCGGTAGTCTAGGCTCTAAGGACGTCCCCGAACAATTTGATAGCGTCGCCCCGAATGGACGGACTAGGCGAGACCTTTCGGCCCGCCTCTTAACCACCTAGCAACCCACTGTACGCATAATGGTTCGAATAGTCTTTCGCCCCTATACCCAAATTTGACGATCGATTTGCACGTCAGAACCGCTGCAAGCCTCCACCAGGGGCTGATGGCTTGCGGCAGGTGCATGTTCACATGAAATGAGGACAGGATAGTGTGTACAGTACAATAATACCATAACAAACAACCCTGATGGATGCTTCAGCGCCCCGGACGACGGCGACGGCGGGTGCTGGACGTGGGGGCGGCGGCGGCGGAACGCGACGCCACGGCAGCGCATTTGGCTCGACGCGTGCGCGTCCGATATGCTTTTGGACGTCCCTGCAACCTCGCACGCACCTGAAGGGCGTGCTATGAGGATGTGTCCCGAACTGAGCTCGTGCATGGTATATCCACGTAGTGCTGACGCTGTTGCGAGTGCAACGGCTCGGAGCACTTCAAGTGATGATGCTGGTGTGCTATGTTGTCCTTCTATATGAACCCAAGATGTCTCACATGTGGCGAAAAGCGTGAGCGTTTGTTTTGGGTGCAAGTGAGCCCTGTTGGAACACAAATATAGATCTTGACGTACAAGAGAGTAAAGTGGACACTCGTGAACCTTGTTGAAATCCTTGTTTTGATTTCGTACTCCTTACGTAACAAACGGTCTCCTAATCTGTATTAAAGTAGTGTCTGAATCAGCTGAGCACTTGGGGTTTATAGTGTGTATGAGACGAGTTCTTATAGCGAGGTAGACTGGCAGTTGAAGACCGTTAGCAACATAAAGTGCATCCAGTACAGGTACTCAGCCCGCAACAGCAACCGTTATGTGTCTTGCGGTAGGTGACCTTGGCCTTGAGGTTCTCTCGTATGAGCGTTTTTGCTCCAGTAAAATTGCCCGTGTGTCCATATCCTGATGCAACAGGGCAATATTCGCAGCTTACATGAATCATAGGAACCATCTGTGCCGCTATGAGTCTCTACTGGAGAAATTCAAGCATCTCCCGAGCCGGCCTTGAGCGCCGTGCGAAAACAGAGTATACAAGCATAAGGTCGGGTTTCGGAAGGGTCTTTGACACAGGGGCCGTCTTCGTCATCTGGTTGTTGGAGTGGTGTTGAAGTTTAGAGGAGTCGTGGTTGGACGGATAGCTGCTGTCCATCTCGTTAGCGTATTGTCGACACGATCAATCCTTTGTATGCATGGTATGGTGAACTATAGACTGACGAGTGCTTCTAGAATTTCCGTGTGGGTATTTGGATTGACTGAGGTGTCCAGTACGCAATTCTAGTTGTCCTGCACACGGGTGATGTGATGGCTTGTATCCGGTGTACTCGCGGAAATACAGTGGCATTCTATCTACGAGAAGACTAAGCTGAAGAGAAAAGAAAGAAAGGTTTAAGTAAGATAGCGCTGCTTATATATCTCTCCAGAGTCCCTTTTATTGGTAGCGAGTTGCAGGGTTTTCTTGTTGAGCTTCACTAAGCTTCAGGGTCTTCTCAACCCAAGGTCTCGCCGCAGGATCCATCCAAGGCACTTAACGGTCTAAACCGTCACAGGTGACTCCAACGAGGCCCACAGGACAATCTTCGACCATGGGACATGTCAGTAACTGTTAGAGTCCAAAGGACTTGTACGCACAGTACTAGTTCAGGAACATCGTTTCGCCGCGCTACTATTTAGTCTCTCATTTCTCGTAGCTCTCTCCACTCCTTAGCAACTTCTTCTTGTAAATAGAACGTAGCTGAATGTAAATTCACTATCGATTCCTAACAGTAACAACCCTCATCTTCAATACGTCACGGCCTTGCATCTCAGGCGTTACGGACGTCATGTTGGGCCGCTTCCTGGGAAATAATGGGCAGTATGGAAGCAGATGACGGGCATAGGGGTGCCCGCGTCACACAAGCGAGAATGGCGGAGGTTGTCAGATCGCATCTGCGATCCATACGATGAATCGCGATTCAGAAGAGCAAGCGCAACCCCCCCGTTCCAGCCGGCATCACCACGTACGTCAGCGTCATACGAGCCGCTCGAGCTATGCTGTGCTGCATGAGCCGCATCGACGCGAGGCCGATATCAGCGAGGTTTCGGTAGTAGATACAGCCTCATCTAGCCTGCGTGCGTCATCCCTGCCGGGTACGTCGTCATCTAACTCCGCATGGTGGTGCAAGCAAGGCATCGTGGCATCTCAGTCACCGGCCTCCACATATGGAAACTTGTAGAGCGCTAGGTTGCTCACCGTTAGCACCAGAACAGGGTTCGCAGCGGGCACGGCGCATCGCCGCATGCCCTGCGGGGCGAGAGGTCCAGTACCGCGTGGAGGTTGCTCTAGATTGAATCGGAGGCTGATCGGGGCCTGATGCGGCGAAAGCTGCGGACTAGCCAAACCGCATGTGGGGAGAGGCCGACGTCAGAAGTGCGTCGCTGGAAACGCACACCCCGAGGATTTCATCCGTAGAATACCCAGCGTGCCAACGCCTACTCCTAGTGGAAGGCAAACAGAGCAAGCGTAGCGCTAGCAGGGTGAGGGACCGGCCGAGGCGACAAACAATGTGTAACGAGCGGGCCTCTACTGTAACGGCGGGCCTCTGCCTCTAAGGATCCAAACACCAAAGAGGGCGGTAAGCCGTGTAGGGTTTACCTTGAGTGGGTACAAGATAGGGGTTGAGAACAAGTATAGACGAATACACGTGACTGAGCACTGCGTGCGAAGGCCGTGTTACTAATCAATGGTGTAGATTGATTATTGAAGTTGACCACGAAGGGTCAAGTATCTAGCTAAGTGAGTGTGCTTATATACTATAGGAAAGCTATGACAATCTATAGTTCATGGGTTTATTTCGCCAAGGGGTTGAACGTCTGAACTTCGTCAGTTTAAGAGTTCACAGTGCCAAGGCTTTAAACAGTTGAACCTGGGGTCACGTGACTCCCTGCCGGTGGATTTTCTTCGCGGGCGCGTAGGCGCCCCGCTTGTCCTTCTTATCCTCCTTACCCAGGTTCTGTGTAGGCTGCGCCGTAACATCTACCTCTAAGGATCCAAACACCAAAGAGGGCGGAAACCTGTCGAAGGGTCTTCCTTGAGTGGGTACAAGAAGAGGTACGTGAGAAACGAGTAGACGACTAAAGACTGAGCACTACGTGCGAAGGCCTTGTTACCAATAGAGTCCAAATTCTATTATGAAGTTAACTACGAAGGTCAAAGCTATCTAAGGAGTGTGGTTTATATACACATAGGAGAGTGTCTAAAATCTAATATTAATCTGTTTGATCTGTGTTGCCTCTTGGGCAGGAGCGTATGGATTAGACAGATCAATGTTGTCTTGATCTTATTAATCTGTCCCTTAATGCCTGAGGCATGCGGGATCAAAGGGATCAATTCCTTGGCATCACGTGATACACGTGACTCATGGTGGGTCTTCATGGCGCGTGTCTGCGCCCCGCTTGCTTCCTTTCCTACCCTATCCCGACTCTGTGAAGGCTGTGCCGTAACACAATGGTGGTGCTCGATGGGGGAACCCTTTGTTCTCGCTCGTTGCGCAAGACCGTTGCGATGGGCCTCCTGCTACTGCAATACCGTTGTCGGGTGGAGCCGTAGGGGTTAAGTGGCTGTCTCGTCCCGGTTCGAGTTGCGCGAGGGTGGAAGATGGGCCACAGAGTCCTCTAGGAGGAGGCGGGAGTGGTGCGGATATGACGTTCGTGTCAGACGGAATGAGTGACAGATTGAGGCATGAGCGCAGAAGTGCTGGAATTTTTGGCGAGCGCGCGCCGTCGGGAGGCGGGCATGATATCACGGGCTGCGTCAGCGGAGGCGGACTGCTGGGCCGCCGTGGCCGTGAACGGGCGGTGGGTTGGCAGGGCGGGCTTGAAGCTCATGCTGCCTGACGTTTAATGGCCGAGGTGATCGCCGCGCTGAGCTGGGAAGGGGGAGGGCGTGTGGGTGCTGGAAAGGGTTGAGTTGGGCTATGACATCAGAGGTGGCGTCGTCGCACCAGCAACACCAGCACGCCAGCCCTCGAGGAACGCAGTCTTGAAGCACAGAAGTGGAGACGGAGAGCGACTTGCAAATAGAGTAGGCGTGCAGATCATTGATGCGCACCATGGCGGCGCGCGGGTGGGGAAGTAGGCCAGACGATAGGTGCCAGAATAGGAGTAGGAGTAGACGTTGGATTCGCGAGCTATCGCTGATGAGCCAGCCGCGTATCCACTCCCACCACGAGTGGCAACGGATCCGCGAGCCGTCCGCGCGGTCGAGCAGTGAAGCGGAGGAACAGCCAAATGGTCGCGGCCGCGGCTGCGGGGAGTACGGCGGAAGCCACTGCCGCGGACGTGCCGATTTAAGACTCGGAATCCCAACGCGCCCCGAGAGCAATTCCTGAGAAGCTGCCGGCATGCAGGCAGTCTGGAGCGCAGCGGGCGTGTTGTGCTCCAGCGCTGGCGGCCGACGGCTCGCCGTCGTGCAAGACGGGCAGAGGCAGGGCGGCGGTCACGCAGGGCCGTCAAGTGCCGAAACGGGCGACGAGCTTGGCGGCGAAGTGTTGCACTGCGAGGCCCGTGAGGCCGACGAGGTGACGCACGGCGGATCGGCTGGGGAATGGGCGGGCTGAGGAGCGACCCGACGACGCGGCGCCGACCCCGGCGGTGGCCGGTCTCGACCGCGGGCGCGCCAGGGAGCGCAGCACCGCAGGCAATCGCTCGCAGGGCGGAAGCAGGCAGCGGCCGGCGAGGTGACGAGGAGCAGCGCCGTAGCGCGGTGCAGGCGGCCAGGAACAGTCGCGGCTTGGCGTGCGCATCATCGGCGGCGCCTGCCCACCCTGCATTTGCGCGCTGCGTCATAGGCACCACCGCAAACGCCGCTGCGCTCAGCGCCCCCAGCATTCGTGCGCGCCATGCCGCTCCGGGCCCTGCTGCCCGCGGCTCAATGAGCAGGCTGACTTCATTCCTCCCGCCGCGCCCGGCTGCGCCTGCTCTGCCCGCCGCGCGCGCCGTCGCACAGTCCATGCCGCCGGCCAGCGTCATTGTTCTGCCCACGCCATCGTGGCCAGCTCGTTGTAGGCGACGTGCGCCCTGCGCCCTGCGCGGCGGCGGGCGACGAGGGCAACGACGCCGCCCCGGCACCCCGGCTCGGCCAGGGACCTACGTCGTCGAGCGCGCAGGAGGCAGCCTGGCAGCACGGCCGGGCTGGGAGGGCCGGCGAGCGCATGGGGGGAGGGGGAGATCAGGGTCCACGGCTCGGGCTTACGCTCAAGCGCAGCCAGTGACACTCCAGCGATGCTGCTGCCCGCACGGGAACAGCCCTTATCGCAGCACTCTGGACCCTTGATGACTGTAGGCTGATCGACACTATGATATCGGTCGACGCCACAAGCGTGGTCTCTACTCGCCCACCACCCGGCAGGCCTGCAGGGAGCCCCCGCTCCGCTCTCTGGTGGTCCTCCCGCCAGCCTCCATGCTCCATGCTATATATGCCCGCCCCTGCCGCCCAGAACTGACTCTGTACCCTCCAGCAATCATCCACAACCCTACCAGCTAAATAACCCGCCGCGCCCAACTCAGTGACCCCCACCCGAACTGCTCTTCACCACACCGAACTACACCACACCTCACCTCACCACACCTCACTACAACAAACCCACCTCTCTATCACTTCCACTTGCCGATTATGTCTTCCGCACACGCCGGTGTCTACGTCCGCGACAACTACTCTGCACCCATGTCGGCCCAGCACAACTTCACCAACCAGTATGATTTGGACAACCCGACCGCCTCCAAGAGCATCTACTCTCGGTATGTTGTGTCGCTCGATGATCCCGAGTCGAGATGCTAACAGCTCCAGTGTCTTGCACGAACACACAAAGCACCAGCTTGAGAGTGCAACTAGCTCCGCGCGTCGTCGGTCGCAAGGAGGGAGCAACGCCAGTATGAGCTCCGAGTCGAGCCGTGGATCCGTTGGCTCCACCTCGTCATAACAATTTACGAGCTGGCCTCCTTAAACGATTACGTCATGTCTGGAACATGATTCGACTTCTCTTAGACCAGCAGCTGGCGTCACGGGCTACTGCGGTTCACGGCTTGATGTCCTGGTGCGGGACTAACCTCGGCGGTATACGGAGTACTCTTTCACTTTTTCTGGGAAGCATTTGGCAGGAGTCTTTTTCATCAAGCGAGCAGATGGGCTTTCTTCCACAGCGTCTTCGCGCTGTCTTTTCAACTGCGATTTTTTCTGTGGCGGTTACTACTACGTCAGTCGAATGGTTGAAAGATACCAAGCGTTCGACACATGACGTACAATCTACAAGGTCTCTACATCCACTTCGTCTATTTGAGTTCGTGCTATTGTCCGTGGCCCGATTTTTCCGAGTTGTCACCAAGATCCTAACATCCTCATTTGTTTCGATCAAACCTCGAGATTGTATGATCTCACGCCCACGCCGTGCCCGCGAGGCCACGTCTGCGGGTTTTATCTCCTCGCTACATGGCGCACGGCAGACCTAGCGCGGAGGGCCATCCGTGCACTCTTTCCTGCAACAGCAACACCTAGCGACCAGGCAGGGCTGGAGAGGCTCCACCAATCTCTGAGCGAACCCACACGCCCGCCGCTGACCTGACGCTTCCCCACTTGCAAAAGCGCGGATCCCTGTTGGATTTGGCGAGCAGCGGCGGCCTCTCGTGTCCTGCTCCAATCCCGGTGCAGTCGATCTCTTCCCTGCTTCGACCTTAGATTCTTGGCATACATCGCGCGCCTCACACAGCGCGCCCGGCCGGCCATTCAGCGGCTGCAGCAGCGGCCAGCCTAGGCTGGCATTGGGCGGCGCGGCGCAGGCCAGACATGGCGGCGTCTTCGTCTCGCTTGGGGCGTCGGGGACAGCTGCAGCGCTGCCCGCCTGGCCGCGGATTGTCCGTGATGATCACAATGCCGAACTGCTGCAAACCGTTGCGCCCGAATGCGACGGCGGCGGCGTTCGCCGCCGCCGCCGCCTGCTTCGTGCTGTCGTCCGTCCGTCCACGACGAGAGATCGTCGGCGCTCGGCGGCTGGTCGGGTCTTCTCGAGCAAGGAAGAACAGAAGAACTGGGCTGGACCCCTGCGCGGTTCATTGATCTGCTCAGGTACGTACCGCTGGTGTCTCCCGGGCGGCCGGAGGGAGTTGATCGCGTGGAGTTCACGGGGGGTCGGTTGGACAAGTCACCACCACTGATTTCACCGTCACCGCAGCAAAGCCTGCCCGAGACGGCGCCGCTGGCCGCCATCACGGCCGCCCTCGCCGTTCGCACGCCCGTTCAGAAGCAGCGCAGCGCCCGCGCGCACGGAGGGTCGCCACTCGGCAGGCGCTGGAGCATAACGCTCCGAGACAGGCTGTGTCTCACCTGGGCTGTGATGTGCTGTCAGCCGGGCTCACGAGACGGCTGGCCAACAGCGCGAGGCCGCGGCGGATGAGACATGCGCGCCCTCGATAGACTGGGGCAAAACAAGAGGCGATCAGGGTCCAGCGGCCGTGTTTCAACTTCCAATAAGTCGTGCGCTCCCTATACCTAACCGGGATCAGCAAAGACGTCAGCGAAGCGGACCCAATGCTCGCTCGCTAATCGTGTTTGCTCGTCGCGCGCTCGACGTCCCCGCGGGGGTCCGACCGTCACCGTGGCTGGCCCGCCGTTGCGCCCCGTGCGCCGCTCTGGCAGAGAAAACCAAGGAAGAAAAAAAATTCGTGAGGCGGAGGGCGGTCAGCCGTGATTGGCAAGCCGTGCGGGTCGAGCATCAAGGGGGGATGGAGAGCCCAGTCACGGGGCTGCAGGCATGCCGTCGCTGCCACCACCAGTTAGAGTAACCTCTTTTTTCTTTGCTTTTGTTGCTTTCCTCCCTCAGTATCATTGTTCGCCGTCTCCTGGACTTTTTTTTTCTCCCGGCAGGTTTGCGAAGGTCGAGACACCGGGCAACGAGCCGCGCCCGTGCCGATCAGACGACAGTGGCTTTCAGTGGCAAAAAAGATCCTGCAATGTCGGGGGACCATTCGACCGAGAGCGCAGGAAGCACCTCCCTACCACCGCTCTTCCGCCGGCGCGAGCCTTTCCGGAGCAGCGTCCGCTCTTTTAGCCCCTTTCCTTCCTCCGCTGGCTTCAGCAAACCGCCGGGTTACTCGACGTCTGGACTACCGACGCGGGACTTGCGGAACTGCTTTCCAGCCCCACTGTTCTACCCAGCGCAGGGGAACGGACGGGCGCCTTTTTGGCGTGCACATTGTTGCAGGAACGGGGACTGACTAAGGATACCTGCACTTACTACGGTGGTCGGGTATCACCGCTCCCAAAAGCGAGCATGGGAAAGCGAAAAAGACCAGGGCGGGACTCGAGAAAGCGGTGCCCTTCTCGGCGACACGCGTAGGCATGGGGATTCCCGGGTAGACACCTGATCAGTCCGCTCAGCCCAAAGAGCCGGCCAGTCTCGCATTGGCGCTTGACTGCGTCCGCGCACCCCATGGCCGCCGGACTTTTCTTTCTCCTTCGGCGCCTCCCTCACCTCCTCGTCGGTCGCGACGCCTCCGAAGACGCCTGTGCCGCAACCATCACCACCATCCTCGTCGTCGCCTTCCGGCTTCCCAACCTCCGTCCCCGTGCCGCCTGCGGCTCCCCCGCAGACCTCGCCCCAAGCGTTGCCGAGCAGCGACAGCCTGGCGCACCGCGCGAGCAGCAGCATGGCGGCGCGGGTGAGTGCGGTGCGGCACGCCGGCACCCAGGCGACGGCCGCGAAGGCGGGCAGCTGGCCGTAGGAGGCGGTCGGGGTCAGGACGGTGATGATGGACGCGAGCGCGTGCGCGGTGGAGCCGTTGGCGGCGAGGACGTCTGAGGAGGACGTGGTGGTGAGGTTGTTGAGGAGGGTGGAGAGCGTGTGGCCGGTGGGGAAGGCGGTGTAGTTTCTCGCGGGTGGGAAGTTGGTTTGGATGAGTTGTTGTCTGTGTTGGATATGTTGGGTTGGACGAAGGGGTGGGTGTTTCTGGTAGGTTGGGGCGTCGGGAGGGGGGGAGGGGATGTAGGAGGGTGGCTTGGATAGCGAGAGGATGCCGCGGTCGTCGGGGAGCGCGGCGGTGGGGTCGAGTCCTATCTGGCGAAGGACCTGCGAGGTGTCGAAGACGCCGGACTCTTCGTTGCCGGCTTGGGCACGGCGCACGTCAGCGGCGGGCTGGCTCTGTACGGTTGCGAGAGCTGTACATGTTGACGTCCATGCGGGCGGCATCCCAGGCCAAAGAGAAAGGACGAAGTCGAAGGCGAGGCCAGCCACATCCGTCCGGGAAGCCTGGACAGAGGTGGCCGATCCACTTCGCTCTGCATTTCCGGTCGCTTGGTATTTTGCTGGGTCTTTTCGGCGATGCTCAGCACCATGAATGTTGCCGTAGGAGGCGCCACTCCATGTGATCAGGGGCTTGGCAGCCCACTCGTGAACCGAGGATTACGGAGAGTCCGTCGGGGCTCCGCCTCAGACGTTGGTGAGAAGGCTCTCAAGAGAAGTGCAGTGTCGTTCCGTACCGCAGGATTGAGATGCTTGTTGCTTCAGACAACCTGACTCCATGACTGCATTCGAGCTTCGTACACGTCACTAGAAGAGATAGGATCGCGAAGCCAGTTGAGACAAAAGCTGCAGCCGACATGGTTCTTGTTCATCCTCGCGCCCGTATGCCGCGACTGCTGAAGTCGACTGATTTGCGTCCCCTGTCGTAAGCTTGCCTGATTCGGATAGCGCGGTCGCGGGCGTCTACCCCACATCAGCCTCAGGCGCCGCAACACCACTCCACCGCAACCGCCACGCACCCCCTCGCAATGCCGCTCACGACCGGCCTGGAGGACACGCACGTGCTCATCACCGGCGGCGCCGGGCTGATCGGCAGCGCCGTCGTCGACGCCTTCTGCGAGGAGGGCGCGCGCGTCTCCGTCGTCGACCTGCTGCCGCCGGACCGCTACGCCATCGACGACGCGGCGCGCGAGCCCGGCAGCCTGGACTACTTCCAGGCCGACATCACCGACGAGGAGTCGCTCGACGACGCGTGGTCCGAGGCCGTGTCGACCAACGGGCCGGTGAGCTGCTGCGTCGCGCTCGCCGGCCTCGACCTCAGCGTGCTGGAGCACCACGGCACCGCCGCCGACATGTCCGTCCGGCAGTTCCGCCGCACCCTGGACGTCAACGTGACCGGCACCTTCCTGACTGCGCGCATGTGGATGCAAGGCGTGCAGGAGGACGCGGGCAAGGGCGAGATGAGCAACGTGAGTCTGATCCTGGTCGGCAGCGAGAGCGGCTGGCTGGGCGAGCGCACCAATCCGGACTACGCCGCCTCGAAGAGCGCCGTGCAGGTGGGGCTGCTGAAGAGCCTGGCCGCGGACGCGCCACGGTTGTACGAGGAAGCCCGGTAGGTTGGCCTTTCCTCCGTCTCGTCGGGCTGCGCGTCGGGTGGTTGTCACGTCTCTGATGCGCAATTGTTGCCAACGCTCCAGTGTCAATGCCATAGCTCCAGGGCCGGTCGACACGCCTCGCTTCGAGGAAGAGTGCAGTAGGAACCCCGACCAATTGTATATGGATGCACAGGCCACGGTAAGTCCCATCTGCTGCTGTTTATTGTTGCCGAGATTGGCGTATTGAGCACGCACAGACCGGCCTATGCAAGCCAGTCCCGATGCAAGCAGTGGCCAGGAGCATTCTTTACCTTGCCAGCGACAACTTCAGTAGCCATGTCCATGGCCAGGTCCTCAACGTGGACTCGGGAAAGCAAGGGAAAGTTCTGTACACAAAGAACGAGGCTAGTGAGCAGGTTTGGGGCTGAGCCAAGACAGAGACCGATCAATGGCAACCAGCTCTCCGGTCGTGATGGAGACCAAGCACGGAGAGAAGAGGAACCGCAACACGAAAATGCCGGAGCTCGCATCAACTCAGCAATGGTGCTCCTGCTGGCTCGCCCACGAGATGATTCAAAGACGCAGTGGTTTTTCGTCTAGGTGGTTTTGAGTGGAGGCTTGACTGAGGTCTTCACGACCTTATGTACGGTTGCTTCAACAGCAACAGCATGCGGATACGGACATGGGACGGAAGACACAGAAGACCGGATGAGAAGAGCCAAAAAAGTAACAAAATCAAGACAACAAAGGCCTCACAACATCCAGGATCCGCGCCGCAGCTTCCTCCGCCGACAGATCCGTGACATCAATCTCCACCTCCCACTCAACCCTCTCCCCGTCCTTCACCTCCCTCCCTTCAAATCCAAACTTGTAGATCCCCCACTCGCCCCTGAAACCCCGCAGCACCTCCACATCCCTCAACTTCGTCGTCCCGCTCTCCGCGCGCTCCGCCGACAACAGTCTCCGCTCATTCTCCGCAGCGCCGCACACAAGCACGATCGACACGAACGGCCGCCCGGCGTCCCTCGCCGCCCGCCTGTACGCCGCCGTGACAGCCGGGCCCACCGCATTATCCACCTGCGCATCTGGCCCAACCCGCCGCCCATCAGCCACGGAGGAACAAGGGGAAAAAAAAAGCGCGCCAACCAAGGGCAACTCACCGGTGCACACCACCACCCTCCCCCGCCCCTCGCCCCTCGCCCCTCCCCCCTCGCCCCTCCCCGCCCGCCTCGCCTCGCCGCCCCGACCTCGATCCGGCGCCCCTCGATTCGCATCCGCCCGACGCGAGGCTGCGCAGCACGGCGGCGCGGACGGCGGCGCGGTCTGGGATGGCGGCGGCGACGGGGTCGACGAGCTGGTGGACGAGTAGGAGGGCTGGGGCGCGGGCGGTGGGCCCCAGGGCGGAGGCGAGGGCGCGGGCGGGGGTGAGTTTGCCGGTGGCGGGGGAGGCGTTGAGGTAGATGAGGGGGGGGGGATACATCTGGTGGGAGGAGAGGGGGGAGGAGTTGGATATTTGGAGCGAGGGGCCTAGGTGTTTAGGGTGTGGGATTGTGTTAGATGGAACATGTCGTGGTGTGGCTCTGCTGGCTTGTATACTCCCTACTATTTATGTGGGGCAAGGCGGCTAACAGCACTCGAGGCCAGGCGAAGTCCGAAGGGGCGGGACGGGACGGGAAATCTTGCATGAAGGCTAAGCTCGAGCGGGGTAAGCAGTGCAGGTCGAAGCCAAACGGCTCGACTGTTGTTTAACCTGCCGTACAACGTACATGTGGTGAGTGCACCGTGCACGGCAGCTGGAACCTGGACGGATTACTATTCTTCTACCTCATTTTTTGGAGAATATAGCATGAGAGGCAGTGAAATGTGACCTTCTTCACGTCACGTGTCGATACCAAGCGTTGACTCGTTCCAATTCTCTTCTCATACAACTCCAGTCTCGTCTACATAACCAATGATGCCGCGTATAAACAATCTTGATAACGTCCACAGGCTCCCCACCCCACCTAAATTCTATTCGGAGCTTAGCAGAAACCGAATCCTGTCAAAGCACCCATCTTCACATCCTCGAAACCCTGGACACCGGGGTCCTCGTCCTTGAGGATCTCGTCGATCTTGGCGGGATCCTTGATGCGGAAGAAAGCCCGAGCGCCCTTGACGAACCTCTTGGTGATGGGCTCGATATCCTCTTCAGGGCTCGCAGCGAAGCACATCCTGAAGCAGTTGTATCCATCTCTGTTGAGAATCTCCTGAGTGGGAGCAAAGATGCTGCCAGGAGAGACAAGGACGCGGTACGAAGGTGTGGTCCAGAATATCCACAAGGCGCGCGAAAGGCGGGCATGCGGTATCTTGTTGGCCAACGGGTGCACCGTGAAGTCAAAGCGAACCCACACGAACATGCCACCAAGCGGGCGGACGAAGTCAAAGATGTTGCTTGTCTCAACCACGGCCCAGTCGTCAGCTTCAGCGTCAAAGTCTTCAAAGGCACCGTTCGACGATGAGGGGTGCGTCGTTGAGCGAATGAGCTTGCTCAGCGAGCTGCGACGGCCTGTCTTGACCATTTGCTTGCCAGAGTCCAAGATATCGCACATGACGTTCATGCGGCGCTCGTAGTTGCCGCGGAGGCCCTCGAGCCACCGCACCCATCCGCTGACGTCCCAGCCGTGGCCGTCCTTGGCACCGCCTTGGCCGCCATCCTCCTTGCTCTGAGGGCCCATGATGAGCTCAGAAATCATGGCCTGCACAAATCCTGAAGGCTGCTGGGTTGATGTTTCAGTCAGACGCAGGATACGCTCCACCAGAGCCGGCTGGGCAGTGAGCCAACCGAGACGACATCCGGGAGCGACGGTCTTGCTGAAGGTATCGACGCGCACGACACGGCCCTGGTAGTCGACCGACAGATAAGACGGCACGAGGGAGTCGAGGAAGTCGAAACCGGAAGATTTGCCCTCAACCTTCGTAGGTGGGGTAGAGTTTGAGGAAGCCGACGGGTATTGGAGGTACCAGTAGGGGTCATCCTCGACGATGATGATGTCGTACTTCACGGCGAGCTCGTAGATTTCCTTACGGCGCTGGACGCTCAGCACGCCAGACGTTGGATTTTGACCGATTCTGAAGAGTTGGTGTTAGAAGGCGTCTCGTTGAGTAATTCGTAATTTGTAGTGGACAGGGATGGATTGAGCCGAGGGAGTGGGGATTAGTGATCTGCCATGCAGAGAAGAGGAAGAGAAGCAGCGGTAGGGGGAGGTATAAGCCATTGAGACGGCCGCAGCGATGAAGGATGCAAGTGCATACGTTACGGTGTAGATCAGGTGCGGCCTCCTGCCCCTCGAGGGATCCCAGCTGTCCAGAACGTCCTCCAGACCGCCCGGACCTTTGGCAAGCATGCCTTCGTCATCAATCTTGACCGGGACGATGTTCAGACCGCGAGGTCGCACGGCCTGGATAGCGTTTGTGTAACAGTATTCCTCGACCAATAGGCCCTGCTTCTCGTCTATGGGATCCCTGCCTTCGTACCACTCGTTGGTCAACGCCGCGATAGTCTTGGAGAAGCCGTCGGTCGAGCCGCAGGTGAGAATGACCTCCGGCCCGTCCCTGTAGGAAACATTTGGGTGCAGGTTCTGGGTGGTGAATTGACGGATAAACTGGTAGAGAGGAGGGTAGCCCTGGGCGGTGCCATACTGCAGGGCTGTGTCCAGGTCAATCTTTCGCAGCACGTCGGTGGTCCCTGAGGTGTGCGGAACAATGAGACGGGCAGATCGAGGTTGGTCAGAGAGAGAGGTGGCAGCAAGACCAGCGGCGGGAGGGTCCACAGGCTTGTTGGGAGTGGGCTTGAAGCGATCAGGCAGGGCTACACGGGCCTCAAAGTCGTCATAGGGGAAATATTTGTCGTTCGGCAGGCCTGGATAGGGTTTAGCAACAGAAGAAATCGCAAGGGAGGCATTGGGGCAGCGGGACCTCCAGCAAGTTGGCCTATTCCCGGGATGGCGAAGTACTTGTAGAACGACTTCATGGACGAGGGCACGCGGCTCTGGGCATTGCGCGAGAGATGGTGCGAAAGATCGACGGGCTTGGGGAGGTCTTGGGGCGCGGCCATCTTGGCGGAGATGCTCAGCTATCCAGGCCAGCGGCGGGCAAGAGAGCAGAGTTGACTGAGCAGAGTGGCAGGCGGCAGTGTGGGGAAGAATGGGGTGTTCGGTGTCGATGACGGGCGAGCATGCGCGATAGCGTCGGCGATAAGAGATGCTTGCAATTGTCAGCAGCCAGAGGGAGCTGCCCGTTCGGAGCGCGGCAGACCCGTGCGGCGGAGGGCACCCGGTGCCGGGTGCCAGTGCCAGTGCCAGTGCCAGTGCCAGTGCCAGTGCCAGTACCAGTGCCAGTGCCAGTGCCAGCGGGCCAGTGTGCCAGCGCGCCCGCAGCCCACAGCACCGCGCAATACGGCGTGCCGTCCGAGACGCCCAGCGCGCGGCCTCGCGTCGCCTCGCCTCGCCTCGCCTCACGGCTCCGTCCCTCCGTGTTCTCGTACAACATCACCACGGCACGATGGGCGGGTGGTGGACGAAGCTCGGAGGACAAGACAGCCTCGAGCTGCGACCGCCCGGCGCTCGGGAGCACGGCCGCCCGTCGCGGGCTGCACGTCATGACCAGCTCCAGCATGCAGGTACGATTCGCCGACACCTCACGCCCGACGCCTCGCCCCAACAGCCACTGCTCCGCCGCGCTTCCCCCCCCCCCCTCTCTCTCTGCCCCAGCGCGCCCTCTCGAGTCTGCCGCTGCGTGCAGTACCACCGTCCCTCTGCGCGCTGCCCGACTTTCGCTGGCCGACGTCGCCCAGCCCCGCCGCCGTTAACTCCGGCGCATCCCGGCCCTGACAGCTGACCCGGCCCAGAGCCTCACTGCGAGTCGCGTCCGCCCGCCATGTCGCGCCAGCACGAGGACGAGGACAACCTCCTTCCCGAGTACCGCGACGACGCAACCAGCACCGTCGACTCCGAAGCCACCGCGACCAACGACTATGCCCCCGCCCCGTATGGCTACGACGGCTCCAGCGAGCTCGACGAGCTCCACGCCCCGCCGAACGCCCCGAAGTACGTCCCAAAGTCGGTTCAGCGGGTCGTGAACTCTGTCGCCGCCTGGGTCAAGGGTCCCCAGCCGCCGCGCCCATACACAATCACTCCATTCTTCCCCCGAATCCAGGAGGCTCCGCCGAGGCTGCTGGACAAATATCTGCCAAAGCGGAAGCAGAAGGCCTGGCTGCTGGTGGCCTTTTATGCGCTGTGGCTGCTTTGCTTCTCTCTGGTGCTGCGCAAGTCGGCCTTTTCTACCGAAATCGGTGAATATGGATCGCCCGTGAGACTTACTTGTCTCTCGCGCTTCTGGTACGAGCAAGCACTCCGGCTGGAACCATACAAACACTGACACGCCCCAGGAGGAACGACAACGGATGCGGTCTGAATGGTGATGATTGCCGTCCCTTCGGCAACTCCTCTTTTGCTTTCCGCTGCCCTGCTAACTGTAAGCGCGTAGAGGTCTTCAACCCTCACGCTGTCGGAGATCAGGAGGTCAACTACAGACCTCTCGTGATCGGAGGCCCCACCGAGGGAGATGGCAACGATAACGTCGCAAGCACCATTTACCGCGGCGATTCTTTCATCTGTGGTTCTGCCATCCATGCCGGCTTCGTGAACAACAAGGCCGGTGGTTGCGGCGTGGTTTCCCGCATCGGATCCCAGAGCGACTTCCCGTCGTCCAAGCATCACGGCATCGAAAGCATTGGCTTCGATTCCTACTTCCCTCTCTCCTACACCTTCGTCGAGGGGACCGCCTCGCAGTGCAAAGATCTGCGGTGGTCTCTCTTCGCCGTCTCGCTGACCTTCACCATCGTCCTGTCACTCTTCACCACATCGCCAACCGTATTCTTCCCGTCCATCTTCTTCGGCGTTTTCTTCCATGTGGCTCTGGCCTCGGACCCACCTAATCTCACCGATTACCATGCTCTTGTTAGCATGGCGCTGGGCCGCTTTTTGCCCGCTGCATTCTGCGCCTTTGTCATCTACAAGTTCTCCGTCCGTCCCACCCTGACCGGCCTCACTGCTCAGGTCGAGAAAACGATTCTCTGGCTAGGCGGGTGCTGGGTCGGTGCCCTCAACAACTACACATTCGACAAGATCCCGATTCAGCGCCTCACGCCGCATGACCTGAAGCAGCCAGGTGCTATTCCCGCTCTCATCTGCGTCGTTCTCGCCATCTTTTTCATCGCCTTGGGCCAAGCCTATGCTCTGCGCGTTGAGGGAAGGCTTCCGCGCTACCTTGTCATTTATGGCATCATGGTTGCCTGCATTCTCGCCCTCGTTGCGGTCCCAAAGATGAACCTGCGCATCCACCATTACATCCTTGCTCTCTTGCTCCTCCCTGGCACCGGGATGCAGAACCGACCGAGTCTCTTGTACCAGGGCATCCTTGTCGGTCTCTTCATCAATGGTGTCGCCCGCTGGGGATTCGACAGCATCCTGCAAACACCACTCGAACTTCGTCAGGACGCACATCTTGGCACCGCACTCCCTGAGATTCTGCCACCCATTGTTCACAATATCCTTGATCCGGCCCATAGCATCGTGCCCAACATCACCTTTGATTGGGTCTTGCCTCTACCCGAGAAATATGACGGCGTCAGCATCCTGGTCAATGATGTCGAACGATTCCGGGCGTATGTGGACGAGGATAAAACGGATTTTACTTGGATGCGCCAGGACATTGAGCTCCCCGAGTACTTCAGGTTTGCATACATGCGCGGTTCACTTCCAGGCGACTACACCAAGGCCGGCAAATGGGCCCAGGATGGTGGATGGGTCCATATGAAGCCTGGCGCCGGTTAGGCATCTCCATGATTTGAGCATCGCCGAGGTGGAGAGGTCGGTTAGAGTCACATTTGTTGGAAAGAAAGAACGACAGAAAGAAAGATTGGATCACTAGACGGACACCTAGAAGCTGATTGCAAGGCCGCTGGGCGTATGGTAGTCGCAATGCACCCCGATTCGTTATTCCAAAGTAGGAGCAACTCTCGAGCGTGCATCCATCCATGCGCGCCACTAATTAGATGACGAGGCATCCGGCTACCTTCAGAGAACTTTGATACCCCGGGCTTTCCTCCCGGAAGTAGGCTATATCTCAAGCCCAGTTTACTGGGCAATGCCGCCGTGATTCTCTCCTGCACATCGTGGTCACATAGAAACCTGGCAATTCTCAACTTAATTCCCGTTTACCTACCAAAAGCACGCCACATGCACCGATGAAGATATAATCCTATCTCTACCGCCGGAAATCAGCCGCAAAAACCACCGTATGTAACCATCTGTCCCATCGCCCGTCCCCGCTGGTCTGCCAACGCCCATTGAAGCAGATCCAGCAGATTGCAAAGCAGCAGCAAAAACAATGAACAAAGGTCGGCCCGTCCATAATCGCCGACGGCCGGCAAATCCGCAGTTAATCGAGGTAATTCCGTGAGCAACCGTGCACTGTATGCAGGAAAACCATAGTATCCACCATTACCTCCTACGCATTGAAATTCCTCAACGCGCCCAACCTTCCACCGTGACCCAGTCCACTTGGCGCGGGACTGCCACCCCTGCTGCCCGGCCCACCGCCCGTGACGCGCGGGCTCCTAGGTACGCTGCCAGCGCGGGTGCCGACGCCCTGCCTGCCGCGGATGGCCTTGATCTCGTCGTTCTTCTGCTTGATGAGCTCCTCGCGGTCGCGCAGTTGCACCGTCAAGCGGTCGACCTCCTCCTTGTATGCGTCGGTGGCCGTGTGGAGCGTGAGCTGGCGTGCGCGCTCGCGCTCGCCCGACGCCAGCTTCTCGAACTCGCGCATCTGCTGCGTCAGCGTCGTCACCTCCGTCGAGAGCGCAGTCGCCTGGTTGGAGGCCTCCTGGTACTGCGAGCGGAAGAACTCTGATTCTTTGTGCTCCGTCTCTCGTGCTTTCTGAGCACGCTCGAGCTTGGCCAGGGCTTCGTCGCGTTCGCGGCGCAGCTGCTCACGCTCCACAACCTCCGGGATTGACGAACTTTCCAACTGTTTGCGAGCTTCGCCGAGCTGCTCTTTGAGTGCGTTGCGCTCGGTCTTCAAGCTGTCGATGGTCCCGTTCTGCGTTCTGATACGTTCCAGCCCATTGATCTGGCCCGATTTGAGTTCGGTGTTCTCCCTTTTGAGATCCAAGATTAGCTGCTTCTGCGTTTCCCTTTCACCCTGGCATAAGGTGAGAGCATCTTCGAATTCCTTCAGACGCTCCTGCATAGACTTCAGCTTCTTGCGGAGCTTCTCATCTTTGCGATAAGCCTTTATATGCTCATCCAGGTTGGAGTCAGAGGCCAGTCCGTGGGCTTGCGAAACCTCGGAAACAGAGTCGCTGATGCGTGTGATGATGTCATTAGGGTTGATGGTGCCTGGCTCTGGCTGTGGCGTTATCCGCGCCCTCTTCGCTGAATCCTCATCTTCAACTTCCAGATGCCTCTTCTGTCCGGCTGATGGGGTCATCGTACCCATCGGAACGGACGAGGAAACAGAAAGGGATGAGATCATCGACTCGTCGAAATGAACATCGTCCTTGATGCTGGCGACACGAGGAAGCGGCCAAGCTTCGTGGTGGTCCAGATCAGCCTGGATACTGGGAACGATAAGCTTGACCGCCTGGTCGGCTTTGGTAGACACTTCCACTCTGCCAGCCAGCTGTCTAAGTTCCGCCATGAACCGCACAACGAGCTTTGTCCTGGCAGGTCCTTGGAGGGAGGATGAGATACAGCGTTCGACATGTTCCAGCGAGTTGGTAACAATGGGTGTAATCACCGGAATCGAATCCTTTCCGCCGCGAAGGTGATTCCTGAGTGCTCTGAACTTCGGATCCTGGCATCGAACCGTCGAATCCATAGCGAAGATGAGGTCGGCGGGTGGAAGGTCTCCATCGACTTGCTCGAATTCAGTTGAGAGGATGGTGACGAATAGTGAGTCCTCGGCTTCAAAAGCCTGGCGGTTGACGTGGCCGCCACGTGAGTACTCAATACCCATGCCGCCAACGAATTTCTCCATAATATCAATGAGGGTCCCCGGCCGACCAAGAATGGCGAAGTGAAGCTTTAAGTGGCGTAGGTGGTCGAGGACACCTCCAAGGAAGCGGAACTTCGTGCTGCTATTGTTGCTCCACGCGACCATGCCTTCTGCGCTATTGTCATACTGCGTCAGAGCATCTGCATTTGCGAACCCAAGATCCATATGGGTTATGACATTTCCAACTTTCTTGAGCAAGTCATGTATTTCGTGGACCACAAATTCATCCGGAGAGTCATTCTCAGTGAATTTGGTGATCGCTTCCGCCTTGAAAGTCATTTCTCGCCTGTACTGATCTCCTTGCAGGCCTTCCATGGAAAGGCCGATGACGTATTCGGCTTCACCGATGATTGGCTCGTCGAGCAACACGCTGGGGGAGCTATCGTCAGGCATCTCCGTATCACTAGCAGGGTAATGGATCTCAGGTAAGGACTGATCGTTTTGTGCATCAGGAAGATGGCCCTCGTCGACATGGGCCTCTGCCGACAGGTTTGACGGCATCAAAGTGTGCTGCGGTTCCATGGCTGGTTGAGAACCGTGCGGTGGTATCGCTGATGGAGATCTTGTGCTGGCCTCAAGAGAGGGCGACTTGGGCGCTGTCTCGTTGTACCTGGCTTCAAGTTCAGCCTTCTTCTTTTCTCTCTCAGCTTTGTTGTCCGCGTGGAGTTTGCGAAGCTTCTCCGTTAAGGAAAGTTGTGGGTATGACTGATCCGGTCCGCCCGTTGAGCTGTTGGCAGGCTGCGGAGTCTGCGGCATGCCTCGTGATCGTCTATAGTAACCGCCCCCGTATGACTGTTCTGTCCGACTTTCAATGCTGGGCACAATATCCTTGGAGCTAGGTACGTAGGAGTCGGCGTGTGCAAAAGGATGGCGAACGACGTTGGGATCGGTTTGACTCAGTACACTAGGCTCCACGCTGTCCTGTGACGAATCCTTGCGTTTCTTAGACGGAGAGCGTCTCGAAGTGTTGGCGTGATCTGGAGGTCTTGACCCAGATGATACCGTCTGGGGACGGTCCAAGTCAAGTTCCGGGACGTACTGGGCAGCTTGCCAATGGTCAATACTGTGCTGCGAGTTGGTCTGCTCCGAATATTCTTGTTGGTTGAGAACTGGAGCCGAAGCGTGACGGTTTTGCTCTGAGACAACGAAATCTTGGGTAGAGGGTTGAAAATTTACCTCTGCTGGATCCTGGGGTGGAGTCTTTGCTCTCTCGCCTGATCCGGACGATTCGGTTCCACTGGCGACTGGCTTCTCGGGGCAGGCCAGGGAATTCCGAGTTTCTCCAGATCCTCCCGGTTCCTCGTTAAGGTCAGGCGCGCTCTCTTGGTCTCCTGTTTGCACGACTGGCTTCTCAGGGCAGGTCAGGGGATTCCGAGCTTCTCCAGATCCTCCCGATTCCTCATTAAAATCAGGCGCGTTCCCCTGGTCTCCTGTTTGCGCGACTGGCTTCTCGGGGCAGGTTGGGAAATTCTGATCTTCTCCAAATTCTCCCGATTCCTCGTTGAGGTCAGACCCGTTCTCTTGGTCTCCTATTTGCTCTCCGACAACCGGCTCCTGTTCGTTGACCTCGGCGTTTCCAGCAGAAGCGTTAGTTTCCTCAGCGAGACCTTGCCCTTCGTCTTCTTCCTGTTCACCCTCGTTATGTTCCTGATCCTCAGTGCCTGTCTCGGTCTGCTGGTTGGATGGTCCTTGATCTTGAGTCCCCGCTCTTTGCTCTATCGAATTAGGAACCCAAGTGCTGGCCTCTTGCTGTGTCTCGGATTCTTGCGTAGCCCGTTCTGCGACGGAACCTTCCTTGGATCTCTCGGTGGTAGCCTGAGGCTGCTCCTGCGGCCTCGATTTCGGGCTCAAAGCTCTCGAATCTGCCTCCTCTTCGGGGTCCTGCGTGTGCTCGTTCGCGATCACAGATTGCGATCCGACTTGTTCTCCCAATGAATGTGGGGTATTGCCCGACCTGCTCTGAGATTGCGTCGACTTATCGGGCGACTCGGTGGGGGGCGGTGAAGAAGCCGAGCTCGCACTCTGCCAGGGTGATTCCCGCTGCAGAGGATTTGAGACCTGCTCCCCGTTGTGACTGGGCGCAGCTGGGCTCGATGGAACCTCTTCAATTGGATCTGTCTCTGGAGCAGGTGCTGGTGAGTCGACCTCTCTTGAGTTGGTGAATTGTGCCGTGGCTGAGGCTGAGCTGTCCTGCTGGGCTCGGGTGGCTGCAGAATCGGTCTGCTCAGCCTGGGTCTCGGCCAATTGGCTTTCAGCACCAGAACGCGTCTGAGTGGATGGTACAAAGCTCGAATTGCCGGGCAGACTCTGGGAATCCGGAACGACGGCACCGTTTCCAAAGCGAGGCTGGCGCAAAAGTTCCTCTGCCGGCACGTTATAGCTCCCGGCGGTATGTGGGCTGCTGAGCGCCTGCGATGAATTAGCCGCGAAATCGGCCTGCTGAAGCTGGGACGAGGAGGCGGACGCTGCTTGGGATGAACCCCAGGGAATCTGCGATGCGGAGAAGCGCTCGTAATCGGAGGGGTTGAAGTCGGTGGGCTGAGTGATAATTACTGCAGGCTGCCTGGTCTCTCTCGGCTCTGTCTCTGGGATAACGGGCGACTCGTCGAGAGCGGGGCTATTAGCGGGCAGCGAACCTGCCTCCGGCTCAGACTCTGGCGACGAGCTTCGTACAATCTTGCGGCGCTTTGGTGCGTGCGACTTCCCCTTCGGAGTGGCTGCCGATGGGGTTGTGGGGGCAGGGCTGCCGTTGGTATCGATCTGGGGGCGGGCAGCAGATGCAGCGGGGCTAGGCGCCGAAACAGGCTCCTGTTGCTGCGGCTGCTGCTTTGGCCCTTGCTCTCCAAGCTTCCTGCGCTTCCAATGCTCGACCAGCTGCTTGTTCGCGTTCCGCTTGGGCTCCCAGGTAGGTTGGTAGACCTCGCCGGTTACCTGGTTGTTCTCCCAGTCGATGAGGTAATTGGTCTTGGTCTCCTTGAGGATGGCCCGCGCCTCGTAGAACGGCTCAGACTCGACGGAGGCGGGTTGTGCGGACTGATCCAGGCCAGCTGGCTGCTCGTGCCGGCGGTTGTCGGTCTTCTTCTTGCGCTTGCGCGAGGTGGAGCGCGGGGTAGAGCGCGGAGTGGTATTCTTGGGATCGGTGGTGCTGGAGCGCTTGCGCTTGGTGGATTTGGCTCGGTCCGGTGCCATTATGCGGTCTGGACACCGCGGCTGGGGAGGGAGCTGGTCGCGAGTAGGAGATTAGCCATGGTTGTATGTGGGTGAGGAGGGTAGCAAGAAGCGCGTAGTCAGAAAGAAACTCTGCGACGCGACATCCAATGATGCAAGGGACCGGGGTTGACTTACGCTCGAGAGCTCCTCCGCCGAGTAGGTCCGCCGATCTGAACTGCACGTGATGGCGTGCACCAACAAGCCCGCGTCGGCACGCGCGGAAATCGCCGTTCGCAGCGAAGATGCAGAAGAGAGGTGGAGGCGGTCGGTAGGCTGGTGTTGCTTGACAAAATGGTGTAAGGGCGGGAAAGAGGGAAAGAGGATGGCCGGTGGTCACTCGCGGCGCGGCGTCGCCCAGCAAGAAGTAGATCAGGACAGCTAGGTGAGGCGAAGTGCTCACAGGCGACGGCTCTTCTGGAGACAGCATTGGCGAAGGCGCGCGCGCGCTGCGTGGCCGCCGCAAAGCTTAAGGGTGTGGGCGGACAGTCAAGCAAGCAACTCAGGCGTTTGTTACACATCATTTGCCCGGGCGAAATATCACCGCACGTTTGTCACCCTGTAAGTTTTCAAGACAAGTCTATCCTCAAGGCCACGCTATGCAGCCCGACCATGTCTCATAATGCACGAAAAAAGGTTCTCCTCTGTGTGCGCTCTAACGACCGAGATGCCCTTCAACGCCATGTCCGGCCGCTCCTCAACGCCACTGTGCGCCCATGCTTTCATTTGTCCTCACGCTTCTGGAACCGCTCTTCGCGCTCCTTCTCGCGTTTGCGCTCTAGCTCCTTCACCTTGTCCGGCGGGCTGTCTTCGATCAAGTTGCTGTCCTGGCTAAGACCATCCCATTTAGGCAAGCCGTCCGGAACATCCATGACGCGCTGTCCGTAGAACATGTGGCAGCTGCAGAACACAGTCAGCAACTCACAAAGCGAGTCGTATGGGTAAGAAACGTACCGAGGCTTGAAGTGAGCCCTATCCTCATCCGTTTTCAAGTGGATCAGACTCGGGAACAACAGAATCATGTTGCGGCCCTCGTCCATGATGGGCGAGTGGCAGTACGAGCAGCGGACCTTGCACGGGAGCTTGTGCTCGATAGACTTTTCCGTCGGGTCATACCATTCGAGGTCGTGATGGCCGTTGACGAAGTTGATGTCCTCTTTGTGGAATATGGCTGCCCACTGGAATGGTGCGGCTGTGTATCAGTGGCAGTCAGCATCCGCCCCGATTCAGCGAGAGCCCAGGCAATGTGCCTTACCATGCTGCGTCTGGCAGGTCGTGCAGTGGCACAGCTTCGAGTCAAGCGGCTCGACGCGGCTGAGCTGGTACTTGACGCGGCCGCAGTGGCAATTGGCTTCGTACTTGACGTCGAACTTTTCGTTGGGGTCATGGACTCGGTACGGCGCTCTCTTCTTCCACTCGCTCAGACCCTCCGTCTCCTCCCCTCTCGACTGGTTCTCGTGCATGGCGGTGCTGTGGAAGCTGCTGACAGTGGCGGGGTAGCGCTGTCGCGTGAGCAACGATAGGGACGGCTTTGGCGCGCTGCGAATTGCTCCAGAGCAAAGGGGAGTGCTGGCAAATCTAGGCAAGCAGATTCTGGCAAAAGACATGAAGAAAGCCGCCTGTTGGGTGCTGCGAGTAAATCCTCTCGCGGAAAGCACGAGGGGGGCCAGCGCAAATGGGTGTTTTTGAGCAGCTTGCAGCAGCCGCCTTACGTCACTTGTGGTCAGGAACGGCGATCGCTGGCAGGGGCCCAAGCTCCTCGCTGCCGCCGTCGTCAACACCCTCTTCGCGGCATCATCGAAAACTGCTAGTGGCATTGTGGGGTATCCGCCCCGCAGAGGAATGTGGGATTCAGCTGTAATAGGTTTGGGTATAGATACTTCCTGTGTGGATATGCGCTCGCCCTACACTGCCGCCAGCCTGGCCAGTGTACACCTGCCGGTCGTCTTGGATGACTGCCGCCCATACGCTCCTCCGAAGAAAACAAACGCCCCGCAAATGCACCGATGCAGGCCATGCAGCACTAAAATCATCAACATCATCAAATCCTGCGTCCCGCTAGTTGACACCTTTACAGCTTGAGCAGCTTCATTGCATCCTTCGAGCTAAGTCCAAACACATTGATCAGGTAGTCGAGCCTGTTTCCATGTTAATGGCAGTCCACCCACGTCGATTGACTTTTGCACTTACTTGATGTCCGTCGCAAGCCGCTGCTTCAGTTCCTCGAACCGTTGTTCGCATTGTTCCCATGCGATCGCACGCTGCTTGGGATTGATTGTCTTGATGCGGATGTTGAATCTACCGCTGACCGGCCGATGGTCTGAAACGCGGATCTCGTGCCGCCTGTACTCAAGCTGCTTGATGCGCCCTCTGCCACGATAGAGGAGTCGGTCGCACCATGCCGGAGATCGCTTCTTCTCGCTAGTGTCATACCTATCCGTCCCAACGTCATACTTGTACGTCGGTGCGAAGGTGATCGGACATTCCCTGAATGCGCGTAGCCGGAAGCCGGGATTCCTCCGCTTGGATCGAAGGAGCTGGTCGTTTTCCAGGAGTCTGGTCAGATTTCCTTCCTTGACACATCTGATTACAGCGTCGCGGGTCATCGAATCGATACGGTAGTTCAAGTCGCCATTCAGGATGCAAATCTCATGGTCGAGGATCATGGAACCGTCTCCTCCACCAACAAAAATGTCCGCGCGAGCTCCGAGATCCATTTGGGGCGGGAGCGCAGATGTTTCCATGATAGCAGCAACGTCGTTGTTGCGATGGACTGTCTGCGTCTGCCCAGCGGCAAGATGGCAATTGACGAAACAAACGGAGCTGTCGTCAAGGATAAACCGGACGACCAACGCACCCTAAATCATCGTTCAGCTACTGCGAATTTTTAGAACACCTGAAGTCTCACCTTGTTTCCATGCAAGCCACCCATGCCAAGCTTGACTTCGGCGGCGTTCAAGTCCCGGATTCTCATACGCTCGGACTCCTTCACGAAAACGCACGTGAAAAGACCAACAAGGTTAGCTGTGTGTAGAAGAGTGTAGCTCTCACCCGGCAGGTAGTCGTCGATGGTTCTGATGAGATGGTCTCTCCAGGCGCGGTATTGGCGACTCATGTGCTCTTGTTCGGATGCATCCTTTTTCTTGCTGCTCTTGAAGAAACTCTCTGCTGGTGCGTAAGTATACAACCTCATGTAAACAAGGTGAAAGTTAGCACCTACTCGCAGTAACCTTTTTGTCCTCCAGGTCCACCAGTTCCTGGAAACCAAAAACCAGAATGTCTGAAGGATCTTCGGGCTTCAACAAATCCCTAAAGAAGTTTCCATCCTGTTCTTCGAATCTCCCTGACAGACTCGTTGGTTTCGAAGCACCTGCATTCCAGGTCATGACTGTTGCTGTCACTTCGCGGAAATCGCAGAACTCCAGATCATGTTCCTGCATGTCCTGTTCGAGCCAGTCATCCTTCAACATGCCATCCCATATTCTTATTACGCTGTCCGTACCCAGCGACGCGACCTGAAGACGATCCATTTTCCACAAGCTGCTGCGGTCCACCATCACCCCAGCGATTGGATTGTCGTGCGCATGCCAATCCTTCTTCACTTGCCAAGGAGTCTGAGTAGTGTCGTACACGTAGACCATGCCGGTGTTGTAGCCCGCCCAAAGGTAGTCGCCTGCACCTGCCAGACAGCTGATCTTGTACAAACTAACGCTGACAACGCCCAAGCAGGAATAATCCTTGCGAGAGTAAACAGTAACCTTGCCATCATTGTGGCCAAAATAAGCTCGGTCTGGCTGGCTCGGAATCATTGCCGCGGCTGTGACCTCTCCGGCATTTGGGTGCGAAAGAGCCTGTGCAAGAACTTGGAAAAAGCCGTTGTGTTCTGGGCTTCTCTGGAAGATCCTAATATCCTTCCCATGCGCGACCCAGAGCTTGTTTCCAGCAACTAGTGAGCAGCTGTGGTTTTTGGGGATTCGGAAGCTGTTCGGAGTCTGTTGTAGAGTCGGGGAACCAGTCTCGTCCGGAGGCCAGATGTCCACCTTTCCATCCTCGTCGATTGTCCACATTTCCGCGGCATAGCGATAAATCTTGACAATCCTGCTCGAGTGAGCGTTTCGCTTCTCAGCAACGACGCTTCCAGACGGAATATCCAGCTCAAACAGCTCGCCCTTTTCATTTCCAAGCCAGACCCTGTTTCCCTCCTTCTCCACATCTGTCGATGGTCTGAAGCACATGGCCGTCATCTTGGTAGACTCTCCTAATGCTGTGTTGAGGATCATATCGCCCGTCACCAAGCTCCATGCACGGGTGAGGTATCCAGAGGAACAAACTATTTCGCCGCAAATGGCGAACAATTTGGTGTCGTAACCCAGCGAAATTTCACGTGGGCGTTGTCTGAAAACGGGTGGTCTCCTGTTGGCTTGGGAAGAGTCGGGATACTCAGACAGAATGGTTGTCGCCTTATCCAAAGATTGCTCAGCCTCATCCGAATCATATCTGTACAGGGCGCTATATCTCTGGCTCTGAGGTTGCTTTGCACCAATTACGGGTCTGGGCGATGCTTGAGGTGCGTTCTGATGCTGCCCTCCATTCAAGTTTGGAGATTTCGAAGGTCCAAAAGTTGCCGTCCGCTTTGGTAGTTTCGGTGTGGGTTCGTTGGCTGCCGCGGCTCGTGCAGCATCTTGAGCTGCTGCCCTCGAAGTATCCATTGACCTACGTGCCGGCGGCGGATCCGGGGGCGGTGGTTTTGATTTCCGGATATCACCGCCGCGGCGTGGAGGCAACCCAGGCCGCTCATCGAGCGAGTCACTAGCCTCGCCAGCAGAAACATCTGCGGGAGCTCGAAGAGACCTCAGACTAGGCTGCTTGGGCAATTCTCGAACTTCTTGCGGACGTCCCGTAGGTGGCTGTTGGAAATAGCTTCCCCGTTTCGTCGACGGAACGCTTGAAGAAAAGTTTCCAGTGATTTGGCCACGGGGCGGAGATGGTGACTGAAAACCACTCTCATCGCTGCTTGGGGGCGTACTGAATGGAGAGATTCTTTCCTCGGCGGATGCGTTACCGGCCTCAGGGGCTAGAGAGGCTTTTCCTGCTGCGCCTGACACTGACGTGCCGGAGACAGAAGCAGGCTTGCTGGGAATCTTGGGCTTGCCAGCTCGATTTATGGGAGGGGGGCCACCGGCGCTTGAAGCTACTGACGGAGACCTCGCACCAAAATCCCTTTCTGATGGCGTTGATATTGACTTCAATGGATCAGGCGAAGGAACTGATTTACCAGCTGCCTGGAGGAAGGGGGCCTGGAGGGCTTCGATAGCCGGGGTTGCGGGTTTGCTCTGAGCCCGGAAATGCCGAAAGCTACTTATATGCGGCGAGCCGGAGCGAGGGGATGGCGATGGCTTTGGAGGTTGCGGAGTGCTCCGTGGCGTGGGAGACCTTACGCCGGATTCTGGAAATTTTTTAGGTGATTTAGGAGAGTTTACTGTGACCATCGGCGGCGATCTTGTTGGAGACCTCGGCGGGGAGCTTCGCGGAGACAGCTGGTACATGGAGATTGGCCGAGCCTTGTTTGTGTCTATGGACATGCCCCGGGTCTCTGGCGTTCGCGGAGGCGCGTACAGCCCTTTCGGAGACGCGCTTCGCAAGCCTACGTTGGGGCGCGGCAGGTCCAGCGACATGCGACCGTCTGGGCGCGCGCGGGTCTCGTCATGTCCATCGAAGATGTTTCCCAGACTCTGTCGTGGATTGCTCAAGGGCGGCGGGTCGGGGGTGGAAGACGACTGGCGGTTGAGCATGTTCTCGAAGTGGCTCCGCAGCGACGACACGGGCTTCTGCACGGCTGGGATCAGCAAGGGTTCTGCAGCGGGAGGCAGTAGCGCTTACGATGGAGGAGCCATCAGTCTCGGTCTTGCCCGGAGGCTTATCCATGGCCGCTTAGCTAGGGCAGCAGCGCAACTCGGTCACCGGCGGGCTTCGTCGGACTCATGCCCCCAGCGTGGGCGATTATAATGATCGGTAGTGGCCAGGGCGGCGCGAAAGGATAGGTCGGAGCGGCGGCAGCAGCAGCATGCCCAGCGCGAGAGAGAGCAAGAGGAGAGCGCGGTCGGGAGGTGTGGGAAGATTAAGTTTCGGGGCGCGATGGGCGTGAGTCGGCTTGGGCTGGCGATGCGGCAGGAGGGCTGGCCGGGGATGGAGGGGTCTTGCGCGAGTACCTTGCAGCAGGCGGCGTGGCCCCCTGGGCGCGAGCGAGTGTGATGGAATTCGGGTCGAGAATGTGGCGGTGTGCGGCGAGCAGGACTGCTGCTGGCGGCGGGTGGTGACGATAGTAGTGAGGCTGTGGTGAGCCTGGCACTGGTACCGTACGTGCCGGTAGGGCAACGGCGTTTCCCCACAAGGCGCGCGCGTGGTGCTTTTTGCGGCGCCGCGATGTCATCTCCAAGGCCGCTCTAGGACCCCTCTGTTTCAGCCCGAGTCACACGCCAAACTCAACTCTCTCGCACGCCTCCGCGCCCAACCACGCACGCCTGAGGCTCCGACGCGTCCGCGCCTGCCTGCGAACACTGACCCGCCCGCCGCCATGTGGTACGTCGCCGCCCGCTGCTCCGCGCTGCCCCCTGGCCGCCGCCGCTGACCTCCGCCTCTCCGCCGCAGCAAGCATATCCTCAACGCCCAGGTCTCGATCCGCAGTCCCTGCTGCAGGAAGTGGTTCGACTGCGCCGAGTGCCACGCCGAGAAGGAGGACCACCCGCTGAAGAAGACCACCGAGATGACCTTCATGTGCAAGAAGTGCAAGAAAGCCTTCCGCAAGGACGCCGAGGAGTTCGAGGAGAGCGACGAGTACTGCCCGCATTGCGACAATCACTTCGTCATTGAGGCCAAGGTTCCCGAAGCGCGTCTGGAGGTTGAAGGCGAGGATGTGCGCAAGGACAGCAGGTATGGATGTCCCTCAGACTGGCCGTGGGAGGCACACGACAAGCTAACTTGTGTTGCGCAGAATGCTCAAGGATGAGCGCGTTCAGAGAACAGAGCCCAGGACCATCTGGGACATCAACGTCACGGACAGGCTTGGCTAGACTGCCCCAAGCTCGGCGTGTTTGGAGATATCATGAGGTGCATAGGGCGGCGTTTACATTTGTTTTTAAGAGTAGCAGGGTAGTTATATCAGGAGCAGGAGCCAGGCGCAGCTCGACAGATTCAAATCAGCATGTGAGGTGAAGGGAACCGGGGGCGTGCATGCTCTCCATAATTTTGTGCTACTATACAGGCTCGAGACCCTCTCTATCACGATCTGAACGCCTGTGCCGTTTGCCATGACTATCTGTGACCCACGCCACGCGATCCTTCTCAGCCGGAACCTTCGCCCGAGGGGCGCGTCAAGATGGCCGCAGTGCCAGTGCCTGGCGTCCTTCCTCCGCGCCTGGTCGCCGCCTCCTCCTGCTTCTCTGTGTTGATGCTCTCAACGTACTTCTCGATCTGCTCCACGGGCAGCATCTCGATGGACTTGCCAGGAGCCATGATGGCGATCTCGATGTTCTTTGCGCCGGTCTGAACAACCTCGAGCAGTGACTTGACAGTCAGCTTGATCGTCTCCTCCCGGTCCATGTCGCCCTTGTGGTTGCGCTCGAGGAACTCGCGGACCGTCTTGCTCGACCTTCCAATTGCGTTTGCCTTCCTATAAACGTGTGAGCATCTATGCCAATCCCACTCTGCTCTCACATCACCTACCATGCCGAGTAGATACCCGAAGGCTCCGTCTGGTACAGGCGCGGCGTCTTGTCGTTCGGGTCGAAGCCGACAATGAGTGTGCTGATGCCGAAAGGCCGGACACCACCGCTCTGGGTGTACCTCTGCTGCACACCAGCGACGTACTTGGTGATGTACTCGATTGAGACGGCATCTTCGACGGTCAAACGGTGGGACTGTGCTTCTAACCGGGCCTTGTCGACGAGAATGCGGGCGTCGGCGTTGAGGCCAGCAAAGGCCAGGGCGACGTGGTTGTCTACCAGGCAGATCTTCGATGGGGTGATGCGGGTATCTTGAAGCTTCATCGCAGAACGCTTCTCGCAGCCAAGAACGACGATGTCCTTGCCCTTGACGGCAACAGCGCAGGTTCCTGGCATTGTCAGCACGACCGAGGGACAGAACTTGCGGGGGGATAGCGCACCTCTCTTGACGGCCTCCAGCGCGTACTCGACTTGGAAAACGTGTCCATCAGGACTGAAGACTGTAGTCGACAGAACAATTAGCTATGTTGTGAAGCTGGTGGTGTTTGGGTGGAGCTCACCGGACAGCGCTCTGTCGTAGCCGGACGCCATCGTGGGAGACTATGGGGATGCGTTTGAAGGTGGGCAGGTCTGGCAACCGGATTCTGCTGGTGCAAGGAGCGGAGGCGGGTACGGATGGGAGCGGGCAAGGGTTGGTTGTGATGGCGTCGTGAAGCCGCGTTGTGCTGAGCTGCCTGTCCAGAGGTGCGGCGCGCGCCAAGCCTGGACCTTCCGGCGGAGCTCAGTCCCAAGCTCCGCGTGCCGTCGGGTGTCTGGCCTCGGCGCCGCTCCGACGTCGCCGGCCATGACATCTTTTTGCCGTCGCAATCGATCTTTCTGCTCCATTCCCGCCTCTACTCCGCACCCCCACCGTCACCCCATTTCTCCCTTCTACCTCTCTCTCCGCTCCTCCTAATTCTCTGCTATACATCCTGCTCTCTGTTTGCTTTCGCCCCCATGGCATGCTCCTCTAGATTTGCCGGTGCCGCGCTGCGCAGAGCACGATACTCTCCCGCCTCACTGCAGCAAGCCGCCCGCTTGCGCCCTGCTACCCAGGTCCGTTGGACTGGCAGCACTTCTGCTACCAGTGAGCCCCATCAGCCAGACATCAAGGACGGCGTGAAGGGTAAGCCGGTTGCTTCAAAGACTGTCAAGTTCACCTCCGAATCGTACATCTTCCCAATGTTTGTGTGTAGAGGAATGGATGATTGAGCATTGTCGCAGATACCCGCACTTGAAGCGCGACTCCAAATTCGCAGAAATTATGCCGGACCATGTGAAATATTTCAAAGAGCTCCTGGGATCCCAATCCGCGGTGATCGACGGCGTCACCTCCGACGCTTCGGACGACCTCGAGGCTTTCAACAGCGATTGGATGCGCAAGTTCCGTGGCCACACCAAGCTCGTCCTCAAGCCGGGTTCAACGGAGGAAGTGAGCAAGATTCTAAAGTACTGCAACGACAACATGCTTGCTGTGGTTCCACAGGGCGGCAACAGCGGCCTGGTCGGTGGCTCGGTGCCGGTGTTTGACGAGATTGTCGTCAACATGTCTCGCATGAACAAAATCAGGTCTTTCGACGACGTGTCGGGTATTCTGGTCGTGGACGCCGGAGTAATCCTAGAGGTGGCCGACAACTTCCTACAAGAGAAGAACCACGTATTCCCGTTGGACTTGGGCGCGAAGGGATCTTGTCATATCGGGGGCAATGTTGCCACGAACGCTGGCGGGTTGAGGCTTTTGAGATATGGTAGCTTGCATGGAAATGTTCTGGGCATCGAGGCCGTCCTTCCCGATGGCACGATTGTTGATGATCTGTCAAAACTACGCAAGAACAACACCGGATACGATCTGAAGCAGCTTTTCATAGGCGGTGAAGGCACGATCGGCATCATCACCGGAGTTTCAATCATCTGCCCGCAGCAGTCGCCTGCTATGAATGTTGCGTATTTTGGTGTCGAGAGCTTTGAGAAGTGTCAGCAAGCCTTCCGGGAAGCCAAAAGCCAGCTCTCGGAGATTCTATCTGCATTCGAGCTGATGGATGGTCGGAGCCAAAATATTTTGAAGAGCACGGTCAATAAGAAGCTGCCACTAGAGGGCGACTATCCCTTCTACTGCTTGGTTGAGACTAGGGGGTCGAACTCGGATCATGACAGCGAGGTTGGTAACTGTTGATCTGCCTTTCGGATGAGGTAACTAACATGAGGCAGAAACTTTCAACGTTCCTCGAGCATGTCATGGGCGAGGAAATAGTTGCTGACGGCGTGCTCGCACAAGATCAGACCCAAATGGCGGAGCTCTGGTCCTGCCGCGAGGGCATCACCGAGTGCCTGGGTCACTGGGGAGGTGTCTACAAGTACGACCTGTCCATTCCGCTGGAGGAACTGTATCAGCTTGTCGATGACACCCGCGACCGCCTTACCAAGGCAGGCCTCGTTGGAGATACGGACGACTACCCGGTTGTTGATGTGGTTGGATATGGCCACATGGGTGACAGCAACCTTCACTTGAACGTTCCCACAAGGAGGTTCGACAAGGCGGTGGAGAAGGAGCTCGAGCCATTTGTGTACGAATGGGTCGCAAAGAGGAACGGAAGTATCAGCGCCGAACACGGTCTTGGCATCACGAAGAAGCCCTACATCGGCTACAGCCGAAGCGAGACAATGATCAGGTTGATGAAGCAGATCAAGGATACGTTCGACCCGGTAAGTTCGCGCACGCCGTTGTATTGTTAGTCGTACTAACCCCGTTCCAGAAGGGCATTATGAACCCTTACAAGTACATATGATTTTGCTGAGGTGGCCTCTCTTTGGAGATTTTCTGGAGGAATACCCCGAGTGTACGAACAACTTTGTATAGTTATACATCAGCAGATTGAGAAATGGAGGAAAAAAAAAAGAATTCCCGATCGGGTCCTGCAGTGCTAACCCGTGTTCAGCCGGATCCACTACGTAATGAGACGCATGTACAGGCGGTTAAGGCAGTCTTCCCTTCGTGCGCGTCCCTTGTTTTCCAGTGGATGGTTGGACGGAATAAATAACATGTGAGTGAGTGGGTCATTGTATCCTTGGCTCACTGCAACCCACGTTGAATTCTCGTCTCGATTACAAAGAATGATGTGTAGAGATGGCGTTGCATGCATGCATGCACTGCGGGACGACGCGCCAGCGACCCAGTGGACACACATCCATTCGGGGACTATTTCCGCCGAACCCAACCTGAGCGGTGGCGAACGCGTGCAGAGTTGGGAGGCAGCGTGCTGGGTTCTCACGGGACGGGGCGGGCTCGCCTCATTCGGCAGAGATGGGCTCGCAATTAGTGGGGACTTAGCATGCAAGATAAGTGCCGCCAAGCAAGCTTGCACAGGGCCTCTGGCACCACTGCCCCTGGCTCGCCCGCCGGTAGCCGTTGCCTGTCGCCAACGGCGTCACTTGTGTCAGAGCGAATGCAATGCACCTGAAGGTTTGCCCGCCCAGCGGCGATGGATGCCGGACCAGAAGCCTTGCGCTCGTCGGCATTTGAACAGAGCATCGGCGTTTGCTTGTCTCGCACGACCATCAGCGCTGCTCCGCTTCCCCGCCCTGGCAGCGCGGCCTGTTGACTCGGCGGGGAGAGCGAAAGCGACAACAACAAGCCCGAACGGGAGATCGGCCCCCGCTCGGGGCAGAGTCAGCAAACCACGCCTCTGGGGCCCCATATCGCGGGCCCGCTTTCGCGCGTCGCGTAGTGCGAGGCCGTCGGCTTTTGAACGACGGCATGAAGCGAATCGGGCGCAGATTCTCCGTCTGCATCTACCTCCCTGCTTGGTGTTGTCGTAACATACACTTTTTAACCTCACCGCTGTCCTCTGCATGCCGCCGTAGTCGCCCACCCACCTCCACCCTCCCCTCCCCTCCTCTCTCGGGTCCGCCACACTGCGACCGCCCACAGCCGCAATCATGTCTTCCTCGGTCGATGCGCGGGTGCCCTCGAAGAAGGGCGCCGCAAAGATATGGGCCGACTTCAAAGAATATCGACGCGCCTACTTCTTGACTGCTATCGCCTCGTTTGGCGGTATGCTTTTTGGGTGAGTCGGCCAATTCGCTCAGTTCCCAGCCAGTGTGATGCTAACGGACACTTCAGTTGGGACACGGGTCTGATCGGCGGCGTGCTGACAATGGACGCGTTCAAACATTCGTTCAATCTCGACGCTAGCGACCCCTCCTTCGCCGATCTGCAAGGAAACATTGTTTCGGTCTTGCAGGGTGGCTGCTTTTTTGGTGCCGCGGCCTCGTTCTGGTTGAGCGACAAGGTGTAAGTGCATCGTCTGTAACTCGGCAATTTGTTTGCAAGCTTGCAGTTCCCTCCGAGCCCACCGTCAAACCGATCTTATTGACACGCTGTTAGTGGACGTAAATGGGCTCTCGTCATTGCCGACCTCATCTTCCTCATCGGATCCATCATCCAGGTGTGCTGCGGTATTGGCACAACCGACCTTTCGCAGCTCTATGTTGGTCGCTTCATCGGAGGCTTCGGTGTCGGTCTTATTAGTGCTGTTGTCCCCACCTACATTGGAGAAAATGCGAACAAGGAGATTCGTGGTCGCTGCATCGGATGGTGAGTCGCCTCGTACCAACGATGGTAGCCGACAAGGTTTGCTAACACCCCATCTCACAGCATGCAACTGTTCAACGTCACCGGCATCATGTTGAGCTACTTCGTCAACTTTGGTATCAACAAGCAGATCACAAGTCCCACCGATCCGTCCAAGTGGCGCATTCCTTTCGCGCTCCAGATGCTTCCCGGCGTTCTGCTTCTCCTGGTCGTCTTCGAGAACGAGTCCCCGCGCTGGCTGGTGGAGAAGAATCGGCTGCCCGAGGCAAAGCGAGCGTTGGCTTTCGTCCGCAACAGGTCCGAGGATGACCCTGTGCTGCTGCAAGAGCTCGACGAGGTCATCACCGATTTCGAGGGCCGCGAGAAGCTGTCGCTCGTCGCCCAGATGAAGGCTGTCTGCTCGAACAAAAAGATCTTCTACCAGTCGAGCATGGCCGTCGTGCTGATGTTCTGGCAACAATGGACCGGGACCAACAGCATAAATTATTATTCGCCTCAGATATTCCAGAGCGTGGGGTTGACGAGCCAGTCGGCTGGGCTGTTCGCGACGGGCATCTACGGTGTTGTGAAGGTCGTCTTCACGTCGCTGGGGCTGTTGCTCGGCGTCGAGCAGGCAGGCAGAAAGGTCCGTTGTCCAGTGCCCGCGCGGCTTGTGTTCAAATCGCTGACTGTGCCCCCAGTGGTCTCTCATCTGTGGCGCCGCAGGCCAGGCCTTCGCCATGTTCTACATCGGCATCAATCAGGCTGTTCACCCCACCCAGACTAGTCTCACCGGCAACAACATCTTCGCGATCATTTGCGTGTACCTCTTCGTCGTCTTCTACTCCTTCGGCTGGGGTCCGATTCCGTTCATCCTGTCGTCCGAGTGCTCTCCTAACCACGGTAAGCCCGTTCTGCCGGGTGATTCCTCGTTTGTGTGCATTGCTAACGACTGCCTCAGTCCGGTCTCTCATCATGGCAGCTGCTCTCATGACCCAATGGCTTTTCAACTTCGTGATTGCCAAGCTCACGCCCATCATGCTCGCCAACATCACGTACGGCACGTTCCTGCTCTTCGGGGCCTGCTGCCTGCTCATGCTGGTCTACGCGGTCATGTGCGTGCCGGAAACCAAGGGTGTCCCTCTTGAGTCGGTGAACCTCCTCTTCGACGGCAACATTATTGCGGGCGCAACCAAGGACACAATCCCGAGATTCAGCAGGGCGAAGAAGCTGAAGGATCACCATCTTGGAAACGGCGAGTGGACGGACAGGTCGAAGTCAGCGGATGAGGGCGAAGCGGAACCGGGAAAGACGGCGCGTGTAAGGCACATGGATGGCGCTTGATTGTTGCGTAGTCTGGCTACGGAGGCATGTTTCAGGGTCTGAGACAATCTCACGACTGCGTATGATGTTGGAAGTTTGCACGATACCTATTTCAGATTCATAAAAATTGGTGCTGCGGCCGACAACTGCTCTCGACGGGCTCATGGGGAACTGAAGCGGCGTCCGGCCCTCGCAAGGCAAGGGCTTGTCTCCGCGACATTTTAATAAAGGCTTCTTCAAATTGAAACCACGTCCGTCGTCGGCGCATTGGCCAATGAGAAGCCAGGCGCGGCGCTTGTCAGGCAGCATCGTCATGGATGCGAGGGTCGGCAAGGGGCGTCCGTCGGTCCCACGTGCCGGAGGCTCTTCGCGGACAGACGCAAGCTCGGGTGACGTGCAACTCTGGCTGTGGCTGCTGGCGCAAGCCCGGGGCCCAGGCCGGTGGTCGAAGGCGGGTGGGCGGCCGGGGGGAGGATCGGCGTGGCTGGCTGCCGCGTCCACGACACGCCTGACGCCCTCTGCTGGCGCTGGGCAGCCGCATCGTCACATCGTCGCCGATGAAGCAGCCCGCAGCCCTCCAGAGCAAAGGCGCCGCGGAGTGGAGTCGCCCTCGTCGCCCACGGCCGCAACAGCTGCACGACTCGCACCGCGCCATCCCGGATCGCGCATAGCGCCCGGCCAGGGGTGCAGGCTGCCGGGGCCTTACCACGTCGGTCCTCCGCCATCCACCACCACGGGACCATGAGCTCTCCCGGTGACGAGGCCGACGAGATCTCCGCCCAGATCATCAGGTCCATCCAGCAGCAGCTCTCGTCGCTGCTCCACGAGCAGCTGCTCGCGAGCGATGGCCTGGTGAAGCCCACCCTCAAGCTCGAGGGCGTCATCCACGAGGGCTGGGAGGGCGCCGACAAGCACCAAGTTGCCCGCCGCATCAATCTCGTACGTTCCCCCGCCCGCCCAAGCCTCGCGCTCGCCCTCGCACTCTGTGCTGAATGCGGGCCTGCTCCCGAAGGGCTCCGTCGACATCGCTGCCATAAGAGCTGCCTCGTCCGCGCCGCGCACTCCGGCCAGCACCAACGACCCCCCCGACCCGAGCGGCGACCCGCCCAATGGCGCCCTCGCCCTGTCCCGTCCGCAGCGCGCGCGACGCCCTCCGCCGCGAGACTACCTCTCCGACCCGGAGCCCGCGTCCAAGCGCAGGAAGGAGACAGGTGGCCTCCGTCTGGGCCGCCCGTCAAACCCCGCTGCCGCGAGCGCCTCCGACGAGACCGAGCCCGCGACGGGCCGCCAGATCGAGCCCGAGACGCGAAAGTTCCCGCAGCGCAAGAAGGTCGCCCCGAAAGTGCGTCCGATGCAGCCCTCCACCCTGGACCGTCTGATTATCGGCATCTGGGAGCAGATCCACGGCAGCATCAGCTTCGACCCGCAGATTGTGGTAAGTTCTTATGCAGCTTCGCAGCAGTTGCTTTGGACAGCCGCCCGCGATTGTCTCCAGTCTCCGTTCCTCTGCAAAGAACGCACCGTCGCATTCAGTTCCATTCGTTTGTCACGTGCATGGCCCCCTTTCTTGGCAACGCGTGGTGAGGACCTCAGCTCTGGATGCTGTCGTGCCCTTGTTTTTGACTTGGCGCCTGCCACTGACGAGTCCAGATTGATCAATGGAAAGAACCCCGCGCAGCGCAGAAGAGCATCGATTCCACGAGCTCCGCGTCGCAAATGGAACTCACTCCAGCAGGTAGTAAAATATCAGCCTTCAACAAGATGAACGTCCTGTGCAGGAAAGTCACAACCGCCAGCCGTTGCTGCCGCTCTCTCGAGGTCATTGTGCAAGCTTATTGGATCCAGTGCTTCGAGGCCAGGGTGCAGACCTCAAGCGAATTCAACCCGCAGCAGTCGGTCACCAAGAGCCGGAAGGCTGCGCTGATGGAAGCTTGCCAGGACTTTGGGTGGAGTGAAAAGGACCTTAGGAATAAGATGTAAGCCTGCCTCTCTCCCCCTTAGCACCATCTGCATACAGTATCCCACTGACGCACACGATCAGGGCAATATGGAGAGGTTACTATGAAATCAAAGAGGCAGCAGGATGGGTTGCTCTGGTATTCGCTGGTATGGGCATCTACCGTTTCTGCAAGTACCGGATCAGCTTCGACAAGGAAGCGATGCAACGTCTGGCCAGCCTTCGCCCCCGGTTTGAAGTGGCAGCCGACACGTTGCAACCTCAATGGCGGCAACTTCTCTCATTCATCGGCGAGCCTTCGGAAAGGATATACCATGGACACCCGCACGACTGGGTTGTCGAAGATAACAGCAGGCCCATTCCGCTGGCCATTACTTACCTCCAATGGGACCCTAATTTTTCATACGAGCACATCGATTCCTCTATCGTAGACGTGGATGCATGGGGTCTCAATGACCCTCGAGACCTTACTGCTGACAGACCGCAGCAGTCTTTCATCTGCGCCGCGTGCAGGGAGTTGCAGGCAGATGATCCGGCCGTGAATTCTTGCCGCTGCTTCCCGAACCTGTACGGCGGACCACGAAATCCGTGCCCGGTCCAAGTATTCCGAACGCCCAACGGACGGAACAACGGGCTCGTAGCTTGTTGTGTAAGCACATCCACTGCCGTCTTAACATAGGCAAATCTTCTGACCTGCGGCAGCCTTTCGAAAGAGGAACGGCGGTAGGAGAGTTCGTCGGACTCGTCACGCGCGGCCTACGGGACATGGACGTCATGCAGGGCGAGACGAACGGGAACATGTACCAGATCTGGCAAGGCCGGCAGGGCAACTACACGCGATTCGTCAACCACTCGTGCCACCCCAACAGCCAGTTCGAGAAGTTCACGTGGCTCGGGGTCCAGCGGATCATCCTGGTGTCGAAGGGGATAGAGGCCGGGCATGAGGTCACCGTCGACTACTCCGGGCGGTATTGGGCCAATCTGGACAAGGAATGTCTATGCGGCGAGGGCTGCTGCAGGTATCGCAACAGAAGCCGAAGAGTCGAGATAAGGTCCCCAGAGTGATAAAAAAAAAAGAAGTACATGAAAAAAAAACAAAAAACAAAGGTATGCCGCTGCCGAGCCATGCTGAGTGCCATGACCGCGATGTCACCTCCTATGACCACACTACACAGATTCCCGTCCGCCCCTTTTAAAAAAAAAAAACCACACACATCGGACCGACGCAGCCCCCCCAACACCGCCGTCATTGCCACACACCCCCGCCACCCCCCGCCGTCCACACCATCGCCAGCTGGTCCACCCCGTCCAACCCCACCAGACCACCCGCCAGCCCGCCACCGCCCGCCCCCAGCTCCGGCCACTCCTCCCCGGCCCAGCACGACGCCGGCAGGTCCGCGCCGTTGGGCGGCTGCCACTGGAAGTCGTCGACGCAGTCCAGCTCCAGCCCGAACGCCGCCATCGCGTCGTCGTCGGCGGCGGAGCTCTGGTCCTGCCGCTGCTGGGCCTCGTCCACCGCCGCCGCTGGTGCCGGTGCCAGTGCCGGTGCTGCCGCGTCGGGCGTCGGCGGCCCTGCTGCGCTCGACGACACGCACGACGAGGACGAGGGGGAGGAGGACGGGGTGGCGGGGGTCACGTGGATTGGGTCGGGGTTGGGGGCGCCGCCGTCGCCGCGCTTCGTTTTCTCCTGGCCCAGTTCGATCAGCTCGACGATCTCGTTGACGGAGAGCGGCTCGGCTGGCGGCGACGTGGTGGTTGGAGGGTGGTTGGCGGTGCTCGGCGCGTACAGCTCCGGCGCGCGCGAGGAGAGCTGCTGGTGGAGGATCTTGACGGCGTTGACCAGGCGGGTGCGCTCGGAGCGGAGCATCTCGATCTCCCTGGTCGGGGGCGGGGGTGTGTCAGAGGAGAAGGGGTCGTTTGGTGGTCGTGTCCCGGGCTTCTGCGAGAGAAGAGGGCCGGGGGGTGTGGGTTGATGAAGGCGGGGAGGCGGCGAGGACTCACCAGTCTCGAGCCGATTTCCTGGTCATAGCCTTGACGGACGTGCACAGGACGTCGGCTTCCTGGCAGTTGGTGCACGGCTTCGTGTTGCTGCACTGCCCAGGGGCGGAGCGAGTCGGGGTCAGACGCGGTGGACCTTTCGGGAGGGAGCGTTCGACACTTACCTTTGCCTTTCGGGCTTTGCAGTTGTCGCAGGCCTGCTTGGTGCGGCGGTGCGGCAGCGACGTGCGCGGCTCGCCCGGCCACATCATCGGCTGCAGCGTGCCGCTGATGCTGCTGCTGCTGCTGCTGCTGTGGGACATGGCGCTCGCGCGGGACACGGCCTTCGCGGACGGGGTTGCGCAATGACTCGGCGTGGTGGTGGGTGGTGGTGCGGCTGGCGATCTATATCGTCAACGCCGGTCAATGGTCAGGATGGTCGGGACGGATAGGGGCGAGTGGGGTGATGTAAATAGGTGCGCATCGGGGAGAGGCGTACATGGAGGACGGAGGCCACGCGCCTGGTGCAAGAGACGTCGTGAGAAAGCTGGAGGCAGACGTGTGTCATCTACCCACTTTGGGAGGGACGGTGGCAAGGGAGCAGGCCAGCAGGGCGGGGAGAAGGGGAGCGGGCAGCGGCGGGAGATGAAGTAGCCGGAGACGCGACACGTTCCCAACTAGAAAAGTCACTTTGAGGCCCCGTCTCGCTGCGGCGTCAGACTGGGCTGGCGGCCAAGGGCGAGCACAGACTGGACGCGGTGGAAGCATGCTGGCTGCGTCGTCCTGAATCAGCGCGTGCGCGCCTGCAAAGCCAAAGCCACGAGTGCCGGGCAGCAGGTCACAGATCGGGTCGCGTGCGCTGCCGGCAGAGAGGATGCACTGCGGCGCTCCGCTCGCTGCACGATGGGCGCCGGACTCGGTGTGCAAGCAGCAAGCAGCGAGCAGCAAGCAGACGACGGCGATGGGCGCTGGGTGGCTTGGCGGACGACAGGCTGGGCGGAGGTTGAGCGATTTTCTGCCCGGGCAGCAGAAATGGTCGCGCTGCCGGCCAATGGCGCCGCTCCTCGCGCCCGCTGCCACGCTGCCTCGCCCGCCGCTGCCTCGACACGCCCGCCATCGCCCGTCCGCCGCCATCATCGCAGTGCCGGGTGGCCCGCCCGTCGCCGCGGCTTCCCCAGACGTGCTCAGCGCCGCTCCTGGCGGCCTCGGCCAGCTACTCCGTCCACGGCTACGAAAACGGATGCAGCTGGGTAGCCGTCAGCACTGGCGACAAAGCGCCATGGATCCACACGCCTGCCCGTGTCCGCCACGCCTGTCATCGCCCATCGCCGCCGCCGCAAGCTTCTCCAGCTCGCGCCAAGCCCCTCCGCGGTCAGTCTGCGCTCTGCCAGACCGACCATCCATGCATATTAATAGCCCTGCGCCGCCTGCCGTGCAAGTGACATGCCTCTCTCCCCAAGACGGCCCGCACAGACCTGCTTGATCCTTTTTATTCCAGTCTTGTTCGTTTGTCTCTGCTCGCCCGGACTTCCGTTGATCTTGAAACGGACGGTGGCCTTCTCCTCGCTCCCGCCAGCATGGCCTCCGCCTCTTCCCCCAGCAGCCCCGACTCCGAGGCTGGTGCGGGCGCGCCCCTCGCGCGGGAGAAGTCTTTTGCGGATTCGTACACCTTCGACGGCCTCCGGGGCTGGCGCAGATGCAGAGTGCTGCAGCCCGGTCGCGGCATGTACCACGACGTGAAGCGCCGGCTGCCGTATTACTGGAGCGACATTACCGACGCGTGGACCTACCGCACCGTGGCAAGCACTATTCGCATGTACTTCGTCAAGTGCGTTTGGACCGCGGCCACCGGCCAGCAGAAGAACGAAAAGCTGATCTTCCGTCCAGCCTCCTTCCGGCGCTTGCCTACACGCTGGACATGTACCGGCGCACCGGCGAGTTCTTCGGCGTCAACGAGGCCCTCTTCTCGTCCGCCCTCGCCGCCATGGTCTTCAGCGTCCTGGGCGCGCAGCCGCTGACTATCGTCGGCATCACCGGTCTGATCTCGCTCTTCAACTACACCATCTACGACATCATCACCCAGTACGATGCGTCCATCTACCCGCAGTTCATGGCCTGGACCGCCATCTGGGCTGCCATCTTCCACTGGCTGGCCGGCGTGTGGAACCTCTGCGACTACATGCGCTACGTGACCGATTTCTCGAGCGAGTCGTTCGGCATGTACGTCGGCATCATCTACATGAGTAAGTCTTTAACATCGCTCTGTCTTGCTTCCCAATCCTGCTGCAAGTGTGTGGTGCGGTGTGCTGACTCGGCGCGATGCACACAGTCAAAGGAGTCGAGGAGCTCGTCAACGAGTTCACCACCGAGGGCAACACCGCCGGCTACCTGGCCTGCATGATCGCCATCCTGTACTTCGGCAGCATCTACGGCCTGGAGAAGCTCGGCGCGAGCGTGATGTGGAAGCCCTGGTTCCGCGGCGTCCTGGCCGACTACGCTTACGTGGTGCGTGCTCTGCTGCTGGTTGAGCTTCGCCGACGCTTTGGTGCTGACGGAGCCTCGTGCAGATCGGAACGCTCTTCTGGGTTGGCTTCTCGCACATCCCCGGCAATCTGAAGTCCACCCACCTTACCTTCATCCCGACCACGAGGGCCTTCTACCCAACGCAGCCGCGGGACTGGCTGATCGATTTCTGGAATCTGGACGTCAAGTGGGTCTTCGTCGCCCTGCCGTTCGGCTTCCTGCTCATGCTGCTATTCTACTATGACCACGTAAGAACCAGCCAACGTGTTGGCGTCCCGAGACGGCTATGATTCTGACCCGCAACCCAGAATGTGAGCAGCCTCACCGCGCAAGCGCGCCAGTTCCCGCTCAAGAAGCCCGGAGGCTTCCACTGGGACTTCTTCCTGCTGGGATGCACCACCTTCGTCGCCGGCATCCTGGGGCTGCCCATGCCCAACGGCCTCGTCCCGCAGGCCCCCGTCCACACCGACTCCCTGACCGTCTACGAGACCGAGCTCAGAATCATCGCCACCGACGAAGGCGAGGGCGCCGAGATCCGCCGCCCCGTGGTCAGGGCCACGGCCGTCGTGGAGCAGCGCGTCTCGCATTTCCTCATGGGGCTGGCGCTGATCGGGACCATGACGGGGCCGCTGCTCGTGGTCTTGCATACCATGCCCGCGGCCGTGTTTAGCGGCGTGTTCTTCGTCGTCGGCGTACGCCCCTCCTCCTCCTCCTCCTCCTCCTCCCCTCAGGCAAACAGTCCTTGCTGACACGTTCGATCCAGTGGGGTTCCATCGAGTCCAACGGCATCCTCAAGAAACTCATCTTCCTCATGGCCGAGAACCGGTTCATCCAGCGCGACGAGCCGCTGCTACGCGTCGAGAAGCGGAAGATCTGGTGGTACATCGGCTTCCAGGTCTTCGGCGTCGCCGCGTGCGTCGCCATCTCCCAGACCATCGCCGCGATAGGTGAGCCAGCCCCACACGGCTTCTCCCCTCATCGTCACCCCAACCTCCCGTTTGGTGGTGTGTCTGACTGACGGCCTCTCCCGCGCACAGGCTTCCCCGTCCTCATCTGCGCCCTCATCCCCCTGCGCACGCACGTGCTGCCCAGCGTCTTCGCCAGAGCGGAGCTCGAGGTGCTGGACGACCTGACGGCGAACAACTCGGCCGTGCTGGCCAGCCTGGGCGGCGCCCCGACGCTGCCCGAGAACGCGGCGCCCGACGACTACGGCGTGGAGAAGAGGTACCGCGAGAAGGGGCACGGAGTCGAGCGGCAGAGGGCGGGGAGCGTTCATCGGTGAAGGGGCAAAAGGCGATTGCGGTGGACGAGGGGGGAAGATGTAGAGTGGAGGGTGCTCTTTCCGTTGACGACATGGGGTTTGAAAGGGGGTGGCAAAGAGGCGGGGCTTTATGAATGATGCGGGAGTGAAAAGGAAAGTACGCGTTGAGAACGAGTGATGAATGAGAAAGTCGGTTCGCTTGTGAAGCCTCTAGCTTCAAGAAATCTGTGCAAATCATGGGAGCTGAAGACGAACAGATAATGGCGGAGTTTCAATAGCAAACTATCCTGAAGATGAGGAACCGGGCCATGTCATCCGTTCGACTCTTCACACACTTGGCACCTTACGAGAAATCAAATTCTTCAGGTTCCGGGGGAAGGGGGGCATGGTCGCAAGGCCAAAACTCCGAGAAAGTGACGAAGGGCACCATCAGGTGTAAATAAAATCCGTAGCGACTCTGCGCCTAAAAGCAGCATGAAGGGACGAGGTGTTGCGTCCTTGAATGCCAGTCTGTCCCAGCAGGCAACACGCCCAAATTGCGAGGAGTCCCTGAAGCCCCGCCGGATACCAAGCCGGCGGTCGAAAGCTGCCGGTGGCCAGGTTGATTGCCTCGGGTACGGTCAGAACTTTGGGTATGCAGCAATGGATGACCCGCAGTCAAGCCCCTAAGTCCTTTCGTTGGATACGGGGAACGCCAGCTTAGGCTGGTCGATCCCGAGGCGAGGTGCCGTAGTGGACACCCGTCGTAACGCGCGGTAGGGCGTCGGTCTCCACGAGGAGGCTTAAGGTACGTGCTAAACCCTTAGTAATGAGGCCTGTAGGAATAGCCCTGATACGGCGAGGCCTATGGGGACCACGTTAGTGGTCGGACACTGTGGATCTGAAGGGAAAAAAATACACAGTAGGCAATTGCTGTTGTGCCCTTGGTTGTTCTGGGTCGCACGCGCGCCACATTGACAGAGCCAACGAGTCTAACGAAATTACCCAGGCCTTCCGCCCATGATAGTAAACTCGGTCATGTCGGGGTTACAACACTATAGATTGCCCCAAGTGTCTAGTGTGTTGTCGCCGGCCCTGCGATTAGCAGTACTTTTGTGCATGAGGACTTTTAGGATTATAAGCGGTACTACATACCACTGGAAACGCTGCTCTCATGTCGATCAGGCCGGTTTCAGTGCTTGGATTCGTCACGAATTCTGAGGACGTCAACGATGTCGATGATTTATTTGCTGCATTCTTCACTGCGTCCAGTTGTTCTGTGCTCTGATAAGTATGCAGCTTAGTCATAAATGGAGACCTGTTCAGGCCAATGCATCATGAATTGGAAGCTGGGGAGTAGTAGGGTGAGAATGAATAGAAATTGTCGTTGAGCCACTACTGCGGTGGGACGTTATCTGAGAGACGTGATTAGCTGGCTGACGCCATCCATATTCAGGGGAAAGGGAATGAACAGAGGGGTGACAATGAATCCATCAGGTTGTTGTTTCCTGGGGTGAGGATTTGAAGGCAATGCTGCTTACCTCAAACATCCTGGCTGGCTAGCTTCAACTCTTCCCTCACAGCCCCATCTACCTCCAGATCGATACTGTTGCAATCACCCGGCGCATTCACCGGGTTGCACCTCACAACACCCCCGTTTGGCAGCTTCGCCACATACTCGCTGTTATACCTGCTCGCCATGCCCACACCAGGCCAATCCGTGCTCACGACCTGCGCGCCGGACTCGAGCGCCTCGCTCAGCCTCTTGTTCGCGAGGTCGTCCCCATCCAGGACGGAATCAATCGGCTCGTCCGCGCGCGTCCGCACAAGGTAATTCTTGTCCACCAGAGCCTGGATTCTGGCGAGGTTTTCACCAGACGGGTCGTTCTCTTTAATGAAGGCCGCGTCCGCGCTGCCGGGCTCCGAGTTGGTGAAAATGACGCGCCCCTCGAGGCTCTCGTGGCCATCGCGGCGGTACTCGTTGCGTAGAGAATCAGGGCCGGGGTTGTTGTCCATGACGAAGAGGAACTTGCCCCTGCTCGCGTCGAGCGTCGGCCAGCCGTGCTCCAGCACCGCTTGCTCCAGCGTGAGATTCGATATGGTTGCGGCCAAATTGGTGCGCTGCAGACGCACGTCATCCGGGGTGATTATCTTGTCGTTGCCTAGCGTGTTGCGGATCTCCTCGTCTAGAAGGGCCAGATTGTTGGCGTCCCATGGCTCGCCTGTCGCGGCACCGGTCACTTTCTCGGCGATCAACTTTTCCACGTCCTTAAATTCGACGTCGATGATGATGGGTATGTGACTGGGGTTCTGATTAGACCAGTCGCGCAACTCCGAGAGGCAGATGTGGAAGGTAGGGCAGGTGCTGTTCACGTCCAAGTCGGATACATGCAAGACTTTGGCGCCCGGCTCGCCCATCTGCTTCTGCCATTCTTCTGGCCGGGCGGGCAGCTCGGCCACGCTGTCGATGAGCGGATGCGCAAACTGGCCAGGCTTTGAATAGTCCGCGTAGACGTCGAGCTCGAGGCTGCGGACGGATTGGTAAGTCAACTGGTCCGGGAGTGAGGCATGGCTGTAGTAGAAGTTCTGCGGCGGCGTGTAGTCCTGGATTATGTTCTCGAAGACAGGCCTAGCAGCAAGCGAGACCTCACGGTGGTAGCTGTTGTGCGTGCCGATGACCTGGATGTGGTTCAGGCGGAGGTCGGCGGACGATGGTTGCGAAAGCGGGCTTGCCAGGCCGACTTGCATGATGGCTTCGAACATAGCAGTCAGACGCGGCATGACTCAGAGCAGAGGAGCGGGATAATCGAACAAAGAATAGCGGTGCTGATTGGCAGTGGTCCAGCGAGTGACTTGAGATGAGCGCTCTGCATGAACGTTCGTGAATAACCCGACACTTCCGGCAAGGCGAGGCAAGTACGCCCGTAGCATCCCGGTGGGGTGACGCACTGTGGATTCCATCATCGCAGCTGACCTTTCCGGCACGGCCCTCAATTGCTCAGAAGGAACGATGCGTCTCCAGCAACAGAGACGAGGAAGCTCGAGAGACTGGACATCACACTCGTACTCTATTTTGTACCGTCGTCATCGCGGTTCAGCCGGCATCGAGGACCCTTGCAGCCTTGGCTTGCTCTCACGTGTGACAGCCCTGCGCATCCCATTGGCAGAAATGGTCCTTCTCACGTGATTTTTGTATCTGGATAAATTGTGGGCAGACCTTCTTCCCCAATGAGTTCTCGCACATGCTCCACGAACTCTAGAGCTGCTGTTCTATTGGCCTCTGCGACGGACGGCATGGCTGAAAGCGTAGGGCAGCATACCCGGAGTATATCCGCAGGAGCGGCAAGTGGCGAGTAGTCACCTCTCCAAACGCATGTGCGGAAAAAGGTGCGTTCGACGGGCGATTTAAAGGTAAGAGCTCGGTTTCGGCCCTGCGGTGAGAAGCCTCTGCGGGTCTCTGTCAGACTACGTGGCCCGAGTTGCGGCGAAGCTACTTCATGACTAGGCGCGGCGGAAGTAGGTAGCATCTCGGCAGTTCGGCGAGCACAAGCACAAGCAGCGCGTGAATGCGAAGACGTGAAACCAATGCTCGCGGGATAGGGTCAGCGGGACGTCCATCACCTACCGCTCGAGGCAGTGGTACCAGACGTGATTCCCGAAACCGGCGACGAGGCATGGTCTGCATGTCTATCTCAAACGCATGCGCCGTCGTATCGATGGGGCCGGAGCAGATCACATCCACGGCGAGGCTGGCCACGCGCCCAGCGTTGGGGCCTATAGGCCTCGTAAGACGCGCTAATCAGGAGCTGACGAGAGCCGAGCGGGGCGGAGGCTGGGGACAGCTTATCGCGGCCCACGGCTGCGGTGAGGCGGGACGCGCTGAAACGGCAATGCTCAGTCCCGTCGGGCGCGCCTTGCGTCGGCGGCAGTGGCTCGCGAGTAAGGGCAGGGCGACGCTTGCGCGGTAGCGCTCAGCTGCGTGAGCTGGCACGGCGGGAGATGCGAGTTAAATTGGCGACGGTGGTGTCGAGAGCCGGCTAGGCGCCTGGAGACGCGCCGGCGCAGCAAAGAGAGGAAGGCAGGACGTCGTCCGAACCGGGCGCCTGTGGCTGATCGCGATCCGGACCACTCAACGCGGTGGTCGCGCGTCGCGTCGCGTTCGCGCAACCCTGCGCGCGCAGCGTGTAATGCCGGTGGCGGGCAGGGGCGGGGGGCTGGGAGCCAGTGCTTTGGCAGCTCGGCGGCCTGGTGCATGACTTCGGTGGCAGCTACTGCAGACGGCCAGGCACAGCAAACCGGTTTTCAGCGGCTGCTACTGGTCTTCGGGCTTAGCCCCCGGCGCGAGAACACCAACAGGACACCAGGCAAACGCGCTGCTCCTTGCAGCCGGGGCCGCCTGGACGCCACAGATCGCACCTTCGCGTCTCGTGCGGCCGGCTGACGCCTCCGCCCTGCTCCGATATACACCTCGCGCGCCCTCGCGCCGCCCTTCGTCTTCAGGCTTGCCTGCCCTCCCTCAAGTCCTCCGCGATTGCGACTCCGCGCCTTGCGTCCATCGTCAAGAATTTGCCGTTGTTGTTGCTGCCGTTGCTGCCTCCAACACTGCGAGTCCGTGCTGCCGTTCCCCGCTCGATCGCTTGTTTATCTGCTGCCTTTCGCGGGAGGACGTCAACACGCACATCAGCGCGCACGAGTCGCGCCCGAACCGCTCCACTCCACGCAAAATCGGCCGTCGACAGCAATTCCATCAAACACCGTCCATATCACACCGCAGAAAATGACTGCTCACGTACCTGCACGCCAGCCCTTCGCGGCCCTTGACGGCCCTCGCTTGCGCAACCTTGCCAGCGCGAAAAACCGCCAGAACTGTAAGCTCTCTTCGCACCTCGCGCGTCGGCCCGCCTGGGTGCCCTCCGCGTCGATCCGCCCAATCTTGCTCATCCCTCTCCAGCCATTCCCGCCTCCCCATTTCCGTTCTCTTCGCCGTCCGGCAAGCAGTTCAACCTGTCTCCGTCGAAGCGCCGCCACACCACCCAGGCCTTTGACGATGACTTCGACAGCGAGAACGTCGACCCCGCGCTCTTCTCCTCGCCTACCAAGCGCTCCAAGAACCTGGACGGCACTCCCAAGAAGGTCTCCAAGTTCATCTTGAAGACCGACGCTGCTCCTACCTCTTCGTCCTCTGCTCGCTCCTCGGCTCCCGCGCCGGCCTCTCAGAAGCCGCGGACCTCCTCCGTGCCCACCAAGCCGTCAATCAGTACCAGCCGCGGTTCCCCGAAGCACAAGCGCGTCGGTCTCCTTTCCAAGCGCCGCACCACTCGCATCGACCCGCCTGCCTTTGGACTCAGCCCTCGTCGTGACTCTGGTCTGCCTTTCTCTATCGACGCTGCTCTGACGGGCACCATCCCCAGCTACGCGCCAAGCCCCAAGGCCGCGAAGCCCAAGCCTGCTCCTACTCTCGACGAGGCTATGCCCAACGGCTGGTTCTTTGAAATTCACGAGGACAGCCCCGAGGAGGAAGCCACAAACATGATGGAGCACTCTGCCTACATCCTCGACATCTCGTCTGATGATGACTCCGACACCCGGGCCGAGAACGAGTCTCGCGAGAAGGGCAAGGAGAACATCCCACCACCCGACTACCACCTTGCTTCCACTTCCCGCTCTGCCAGCACGTCTGAAGCTGATGCGACGGAGGCAAGCAAGCTCCTCAAACACCGTCGCAAGCTTGACAAGGATGCCATGGAGGAGGATCGCTCTCCGCTGTCGGATCTGCCTGCCTCGGATTACTTCGCCGATGGTCTGGATGCAAACTCGCATGTCATCATTGACGGCAATGCGCCGGAGAAGTCATCGTCGCTGTCAAAGGAGTGCACCTTTGAGGACATCCCGACACAGGAGAAGGAAGCTGCCACCGTACCTCCTGTCGTGCAGCCTACTGAAAACGTCGAGAAGGAGACTGAGTCAGCCGAGCCTGAATTCCCGTCGTCGGAAGAGAGCAAAGACTTCGTTGTCTTCGATGAGACCGCAGCAGCAGCTGACGTCCCACCCGATACAACTGAAGCAGCGAAAGCTTAAGCGTTCTTCCAACGACGCGACGAGGCGAGTGCTTATCAGTATTATACCCCTTCCTACAGTTCGCTCTTACTCGCTACGTGTTTAATGATGGCTAGCGAATCGAGTCGGCGTTTGTATTGTCTTCATGTTTCTGCTTGTTTGGGTTTTAGCGCGGCTTTGGAGCGGGTTTGGCTTTATACAGGGCTGGCAACGGGGCAAAAAAGCGGGGGTTTAGGCTCCTGGTCTGGTGTTCTTGTGCTTTGGCTTTTGATTTTTGGCAGGCGGAGGTGCAGGATTCAGGTGCTGTCACGATATCGTGGATGTAGCTCCGATGTCATGCCGTCACGGTACGCGTCTTGGAAACAATCAAGTCTGTAGTTGAATCTAGCAGTAGATACTAATTAGCCCTCAAAAACGTGCAATTTCGCTCGGTGCCCAGTTGAAGAGACGAATCAGAAAAGGCAATGCCACAGTGGCGCGCACGGATCGCTGCGGCGAAACGATCGGCCGGCAGAGCTCCGTCGGCGGATTGGAAAGTCGACGGCATCGCGACTCCACCGACTCCACGCGCCCCAATGGCTTCAACACAGCGGTGTCTTGCTCGGCTGAGCAGCAATGTCCTCAACACCTCGATACGACCGGCCGCCGGCCGGGCACTCGCCCCCGCGTTGATACCCATCCAGCAAATCCGCTGCGCAACCGCCGGCAAAGGCTACAAGAAAAAAGACGACAGCGCCAGCAAGAAGAAGAAGAAGACCCGATCGAGCTTCCTCACACCCGACCTCAAGGAAGCCGAGCAATTTGCCCTGCTGGATGCGATACGGTGCGCCCAAACCCGGTGTCAACCTAGCAATGCGGCGAACCCGCGCCTCCTCCGCAGCAGCACGGAGCCAGACCACCACCGAGCATCAAACTAACAATTGCCACTGCAGGTACATTCGCGCCTTCGAAGTCGGCCACAACCCCACCTCCCCCAAATACGAACTGCACGTCAAGCTCCGCACGCTCAAGAACGGACCGGTGGTGCGCAACCGGCTACGGCTGCCGCACCCGGTCAAGACGGACCTGCGCATCTGCGTGATCGCGCCGCGCGAGTCCAAGCCCGGGTATGCGGCGCTGGCGGCAGGCGCGGCGGTGGTGGGCGAGGACGAGGTGTTCGAGGCGGTCAAGGAGGGCCGCATCGCCTTCGACCGCTGCCTGTGCCACGTCGACTCGCTGCAGAAGATGAGCAAGGCCGGCCTGGGCCGCGTCCTCGGTCCCAAGGGCCTCATGCCCAGCGCGAAGACGGGCACCGTCGTCAAGGATGTCGGTTCTGCCGTCAGGGAGATGGTCGGCGGTGCCGAGTATAGGGAGCGGTTGGGCGTCGTCAGGATGGCCATCGGGCAGCTGGGCTTCACGCCTGAGGAGCTGCAGAGCAATATCAAGTTCTTCATGAACAGCATAAAGAAGGATATGGCGCAGCTGAGCGATCGCATCTCGAAGGATGTTCACGAAGTGGTAAGTTTGGAGACTTGTGCGGATGTCGGTTGGATGCTGGTTACTGACTTGTGCACTCCAGGTGCTGAGCTCGTCGCACTCTCCTGGATTCAGTTTGAATGGCGAATTCAGAGGGCCGGATTCGCCTTCATCTAAAGACCTGTCGACACTGTAAATTCCGGAAAATGTATGTCTATAGCGGGCACGGAAAACGTGTATTATCATGAAATAATCCTTCGAACTCCTCGCTATGCCGCAGGCAGCGTGCTTTTGGGTATTATGCGCCATCTATGGAACCAGTGAACTTGTTTATATCGGCTCCCTATGAGCCTCCCTTCAGCACCTTGACAGCTTCCATGCCTTCGTCCATCTCCGCATAGATGCTCATGACCTTGAGCACTCTGTTCTTGCCTTGCGCACCCGCCGCCTTCGCCTGCTTCAATGCCGCACCAAGGTCCAGCAAAAGCGTGTTCCGGACCTTCGTGAGACGGGGCTCCTGCGCGACTAGGAACGGATGCTCCATGCCCACCCGCTCCGCAATCTGGCGCACGCCCAGGTACTGCCTCGCCAACCTCCGCAGCCTCGCCAGCGAGACACTGCTGCCCGCACCCTCCCCATCCTCGTCATCGTCGGTCTCGTCCTCATCGTCTTCATCACTGCTCTCCGAGCTCTCGCCATCCTCCTCCTTCCTCGCCCCGCTCCCCCCTCCCTGCCCAACCACCAGCCCCGCCTCCAACTCCCCCACCCTCCTCTCCACCTCCAGCAGCGCCCTCGCCACCCCCCTCTCCCTCCTCACCCTCTCCCTCTCGGCCACCAGCCGCCCGACCTCCTCCTCCCTGCCCGCCACGCCCCCGCGCACCTCCCCGACCGCCTTGCGCAGCCCCAGCAGCCCCACCCGCACCTCCTCGACCCGCTCCTCCCCGCCCCGCAGCGCCCGCCCCAGGCTCAGGAAGTCGGCGTAGTCGGCGTTGACCAGGTCCAGCAGCTCGCGCCCGATCAGCCCCGACCGCGCCCGCAGGTCCGCCCGCAGGTCCCCTAGCGTCTGGTGCCGTTGCGACAGCGTCGACAGGTACCGGCTCGCCGAGAACTGCGCCGCCGGCGCCGCGAACGCCGAGCGCGGCAGCGGCGCCGGGTACGGCAGCGAGGCGTCGTCGTCGTCCGAGTCGGAGGAGATGGCGGCGGAGGAGAGGTGGGAGGGCGTCGAGGTGGTGGAGGAGGGGAGCTGTGGGCGCGCGCGCGGGTCAGATTGGGTTGCGGGTTGTGGGTGTGTGGGGGGGGGGGGGGGGGGGGTGCTACCTCGAATTTGCTCATTGTGGCGGGCGGTTGGTGGCTGTTTGTTGGGCGGGAGTTGCGGCTGGAGCTCGTGGTGTTGTCTGCGGCGCTTGCGGCATCGAATTCGCTCGCGGCCTTTCGTGTAGTTGGGCGCGAGGGTGGGTTGAGGTACAGCTGTTGGTTTGGCCCTGGACTGCGCGAGGCGGAAGTCCGCCCGCTGATCTCCCGCTCCGCAAGCGCGTCATGCAGGACCCTGACCCAAGCTCCTACATCCTTATTTATAGGGTTGAAGAGGTTATCTGGATAATTTAACCAAGTAAATCAAAGCACCTTCTTCATTCTAATGCAAATCTTCAGCTATACATCTTGACATCTGGAGTTCCTGTATCACTATTTCTTTTGCAACCCACTGCTCACAATGGAAGGAGTCTTTCAAGTGATCTAAAGTATTTTTCTGGCCATAGAAATCAAGTCATTTCCGGCGGGTGTTGACTCTAGTATGTATAGATCGTAGACAAGCCTGCGGGGGTTCGAGCAGTGTACCTGTTGTGACCTCGGCTCTTTTGGTTGATTCTATCTTCGCTATACCTTTTTACCTACTACTAAACACGTGAAATGGATCTTCTCTTAAAGTGGCGTTTGCAAATAATATAGCCAAGTATCTTAGCCTATTACCGCTGCCCCTCTAGTCATAACACTTCGAGCGCCCGTACCATTCAAAAGCCACCTCGAAAAACGCCGACTTCTTCCCATTCCACCTCGAGCGCTTTAGCTGCAAGGGTCCGCAGCCTGCTGTGCTCTCAGAACTGAGGAACCCCCTGAATACGCAAGCCCTAAACACGGCCAACGTCCTCAGACATCAATTCACGTCAAGTCCCAACACACCCCCATGCCTCCCATCACCGAATCCCCAACCCGCCAAACGCCCTATCCAGCTCCTCTCCCTCATTACTCTGCACAACGCCCTGCATCGCCTCTCCGCCGCCACCACCACCCTCCTGCCCCTCCGGCGACACGCCCCCATCCAACAAGCTCCCCTGCGGGTCTTCCCCTCCCCCTCCGCCGCCCCTGCGCTCCGGCACCAGCATCTTGACCTCCTCGTCCAACCAGCCGGGTGCGACGCGGCGCTTCTCGGCGAGGTCGCGCTCGCGGATGCCGCCCTCCCAGCCGCGCAGGGCGGCGCGCGCGTCGTCCGACAGCCGCGTCAGGTGCGCCTGCAGCGCGCGGCACGACGCGATGATGTCGTCTGGGTGGGCTGCGTGCTGCCCGGACGCCGACTGCACGTATGCCGGCTTCTGCTGCTGCTGCTGCTGTTGTTGTGCTTGTGCGTTGTCGTCGGCGGGTGGCGGGGCGTCGGTGACGGAGGGTGGGAGGGTGGAGGGGAGCTGCTTGTAGGTGTAGGGCAGGGGTGTAGCGGTTGGGAGCGAGACGAAGGGCGAGACGGTGAGGGGGATCTGGGCGAGGAGTGGGTGCGGGTCTGCGAGGTGGTGGCGGTGGTGGTTAGCGGAGGGAGGACGGGGGAGGGTTTGGGGAAGCTCGGCGGCGGCGTACGGTCTTCGTGCATGGTGGATGAATGCTGCGCGTGTGTCCGGGTTCGCAGAGAGGTAAACGCCGCGGGTCGGGGGCGAAGCTTGCGATTGCAAATAGTCGGCGAGCAGAGGTGATTCGGGGTCGGCGACCGGGGACGGAGGTGAAGCGGTGGGCTGGTCGACGCGCGGGAAGCTACGTGATGGGCGGCTCGAGCTTCCGCTTCGGTGCGGCGTCAGCCCTACGGTATGGCCTGATTTCACCCACCGTTTTGCTGCCGGCCGTTCTCTTCGCTCCCTTCTCCCGGCAATCCCCAATCCCGCGATACAGCCTCTTCCTCCCGTCTCGCAGACTCGCAACAATGAACACCGTAAGCCCCGCCGCCGCCGCAATTCCACAGAGCGAGCTGTCCCACTGACGCCCGCGCAGATCAGGTCTACCGCGTACGTCATTCGCTGCCATTCCCGACCACCTCCGCAGCACCAACGCTCACCATCCACTCCACCAGCTACGGTTGGGGCATTTTGATCGTCGGTACGTCCTGCGCCCAGCAGCTCCTGTCCCCGTACCGCGTGCACCCGCGTGCCGCAGCCCACCACCACTTCGCGGCGACGTGACTGACGCGAACGCACTTCTGCACCTGCAGCCGGCGGCGGCGCCTACTACTTCGCGAAGAAGGAGATCAACGCCGAGCGCGCCGAGAAGGCCGCGGCCGACCGCCGCAAGCGCGAGATGCAGCAGCGCCTCGAGGCGCAAGCCTTCGCCAACGGCGGCGCCAACCCCAGCCACGAGGCCAGCCAGGACCCGGCGCCGACGAGACACGCGCCCACGACCGAGGGCCAGCAGGTGTTCGAGAAGAGCAAATACGAGGCCAGCGAGCCGTTCAGGAGCAGGAAGGGTGATCGTTTTAGCTAGGGTCGTGATTGGTGGTGAGAAACGGTCGGGATGAGGTGATTTTCAAACGAGCTGAATGTGGAGAAGGGACGGGGAGTGGAGAATAAATGCGGAAGGGAAAAGCTAGGGGCACCTCTGCGGGTGTGTGGCTGAAACGTGGGATGGTCGGATAGCTGCATTCATGCAGCCATCCCTCTGGTGGATTGTTTATCTGGACGAAAGACAAAACACTTCGTCAACCGTGGAAGCAAGCAATTGCATGCGCTGACGGAACCATGGTTCCTCATCCACAAAGGTGCTTGCATTCAATTGGTGTTAAAGGAGCAAAGCCTTAGTCTGGTTTGTTACTGTCTCAACCCTTTCTCTCCACTCTGTACAAAAGAATCGGGAATACTAAAACTGTTATTCCGCTATGGACTTCGTCGATAAGATGCAGAGCTCCATACTTGAGGAGCAGAGTCGCCCAGGGGGAAAAAAAAAAAAAGAAAGAGCGAGCGACTGGCAATTCCAAAATGATCCCCTTTCCTGGTATATTGTCACCAACGCCAATATGATGCTCCGAACGGGAGGGCTTCACCAGCCCTTGGTCCCTCCCTACTGAACAGCAATTCCCTATAGTCCTACGCGCCGATGAACCTTCGAAAAATCATTCTCCGTCCCGACAGCAGCTGATGTCCTGGTCACAAGAGATGAGAGATAGCTCCCCTTGGTCTCTAGAACTTCGGGCTCGGCGTGAACGGGATCGGCGGCCTAGCGAACGGTGCTCTGTCAGCCCTGTGGACTCTTTGATTTCGAAAATCCCTGAAGTGGAGATCTCCACTCTCCCAAATAAGCCCGACTAAACGCCCTATTCGTGCTGGCAGCTGCGTGTACACGCAATGCTAGGCAGAAAAGGGGCGCACGAACGAGGAGTAGGGTCCGGTGGGGCAGGAATAGTGAGAGTCGGTTTGCTCAAACTTACTTCGTCATGTAGGTGCCGTCGCGCTTTGCTTGGCGGGTTTGCATGTAGGGGTGCACGAAGGGCAGCACAACGCCGGCGGTGATTGCGGTATGGGCGGCAAGCAGCTGCAGGCGCGAGTAGCGCGGCACGTAGCCGTACGCGCGCGACGAGTAGCGGCAGATGGCGTGTCCGATGACGGGCATTCTGGAGGACTGGAAAAAACTCGGGGCTTCGAGGAATAGAAGAGAGGTTGTCTTGAGGTTGAAGCTTAAGGGAGGCTTCACGGTGGTGCTTTTCTGAGGCTGGCGGGGAGAGAGCGGAATGTTAGCGCGGGGGCGTTGGTTGCAGTTGGAGGCTTGCGCCGCGCGACTGTTGGTTTATTGGAGGAATTGTGGCTTGGAAGAGCGCAGAGGAAGGTGGGAGGAGGAGATGTGACGGTGGGAACTGCGCCATTTTGTGTATGCGTAGCTCTTGCACTTAAGGCGGCAGCGGAAGGAGCAGCAGGCAACAAGGACATACCTCTCAGTGACTGTGGTGGCAGACCGCAACAGGGCTGAGCTGGTGACTGACGAATGCCGGCGCTAAAGCCGAGACGGGCCGCAAGGGAGGATGGTCGCGTGGGCGGTGTCGGGTATTTTTGGAGCGGGCGCGCAGGGTCTGGGGGCTCAGGAACAGACGGGCTGGTGCAGGCCGGCGCAGGCTGGATGCAGGTGCAGGTAGTCTGCCATCACCGCGGGGCAACGATTATATGTGTTTCACGCGGGAGCAGCCCTGGGTCTCTGAGGCCTGCGAGTAGAGCCGCCCCTGCGCCAAGCCGCCGGGGCCATGCGTGAGTGTGGGCTGGCTATCAGGCGACACGGCCGCTGGCGTCCCGGCTGCTGCTGCTCGTCATTGGGCCCCGAGGGGAGCGCTCCTCTCGCAGCGCCCCGCCTACCTGTTCGAGCCCGCCATTCCAGCCCGCCGTCACATGGAAGCACATCATGTCGAGCCCATCCATGCCATCGTGCCGCTCCACCTTGGGCAAGAGAGGCGTGCCCCGGTGCTTCTTCCGGCGCTATTATGCCATTGTACATCCCCAGCTGCTGGTCCCTTGGTCCCCGATCCACGGAGCGCGCTGCTGCTTGCCTGCTCGGCCTGCCGCTTGCGCGTTCGCCCAGGCCGGCGGTGCTGCACGGTGACGATGCACCCAGAAGTGATGTGCAGGGCTACATGGGGATCGGATCCGTGGTAAATGACGACAGATCAGGAGGCGCCGTCCCCACGTCTCTCGCCCAGCAGCAGCGGCCGCCGCGCATCTCCACGTGCCGCGCGGCAATCCAGGGAAGCTGGGTGCGAAAAGGGCGTGAGGAACAGACGCTGGGCCATAGCCTGGCTGCCTGGCTGTGGCTGGGCCCAGCAGGCCAGGGACACGTTCGTCAAAGAGGGAAGGCGGATCCGCGTAAGAATTTGGGGCGCGGTCTGGGAATATGCAGTGTGCAGGCGACAGCAGCGGCAGGGCGGGCACAGCGAGAGGTCAAGTCGAGACGGGACGACACGAAACGAAACGAATGGCACGCGGCTGCTCCCGCGCCCGCCAGCCGTTGCTCGCCCAGTGAGAGTGACCTGCCGGCCGGCCCAAGCACCTGGCTCACCACAGAACTCTCACCACCCTGCGCCTGCCCGCGCGATATCTGCCGCGTCTGGTCTCCGTCTGCCCGCCCACCCGTGCCGCTCGGCACCTCTGCTGCGAACCCTCCTTTCTTGCATCCTTCTTTGAAACGCCCTCGCTCCTATTGGGCCGCCTGACCCCTGTCCCGCACCCCAGTAGGTGTGACATCTGCCCATAGCGCACGCCATGTCGCCCCCGGAAAGTGGATATCGCTCAAAGCCACGCTCGAGGAGCGTCAGCTCGTACGCGCTGCATGGATGGCTCTGCTTCCTTGCGCTCGGAATATCAATTCCTGGCGTGGACGGACTTGTTCCGAGCAGGTAGGTGAGAGCACAAGAGGACCCTCCTGCCACTGCGGTTGAAGATTTGCCCGCGCTTGCGTTGCGTGCATATTGCTTCCAGCCTGTCGAGGCAAGTGGATGAATCAATGCCTCGCATGCGTCTGTAAACGATCAACCAGGTATCACTGCAACCCACGGCGTTCATCACCCTCGGTTTCACGTCAAGCCCCACTGCTCGGTTTCTTTCTTCCATGTGCTTGCCTCAAAAAAAAGAACTGCTGTCTAATTCCCCGAGAGATCGACCTTTTCCATTTTCTTCGGAAGTTTCCCCGCTTGCGCGTTTCGAGCTAGCCGGGCCAGTACATAATGCTCCGTCCCATGCTATAACGAAGGACAGCATGCCTATTTTCTTCTTTCTCTTACGTTCTCAGTCTGGCCATGAAATTCGTTTCTCCGCTCCCTTCAAGTGATCGATTCCCGGAGTCGGAGATTTATTCATTCTCGCACTCATTTTAGATTCCGACCCCGTCCCCACAGGTGACGGTTCCGAAAATAGAGCCCATAATCCCAAGCACTTATCACTCGGTGTTGTCGCACACATCGATATAGTCTAAAAACAATTCATAGCCTAGCTTTCAAAGCGTGAACCAGAAAGCGATGGGTGAATAACGGGCACTAAAAGGTTGAAAAGACGCCCTGCGCCACTTTTGCATTCGAACGGCTGTCTCCACCCTTGTAGTTCATACTGTCTATTTAAATTTCACGAAGACCAACCGCATCTTGTCTCTCAACATCCCCGGGCAGTGCAATGCCTCAGATCCCAAGAAGGCCTCAATAAAAAAGCTCACTGCCGCAGGGTCTTTGACGAACGTCGTCGCGGCACGATCCGCGCTCCCGCACCTTATGGTGCCCGAATCAGGCAAGTATGCGCGCTCGCGGCCGCTCACTACTGAGGCTCAAATACATACGTACCGACGAAGGCCATGGGTCCCCTGGGCAGATCCATCGGGAACTAACTCTGCGTTCCACCAGCTGTCGTCGCCCTCTCTACTCTCACCCGCATCAAAAAAGCAACGTCGGTATGAACACTTGGCTGGCACAAGCCAGTTCCTTACTACCAGGACGCTTAGGATTAGCACTTGAAATTTCTGCCTCCGTCTGCGACCTCCCTCCGCTTCTCCGCCTTGTGCCGGCGGGTATGGTAGAGGCACCCTCTTGGCTACAGATTATCTCTATCTCTCAGATCCTTACCCGCTTGCCCCAACAAGCTTCAGAACGGAGGGTTTTTGGTACTGAGAGCCTAGCAAGTGTTGCCCTACAAGCAAGGAGAATCGCTGCCTCAACTACAACCAGCACGATCCAGTAGCAGCCGGACTAGACCCTGCTGGGAGCCAGGGCCTGGGACTTTGAGTAACTCAGTTAATCCCGGTGGTAACTTTTCTAGCACCATCGATAGGCCACACTTTCATGGTTTGTGTTCACACTGGAAATCAAACCCATGTTCAAGTGTACTTTTGAAATTGTGCTGCGCTGGTGTTTTCCACTCTCCATGGGCCCCCCTTAGGACACCTGCGTCCTGGTTTAACAGATGTGCCGCTCCAGCCAGACTTCTCACTTGGCCCGTCTTACACTACGCTACGTAGCTCTTCCATAGACCTAACTACCCATCAAAGCACGCCCTAGCACATACACGCGCAGGATTCCCATAATAGGTATTTCCCTAAGACGCAAAGATCCCCACTCCAGAACCCCATTAAATCCCTCCCTTCTTCCAACGAACACCGACGAATGCCATTTTTTTCACGCCCCCCAAACCACAACGTTCCCATCACCCCCCGCGCTGGCGAGTTCCTTCCTCGACGGGCAGAAGGCAACGGCGCTGACGACGTCTTTCTTCGATGCGCCCTTGGGCTCGCCGTGCCGCAAATGGTGTAGAACGGTGCCTTGGACGACGTCCCAGGCAAGGATGCTGCCGTCCTCACTGCCGGCGATGGCGACGGAATCTTTGAGACCGAGGGTAGAGCGGATGCGATAGGTAGTGTTGACGTACTGTTGAGGATCAGTACAAACGTTCTTCCAGGGTGGTGATGTGGGAAGCGTGCTCCAGGTAGGGATCTCATACCTCGGGCGCTTTGTAGGACTGCAGCAGTTTCCCGTTCGACTTGTCCATGAGGCGGATTGTAGAGTCAAGCGTGCTAGTCAAGATGGAATCGGCATCTCGGGTCGGCGTGATGGAAGTCACCGAGGCTGCAACGTCGGTTAGACCATGCTCTCCGCCCGCTCCATCCGCCGGTGATGGCTGAAGTGATCTGACTTACGGCCGACGACGTCCACAAACACCTGCCCCATCCTGAGGTCGTACATCCGAACCCGCCCGTCCACGCAGCCGGCGAAGATCTCGTGCCCCCACACGCAGACCGAAGAAATGCTGTCCTTCGCCTCCGACAGCGTCATGAGCGGCTTGTTCGACTGCGACTTGAGATCCCACAGCTTGACCGTCGCGTCGAAGCTTCCTGCACGGCCGCACAACCGCACCCGTCAGCGTCTCGCGCCAGCTCCAAGGGAGGAGGGAGAAGAAGCCACCCACCGCTGGCAAGCACGCTCCCCTCCGCCGCAAACGCCACGGCGTTGCACCGCCCGCTGTGCCCTGCAAACCTGCGCAGCGTCGTCGCGCTCGCCACGTCCCACAGGAATACCTGCTTGTCGCCGCCGACCGACGCGAAGCGCGCGTTGTCGGCCGCCACCGCCAGGTCCAGCACCTCGTAGCCGTGCGCCTCGTACGTCTGGACCAGCGAGTTGCCGCCCCTCGCCGGGTTGAACAGGCGGATTGTGCGGTCGGAGCAGCCGGTGAGGATCTGTGGAGAGCTCCGGTGGTTAATTGACGAGGGCCTGATGGCTGATGGTGGAAAGGGCGAGCGGCTGGGTTTGCGATTATGGAGGTCGGGCCAGGGCGTGCGCGCGGGTGGGACGTACGTATTGACCGAGGCCGGCGCTGTAGGTCACGGCGTGGACGGGTCCTGTTGGAGCGTTAGAGCTTGAGCTTGGCCACCCTAAGGATAAAGGTTGGGGTGTCTGGAGCAAACGAGTACCATTGTGGCCGGAGAGCTTCGCAATCTGCCGGGTTGGGAATTGCGCCGTCATGACATGTCGCTGGAATCGGTGGTGATGTCGGTGTCGGAGGTGACGCGGGGAGCTTCACTGCAGGCGCGCGGTCTTGGCATTTGATTTGCAGCATTGGCGTCACATCACGCGGCTCTCGGAGTATCTCATGGGCAACGCAAAATATCATTAATCTACAGTGGAGAAGAAGTGGAAGATGCAATATTAACGACTGCTCCCCCGAATTTTATGCTTCTCTCCCAGTCAGAAAACCCCCAACTACGCAACGGTTCCCGCGCCAAAACGGATCCCACTCCCCCGTCGCGCGGCATAAGAAAAAGGCTCAATCGCATAGTCGCAAAGCCTCAAACCAACCTTGGACTGAAGCTCGCTAAGCGCCATTACAAACGTACTGAAGGACTGCAAATGAGAGGTATCAGAAGAAAGGAAAAACCGGGTGCGTTGTGCGAAAGTGGCCTAACGGCGGCCGTGAGAGCGGGTAACGCTGCCCTGCAGTGTCTCGACCTCTGCCTCGAGCTGCTTGATGACGGCGTGGCTCTGCTCCAGGTCCTTGTTGAGACGATCGCGCTCCGAGATGAGCTTCTGCTCCCACTGGCGGAAACGCTGCTCCTCCACCTTGACCTGCTCCGTGAAGCGCTTGCGGAGCGCCTCTTCCTCTTCCTTGAACTTGGGGTTGTCCAGCTTTCTTGGTCGAGCCTCGCCAAACTTCCGCGTCTCCATCTGCTGCGCTCTGTAGGCCTCGTAGTGGTTCTCCTCTGTCGTGTGGATCAGATCCAGCATGTGCGTCCGGATCAGAATCGCGCGGAGCTTCTTGAAGTCGCAGTGCTCCTCGTTCTCGACCTCGGCGACACCCCAGGCGTACTGGCGGCCCTTGACGGTGCGGCCGTCGTGGGTCGAGACATCCTTCTCGGAGCCGATGACGGAGAAAGGCATGGCAGCAATCAGGCTGCGGGCGTGCTGGAGACCGGCCTCGTCATCCTCCTCGAGCGGGGGCTGGTAAATCTTGATGCCCTGAGCCTCAACAACCGAGCGGATCTACAATAACCAATCAGTAAACAAAATGATATCATATAAGATTACGCGAATTATACCTTCGCCTTGAACTTGGCCAGATCGGCAGGGCTGAGAGTGTCGGCCTTGGCGACAACAGGAATGAGGTTGACACGAGTGCAGAGACGCTTCATGACCTCAATATCCAAAGGCTTCAGGGTGTGGCCGGTGGGGCGGATGAAGTACAGGCAGGCGTGGACACGGAGATCGATCTTCTCGGTACGCTTGGGCTGCTGCTCCTGAAGCATGTACGACTCATGCTGGTCGTCGAGGAACTCAATGATGGGTTGCCAGGAGTCACGGTTGTTGACATAATCGCCGAAGCCAGGCGTGTCGATGACGGTCAGGCGGACTGTAAAGCAAATAAGCGAATGCCTTCATTTGGCCAGCGCGGGGTCCCCTATACTGACCCTTGAAGAACTTCTCCTCAAGCTCGGCCTTGGTGATCTCGATCTCAACCGTCTTGTCGACCTGCTTCTGGTGGCGGCGCTTGTGGTCGGCGTAGTTCTTGATGGTGGTGGAGAACAGGGTGTTGATGAAGGTCGTCTTTCCCAGGCCGGACTCGCCAGCAACCTATCACGCGACGTCAATCCCGGGCTCTGCTCCACTGCGTAGGCCAGACGCATACCATGATGGTGAAGGCGGCACCGCGCTTGGCAACGATCTTGTGTCTGCGACGGGGTCAGGTCTCACAATCGGCGCGGCAAGGAGGCGCAGGTAGCTATTTACCGTTGGTTAGGAAGCTATCGGCAGGTCAGCATGGGTTGAGCGCAAAAGCTCAGAGGGCCAGCTCACATTGGCAATGCCAATCGGGGACGCAGATTCCGCCATGTCGAGGTGTGGAGGCGCGTTGCCTTTGACTGTGCGAATGGAAAAGTATGGAACTGGGAGAGCGTGAGCAGGTGCGCGCGGAGCCCCTGAGCAGATGGAGCTCACGGTGAGGCGAACGAGGCGTGGACAGCACTGACAGTGGTGGAGCGAGCGGACGACGTTGGACGGCGGGCGGGCGTCAATGGGGCAGCGGGCGCTGGGAGGAAGTGGAGAGCGGTGGTGGAAGCCCCTAAGTCGAGGTTCCCCTTCGGCGAGCGAGAGAGACCCTGGGGGAAAGCGCGTTGGGCCACGCTAGCACGCGCGCTCGGGCCCCGCCGTGCCCGGCCGCCAAGCCGCGTCGACCGCTGCAACTCCAAAAAGTTTCGAGCCCGCAATCGACAAGTCCGCGCAACCATGAAGACCGACTTCCGCGTGCGTACCGCGCTCGCCGCCCCCCGCACGCCCGTCGCTGACCCGCGCACAGTTCTCGAACCTGCTGGGCACCGTCTACAGCCGCGGCAACCTGCTCTTCACCCCCGATGGCACTTGTCTGCTGTCGCCCGTGGGCAACCGCGTCTCTGTCTTTGACCTGGTCAAGTGCGATCTGCTCTGCGCCCTGCTCAGAACTTGATCTGCAGGAGCTGACCGCGTCCCAGCAACAAATCGCACACCCTCCCCTTCTCCCACCGCCGGAATATTGCCCGCATCGCATTAAACCCCCGCGGCAACCTGCTGCTGTCCGTCGACGAGGATGGCCGTGCCATTCTAACCAACGTGCCCCGTCGCATAGCCCTCTACCACTTCTCCTTCCGGTCGCCCGTCTCCTCGATTGTATTTGCACCGGATGGCCGCCAATTTGCCGCCGCCATTGGCCGCCAAATCGAAGTCTGGCACACACCCTCGACCCCCGATGCCGGTGCAGACGGCGAGCTGGAGTTTGCGCCTTTCGTGCGCCACAGGGTATACACCGGACACTACGACAGTGTTGAAAGCATAGAGTGGTCGACCGACTCCAGGTTCTTCTTAAGTTCCTCCAAGGATCTTACTGCACGAATATGGAGCTTGGACCCGGAGGAAGGTTTCGTGCCCACAACGCTGGCCGGTCATAGACAGGCTGTCGTGGGCGCGTGGTTCTCGAAAGACCAAGAAACGGTGGGTAGGATTGAGGGTACGCGGCGTTGGAAGTATGATTGCTGAACATGGCGCAGATGTACACGGTCAGCAAAGACGGCGCGCTGTTCGAGTGGCAGTACCTACCAAAACCCGGTGCCATGGATGAGGACGAGCCTGAGGAGGACACCGAGCGGTGGAGAATAGCTGAGAAGCATTACTTCATGCAGAACAATGCCCATGTCACATGCGCCGCGTTCCACGCAGAGACGAACCTTTTGGTCGTGGGTTTCTCCAACGGTATCTTTGGAATTCACGAATTGCCCGAGTTCTCTACTATCCAAAACCTCAGGTACGGTTTCCAAACACCTAGCTAAGTTCTGCTCTAACTTGGACAGTATTTCGCAAAATGACATTGACTTTGTCACAATTAACAAAACTGGCGAATGGCTCGCATTCGGCGCATCAAAACTCGGACAGTTGCTCGTCTGGGAGTGGCAGTCTGAGTCCTACATTCTCAAGCAGCAGGGACACTTTGATTCGATGAACTCGATCGTCTATTCGCCTGATGGTCAAAGGATTATCACTTGCGCCGACGATGGCAAGATCAAGGTCTGGGATGTCGCGTCAGGTTTTTGCATTGTCACCTTCACCGAGCACACCAGTGGTGTGACAGCCTGCGAATTCGCAAAGCGGGGAAGTGTTCTCTTCACAGCTTCGCTTGATGGCTCCGTCCGCGCGTGGGATCTCATCCGCTACCGCAATTTCCGCACCTTCACCGCACCGCAGCGCCTGTCGTTTTCCTCCATTGCCGTCGATCCCAGCGGAGAGGTTATTTGTGCTGGCTCGCGTGACGACCCTGGCATCCACATCTGGTCTGTCCAGACTGGGCAGCTGCTTGATACTCTATCCGGACACGAGGCGCCCGTTGCCTGCCTCGCCTTTGCGCCGAACGGAGGTAACATCGTCAGTGGAAGTTGGGATCACACCGTCCGTATTTGGGATATCTTCGCACGGACCCAGACAAGCGAGCCTCTTCAGTTGCAATCCGACGTGCTCAGCCTGGCTTTCCGGCCAGACTCAAAGCAGATCGCGGTGGCGACTCTCGATGGCCAGCTGTCATTCTGGTCGGTGTCCGATGCTACTCAAGTCGGCGGTCTAGATGGCCGTCGTGATGTTTCCGGCGGACGCAAGATGACGGACCGACGGACCGCGGCGAACGTGGCCGGCACCAAATCTTTCCAGACCATTACCTATAGCGCGGATGGCACGTGCGTCCTTGCCGGCGGCAAGAGCAAGTACATCTGCCTGTACGACGTGCAGTCTGGCGTACTATTGAAAAAGTACACAGTCAGCGTGAACCTCTCGCTAGACGGCACTCAAGAGTATCTCAACAGCAAGCTGCTAACCGAAGGTGGGCCCCTCGGCCTCATTGACGAGACTGGCGAAGCCTCGGACTTGGAGGACCGCCTTGCCGGAGACAAGACACTACCTGGCGCCCAACGCGGTGGTGACATGAGCTCACGGCGCACTCGCCCAGAGGTTCGCGTGCCCGCCGTAGCATTCGCGCCTACCGGCCGCGCCTTCTGCGCCGCAAGCACGGAAGGTCTGCTGATCTACGGTCTGGATAACACCCTGCAGTTCGACCCCTTCGACCTCGATGTGACGGTGACGCCCGAGTCGACGTTAGCTGCGATGAAGGAGGGCCAGTATCTGCGGGCGCTGGCCATGGCCTTCCGGCTGAATGAGCGTGGCCTCATCGCCAGGGTGTACTACGCAACACCTCTTCCCGATGTGGTGCTCGTCGTGCGCGACCTCCCTCAGGTCTACCTCGCCCGCCTGCTGCGCTTTGTCGCGGCTCAAGCAGATGAAAGTCCGCACCTCGAGTTCAACCTTCGCTGGATCGAGGCATTGCTAACTAGCCACGGCCGGGTGCTCAAGGACCGCCAAGGCGAGTTCGCTCCGGAGTTGCGTGCCGTCCAGAAGGTTGTTGCGAAGGTGCAACGAGAGGTCGCGCGGCTGGCGGAAGATAACGTGTATGCGATCGACTTCTTGCTGGCGCAGCCAGTGGCAAAGCAAGGGGGTGCATTGGGAGCAGACGAGGTGCTAGGTCTCGTTGATGGGGGCGAGGAAATGGAAGTCGAGGAAGGAGAGAGCAGCGGCGGTGAGAGTGAGGAGTGGATGGGACTCGACTAGACGCTCGCTCTCCGCTTTTCCGCCTTTGGTACGTTTCTTGTTGATTTAGGGGCTTGAAGGATCAAAAAGGAGTTTGCGCTTTGTTGTTCGAAAAAGCACGGATAATTCTGCGGGTTGCCTGGGACTAGATAGAACATGGAGGCGAGGCTCCAAGCGAAGATAAGATGCGGCACTTGCTTTGGAAGGATCAGATATCTCTAGCCGATGGAATTCCACGCCATCTGACTGTCAATTGTCTCACGCATGCTGCTTGGAGTCAAAGTTGAAGAAATCGCTGGAATATCTACAGAGTCCGTCGTCCCAAACAAGCTATATTTACCTGAGGAGTAAAACCCACATTCTGCCGAGGCCAGCTTCGACCAAGCGCCAACTATCCACAAGAAGCTTCGGCGGAGAATGCTCGCCGTCAAGACCCCTCCCCCTCCCAGAGCACCACAGTGCGCAGCAGGCGCTCCTAGCACGTCAACACCGTCGGGCCGGGGATGGCGTACGTGGTCGGCGTCGGGTAGTAGAGCTGGAGCCACGCCGTCAGAAACCCGAAAAACCGCCCAGCACGACGAGGAGAAAGAAGGGAGCGACTCACGTTGAACACGATGCCGGGGTCGTCGGTCTTGTAGGCGCCGGGGAAGCTCACGCCGCTGGGCACGGTGGCGCCGGAGCCGCCGGTCACGTTGATCTGGGCGCACTCCATGTACAGCTGGGCGCCGGGGTAGGTGCTGGCGCCGTGCAGGGCGATGATCTCGACGCGCAGCAGGTAGTTGCCGGCGGGGATGCAGGCCGGGATGGCGAAGTCGACCTTGCCCTTGTTGTCGATCAGCTTGTCGACCGCCCACGTGCCCGACGCCCCGTCCAGCCCGTCCGCGTAGATCTTGAACCACGACAGCCCCGTCACGTCCTCCGCCGTCGCGTCGGGCACTTTGGCCAGGTACGCGATGATGGGGCCCTTGTGCGACGCCGAGATCGGGTCGTCGCCGTCGTCGGCGGAGTAGCCCGCGAGCGTGTGGTGCCATTCGGCCGTCACGGTGGCGCCGGCGGGGATCTGGAGGGGGGGGAGAGAGGGGTTAGCGCTGGGGGTTGAGGGATGAGGGGGGGGGCGGGATGAGGCTCTCCGGATTTCCGGATCCGGGTGGGCTGCGTGCTTGCGTGTGTGTTTCGGGACTCGTGTTGGGAGAGGAAGGGAGGGTTGGTGTGGCCTTGGCTTTGCCAGTGCCGTGTCATGGCTGTCCGAGACGCTTGGCGCGTGTGCGTGCCATGGTGTCCAGCGAAACTCGGTGTTTGAGGCGGTGGATGCAGCTTTGCGGGATTGGAGAGCACAGAAATCGGAGGCTACGTACGTCAATCACGGCCGTCGGGAGCGGCGTGTTGAGCGGGTTAACGCCGCCGTTGCAGATGACATCGTCGGAAGTGACGTCGGTGATAGGGCTGGCGGGAAGTGCTGTTAGTGGCTGTCCGGCAGTTTCCCAGAGCCGAAAGTTTAAACACGACCAGAAGGGGGCTGAGGTAGGGGTTGTGCCATGGCGGCGGGAAGCAAGAAAAAAGGCTGAGAGTCGTACCCGTCGTAATTGGGCACGCGAATGCCGGTAGTGTGGCCCTGAGACACGCCGTTGACCCAGAGCTCCTGGAAGATGGTGTGGGCGGAGGCGGCGGCGACCAGCGCACTGATGGAAAGAATGGACCTCATGGTGACTAGCACAGCTATGGCAGACGGTGAGGCAGAAGGGAGAAAACACGGCGCTGCCGATCGGAACCGCGTCGTCACCACACGGCACATCGCCTATTTATCTGGCTAATGAGGATAGACGGAAACATCGAGGGCGGTCCCCGGCGGCGAAGCGCTCCGTGGGGCCTGCACCTCAATTGGAAACGGAACGAAACGTCGTGGGCCGCTAGCACGCTGCTGCGTGCATGAGACCGTGGCTGGCTCTGGGCGGCGGTCCAGGGGCGGTAGTGGTGACGCATGCTCATCTGGGTAAAGATCAGACAACCCTGCAAGACTATAGCAGCGTCAATATAGCTGAACATGCCAGGTGCACTAGCGGAATCGAGCACTGCGGTGCACAAAAGAGTAGAGTCGGTCGCCGCCGAGGCCCGTTTCGGAGAGGCCCCGGCAAGCGAGGTCGAAAGAAGCGATGGACTGGAGACGCGAGAAGCGGCCGGGGTGTCGCAACGGCGGTCCGAGCAGGCTCCTGTATAAGCAATTTAGTGCGGCGAGCATTGGCTGGCGTGCATGGAGTGTTTCGCAGTGTCGGGCGAGCTTCCCGGAGCTGCGGGCAGGCGGGGCTGCACGGCGGCTTCCAGACGAGTCGGCGCGGCTCCAGAAAGCTTGTCTCTATTTTTCCGGCGTGCTGTTGGCGGAAGAAGCTGGGCGGGCTGTGTAATAACAGGAGGCGCGGCTAAACGAGTGGAAACAGGGCTTAGGCTGGGCGCTGGTGCTGTGCCCCATCCGGCAACCGAGGCGACACTTGGCTGCAATCAACATCAATCACACATCCAGCGCCCCGCACCAAACGGCCAGCCCGCCGCAGGGTGACTCGACGCCCTCGACATGTGTCGAAACATGGCGGCCCTCGCTTGCCACGGGCCTCGACGCCGCCCGCCTGCTCGACCAACAGCAGCCCGCCTGGTCCGACTTACGATCTCGTCCCCCGGCTTGCCTAAACAATCTTACTTTGCGCACCTTATGCGCCCAGTGCCTGCCTTTCCGCATTCGAAATGGATATAAGGCCATTGGCTGCCGGCCCGTGTATATCTACTCCCTCACGAGCCCTGTTCTCTGCCTTTTGGCCCGCTTCCGTCCACTCATTTTTGTCGTTCTTTTCCTCGGCGCCGGGTCGCCAGCTTCCACCATGAGGTTCTCCGCCATCTGCAGGGCTGTGCCCCTTCTTTCGTCTCTCCGTACGTCCGCCGGGGGCTTGTCGTTCAGGCTGACGCTTATGCTGACGGAATGCAGTTTTCCCTGTCGTCTCGGCCCAGACCGGTGCCTACTACACCGATGCCGACACCGGTATCAAGTTCTGGCAGTACACCATCCCCACTGCCCAAACCACGGGTGGTTTCCAGTTCGGCATGGCGCTGCCCGGCGAGGCCGGTGGCACCAACGACGAGTACATCGGCCACATGGTCGGCTCCCTCACCGACGGTGCCGGTTGGTCTGGTATCTCTCACGGTGGCGGCATGACTTCAGCCCTGTTGCTCATGGCCTGGGTCAACGGCGACGAGATCCAGACCTCCTTCCGCTACGCCAGCGGCTACACCACCCCCGAAATCTACACCGGCAACGCCACCGTTTCCGAGATCTCGCACACCATCAACGAGACCCACTTCTCCTACATCTACCGCTGCCAGTGGTGCTTTGTCTGGGACCAGAACGGCGCGTCCGGCTCGCAGCTCCCCACCGGCCAGGTCCAGGTCATCGGCTGGGTCCAGGCCAACGACTCCCCTACCCCGGTCGATGACTCGGCTGGCACCATTGTTCAGCACGACAACGGTATGGGTCAGTATGGCCACGTTGTTGCCAGCGCCAGGAACACGGCCTACTCTACCTGGGCTTCTTCGGCCACTGCCGTGCCTACTTCAGCTCCCAACGGCACCGTCCCTGGCACCAACGGCACTTCGACCGCCACGGCCACCTCTGCGCCCGTCGCTTCCTGCACCGCCACCAACGTTCCGACCGACACGTACGATTACATCATTGTTGGTGCTGGTGCCGGTGGTATCCCGCTCGCTGACAAGCTCTCCGAGGCTGGCAAGAGCGTGCTCCTGATCGAGAGGGGTCCTCCCTCGTCCGGCCGCTGGGTTGAGGGTGACATGCCCTTCGCCAACTGGAGGCCTTCGTGGCTCGATGGCACCAACCTGACCCGCTTCGATGTGCCCGGCCTCTGCAACCAGATCTGGGTCGACTCCGCCAACATTGCCTGCAACGACATTGACCAGATGGCCGGCTGCGTTCTTGGTGGTGGAACTGCCGTCAACGCTGCTCTGTGGTGGAAGGCCCCCGCCATCGATTGGGACTACAACTTCCCCACTGGCTGGAAGTCCGCGGACATGTCTGCTGCTGTTGAACGTGTCTTCGACATTATTCCTGGAACTGACCACCCCTCCATGGATGGTGAACTCTACTACCAGCAGGGCTTCAACGTCCTCTCGAGTGCTATGGCTGCCGGTGGCTGGAAACAGGTCACGGCCAACGAGTCCCCTGACTCGAAGAACAAGACCTTCGCTCACGCTCCTTTCATGTATGCCAACGGTGAGCGTGGTGGCCCCATGGGCACCTACCTCGTGAACGCTGCCAGCCGCAGCAACTTCAAGCTCTGGATGAACACCTCCGTTCGTCGCGTTGTGCGCGAGGGTGGCCACGTTACCGGTGTTGAGGTCCAGTCCAACGCCGATGGCGGCTACTGCGGCACTGTCAACGTCACTGCCAGCTCTGGCCGTGTCATCCTCTCCGCTGGTACCTTCGGTACCACCAAGATCTTGTTCCGTAGCGGTATCGGCCCTCAGGAGCAGCTCACTGTTGTCAACGCCAGCACCATCGACGGCGACACCATGATCGATGAGAACCAGTGGATCAATCTTCCCGTCGGCAAGAACCTGGATGACCACACCAACACCGATGTCCAGGTCACGCACAAGAATGTCACATTTTACGACTTCTACGGCGCCTGGAAGGCCCCCATCGAGTCCGACATGGAAGCCTATCTCAACGGCCGCACCGGCATCCTGACCACCTCCGCCCCCAACATTGGCCCCGTCATGTGGGACGAGATCACCGGCTCGGACGGCATCACCCGCCAGATCCAGTGGACCGCCCGCGTCGAGGGTGACACCAACACCTCCATGACCATCTCGCAGTACCTGGGCCGCGGCGCCACCTCGCGCGGCGTGCTCTCCATCAGCTCCGGCCTGACCATGCAGGTCTCGACCGTCCCATACCTGCGCACCGACGAGGACAAGGCCGCCGTCATCCAGGGCATCAAGAACCTCCAAGCCGCGCTCTCCAAGGACCCGAGCATCGTCTTCACCCAGCCTCCCGCCAACACCACCGTCGAGGAGTTCGTTGACAGCGTACGTTGCTCCCCACTCCCCCCACCCCATCCCCAAACTAACACGCAAGCAGATCGCCATCACGACCTCCAAGCGCCGCGCCAACCACTGGATGGGCACGGCCAAGATGGACACCGACAGCGGCTTGGTGGGTGGCACGGCCGTCGTCGACACCGACACGCGCGTCTACGGCACCGACAACCTGTACGTCGTCGACGCGTCCATCTTCCCGGGCATGGTCGCCACCAACCCGTCCGCGCTCATCGTCGCCGTCGCCGAGAAGGCCGCCGAGAAGATCCTGGCACAGGAGCCCGCCGAGGCCGTTCAGAAAGTGAGTGCTACTGGCAGAAGGGGTGGGCGCCGGGGTGCGAGCGGGAAGGAGTAGAGCAGTGTAGAGCGAGGGTGTATGTTTCGTTTTCTTCTGCGACCTCCGTGGGCGCGCGGAGTGCAGCTGCGGCGGTTGAGGGGCGTCTTTTCTGTGCCGTTGGACAAGCGCTGACGATGCTTTTTTGGCAGTACTACCAGTGCGGCGGCCGGAACTGGACCGGCTCGAGGCACTGCGCCGAGGGCTTGACGTGCACGTCGTACGAGGGCAACGTGGATTACATGCAAGTAAGTGACCAGTCACCCATCATCCACCCGCCTCTTCCGGTCCTTGCCATGCTGACGTTGTCGCAGTGCGTGTAAGCAGCGTCGTGCTGCTGTCGGAGGGAAAGAGGCGCTTCTTTAAACATTCCTTCTTACTTTCTTGTGGATACTTTTTCTCATAGAAAGCTTTTTTGACTGAGGTCTGATGGTTTCGTGTGTCTTTTTGAGGTGTGGTGCGTTGCATAAGCATTGTGGTGTTCTTGTGGATCTTTTCCGCATGTTCGCTCTTTTGGTGATGACTGTCTGTGTACATGGCATGGACGGGGTGTGCTGTGGCCCTGTTGGCGGGGGGGGGGGGGATTTGCAAGGGCTGGATGGTGAAGGTGTCGATTCAAGTCTTGACGGCGAGGCAGTATACAATTCATCGCTGGTGCCCAGCGTTCTTCTGGCAATCTTACTGTGAGTGCTTCGTAAGTGTGACAGTGTCCTTGTCTGACACTTCGTACAATTAGCACGGGGTTCTGGCACAGCAAGAGTCGTGGATGAGCTCCGGAATACTGGATTAGAGCAAGGCTTATAAGGGAAACGACATTGCCGCGAGCTACCCCACCCGTGATATTTTGGGTTGTTCAGCATGTCGGATTCACATAACCCATTGGCGGAGGCAGCGTGATTTTCAGTGTAATAGCTGCGGATCGCTTCGTATGATACGGAATGAGATCGAGTACCGAAGCAGAAGAGAAGACCAAGCATCGTAAAGAAGAGAATAGGGATCAGGCCGTAAGGGACACCGAGGCATCAAAAAAATCCAGAAAAGATGATCACCGCAACTCCACGTCGATATCCTCCGGGTCTTGCCTATCCCAGACAGACTTTTCAACCCGCCAGACGGCCTCGCGGAGAGCCCAGGTCCGCTCTCGCTTGATCCAGAGCACGTTGTAGTATTCGTATCTTTCGGAAGATTTCGGTCTGTCGTCCTCATATCTCCCTATGAAAGACGAAGGCCCCCGATCCTTCAGCTCTTCATTCGAGATACTACCGTATGATATCGCAACGAGCTCGCAATTTTCGCCAATGTGCACCTCCTCGAATTTATTAGTGTTCAGGCGTAGAAATCCGGCCCATCTATGCATTTTGTCCTCCAGTTGAACGTTGAGACTACTCCTCTCCCGCTCGTTCTTGGCCAGGATTATCTTGCAGATTGTGAAGAAGGCTCTTTGGGAGCGCAACCGAAGGTACGGTGGCCAGTCGCGATATGTGTGAGTAACCTCATGAGGACCCAAGGGAACAGGATAACGGAAATGAAATCCAGGTGCAGACGGGTGAAGCCATTTTCCATCCTCAAATTTCGAGCCAAGTTTTTCATGGATATCTGGTTGCTCTCGCTCCTGAGCTTTCTTCCAGACGTGATAATCATTCTTTATCCGGCGTTCTTGACTTCTTGGTCCTTTCTGTATCCATTCAGCTTGCGGCTGTACTGTCGAGGTCTTGCTGTATGGTGTAATAGCTATCGATGACAACTCTTCGTATCGGAGCCATTCGAATAACAGATAAAAGTTAAACCACATCTCGAGGCAGCCCTCCCAACCGAGAAACGACCATGAGGGCATGTAATCGGGCTCTGCATGAGCAGACCATCTTCTTCGAAGCGGATGCTTAGGCTGCCAGAGTAGGCTTATATCAAAGTAGAATTCCGGCAGGCCGTAACAGAAACCCCCAGGAAATTATGGGCTCAGAACCTCGTCAATACCAGCAAACGCCGTTCTGGCATAGCTGTCAAAAGTGAGGTGTCTCTTGGAATACGCCTTAATGAGATCTGCCCACTGAGTCATACCAGGCCATGATTCAATTTTCATGTTCATACATCCGGGGTCTTTTTCTGGTATTGGTGACATGGTCTCGTGACCCTCTGGATCTCCAGCTTCGTCTTCTTGCCATTGACGAAGCTGACACCACCATTGGACATGTGTATCCGCGAAAACGAGCATCCTCCTGGAAAGAGTACTCTCCTGGAAAGTCCAGCCGCGAGTGGCCCATATTGATCCAAAGGATCTGCTTTGGTTGGCCCTTGATTCGATCATCTGAAACGATGGGAAAGGGATGATTCCTTGAGAAGCGTATCGACGTGGCTTCGTTGGTTTAGAAGTTTTCGCCACACCAGTGATTCCGTGTTCTGCGTTTGAGCCACCAGCAGCTACTATTGTGCAGTAAGAATTTGCGTAGATTGATCCCATCGAATTGATCTCCGTGTGTTTCTTTCAACATCGTCCTGAATGATGCACAGCCGACCCACCCAAAGGAAGCGTTCGCCGAGCAATCGAACAAGACTCATGGCGTCCTCCACTGTTCGAGGGAGACTGAATCCTGGAATGCCGCCCGGGATGGAGTTCGTCTTCTTTAGTGACTCAACTGTTCCTTTGGTCGCCTGGCCTGCCCCCTCAAGTTCGCCCCAGACGTATGAGAGTGCGAAGTATCGCATATTTGGGCGCGCCTCGATAAAGCAATTTTGCTTCACATCGATAAGCAAATGAGGCCCGGGCGAAGAGACATCACAACATCCTGGTAAGCCGTGACACGTCTCTTTATGATGACTATCGCAGTAGTCGAGCCATCTCCGAAGTTTCTCTACGTCGACCCAGTCTGGGTCGACCACAATTCCTGCAAGCTCATCCGGCAATTTTGGGCCCGAAGAATTCCTGGCCCATACTCTGCCACATTCCAGCCAAAAACGTTCTTGTTTCTCAATGCAGACCCTTTCACCCGGATTTACACAGGATGTTGAGCTTCCCTGTTGCATCAAAGCTTTTATGGCGCTACATGAAGGGCAGCCTTTTCTCGACTCGACGTCTCTCCACGTGCCAAAGTGAAATTTGCGCTTTCCCAAGTATGATCTTGACTTGATCCAAGTATCAGCCCTCCGGCAGACTTTGCAACATCCCCCGGCATGAGGGCCAGAAGTGCTATTGTCATCGAACGCATCTTCGGAATTTGACAGGTCTTCAGAAGATGAATCGCTGTCGGTATCGGGTCCATCTTCAGAATCGATTGGACATTCGGAATTTAAGACATCAGCGCCGGAAATCTTTACGTCGATATCTTCGTGGTAGTGGGGCTCTTGTTGGTCTTCGTGCTCATTGTCCGACTCGATGGATACATCCAAACGTCGTTCAGACTCTTCGGAGCCCATTTGCGTAAGCTGCGATGCTTCGGAAAACTCCGAGCCAATACTGTATTTCCGCTTCGTTCCACGCCTTGAAAATTCCGTTGGTGTGCGCCGATCCGCCTGCGAGGCTGCAGATGGTTCCTCGGCAGCCTTGATCTGGATCCTCTCGGTCCGATCCTGGCTGGACTCCAGTCCCACGAAGGATGCCGTCGCATCCATCGTCAAAGTAGAAAAGACGAAATGGGGGTTGGGGCGACCAAAAGACGAGCAAGGCTGAGCCAGATTCCCCAACAGCCCGCACCAAAGCGAAGATCCTTCACTTAAAACCTCGCAACCCTGCAACGCCGGCCTCAGCCTTGTCTCTGCTGCCTGGATCTGGCTGGTCAGCACAGGTCGGCCTCGTGCTGCCACACAGCCCCACAGGCTGCTGCATGGACACGAGGCGCTGCAGACACAACCTGACCGGTTTCCTCTTCGTACGACGCCAGATGCAGCCACGACGCATGCCGACTAGTAAGCGTGCATCTGCAGAAGCTGAAGAACTCAGCCCTCCGGACGTCCGAAGGCCGTTTTATCTTCCGATGGCTGCAGCATCCAAGTTCGTCTTCTCTGTGATTGGATCAGACCAGCTCAAGCGTCTAAGTTGTTGGTCCGTTCTTTGTGTACTTGAAGGCTTCAGCCCCGTAGGAGCGAGAATAGCAAAACATTGGCAATATACGGCGTTGACATTGCAAAGTGTCGGAAAAATTACATTCGCTATCACAGAGGTCATGCAAAAGTCGATAAGAAACAAAGTACATACGCACTTTGACTACCTTGGGCTCCAATATGGTGGCTGGTTTTTCTTACCAAGAAATGGATCATCCAATGCCAAAGCATGGGGACCGACATTAGCTACCAGGGCTTCCGAGTGAGCTGTGCGAAGCTAAAGATGCGTCTGAAGGGCACGCAGGCTGCCATACGGATGATTTCTGCAGCCGACACCTAGTGCGAAAGTGTTCTCCACCCCCTGTAACGAGCAAAATTCTTGGCCGAGAGCCATCGGCTCGCAACAGCAGGATATGCTTGAAGCTGGAGGAGCTTGAAGAACACATTAGGACGTATTGGGTAATCCGGTCTTCTCTTGACTCCCTAACGTGCATTCCCGCTCAACTGTCCGCGGATGCTTTGAAGATTGGCAATAGAGCCCCGCTCGTACGCGGTCCACAGGCTGGAATTGCCAGGATAACCTCTCCAAATCTTTGCTGTAAGTGTTCGGTATCCTAATTCTGTGGTGAGACAACTGAGGCACCCCCCGAAGTCGAAATCCAGGCACGAAGAATCTACGGTGCACTCGCATTGCAAACGATGCTCCGGATAGATAGGACATCAGGCCAGTGAGCACAGAGAAGGCTCGACAGAACATCAAAGTCCCTCGCTCATAGTTTCCAACTGTTAGAGTCCAAAGGACTTGTACGCACAGTACTAGTTCAGGAACATCGTTTCGCCGCGCTACTATTTAGTCTCTCATTTCTCGCAGCTCTCTCCACTCCTTAGCAACTTCTTCTTGTAAATAGAACGTAGCTGAATGTAAATTCACTATCGATTCCTAACACCAACCACCACGATACGTACCCGCCTAATCTTCCGTCCAATGCCACCACGACGACAACCCCCCACGCGGAGCAGACACCGCAAGCCCTGCGTATCCCACCATCGTCTCCAGCCGCCGCCATGCAACGGCCGGAACTTCCCACTGACAAATTGGCGCCCGAGCTGCCGGTACAGTACACGGCGCGACTTTCTCTTGCAGCTGCAACTGCTCCAGTTGCTCCGTCACCGTGCATTAGCCCGCAGAGGTACCGCGTCTATGCCGAAAGGAATCGGGACAACATTGGAGCAGCATGCGGGCAGACCGTCGGATTGGACGCGAGGGAGATGGTGCTGTCCGCTCCCCAAGCCGCGAGAAGCGCGCGCCAGAAACGTCGACGTGCGTCAGTGCATCGAAACTCAATTTGCTTCTGTTCCTGCATACCTTGCTGTCTTGCCTGCTTTCCCATGTGGCAGTCAGTCATGGGGACCAGCAAATCCTGCCGACCAGCGCAACGGATGGGCCGCAGCGCCGGACTTAGCACCGAAGATCGCACGGCAGTGGGAGCCCGGGCACGCAGGTGCTGTGTATGCACGCCCTGGACCCTTTTCGCCCGGACGGTTATCGATCAACAGGAAAGTGCGTGATGTGCTCGGCCATCGACTTCACAGGCCAAGATCTCGGCCCGTTGATCGGAAGGAGGCGGCACGGCGCGCTGGTTTTGCCCCGGCCGTTGGGACTAAAAGCGCAAGCGCCGCCAGAGATAAGACCCCGGGTGCGGCAGAACGCGGACACGCACGCGTCAACGTCGACCGGCGGAGCGGATGGAGCCCATGTATCCAGCCTAGCACCGGCACTCGCATCGCAGGAAAGTTTCACGTTCTGGCGTGATGTTGGGGGCCGGGGTCGATTCCGCTCCGTCTGCAGTGATGGAGCAAGCCGTGTGCTATGGGCCAGCGCTGCACAGGCGGCCAGGTTTGGGGGCGTGGCTCCGCCGCGGCCGCCGTGGTGATTGGGGCCGGCGTGTGATGGTGAGCGGGCGAGTGGAGTAACGTGAGGATGCCCCGAGTGGCAGCAGGAGTCGGATCAGTAGCCCAACCACTCCGCATGTTTCGTCGTGTTGCACAAAGACGCTGGCAGAGGAGGGCCGCTGCTTACTCCGAAACGTATGCTAGCCGGTCGGCAAGCCGACGGGCCTGTAGAATGCCATGGGGGCCCTACGTGGCGGTTCTCGCGAAGTGTTCGCAAGAGCACGGCGTTGCACCAGGCTTGGCCGCTCTGCAATTAGCCGGGATGCGCGGCAGACCACCCCACGGAAAGGCCAACGGGACGGCGGGATACCCGCGGCGCTTTAGCAGGGTGTTGCACGATGTACCGGGAAGTACCAATCGAGCTTCCCGAACAGACGGACTGGGGGGGTTAAAGGTGTAGATTATAGCTGCGGCAGATCGGTGATACAGGCGCGGCTGCAGCGGCCCTTGAAGCTTGCACACCCGCCCCGCTATGCAAGGCAAGCACATCTTCTTTTGTGGAGAAGTGGCCTGCGAACGTGTTGGCGATGACGATGGCGGCGGATCCCCCACGCTAGCTGAGGAGGGGGTCGTTTCGAAACCTGAGGGCGTCCGGCGGCTGCGACTGCTCGCCGTGGCGACGAGAGCCTGGGTCGTCGAGGCTGGAAGGATGGGCACGGCTGCGCGAGGACGGCCAACCCCGTCTTCGCCGTACGTTCCACGGCGGCGCGGCATGCAGGCGCGGCGGGGTTCGAGCAGCGGACGGAGCACCTATAGGGCGGGCTTGTGCGTGCGGCTGACGGAGCAGGTCCATCTGGGCAGGCGGGCAGCTGAGGGAGGGGGGCTCATCTGGTGCGGCGTGGACACGCGCGAGCAGGCAGGCAGCGGCAGCGGTGGTGGCCGGGGCTGGCTGCATGCAGGTGTTCGCTGAGCCTGCCTGGGTGGCTTATGCGAGTGCTGCCGGCGGCCAGGGCCCAATCTCACTTGGCTGGCTGCACTGCTAAAGATGGACAGCGGGCGTCAGACGGACAGGCCGCGGCTGATGTCGTGGGCGTGGGCGTGGGCGTGGGCGTGGGCGTGGGCGGACGTGCAGCAGACGCGTCGCAGCGATGGTGGCACTGACCGGGTGGTGGTTGGCCGGCAGGGTGCCTTGCTGTGCTTTGGGATGGACAGGGTCTCTGGCTGCCGAGCGCTGCGGACCCGACGACGACGCACTACGACGCCGGCCTGCAGAAGGCGTGAATCTGCGATTCGGACCCTCGGACCCTCGGACCCTCGCACCCTCGCTCTAGCCGCGGCTGCGCTGGCGATCCTGATCCGAAGCGCTGCACCCGCTCGCTGGTCGGCGGCGGCCGGCAGCTCTGCGCTTAGTGTCGGCTGGAGTGGGAGATGAGGACTTCTGACTCTGCGCCCCGAGGCCCATCCAGGAACGGGCCCATCCCGGCGCTGCCAGGGCTGCGCGCGGCATGGCGATGCCAGATGCGTGCGTGGGAGCGTGGGTGCTGCGCGACGCGCTGCAGCCGATGCTGGCGCGACAAAGAACACCAGGCCAGCTGACGGGCGCGACTCGTGATGGGCGAGCACATCCCGCCGCGCTGAGGCGATTGCGCTATCCAGCCCGCAATCGCACCGCACTAGCCAGGCGCGCGCCCTGCGAGAACAGTCAGAGCGCCGCCGCCGCATAAAATCTGGCGCGCCCCGCCTGTCGCCGCCCCGTGCAAGCCAGCCCAGGCCAGAGGCTCGCGGACCTGGACGTCAGCCCTCTCTCGTTGCGCTTTGGGACAGCGGCGCTGGTGCACGGCCGATCCACGCTCTCCCCACGCCCGTGTGCCTGCACCCCTCGACGCTGGAGCTGCCTCCCATACGCCCGCCCAGCCAACACCACCGTGCAACCTGCGGCGACCAAGCAGCCTCTGCAGCGCGACCCGCCGCCACCAGCACCCGCAGCGCGCGTCACCTGCGCCCCGCGCCGCCCTTCTTATACGCCTGCGCCCGCCGTCCCGCCAGCGTCACCTTCGCCTGGCGCGCAAACCCCCCACCGCATCCGGGTATGAACTTCAAGAACGACACCTCCCACTGGCCCGTAGGACAAGAGCACATCAACCGCTGAGCCGGGCGTCGTCAAGGGCCGTGTCACCGGCCAAACCATAACCGCGCCGCCTCCAATTACCGCCCACGCTGCCGTTCCACGCGGGGTGCGCCCTAGCTTGCTTTTGCTCTGCTGTCTCACCGCGCGCGGCCACGCCTGCAGCCAGTTCAATCCAGCCGACCAGCCCGGGGCCCTGTCGGTTCCCCAGATTCTGCCTTTCCCGTCCGGGCAGGGGCTGCCCCAGCGCCGACGAGCGGGCCCCCAGCAAGCGCCCCCCGGCTGCCTGCCCGACTGGCTGCTGTCAGCTGTCACTTTGCGACCTCTGCTCCTGCTGCCTTCCGCAACGGTCTCCCAGGCCAGCTGTCCACGGGCCACCATGGACTCGTCCATGACGTTGCTCAATGCGCATATTCAGTTTCTCGTACGTCGCCTCCGCTTTTCCGCTCAGTCTTTTCTGCGGCGCACAATGCGCGTCTTCTTCTGAGCCCCAATTGCACCTTGCATCGCTCTCGCCTCCGCCCTGTCGGTGGCGCCGTGTAAGGCTGTGTTAAATAAGCCCCGACACGTCGTGCCTGTGTTGCCTGCGCCGTGTGCTTGGCCTCGACCCCCTCTCCACCTCACGCCCGCCCTCCTCTCTTTGCTGACATGGTCCTCTCGCTACAGGAAACCCAGCTGGCACTGATACACATCCCGCTGCACCTCTACTCCAATTTCCTGCAGCCCATCCTCCAGCTGCTGCTGCCGTCCAGCAGGCCGAGCAGCTCGGGCAGCTCGTCCACCAATGGCAGCAACAACCAGCGCTCCAGGAAGTCGTGGGCCTACGAGCACCCGTTCACCAACATCTCCGTGACGCCCATCGAGTGCTCGATTGCGTGCTCGCGGGAGCTGGCGGAGGATCTCTTCACCCCGGTGCGCGACAGTCTAGATCCTGCATATAGAGATCAGGTGTCCATCACGAATGAAGACTACATTGTCATGCAAGTCGATGGCGAGGGGCTTGACGCTGGACAGCGCGTCCTCGAGCTAACGAGCCCGCTCGCAATGGCAGGGATGTGCGTACAACTCCTTCACGACCTCCCCCAACCCACCTCCTCTCAGCACCAGTCCCAGCATATTCAGCCCCAGTTGCAACACGCCCACTCCCTTTTCAGACCCCTTGTACATCGTCGTCATTCGAACCGTCAGCACCCACAGCCTCAGCATCCAGCCGATTCTCACACCTCTGGCGCCGATAGCTCCATCTTCTTCATCACAACATACTTCTCCGACTACATCCTGGTCCCGGTTCGCGCGCGAGGTCAAGTTATCAAGGCGCTCGAAGACCGGGGGTTCGCCTTCGAACAGACGACCTCGTCCTACGTGAATCCAATCGCGAACCCGCTCAACACGCACACGCGCAACAAATCCAGCCCGTCGTCCTTTGACACGCTGCCTCCGCCCCCAGGCACGCCCCCGCCCGCCAGCATCCACGAGCTCCAAACCCGCACCTTCTCTCTCCTCAAGCGCCGTAACATCGTCTTCGCTGTCGACCCGACCATCCAACTCGTCCAATGCGCCGGCAGCAAAGACAGTGCCTCCGCCCGTCCCATCAACGGCGGTGCCCTGAACGGAAGCTCCCTTGCCAACCGCAGCCACCTGCCATCTCTTGAGGACACGCTGCACCTCGGCCTCGTCAAGTGCCTGATCAGCGCGCCCCGCCCGACCTTCCTCTCTCTTACGCTCACCGATACCGAGCCCGCGTCTATTCTCCTCGAGAAGCGCCTCCTCCCCAACTTCGCCCCCGACGTCTTGCTCGGCTCGAAAGAGGACGTGCTGGTCCCTATCACCTTGGACTTGCGCGAGCTCCCACTCGAGAGCACGGGTATCGTCTGTGGCGTTGCGGGAAGGTTGGTGGGCGGCACGAGGGGTATGGGTGCCTTTGATGGAGAGGGCAGTGATGCCGTAGAAATGAGCTACCTGAGCACCGCGAGAGCGGGAACTGTAATGGTGGGAGAAGAGGAACTGGAGAGGGCCATGGAGGCTCTGAGAGGGGCGGATGATGATGTGAGTGTGAATTGATTTGCATGTAATTGGATTTGGAGCAACTGTGAAAGTCTGGTATACCATTGATGGGGAAAATTCAAGCAGTAAGTCATGGCGAAGGATTATCGGCTAAGGGAGGGAAAAATTCGGGCAAAAAAAAAAAAAGGATCGCATAGCATTTTCATCTGGATTCCATTGGTGTTTTCTTGTACGCAGCAGCATTTGTGTGGATGTCTTCCCCATTCATCATCAATTCTCTACTTCTTGGATGTTACAAAACAAAAAATATCGATACCATCTCGGGGGTTCCCCATACTCCTCTTTGGTCCTCGTACGTCGTCAGTGGGTGATCGCAGCCTCATCTCCAAGGAATAGGGAAGTGGCCAAAAAGGCCGCCTCACTTTGTCACGCAAACGCACGCACACCTCACATTGCTTTTTTCCTCTGCTCTTCGGCAGATGCGCAAGAGGCGCGCACGCCAAAAAAGACAGCGGCGTTTTATTGCGTCATCAGCGAGCAACCCTCCTCCGACCATATGCGAGTAAGCAGGCTAAAAGACAGCCCGTCTCCACACTAGCCGCAGCCAGGACCAATTCCCTCTTCCAGAAAACAGCCACACGCGTGACCGACGGCGCGCCCTAGCCACCAGCCGCGCCAGCTGTCTACTGTACTAGAGTATAAGCCCCCGGCTTCATCCCGGCGTGACCTCACCGCTATCGCCGACCTCTCCAACCGCCCGCTGCCCGACGAGCGTATGTACAGCACACAGACGGACGGCCCGCGGCTCTCTCTCCCTCTCTTCCAGCGCACCACCACCACCAGCCTAATCCCGATCTCTCTCTCTCTCTCTCTCCACCCAACCCACCGATCCAAACCAGCCCTCTTCCAGCCCGAGCCAACGCATCAGTCCGTCCGGCCACCGGATTGGCAATTCGCCGCCACGCCGCGCCGCGCCGCGCCGCTATTCGGCCGGTGGTGCGGAAGGCGTAGGGCGTAGGGCGAGGGTGGTGCGTGCACGGACGGGGCTGGACGACGACGGCCGGTGGGGGTTTTTTTTTGGGCGGCGCGTCTCGGGCGCGGCCGCAGGGGGGCTGGGGTAGGGTAGGGTAGCTGGCTGGGTGGGCGGTGTGGGGTGTCGGGCGTGGACGGGTGGATGTGTGTGTGTGTGTGTGTGATGCAGCGGCGAAAAGGGGGGGGGGGGGGGGGGGGCTGCATGGCGGAATGAGTGATGAAGCAGGGCCGGTGATCTGGTGGAGAGAACGAAGAGCGTTATCGGCAGAGGAGAGGAGAGGTGCTTACCGGATCGAGCGATGTGGTTTTCGAGCGCGTGGGTGATGGATCTGTTCACTCTTTTCACACCCCGAAAGATCAGATCCTTCCATCTTTCTTAAACCGAAGTGATATCTCCACCTTCCTCGGCGTTCCAGGTAGATAGTCGACTTTTCCATCACCAAAATATCTAATTTCCTTCACTATCCCTTCGGTAGTGAAAAACGTTAGATATTTCCTCTGTCGTACGCCGCTCGGTGCACCCTCTCAACCAACACAGCTGCAAAGGGGCCATCGTTCAGATAAGTATATCACATAGCCAGTCGTAACTTTCATTTCTAAGAGATGCAGCCATGTTTCTGCTAACCTAACCTTCCCCACTAAACACAATCTCTTAACCCCAATGATGACTTATCTATACACACCCCTCCACCCCTCATCCCAACGCCTAAACATAAGCCAAGCACCCATCATCCCTCACCCTCCCCACTGCCGGGATCACCGTCTTCCCACCCGCCACAGCCGGGCCCATGACCGAGATCTCGCCCTTGGCCTCGTCTTCCGTCGTCTTGTGCTCCGCCGCGTCGACCAGCTTGATCTCGACGCTGTTGAGCGGCGCGCCGAAGTGGCTGTACTGCTTGCCGCGGCCGCTGCTGCTGCCGCTCTGTAGCTCCTCGCGCCGGTAGTCGAAGACGTTCGTCTGGGCGACAGCGCCCGCCACCTTGGCCGCCGTCAGCGCGTAGACGACGCGCGCGTTGAGGTAGATGCGCAGGTCCGACAGGTCGGTGCTGCTGAGCGGCGGTGCGTCCTGGGCGCCTGCGCGCTCCGCCACGTGCACCAGGCGTAGCTTACCGGGCGTGGTGCCGACGGCGGCGCGCGTGGGCGCGTTGAGCTTGGTTAGGAACGTGTTGGTCGGCATCTTGCCTGACGAGGTGAGGGCGCGCGTCTCGGTGTAGTGGGTTAGCTTCTTGACTCCGCTGGTCACGGACGCAGTGGTCGCGCTGTGCAGATTGGCGGCCGTCTCGGCGGAGATGGCGACAACAGTAGGGGCAACACCGCGGGTGGCTAGGTTGAGTTCAACGCCGGGACCGGCAACAGACGTGATGGCCAGGGAGGCATGGCTGAAGAGTGCAGCCATGGTCAGGGACAAGGTGTACGAGTTAGTGAGAGAGTCAGCGGGGAGGAACATGTCCGAGGGAGTCAAGCGTTGTCCGGCAGGCAACGCGGAAATCAAGCTGGCGATGGCAGCGGAGATGTTCTGGTGGTGAGTCAGCAATTTAGCTCAGATATCGGCCCTCACGCGTAGTCTCACCTGCTGAGTGAATTCCACAATCTCGCCTTCAGCGCCCTCACGATCTTGCCACACGGTGATGATGTTCTCAGCCCTATCACCGGCCGAGTACTGCGGCAGCTGAAGGCTGGCCCCAGCAAGGTTGTCCTGCACCAACTCATGCCAAGTCGAGACCTCGACCTTACCACCAGCTCCCTCAGGAACTTCATTCCAATCGACATGCCTGCTGGTCTTCTCGACGACCCAGATAGCCTGCTTCAGATTCGGAACGCCCTTGGCAACATCGCTGAGCGGGATGGAGCCAGCCTCGGCAACCAGAGAGTCTGCACCGCTGCGCTGCAGCATCGCCACGACGGCGTGGTGCGGCTGGTTGTACGGGATCAAGACGGGGGAGAAGCCGTAGAAGGCAGCAGCTGCAGAGAGGTCATGCCATCAGCCGAGCGTGTTCCTCACGTATGGACGCGTCTCCGGCGAACGCCTTGCTAGATCAGAAGGAAAGGGGAAGCGTACAAAAGATGGTGGTCAACAGCTCAACCGAGTTGGGCAGGTAGACGGCCACGCGCTTGCCGCCGTGCTCCTTGACATGGCTGCCCAGAATGTTGATTTCCTTCGTGACATCATCAAAGCTGTGCTCCACGAGCTCCTTCCCGATCACGGTCAATATCTTTCCGGGGCTGCGCGCGGCCTTGCCCTGGTCGACGGGAAGCTGGCCGAGGACCTTGCGCCAGACGTCGCGCAGGTCGCCGTCGCGGCGTTCGTAGCGCTGCTGGCCGGGGATGCTGAGGCCCGTCTGGAGCGGGTAGCCGTGCGGGACGTGCGGGCTGCGGTAGATGGCCGACTCGCCGGGCTGGCGGATGCCGGCGGCGATGGAGCTGCGCTGCAGCAGCATGGGGTGGATGTCCGGGTCCTCGAGGCCCAGGTAGATGCTGTAGCCCAGGAAGCCGGCGATGGCCAGCACCAGCAGCGTCGTGGTCGAATTCCATCCGGCGAACAGCTCCACGAGCTGCTGGTCGAGTTGCTCTACGAGACCGGCCATGGCTGCGGCATCGAGGGGTGAATGGGGAATGCGGGTGGTGGGTGTGTGGACGCTCGCGGCGGGTTGTGTTGTTCGGCGGAGCTGGAGGTGGAGAGCGGAACGGCGCAGTGCAGGGCGGGGGCTGACGACATGTGCCGCCTCGCCCACCAGCACCAGGGTCCGCCGACTTCCGAATGCTCCGCTTCGGATACATACCGACCCCGACCCGGGCAAGCCACGCCGACGCCCCTGCGCGGCTTCTTCACGGCAGACCACCGATTTGCACAAGAATACAATTGATTGCTCTCCCGCAGTCCCACCCTCAGGTATCGCATAACACATCCTCATTCTCTCATTCTGACCAGCCAAAGCACAAACCAACGGCATCATGAACCACTAAAGCTACTCCTCCGCCGCCTTCGCCTGGTGATGTTCTAGTCTTAACACGTTAAACCCAAATTGCAGTCCCAAGCTCCTCCAACGCAAAAAGCCTGCCTCTTTGTGACCGGAAAGAAATAGGGACAACAAGAATCATGAGGGCGAGGCTGGCCCATGCAAAGCCGGCCCCTCTCCCCGCGCCGCTCGGTGCGCCTACTGCACCTGGTTGACGATCTCTTGTGCGCGCGTAAGCGACTCGACCATCTGCTGGCACTCCTTCCTCCTGCGGACTGTGTACTCGCTCTCCTTGAGCAGGTCGTCCAGCTCCTCCGTGCGGTACATGTTCTCGAGCAGCTCGCGCTGCATCTCCTCCTTGGTGAACCTGCCATTCGCGTCAGCTTTTGTTCTCTGATCTTGTGGAGCGGGCCGTGAAGAAACTTACGAAACGAGGTTCAACATAATGGCCTTGGGGACCATGTCGATCATCGTCCGCCTGGTGATGTTGTAGTACGAGCTGATGAGCAGCTTGATTACCTCGACCTCCTGCGCCTCCTTCTCCGAGAGCGTGCCGCTAGCCTTGAGCTGAGGCGGCGGCGCCTCCATGGCAGCCATCTTCTTCTTGTTCTTGCTGGCGAAAAAGCTGCCGAAGAAACCCGAGTTGCTATCGCCGTCCAGCGTGGGGCTAGCTGTCCTGGGGGGAACGGCGCTAGGTGGAAGCGGCTTGCCGGTCTTGGGGTCGACCTGAGTGGGCTTCGATGCGTTGTGACGTTCGTGAACAATTGCCATAGCCTGCGGTTCTCTGCTTTAGCATTACTCCCACACTAGCCGTCCATGGAATAGCTTACCCTCGAACCGTTGATGAAATCGGGGTGTCCGGTGTTGATATAGCAGGATTCCATCGCGACCAAATCCTTGACAAGCTTGTTGGTAGGGTCCATGGCCTTCTTGAAGAATTGGACAACAACGGCGTGGAACTTCTCCTTCAAAGCAGGATATCTCCTGAACATGGGCTTGCCGAGAAGCTGGCCCAGAATGCGGATGAGTTCGTCGTAGACGAGGGAAACGCACTTCAAGCTGGGATCCTCAAGCCTTTTGATCTGCTGCTTGACGATCAGCTCGAAGGCAGTGGTGCCGACGAAAAGAGCAGGTGCTGATCCAGACGAGTTGTAGAGCACGGTCCTGATGTCGATGTCCTTGACCTGGTCAAACGGATCCACCGCCTTGACACCGTTAGAGTACAGCTCGTGGTAGACGAAGCTGATACGAGCGCCACCAGAAAGCTCTATGCTAGACAGCTCCTGGTTGTTACCCTCCAGCACAGACCGGTACTCGTTGGAGAACTCGGTGATCATGTTGAGGACAATGTTCGACGAGTTGCCGAGGATGGAATCGCCGAGCTGACCGAGTTCGACGGAGTATTTCTGGAGGGAAGAGGCAATGCGTGCCTTAATGTCGGGGAGGGTTTGCTTGATGTGCATCATCAAGATCTGTAATGGCAGAGTTAGCCTCGTATTTGTGGCAATGCTTCAGCTTCAACCTACCAAGTTCAGCTTGCGGGCAAGGTAGGGGGTACCGCAATATGCGCTCTTGTTCCTGTACGCCTTGTGGTTCTCAAAGAACTGCCTCTCGTGCTCCAGGGCGTAGGAGATGGCCTTCTTGTTCTCGATGTCCCTCTGACCGCGGTTGACGACGGGCACGTAGCCCAGACGCAGGGGAATGATGCGGCCAGCCAGAATGTCGACGACATCAGTGCCCTCGTCCATCAGATCGACCTTGGTCAGCACGCCGATGGTCCGCTGTCCCTCCGGGTCAACCTCGCGCGCCAGCTTCAAACCATCCGAGTTTGCCAAGTCGGTGTTGGCGGCAGTAACAGCCAGTATTATAGCATTGGGCTTGCTAATCTGCTTCAAGACCATCTCCCTAATCTGCCTCTCGATATCCCTTGGCTGGTCGCCAATGGGCACCTTTGTCAGACCAGGCAGATCAACCAGCGTGAGGGTGAGCACGTTTGGCGAGTATATGCGCAGGTTGATGGGCGCCGGAGAGATGCCACCATTGCGTCCGGTCTTCGCCTCCGTCTCCCGTACAATCTCCTCTCTAATCTTATTGAAGTCGAAGAACTTCTGGCCAGGAATGTGCAGAAACTCGCCCCACTCATCGGCGTTGGACGCAGCATCGGTGGTCTCGACGGATTCGCTGGTGCCGTTGGGTTGCTTGGTCTGAGCCGCGCGGTTGATGAGCTGGAGGATTAGAGGGCGCCGAGTCACTATGCCAGTACCGCGGGGCAAGCTGCGGTCGTTGCTATCAGCTCAAGGCGCCAGGAATTCAGGGAGAGCCCTTCCGGGGCAGGCAAACGCACAAGTCTCTGCCGACTATGTTTTCTAGCACCGAACTCTTTCCGCTGGACTGCGAGCCGACGACGGCGATCTGGGGTAGGTCTATGGGGTTTTGGACCTGCAGCAAGGCATCAGCATTCTGGCGGTGCGCGGCGGTCTGCCCGAGGGCGGAGGGCAGTGACGCACGCCGACGGTGGTGAAGACATCCTGGAGCTTGTTGACGAGCGTGATCAGGCTCGGATCATTGACGTTTATGCTGGAAATCGCGTCAGCCAGATGCGTCTTCGAGCGCGCGCGCGCAGGAGCCATACGCAGTGGGGTTCGCCGTCATGATGGGCGGCGTGCTCGCGGGCGGTGATGCGGAGTCCGTGTAGCAGGTCAGGAACGGGGCAAGGCAGGCCGTTCGCGCCCGTGGCAGAGTCGGATGCGCGTGGATACGGAGCTGGTGGGAAGTAAAGTTGTGCGTTGTTGAAGCTTGCTGGCACGTTCATCATAGGAGAGCGCTGCCCGCCAAGCGACAGGGCCCGACCAGCTGTGGCAGGGGTGGCGCATGCGGCCGCGTGGACCGGGGCCCAACAGTCACCAGGCACCACCATTTGGCCACACGCCCGCGGCCGGGAGCCCGACGGCAACCGTGGAAAGTCATCATGTACATTCTATCTACACAGCCGTGTCGTGACTGCGGAGCAAAATTCAAAAAAGAACACCTCGGTCGCTCTGTTCGCAATGCCACACCGCCTTCTCCAGCCCTCGCCCGCCTGAAACCATCCACCGCCCCGAAACCTACTCGTCCGTCACAGCCGCAAACTTCTCTTGCATCTTCTGGTACAGCTCCTCATACTGCAACCATGTTAGCGTCTGGCCTTCTGTCCGTCCACGTGACACCAAAACATACCTTCTTCGTGATCTTCTCCTCGCCTTCGCCGGGCACCTCGAACTTCATGCTCCTCAGCGCAGTCTGGATGTCCGACGTAGCGTCCCTGACCTTGGTCCAGCTCTGGCCTTGTGCGACTGCCTTCTGTGCCTCGTCGTGGAAGCCCATCATGGCCTTCATCATCCATTCCGTCTTCCACAGCGGGCAGAACTGGTCGTAGTCACTGTAGCCGTTCTGCTGGAGGAAGTCTTCCTTGAGCAGCGTCGCAACGTCCAAAGTAATCTTATCGGAGTCACCCAGTGCCGACTTTCCGACCAGCTGCACAACCTGGTCCAGGTCCTCCGATGTCGAGAGCAGCTCCTTAATCCTGTCCCTCAGGCGGGGGAAGTCGGGGTTGTTCTCCTGGTAGTACTTCTCGAGAGGACCCGTGTACTTGCTGTACGACATAGACGTGTTGACCGATGGGAAGTGCTTGCGCTGCGCCAGCTTCTTGTCAAGACCCCAGAAGACCTGAACGATACCAAGGGTACTGCTGGTGACGGGATCCGAGAAGTCACCACCGGGCGGGCTGACGGCTCCGACAATGCTAACACTGCCCTTGCGGTCAGGGCTGCCGAGCGCGGTAACGCGGCCAGCACGCTCGTAGAAGGAAGCCAGCTTGGCACCAAGGTACGCGGGGAAACCTTGATCAGCAGGCATCTCACCAAGACGACCAGAAATCTCACGAAGAGCCTCGGCCCACCGCGACGAAGAATCAGCCATCATAGCAACGTCCTTGCCTTGATCACGGAAGTACTCGGCGACAGTAATACCGGTGTAGATGGAGGCTTCTCTTGCGGCGACAGGCATGTTGGAGGTGTTAGCGATGAGGGTAGTACGCTTCATGATAGGCTCCTTGCGGCCGCCGACATCAATCGTAAGCTGATATAGTGTTAGCAAATGCAGCGGGTAAGAATATGGCTGGCACGCACCTCAGGGAAATCCATCAAGACCTCAGCCATCTCGTTACCGCGTTCACCGCAACCGACGTAAACGATGATGTCACTGTTGGAGAACTTGGACAAACTCTGGGAGATGACAGTCTTGCCACAGCCGAAGGCACCAGGAATGCAGACAGTGCCACCCTGGACACTGGGGAAGAGGGCATCCAGCACACGCTGTCCGACAACAAGTGGCGAGTCCGAAGACAGCTTCTCGTTGACGGGACGAGGCACACGGACGGGCCAGTTGTGCATCATGCTGAACTCCGTCTTTTTGCCCTCGAACTCGACCTCGAGAATATTCTCATCCACAGTGTAGCTGCCCTTCTCAGCGATGCGCGTGATGGTACCCCGCGCTCTGGGAGGGAGCAGGATCTTGTGGTCGCTAAGCAGCGAGTTCTCGAAGACGGAACCAAAGACATCACCGCCGGTGATATGGTCGCCAACCTTCAGCTTGCCGGGGGTGAAGTCCCACTTGTATTCGCGGTTCAGAGAGGGCACGTCAATGCCACGCGGAATGTAAATGCTCTTGGAGACGTCGGAGATGCCGCGAAGGGGACGCTGGATACCATCGTAGATAGTCTCCATCAAACCGGGGCCGAGCTCGACGGAGAGAGGCTTTCCTGAGCGGATGACAGGGTCGCCGACGGTGACACCAGCTGTAATGTATCAGAGGACCTTCCCACTATCTTGATCTCATTTCGCCGCCTAAGCGGGGTGCCAAGCTTACCAGTCTCCTCGTAGACCTGGATGGTGGCCTTGTCGGCCTCGATCCTAATGACTTCTCCGACCAGACTATCGTGACCGACGCGGACAAGCTCGTACATGGCACAGCCGATCATGTTCTCGGCGACAATGACGGGACTGTTTGTTTGTCAGACGGGCGAGGGCAGGGCGGAGCTTCGACGACGTACCCGGAAACGGAGAAGACAGAGCCTGGGATAGCATTGGGTCAGCGCGTGAGTGCGACAAAGATGGAGATGTGCAACGCACCATACTGCTCTTCGCCAGCTTCCTGGACCTTGCGCTGGTTCTGCTTCTGTTGGTCACCGCATCAGCCACCGCCTTTTCCAGGTGTAGGGCCTTGAGCTTACCGGCGGCATCGTGAGCTCTGCAGATGGATTGGCGTCAGTGGACAATCTAAAGGAGCTGATGCGTGGTCGGGAGCGCGTGTACTGGGGCGACTCGGGAAGTGGGACCTCGTAGGGTGCTGGGCGCTCGTCGTCCTCGTCGAGCTCAGATGGCACTGGAGTGGAGGGGCGGCTGATGGCGCGGTTGGCAGTCTTGGACGCAAGGTCGAGGAGAGAAGGCCGGGACTTGAGCTGGGGACGGAGACCAAGACGCATGCACCCGGGCGTCAGTTGGATGTTGATGGGTGGGTTGGGCAAGCTGTTTGGAAGCTGCGGTCGTCACAAGCTGCACGGATCCCTGTCGCTTGGCGCCCGCCTAATGGACTCGCCCCGCCCACGCCAAACAAGAGAAATCAACAGCGCCTCCAACTGTGCTCGGTTCTGGCAGCAATCAGAGAGATCAGCCCGGCGTGCATCACGCTGCACGGTGCTCTGGCGCGCGAGAAGATACCTGGCTACCGCTCTTGGAAGCTGCCCGAATCCAGCACGCTCGCTCACCGTCGCCCTGCCGCTAAGCTTGATTGGTCGACTGCCACCCGCTTACTTTCGTGCCGCTGGGGATCAGCTGGCACGCGCCACGAGCTTCGATGGTGACAGTCCTTCGTCGATCCCTGCTCAACTCTGGGATCCGCTTGTCTGCCAGAAGAAGTCGTGGCCACCACACCTCCCATCGGCCCTCTTCAGAGCGGCATCGACCAACTTCAGTCTATGCAGAGCATTCTCAAGGCTTGAGGTAACATTTCAGCGGGGTGTCTTTTCTCGTCCCCGACAATTCAATCAAGCTGGCCTCCTACGACTTGAAAGGCCTGCCAATTGGCAATGCCCGTCCAGGTGTAGCTTGCTTCTGCACGCCGGACTTTCGGGGGCTTGTCAGAGAAAGAGACCAGGGCAGATATTTCGAGGCCTGCTTCTTCATGCTCGAAGGGATAAAATAGTATGCCAAGGTATACAACCGAAGCTGACATGATCTGAAAGTAGAAGGATGCGGAGGACAAAATGACACCAGCGCTCAGAAAATTCCGTCGCAAACTCAAAGACCAGGTACCAGTGCCAAAGTTCAGAACCAGTCTATTCCTTTTTCGCCTCTGGTATGGTTTCCATCTCCGTCTCTTTATCTTTCCAGGGGCCACCGTGGTCTCGGTATCTGTATTTCCCGACATGGATAGCAACAGCCTCCTGACCCTCGCTTTTCCACCTGCGCTCTGGAGGAAATGATCCCGGATGGACCTGCTGCACATGGGCTAGCACCAGGGTGACGTGATGCCCGTAGTTGGTCTGGCCACAAAGCGAATCAGTACCATCATCGGAGACGGCGTCACTATCCTCGTCGTCGTAGTAGTCCTCTCCCTCGCCCTCTCCCTCAGTTGGCTCGGCCTCTTTTTCCTTTTCTTCTCTGACTCTCGTGGAGACCAGTGACCCGATGACCCAGGGCGAGGGCAACGGTGGACTGAGCGGTTCAGTACTCACTATCGCGCCGTCATGGGCACCCGTCTTGATTGGCGCCGGCGTTGGCTTCTGCGGTGGCGACGGCGGGGGTGGGGGTTTGTAATTCTCCTCTCTCGCCTTCCGCTCGGCATCGTCTTCGTGGTAGCCGACCGAGATGTCAGCATGGAAAACCCGCTCCTCGGTGGGCCAGATGGCGGCGAAAGAGCTGACAACATGTCGCGAGATATGGCCTTCAGTAAGGTCGTACAGAACGCCCATACGAAGACCATCCTCAAAGTACGCCACGTCGTTGCTCACGCCGTCCATCTTCTTGCCATGGCTGAAGTTGACGATTTCTAGGACTTCAATCGCAGGCTGCGTTGGGAGCATGCGTCGCCAGCTGGCCTCTGCCCTCGTGAAAGCCTTGTGACGCTGAGGGTTTCTGTCCCAGTCCATCTCCTCGAAGGCTCTCACGTCCGGCATGTGGTACCGGTTGCGGGGTTGTGCAAACCATGAGGGGAAGGCTGTGAATAGGAGGTGGTTGTAGTGCCAGATGGTCGAGCCGAGTTCGTTGACAGTGCGTGGCTTGGGCCGAAAGAAGAGCTCCTGCTGAAGTGGCATCGACGCCTGGATTGTGAGCCTCCAGGCGCGGGAGACGCGTTGGGCATGAAGGACGGTAAAGACGGGACAGTAAAGAAGGATAATCTCCAACAAATCCGGGTCTCTGAGGACGCGGTCCTTTGTGCTGCGTAGACTGATCATGGCGAGAAACAGAGACCAAGATCACGACGACGCCCCTCTTGGCCACCGGCCCTGCTAAGGATTCCCGGGGGCATTTATGCAGAATCCACCATGAACCTGCCTCACGCGGCGGTGCGCCTCAAGCGCGGTGTGTACGGCACAGTGGGCGGCACAGATGCCACCTCATTTGTCGTCGGCGCGGATCGACCCTCCGACCCCGTGGCTGCTCCACGGCCATTCGATCGGTCACATCAACAAGCCGTCCAACCATGCATACCAGGGCCATAAATCACACCAAAACGAAAGGACAGCCAACCGGTGGGCTACCAAATTGACTGGATCAGGATTTCGGAAGCGCAACGACTTGCCCCAGGGAAATACTGGGGCTAACGATGACCCAGTTTGAACGCATGTCAAGGAAGGTGTAGACGGAACATGCATGACCCACCTACCTAGCCGCGTAGACGCGAACTGCGCCGCCTACCGCGGAGGCTCTCTGGGCTCTGACCGCACGTGCCACGCGTTGCATAGGCTCGCGATCGGGAGAGATGCCCCCATACTGATAGAGAAGCGAGTCCAGGGCGCAGGCCACCACACCGTGCCGCTCAGAGCGGCGTTCACTTGACCAGGGGCCTCTTGCTCGGGGGCCAGAAGCATATTCCAGCCTGCCGTTTCCCTGAAACTTCCGGTAGAGGCGCAGGAACACTCCGGGCCAATATCATGCTCAATTCTTGAGACGCTGGGGAGAGTTGGGAGCGGACACGGAATAGCAGGCCAAGGCCGTGTCTGACGAGAGGCGTCAGCCTTGGGTTCCCAGCGTCGCTATCGGATCGGATCCGGGCCGGTGGTAAAGCCGCTAAGTTGCTCCATCTGCTCCATGAGGCGCAGTCCAGTCAGCGTTGAGGAGCGTATCACGCGCGACTACGTGCGCAACCGAAGCCGTCCCAATTTTGCGGTTTCGGAACAGGTTCTCCGCCGCGGTCGATGGTGTGCTGGATACTGTTGCAATGCTAAGCGCCTGGTCAAGACTACCTGCGCGTGCGAAGGTCAGTTTAAAGTGAGTCGCTCCGCATCCCGACGGGCGATCAATTTCGCGCTTCTCTGCCTTACAGTAGCTGCAGTCGGCGCCACGGCGCTTAGATGCATGCGTGCATCCTCCACCCGTCGCCGCGAGTCATGGACCAGCGACGGCACGCTAGATCCAGTCACCGTTGCCGTTCTCCTTCAAAATTTCGCCGCTCTGCTCCGTGGTCTGCTCTCCAATCACAACATCCAGCTTTAGCGCCCAGAAACACCGCTTCTCTCGCCACAACTGCCAAGAGCACTTTGCTATCCTGCTCACATGCTTCCAGACACCGTCACTGATCTCTGAGAGACGGGGACGAAAATGCCTCGCTGCTAAATCAACACATACTTATTCCGTAGCTGTCCCAGCAATTCCATCTCTGTACACGTTATCACATTCTCAATTTCCCGGCATTTCTGTCTGATTTGCGTTTGGTCTGGGAGCATCATCGTTGCATCAAGCGGTGCGTCGCCGTTATCTCACCGCAACCCTATACATTCCATCGTCTATCCAAGAGCAAGCCGCAACCATGCCCTTCAAATTCCAACCCACAGCCCTCGCCGACATCCCCACACTCGTCGACATCCACCCCGCCGCTGTCTTCCCCGACACGCTCACCGTCCGCCAATGGCAGGCCGCCGCCCTCTCCCAACATCTTCAGCATCTCGCCTTAGCGTTTCGGTGCAGGTGAGCTCATGCCAGCTCGCCAGTACCTCAACAGCGCTCGCAACAAAGGTCCGGGAAGATTCCGGGGCGTTTACACTCTACTTCCGCTTCCAGGTGCACACCTGAAGCCCCAGCCAGAGCTTAAGCCGACTTCACCCCTTTTTGAATCGTCTTCCGGTCGCAATCCGCAATTTCATTTCGAGCTACGAGAACTAAGGACTAATCATTACGTGAGGAGCCATGCTTCTTTTTCGCACCGTCTACCGGTCCCACGAAATATGCTTGAAAGGAAAGAGCCAAGGCGCAGAGCTTGAACGAACAGCACCAGAAGGAAAGAGAAGGAAATCGAAGACAATCGTTGCCGAAACCACGAAAGAAGGCTACGCAGAGCTCTCCTCAACGCTGGCCATTGAGCGTATGCGCCACATTAGAACCCTTGCTGCTGAGGCTTTCCCCCCCCCCCCCCCCCCCCCCGCAGCGCCAATTCAGTGTTCTCCAGCATTACGGCTTCAGCAATCAGCCAGCCTCGCGCTGAGCTCGTTTCCGTCACCAACAGACCCGCCTCAACCCAATTTGCGTCCACACCCTCTTGATGTTGAATCAACACCCCCCACCCCCGCTCCCTCACTGCACCCTCACGACCTTCGCCTTCCTCTCCTTCCCCTCCAGCAACGCCTCGCCCCACGCGTCCACCTCCTCCACCGCGCGCTCCGGCTCCTTCTTGCGCGTGAGCAGGAAGTTCTGGATCTCCGCCGGGCTGAGCCTGCCCTCGGGCAGGCGCTGCGCGAACACTGTGGCCAAGCGCCGCAGCTCCGGCTTCGACAGCGCGGGCAGGGCGGCGGGGGAGAACGGCAGCTTCGGGACGGCAGGGCGGGGGAGCTGTGCGGCCGAAGGGGCGGGAGCGCCGTTGGCGACGACGTCGGACTTCTTGCGCGGGCGCAGGAGCAGGTGGTCGTCGTCGGGCGAGTACATGCGGATGAAGATGTCGCGCATCTGGTCGTGCGAGGCGAGGCGGAACTCGACCTGCATGTCGACGCGGCCGGGGCGGATGAGGGCGTCGTCGAGCTTGTCCGGGTGGTTGGTCGTCATGACGAGGACGCGGCCCTCGTGCGTGGCGACGCCGTCGATGGCGTTGAGGAGGCCCGAGAGCGAGATGCCCTGCTTGTTGTCGTCGGCCTGCTTCTGCTTGCGGTTGGCCGTCGAGAGCGCCTTGGCGAGCGTCTCGGCGCTGAACTCTTCCTTCTTCCGGCCGTGCGCGGCCGCCGCGTCGTCCTGGTCGCTCTTCTCGTCGCGGAGGAGGCCGGCGCTGTCGATGTCCTCGAGGAGGATGATGCAGCGCTGCGGGAGGTTGTTGAACAGCCGGTTGAGGTCGGACTCGGTCAGTGTCGGTTCGAGCAGGGAGATGCTGTAGATGTCCAGTCCGAATATGCCGGCGAGAGCGTAGGCCAAGCTGGTCTTGCCGACGCCGGGAGGGCCGTGGAAGAGATATCCACGGCGGTAGGGGATGCCGCGTGTGGCGTACCAACGCGGGCTGGACGGATGAAGATACTCGTTGATATCGGCAATGATTTTCTCTTTCTGTTCCGGGTCAAGAGCAACAGTCTCTATTGGGCGAGACGGTTTGGATCTGAGTCGATCCCAGGCACCGGCGTATCTCGACCGGTCCTTACTCGCAGGGCGGCGGATCACCGTCATAGCCGTCTCCTTCTCAATCGACCACATTTTGATGTAGTCAAGGAGGAACTTGATGGGAAGAGTGCTGCGCCCAATGCAGGACAGCTTGATCAGCTCCTCCTCTCTCCGGCTGGGTTGGAAGGGGTTCGGCGCCACCTCCCGGCGGGAGCGGTCAAACATGTACATGCGTCCGCTGTGCCAGAACCGATGACTTCCGAAGTACGGCTCGTAGCGAGGAGGAATCTTCGCGGACCACTTGCCGTAGTTGAAGATTCCCTGCTCGTCCATGGCGCCATCACTGTCCTCCTCAGCTTCTGTGTGAGACATGCCGTAGCGTGTCACCGCCTTGATAGAGCGAGAGACCTTTGACATGCGCTGCTCGGCAATCCATTCCAGCACCGAGTCGTACAGATCGTCCGAATCATCGATGTAGACATTTGACATGTAGTAGGTTTGGAACAGGGAGAATGCCTTGTCCCAGATGTACGTAACGGAAGTAACGACTGCGAAGGCCAACAGCGCCACGGAAACGACAAGACCAATATCGAAGCCAAGTATGTCCAGGATGAACCTTGATATCAAACTGTAGCCTGGAATGAAGGCTTCCAGGATATTGCTAGGCAGCTCCGTAAGATTGGTAGTGGTGCCGTTGAGGGACTCACTGGAGTCTAAGGCACCGCGGAGTTTTCTAAGGTCCATCTGGGGCTGCTGGTGAAAATCGATGCTGCTGAATCAGCGAGCGAAGGAAACCGGCGAAGGACAGCTCCAGAAGAGCTTTATATGATCTCGTGTGGCGAGCCGGCGGCGGCGCAAGTGATGACTGGTGCTGCCTTGGATGTTGCAGAAGACTGGCGATTGCCTGAACGAGTGATTGCTGGGTCCGTTTTCCCTGGTTTCCGCGTAGGCGCCTTCCCGATGGCGTGCGTCTTTTACCAGTGCGTGGCGCTTCTGTCCTCACGTGCAGCCAGTGGACGAAAACGAGCGAACCAAATTCCCGGAGCCTTTCCACACTGGAGGCACAAACAGAGCGTGCAGGCAGCAGGGTCCCGCACGACGGCCCTTTATGTGCTCCAGACTCTTACCGATCGTGCGGCTTGAAATGGTTCCCCGCACCGATGCTGACAATTATCAGCCTCTGTTTATCAAGGGTGGAGATCGAGCGGCGGAGTTTCTATAACAGCTCACCGCGAAGAGCCGCAAGCGGAACATGGGACGCACAGTTACAGAAGGATTTAACGGTGGTTCCCCGCAACGAGAACCGCCGGTGGTGACACGATTGCTCGGACTGCAGGTGGCTTGCTGTGCGTGCCAGGCTGAAGCTCAGCCTCGACGCGCAGCTCGCTACTCGTAGCGGAAGCTTTAGCGAGCAGAGCCTCAGGTAGGATATGCGGAGCGAGGAAAATGCAGCAAGCAGCCTGCAGGCGTTGTCGAGACCGGGGTGGATGTGAGATCTGCGTCAGCGCAAGGATGACGAGGTTTCGGTGCCTGCGCGCCGCAGCGTTGGCTCTTATACAGGCTCGACCGCCCAGGGTCTCGGCGATACCGGCGATGGCCTGGCGAAGCTGAATAAACGCCGGTCAGAAGAACAACCTGGAAGAGCTGAGAGCGCGGCGAGATGACAGTGAGAGGCGGTGCGTCGCCACGAAGGTGAGGGCCAGGGCCAGGGCGCATCGAATTGCCACTCTGGGAGGCAGCAGCAACGACGCGCGGTATGGTCGTCATGGACAGCGGGCGGGCGCGCCACAGCCGGCATTTAAAAAGTCGTGGGCGAGCCCGCTATAGCGGCTGGCCTATGGAACGCCTCAGCATGGGAATGTGCGGCGCCGGTGGCTAGCGGGGTGGACAGAGGTGCGCTCCGCCGAGGAGGCCATGGTGGGGATGTGGGCCAGCTATAGGCCGGAGGAAACGCCGGGCAGATCGCAGTCGAGCGCGGCAGTGTCGCGGTGATCGGTCGCATTAGTGTTGTTGCGCGCACCGCCAGTCAGAACGAGCCGGACGTGCTACAGCGTTGGCCTCGTTGGCCTCGAGCTGTCAGCGCGGGCACGTGGCGAAAAGCTGCGTTGGTGGCGCGGGGCCACGGGTCCTCGTCCATCAGGCATCCGTTATTTGTCACGTCACTCACTCATTCACTCACAGGAAACAGGAAACGAAACGAAACGAAACGTGGACAAGCATAATCATCGTTAGTGTCGCTAAACGGGACGAGCCCATAGCCACACCAGCGCGGAGGTTCCGATGTGATGCAGATTGCGGGCTTGTTTAGAGCCGGTAAAAAGTTTGTACAACGCGAATGTATGCCCTCTGCAGGCCAGGCGCAGCCCGGCGCGCAAAGCGGCCGTCGGCCTGATGCACGCAGAGCAAGAAGAAGAGCAGAGAAGGGCAGAGAAGAGAAGACAAAATGGGGGTAATAAAAGAGTCAAAACACCAAGCCTGTCCCACTTCTTTTCGTCCCGCATGAATAATCAAAAGAAGCACACACACACACACACACACACACACAATGCCCGGAACACCTGTCCAAATGCCGGAACTGCGTCAAGAGAAGCAAATCCTTTAGGCAGGGAGGCCGTGCTCGCGGCGGTTGTGGTGGCCGTGGTGCATGTGGCGCTTGTGCTTCGCCGCGGGCGTCGGCGTGGAGCCGCAAACCGTGACGTAGACAATCTCCTCCTCGATCGCGACCTCGTAGACCGCGCCGTTGCTGGTGTACGTCGTGGTCGCAATGATCTCGCCGTCCTCGTCCGTCTCGGGGTAGGTCGGCGCCGGCGTCGTGGTGGCGAGAGCGATGGTCGAGGGCGTGCCGGTGGCGGCGCCGGCAATCTTGTTGACCGTGACACCGCCGCCGTACTGGTCCGAGGCGAAGGACTCGCGGCCGGTCGAGTAGGAGAGAGTGGGCACGAGCGGCGTGCTGGCGTGCGTGGTGGTCGAGATGGCAGGCGGCGACGTCTCGGCGGCCTGGGTCGACGCGTACTCGGGACCGTACTGGATCGGGACGTTGCCGCAGAGGCCGTCCGTGGGACCGGCGCAGTTCTCCTTCGCAAGGACCTCGGGGACATCGAACTTGCAGTCCTCCATGTCGGACTCGTCCTGCAGGGTGAAGACGGGGCAGTCCTCGACCTTGCCGCTCTCGCTGGTGCACGTCTCGACGGCGCTCTGGAGGAGGTCGACGTCCCAGCCAGACATGAAGTCGCCGTGGTACCCGTAGCCGGTGGGGTCGCCGTACGACAGGACGAACTCTCCATCAACGCCAATGAAGTCGTTGGTGGCCCAGATGGTCTCGAACATCAGCGAGATGAGGCGGGTCTCGAAGCCCTCGGGGCAGGTGCCGGTGATGGTCTGGTCGGGGTAGGCCATGTGGCTCCTGTGGTCGTCCGAGTCGAGGTCCTTGCCGTTCCAGCACGACGGGAACATGACCTCAAGACGGAGGCCGTCGGAGCAGTTCTCGTCCAGGAAGGACTTTTCGGGGAGGAAGTGGCGGTACAGGGTCGCCTCGGGCGGGTTCACGTCGTAGTGGAGGCAGTTGAAGCCAATGGCCTTCTGCGCGAGCGCCTTCTGGGTGGCATCCTCGCCGGTCCAGGGCTTCTCCGGGTCGGGCACGGCCAGGGTGAAGTTGCGCTGGCGCATGTCGCCGGCAAGCATGCGGAAGTTCTTGGGGAAAGCCTGGACGTTGTCTCCGTAGAGAAGGTAGTACCTGCGACGTGGGTCAGCGCGATCCATCGGCCAGCGGCTTTCGTTTACTTACGCAAGCATGCCGCCGACCTGCGGGACGACGATCGTGGTGCCGTTGGGGTACATGAAGTGCATGGACGGGGTCCTGGGCGAGGATTCCGAGTCAGCAGCGCTTCGAAGGCGCGATCGGGGCGCGCAAACTTACCAGTAGGCAGAGTTGTCCTGGGTGGCCTGGCACGAGGTGCAGGACGAGGACATGAGATCGGCATAGCCGACGCTCATGCCAAAGTTCTGACCACCGTGGACGGCGTGGGCGTGGCTGGAGACCACGCCGGAGTCGACGATGGGGTCGATGCGGGCAAGACCGGTGCGGCCACGGCAGGGCATGCGCCAGAAGGCGTCGGCGGCGCCGGAGAGGGCGAGGACGGAGAGGACCTCCGGGAGCAGGGTGGTCTTGACCATGGTGACGGTGTTTGTGGAATCGGAAGGTCGAAGAGGAAAGGGCCGGACCGAGAAGAGCTTGGCCGCGGGTCGGAAGGTCGGAAGCGAAGGGAAGGTCTGCAAAGGAGCGGAGAGGGTTGGTCGAGGGTGGCGGAGAAGAGACGGGGGCGTGGGTGGAGTAGAAGTGTGTTTGTTCGCAACAGCGCACGGAGCTGGTGGCCACCTACAATCACAGCTGCACCGCCTCGGAGATGGGCAATGTAGTTCGGCTTGGAATACGGGCGGCCGTGACCTGTTCTCGAAGACCGGTCGTGATGCTTCTCTTCAGCCCTATGCGCCCTGATTCGGCTCTTTAAAGGCAACCCTGCGCGGTGGAGCCCTTCTCCTTTACGTCAAATTGATTGCTCGCGCGCGCGCCCGTGCTTGAATCCACCGGGGACAACTGATATTGCTCGGGCTGAAAAGACGATATGTCCAAGAAAGAACGGCGCTGGGCCTCGTGGCGGTAGATAGGGAACGCGAGTGAACGGTGCGCGAACGAGCGGCGGACGGTCAGCTGGTAAAAGAGCGACGGATGCGGGACAGGCAAGGAGAGGAAGCGCGAGCGCAGCGTAGTCTTGAAAAGTCACGATGGGGGATAAGGAATGTTCTTTTCAGGCCAGGGAAAACATGGGGGGTACACGTTGACCTGAGACACGATGGATCCCCACTGGAATCTCCCTGACACACGGCGCACTGACAGCCCGCCGCCAGGGCCCAAGACATTCCTGTCCTGCCCAGGTGCGTCATCCCGGCGCCGGCGTGCACATCCTCGTTTGCTTTCCGTTCTGAAACGCTGGGGATACACCAATCGGCTTAGGCATCTTGGCCTGCCCTGCGTCCGCCCTCGCGCCGCCGCCGCCGCCACTGGCAGCTGGAGGATGGGTCGGGTCGGGAGGCGGCGCGAGAGGACGGCGTGCGGTGTGCGTCTGCCCTGTGGCCGTGGCCCGCAGGCGCTGCGGTGGAGCCGCGGGCGGGCAGCATCGTGAACCGCGGCGTTGGTGCGGCCTCCCATCTCCATCCGCCGCGCGCCGCCGTCGCCTCGTAGCCTCCTATTCGAGCAGCCCGCCAGCGTCCTAAGAGCCGCCTGACTCACGATCTGCGCGCTCATCTCGCGTCACGGCCACAGAGCCCTTTTGACGCTCCCCTGGGGGCAGTGCCGGCCGTGGTGCCGCCAGCGGAGGCCGGCCGCGGCGCTGCGAGGAGGCTGGCAGCCGCCCGCAATATGGCCAGGAGCGTAACCCGGCGCGCCAATCGTGCCACTCCCCGGCCGGCCGGCCGACTCAGATCTCGTCGCTCGGGGATGTGGCTGCCGTTTCACGTCCATCGATAGCAAAAGTTTGGTACTCGGGAAGCGTCGTGGCCACGGGCGTCCGGTATAAAACACCGCCGGCCACTCACGGCGCGCAGGCGTTTGCGGCGCGCCAGGTGCATCCCGACAGCGCGCAGCCCTGCCCGGCGGCGGCTGTGTCGCGCGCCGGCTCGCGTCGTTGCATCGCGCGTGGAGCGCCCGCCCGTGGGCTCGCACAAGAGCGTGCCTGGTCCAACAGCTGAATTTCTTTTTCGCCCGCGCCGCCCATTCGCTGGCCACTGTGCGGCCACCGGGCCTGACCGACTCGGGCGCATTGTTCTCCTCGTACAGGCCGCATCCACCGGCATTTCGCAGGGCCGCCAGCTCGCTCAGGGGGGCGCCGGTGCGCAAGCGCGCTCGGAGCCCGGCAGAGAAGGGAAGGAGTTGCAGTGGGGCGCGCCGTGCCCGCCGGCCACCACTTACCCGGCCGTGCTATAGCCAAAACTAGAGGATCAGGGCCGCGGCGCGACTGGAACACCATTGGCCGTCGACCATATCGCAGAGCTGCCATCCCGGCGCCGCGCGGGGACGGCCTCTTGCTCTGGGCGAAACGTCGACGGGTGTCAGACGGGGCGCCAGGACGCCTCCTGGTGCGGGGAATCTTGTCTGCTCCCAGTTTGGTTTCCTCGGAGAGCACCCGAACAGTCACGGGACGCCTGCGCGGCGCCGGCAGACAATGCGTGCCTCGTTGCCCAAGAGCCGGTGGTGGCGCGCGACAGTGCAACACCAGCCTCCGCCATCATGCGCGCGTCTCAGACGGTACCTGTCGATCACTGGGGACGACATCATACCCGCCAGCCCGCTGCCGCCATCCCTCTCCGCTGCAGCTACACTGAAGATCACCTGTTTCGAGCGGAAAGCTTGGTATGCAGCTTCTGAAACCGCATCAAGCAAGGAACAGCCTTGCACCAACACAAGCCCTCCCCGAGCCGCCTCCACTACTTCTATCGCCCCCCTCACGCATCCGCTGCCCCTCTTGGACATACCGTAGCTGCTTTCGGAAGGATTCTGGTGGCTGTCGTGTGAGCGAGACCACCCACGCAGTCTATCCCAAACGCTGCTGCAGTATCACCGGCCAGGGCACATGCTACTTAGTCCACGCTGCCCACGACTAGAGGGGCACACAGTACATCATGGTGGTGCAATCGATTGATTGATCAACTACGCTACCTCCGACACATCTACCGCTGCTGGTAGCTGGCCGCATTCCGAGGTTTGAAATCCGTTTCGGACCTGTCGCTGAAAAGCTTTTGGATATCACCAACCCCTTTCTCCTGCAACGCCGTTACCGCCCATTTTTTTAACCAAGTGTATGCATGTTATAGACCACCAGAGATTATGCCCATAGCTGCTGGAGAAGTAGGGGCTGCTCGGTGAGCACCGTACACGAGAATCTCGGCAGAAATGCCGCAATAATGCATGGCCGATAATGTCCAAGATCCCAAATGTGTAAGGCATGTGACTGTCGACCGCTTCCTGAGACGATGGTGGTTCCCGGCACAGCAGCTGTGCGAAATTCGGCCATCCTGTCCCAGACGCGTTTTCGCAGCAATCTCACAGCAAGCCCTGCTTCTGCAGGTCGTAGTAGACCTTCTCGGGCATGACGTTGCCCGCCGCATCCTCCATCTGCACAACGTTGTCTTGAGCCTGCTTCTGCTTCTTCTTGTCGGCCTCAATCTTCTTGTGCAAATTGAGCGCATCCTCGATGCCAACGATCTCCCTGTAGAGTCCAGTGTCCTTGCTGATGCCCAGGCACTTCAGGCCGTACAAGTGGCGGCCCTCGGTGAAGTGCTTGTCAAAGGCACGGCGTCCCATGTAGACGAAGTTGCCGCAAATCTCGCAGGGAAATTCGACGCCCAGACCGTGGAGCTTATACAGCCAGAATGGAATCGGCTTGCCATCCCAGGCGAGAGGCAGCTTGAGCGGGTTGTAGATCTTGTCATCTTCACCATCATCCTCGCCTTCGCCCTCCTGAGCCTCATCCTCGCCTTCAGCGTACAGAGCGTCGAGCTCCTGTTGACGCTCGCGCTCCGTCATGCCCTGCCTGCGCTCGACATTGACACGAGTGTCGCCGCGCTGCATCTTCATGGCTGCCGCGAGCTTCTTGATGCGGAACTCGCGGTATGCAATGGCACGTTCCTTGAGACGCTTAGTGTCCGTCGTGCCGTTCGGCTTGGAATCGGCAGCCTGCTCGCCAATCGCGGCCCTCTCTGCAGCGTTCTTTTTGTGCTTCTTTCCAGTGAGATGGTGCTGGTAGGTGTGCTCGGTGAACTCCTTCTGGCAGTCAGCGCACCAGTATCCAGAACCAGCTCCCTCAGTGACAGGGCCAGCAGAGGCGCTCTTAGCTGCAGCTCCATCGTCCCAGTCGGCGATCTCGTTTGCCTCCCACGCATTCTGGAACTCGTCGTCGAACTCGGCAAACAGCTTGTCCAAATCCTCCAGCGGCCTTGTCTTCCTCATGAAGTCCTCAAGATACGAGGCCAGGTTGCCGAGGTAGCGGAAGTAGGCATCTGTCATCTTGTTAGGACGCTTCAGCTGAGTGAAGGTGTCGAACGAGTCTAGGTACTGGAGGTACGTGACGCGACGGTTTTCCTTGATGCCGGGCAAGTTGAGATAGTCCTCGTGGAGGGTGGTCATGTCGAAGAAGCGTCCGAAACCCTCCTCGCCGCTGAACATGGCTTCGATATTGGGGGCCATGGGCTCGGGCTCGCCTTGGCGGCGCTTGTAGGCGCGCTCCAGGTTGTCGACCGTCTCGTTCGGATAGTTCTTGTGGTGGCTCTTGATTTCCTGATACTCCTTGTAGAACTCGTCGAAGATGTCGCCGGTGGAGATGGATTGAATCTGACGGGTGCGGTCGCAATCTTTGTCGGCATAGATGTCTAGTAGGCGCTTTGACTGGCCCTGGATGCGGCCGATGTAGTTGGCGATTTGGTGGTCACGGCGCAGCTGGTCTCTGGCCTGACGTAGACATGCTAGATAAATTTATCGTGTTCTCGCGTTGAGGTAGGTGACGGTGCTGCTTACATGTCTAGGCTCCTCAAGAAGGCGCTCAGCGGTAGCCTGCTCGAGGCGCTCGATGTCCTCGTGCAGCAGACGCTGCTCCTCGAGGAGGATGCTCATGGCTGTCGGTGGGCCTGCTCTCGGGGCGAGCTGTTGATCGGTACGACGGAATGGGGTGCCGGCGCCAGGAGGAATCGATTGCTGTGGCACAGAGTGTGGTCGCGTCAAGGTAGGGTTGGGCGCGAGCGGCGGCGGCGGCGGCGAGGTCGCGGGCAAGATTATCTGGACGCGACGGATGCCAAGCCCAGTTCCGCGCTACGAGCTCCGCGCCCTGGCACCAGCTCCCCGGAAACTTCACCACCGCCGCCGCGCTCAGGCCGCAAACATTTCTATACATCCTCCCCGCCGCTCCGCCACCGCACCCCACCACCCGCGCAACCATGGCCGATGGAATCGACAGACGCGCCGATGAGAAGATGGAGTTCTCCACCTCCAAGGAGGTCACGGTGGCTCCTACCTTCGAGGCCATGCACCTGAAGGAGAATCTTCTGCGCGGCATCTACGCCTACGGCTACGAGTCGCCCTCAGCCGTGCAGTCGCGTGCCATTGTGCAGATTTGCAAAGGCCGCGACACCATTGCCCAGGCCCAGTCTGGCACCGGCAAGACCGCCACTTTCTCCATCAGCATTCTCCAGGTTATCGACACAGCCGTGCGCGAGACCCAAGGTGCGAGGCGACGTGCCCAATTGCTTGCGCTACTGATGTGCTGACCTACCTGCCAGCTCTTGTCCTCTCTCCGACCCGCGAACTTGCGACCCAGATCCAATCAGTCGTCATGGCCCTCGGCGACTATATGAACGTCCAGTGCCATGCTTGCATTGGTGGCACCAACGTCGGAGAGGATATCCGCAAGCTCGACTACGGCCAGCACGTCGTCTCTGGCACTCCCGGCCGCGTTGCCGACATGATTCGCCGCCGCAATCTCCGTACCCGCCACATCAAGATGCTTGTCCTGGACGAGGCCGATGAGCTGCTCAACCGGGGTTTCCGTGAACAGATCTACGACGTCTACCGCTATCTCCCTCCCGCAACGCAGGTCGTCGTCGTCTCAGCCACGCTTCCGTACGATGTTCTCGACATGACCACCAAGTTCATGACGGATCCCGTCAGGATCCTCGTCAAGCGCGACGAGCTGACGCTCGAAGGCCTGAAGCAGTACTTCATTGCTGTCGAGAAGGAGGAATGGAAGTTCGATACTCTCTGTGATCTCTACGATACCCTCACAATCACGCAGGCCGTCATCTTCTGCAACACCAGGAGAAAGGTTGACTGGCTTACCGACAAGATGCGTGAGGCCAACTTCACCGTCTCCTCGATGCACGGAGAGATGCCGCAAAAGGAGCGCGATAGTATCATGCAAGACTTTCGTCAGGGCAACTCGCGTGTTCTGATCTCTACCGATGTCTGGGCGCGCGGAATTGATGTGCAGCAGGTGTCGCTGGTCATCAACTACGACCTGCCCAGCAACCGTGAAAACTACATCCACAGGATCGGCCGCAGTGGGCGTTTCGGAAGGAAGGGTGTTGCCATCAACTTCGTCACCAGCGAGGACGTAAGGATTCTGCGCGACATCGAACGTGAGTGAAGCATCATCTGTCACCTAGGTTATCTACTGACTCTCGCAGTGTACTACTCTACCCAGATTGACGAGATGCCGATGAATGGTAAGACCTATCTTCCCGCCGTTCAGTGTTCATGACTAATTGATGCGGTACAGTTGCGGATCTTCTTTCGTAATCCGTTTGATTTACTTGGCGTTTGCTCGGAGACCAGCTGCCTGACAGCACAAAAGAGAGGAAAAGGGCGCTAAGCCCACATTCATTAAGGGCATACTGAGCGCGGAGGAAATGGGCATTGTAGCCAGATGGTTGGTTTCCATTCAACACAACGCTTCAAACTTCAAATCTGACATCCGTTGCATCAAAGATATCAAGATTGATTATTCCTTTGCGCGCCGAACTCGACAGGAGCCTCCACATTATCTATCTGGGTAGGCCTGAGGACTGACTTCTCTCACTGATGACATTAAAGATTGATACAGGACACGCCATCTTCTCGAGCTTCTTTTGAATGCAAGGGTCCTACTAAGTACACGCAAGTCAGCTTACGGGATGGTTGGAAGAGCTCGTGATGAACATCTCACATTAATTACCAGGGTGGAAGGTTGCAACGATTGTCCAGAGACCTGTTGAAATTGGTCTTCGAACGGTTTCTGCAAAGACGTTCACAATCTCCACACTGATATTTTGCATACATTCGTAACCTATTGGGTTGAATGTGCTCCGTTGTTGGCGTTCTCTAATCTAACGTTGACTAATCGTTCGTTCTTCGTTTGCTATCCACTTAACAACTTTCCTACACAACTTTCCATTCGATTCGCGGAACGGGTATCAAAAGTAATCGAATCTGTGATCTTCTTTTCCACTTTTCGTCTCAAGGTTTTAAGAAGCCCAGCCGACTCCGCTGTTAATGGAGTCTGAGTACTCCCATTGAACTTCGCTTTCCTGAACGAACGTCGCTTTGATGATGCCGATAGCCGTGGCCCGTTTGGGAGCAAGGTTTGCGTCGGCTCTTGTGGTATGCTTGGAGATGCGAGGGGTGATTTGATGCCCCGGGAACTCGCGCAACGTTTAGTGTGGGCGGACTGGGGCGAGAGAAAGCTTGGGATCGGCTCTGCCGCCTGAGGGAGCGCGTTGGAGGGGATTAGGCCTGGCGGGACCTCGGCCGGGGGCTCCGCTGGGAGCTCAACTGGTGGGGTTTCGATGAACATGTGAAGGTAGGAGAAGTCGTCGTGGTTCAAATTAGTTGGGGTTGTTTGCTGTTTTGGAACTAAACCAGCGTCAGCACAGCTGCTATGTCCGCAGAATTCGTCTAACGTTAAAAAAAAAAAGAAAAAAGAAATCACACTCACCTGCACACAAGTCTTGCTCCACCACCACTGCAGGCATCGTTTCCCTTTTGCTCTTCCTGAACCTCCTCCGTACCGACGGCGGCTTGAGCGCAACGTCTCCCTCCGGCCTATACACCCACGGAACAACCCTCTCATCACACCGGCTCGACTCGTACGTCGGTGCCCGCTCCCCAACCCTCCCACCGCCGCCGACCTCACCCGAGCACCCCTTCGACCCAGCCCCGCCCCCTTCCTCGATCCGACCAAACCTCTCAACCGCGCTCGGCGAACCGGCACGCCACGTCGCCACCGCCCACTCCCGCACCGCCCACTCCTCCTGTGCCCCCGCCCCCGCCCTCGCCCTCGCCCGCTCCGCCGCCGCCGCCGTCCCGCGCACCAGCCGCGCCGCCTCGTCCACGTCCGCCCGCATGCGCTGCTGCTGCGCCGGCCGCGAGGAGACGCGCACAGAGGCCGGCGCGGGGGCGGCGGCGACGGGGGGAGTGGAGGACATGGTGATGGGGCTGGGGCTGGGGCTGAGGGGCTTGGTGGGCTGCTGTCCTGGGGTCCGGCGAGGTGTCGTTGACGAACGTTGGCGCGGGGGCGTTGATGGTGCTGGGGTCGGGCGGCAGGATGGGGATGGGGGACTCGAGGTGAGAATGGCCGGCAAGCGATGGTGGCGAGGCCGTGTGAGAAGCAGGTAGATGAGGCGGCTGGAGGTCCGGTTGTGTAGGTGTCTGGATCAGGCGTGGACGGTGACGGTTGCACGGCCGGTTGGACGGTGGACAGCAGCCGGCCGGCGAAGCGCGAAGTACGGCTGTGAACAACGCATAGGCAAGGTTTTGGGTCTTCCTATTTTTGGGGTGGGCGGGCGCTGGGAGAGCCGCAATGCTGCGGCGTGGGCACGTAGCACTGAGGCAGTATATACATGCTGCAGTACTATGTAAGCTGCCGCTCGTTATGCAAGCCGCCGGCCATGGCTGCGGCTGTGATTGGAGCTGGAGGCTTCTTTCAGAGTCGATCAAGCGGCGCGGCGTGCGGCACAGCAAACGAGCGAGAATCGTTGCCGCTTCCGGATGCACCGGGGCATGGTTGCTCCCTCTCTCGGGAGAACATGACTTAGGCCGCTGGGACTGGATTCCATGTGCAATGGTGAGTCGAAAAGTCCTTAAACATGCAGAGATAGAGCGAGCGGGTGCGCTTTCGACCTCCCAAGGCTCTCTCCTGTGTTCTGGCTTTGCGATACACAGCTCAGGATGGATTCCCATATCAGAAGTTGCACAAGCCTGCAATGATCCCGTCTCTCCGCACGGCGCTTGTGTCACTTACGGACAGTCCATCCCTACTTCTCGGCGCCATACTGCATGAGAGCCGTGGGGGCGGGTTTCGGGGCAAGCACGGCAAGCAAAAAGAGGCCACATTGGTTGCGGCCGATCATGCCTATCACTCTCACATGAGGGGAACAGTACATGCTGGTTTTACAAAGTATCCCCCGCCATCACATCAAACAGAACGAGAAGCGAAGGGAAAATGCTAAGAGACAAGCAGCGGCGCCACTTCCATCTCCTCGAGTGTGCGAGGCCGGCCGTGCCTCTGCCCGCCCTCGTCCGTCACCTGAAGCAAGGCCGGGAAGATGACCACGCTGCCCGGCTCGTAGGTGTGAGTTGCTTGCCAGCCGAACTCCCAGAAGCTGGGGTGGGAGAACAGCAGGAATGCGAAGCCGGCAGCGCGCTTGAGGATTTCCTCGAGGTTTCGCCGCCGTTGCGAGTTCTCGTCTCTTCGTGCTCTCAGGCGCACCAGGACGGCGTCGAGCTCGTCGAGCGCCTGGCCAATGTTGTGCGCCCTGGGATCGTCTTCCGCGATAGTTTTCGAGCCGTAGGTCGGTTGCAGCATCGTCGCGCTTATAGTCCGCCATCTGCTGAGAAGTGATGCCCGAGCTGCATGGCCCGTCAGCTGCAGCCTCGTGGGAATATCAAAGACGAACGTACCTGGTTCATCCTCCTGCAGTCCCGTCATTGATCCCAAGCATGCGCTCACTTCTGGTGGGAGGAAGGTCGTGGTCGGGTGACTCCTCAGACCGATCCTTGAGAAAACAGCCGATGCGATGAGATAGCGCAGCGCCGGGATGCGGGTTTTCGGATCAGCAATGGAGGATGCCAGCGCTGATGTTGAGATTTGAGGGCTCTCTATCAAGGCAGCAACGGCCGTTTGGTCGATAGCATCCAGATCGACGTCGGAAGTGCGATAGTAGCTTTGGACGTGGTTGTTGATGAGACTGCGGAGCTTTGACATCTCACTAGAGATACTGTCGTCCGCTGGTGGTTGCGGCAGGTGTTTCTCCGCCGACGAGTTCCAGATCCCGACTGCGGTTACTTGCGAGAGGCCTGGCGCTTTGTTCTCTCCGTACGACGGAGACCGTTTCAGCGGAATTTCAGAGTCATAGTGAGGTCGTCGCTGTGTCGACCTTCGGAACCACAGACAGAAAACGAGGGAGGCGAGCAGAATGCCTCCAACCGCGGCTCCGACTCCAATACCCGCAGCCGTTCCAGATTTGATACCGCCACCGTTGCCTCCACTGGAATTTCCTGGACTCGGACTCGATGTTGGGGCCGAGCTGGCTGTCGTACTAACCGTCGGAGGTAGAGCCGAGTCGCTACTCGCTGACGACTCGACGAAGGGCAATTTGGCGATTGAAAGCTGCCCTCCTTGAGTGGAGATAACCTCAACGACGGCGTGTCCGACGCTCACGGTCCTGCGCCCACCCACATCGGCGGTAACTTGCGCAACATCGACGAAGTCGGTCTCTCGTGAATTTGTGTACACCACTTGTGTCTGAGTGGTTTGAATGCCGCCTATAGCGTTGGTAACAGTAGCAATGCGCACGCCGTCTGTCGTTTGGCCGGGTGTTTCCCTGGAGTTGGACTTTGCTGTTGCCGAAGTCGAGGTCGCTGACGGACCGGCGGCAGGTCCATCTTGGGCTGTCATAATTCTTTCAAGGAGAGTCAGAGGTGGAATATCAAGAAAAGGACCGCAGGAAAAGTAAGACAGGCCGGGAATGGGCTCATAGGGTAGTTCAATTCTACTCTGACCGAGGGAAGCAAATGCCGACGCAGTGCACTGGTCGGCGGCAAGGATTGAATTTTGGGTATCTGAGCTGATGGGTGCAGGCATCCGCCTCCATTTGTACAGCAAACGTGGTTGGGGGCCAGAAAGACCCATGCAAGCCTCATGTAGGCGCCCGCCTCTGCACACCCCGAAGATTTGCACGTCAGAGTCAGGAGAGGGGGTGCGATTGGACAGGAGTACATGACTGCTTGTCGCTCGGCGGATCACTAAGCGCGCGTCGGGCATAAGCGCAATTGCACAAGTGGGAAGGACGAAGCATCGTCGTGCATTTCCAACCTTGGCTGGCAGCTGTGGAATGCTCAGGGAGAGTCGACCGCTGGGAGACATCTGGTTCGTCCCCGTCCTCGCCGGTCGAGAAGGGACGGGAAGGCGTGGTGCTTGTGCGGCACAGCGCTACAGAGGCGTCGTTTGTGTCAGGCACGCATATTGTTAGGCCCGAAGCGGATTGCTGCGCCGCTGGTGCTACCCGCACGGCGGTTCAGCCTTGCGGAAAGCAGGGGACGCCGTGGGGGCCAGGGGCGGTCGACAGCGCGGCGCATGCGGCACGGCGGTCAAAAGGTTGCCTCGCGGCATGTGGCCCCGCAAGCAGCTCTTGCGAGCCGTGACGAGGCTCGGAAGACACCAACATGTACACGTACGGGGCCGAACGACAGCCCCCGCTGCCGGCGGAGGGGCCTCATATGGTGGTGGCAGTGGACCTTGGTATGACCTGTAAGTCGTCTTAGCCGCGCCTGGAGTTCAGTTGTTTGATGGCACAAAGGAGCAAGGAAAGGGGGGCTGGAGTTGTTGTGGGATGAGCGTGCGACGTTGGAAGCTTCGGCCGGGGGTTCGCTTGCCAGCTCCGCCCATGTGTCACTGTCACGTGCGCTCCGCCTGCTCTGCTGGATCTCATCTCACTCTCGCTTCCAGGTACAGGTGTTTCTTACGCCAATCTATCCATCGGCTCGGAGACCGTCCGATGGATCCAGAAGTGGCCCGGCCGCGGGCAGGCCAACGAGAACAAATGCCCCACGGTGCTCGTCTATCCCCATCAGTCACCAACGCCTTCATCCTGGGGGTTCCAGTCCGAGGCCATATCGGAGCAGACCGCAGAAGACCGGGAGTACCGGGAGTGGTTCAAAACGCACCTGGACCCCGCGAGACTCCAAAGAGCGCAAGCCGAATTTCCACAAGAGACGCCCGGATCCATTCACGAAGTGGAGAAATGGTTCGAGGACTACATGCGCCACCTGTACCAGCACATTGAGTTTGTGCTCAGCTACGAGCTCGCCCGCGTATACTGGCCCGACGCCTACATCGAGTTCATTTTTAGCGTCCCGACCACTTGGGACAACCCGACTGTGGAGCGGTTCAGAGCAATCATCCACCGAGCCGGATTCGGCCGGCATCTGAGACATGTTGTCTCGATAGGCCTCACTGAAGCCGAGGCGGCCGCCGTACACACGTCTACCGAAGCCCCTGGAGTCTTCAGGGTATGTTTCTCGAATGATTGATCGCCTGCATCAGTGTTTACTGATCCAGCCAGGACCGAGACATTCTCCTCGTGTGCGATGCAGGCGGCGGTACTACCGACCTGTCCGTTCTGAAAGTCGTCGCCAATCAGAGCCATTGGATGTCACTTCAACAGCTCGACGTTGTCTTTGGTGAGTTAACCGGTCCGCCAGTGTCAGAATTCCACCTGAGAGACTGCAGGAGATACCATCGGCTCGGCGGCGATTGATAATGACTTTGAGAATCTGGCCTTGGAACGGTTGTCGAAAATTGACCGTTCTATCATCGGGCTGGAGCCGGAAGAAACGGCATGGCAAATGATGAAGAGCAAGGAGTTCCAGAATGCCAAATGCGAACACGGAAGCCCAAGCGATACGCCTATCTTCTCCGTTGGAATCCCCCAGATGGACAGAAACTACACTCAAGTTGATATTGGAGTTATTCATGGGGAGATGAGATTCAGAAGGCATGCTGATTTCAAGCTACACCCTCAAGAAGCATACGCTGACAGAGGAACAGAGGAGATCTACAGCTGCTCTTTGATAACCAGGTAAGGAAGATGTTTGGTCTCATCGACCATCAGTTGGAGAGACTGCAAAGAAGGCATCCGGGCGAGCAAGTGGTAAGTGTTCACACCCTTTGCTCAGCGCAAAACACTAAACGATCGGAGTCCCACGTCATCCTCTCAGGCGGTCTTGGAAATAGTGCCTACGTCCAACAACGGCTCATGGAGAGATACGCTCGAGGCCTGCAGACTTTTCCAAACGCCCAGAACATCCGCTTCAGAGCCGCTCCAGACCCGCAGCTGGCTGTTTGCAAAGGCCTCGTCACGGACCATCTCAGGAAGCTCAAGAGCGGGAGAAGCGTGCTCGACTGGAGGTGCTGTAGAGCATCCTACGGCACTCTGTGCAAAGTCCTCTACGACAAGAAGAACCCAGGTACACGTCCAAACCCCGCCGGGACGAAAAGCGAGCACTGCTTACCCGACACAGACCACCGCGGCAAAACGACCCACAAAGACCCTATCAACGGCAAGCTCTACATCTCCAACGCCATCGCCTGGTTCATCCGAAAGGTCCGTCGACCGCCCTCACAGCCCACCCGCACAGGGACCCACTCACTCACTCACACCCCCCCAGGGCGAACCCATCCGCGTCGACGACGCCATCACGCACACCTTCAGCCGCACTCTGCCGCCCTCCGGCCCCTACCGCGCCTTCCCCACCTGGATCGTCAAGAGCGACACCGACGCCGCCCTCCTGCCCCTCCAGACCGGCCCCACCGCCGCCATCCTGTGCGAGCTCCAGTCCGACCTGTCCGGCGCCGACGGGCGCGCGTTCGAGGCGCAGAAGAAGCACCGCCGCTTCTGGCAGCCCGGCCGCCGCCGCCACCACCGCGTCGTCGTCGATTACCAGATCCAGGTCGTCGTCGGCCCGGCCGACCTGCGGTTCGAGCTCTGTACGGACGCCGCCCGCCCCGTCCCGCTTTCGTCGTCTCCGTGCTGACGCGTGCAGGGTTCGACGGCCGGAAGTTGAGCGGCGACCGGCCCGTCCGCGTCGAGTGGGCGCCGGCGGAGCCGCCGCGGCAGGTGGCCGCGGAGATGGCGGCGGAGCCGCTGGGCTGGGCGGCTGGGGAGAGCGTGTACGTGCCGCGCGCGGAGGAGCAGAAGCGCGGGCTTGGGAGCTGGGCGAGTCTCCTTGGTAGCAGGTGAGCGGTTGCAGCAGATGGCTGTGGAGTTGGAGGGGAGAGGACCTCTTGTTTGGGCGTTTGGGGTTGGATTGCTTGGGAGGAGGACTTTCGAGTCAGACTGCCGGGTGCTCTGTTTGTTTCGTGATTTCACATTGCGGCGGACGTGCACGAGTGCAATTTGGTTACAGTATTTTGATCAGAAGTGGGAAGCCATGCCTTGTTGCATTGATACTGAAATTGGGAAAACCCGACAAAACCGTTACCTTGCATTGGGCGGCATGACAGCGCTGGCGGAACTGAAGAGACATCCAGGAAGCGGTCACATTCCTTCTAAGTTCTTGCAGTGGAGGATACTCTCGAAGCTACCTGGGAGCTATGGGCCCCCAAGACTGGCACAAGACGACAGACAGGACGTCTGTTCATGGCGGAGGTCCCTTCTGCCGGCCTTAACGTGTGTCCAACGCAGGCAGCCTCTCCAGCATGTAAACCCGGATGCCGATGCTATCCAGCCGTTGCAGATGGCGACAAGGTGAAGCCCATCATTCCGAACAGCGACGCCGCTGAGGTCGGCAATTGACTGGCGTAGAGCGCAGGCGTGACGACGAGATTGATTCAGGCTACGGAGGCTGCTGGAGCGAGGCGGACGGGCTTGGTGATGAGACTGCAAAGAAAACCACTCGCCGGTGCGGGGAATCATCAGCTCCAAGTGCTCATGGATTGGTGAGAGGGTTGACGATGCTCACCCTTTCGTGGTTTGCGGGCCTTCTGGCCTATATTTTCTTGGCCTACCTGCTCAGATGGGCTTCGCTTTGCCTCGCCGGCCGGGGTATAGGAGTCCAGTGCGAATTAACAGAGCGCTACGGTTTCCGGGGAATGGGAAGCAGTGTGGGCACGGACCGAATGCAGAGGCCGATATAGGAGGTCGATGGCTGCGTGTTGAGGCACTCAACAAGTTACAATGCTACCAGCACACACTTGGGTCTGATATGAACATTACATCATACCTGCTCTCTGTGAAGTGATTACCGGGAGCTGCATCACGGGGGAGAAGGCTCTCAACGGATGTAAACTCTCGGAGCGCTTAAGGGATGCCGAACCAGTTTCCTTTGGATAATATGCAGCTATGTTGTATCATGAGAGGAAAGGGGCACTGAACACTCGCATGAGACCAGAGGAGTCGGTACACATGTACATCTTGTCGGGATAAATGGACCTCCCCAATCGCACCATCATCATGGCAGGATTCGTCACATCTTACAATACGCAACTGCGGAACTGCCCTAGAGCAGCAGAACAATCATGCGGAGCCTTCCGCAACAGCAGCCCGATGATTTGCTACGGCGCAGGCTGGCAGAATTTCCTGGCGTGGAACAACAACGGCGCTTACGTTGGGCGTTGAAGTAATGGCTTATACTCAAAGACATGCCGGGAATGCGTGTCTCGCTGCCCTGCGCGCGCTATTGACGGACCGCTGTCCGAACGCTTCTACGGCCCGAAGCCATCCTCCCGGCCCCGCTGTCGTGTTCCTCCAATCTCATCCTCGTTGCGGGGCACCTCGTTTTTGAACATTAGTGTATTCCCGCGGTCGTGCATCCCTTGACTTCTGGCATACGGTGCTGTGTGATCGGTCGCCTTGGATATCGAGCCGGACGATCGAAGGTGTGGAGACGCGGCAGAGGGGTAGATAAGATGAGGTAGGGATGTGAACCGACGCGCCTGTCACATCTCGCGCGTTCGGTGTCTGGCCATGTTCATCAGCGTTCTAAAGTCGTGGGGTTTGTGGAGCTAACAACGAAGAGCGTTCGAAGTCCCGAGGGCGACCAGCCCGCGGTCACAAATCCCGCGGGGAATACGGCGCGGCCAAGAGCGTGGCTGTGGTTGCTGTCAGATACTGGTCCGAAAAACGAAGTTGCACAAATCAAAGGGTACGATGGGCAGGCCCGTTGGGAGTGCGTGCCTAAGTGAACGGTGCTGCGTAGTGCTGTCGTCACGGTGATGAAGCAGCCGGCCTCCGAGCAGACCCTTCGATGAAGGTCTTCTTCAGCCGGCCAGCATGCATTGGACCCACTCCAAGAGATCCCCACGTGCTCGGCTCGAGAAACCCCGGCTATCATGACAAAGTTGCATTTCAGAGACGCACTCCAAGGCTTGGCAGCTGCAGGAGCTGGAATAGCTGTAGGCAGTAGGCGAAATGACGGGCAGTGAACGCAGCTGAGGAAGTCCCTGAGCGCCGCCTTGTCTAGCTGGTGGCTGCGTCGTGTGAAGAAGTGTACTGGCGTGCAGTCGGCGTCATGTACTGCCTGGGGGCTTCGCGATGGTGTACAGCCAAGACCACGGCGCCCAATAGCGGGGCAGGGCAGGACCAAGAAGCGTAAAAGAAAGTGGAAGCTTTCTTCCAGAGGGTGGCGTGTGCTGACTTCGAAACGCACAGTTGCAGGAGCGCAGCCGGCTCGTCCAGACCCGCTGCCGTGTCGCATCGTGAGATCAATAGCGCAGACGCAGGAGCTACCGCAGTTGAGCGAGCGCCGAGAGCACCCGGGGGCGTCTCCACATTCCTTTACACGGGCTGCGACTGCTACTGCCGGCACTCGCACTCCTAGCCACTGCGGGACGGCAGCCGAGGTTCCGAGCCTGAGGCCTGCGCCTGGTCGGCCCTGTGGCGGCGGCCAGGAGACGCCCCAAACCAGTAGGACGGCGACCGGCCCCAGACATGAGATCACCAGTGGCGCCGATCCAGACCTGCACGTGGAGGCGAGGGCGTGAGGCATCCCGGCTGCGAATCAGCAATCACACCGAACGAGCGACGAGGTGATGGAGTACTCTTACCGGAGAGCAGCGGCAGCCGGGCGTTAGCTGCGCTGCAGGGCCGCCGTTGACAGACGCGGCACGGCAGGGTCGCCCGCGACAGCAACGTTGGAGAGACCGCGCAGAGCATTGTGGCGTGCCTCGGCAGGCGTGTCCAATGAGACGTGCCCGCGGGGCGTGCGATCGCCCGAGACAGGAGGCAGCACGGCTCAGCCGCATCCAGCCCCTGGCGGATACCTACCGGCTCCTGCGAAATGCTCCTGCTCCTAGCAGTGGCAGTGGTTGCAGTGATCGGCCACGCGCTAAGCCACGGGCGCGCGCAGGCTGGACGCGTGAGAACAGGGTCGAACTGGCCGGCTTCGTGCAGGCTTGGCGATCATGACAAAAGTCAAAACGGCGGAGAGAAGGCCACGCCGCCACGAGGCGCCCGAAATAGGCAGCGATGCGAGAGCTTGTCGGGCGGACGATCTCTGGGGAAGCCTCAGGCCCGGGCACGGGCGCCAAGCGGCGCGGAAGGGCAGCCGCGCTTCCCCGGCCAAGGGCGCCGAGCGCACCACCCCCCAACTGCGCCCTCGGCACCGGCTTAATTTTTTTTCTGGTGCGACGGCTGCGCTCGCGGGCAACGAGCACCCACTCCAAGCCCTGCCTAGCACAAACCTTCCAATCTCCAGCATACTTCGCGACCATTCCCAGAAGTGCCGAGACGAAACTCTGTCGGCTAACCCGCGCCCGGCTGCTCTGCCCGAACTCGACTCGCGCGCACCACCACCGCAACCTTAACCAAGCCACCACGAGCCTCACCTCCCAACCCACACGAAACCCCTCCCGTTGCGCGACCCCGCACGTCATCCCAATATGCCCGCCCCCGCCCTCCCTGCCCCGCCCGCCCTCACCGAGGACGAGGTCGACGACCTGCTGTACCTCGCCCGCGCCAACGAGACCCAGGACCTCACGCAGTACCTCCAGGAGCTGGCGCAGAGCCATGCCGGCAGCTCGCCAGCCGGCATCCTGGCGTCCTGCGTGGACGCGCACTCGGGCAACAGCGCCCTGCACTACGCCGCCGCGAACGGCCACGCCGGTATATGATTGAGCCAGGCCGGCCACCCCGCGTCTTGATACCTCGTGCGGAAAGCGGGCTGACCAAATTTTCGCCGCGGCTGTGCAGAAATCCTCGACGCGATTCGTACCACCCTCGCGTCGGCAGCGCCCTCTCCCGACGACGCCAAACAGACCTACAGCTCGTTCGTGAACCTGAAGAACTCGGCGGGCAACACGGCCCTGCACTGGGCTGCTCTCAACGGCCACCTGCCCGCCGTGAAGACCCTCGTTTCGCTTGGCGCCGACGCTGCCATTCTCAACGCCGCCGGCCATGACGCCGTGTTCGAGGCTGAGCAGAATGGCAAGGATGACGTCGTGGGCTGGCTGCTCGTCGAGGGCGGCGCGCTGGACACTGTTGTGGGTGCATTGAAGGAGGAGGATACTGCAGAATCCAGCAAGAATGGGGAGAGGGACGACGGGGGAGAGGATGTGGAAATGAAGTTCAGTGTGGGAGACGTCCGAAACCGGTGTTGAGAAGGGCGTTGAGAACCTGCAAGTGCATGACGCAGGGAAGACCAAAGAGAATGCGAGCGGATGAGGAGATCGAAGTGGGTCTGGTCAGGAGCACCTCGTCCAACATCACCCCAGTGAGGAGTCGCGCGACCAGGTGCGGAAATAAATGGCATCAGGAGCGCGGCTCTTTACCGCGTCTGTATACGGCGTACCGGCGCAAACGCTATTCCCGCACGGCCTCTAGCTAAATTAGCCTGAGGCTGTAAAGCTGAGGCCACCGGACGCATCACCAAAGGCGCCACAGGCACAAGTCTGGAGGCTCGAGAGCCACGTATTAGGAAAATGCCGCAGGCTTGTAATTGCGCGATTATCTATCATGCAACAGGATCGACCGAAACGGTCCTTCAAAACTTTTTAAACTCTCCGTAAAACTCACTCGGAAAGGCCGAGTCCAATTGTGTGAATGTGTCTGTGGTTCGTGCTGCGCTCCATCAGTAACGGCTGAGATACGGTGCCACTGTTCTCTAAGAAGGTCAATGCTCTCCGGAGGAGAGAAGCGGAAAATAAGACAGAAAAAGAAAAGAAGACCGAAAGGGGATGAATGAACCCACCGCGCCGTTAGTGCATATGTTGCAGTCCTTAGTCGATAAGACTATCCGAACGCCAGTAATGCCGTGAAACATGAGCTGGAAAGAAGTAAAGAGAGGTCCAGAAGCTCTTAGCAGGCTTGAGGTAGACTCTTAGCTACGTGGGAGCCCCATGTGGCGTGCAAGACAAGACGGAGCACTCACTTGACAAATCACCTGCTAGTCTCTGAGCCATGCACGCCTCTTCTCCTCCTTCTTCTTTGCGGCCTTTGCCTTGAACGCTTGGAGCTCCTTCTTTGACAATCTCTTGTTCTGGCGCTCTGCCTTGAGGCTCCTTCCGTCGTGGCTATTGGCGGCTGCGTCCACGTCGAAATAGGCATTGAGCTGACGTTTGCTCTTGTTCTCGTCATTGTGCTGCTCAGGAGCAAGGTTGCCGGCCTGGAAGCGGCCAGTGAAGCGGTTGAAGGTTCCGGTTTGCGTATAAGCGTCGCCACCAAGCGCAGCAGCATGCATGGCGGCGGCAGTGCCAGGGTCAACGACGGCGGTTTCTTCATCTCCCTCGGTATACTCCTGCGCGTAGTCGGCATTCGGGTCGAAATCACCGTGAACGGCCGGGTTGTAGCCGCCGACACGCTTGCGAGGCGGCAAGCCTAAACTGCTGGCCCCAATGCCGGCAGTTCCAGGCGCGGCAGCCACGGCGGAGGAGGGGGAGGAGGAGGAGGAGGAGGAGGAGGCGGCGGCGGCGGCGGCTTCAGGAACCCGTGGGTTCTCCCACTGCGTCACGCCGGTGTGGCGGTTGTAGAAATAATACGCGCCAACATTGTGATCCCAAACAGGCTCCCAGCCATCGTCATCCTGCGCCGGCGGCGCTTCGTCAGGGAGCGGCGGCGGCACTTCGTCGGTGGGCAGCGGAGGCGCGTCGCTGGCGGCAGCATCTGAGGGCTGAGGTTGCGCGGGCGGTTCAGACTCTGGGCTGCGCTTACGCTTCTTCGCGGATATGGTGGGTTCTGCAGGCGAGTCGTCGCTCGGAGCGTCTGCATCCGGGCTCCTGTCTACCGCAGCAGCCTGGCCATCGGCAGGCGGTGCTTCCTCTGTGGGTGGGGCATTGCCGGCAGCCGAAACTTCTGCTGTTTCCTGGGCGCTCCCCTCCTCGGGCACTGTGTCGGCGGCGCGGTCGGCGCTGGCAGGCGAGTCGAGGAGCCGGGGCGACTGCGCTTCTGCGTCGCGCTGGCTGGAGTCGGTGGGCATGGCGAGGGCGATAGCAATGGCAGAGAGGCTAGGATGGGAGCGCGCGGGCAGGGCCTCGGTGGAGCGGTGCAGGCCGGCGTTGGCGTCAGCGTCCAAAGCCTCACACGACATGGATGGCAGTGTGGCAGGACGGGCGTTGCGCGCACACGTGACGCGGCCCGTGCGTGGGCTCTCGTGGCGGCGGGCATGGATGCGCGGATCCTCGCCCGAAGCGTGGAGTAGAAACCAACTGCCGCGCGCCCCTGCCCGGCTGTGCAGGGTGCCGACCGGCACTGGAGCCCTGGAGCCCTGGATGGAGCGCCTTCGGGCCTTGCCCAGTCGCGCGGGCTGCGTGGTGTCGGCACGGCGGCCTGGGGCGCGCTGCTCGCTGCTCGCTGCTGGCTGCTGCTGCCCGCCGGCGCGCTGGACGGCCGACGTGCGCGCCGGCTGGGCGGCCTCCAGGTCCCGCGTCTGTCGGCAGATGCTGGAAACTGCCTGCAGCAACCAGGAGAAGCGCCTTAATCTGGGCCATACGCTTGCCCGAGCGCGGCTAGGCCTGGGGGCAGAGTGCGGGACAGCGAATCGATCGACAGCTAAATAGCGCCTCCCCTGCTCGCAGCCATGCCCTCTGCCTCCAGGTCACCACCGGCCATCGCGCCCGCGCACCCCAATCGCCCGTTTGTTGCCCGCAGCCAAGCGTGCTGTGCTCCCGCCCAGGCCGGCTGCCGGCTGCTCACCAGCGCTGCCGCCGCCGCTGCTGCTCGCGCGCCGCCCGGGCACGCGCTCCGCCCAGCAAGCGCCGTTTCACCGTGCGCGCTGCTGTAGATGTGCTGCCAGGCTGCTCCTTTGTTATCTCCCTCCCTGCGCCCGCCGCCCGCTGCCCGCGCGGCACCTGGCCTGCTCGACTGCCGTCGCAAACGGGCCGACGTCGAAACCTCGTCGCCGCAGCCCTGACTGCCGGGGCATCAGCTGCGCGCTCGGCACTTCCGACGCTCGCCAGCCCTCCCCTCTGCCCACCCACCGCCCACGCTGCCCGGCCTGCCCTGCCTACCCGAGCTGTCCCTCCCGGCCGTGGCTCCTGCTCAGCCGAGCGCGACCCAGTTTAGGGCTTCCGTGGTACCGGGTCGTTGACTAGCTTCACACCTTCGATGGCCAGCGCTTGGCCTGCCCGGTACTCGCTCGGCTCGGAATATAACTAGCTCTAGCCCTCCTGCCCACATCTCTCTGGGGGCTCGCCTACGGACCCTCTGTCGCGACTACAACACCTGCTTCCCATCGCCCCAAATGGAGTCCTCAGCGGAGCCGCCCCGTGCCCCGCACGTCCTGCCCGGCCTGCAGGGCTCGTCCCGGTCGCCGGACTCGTACGCCTCCTACAGGGCGCCGCCGTCTGCTGCCCCAACGGACCGCTACTACGGCGCCGTCTCACCCTCGCACCGGCCCTCCATCGCCGCCTCCCAGAGCGAGAGCGTGCAGCTGCCCAGCCTGCGAACCCTCATCCACCCCCAGCTTCTGAGTTCTGCCGCGCCCAGTGCCTCGCCCGTCCCCGTAACCCGCCTCCCCAGTCTGAGTGGATTCGACCAGGGCTTGCCCGCGGATCGGTCCGTCAACGGCCACGGCTACGCGGCCCGTGAAGAGAGCCAGGTCCCCCACAGCTCCGCGCTGCCAGTGTCGTCAGGTCCTCAGCCGTACCCGACCTACACCGCTGCCGCCGCGAGCCTGCCAGGCGCTCTAGCCGGCGTCCGCGCCCATGCACCTGCAAGTGATTCGACGTACCAGTCCCTCCGGCATGAATCCACCTCGTCCGGTGTCAGCGCAGGTTCGGAAAATCCATCGCCGCGCGATGAGACTAACGATTCGTCGGCTCTCCGGGTCAAACGACGCATTGTCGATCTCTCCAGAGCCCCGGTGCGTGCTGCACGATGCGTCGGCCAGCAAGAGGTTCCCGGAGAAGGCCTGTGCTACGTGTACGAGGACGGCTCGTACTGCCGGACTGTCATCGACGGAGAGCCTGTCAACCCGTCCTGGGGAGTTACGAAGGCCGGCAAGCCTCGCAAGCGCCTTGCGCAGGCATGCCTGACCTGCCGAGAGAAAAAGATCAAGTGTGAGCCGGGCATTCCCAAGTGCGCTCAGTGCGCTCGCGCTCGTCGCACATGCAGAGGGTGAGTAGTACTTTATATTTCTGAGACCCGGAGCATTCCTGATTCACTCGCTTGCATGCTTCGAGTCGATCGAAGTTCTTTTGCTGCGGGTGCCACGAGTTGCGGTCGACGGGTGGCCTGCCGTCGCTTCCAAGTACCCGTTGAAGCTAGCTCAGCAACTGACAAAGTTACAGCGGACTCAGCGGCCAAACCTCAAACACCGATGGCATGAAGGTGGACCTCTCCGAGACTTTGATCACATCTGTCAAGCAGCACCCCGAGGACTCATACAGCCCGCAAACTTCGCCATCACAGCAACCTCAGCGCACCATCTCCCCTCCGTCTCGCGGTTTCGCAAAGCCGCAGCACCTCTTCAGCGAGATCGGTAAACCGGGAGACCCGGATGCGTCGCGGAAACGTCGCTACCGCAGTTCATCGGATGAGGGGGATAACCTCAGCGCCGCCCTCGCCCCGCGTGTCGCAACAGCTGGCGCTGAGAGCTCAGCCATGCATGCTATCGCTCGCTCCTCTCTGGACCTGGATCCCTACGAGCAAGATCCCGCTCTGACCAAACACCTTTTGGGTCTCTTTTTCACCTATGTCAACTCATCAACATACGCCGTGTTCCCGCGCGAGCCATTCATGAGATGGGTGACAAACAGACAGCCCAAGACTACAGACGAAAAGCTTGTCGTCTACTCATTACTCGTCATGGGCAACGTCTTCTCTACCGAGCCGGAGTGGCGCCGTATCGAGAAACAGCTGCTGGAGATCTGCAACACTGGCTTGCAACGCCGCATTGGCAAGTTCACCCTCCACATGTGTCTCAGCAGGTTGTATGTCGGCTTGGCTCACTTCGCACGCGGACGGCACGAAGAGGCTTGGGATTGGTGTGGTGCCTTCTTGAGAGCCATCAGCGCCTTGAAGCTCAACCTGGAAGAGGGTGTGAGCAGTGACGATGCGGAAGGTCTCTTTGGATTTGACCGCAGGACGGCAGAGGAGTGCAGGCTGCGCACATTTTGGGCAGGGTTCCTAATGGACGTATGTGCTTCCACACCTATCGGTCATGGCTCTACTGACCACAGCTTTAGCGTTACAACGGCTTTTCAGGAGGCACGCTTTTCACGATCGGCGTCGACGATGTCTGCGTACGGCTTCCCTGCTCAAAGGCAGCATACGATGCAGGCCGTCCCCTTGAGACGCCCGTGTTCGATGGCGGTTACATCGAGGAGCGCGCGCTGTTGCGGAACATCAGCCCAATGGGCTACCACTCCCTCGTATCGGCAATATGGGGCGACGTGTGGACTTTCACTACACGTGCAGCCCGCAAGCCAACAAGCATGCGCTTGAACGAATACGCGGCTTTCTATGACCAGACGAATGAGCGCCTGGACGAGTGGGTCGCCTGCTTGCCCGCGGAGCTCCAATACAACGAGGAAAACTTCTACTCGGCCATCGATGCTGGCTACGCTGGCACCTTCGTCGGCATGCACGCCCTTCAACAAGCCACAATCATGCGACTCAACCGCTATGCGCGCCACTCCTCGCTGCCCCCTCACATCCTCTCTCGTAACGCATATCGCGCCAATACCACGGCTCGCAACCTTCTCTGTAATATCATAGCACCCGTGACCAAGGCTGCGCGCTCTCAGCGTCTCGGACCCAGCCATGCGTCCTCCTTTGCTACTCCATTCCCAGGATACGCTGTCCTCATCGCTACCGACATTCTTTCGGCGGGTGGCATGGCGGATGATATTGCATCCACCATGGAAGCCATCAGCAATGGGCTGAAGTGCGTGGCCGAGATCGCTTCTTTCTGGGCGAGTGCTCGTGCACAACACAAAGCTGTCGAGTCACGGCTAGTTTCCCTGGCTCAGACGGCGGTGGGTAATGGGGTGCCTCTCAGAAATTTTGAAGGCAACAAGGTTTGGCGCATGGAGAAGCCACTCGAGTCTGGCTTTGCCGCACGGGACGACATCGTGTACGGTGCAGACGACGAGGCATTCTTTTCGGCGCTGCTCCGCAAAGAACATACGAAGAAAAGGGAGATGGGGATGCCGATGGTTGTTTCTTGAGTGGCAGATACCAAAAGCGCGTACTGGTTGCGCGCGCCACGCTACGTTCTTTCTAATCGGGGGGGGGGTTTTTTTGAATATACGGATCAAAAGATAAATACATGGGTACAGCACGGGTCGGTATAGGGACTGGGTTTATTATTAGGGTTTGGGGCTCTCCGGACACGACGATTCTCCACGGTATTTCCTTTGGCTTGCAGGGCTACGCGGTCTCTCTTATTTCCTTTGTCTCCTATAACCGTCTCTCCGGCGTTGAAAAGCCGAAAACTTCCTTTGTTTCATTGCTCTGTAAACTAATGTATTGGGCTGAGTATCAGGGTGCTTGGGGTCTAATCTACATATCAACAAGAAAACGTATGATGGTCTTCAGTTGACGGCTGTTTGAGCTCCACCGGCCCCAACACGGACTTCTGCTTTGATTCCAGATGTGTTCCATTCCGCTACGAATCCGCTGTTGGCCCGTCTGGTGAAGTGGCATCATTGCAAACAAGCACTTTCGAATCGCGCTGCCGTCCTCAGATTTAACCCACCCCTCCCGTGCTCGAGCAGCGCCAAGACGGTAGCATACCTCCCTACCCCTCACGACACGATAAGGTGCAACAAGCGCACTCACTCACGGAGAGATCAGTGATCCAGATCTCTCCCGCGGGCCCGGTCGGCTCCCAAAAAAAAAAAAAAAGCCTCTCTCCCGCTGACTCCAACGTTTTCCAGAAGCCGGCCGGAGGAGGAGTTAACAGCACCGATACTATCTCCGGCGTCCGAAGCGAGCGAAAGAAAAAAGATAGTTGGAAATCTTAAAAAAAAAAAAATGTCCCGTTCTTTTCTCGCACGCGTGACAACGACGACGGCGACTGGACTGGGGCAGGCAGCTGCCGGCAGAGGCCAGAAACACGCCACGCCCGCGTGCTCCCTTTTTTGTTTTTTTTTTTTTGCCTTTGCACAATAATTTTTTGGAGGCTCACCGCGAGAACGGCCGGCCGAGGGAGGGAGGGAGGGGTGCACTCGAACCCTGGTCTGGCCCTGCGTGACGGGGGACGTTCTACGGTTGCGCGGCTTGTGTCTGTGTTATTTAATTTTTTTTTTTGGCGCGCGCCTTCGGTTGAGGCGCCGCTGGCGTGCCATCTGGAAAAAGCAACGGAGGGCAGGTCGGACGTACCGTTGGTTTATCTTATCGCCCGCCCCGCCGCCCGCGCGCTGGCTCGTTTGGGGCGAGGACTGAATACCGCATCGGGGAGGAGGAGGTCACGCGTCCTGGCTGTAGCCTTTTCCGTCACGAAGATGCAAGTCGAGCAGCGCGCCGCCGTGCCGCCGGTCTATAGAGAGAGAAAGAGAGAGAGGCAAGGGAACGCTTCGCGCCCAATGTGAGTCAAGAATGGGGAACTTTCGCTCGTACAGCGCACGCAGGCTCTCCGATTTGGGCCGCCGAAACGGGCGGCCAACTCTATCGGGATGGGTCGAGGCAAGCATCAAGCAGCGGTACGCAGCCATCGTGCCCACGCACCCACGCACCCACGCACGCGCAGCGCTCGGAACCGATGCAGCCGAAAACAGGAGAGAGAGGGAAATAAAGGACGAACCGGTCCGGCCGCACATGACGATGGCGAAATGGCGAGGGGGTGGTATGGTTGATCGGCACTGATGTCCCTCGCGATCTCTCGCTGCCCGCGCGCGCCGGATGCCAATCGCGCAGCCTCGGAGTGGTGAGGTGTTCGCCGCGGATCGGTGGTGCGGTTGGGCGTCTTGGAGCTGCCCCGACGATAGACGCGCCAGGGCGCGTCGGCTGCGGGATCTAGGTTGCCTCGCGTGCCTGGGTGACCATGCCGCCGGCGGGCGCGCCCGAGGGGTGGGAGGATGGGGGAGGCGGCGCGCTGGCTTGTGGCGGCCGAGGGCGGGCTGCTACTGGTGCGCTGGCGGTGGAGGTCCGGCGTTGTGTGTGTGTGTGTGTGTGTGTGTGTTTAGATAGGCGGCTGCTGTGGCGGAGACGACGACCACGACCGTTGGCGTTGGCGTTGCCGGACGACAGGCGCTGAGCTGCAACTGAGACATGCCGTCGACCAGTGGCCGGTGGGCAGTGCACGAGCAGACGTGGCATGGCTCCACGTGCTGCTACGCAGGTACATGTCGGAGCCAGTGCCGAACCGGCAGACGGCGGAACTGGTTGGCTGGAGCTGCTGGATGATGTAGGTCAAGCAGCCTTCCCTGCTACTCACCTACTATTATTGCGCCACCCTGACCTGCTGTACAAGCCCCCGCCCTCAGCACCCCTCCCGGGAGCAGACTAGCGGATGGAAGCAGCGGCAGGTTATGACACCGCCTATCCGTCAGCAGAGCTTCTTCCTCGCGCGTGCTGCAACGCAAGGGCGACCGCTGCCTCTGCGTGCATGGGGCCGAGAGAGACGGCGAAGTGGGTTGAGGAAGTCCGGTTTGACCGCATCCCTCTCCCTGTCTGCTCTCTGCTCTCCTCCAAAGCCAAACCAGCAGCCTTCTTCGTCCCCCCCACAAGCTCCGCCCTCTCGGAACTCAAAAAAAGCAAAAGGCGAACAAGCAAGAAAGCCAAGACGAAAGTAAGTGCGAAAAAAAAAAAAAAGGGTGAGCGCGGGCATTCAAATTAACCTTCTCTCACATGGTAGATAGCTGGAGCCGACGGTGGCGGCAAGCTTTCGGGAGAGCTTAGGTTGACCAATGGCCCGCAGCGGTGTGCCCGGCCAGCCTTGCATTTTGGGGCCACAGGGCCCTGCTTATCCGCCTCCGTCCCGTCCTTTTCCGACTGCCGGCTGGAGCACGACCATGACTCTCGTCGCGCGGATGCGCCCGAGGAATAGCCACAGTACACTTTTAAGTTTGGCGGGCGGGTTGCCGCATTGGGGCGGGGGAGGCGGACTGTTCGACAGGCCTCCGACAGGCCGGGGCAGCACGCGTACGTGCAGTATGGACACACGCCTTGGGTGAGGGTCGCCCAAACGCAGCGCCGCGACGTTCGTCGGGTTCGCGTTCCAGCGGGCAGGGACGGGCGCGGCGGTTGTGGATGGCTGGGAGAAGTGCCGGCCGGATCCGGTAGTTACGTGGCGTTCGGGTGTGGAGTGTGGGGGTGGATCCTCCTACCGCTCCCGCACGCTCTAGGTACTTACTCTCCTGTCCTCGTACTCGCGGATCCTGTTGCGAGCGCGCGCACTGGCACTGTCGCCCGGCCTGGCTGTGTAAGTGTTTACCCGCCCTGCCTGCTACATGCCACTGCGGACAGAGTGCTCTGGGCACCACTTTGGGCGCGAACGGGGTTCTCGGGCCTGCGGTACGTGCTTCTGGCGGCCGCGCACGCGCTGGGACCCCTTTCAAGCCCACCCTTGGGTTGCAGAATGTCTCGGCAGGCGGGCGGGTGGGGGGCTGGCTGGCTGGCCGGGGCGGGACGCTGGGAGCGGTGGTGGACGGTTGGCGGGTGCTCTGCAGGTGGGGTTCCCTGGCTTGTGCTTGGAGCCGGCGGCTGGGCTGAGAATCGCCCGGCTCTCTCCCTGCCCTGGCCCTCTCCTGTTGGCGCGCGCTTTGCTCTGGTCGACGGTTGCTGGACTGCTGCACGCGGGGTGGCCGACTCGCCATGACGCACGACACGGTGGAGGTAATTGCGAGTTGCTTGGTCCTTTGCGCCAAGGCGCCGACGTAGGGTCGCGCACCCGGAGCTCCTGCTGGGAACCGGCATGTCGTCGGTGGTTTGAGTTGCGGTTCGGGGCGTGGGAGGAAGGTCGAAAAGGCCGAGAAGGGCCACGGCCATATGCCATGTGTACGTAGTAAGGTTTCCTTCGCTGCGCACACGTACCGCAAACGGCTCGGCAAGTACGTTGTTCCGTCGGCTGTCGCTGCGACTTGCCGACGTCTCCACGGAAATGAAGGCCAATGCGACCAGTCGTCTCGGAAATCCTATCAGAATCCATGCGCCGGGTGCGGCGGAACCCAAGAAACGCGCGAGCCGCCTTGCTCGTCGGCAAAACACCACACGGATGGCGAAGCTGGGTCCTCCTGACGACAAAGTTTAAAGAGGAGTAGGGAAGCGGAGCCAGGCAGATGGACGGGAGAACGGTGTTTTGAAACGCCATTCGCCAGGTTCCGACTGGTGGACGACACCTGGTACGAAGATCCGGGAGATCAGAAGGAGAAGGACCTTGTCAACACGAACAATCGGTATCCATTTGCCGAGCAGGAGGATCGTCCGCGGCCCTAAATCTCGCTATACGCTATACACGCAAGGCCGACAGGATCTTCTTCAGTCCTCGTGTGCTTTCGCTGCCCGCCGCACGGATGGTCGCTCTCTACGATCTTCGCCTCTGTTGTTTGACGAAGGTGGCTGAGAAGGCGACCACGATGCCCTCCCTCTGCGCGATTCATGTCTGAATCAGCACTCCCAAGGCGTCGGAACTGCCGAACACCGGGGCCTGCGTGAAGTGCCGACGGCCGCCCAGGAGCCAGTTCCATGGAGCCATTGCTTTGCCTCCACCAACCCTCTCCGAGCGGTTCCAGCCGGTACTTTCCTGGACGTTGCGGGTTTGATCGTCATGATGTGCATGCACTGTCGAGCTGCCGGGTTGGCTGGTCTTTTGTTGTGCTGCTGGAGGAAGGGAACCGCTGAAATGGTGGGCGACTTCAGGCCTTGGCTCGGGGAAACATGAGGTAGTTGCTAGTCAGCGAGACGAGAAGAGCTAGCTTCGGTTGCCCGGTCCTAGACGGGTTGAGATGATCAGAGTTGTCTGATGCTAGTTCAATAGCTGCAGATTTGCTACGTTAGAAGTTCGGAAAGGGCGAGGTAGATCAAGAGCGAGGGAAAACGTACCTTGGCGTCTTGATGTCCACCTTCTCCTCGATTTTTGAGCCCTGGTTGGAAGCCTGATGGTGCTTTGAGAACATGTACATCACAAATGTCTCCGATAGAAGCCACGTATATTGATCCCTGTTGCACGTCTTTTTTTTTTTTTGTGTTACATGTCCCAGCCTCATGCTGCCCGTTCAGCCGTCCAGCCGTCCAACAGCACCCAAACGCCCGCTTTGAACGCAGTAGACCCCGCCCAAGCCCGGTCAGCCAAAGCAAAAAGGACGCCATCCATAATTCATTCCATACACCTAGCCAACTCTTCTGTTCCTTTACTCATTCGCCGCATTGCCATTCGTTGCGGCGTCGTTCTCATCGCCTCCGGCCAGGACCTTTGTCTGCGGCTGATGAGGACCGCCCGGGCCTGGGCCGCCACCGGGCGTCACGGCGACAACCTCTCCCTTCTCGTCAACAAACTCGAAGTTGTAGCGCGACAGTAGGTGTGGTATGGCAGAGAGCTGGGGACCGTAGCGGGCGGTGTTGTCGTAGAGCTCAAACAGCGGCACAGCCAGGAGCTTCATGTTCTTCGGGACGGAGAGGACCTCTGCGGCGCTGGGTTAGCAGGCCTGCGCTATGACAGGCTGTGGGGCGGTTGCGACGTACTGCTGCGCGGTAGCTGGATGAAGTACAGCTTCTTGCACTCCTTGGGGCGGGTGACATGGGCGGGGATGAAGGGGTACATGAAGGTCTCGAAGTTGGGGCGCCACCACTGGGCCAGAGTGTCGCCAATCTGCCACTGGTCGTTGACGCCCTCGCCGGTGAACTGCGAGCCGACGGGAGCAAGGCGCTCGTTGAGGCGGGCCTTGAAGCCCCCGATCTCGTCGTCTTCGGGGCGCAGGTAGTCGCCGGGGCTGTGGAGGCAGGCGTGTCAGCACGGTGTGTCTGGGGCAGGGCGCGGGCGCGGGCGCACAGCTTGAAGAAGGCATTGGCGATCTGGAGCATCAGAATGTGGGGGTGGTTGTGCTCGTGGCAGACCAGGATGCCCTCGCAGGTGCGGCGCATGCCATGCTCGTTGTAGTGCTCCTCCAGGCGCTTCAGCCGGGCCAGCACGGACGGGTCCTCCTCGGGCTGGTTCTCCTTGGTGCCGAAGGTGTAGTTGCTGAGCGGGTACAGGCGAATGGTCTGCGGCTGGTTCGCGTTGAACTCCCTGGGCAGGACGGGGCTGGACAGGCGTCAGCGGGGGCGTTACGCAGCGGGCTGTGGCAGCTTAGCGACGCACGGGTAGGAGCTCTGCAGGGCGCTCTGGGTGATGGTCGACATGGCTGCAGCGAGGGGTGAGGATGCGCCGGGCAGGAGTCGCTGGAGCTGTGGAGCTTGTGCTTGTGCCTGTGCCGTCGACGGGATTTGCCCGACCCTGGCCGCCGCTGCCGATCCTGGCCCACGGACCACCCGCACCTCACCTCGCCAGCGTTCACCACCCTCGCCGGAATTCCACGTTGCTGGCAAACATCGCCTCTGCTCGTCTGCACCGGGGAGTCCGGGCGTTCGGGAGGGAGGCCGCCTGGTCAATCACGCACCCACGCCGGCGCCATTCACCTTCCAGCCGCATTTCACCCACTGAGCATGGACAGTGGCCACACGGGCATTCGGACGACTCTGACGCATGTTCACACGAATTCACACGCCCGGTCAAACCTTTGATTCCAGATGGCCTACTGTAACTTCAAGATGAACTGGTTCTATCGCAAAACCGTGCCTGCTCCGGGCAAGCCGTCGCTTCAGCAACATTCCGTGGATATGTACGGAGTATTGCGCAGCAAAAATTCACGGGCGGCAAAAACACCGGCACAGTAAATGCTGGCCACATCATAGGTCCTGAAACAGGAGTTGCATTTCCAGAAAGAATCGATGAACGAAATTCTCTCCAAGTGTCCCACAAAGTCAACTACAGGAGTATCTCCATCCCACTGAACACCAATCTCGCTGCCTGATGCATGCCCTCTCACCTCGCGAGAGATCGCCACTTAAGCCTCCGTGCCGCCGTTCTCGCCATAAACCGCAGCATAGCTCGCCTCGTAGCTGGCGCTCAGATCAACACCGATCGCAATCCAAGCGAAGAGCCCGTCCTCGACATCGTCGCTCAGCTTCACGTAGTTGAAGACCGGGTCGCTCTCGTTCTCCGTCTCCGTCGCGAACACACGGTCATCCACGTTGTCCACGATCTCGATCGTGTTCTCGTTGTAGGGAGCGACGTCGGTGTTGATCTCGTCAATGATGGCCTGGTCGAAGAACAGCTGCCCGATGTGCGTGACATTGCCGCCGGTGAGCGTTCCGTTGGCCAACTGCGTGGCACCGACGTGCGTCACGACGTGAATGTGGGTCGCACGTCCGGCGTAGTGGCCGGGGAAGGCGGACTTGAAGGTTGCGACGCCGTCGTCGTCGGTCTTCGCGATGCCGCGGAAGAAGGTACTGTTCAGGTTGGAGGTGTCGTCCGCGTTGCCGTTGCCGTTGCCAATGACGCCGGCGTAGACACCGGTGGAGTTGCAGCTGCAGGTGAGAGGGTATGGTCAGTTTCTTCAGATCGGCGCTGGGTGGAGCAACGGGAGGCTTACTGCCACAGGTCCCAGTAAAGCTCTGGGACGGGCTCGCAGGTGTTGATGTCGATGAACTGGCCGTCGATGGTGACCGGGACACCGGGCTGGTCCTCAACGAGATCCTCGCGGATCAACTCGCCGAGCACGTCTGTTTATGCAAAGTCAGTTCTCCGCCAAAACGCCTTCGAGGACGGAGACTCACAGAACGGCCCGATCTCGCCCTCCGGGCTGAGGACGCAGGAGGCGTTCTCGAAGATCATGTCTTCAACCCCAGGCATGTCAGGGTTCACCGTGAGGTTGGACAGGTGGCTGGTGTTGGCAACCTGCGCGCCCCAGTCGCTGAGGGTTGCGTCGTCTCCAGGGGGGGCTCCGCCGCCGCCGCCGCTAGGAGTGGACATGGGAGCGCTCGCCGCCGTGGAAGCGGCGATGGCACGTTTGGCCTCTGTTGCAGCACTTCAGTCAGCACTCGGTATGCCCGAAGACGGAACCAAAGCAGGGCTCACTCCTCTTCGCCACGACCTCCGCCCTCAGGTCCTGGACCTTCGCAGTGCGCCTTTCGATGGCACGCTTCTCATGGCCACGAGCCCTGAGCTTCTCTGCGCAGTGCGAGAGATCGCGCGGAGCATGCTTGAGGTACGCAGAACGCGCAGCAATCTCGTGGTCGAGGCTGTGCCCTGGATGCGCCAACGTGGGGTTGGCAGCAAAGAAAGCCGCCACGGCGGCCAGAGTGCTGCTGAGTTGGACCATTATGTAAGGCTTTGGATAAGATTTCCGAGCGATCGAAACGAAAGAGAGGAATATTCTGGAACGACCTGAATCTGGCGGTGATGCGCAGTACTGAGGCTGTGGGGTTCTCGACAACGCACCCGTCCAGAGCTCTTTATAGTCCTCCGTCCATCGTACGCGTCACAAAGACGCACTGCGCCTTCAACATCGTTTCGTTTCGAATCAACGACGGTGTACGCAAGCTGCCTCGCGCCAAGCCGCCCGATGTTGGCCCATCCACACTGGAGCTCCCATTGCCAAGGCCGCACAGTGCTTGAGAGTACGCAAGCAAGATGTGCAAGCAATCCAGGAACAGGAGTTGATAGTCGTCCGGCCAGGGAAAGCCCAATAATGGCCCGGGGGTTTCGAAATCCAGCATCAACGATTGGCGCGGAGGCCGCGCGCGCATGTATCCCTGCCTTTACAACCACGCCTCTTCCCCACAGGTGTTCCGCGTGTCCAAACCGCTTGCCTTCTTCGGGAATTCTCGTCACGCAAGCTCCGTGGCCGAGATAGGTGGTGGAGCTTGTCTCTCTTGTGGCTGCGGCCAATGACATCCAACGTGTTTCACCGTACACGTTGTGGATCTTGTCTTGGACACCCTGCTAACTCGCCTGTCCTACGCGCGTAGGGCGAGGTAGGATGTGCGAACTCTATCTCACCGTTCATCGACCTGTCGATTGGAGGCTCTTTGGCACGGCAGCGGTGTGCGTAATCGAAGACTACACCCTAGAACTCCGCCGGGCCGGCAGCTCTCAGAATTCAAGCGAACACGAAGTAAAGGACTCGTGTGCGTGTAGGTTTTTTTCGGCGGTTATTCCTTGTGCTGTGAACAGAGTGCTGATCTGGTCCCCAGCCAATGAGAAGTCACATAAAACGTAAGATTACGCCCGCTCCCTGCATAACAACGGGAGAGCGTACTTCGTTCCGGTTGACGAGGCAAGTCACCCAAATCCCAGCCTCCCCACCATCGTTCTCTCTGTGGATGTTCCTTCATGCACCCTGGTTCATGAGAAATGGCACATCTGGCACACGCTGAACACGAGCCCAACACTTCGCACTTGTGGGGATTCAAAGTGTGCACAAAGTCGGAAACTATGCTGCCGTCTCCCGAACGAGCAAAGACCGAACATAGGTGCGTGTAGATGCTGACGCGTTCAACACACGCATTGTGACTGGCCTGAAGACGCGTTTACTGCGGGGGTCGTAGACTAGCCGCGGCAAATGCGAAAAACTGCTCCTACAAGAGTCGTTGGACAAAGCTAAACGATTAAGGGATGTGGATTTATGACCGAGATGACGTCATTGGCTCGGCGATAGGTTGAGGAAGCATATATATGATGGCCATGGTCCTCAAAAAAACGAAATGCCCTCGGAGAAGGGCTAGAATGGTCGTGTAGGTGTTTTGGAACATCGCCAGCTATTTTTTAGCGCGTCGAAATGTGGAAATTCTGTTATACGGTCCGCTCGGAGTTAAACACTCGGTGTTAGACAAATCGGAGGTCCTATCTGTTGCTTTGTCCGGACGAATGCTTGGACTCCCTTGCAAATTGCTTCGTGTGGGTTGAGAATAGAGCTAAGGTGAGTCGGACAAGACAAGTATCTGCCATACTGGTTGAAGAAAGACGGAGAATAGTGATATAATAGGAAGGCATCAGAATTGGTGGCATCAGCACATCTCGGTGCATCCACATACCCCGAACGTTCTCATGCAGACGTGCACACGTTTCGGCTCAACTGTACAGGCCGAACGTTCTTATTCGGACGTACATTGATTCCAGAGACGACGAAGTCCATTGATCTTCCGGCCATTCTAGCCGCAACCCTCACCACCAGCTCACCTTTGCAAAGTCTGGAATCGACCATCCGTCTATTCTGCACCGCTTTTTCGATGGAGCTGCGCGGCAGCAACTCTCACCCATCACATAGTACAGGGCTACGTCCCCAAAGCAGCCTTTCCGTACCAGAGCCAAGTGAATTAGAGCGGATTTAAACTCTGTTGCTTACCGCCGATCTGAAGTGGAGGATGGCCGGTTCAATGCTAGTATTCACAGTTTCAACAGTATCAATAAAGGAGGAAACCACATCGGACATTGTATCGATCTCTTCTCTAGATTTTTATCATCCGTAGCGCCGCCACGTGCTCCAGCCTCCAGCACCCAGCAGACGGTGGTTCGTCCACAACCCAAGAGAGCCCGGATGCAGAGAGGGACGCATCTCCAACCAAGCCAGACACACACACACGCACGCTCGGCGGAGTAGCTCCTACAGAATCCTCTCCGCCCAGCCCTTCAGCCCCCTCTTCTCCACCACCACCACCTCCTCGCCGCTCCCGCTCCCGCTCCCGCTCCCGCTCCCCTGCTCCCCAACCACCACGCCCTCGATCTCGGCGCCCCCGTACAGCCCCATCGCATCGTACACCTCGTCCGGCAGCACCGCGCGCTCGATCATCGTCTCCTCGGGCACGAACACGGCCTCCAGCACCAGGTACACGGCGCCCGTCCCCACGAACCCGAGCAGCCAGCCGAACTGGTACGGGTGCACGCCGACGCCGACGGCTATGGCGGGGTTGATGCTGTTGACGAAGCCGGGCAGGTTGGGGGCGACGCCGGCCAGGAAGGCGGCGACGGCGCGCCAGTTGACGCCGGCGGTGTAGCGGTAGATGCCGCGGGGGTCGTAGAGGGCGCGGGTGTCGTAGCGGCGGCGGTGGATGGCCCAGAAGTCGAGCAACATGATGGCGGCGATGGGGCCGAGGAAGACGGCGTACGCGCTCATGAAGTTGAGGAACGAGCCCGCCGACGCGAGGATCTTCCAGGGGACGAGCGCCCAGGCGAGGACGGCGCAGGCGAGCTGGCCGCGTCGGATGTTCACGACGCGTGGGAAGAGGGCGGTGAGGTCGTTGGCGGCCGAGAGGCTGTTGGCGCTGATGTTGACGCCGAGCGCGGCGAGCGCGAAGGCGAAGGCGGCGAAGAAGCGGCACGCGCGGTTCGGCCACATGGCGACGAGCGCCATGGGGTCCCAGAGGTACTCACCGTACTTGGCGGCGCCGGCGCTGCTGGCGGCGATGCCGATGAAGGAGATGAAGGTGAAGACGGCCGGGAGCATGGGCACGTAGAGGAGCTGCCACTTGACCGACACGCGCGAGTAGCGCGAGAAGTCGGCTTGGTTGACGGAGAGGGTCGCGTAGTTGCCGATGACGGATGTCAGGTTGGCGAGGAAGGCCCAGGAGTAGGCCGAGCCGTGGACGGTGGCCTTTTGCGCCCAGATGTCCATGCCCTTGGTTGACACGAAGGCCCAGATGAGGATTGCTATGAACGCTATGGGGACGATGATGGACTTCACCATGAAGAGCCAGCGCAGGTTGTTGGGGTGCATGTAGAGGAATGGGACTTGGAGGAGCCAAAAGATGAAGAACGAGATCATGGTGTTGGTCGCGATCCCTTCGTCTTCGGGGATGTGGTTGGGCAGGTTGAGGAAAGAGGGCCAGATTGCACCAATCCTGGCGTTTGTTAGCACTGCTAGGAAAAGGGGCGGAGGATATTTGAGCAAACGCCCTTGATGAAGGGAAGATTTCCCAATTCGTCGCTGAGGCAGTTGCTATACTCCCAGGCAAGTCCTTACATCACTCTGACCGTATTCGCGCCATTCATGGTCTGGATGGCGAACCAGAAGATGGCCAGAATAACTCGGGAAATGATGGGGATGTAAGACCCCCAGAACCCCCAGCTTGCTCTCGCCAGGACTGGAAAAGGCGCATGGTCTGTTAATCCGTCAGCAAAGCACTTCGGCATCGCCAATTCCGTTTCGCAAGGAAGCCGTACGGATAACGCCCGTTGCGCCGTTGAAGGCAATGACCCAGGATATGATGAAGAATGCCAGGGCCACGATGCCCAGCGATTCACGCCTACGATGCTTGTCTCAGTAGAGTTCGCCGAACCGCCGGGACGGGAGGGTGTGCGTACCATGTCAGGCCGACAGCAATGACCGAAGACGCGAATTCCCATGTTGCCGCACTGCGATCGACAGGGACTAGTCTTAGTACGCGCTTTCTTTTTTTTTTTTTTTTGAAAGCATGCTTACTTGAACGCGTCGGAGATCCAGTATGCGATGAAGGAGGTGACGCCCCACTTGCGGGCGTGGCGCTTGTAGACAGTAAGCAAGGGAAGCGCTCTGTACCTGTAGAATTTTAACAACTTACCGGCACTGGATCCAGATCAACGTTCGTCCTGTATGCGCAAGGCGCGAGCGGAGTGGTTAGCTGGCAAGCCCTTCCCCGGGTTCATAAAAGACCTACCACCTGTCGCTACCCTCCGCGAATTGAGACTTCGCTTGCTCGACGTAGAGCTTCGGTTTCCTGATCCTCAAGCCCATGGTGGCAGAGAAGAAGCGCAGCTGGTCCTCGCCCGGAGGAATTGGCCAAAAAGACAGGCGTCAACAGAAGGGAACAGGCTCCGGGGTGGGCGGCACGGTGGTGGAGACCGGGGGGCGGGTAAGCTTGTTATATCACGGTGCCTGCGCTGCTCATGCGACCCTTGTCGCTCCCTGCGTTGGTCGGACAGGCCCGTATCACGCCGACGCGCGAATGGGGAGGGCGGCAAATGGGATGCGATAGCGATAAGGATCTCGCGAGATGTGGCTTGCGGAGAGCGGCTTGTCCACAGGTGCCACCTTGTTGTTTTGAGGCAAAGCAACTTCTTCGTGGGCAGGTGACGGAGTATTCTGTCGGAGTAGAAGGCCAAACTCTAAATCATCTGCAGCACCCAGAGTCTTCGGGGTCCTGGAGCGCAATGCTGTGGGGGCTCGTTGTTTGCGGTTGCTCGGGTCGTTATCTCCAGGCACGCCCGCAACGACGCTGCTGATCATGCTGAGGCCCAGAACCGGCCGGCAAACGCCGTTGGACTGTGGCTGAAGCACAACGTCGGCGTGTAACTGGAGCAAAAGAAGGCATCTGGCGGTGGTCAGACGATTTGTTTAACGCATTAGTGAGCAGCTGGGCTGCAGCGCGAGAGTCAGCTTGGTGCAGATAAGAGCCGTGACTATTGGGGCCAATCAGCGGCTGCATGCCCGCGGCGGCCCCGTGCATTGATGTCTGGGGTAACTCTGCCGTGGGCTCGGCAAATGCCAACCCGCCGTCTGAAGTGCTTTTATTTCGTCTAGCTCTGCATGTTGTGAGCCTTGGGGCAATCGAAGCTTACTTGTGACTGATCCATCCCACGCTGATGTGACGTAAATCGAGAAAACCAATGACGCTGCGACCTGAAACCCGTCTCCCAATGCGCCTCATGCAGGTTACGTACAATCGAGGTATGCTCGGCAACGAAACCTCTGGGTATACTGCTGTGCTCCCTCTGCAATCAATCCGTATCTGCGAGCAGCGTGTACCTTCATCCAGCAACCGCGTCCACCTCGTCTGACTAGCCCCTCGGCTTCAACCGTAAACCCCCCTCGGGCTCCCATGGCCGGAACTCCTCCGGTTCCTCTCGTAGAACCAGCGGTTCGTCAGAGAGACCGACGGCCCCTTCCCACCACCAAGAGGCGTCGGCGTGCCAGGAATCGCGAGGCCGTTGTCCCTGCCCAGGCTCTCGTACAGCTCTCGTCCAGTCGGAGCAGCCTGCTGGGAGCCAGACAGGCTGTTCCTCCTCCTCGCCTCAACCGCCCTCTGCAGCAACGGGCTCGCAACAGGGCTGTAGGGGCTCGACGTCTCACGGAACCCCAGGCTCGACCCGAAAATGCTGCCGGACCCCGGCGATCCCGAAAGCAGGTGCTTGTCGCTGCTGCGCGGCGTGGCGGAGCGTGCGTAGCGCGGCGGCGTAACGTACGAGCCCGGCGTCGAGACGCTCGGATCTAAGCCGAGGAGGGCGCGTTGCTCGGCCGTCAGAGGGATGTCGGCAATGTCATCTCTGTTGCGGAACAGCGGCAAGAGCGTGACGGAGCCGTTCACGGCGAGCACAACGCGCAGGAGCCATAGCAGGTATGTCGGGTTGAGGTAGAAGGATGAGAGAAAGGCGGAGACGGGCAGGCTTGTGGCTGTGTCAACACTTCTTTGTCCATACAGGCGTTTGGGAAAGCTCATGCTCACATGCTGTAGATCCAGGCCGGGGTGAAAGCGGGAATGAAGAAGGTCAGGAAGAGCAGGCAGGAGGTCGAGAAGAGGCCTTTGGCTTGGTCCTCGCCGAACGCGCTCGCGTTCTGACGACGTGTGATCTCCTCGAAGTGCGGATGACGCCAGGTGCCTGTGGTGGGAGTGCCAGCGACAGCAATGGTAGAGCTGGCCGGAGTGACGGGCGCGGCCATGGCGTTGAGTTTTCGCGCGGCGGGCGGCAGCGGTGGTGCGAGTGCGGAGGGGAGACGGGACGTGCTGGCTCCTTGCTAAGCTGTGCGGTTAGCGGTCAGTTGTGTTGCGGCGTGGCTATCACCGCGCTGCCGGGGGCGCGGGTTGTCGAGGAGGGCGCGGTGCAGAGCAGGCCCGGCGGTCGGTGTTGATTGTTTTGGAGACGGCGGATCCCTGCCGCCTCGCCGACTCCCGCAACTCCTCACGAGTCAGCCCGCCTCTCCAAGCTCCATGTCGCCATCGCTCTCTTCCGCCTCTGCGCCTCTGAAATGAGCGTGAGGACCCCGGGTGCCAGGCGCCACGACGTCCCTCCAGCTTCCCTGTGATTCTCCCACCAATTGAGCCGCGCCTGTTCGCGCTGAAGCGAATCGCATCATCGACATTCCCGCGCCTCGGTTCTGTGACCTCACCCCACTCCTCCTCAAGCGCCCAAGCTCCAACCTCCACCGCCCAACTCCCTCCACCGACAGAGATCCCCGATACCCAATCGCCTCGCCATGCTCCTCCTCGGCCTGACCGGGTCCATCGCGACCGGCAAATCCACCGTGTCCAACCTGCTGCGCAGTCCGCCATACAACCTCCCCATCATCGACGCCGACGTCGTCGCCCGCAAGGTCGTCGAGCCGGGAACGCCGGGATACCGCGCCATCGTAGAGTACTTCGGCCCCACCACTCCCGATCTGCTGCTTCCTGCCTCAGACGCCGCATGCAGCGGCAGCGAGGATGGCCCGACAGGCAAAGGCCGTCCGCTGAACCGGCCGGCGCTCGGAAGACGCGTGTTCGGCGCCGGCGAGGAGCGCATGCGGGACCGCAAGGTGCTGAACGGCATCGTGCACCCTGCAGTGCGCCGCGAGATGTACAAGCAGATGCTGTGGGCGTACCTGCGCGGCCATTGGGCGGTGGTCCTGGATATCCCGCTGCTGTTCGAGAGCGGGTGGGAGAGGTACTGCGGAAACATCGTGGTCGTTGCCGTCAAGGACCCGGAAATCCAGATGCAAAGACTGAGAGCAAGAGATCCTCATCTGAGCGAGGAAGACGCCAAGAACAGGGTGCTGAGCCAAGGCGATGTGCGTGAGAAGGCAGAGAGGGTGCAGAGGAGGGGAGACGGCGCCAACGCCGTCATCTGGAATGACGGCGATAGGGCGGATCTTGAGAAGCAAGTTGCCAACGCAATGGCTGATATCAAGAGGCGGAGCCCTCAGTGGTGGGCGTGGCTGCAGCTGTTCTGCCCGCCTCTCGCCGCCCTCGCGGCTTTCATGAGCTTCTGGAGGATGCGGAAAGTGCAGCTCCAGTGGGAACACGAGAAAACTCAAGAGAAGGCGAAGCTGTGAAGCCCTTGGAGACATGAGTGGCAAGGTACAGTGCCGATTTCTGGGTAGAGTCTCTTGCAAGATCCCGGCGGGGTTTCGATAGCGATACAGCCTTATACCCATCTTCATCCTGATCCCCACCGGTGACCGGGCGTCGAGAATTGGCGTAGGCTGGCATCGAATCCCAATAGCGGAAGTCTCTGGCGAGTCTGCATTGGCGGCGGCCATGGTGCCCCCGAAGTAGGTATAGCATTTCGATTTATGAGCATGCATTTGGAGGCCCAGTCTATTTTCGTACGAGCGGCAGGGATCTGAGCATGCTGCGACGACGATAAAGTCCGGTCTTTCAAGCCGTTTCCCATCAGCTGCACATTCTCGCACGAGCGGCAAATGGATTTACCTCGCAGTGCGGGCGACAGCGCAGGTGAGGGCTTGTCTTCAGGGTCAAATGAGGTGAGGGCTTGTCCTCAGGGTCCAACGCCTGCCTATTTCTTCAGCCCGTCCTTCGTCCTTCCGCGCCCTCCAACCTCTCCACCACCGACATCTTCCTCGAGGCGCGACTGCATTCACTCCAGACCTCCACTTTCTTTTGGCTTGACCGCAGTCGCTCCTTACTCTACCAGTCATGCCTCCCTACCCCATCAGCGTCATTGACGACTCGGACGACTTCGTCAACCTCCCGCGCGGACACATTGGTGGACGCGCTACGGCGATGACCAGCAACCGTTTCAAGGGCCGCAGTGAGAGCGGTGATCGCTTCGAGACTAGCACCCTCGGCCAGCCCATGGCCTACATCCACGACTCGCAGGGCCGTAGGTCTCACAGCCTCACCTGCGCTGCCGACAGCGTCCATGACTTCGCCAGCGCCATCGACACCAACTCTGAAGTTGGTGGTGAACCTGCCCTGCCTACGCAGCCCACCCTGGCCAAGTCCTCCGCTGCTCTCATCAACCCCGATGGCAAGCAGCGCGAGAAGAAGGGCAAGGCGAAGAAGGTTGCCTTTGAAGATGAGGTTGGCGCCAACCACGCTGAGGAGGACGACTTCTTCTTCGGCGACATGGGCAAGAAGGAAGCCTTCGGCAACATGATGGGCAAGACCAAGGAGGTCCAGAACACCGGCAAGCTACTTAGTCCTGACGGCAAGTACAAGCTCGAACTTCACCGCGTCGACGGCGATGAGACCCACAGCTTGCTCGAGAGCGCCATCGACGACTCCAACGAGATAATGAAGTCGATCACGGGCCTTCAGGTCAACCGTCCTCAGGTACTGTACCCCACTTCACCTTCACTCACTCGGACACGTCCACAGACCAGCAAGTCTTCAGCCTAACGTGTAGATAGGCCAAAGGCAAACAGCCGGCTCGCCTTGAAGAACGTTCAGTCACTCCTGCCCAGTCTTCTGGTCGCGTTTCCCAGAACACCCAGCAGCAGGATGGCATCAAAGAGCGTCCCACCACCACGGCCCGCGCATCTGCCAATGCCACCTCTACCCGCCCCCCGAGTGACGAGCTCCGCCGCCAGGCCATCCACCACAATGCTACTCTCGCTGATCACATCGGCGGTATCCCCGTCATGACCCGTCCTCCTCGTCCGGCCGACGTCCTTGTCGCCCACGAGCTCAACGACGAGGAGCGCCAGGCCATTGAGCCTGCCCGGCCCGTCCGCATTCCACTCAAGTACGTTCGCCAGCCGCCGCCGCGCTTCGGCTTCCTCATCCTTCACCGCAACGGCGATATCGGCCTGGTCCACGACAAGGGCCCTGCCTTGATCAATCGTGGTGTTGAACAGCGCCGGACCTGGTCCTACTCTCGCGAGCGTACTAATTCGCCTGGCGACAGTCGTAGATTCCTTCCGGGCCCAACCCACGCCCCGGCTTCCACCAACGGCCCGGGTCCTGTCCGCATTCCGGCTTCTATCTGCGCTCCGGCTGCTGTCCACACTTCAGTCTCTGCCCGTGCTCCGCCTTCTGTCCGTGCTCCGGCTCCTGTCCGTGTCCCGGCTCCGGCTCCGGCCTCTGCTGCTACTTCCAACTACCATGCTCCGACCGTCGAGAGCACCAGCGATACCGGAGACCTCGCTGGTCTGTTCGGCTGAGCTGCTAACCTTTGATCCTCGGTTCAAGACCAAGGAATCTAACACATGATGGGTGCTTTTCGCAGGGTCTTTGACTCATCATGATACAAATCGGTTCTCATTTTCTGTACTCCCATGATTTCGGCTGCACCAGCTCTCAAAGAGACTGTAGGGTACTTCGAGGCGGTGTTTTCGGAGACAAAAGGTGCCGGAATTGCTACAAATGCGGTTGCTTCATAGGGCTTCTAGTGGCACATGTTGCCAAGCCTTGATTATACTAGTTCAACAACGATAAGACTACCTGCTGATTGATGTTCCTCTGATCGGTTTGAATATGCACCCATGGTACTTTTCATCCATGGATTTCATATTTTATATGAGTAGTTGAAGCATTTGTCTGGACAGGCATGGTAAGTTCTCACGGCGATTTAGCGTCCGGGCGAATGCTTCAATTACTCACGGGTATGCTGACAACATACGGCTACCTCGTAGGACCAAACTCACCAGGGTCTCACCATTACTTACAACTTCGCCGACTCCTTCCAGCCTTTCACCATGTCCTGCTTATCCAACGTCCGCCACCCCTCCGGCCCCTCCTCCAAGCCATTCGCCGCCCCACTCGGCCTCTCCCTCCACTTCCACGCCTTCACGTACTCCGACTCCGCCTTCCTCTCTATCACCTCGACCACCTTGCTCCCCAGCACCGGCAGGAACTTGAACCCATGCCCGCTGCCGCCGCTCGCCACCACCAGCCCGTCCGTGCCCGGCACGTAGTCGACCAAGAAGTCGTTGTCGACGCTGTCCGTGTACCAGCACAGCCGCGCCGTCTCGACCGGCAGCTCCAGCAGCTCGGGCAGGTTCTCGCGGCAGAACGCCTCGACCACCTCCATCGCCGCCGCCGGCACCGCCCCGCCCCCCGTCCGCGGATACGACACCACCTTCGTTCCCGTTCCTTCCTCCCGCCGCTCGTGCGTGTAGCTCGTCCACTTCGCGCCCCGAAACCCGAACTTCACAACTCCGTCCGGCGTGCGCGGGAAGCCGTACAGCCCGCCGACGGACGTCGCTTTGCTGCCGCCGTAACCGGCCATCCGCCAGCTCCAGACCGGGAATGCGGCCGGCGCGAAGCGGGCCCAGAGGTCGGGGCGGGCGGCGCGCGGGATGCGCACGGTCAGGACGGAGCCGGCGGTGGTCTCGAGCAGGCGGTCGGTGGCGGGAAGGAGGGCGGGGGTCCAGCCGCCGGCGGCGACGACGAGGAGGGCGGCGGGGTGGCGGGCGCCGGAGGTGGTGACGACGGCCGTGACGGCGGAGTTGGAGGTTTCGTGGCGGACGTAGCGGTGCGCGGGGCCGAGGCGCAGCCGCACGCCCGCGAGCCGGCAGAGGTGCAGCGCCCAGGCGCAGGCTTTGCTGGCGAGCACGTAGCCGCCCGTGGCGTCGAACATGCCGTCGGTGGGGAGGTTGCGCGGATGGCGGTTGAAGGGGTCGAGCTTGGTGGGCGGGATGCCGGCGCGCGTGGCGGCGGCGACGCGCGACGGGGAGCTGATGCGGTACTGCGTGTGCTTGATGGCGGCGGGGAAGTTGTCCTGGGTCTGCTGCTCCTTGTCGTCGAGGCCGCTGTCGGAGAGGCGGAGGAAGCCGGCCGGGACCCAGATCTGGTCGGTGGCGGAGACGTTGGCCGGGTGCGTCGGCGAGGCGGCGATGGCGGCGTTCCAGGACTCCCAGGCGGGGATGGCGGAGAAGGCGAGGTCCTGGTAGATCTTGCGGTCGCCGTAGGAGGCGCGGAGGATTTTGTTCTCGTCGGCGCTGGCGGCGTCGCAGCCGGAGGCGCAGGAGTAGCCGTTTTGGTCGTAGGGCTGGTAGTCGAAGAGGCTGGGGGGCGGGGAGGTTAGGTCTGGGATGGAGGGTTGGGGGGTGTACTTACGTTACGTCTTTGTACCCGCTCTTCGCCAGGTGGAGAGCGGTTGAGAGTCCGAAGACGCCGGCTCCCACGATTGCGATTGGCTTGCAATATTTCAGCTCTTGCGTTGCGCCCTCGGCCCTTGGCGCTCCTTCCATGTTGTGGTCCTTGTCCTCGGGAAGCTTGTACTTCCACCTCTTCTGCAGTTCAGGGGCCAGCTTCCCTTCCAGCATGTCCACGGCTCGGTCACCGAGGACGCAGAGGAACTTCCACCCATGGGCGGATCCGCCGGTGACGAGCGCCAGCTGTTTGATGCTCGGGTGCCTGTCTATCAGGAAGTCAGAGGTGGGCGTGCTGCTGAAAAAGCAGAGCTTTGTCCTGTCGAAGGGTTGGTCGGCGAGCGGTGGGAAAAGCTCCGCAAGGTTGGCTCGCAGACCCGCTTCTGCGTCTGCAGGGATAATGCTTGGTGAGTCCGGGGGCGCTGAGACTTCGACGCTCTTGCCGGTTGCCGAGTCCACCACGGTTCTCGTGTTCGTGTAGCCGGGAGACCGTCTCAGGCACTTGAGCTCTCCGTTTAGGGGTGGGAAGATGTTGAATCCCGTCGTGAAGTTGGTAGTGATCTGTACCCGGTGAGTATCTTGTGCGAACCTGAGCCGCGGGTGGCTTTTATAGGAAAGTCTTACTGGCATGTTCTTGTATCGTGCCTCCATTTCGGGGGAAAGCTTCAACCAAGCCACCTCGTGGCCTGTGGAGGTGACCTGGTCCCGCAGGTCAAGAAGCGTGTTCGACCATGCTCCCGCCGCCAGAACAACAAGATCAGCCGTACGCTTTTCTCCGTTTTCAAGCTCGATTCCCTTAGCAACTCCGTCCTCGACCACAAGACGCTTGACAGGGTTCCCGAACACGAAGTGCGTGTTCGTCTGTCGACGAAGCTTGTGGTAGAAGGCTCTCATGCACTCCTCCGCATTGACGAAGGCAACGTCTTCATTAAGGTAGCCCTCGTTCCACAGCTTCTCTCCCCCATGAGGCTCGTGCCCTGCGCCGTTCACGCGCCTGTACAAGGCTCCGTGATCGGTGAGATGGCGAAGGTACCCCTGGTCAGAGAATTCACCGGCTTCGATGCGCTGCTTCTGCAACGTCTGAGCTGCAGCATACTCCTTCTCCCAGACTTGGGAGCCGTGACGGCCGCCACCCGCGTGAGCATAGATCATACCGCTCCTGTAGTAGTGGGGAGCAAGCTCCGGGTCCTTCTGGATGAGCCTCTGGGATTCCAGGGCAAGCTCAGAGTACGCAGGGTCATGGTAGTCCGCTCGAATGACTCTGGTGGTGTCTGGATCAATTCGGTCAGCATGCCGCACTGTGTTGAGCGTGGGGGCTCTCAGCCAAGCAGGCTGCGTACCGACAGAGGTTCCGTCAGGGACGGGAGGCTCATGCCTGTCAACCAGAGTGATGTTCGAGCCGGGATAGCGCTTGGACAGAGCCAGGCCAGTGGAGAGGCCGAAGACACCGCAGCCGATGATGAGAACGGCGTCCATGTTGGCGGGAGTGCAAGCGAGGCTTGGGCGTCGAGGCGGCTACCTTGCTCGGCGTATAGATAAATATAGGCGGGCAAGTCACGCCACGCCGCAGTCGCTCTGGCGCGGGAGACGACATGGCCGAAGTGGTGGATGGGATCGGGGCGGAGAAGCGCGTCGAAGCGAGGCCGTGGCCGGGGTTGTTTTGTCGTTGCCGCTCCACGCGCGTGCTGGGCGCGTCCGCTGCCTGCTGGCGGCCACGACTCCACGCCCCCGCCATCTCACCCACTCTTGACGTGCGATCGCCCCCCTCCCACACAAGCGCCAGCAAGCGTCCCTAGGAAGGTCCAACCACGCGTGCAAGCCTCGGCGCTGCCTCTATCAGCCTATCTCATCCTGGATCCAGCTGCAGTGCCCAGTCTCGCGACTCCGCTGAGACCGCAGCCTCAACACGATCCCAGTTGGACTTGGCTGCGACGTGCCGACACTCCGCGGGGGACAGTCTTCTGCACATGCCGTCCCGTCTCCGCACTCGCGCACCCTTCATGCAATCGTTGGATCTGCTATCATGCCTGCTCCTCCCCGTTATACAATGATACGGCACATGATAAGCGTTGCATCCACGCGATGCTTGGGAACTATAAGATCTTCTGCCCAGTCGACTGCGCAGCGACGCTTGAAGGCACGCCCCTCACTTCGCAGGAGCTCGGCACGGAGAGTTTCACTTTGTCTCCCAATCCCCCTTTTGCGTGATTGAAGCTGTGAACAAGGCCTTCCTTACACCCAGCCATGCACGCCCCCGGCGGCCCCGACGGCGGCACTGCCACTCCGACCAGCACCAAAGACTCGTCCCAACTCGAAGCCGGGCCCCTCTCTCCCAGCAAAGACGCCCCTGATGTCGCTGTTGGCCATGTCTCCGCACCGCTCCCCTCCATCGACGCCGCCGCCGAGCGCAAGCTCGTCCGGAAGCTGGATCTCCTCGTCGTGGTCATGATCTTCCTGATGTACTTCTTCAACAGCATCGATCGCGGCAACCTCGCCAACGCGAAGACCGATGGCATGGACACCGACCTCGGCTTCGTCGGGAACCAGTACTCCGTTTTGGTCATGGTGTTTTACGTGCCGTTCTGCGGGCTGTGCTTGCCCGCCAATCTGGTCACCAGAAAGTTCCAGCCGAAGTGGTTCTTGGTGGCGTTTATGCTGTGCTGGGGCGCGATGGCCATGATCTGTGCCGCCTGCAAGCACTTCGCGCAAGTGAGTGAATGATTCGTTGCTGTCCCTGGATGAGCCACGTGTGCTGGCAAGCCACTGTTGCTTGGCTGGAGAGCTTGGTGAGCTTGGCTGACCTTGAGCGCAGATCCTGGTGGTCAGGCTGTTGCTGGGGGTTGCGGAGGCCGGCTTCGCTCCGTGCTCCATGGTAAGTGAGCAGTATCCAGGAAATGTGCTTCCGTTGGATACTGATGCATGAACAGTTCTACATGAGTACGTTCTACACTCGCGGAGAGCTTGCCGCCCGGTTTGCAATCGTAAGTAGTGGCCACCGTTGCAACCATAGAGCCTTCTAACGGCGATCGGCAGTGGTATACCGCTACCGTAATCTCCTCTGCCTTTTCGGGCCTCATATCCTACGGTCTTTTCCAGCTGGATGGCCCACTGCACGGCTGGCAGTACCTTTTTCTGGCCGAAGGCGGCCTTACCGTCCTCGTTGCTCTCCTCGCTGGCTTGATTCTCCCGAAGAATCCGTGGACCTGCCGCTGGCTCACCGATGCTGAGAAGCAACTCTGCCTTATTCGCGCAGAGCGAGACTCCACCTCCAGCGTTGGCTCCCCATGGGACCTCCGCGAGGGCATGCAGCCATTCAAAACCTGGCAAGCGTAAGTCCGCCATCCTCTCCACCTTCTTCCCCCGCTCTTCTCAGCTTCCTCCTCCTCCTCCTCCTCCTCCTCCTCCCCAAGCTCCCCAGTCCTCCCTTCCCGCCTCCACTAACGACCCCACCTCCCCAGCTACGCCTGGTCCCTCATCGGCCTCTGCTACGGCACCTCCGGCAGCGCCGTCGGCTCCTTCCTGCCGCAAATCGTGCAGCTCATGGGCTTCGCACGCCTCAAAACCAACCTCTACACCGTCGCCCCCAACCTCGTCGGCGCGCTCATCCTGCTCTGCATCGCGCACTCGAGCGACCGCTTCCACGAGCGCAGCGGCCACCTCACGCTCGCACTGCTCGTCACCTTCGCGGGCTGGGTCATCCTCCTGGCGCTCGACCCGGCCGAGCACGTGCCGGTCGCCTAACTCGCCTGCTTCCTGCTGTGCGGCGGCGCCATGACGCCGACCGTGCTGTTCCACGCGTGGCACGCGTCAAACACCCCCACCGAGAACGGCCGCATCTACGTGCTGAGCTTCCTGACCGGCGCCGCCAACGCCGGCGGCATCGTCGCCAGCATGACCTTCCGCGCCCAGGACGCGCCGCGGTACCGCCCGTTCCTGGGCACGGCCGCGGGCTTCGAGGGGGTGGGGATGCTGCTGATCTTGGGGCTGCGCGCGTGGATGCGGTGGGATAACGGGAGGAGGGATCGCGCTATGGGGAGGCGGTTGGTGAGCAAGGATGTGAGGCTGAGCGAGCTGGTGGGCGGGGCGAGGGATGTGAGGTGGAGGTGGTTTGTGTAGGTGGGAGGGGGAAGCACGCAATCATCGCTGGCCGCGCATATAAGGCTTCTTGGCCACGTCCCGGAAAATAGACAGGTTATCTTCTGTACTGCAATCATCCGGTTGTCTTGTTTTAGCTTAGGTTCGGTACTGAAAACAACAACTGTACGATGTTCTTGAATCTTGTGCTCCTGTCCTTTCATTCTTCGATCTTGGTATCGTACCGTAACACCACTGCCCCCTTTTTACTTCTCCTCAATCCTTCCCGATCATTCCGACCTCTCGACAGTATGCGGACCGCTTTTCGGAGGCTGGTCGTCCCCGCTGAGAAGCCACTCTGCATGCTCGAAAGTGTCTCAGCATCCACACCACAACAGCACTTTAGACCTTGGCGTCTTCCGCCCCTTTGACGTCAACGGTAAGCAGCTGAGGCGAAGGCGTCTCACCCTGTTCGCCATCCTCCGAGCCGGCGTCCACGTCGCCGCCCCTCTTCGCCTTCCGCGCCTCCTCTCTGCCGTGCAGGACCAAGGTCCCGATGGCGGTGCCGATCAGCAGGGGGCCGCCGATGACGGCGACGGTGACGAAGCCCTTGCGGTACTGCGGCGCTTCGGTCTGCCTCCACACGATGAGAGGCAGCCAGGCCTGGACCACGTACGCCATCTCGTTCATGCTGCCGATGACGATGGAGCGCTCCTCGTTGTCGTCGGCGCAGATTTCGTGCGCCCACCTGGTTGGCGGCGGCGCTGGTCAGCAGACAGACCTCGGAGAGCGGGGAAGGGCTCCCACTCACGACATGCACAGGCCGGAGAGCCCGCTGTTGAGGCCGGCCAGGATGTAGCACGCCCAGTGCCATCCGGTCGGGATGTCCCACACTGCGAGGGAGACGTACACGATGATGTTCCATATCTGTCTTGTCAGCGCATTCGCAGTCACGGTGTGTGCTGGCAGGGCCGGGGATACCTACTCCGGCGAAAATCATCGGAGGCCAACGCCGGCCTCTGAGGAACGTGTCCGATGACCATGCGTAGATCAGCGTTGAGACAATGGCTACGGCATATGTTGTCGTCGGGTAGGCGTTGATCTGTGCTACCGTGTACTTGGGGTTCGTGCTTGCTTTCAGCCACTGTGCGAATGCCGGCTGGGCGGACATGCTCCCGTTGTTAAACGCGCTGGTTTATTGTCAACATGGCAACTCTATTGCAACTCCGGCCGTATCTTTGCGGACGAGCAAGGCAACCGGTTTGGCACTTACACGTAGAGCAGAGTGAGAACGTAGATGTGCCAAGACTTGAAGATCTTCTTGACTTTTGCCTTTGTGTAGGGTGCGCGCGGCTTGCGGCCTTCGAGCTGCATACGCTTCTGGGCAAAAGCAACCTCCTCCTTCGTGAGGTAGAACGGCTTCGAAATCTCGGGCACGTCCGGAAGGACAAAGTAGCCGGCCAAGGCGATGGGAAGCGAGATGATGCCGTCGACAATGAAGAGCCTGTGATTTGATGAGCCTCACATGTTACCGTCGGAGGATTGATACATACCATTGCCAACCTTTGTAGCCTCCCTTGCCGCCGAGACCGTACACCGCTGCCATGAGGTAGCCAGAGAACATCGAGGCGATGGCACTGCTCGTGTGGAATATGCAGCTCCTCTTTGCAAGCTCATCTTTGCGATACCAAGAACCTATGATGTATTGCATGCCGGGATAGAAAGTGCTTTCCGCAAGACCTTCGGAACTGGGTCAGCATGCCCGCTGAGAGGCAGGAAGTGCGTTGGAAATCTTACCGATGAAGAAGCGGAGAACGTAAATCTGCTTGGCGGTCGAACACCTGGAAAGACAGAAAGTAAGGACAGTCCAAAGGACTTCCATGGTCGGAATCCATAGCGAGGGCCGGAATTTCGTCAGGATGATGTTGCTCGGCAGTTGTCCGATGACATATCCGACAGTCCAGCAGGACTGCATGATGTTGAGCTCGTCTCCATAGAGACCAAGATCCTCTTTCATCCCAGAAACGAATGCCGAGTTGATGTTCTGCTGGTCGAGATATTTGATGAAATAGCCTGAAAGCATTAGACGAAGGACTGCGCCTGGAAGGTGGATTGCAACTACCCAGGGATGCAAAGGATAGCAGAGCCGCATCGAGCTTGAAGAGAAACCTCCGTTCTTCCGGTGATTTGTTGAAAGTGTCCCAAATGGCCCCTCTCCAGTCATATTTGACTCTCTCAGCAACAACCTCATCGGGATTTTGGGTCTGCAACATGGCTGGAGACACCAGCTCACAGGATGGCAGGTAGACTTTTCCCGCTCGCGCTGTCGCAGGAGAGGGTGTCAGACAACTGGCAGAGCAGCCGATCCAAAGATAAAACAGCGAGCCTCCGGCTTAGCTACATCTGGGCCAAAATACTTAACTGCGTGCCGCGCGTGGTTACACCGGGTGTGCTGCCCCAATCCGTGAGGGTGGCGGGGGCACCATGGTTCCGTCATATTGCGTGCTGATGCACGGCAGACTCTGTAGCAAGCCGGTGATCAAGCACTCCAGTAGAAAGTGGCCGCACACCCAACTTGGAATGCCCGAACGAGAATCCTACAGGGCGGCCCTGTTGTTTCTTTTGCAGCATAACGCGGCGAGATGTGGGTCCAGGCGTTCATGGCGAGCCCACGGACAGGCCGTTAGTGCGGGCGGCGCGGGCAGCGTGACGAGGCTTTTACCGGAGCTTGACTCTGCGTGAAGCTTCCGGGCGGCAAAGGGTTGGCGCGCACGGTGTCCAGTCATGGCGCGCATGGCAAGGCCCTTGGGGTGACGAGGACCCAGGCGTATATGGCGTGCGACCCCAGCTGGCAGCCCTCGGTGTTTACGGTTTTATGGGCGTGAGGCGTGCGGGGATGATAAGCGCCGGATGTGAGGACGGCGACCTAGATATTGCCAACTGCGTTTTGCACCTCGCATGATGGCCGCATGGGTGCGAGCGCTCCGACACGACCGACGTTGAAGTGTTGGTGGTGGACGAACAGACGGCGGACGGCGGCAACCACTTTTGGGCGCCGTCCAGCCTATCACACATGGGGCAATGTAAGCGAGGGGGCAACACCAGCTCAGACAGCCATCAAGAACATTTGCAACCCGTGCTCTGTCTATCTCTCTGGAAGTTCCAATCAACATGCCGCGAACCACTCGCCAGGCACCTGCGGAGCCAGCTGCGACCCTCTGCCGCCGCCCAGCAAGCTCTTGATCCTCTCATACGCGCCCTCCTTTGCTGCCACAAACTCAGGCGTGTGAGGCGCGATCGGCTCTCTTCCGCGCGCTGCCAAATCCTGGTTGATCCAGCTCAGCACCTCGTTCACGTACTCAATCTCCAGGAACTTCAGCGAGTTGAACTTCTTGCCGAACCCCTTCTCCTTCACTCTCTCCTCGTACTCCTTCCTCATCTCGTCCTCGCTCGGTAGACTTGCTCCACCGGACAGCACCGCCGCCACGAACTTTGCCTGGAACTCGAACAAGGAGTACGTGGCCGTAAAATACGGCACCCCGACGAAGATCAGGCTGGGATCCGGAATGTACCAGATGTCCTTGTGGAGATTGTGATACTGCGATCCGTCAGTGACGATGACCCTGTCGTCTGCTTCTTCAGGCCGGAGGTCGTCTCGGTGGTGAGAGCGAAGGAATGGCAGATTGACGTGATATCCAGTGCTCACAATGACATGGTCAATGTCGCAGAGCTTGTGGCCGGACTTCAGCGTAATCGTTCCCGGGATCGGACCACTGGGCTCCGACTTCTCTGAGCCTGAAGAGCTTCCAGCATCCGACGCTGTTTCCGAGCCGGACAAAATGTCAGCGTCAGAAGAGGGCAGATCAAATGATGCAACATCGCCAATGCGTTTTGCGTTTGGCGGCAGCACTGATGCTGGGAAGTCGAAATCGCCTCCTCTCGAAGTCTGCCAAATGCTCTTTGCGTGTGGCGAGATCTCTTTTGCAATGTCGGTGGAAGATGTTCCCGATCCAACGAGCAGCACATTCTGTATCTTGTCAGTTCACACGTGCTGGAAGCCTGCAGTTGATAGGTGTCCGCAACATACCTTTCCTCGGAAGGCTTCCGGGACGCGATAGGCCTTCGAGTGCTCTACCCTGGTTGGCCACCTCGATTTCCACTCAGATAAGCCAGGGATTTGGGGGATCCTCGGTGCATGGTAGTGACCGTTTGCAACTACAACAGCGTCGAAGTCCAGGACCTCTCGCTTTCCGTCTTGCTCCTTCAGGTCTTGCACGGTCACCTTCCACTTTCCGTCAAGCTTGCTGGCATTCTCAACGAGGGTTCTGTATCGGATTGACCCCTCGATACCCGTCACCCGGACAATTTCGGCAATGTACGCAGCCATGACGGCATGATTGCTGTAATCGCCGGTTCCGGCGGGAAATGGAAGCAAAGTAGTTTGCATCATATCCCTGTGGACATTTGTCGTCAAATCACGGTAGCACGGTCTACGGATATGGTCAGCACAAGGCGCAACAACTCAGCAATTGAGCTTACCCTGGTGGTGCTGCTCCAAGCTCCTTGATCAGCCAGTCGCCTTGAGGTCGTTGGCGTGTCTGCCATCGTGTTTTTGGAACGTCGGAGGCCATGGAAGCAGCCACTGAAGGATAGTCCGGCTCGAGTGGTGGACGTTCGTCGTAGACCCTTTTGCTTCCGTCAGCAAGCTGGAATTGAAAAGAGCCATGGTCAGCAAGTGAAATGTGCCGCTGGGCGAGCTATACGGCCAGGCAAAGAGCGACAGCAAGACACCCGGGGTGTCCGAATAGGTGCACGCGGTTTGCCCTTTGCCAGCACGTCGACACCCATTTGTATGGACAGCGAGACACTTCATGGATCTCAGCTAAGTATTCCACAGAGCTTCGGGGACGGTCTGCACAGGCCTGTTCGTGCAACTCACCGTCCAAGCATTCCTCAAGAGGCGTGACACGACATATCACTGACATTCTGACTTACCAGACGCCTCCGGGCTTTCCGGTCCGCTCGAAAACGGTCACATTAATACCAGCCTTGCCCAGGTGTGCTGCAGCAACGACACCGCTGATTCCGGCACCGATGATGGCGACGTGAGACGCTGTAGCTGAAGACATGGTACCAAAAAAAATGCAGGAGGCAGGACTGACGTTGAATCTAGAAGGCCGAAGGTTACAAGTCCCGACGTACTAAATCACGAGTCGAAGCTTAATGCGGTTGTTCATGACCGGCACACCAACTCTCACGATGTTGCAATAAGCCATCAAATTGAGACATCCGGGCATTGGAAACTGCGCCTCGCAGCGCTTTCTGTCCTGTGCTGCCAAGCGCACCGTCTTCGGGGCCTTCAGATTGCTGACGTGACAGCCTCGATTGCTTCCGCTGTGGATCTGCAGATGGCTTCAGGTCGGCGACCACAACGATGCGCCGGGAGGAAAAGACGACATGAAACAAGAGACCTGCGATAGAAACCCGCACGACGGGATTGGCTGGCACCGGGGCGGGGCTCGGCTGCTTCCCGCTTGCCGATGCATGTCGTGGTTTAGACGGAGATGGCGCCATGCAGTGATCGACCAACACCGAGCTCAACACTTGGTGGGTACATCTTGACCCCAGGAATGCGCTGGCACGAGACAAGCACCCGTTGCTCTGGTGCTGCCTGCTGCTGACGAATCCCAGATGGTGTGTGATGAGGGGGTGATGATGTGATCCCCGCGCCCCTCCTAACGGCGACCAGCCATGCATCCATCGCGATAGGGAAGACACCACGCGCAGCCGGGGCCATACATAAAAACCCTGAATGTGAAAGGGAATACCGCGGCGACAAGCGAGAAAGCCCCAGCATCTCGATATTACACAATTCCACGGCCTGGTTGCGGCATCTCCAGACATCCAATCTCGCAAACATGGCTCCCGGCCCAATCGCAATCCGCCCGGACATCAAGGACGTCGCGCCGCCGCGCAAGGACTCGCTCGGTCTTCCCGAGCCGGCGCGCAAGCGGCTGGAGAAGTCTGGCATCGACCTCTCCAACGGCTACCCGTACCGCCCGGCGCGCCCTCTCTTCCTCGACGACGTCTACAAGATCCGCGACTACGACCGCCCGTTCACCGACCCCGGTTCGCGTGCGGACCCCGAGAAGAAGGCGCTCTTCTCCGCGGCCTCGAAGGTGGTCGACCTGACCACGCACATCGGCACCGAGATCGTCGGGCTGCAGCTCAAGGACCTCACTGCCCAGCAGAAGGACGAGCTCGGCCTGCTGATCGCCGAGCGCAGCGTCGTCTTCTTCCGCGACCAGGACATCTCGCCGCAGCAGCAGCGCGAGCTGGGCGAGTGGTACGGCGAGATCGAGGTGCACCCGCAGGTGCCGCAGGTGCCGGGCGTCGACGGCGTCACCGTCATCTGGCCGGAGCTGCAGTCGACGGAGCGGCCGTCCAACTTCCGCAACCCGGGCGGCGCGTCGCGCTGGCACACCGACCTGGTGCACGAGCGCCAGCCCGCCGGCGTCACGCACCTGCACAACGACACCATCCCGTCGACCGGTGGCGACACGCTGTGGGCTTCGGGCTACGCCGCCTATGAGAAGCTCAGCCCCGCCTTCCGCCGCCTCATCGACGGCAAGCACGCCGTCTACCGCTCCGCCCACCCCTACCTCGACCGCGACCGGCCCGAGGACGGGCCCAAGTTCATCGAGCGGACGCACCCGCTCGTGCGCGTCCACCCGGCCACCGGCTGGAAGAGCCTGTTCGTCAACCGCGCCATGACGGACCGCATCGTCGGCTTCGACCGGGCCGAGAGCGACGTGCTGCTGGGCTACCTGTGCGACGTGTTCGAGAAGAACGTCGACATCCAGCTGCGCTTCAAGTGGACGCCCCGGACGAGCGCGCTGTGGGACAACCGGCAAGTCATCTCCAGCTCCGCATTGACAAGCATTTCTACTAACGGTTTCTGTGCAGTATCACCATCCACAACGCCAGCTGGGACTACGCCAACCGCGAACCCAGGCACGGAACCAGGGTGACTGCGTTGGCGGAGAAGCCTTACTTCGACCCGAGGGCGCCGACGAGGCGCGAGGCCCTGGGTCAGGTGCATCCGGACGAGCTGAGGGAGGAGTAGATCAAGGTTTAAGAGAGGTTGGCGGGCTACAGCTCATAGCGGGTCTTCTCTGAAAATGAATAAAGTAAAGAATGAGTGAGGATGTGCATTGTCGTGATTTTCTTGGTGCTTGCTCGTCTTGGGAAGTTGGTTCCGTAGCGCAGCTCTACGACAAGGCTTTGAGATTCATCATTTCGGCAAGACGATGCAGACCATGGACTATCAATAACGTTGTGCGTGGACTACTCAGCAGAGATCAGTCGGGAAGTAGTAGAGAAGCAGGGCCGGCAGTTCGACTGTTGGAAGATACTCTCACCAGAGGAACCAGTAGGGATATATCTGCACCGGCCGCATAAAAACGAAGCCAGCAGCAGCGCACAACCAATTGACCCACTCGTTGAGCATACCGACAGTTGTCGATATCATTTGGCTTTTGAAGAGCCAGAAGCCACGGAAGCTGTTGGAGAAGAAATCTCTTGGGTCTTCGAGGCGGAGGGGGTTTATACATGCAGGGTTTGGAGCTTTTGCTGTGGCGCACGTGGAGGGAAGTCCGGGATTCAGGTCAGCTGCAGTGCCATGGATCAAGTACTCGGATCAAAATCAGCCCAGGCCACATGTTAGGTTTCCGGAAAGGCAGCCACCAACTCTCAACTGCGTTGTACCTGTGACTACCTCATAGCCCCTCCCACTACTATAAGTCAGCCATTCCTGCAAGACACTGGAGGATTCTTCAGGGTAGCCGGCAGGCAAAGATACAAAACAAACCACGATCAAAATAATCCCGGTGCTTCGAATCCAGTAAGAAAAAGGCAGGGGTGTGTCTGATGGCAACCCTGCATGCCACCATAGACAGCCAAACACCTTCCACGAAAGAAGATCGTCGGGGCTACTCATGTGCACAACCAAACCAATCACGGACGGAAGATTTCGTGTTTTACTCCGAGACAGTCAAAATTGCCAGATTGATGTCTTTGTACGGGTACCGTGGTCCGCGTATGTACATGTCCTTTTAAAACCTACCACTGCCGCCGGGCGATATCCTGGCAGAATTGCATGAAACATGGTTGTTCTGGGGTGACTTGTGCCTGGAGAGCGGCTCATTCAAAGTGGCAGCTTGCTGAATTCTGCATTGCCTGCTGCCTCTTCTGAATTTTTGTTGCTTTAAGAAGAGTGACACGACGATTTCATAGTATTGCAACGCCAGCTACGCCCGTTCTTCTCCTATCCCAGGGTATCCGAAAATTTTCAATGAAAAGACCTCACCTCCGAACCAGCTCTACCGGGAACACTGAAGAATGATACCACCAGAGTCAACGTGACGGCCACCCTCATCTACCTTTCTTTTGGCACCTCCTCCGAACGCATCTTCTTCGCCTCCCTTTCCTCCCGCTCGGGAGGCAGCATGACGCCGCAGCCTTCAGCGGCCAGGTCCGGCAGCGCCCGAGCCTTCTTCGCCGCCGCCCACGCCTTCTCCTTCTCCCGCACAGCCGCCCAATTCTCCTCCACCCACCTCAGCGCCGCCTCCTCTCCACCCTCTCCCAGCCCCTTGACCCACGGCCCCTTGCCCCCTGCTGGTAGTGGCTCCTCGCACAGCGCTAACCGCCCGCCCTCCACGCTCACCCACCTCTTCAGCCCGCGCACGACCAGCCCCAGCCCGTCCCCCCTCCGCGGCACCCGCTCCTTGATCGCGCGCCACAGCGCCTCCTCGCGCCCCAGCTCCCGGTGCTGCGCCAGCCGCTCGTCGTACGCGCCGCGCCGGCCGAACGCGTCCAGCGCCGCGTCCAGCACGCGTTCGCGCGACCAGCCGCACGCGGCCCCGGCCGCCGGGTGCGCCGGCACCCACTCGTCGACGAAGCGGCGGTACATGTCGCGCTTGGCGCGGCGGGCGCGGTCGTTGTGGTTCTCGTGCTCGGGGCGCTGCTGTTGCTCATCATCGCGCGGGACGACGGCGTAGCGGTCGAAGAAGCGGCCGGTGGCGACCCAGGCGAAGACGGCGGCTTCGCTCGCGAAGGGGGCGGCGGCGAGGTCGAGGCCGAGGAAGGCGAGGGCGGCAGAGGGGTCATGCGAGAGGTGGATCATGCTGACCTTCTTGTTGGTGGGCTCGATGGCTGCGATGCGGACGTGCAGGCCGCGGTCGGTGGAGGTGAGGCCGAGCGGCCGGTGGACGACGCCGAGGATCTGGGAGAGGTCGCCGTAGGAGGCGAGGAAGCGCTGCCACGGGAGGAGGCCGGGCGGGACTTTCTGCACGTCGAGCTGGACGTAGGCGTCTGGGGTGGTGGGGTGCGGGACGGCGTAGTTGGTGACGGCGCCGCTGCTCTTGAAGGCCTTTGCGTTCAGTGCGGAGGCGACGCGCTCTGCGGTGGTGGTCTCGTGCGGGCCTTGGGCGAGGATGTCGACGTCGCCGTGGTCCGGCTTGCCTGGGGCTTCCTCGGGGTAGGCTGTTTCGTCGTAGAACGGCGCAAGCGCTGCGGCGTATTCTTTCTTGAGGCGATCATAGAGCTCAGTGGGAATCCGAGGCGTCTTCAAGCCATCGGACTCGAACGCGTGCCCGCCCATGTTGACGGATGGGAATGATGGGTTGGAAGTGGGTCGTTCGTTCTTACTCCATTGAAGAATGGCAGTTTATACGCGTCGGATTCTCATGGTGAATGCACAGTCAGCCGGGATGAGTCTTCTTCCGATGGTGGTGATGCCACAAAGAAGGCGCCTTCTCCGCATGAGTCGATGTCGGATAAACTACGGGTAATTATTCCGTTTGGTCTGGCGGGCACTTGGAGCAGTTGAGGCAATGGCTCTCGTCAACTACTCTAGAAGACCGCAGGCCTATTCTGTCAGTGGTTCTGTTTTCTACGTGCATGGTTTGCAGGAATCTAGGACAGCGGAACCCTCGTGATTCTCCCACGGGCTCTGCTGATAGGAGACCGGGCTTTTGCTGTTCGTCGGCGGGTGGCAGCGTCAAGCCGTCGCGGAGGCAAGCCGCCACCCACATGGAGAGGCATAAGGAGGCAGAACTGAAACTGTCTCCAGGTGAGGTGTGCTGGTGTTTCGGGGTCGAGTGCCTGATCGCCGGGTCACAAGGCCGGCGATCGGCAGCCGGCAGCGGCCAATCATGGCAGGCACGGCCCGCCACCCACCATCCATGACATCGACATAATCGGGGACCGCCTCGCAGTTCTCAGCCCACCAGCCCAGCTGAACGCCGCCAAGCCATGCGCAATCTCCTGCAGCAAACAGGGAATAGAGCCTCACATTCCAGGACCCCGCCGGCCCTCCACGCTACGTCCTCCATGGCCCACCACGTCCACCACCGTCACTGCCAGCACGCTGCCCCGCCTGCCTTGCGCCTCCAGCGCATACCCTCCAGCCCATGAACATGCCGCCCGCAGTCCTGCCACTACCTTCGAGCTGCCATATCCGCCGGTATGACACATGATATCGAAGCCGACTCCTCTTCTGGGACCGACGAGCAGCGCCCGAGCTCCCCAAGTCTTCACAGCCGACATTCGCGTGTCAAACACCTCTCGCGCCGGGTCAAGAAAAAGGCGAAGAAAGTCCTGCATGTCGATAACACGGAGGGCCTGGCACATGCAAGGGAGGACGGTATTTTTGACGACGTCGAGGGCAACCCTGCTTTCAATCCGCAGAACCTCTTTCACGAGAAGCCCGTGAGCGTTGGCGATGCTCTCCATCACGCCAAGGATGGCGTCCAGACCGCTGCGTATACGATGATCCACCCAAAGGACTCTGCTAAGCGGAAGGCCGCTGCCAAATTGGCCACGCCAGAACAGCCGTTCTTGTCTCAAAAGGCCGATAATGTGCTCTTGGAAGCCCACGAACGGCTGGAGGCTGCGCGGAAGAGCACCGACACCGACGAGGAAAACGACGCCGACGAATATGAAGAGGAGGTAAAGAATCTCCAGGCCCAGAGAGAGAGCCTAAGGGTTGCATGGACAACAAGCAGATTTGTGCATCGCGCGCGTGTTGTTCCAGCCCAGTACATCGAGCATCCGCGTTTTGAAGAATTCAGGATTCGCGATTCTGATGGGAAACATATTAGCACAGATTGGACCAGGTTGTGGGGCCATGTAAGTGCACAACTGAATCTTTGCGCTTCCCGATTTGACCGTCTGATTGACACTGCTTTGTAGTGTTGCCTCTACACCACCCAAGATTACCGGGTCCTTGGAGACGGCACCTCGTTAGACCAAACTGCTTTCAGCAAACACCTCTTGATAGAGCATTTAGAGCGCGTTCTGATGGCATCCGCACCCTGGCAGTCGTACTTTCAAAAGTTGCGCAACATATACCGCTGGGAAAACCCAAGAAAGACCGGCAAATGGTTCTTTATTTTCACCACGTTGTGGATCAAGGACTATGTCATCACATTCTGCCTATGCTACTGTGTCTACGTCGTCCTCTCAAACCGCTACAGTCATCGCTCGGTCCGATCCCTCCGGGAGTCCCATGAACGCGCAATGGACGACGGCGCGACCGCTTTCAAGATCAGCGAGCTCATTCACCGGCATGGCACTGGAGAATGGCTGGATCCTTTGATTGACGAGGTCGGCCCTCGAGCTCAACTGGAACTCAATGACCTCGCCGATCACCTCGAACGGATGCAAAATTTCTACGATTGGAAAGCCCCCGAGAAGACATGGGCTACTTTGTTCTGCATTGTATCCGCCATCATACTCGGCGTGTTCACTCCAACCGGCTACTCCATGAGAGTCCTTACCTTTGTGGCAATTTGGTGGTTCTTCATGGGCAGACCAGTCGCCAGCCACTACCCACGATTCAGGCGCACTGTTTCGCCTGTGTCGTATGTGTTTTGGGATCTCCCCACGCATGCACAGTGGTACTTGAACAACAAGGCCCAGGAAATGCGAGAACGTACTCTAAAGCGGACACTGGGAAACAATGGCATCGAAGAGTCAGACACTCGAGAAGCAACTATAGATGGAGACGAAATATTCGTAGACGCTCCTTCCTCCCCCACTGACAGCACGCCATCGGCCGACCGCGAGGTGTACTTCTTGACATTCCGCTGTCGGTATCACGGAGTTCCCGGCCGTCTTGGAATTTCGCCGAGCGGCATTTCCTTCATTCGCCTATTCCCGGCAAAAGAGCTTTGGTCGCGTCATTTCTACGAAATTAGCGAAATGCGAAAAATCACCGGGTCGGCAATGGGACGGGGTGTTGTCAAGATGTTCGAAGGGAAGACTCTGGAGTTCACTTTCGTAGATGGGCATGTCGATCAAGTCGAGGCTGTTAGAAAGAGAGATGAAGCGTTCAATAGCATTATCGGGTTCTCGAGTCTCATGTGGCAAACGCTGGAGCCTGCAGAGGGACGGAATGAGGAGGAGGTGGAGGGCAATTGAGCGTCCCCCGCATGACGTACGGCAACAATGGTTTCCGATGGAAGGAAGATACAGATAATGTCGGCTAGATTATACTCGTAACTGCGAACGCTGCAGCCAGGGCTTAATGCAATGGTCCGGACAGCTTGGACACGCGAATCGCTGGGGTTTGCATCTTAATCACATTTTTTTGCTGCAAGTGTGCGCAATCATCGTGCAAACGGACTTTACATCGACGGGCTCCTGCAGCGGTCACCGGATGGCGCTGAGCCTTGGTGGCCTTCTCCATGCTGATGATCAGTGCTCGAGGAGGTACCCAACGTGCATAAGTGAAGCAATCACGGGTGCGCCAGGAAAGGGCGGAGGGTGCGCGCCTAATAGGGAGAAGAACCGGGCAAGGCCAGCTTGCATGTGCTCTACAGCAGCGTCGGGAGAGCCTGGGGTAAGCACGCCCCGGCAGGCTGGGCCGGCGCACTGAGCTACACAAGGTGGCAGCAGACAGCGGGCGGATGATGTTGAGACGCAGGGCCACAGGGCAGTTGAGGGCGCGAAGGCTGCTGTCTTTTATCGCCCTCCCCACCGGTATCCGTCCAGAGCACGGGGACCACTGCGCGATTAGGAACGCCCTAACACCATCAGAGCGTCATCTGACGGGCAGCCGGTGCAGGACGCAAGCAAAGGGTCGCGAAAGATGCGGCAGGCGAAGGGACACCGGCGCAGCGTGCGCGCGTGCGGTGCGGCTAGCGGCGGTGGCAGCGATGGCATTAAGTCACCAAGGCGGCCGGCTTGCTGCAGCTGCGTCCTGACATAAGTTACGCTTCCGGGGCAGGCCAAGACGCCCGCCGACGGGCCCCAAGCTGCCGACATCACTCCTCCCCAACTCTCCCTCTCTGTTCCCCGCTCCGCAAGCCACCACCACGAATCCTGCCCCTCCAACGCAACAGTCTCCGCATCCGCCTCAGGCCCGAGCGTTCTCCCACGTTCGGCCCGCGTATTGGGCCACGCCCGAGCTGTCCTGCTCCACGAACCGCCGGGTCTCCGAATCCAGCTCCCGCCGCTGAAGACGCCCCCAGCGGCGTTGAGACGGCTGGAGCGCCCAAGACACGCGCGACCGAGCCCGCCTGCAGCTTCTTGTCCGCCTCGACAGCTCCTCGAAGCTGCGACCACGCCCCGACGATCGACACTCAGCGAGAGGCGTCTCCCACACCCGCGCCTCTTACACCCCCCAGGCCCGTCGAGCTGGCCGACGAAACCCCTCAGGACTATCCCCCTCCACTCGCCTCCGACTCCCCAGCCGAACAGCGTCCGGGTCTCCCTACGTACACGGCACTCTCAGCACAACCCACAGCCGGCGGCATTACAAGCACGTCAGCTGCCCACGTCCCCGTCCAGCAACCCGAACCCCAGCAACCATCGTCAGCGATCAAGCGACCGCGCAGCTCCTCGCAAACCTCGTCCTCTGACCCCGAACACCCCCGCTCCCTCACCCTAAGTGAGGCCTCTCGCAGGCCGAAACGCAGACGCCGAGACGATCACACAATGCGCTTAGACTCCGACCCATCGCGGAGGTCTCCATCGCCTTCTCAGGATTTCTCCAACGGTCACAACGGTGTGTCGCCCGGCCACGCGTCAGGCCTCGGGAAGGCAGCGAATGGCAACGCCCACGGCGGATCCGACAGCAACGGCAACACGGCCTCGTACACCAACGGCAGCGGCCCTCAAATGCCGGCAACGTTCTTCGGACATGACAGAGAGGAGGTTACGAGGATTCTGATCCAGGGCTTGTCGGATCTCGGCTACCACGGTGCGGCGGCGTCGCTAAGTCAAGAGAGTGGATTCGAGCTAGAGGGTCCGACCGTAGCAGCTTTCCGGAACGCGGTGCTGCAGGGCGACTGGGCCGAGGCGGAGGCGTTGCTGTTCGGCACAAAAGCTGAAGATGGAGGTGGTGTGGGAATCAGCGCTGGTGCATACAGCTACGGGAATGGAAAGGAGCCTTCCAAGTGGTCGTCAGCTACCCAGCACATCCGCGGCCTGACCTTGGCTGAAGGGGCGAACAAGGATCAAATGAGGTTCTGGATGCGACAACAGAAGTACCTGGAGTTGCTTGAGCAACGCGACCTTGGCGCTGCGCTTATGGTGCTTCGCCAGGAGCTAACACCGCTGCATCAGGATACCCATGCGCTGCACTCGCTGTCAAGGTACGTCTTCTCATTTTACTGTTCTCTACAGCCAAGCACTGAGAGTCGACTTTGACACGCTCGCTGGCTTATTGAAGTCGCTGTGAAGCTGACATTTATACAGTTTGATGATGTGCCAATCAGCAGAAGACCTCAAGGGTCAAGCAAACTGGGACGGTGCTGCAGGCGAGTCGCGAAGCATACTCCTATCAGAATTATCCAGTAAGCGGGCTCCGAGTTCATCGCCATCCTTTCAATGCACGTTGCTGACAAATTCTAGGATCGATTTCCCCCAATGTCATGATTCCGGAGCACAGACTAGCGGTATTACTAGACCAAGTGAAGGACCATTGGGTCAGTAAGTGTCTCTATCACAACACATCGGACTCGCCATCACTCTACCTCGATCACCAGTGCGACCGCGAAGAGTTCCCGCTTCGAACAGTACTCGAACTCCGCCATCACCTGGATGAAGTCTGGTTCCTCAAGTTTTCCAATGATGGCTCCATGTTGGCGACGACAGGCAAGGATCAAAGGATCAACGTTTACGACACAGCGAATTACACTCGGCGTTTTACGCTTGAGGATCATGATAACGGCGTCTGCTACCTAGCCTGGAGCCCGGACGACACCAAGCTCGTCAGCTGCAGCCAAGACAACTCCGCCAAGTTGTGGGACATGACGGTAAGTTCTCGTCTCTGCTAATCTGCAAATGCCATGTCTTACTGACTTGTTAGACCGGCGTACTTCTTCAGAGCCTCGATAAAGGATTCGATTACCCCGTGACCTCGGCGGCCTGGGCTCCTGATGGCGAATCCTTCGTCACCGGCTCGCAAGACACCAATGCAGGCCTATGTATCTGGACGAAGGACGGTGAAAGGATTCACACCTGGAAGGACAATGGCAACGAGCGCGAACATGGTTACGCTCTTCGTGTTCACGACGTGGCCATCACGCCCGACGGCGAGCGCCTTGTGGTTGTGTTGGAACATCACATCATGGTCTACGACTACCTCACGCATGAGAAGCTCTACGAGTACGAAATGAACGACGTGAAGTTGACTTCCTTGAGCATTAGCCAGGACTCGCAGCGTATGCTGGTCAGCATGAACGAGAACAAGATTTGTCTGCTAGAAGTCGAAACTGGCGAGCTTCTGGAGAAGTATGAAGGCCAGAAGCAGCGAGAGTACATTATCAGAAGTGCCTTCGGAGGAGCTGGTGAGAACTTTGTCGTCAGTGGTAGTGAAGGTAAGTGCGCCGAGCAAGCTTCAGCAAGATTATCCATCACATACTAAAAACAGCAGATTCGAGGGTTTACATCTGGCGCTCGAACGGTCATCTCGTCGAGAAGCTCGAAGCACACAGATCTGGCTGCGTCAACTGCGTCGCATGGCATCCCAAGGACCCCACTGTCTTCGCGTCAGCAGGCGATGATCGCACAGTTCGCATGTAAGCACCTTCATATCTCTCTCTTTCTCTCTTTCTGTCTCTCTAGGGGTCTCCGGATCTAACCAAGCTTCAGATGGACAAAACCAGCACAAGCTAGGCCGTATAGAGGTTTCGACCGGTAGTGGCATTACACCACGATAACCTTAGACGTTCATCCATCTCCGCTTAGGATAGCAGCATTGCACGGCGACAGTTGCACGGCGGTCTCTCTTTCATTTGCGTCTCCCAACACCTTCTATCGAGCGACAGAGCCACAGGAGGGCATTCGACAGTACATAATTGCTTCACTCCCTTCAACATCTCAAGTGGCGGGATCACAGGTCCTGCCGGCTCCGCGGATGATTTCCTCGCTTCCACCACTCTTCCCACAGACACTGCGTCCTTTTTCCACAGTAAGCACATGGTCGGAGTATGGGTAAGACCTTTTTGTCGTCGTTGTTGCAGCACATACACACGGAGTGCTGGGTAGAGGGAATTGTGGGATGGGAGGGTCTGCGTGCTGGCGTTTTGTTCTGTTTTTGGTTCAAACTCCTTTCTCCTGCGAGCTTCATGACGACGGAACCGCCGAGGATACAAGACTCTAAAGAGAAGGCTAACAATGGCCAGTCGTTGATTGTTCAAAGAACGATTGACGGAAAGAAGGGGCTCTGGGCGACGGAGGGATGTTGGCGCATCTGGACATGTGAAAGGAACAGATGTAGGATAGAAGAAATGAATGATAAGCACCCCTAGATGATGATAGACCAGCGATGCCGCAACACAGCGGGTCGTAAAGAAAAAGAAAAAAGCCAATGCAGAGAGCTGGCGGCTGTGAGGTGGCGCAGAATGAACTGGCTATTTCTCGAGAGGCAAGAGAGAGCGCACCGCCAATGAAGTGCAGAGAGACAAGGTCTCTGAGAAACGATCGGATGGCGGGTGCCGAGGGTGCCACTCGCGCGCCACCTCAGCCGTGCGTCACGCTGTGATGGGAGCTTGCACCGCCACAGCGCTCCTTCCATGCCTGCACTTGCTGCATGAAGCTTACCCTGCCACACTGTTGGGCTATATCATCACCCGTCCTCGCACTCTCCAGCGCAAGCCTCCCACTCTCTGCTGCAAGCACACCTGACCGATCGCATACTACTCAAACACAAGCAACCATGATTAGCGCCATCCTCATCATCCTCATCACCATCCTGGGTAAGCACACACGCGACGCGCCACCCCTGCCTCACACCCGCCTGCCGCTGCCTCGCCGCGCAACGATGCTAACACGCGATCACACCCAGTCCCGCCCATCGGCGTCCTCATCACTGCGGGCTGCGGCGCCGACTTCCTGATCAACATCCTGCTCACCCTCCTCGGGTACGTATCTCGCGCTCTCTCAGCTTAGTTCCTGTTGCCTAGCCAGCAAACCCCCCAGCCTCATCTACTAGTAAGCCGGTGCTAATGCATAGTGTCGCGTACAGATACTTCCCCGGCCACATCCACGCCTTCTACATCGAGTACGTGTACTACAAGCGGCGCGAGGACGCGGCGCGCGGCATCTACGACTCGCAGCCCGCGGCAGGCGTGTACAGCGAGAGGGTGCAGAGGGGTGGGTATGGGACTATTGCGACCGCTTAAATGATCTTGATATGAGACAATGGCGATAGCGGAGGGAAGAGGAATGCGGAGGGATCCTGCCTCAAGGCGTGGGATAGTGGAAGTGACGATGGAGCAGAACGCTTGCTTAGGAGTGCTATACCCAGGGGACGGGTTATGGGCTGATGGAGTTTTTGTACGGCTCGCGGAGTAGTTTGGATCCGAATATTTCCTGCACCATCTCTAGTTTGTCTTACAAATTCTCATCCTTGCGTGAAAGCTGAAAAAGATACTTTGGAGTCGTGCCACGAAGGCACTGTACCTGCCAAGCGCACATCGCCGGGTAGCTGGTTGGCGCAAACCCGGCCGGGGTGACGTATGTACACAGTGGCGCCGGTCCGCAGATCGGAGCAGCCTGTCGAGCCAAAAATCCTCGCAACTCCACGCCCGATAACGAACGAAAAGTCTGGGCAGCGGCCAACGAATCGCGCACAGCCGTTTGCAAGCAGCAACCCAAGGGCGCTCACCTCATCCCGCACACCACTCGAATCAGTCACCCACCGCCTCTTCTGCCATCGTGACATCTCCGCTCGTCAAAAGTTCCTCTTCACGATCACAAGCCGATAAGCCCGGTAGTTTTGAAGGGGTAATAGAAATACAGCGGACTGCGCACGCTAATCCGCTCTCGGCAGGACTCGAGAAGTTCTGGTCCAAGCCGAATTTTTTTTCCTGCCTGCTCTTCGCGCCCGTCTGGCCACTCGGGGGGGTTTTTTTCTTTTCCTGTTGGCCTGAGGGGTAGTCGAGTTTTTCTTTGCTAACAGGGCCGTATAAGTACCGTGGTGCCCTTGTTGTTGCTGCGTAGAGCACCGGTTGTTGGCTTCTAGCATCATCTTGATTTTAAGTGCCTCGACCCTTTGTTCCGTCCTACGACCGCGTCTTCTTCAATTCAGACCCGCGCTTCGGCTAGATATCACAGGAGACTTTTTCGTCTGATAAGAGCTTGGGAAACATGGCTGGAGAACAGACGATCCAAGAGGTGCTCGAGACCCGGGTGTTGATCGTCATCACTGGTATGGTTGCCTCCTCATGGTGATGTTGAGGCTGCATGCTCACAACTCCACTCAGGCGGCACGATCTGCATGCAAGAGTCGGAAAACGGCCTCATCCCGGTGCGCAGACCCTCAGGACCTCCCCATCTTACGTGGTCTCTAACTTCCGTCCCCAGGCACGTGGTTTCCTCAAGAACTGCCTGGCGCCACGGCCGTCGTTCAACGACGGCTCGTACCCGGAGCCGCTTGAGATCGTGACTGACGACAAGGGCACGAAGCGGGCAGTGCAGAGCCTGCGCACACCCAAGAGCTCGTACAACCGGCGCGTACGGTATTCGGTGCTCGAGTTCGAGAAGTTGTTGGACAGCAGCTCCATCAACGCCGCCGGCTGGGACGAGATCGCGCGCACCCTGTACCGCAACTACACGCTATACGACGGCTTTGTCGTGCTGCACGGCACCGACAGCCTAGCCTACACGTGCTCAGCCCTCAGCTTCATGCTGCAGAACCTGGGCAAACCCGTCATCCTGACCGGCAGCCAGGCTCCCATGATGCAGCTGCAAAACGACGCTACGGACAACCTGCTCTCCAGTCTGGTCGTTGCTGGCCACTTCATGATCCCCGAGGTTTGCTTGTTCTTCAATTTCAAGCTGTTCCGTGGAAATCGCGCCACCAAGGTCTCGGCCGACGACTTCAATGCCTTTGCCAGCCCGAATCTGTCTCCGCTGGCTACCATCACCAGTCTCCGGACGAATGTGCAGTGGAGCTTAGTCCACCGGCCTACGACTGTGCACCCGTTCAGCATTCAGACAAACCTCGACACCGCGCATGTCGCCTGTCTGCGCGTCTTCCCCGGCATCAAGCCGGAGATGCTGGATGCAGTCTTGCGCCTGGATGGCATCAAGGGTCTTGTGCTGGAGACTTTCGGTGCCGGCAACGCACCCGGCGGTCCCGATTCTGACATGACGAAGATCATGGTTGACGCCGTCAAGCGCGGGATTGTCATAGTCAACGTCACGCAGTGCCTCAGCGGCAGTGTTAGCCCCCTGTATGCACCAGCGACTGTCCTCGGCAGAGCTGGCGTGGTGTTTGGCCAGGACATGACGACCGAGGCGGCACTGACGAAGCTCTCTTACCTGCTGTCTTTCCCCGACCTGACGCCCGTAGAGATCGCAAAGAGGATGTCTCAGAGCCTGAGGGGCGAGCTTGAGGAGGGCGGACGCATGCACTTCCAGCACCCCGACAGCGGCCTCATGAGTCCCGAGGTCAAGAGCCTGATTGCATTAGGCTACAAGATAAAAGACGGAGACCTCAATGGCGTCAAGGAGGTCATGAGGTATGAGCCGCGATACCTGCTCAACGATACGGATTATGCCGGGAACACCCCTCTGGTACGTTCACCTTCCCTGATTTCTCATCTGCTTCTTTCCCGATGAGTGGACGAGGTGTGCACCCTCTGCGGCCTTGGCTCCGTCTGGCGGCCGAGCTGCGAGCACCCTGCATGAGAGGGCGCGCCTATAGGTGGCCGAGGGGAGCTTCCCCTCCACCGAAGCGAGGGGCAGTCGTTCGAGGCGCGGTCGCACTGCAGCATGACGCTCGATAAGTGGCCGTGAGACACGCCAGAGGGGTCGGGACTCGGCGTGGCGCATGAAGAAAGAGATTATCTTGCATCTCTGCTGACATCTCGACCGACAGCACCTGGCGGCATCCGGGCCGAACGTCGAAATCCTGCGCGAATTTCTCTCGCAAGGCGCGTCTGTCCACCTTCGCAACCGAGAAGGCCACACGCCGCTCTATCTGGCGGCACATGCGGGGCAGTGCGACCATGTGCGCCTGCTGCGCGAGGCGGGCGCGCACCTACATGCAGAGGAGACGGCGGCGGCGGCGCTGCACGCCGGCGAGAAGGGCCAGGCGGAGGTCTGGCGGCTGGCGGGCGTCGACAGCAGCAGTGGTTGAGCGGGCGGCTGACGGAGGATCTGGTGCCAAGCGGCAGGCGGACGGAGCAAAGGCATATCCCAGGGCAGGTAGATAGCTGCGAACCCACTGTAGATAGCGATTCCGGCCGGGCATGGATGCGACGATCCCAGATGCGGAGGCCAGGCGGCTCAATCTGGGGAAGCATGTACCTGCCGCTTGAGGCCTCGTGTGGCATCGCGACGCCGACGCCTCACGCGCGGCGGGCAACAGCGACGCCGGCGGCGCTCCGCGGAGATGCACGACGCAGACGGCGCTGGCGTGGTGGCGGGCGGGGGATGCGCGCGTCAAAATGGGATTCTGGGATCGGGACTTTCGGAATCAGATGACGGCGGCGCGCCACGGTGCGGTGAAACACGCTGCGGCGGGCGTTAGTCAGCGGCCCTGCAGCAATCGCGATCTCCTGCCCACTCTGGCGGCCCCGCTGGCCCCTGGGCCCCGGCAGTCGACAGCGAGCCGACTAGCGCCGCAGGGGCAGTGGAATCGATTACCCTCTCGAAATGCGTTGCGTTTGCAATCGCGGGCAGCGAAGCCGGCGCCGCGATCTGCTCTCGCTCCTCGCGGTGGCGGCGTCGCGGCGGGCACGCGGGGTCTCCTCCGCGCGCGCGCGCCGCCCAATGAGCAGCAGCAGCGCGGCCGCCGCAGCAGCAGCGCGGTGCTCGCAGCTCTACACGTACCGTGGCCGGCGAGCGCGCGAGGGGCAGCGCGGCCTATTTTTGTACCTGCGCATCGTCCGGGGCCGGGCGCGCGCCCTTGACGCGACTCGCTGTGTGCCGCGCTGCCTCTTCCCCGCATTGCCCGCTTCACCGCGACCAGACCGCCCTGATCAGTTCGTCACCTCCACGGCTGCATTGCGCTGCTGCTGCTCCGTCTCACGTCACAGCGCGCGCTCTCCAGACGCCACGATTCGTCAGCCGAGTCGCCCCGATGCGCGGCCATTAGGTAATTAGGCAGGATTCAGTGCCCTGATGCGCATGCAGGCTGGCCCTACGTCCGCAAAATTCTCTGCCTCCTCCCAACACAGTCACGTTTTATTAGATAGATAGCTCCGGCCCGCTGCTCCCATGCGGCTGGGCCTCATGTTCGTACGGCACGCACTGGACCCTGGACCGTCCCCGACGTCCCCTAGAAGATAGCGCGCACATGCACGTTCTGTCTGCTCAGGCCATGTCCAGCGCTGTCCGTCCGCCATTGCGCACCCTCCTCAACACCACGATATAGCCCAGTGCCCGCGCCTGAACCCCGCCAGCGTGCCGTCCTGCTTTGTCCCTCGCCGCCCCGCTGCCCACCCCCCGCGCTGTCACACCACGCTCCCGGCCCTGCGTGCGCCCTTTGAAAATCTTTCTCACCGCTGCGCAACCCCATTCGCTCCACCGCCAGAAACAAGCTCCGCATGCAAGACCGAAAGACGGTTGTCACCATCAACAGCACCGGCCGCCAATCGGCAAGCTTCATCCGCGTCGCCGCCGCCGTCGGATGGCAGGTCCGCGCCCAGACGCGCGACACCCAGGGCATTGTTGCGCAGGAGCTCGCCGCCACGCCGGGCGTCGAGCTGCGAGTGGGCTCTCTGGACGATGACAAGTTCGTAGCGGACCTCTTCAGCGGCGCGCAGCTGGCCTTCGTCAACACCACGCACTGGGGCGATGAGATCGCAACCGGCCGCGCCGTGGCCACCGCCGCGAAGAGGGCCGGCGTGGAGCACTTCATCTACAGCAGCATGCCCGACCACTCCATCTACGACAAGGGCTGGCGCGCCCTGCCGCTGTGGGCCAACAAGTTCGCCGTGGAGAACTTCATCCGCCAGATCGGCATTCCGGCCACCTTTGTCTACGCCGGCACCTACCACAACAACTTCACCAGCCTGCCCTACCCGCTCTTCCGCATGGAGCTGAAGGAGGACGGCAGCTTCGAGTGGCAGGCGCCTTTCCACCCCCATATCCCCATTCCCTGGCTGGACGCCGAGCACGATGTTGGCCCCGCGATTTTGCAAATCTTCAAGCAAGGCCCGCGAAAGTGGGCAGGTCAGCGGTACGTTCTAGCGTCTTTTGCATATCCGCCACAGGGATATGCTTGCAGCGGTCCCAAGCCTTTCGGACCGGGCGCAGAGTCCCTCGTTTTGTTTTTCTTTTTTCCCACGACACATCGGACTGACGCCATTCTTACCATGCAGCATTCCGCTAGCCTTCTCGCACCTGACGCCCGTTCAGGTGTGCGAGGCCTTCAGCCGCGCGCTGAACCGACCGTGCCGGTACGTCCGCGGGCCCGTTACCTTCCATGTGCCCGTCCCGGCAGGGTACCGCGAACATCTCGAGATTCTCGAGGAGACGCTGGGATGGCAGAACGCGCCGTACTTCGGCCCCGACCTGGAGGAGGACTGCACGCAGGTGGCTCTGGACCTGTGGGAAGGGTTCCGCGACATCGAAGAGTACGCACGTGAGATCTTCCCCGTCGAGGAGAGGGCCAACGGGCTCACCTGGATGGACGAGGACGACACGGACACGCAGCCCGACGACACGCCTTCGGAAACGCCCATCAGGGACGTGGAGAACTTCTTCCAGGTCATGAACCTATGAGAAGACGGATTCTGAAACGAAGCCTTTTTGCATTGCGTTGGCGTTATTACTTGCCGTTGGTTGGGCGGTTTGGCGGAGGCATAGATTTTTCCAGCGGATGAGCTTTCAAGATACGGCATCATTGGGCTGAACGTACAGTGGTATCCAACAAAAAAGAGGTAATCAAAGCACGACATACGTTGTTACGACTAGCACTAGGCTCTCTCACGGTTAGTTCATAGACTTTGGTTCGGCGGCTGGACGGTGGTTAATGTGTCCCAATTTCTTCAATCACCCCTCTTACTATTCGTGGGCATTGGTGCTACAGTGTACTTTCGAGTTTCTGTCCAAAGCAAGAACCAAGACTTGGGTGGTGAGAGCGCCCCACCCCCAATGCGTGTCTCACAACGATGTCTTGCCATTCGGCGGCGATGGTGACGAGGGCTGGAGCTCCAGCGGTCAGGCCCGACAGCACACCCGAAGAGCCAACGTGTGTACAAGAATGATCGTCAGAGAAGGCCCTATATTGCCTTACTAGGTTAGGCCTGAGGTTCCACCCGCTCGTCAATGTTGATGAAGCCATACAAGGGCACTTTAGCGTCCAGGGCGGAGAAGCAATATGGAGCCTCTCACCGATCGCTCCCTGCATCGATTCCGTCTACTTGGTGCCCGGGACGGCCAATAAGAACGTGGTTGTCGCGCTTCTCCTCGGAGAATTGATCTGCTTAGTCAGCATCACGGCCATCTCGGCGGAAGTTTCAAGCTCTCCAGACGCGGCACACGGCAACGACAAAACTCACCCCCACACACCCATACACAATGGCAACACCACGCCCGGCCGCTCGGCCACTCGCCGCCTGGAAGACCGCACTGCGGCAGGCTCGCGCCTCGAAGGTGCAACGGCGCTGCTTCGCCGACCTCGCCGACAGACAGCCCAGAGCCCTCCACGCCAACGGCCTGATCAAACGTACGTCTCTCGCCCCCCATTCCGCGCCTCCCAAAGGCGCCTCGGCGCAGCAGCACGACTCCGCAGAGCCCTCTCACCCCCCACCCAAGCAATTGGGCGCTCCCCCCTCCCCACTCGCAACCCATCTAACCCCCCGCGGCCGCCAGAATCGTCCAAAGTCCACACGCCCATCAAGACGTACCCGCCACCACCCACCGCGACGGCGCGATGCAAGGACGCCATCACGGCGGTGACGTCGCAGCAGCTCGCGACGCTCGACCCGTCGGGGGCGCGCGCGCAGCTCTTCTCGCGCGCGAACCCGGACGCGGCCAAGGTGGGCGACATCCTGCTGGTGCGGCAGCGCGGCGGCGACCCGTTCGCGGGCGTGTGCCTGAACATCCGGCGGCGCGACGTCGACTCGGCGGTGCTGCTGCGCGGCCAGCTGACGCGCGTCGGCGTCGAGATGTGGTACAAGGTGTTCAGCCCGAACGTCGAGGGCATCGAGGTGGTGCAGCGGCGCGAGAAGCGCGCCAGGCGCGCGCGCCTGTACTACATGCGCAAGCCGAAGCACGACCTGGGCAGCGTGGAGAATGTCGTCAGGCAGTACCGGCGGCAGCGGGCGATGCTGAAGAGCGGCGGCGCGGCGAGGGGGAGGGACGCGAATGCGGGGAAGAAGAAGGGAGGTAAGAAGGGGAAATGAGGGGAAGAGGGAGGCGGGTAAGAAGAGGAAATGAGGGTGGAGTGATGGGGGAGGTGGTGGTGGATGGCCAGATCGATGAGGGTTCGGTTTCTGTGCATGTATTATGGATATCAAATCACGGTTCAGAGGGGACCGGAAGACAAAATCAAGGGTTCCGTGGGCTTTGTATGGCTTGTCAGTAAGTCTTTGCAAGTCGTCGAATATTGCAATTTCGGGATGAATGAATGTTCAGATTAAACATTGACCGCTCACAAGTGGATGGACTAGCTGTTCTATCACCTCGCAAGCAGATGGCAGAGTGTCAGCAATGTACGCATTCGATTACAGTGCAGACTGCTTCAGCTATCACAACTGGATGCAGAGCTGAAGCATTCGTTCAGCTAGTCTAGCATATGTGTCGACGTATCGTTACAGTACATCCAAGTGAATGCACAAGGAAATGCTGTGTTCTTTGTGCTTGCTGTCGATCACAGCACCGGGTCAGACATCGGCAAGACCATCAGATTCGGTGGTGAGGAAAGGGCTAGATTGTCCACATCCCACTCCAGAAGTTGTTGGGGGGGGCGTATGAGATATTTACATCGGGATGGATTCATGCTTGTCAGATAAGACAGGTGGTTGTCTAAGTACGATGGCAGTGTGAGGACAGAGAGCAGACCTGCTTCCGGCACGCAAGTAGAGGTTCTGTTTTCCTGGACACGCGTTCTCCCGTGGTTCTGGGCCACTGGATTCTTGGTTGTCCCAGAGACTCCTTATCTGCAGCAAGTAAGCTCCTGGCCTCTGGGAAGACGCAGATAACACGTCCTCCGTGCCTCCCAACCGCGTCCGGGTCAATGGCTGACGCCGAGAGGTGGACCCTGTCCAAAGGGGTTAGGGTTCCGGTCCCCCGCAATGTACGACGCGGGCTGAGGGCAGGGCGTTGGCTTCCCCGGCTGTCCTGTGCCTGGCCTCGAGCAATGCGTGCGCGCCCGACGCCCTAAGTCGGGTCACTGCACGGGACCGCGCGTGCTTGTTTTGGTTCGCGCAGTCGTGGGCAAATCAGCGGGGCGTCGGCTGTGCGGAGGTTGGAAGTGGAAGGGTCCATGGCACGCGAGTCATGCAATGACGGCATCCAGAAAAATCGAGTCGCCTGAAAACCCTAGTTGTGGTTGCATCCCAACATTTTTGTCTGCCCGCCTCGACGTGATTTCACGTACTTAAGCAGCCCCGTCCGCCTGGCCAGATCTCCACCTCACACCTAGCCACCATTTCCACCAGTACCCACTTACCGCGCCCCCCAGACTTCGCCCCAATGGCCCCCTCCGCGACCGAGCAAACCGACGTCACCTACGAGGACCTGATCCAGCTGGAGCAGGAATTCGAGGATGCCGACCTGCAGATTGGTGCGTGTGGCTCGCCCGTAGCCAGAGGCCGTCGCTGCTGACAGTAACCTTGGACGCACAGTCCGCCAGCAGTACAAGATCACCCAGCCGCTCTACGCCAAACGCCAGAACCTGATCGCGAAGCTCCCTAACTTCTGGGCGCTGGTTCTGGAGCAGGTCCCGACTGAGTTCGACCAGTTCATCCAGCCCTCCGACTCCCACATCTTTGCCGAGTGCCTGCAGAGCATCGAGGTGACACGCTTCGAGATCGACGACCCGGCCGGCTCGCCGCGCAGCTTCTCCATCAAGTTCGGCTTCGGCGAAAACAAGTACCTTGACAACAAGGTCCTGGAGAAGAAGTTCTGGTACCGCCGCTCCCTCGACGGCTGGTCGGGCCTGGTGTCGGAGCCGGTCAAGATCAACTGGAAGAAGGGCAAGGATACGACCGACGGGCTCACCGATGCTGCCGTCGAGCTGTTCGAGGCTCGCAAGAAGCTGCCCGCCCAAGACCTGAAGACCAAGTTCAAGAAGCTGCCCGAGTACCAGAACGTCATCAAGAAGATGGAGCTGAGCGAGGAGGGCACCCAGAGCTTCTTCACCTGGTTCGGCTTCGCGTCGGTGTGTCCCTACGTCTCGGCTGAGGAGTCGGCCAACGCCACCAAGAAGGAGGCTGAGGAGCGGGCCAAGAGGGCCAAGGGCGAGAAGATCGAGCCGGAGCAGGAAGACGAAGAGGAGGACGATGGCAATGATTTCCTCGAGGAGTCTGAGATTTTCCCCGCCGGTGACGAGCTGGCCACGCTCATTGCCGAGGACATATGGCCCAACGCCATCAAGTACTTCAGTACGTTCTGCCTGATGACGGACAAGAGTTTCGCGATTGCTAACATGTCGCAGCTTCTGCTCAGGAGGCCGACGAGGAAGACCTCTCTTCCATTGAGGACAATGGGGAGTGGGGCAGCGATGACGAGGGAGAGCCGGTCGACATCCGCAGCCTCGTCAAGAGCAAGGGCAAAAAGGAGAAGAACGGCGAGAGCTCTCCTCCTGCGAAGAAGCGCCGCACCTAGAGTGGCAGGCTACAATTGATCGGTTCAGCGGAGGGTGAAGCGGCCAGTGTTTTTGGATATATCCCTCGTGGTGGTTGGATCTTGAACGGTAAAAAGAAAGCTAGATACCCGGGGAACGGACGGATACGGCGGATATTGACGGAGCGGGCGACATGACTTGACTGATTTGGATAGACGACGGCCAGCGACAGGCGACGCGCGGGAGAGTAGTCAGGACCTTAGTAGTGGCCCGCCTATTTGCGATGTGTTTCAATGCGAAAGCTTGAGTGCAAGTGTGCAGATTGCGCATTGTTTCTTTCGTCTTGTTTCTGCGTGTTCTGTTGGGCCGGCCCGCTCGACGCCCAATCCGGGCCGGAGGCGCGTCTCCGTCCTCCTCCCCCGCTGGCGCGCCGCTGGACACGACAGGAACAAGCAACGGAAAGCACCAGTCCTTGACCTATTTATCCGTAGCGCGGCTCTTCTTGGCGAAACGTCGTTTTCCCGGCCTGCCAGCCCTCCGCCGAGTCCTCATGGAGATCCATTCTCCATCCTAGCGCACCCCGCCGCCATCGCCACGAACCCGGTCAGAGCTACCGGCTGTGCGGCGCGCCGCTTTTCTACACGAGCCCCGCTCGCCATCTGCGCAAGAGGATCATGCTGCGTCCCGCGCCGGAGATGACGACTCTGGGCGAGAGCAGGGAATGCCTTTAGCCCAATACCGCTCCTCTCCTCACCGCATAAATATGCCCGCCGCCCGCCGTCACCCCGTCCGCAGGGCCTCTCGCCACACGGCTTCACCATGTCCTCCCTCGCTGTCTCGGTGCTTCTGGCATCGGGCTCTCTCGCCGCCGCCCAGTTGACCTTTGGCTCCCCCAGCGGCAACTACTCGACCAAGACCTACCAGGTCCCCGCCATTGAGACCGAATACCGGCCCAACACCGACTACTCGGACCAGGCTTTGTCTTTCCTGTGGGATCAGATTGGCCCTATCTCCACCGGCCCGGTGACCACCACCGTCACACCCACTCCCGAGCCCAGCACCTACCCGCAGCCGGGGCGCCTCCACCCGCTGGTCCCCAGCTATGACCGGAATCTGACCGGCCTGAAGCTGCCGAAGGGCTTCAAGTGGGGCGTGTCCTCCTCCTCGTACCAGATCGAGGGTGCTGCCGACGCCGAGGGCAAGGGGCCGTCCATCTGGGACCTGCTGTCCCACCGCGTCCCTAACTTCGTCGCCGACAACACGACCGGCGACGTCGTGGCAAGTCACTACTGGCTGTACAAGCAGGATATTGCGCGCCTCAAGGGCTTGGGCATCCCGGCTTTCAGCCCGAGTATCAGCTGGCCGCGTCTGTTTCCCTTCGGCAGGGGGCCCGTAAATGCCCAGGGAGTAGCCCATTACGACAGTGTGATCCAGGAGATGGTGGACAACGGGATCAAGCCCGAAATCACGCTGTTCCATTGGGACACGCCTCTGGCGCTGTTCAACGAGTACGGCGCGTGGAATTCGCGGAACGTTGTCGACGATTTCTTCAACTACGCAAAGTTTGTTATCGAGCGGTACGATGCCTACGTCGACGGCTGGTTCACCATCAACGAGCCGCAGTACTGCGATTGGCAGTTCTCCGTCTATCCTCACGGCGAGTATTTCCCTGCCTACAACAACCTCACCGGAGGCCTGCCAACGCGCTACGCTTGCGGTCACTACACGTTGCTGGCGCACGCCAAGGTGGTGAAGTGGTACAGAGACGAATTCAAGGGCCGCCATAAGATCACCTTCAAGAACTCCGGCAACTACTTCAACCCCAACACCACCTCCGAAGCCGACGCCGTCGCCGTCCAGCGCAGCTATGACTTCGTTCTCGGCTGGTTCGGCGGACCCTGGACCGACGGCGACTACCCCCAGTCCCTGAAGGACACCCTCGGCGACCTCCTCCCCGAGTTCACGCAGGAGGAGAAGGATCTCATCAAGGGCTCCTGCGACTTCTTCGCCATCGACGGCTACTCCGCCTCCACCGTCTACGGCATCGAGGACTTCGACAGCTGCGTCACCAACTCGTCCCACCCCGCCTACCCCACCTGCGCAGGCAGCACCAACGTCGCCACGGACGGGTTCCCGCTGGCGCCCTCGGCCGACCCGGGCGTCTCGTGGCTGATCGACGCGCCGCAGGGCCTGCGCAGCCTCCTCTCCAAGATCACCAAGGACCTCTTCCCGTCCGTGACCGAGATCATGGTCACCGAGTTCGGCTTCGCCGAGCCGTTCGAGGCGCAGCTCGACGACCTGGCCACCATCCTGTGGGACCTGCGCCGCGCCGACTACCTCCAGTCATACCTCGACGCCATCCTGCAGTCCATCCACTACGACGGCGTCAACGTCACCGGCGCCTGGGGCTGGGCCATCTTCGACAACTTCGAGTGGCTCGTCGGCCTCGGCACCCGCTTCGGCCTGCAGTACGTCAACTACACGGACTTGACGCGGTCGCCCAAGGCCAGTATGTTCCAGTTCATCAACTGGTTCAAGTAAGTTTGCGCTCCTTTCGAGGAAGACGGGATGCTGACAAAACTTCGCAGAGAGCACGAGTACGAGGAGGAGCCGTCCAACACGACGATGAAGCTTTTCTAGAGAGGGCGGCTGGCTAGAAGCGTGTATTCGATATTTATATACCAACCTTTTTAGTTTTGTGAAGACTGTGCTAGTAGTTATCACATGTTTGGAACATCTGCCGTTCTTCGCTACAGTGAAAACAAGGCTGGTTGGTGATCATCGCCGGTGAAGGAAAGTGTGGTCGCGCAGTCCAGCCAAACCCGAATGCCCGATTGTGAAGGGTATCTTTGACTAAGCACAGCACGGGGGGGAAAGGCCTTACCGGAATTCAGCACAGCCGGGACTGCCAACCGATTCTTCTCAGGGTATTGTATCATGCTCACAAATGCTCCCGCAGAAGCCCAAAACCCGCTCATATTCCTGCCCTTCCCTCTAATAATTCTTCACTCGCACGGTTCAGAAGGAAGCCTCCTTGCTCAGATTGAGATACCGAAAAGTCTTGATTCCTGTTGCTCAACAGTGTTCTACCTAATCTACCTGGCCTAGCGCTGCTCCTTCGCAATCGATGCCCACTCTCATACCCTACAAACCCTCCCGTCTCCAGTCACCCGTAATGCTCAAACAAGCCTCGTTCTCACGCCCGGCCTGCCCGTCGATCCACCGCAATGACAGTCTCGAAACGATTGGCAATCACTCAACTTCCCCATCAACATCTCCATCATCACCGCTCTCCCCGCCCACAAACGCCGCCACAAATGCATCCTCCTCGCTCCTCTCCGTCTTTGTCTGCGTGCGCGGCGTGTCCCGCTTCAGCAGCATGGCGTCGTACCACTCCCTCATCTCCTTGCGCAGCTCCTCCGCCCGCACATCCACGTCATCCTGCGGTCCGTAAAGCCACTCGGGCGTTTGCTCAGCCACGGCGCTGTCGTGTCTGCGGTGGACCCACGTCGTGAAGCTGTCGGCTTCCTCGTGAGTGTCGCTGGTCGAGTGCCAGACGAGCTCGGTGGAGGCCGGCCGCTTTCGGGTCCGGATGGCGAGTACGGAGTCGGCGTCCCTGCGGACTGAGGGGCGCGGGCACGGGGGCGCGGTGGCGGGCGGCTGGGGCGACCAGGAAGTGCCGGGGTAGTGCGTGATGCCGTGCCGGGATTTCTTGGTGGGATGGTGGATGCGCTTCGTTTCGAGGGGAGTGTTGGAGCCGCTGAAGTAGCATGGGGAGGAGGCCGTGTGAACAGGTTGGACGACAGAATATTCATCTTCGCTGGTTTCGCCTTGTGCAAATTTGGCTTGGTAATCGGGCGGGAGAGGAAACTCGGGAGGAGGCGGAGTTTCGAAGCGCGTGCGGGAGGCCAGTTTTGATGAAGATGGAAGTAGAGGGTCCTTGCCCGTGTTCTCGATAGTAGGCTGGGCTGTCTTCCTCTCATGCACTGCCTGTTCGGGGAAAGTACTCCAAGGCCTCAGACCCGGGGGCTGCTTCTTTTCAATCAGAAACGGATTGAGAGATTTTCCTGGACGTGCCGTCTGCTGTGGAGATGGGGTTGTTCGGAAAACGCGTTCTCTTTGAGTATTCTCTGCGGGCTGGACTCTTGCATTAGCCTTCTCCTCCCACAGTCTCTGATCGAGGGGGGATGCCGGCTGGCGGAGCTGTTCCCGACGGTCAGGTATGGTGTCCCAAGCAGGGACGTTCCTACCCCAAAACTCGGTTGGAGATTTATCATGCTGCCAGGCAACTTGATTCAGCACGCTGGTGTTGACCTCGAGGGGCACAGCTAGAGTTTCTGGCCGGGTCTTTCTAAGGAGGTCCGTGATGTAGCTCCGTTTATCAACTGTCTGTTTGGGCTTCTTTGGCTTTTGTGTCTTCTCCTTCTTCCGTACGGAACCGAACGACTTGGTCGGAGAAGAAGCAGCCGCCCGTTTGTTTGCTTTCATAACCTCTCCCAAGTCCTCCAGTCCGGGAGGTGGGTTGAACAGTGACCGCCGGGCTTGGCAACGCTCCAGTGGAGGAATGCTCTCGTCCGGAGACGCTGTAGACATGGCGGAAAGCCGACAGACGGACAGCTTGATACGGACCCGGAGGTTACGTTCGAATGCGACTCCTCCCGGGAAGAATCGTTTGCTCACAGTGGCCAAGTCAACATTAAGACTGGTGCTAACCTCTTGTCCAAACAAGGGGATCGGGCGAACGTATCCGCGAAAGCCTTCCACGCTGTTGTTCCACTCGAACTTGATCCAATCCGAGGCCAGACGATACTCCGGTCTTCCAAGAAATGAAGGGTAAACTGGATCCAGGACAGGTTCCACGTAGGAAGGATAAATGTTGCACCAGGCGTCCTCGCTTGTGAAGGCATCCAGTCGCTTGAAACCAACCAACGGACCGAATCTTTTGAGGATGCCAACGACGTTTGGTTCTCCCTCGCCCGAAAGAGAAGCAGAGAACGTCACCTTGACCGAAGGATGAAGAGGAGTGTCCAGGAAACAGTCACGGGTACGGAGAAACTCGCATAGAGCATTGTAAAAGTTGCCGCTGGACGTAAGCCACTGATGTTGGCTTCCATGGCGTTTGTAAAGCTCGAGCATACAGGCGACAATCTCGCGAACATTCGCCGGGAAGGTCTTGCTGCCCATGTTGTTGGTAAAGCTGCAGATACGGCCGTCCAAGTCGCCAGGATAACGGTCTGTCAAACAATTAGCATCGCTCGAAGTGTTGAGGGCCACCGGGCTTTTCAGATAGGGTGGGTCTGAGAGAACAGGATGGCAGTGCCCATCGTAACGTACCAACATTGCAGTTGTCCATGCCATCGATAAGGTCGATCAGGTGGTTTGATATGGTGTACTCAAGGACGGCTGCAAACATGTCCTCCCAAAACTTCAATTCCTCGGCCTGTCCTACTGACAGTCCCCTCCAAGTCGAAGTAATGTCAAGGTGCCGAGCTGCACGGTCCTCGCGAGAGCTATACTGGTGGAACTCTGGGACGTAGAGATCAAGGTACGTGTCTCGAACTGGAAGCGTGTCCGACTCGAGGCGGAAGTGGATCTTCCGATGAGGCTGAGGCTCGGTAGACAGGTTGCGAAGCCTTGAGAGCTCGACACCGTAGACGTGAGAACGCCCCATGTTCGAGAAAGCTGCTGAGGAAGTATATAAACTTGAATGCGTCAGAGATACGTGATTCGTTACTCTCGATACGGATGGTGTCGACTTCGGGGTCCGGTAAGCAAGCCGCTACGGCGAACCAGTATCCAAAAGTTGACGGAGAGCGAAATAAGTTGGGCCAGTAGAGTTGTTTGGGTCGATCGGCATGGCGTCGCGCCTGCCCTCGTCTTGCAAGGCAAGGGCTTCTGCGCGTGGCTTTCGGGCAGGCGTGCCTCACACGGCATCCATGCTCGCTCTTGTCGTGAGTTGTTCATTCTTATTTCCCAGCTTGGAAATCTGCAGGAACACATCGACGCCGTAGCCTTCAAGATTGTGCAGTTCGAGGCTGCCTGCCCAGTATTCCGCGTAGATCCTGCTCATAGGCAGGCCGATTCCAAGACGAAGATCGGGTGGGCGGCTTGTCAGCGAGCTAAGAGAGCCGTCATGGTGCTCGCCCTCTACGCGAGGCTTCACTTCCTGCATCGTTGCCGCCAATTTTGGCACTCGCGACAGATTCTCAATCCGAAGTTTGCTCCGCGGGCCTTTGCTGAATGACCACAGATACGGAAGCACATCCTTTGGGACACCGCCTCCCTGATCAGAGATACGAATGATGACATGCTGCTGTGTCTCGCAGATGAGAACCTCAATCGGGGGCGGCTTCTTGTCCTTGTGCTTTTTCTGTTCAATGACAGCTTGGATAGAATTACGCAGGAGCTCGCCGATGATGTACTCTAGATGCGTGAGAATGTAGGGGAAAGTGGCATTGACGTGCCCCTCAACCTTGACATCTGGGAGAGGGATTCCTGATCCATACGTTTGTCTCATTAGCTCCTTTGTGGCGTTCGCGCAGTGCTCAACGATCTCCTTGGCGTTGCACTTCAGAAAGATTTCACCGACAGAATCCATGTGAGGATCCAGCTGAAGCTTCGCCTCCGGGAAATGCCACGGGGAGTGGAAGGTATCAGTCAAGGCCAGATGCTGCTCTGCGATTGTGCGTCGAGAAATGCGCTGGATCCAGTCAACAAAGCAGACGACGGGAGGGTGTCCGGGGTACGCACAGATCTGAGCAGGGTTGTCATGAACTTGTCCGTCTCCTCAGGCTTCATGGCGCCCTGAACTTCCAGCACACCGATTGCCAGGCGCGGGATAACGGTGAGGTGCTCGTCCAGCGTATCTCTAATGATCTTGCACAGTTCATCATTGTCCTCGATTGACCTAACCTCTGGTATGCGGCGATATCTCTCGAAGGCGCGGTAGTAGAGCTCGTAGACGTAGGAGATGTTGGGGTTTGTGACGACGACGTAGGGTAGAGTCTGCATGTCTCGAAGCCGGTGGGCGATACTGCGCGGGAATCAGCCTCATACGCACGCGACGAATTCTCGGACACCTTGAGAGTACCGCGTGGGCAGCTCGGTTCGGACGTAGTTTGCAGAACCCAGCAAACGCGACTCGGTCAAGCGCGCGCCGAAGAAGGTCAACTGGCGTAGGCTGATGGGCCGGGCCTCGCGTTGGACCCATCTGGGCAGTGTCAGCGGGCAGGCTGTGACTCGGCGGAGAAGTTTGTGCCTACTCGTCCAGGACGGAGGAGGGCCGCCATGGCGGAGCACTGGGGAGGGTGATGGTGCTGAAGCCACGTCTCTTCCTGCTCGCTGGGAAGATGCTCGCCCACATGCCATGCTGCGTTTGCACGCAGCGGCCCAACGCCATCGCTGCGGAGCCAATGGGTCGCGGGGTCGCGTGCAATGTTTCGCGGACAGGCGTGGCTCGTGGAGAGCGCAGCAGCGGCGGCGGTGTTTGCGCAGGCGTCTGACGGGCGCGACGGGGGCTTCGAGGCGGGCGGGCGCGGGCAGGACGGGGGCGCACGCTGCAGACGGGCGCCGGACGACGATGGCAACGGACAGCTCTGCGCACAGGCGTGGTGTGAGGACGATGTTGGCTGCACGCAGCGTCATGCTTCCTGATATTTCGCGGCGCGCTGACTCGCGGCGCGCTAACTCGCGGCGCCTCGAGCGCCTCGATGTCTGGCCGGCCGCGGGAGAGCTGCGACTTGGTTGCGGCCGCCCCCTTGGCGTGCGCCCGCTGCAGCGGCGCCTGGCGCGGCGCGCTGCCCTCGCTGCGCAGCAGGCTGCTGGAGCTTGGGCGGCGGCGGCGAGCTGTGGGCCCGAGGCGTGAGCCTGCCGCCGCTCGATCGACCGCGATAGAAGATAGAACACCGCCAAGGCTCGCGCGAGGGAACAGCCACGGCCTGCGCGAAACAGAGCCCCGCGCTGACCGACCACTCCCGGCCTGTCCGCTTCACAGCCTCCCTGCTCCTCCCGCCGCCCCATCGTGCTTGCAGGACGACGCGGCGCTTCCGGCGGCGACGACAAAGGCCCGTTCAACGCCCTCGCCCACCCGCTCCGTCATTGTGTTCCCCGCCACGCCATTAGCGAGCCAGAGACATACCTTAGCTTGCAACTTTACATGATCAGGCCTGCCCTCCACCTGTCTTCGCTCCTCACCGCAATCCAACAGCCCCCGGCCTCGTGTGCGACGCCGCCCACGCCTGCATCCCGCCGCCCATTGCTCCGTTCCTGCCGGGCCTCGTGTGACGACACCCGCGCAGACGTCAGGCCTGCGCTCTGAGCTCACTTGTCATCCGCAAGCGACTCCACGCCACCGCAGCCATGGACCAGGTAAGCCCTCCCTTCCGCCGGCACCCAGGCCTCTGCCGGGCCGCCCCTCTAGCTTGTCCGCATGCCCTGGTCAGCAGTTGGCTTACTTTTGCGCTCGCGCCGCCCTCGACAGCTCGGCAGTGACATGCTCGTCGACGCCGAGTACGACGAGAAGCAGGACGTCGCCATTATCTCCCCCGACGACACCATGGACGAGGCCGAGCAAGAGCCCGAGTCCCGCGCCGACGACTTCGACGCTATGAAGAAGCGCTACCTGCCAGAGCTTGCAGACTTAGAAACCGAGGCAGAAACCGCACACACCTGGGAGATCAAGGAATGGAGGACTATGGCCCGCAGAGAGCATGGCCCCGTGTTCAAGTGTGCAGACCATCCGTGGAGGATACTATTCTTCCCTTACGGAAACAACACAGATCATGCATCGTTCTACCTCGAGCAGGGCTTCGACGAGAGCAAGCCGCCCGAGGACTGGTACGCCTGCGTGCAGTTCATGCTCGTGCTATGGAATCCCAACGACCCTTCCATCCACGTGCAGCACACTGCAACTCACCGCTTCACCGGCGACGAGGGCGATTGGGGTTTCACCCGCTTCGCCGAGCTGCGCAAGCTCTTCCAGACGCCCTGGGAGGACCACGACCGGCCACTTGTTGAGAACAACAGTGCCAACGTCACCGCATACGTCAGGGTCATCAAGGACCCTACTGGTGTGTTGTGGCACAACTTCATCAACTACGACTCGAAGAAGGAAACTGGCATGGTTGGCCTGAAAAACCAGGGTGCCACTTGCTACCTCAATTCCCTCCTGCAGTCTCTGTACTTCACCAACGCCTTCCGCAAGGCCGTCTACCAAATACCCACCGAGTCGGATCAGGAGCGCAGCAACAGCGCCTATGCACTCCAGAGACTTTTCTACCAGCTACAAACCAGTAATGTTGCGGTATCCACAAACGAACTCACAGCGTCTTTCGGATGGGATTCCAGACAGATCTTCGAGCAGCAGGACGTCCAGGAGCTATCAAGAATTTTGATGGAGCGCATGGAGGAGAAGATGAAGGGAACCGAGGCTGAGAATGCGCTTGCCAAGATGTTCGTGGGAAAGATGAAGACGTACATTTCCTGCATTAATGTGCCCTACGAATCCTCGCGCATCGAGGACTTCTGGGACATTCAGCTCAACGTTAGCGGTAATAAGAATCTGGACGATAGTTTCAAGGACTATGTCCAGGTCGAGACCATGGACGGCGAGAATAAGTACTTCGCCGAAGGCTATGGTCTCCAAGATGCCAAGAAGGGCGTCATATTCGAGAACTTCCCGGATGTTCTACACCTCCAGCTGAAGCGTTTCGAGTACGATTTCAACAGAGATGCCATGATGAAAGTCAACGACCGTTACGAATTCCCCGAAGTGTGGGATGCCTCGCCCTATTTGTCCGACACCGCAGACCGCTCGGAGCCTTATCTTTACCACCTCCATGGCATTCTAGTCCACAGCGGCGACCTCAACGCTGGCCATTACTACGCCTTCATCAAGCCCACCAAGGAAAGCCCGTACTTCAAGTTTGACGACGACCGCGTCACACGCGCAACAATCAAGGAGGCTCTGGAAGAGAACTTCGGCGGTGACTATACGAATATGGTCAATGGCAATGCTCAGCAGCGGAATCCCTACACTCGCACGTGGTCGACCAAGCGATCTATGAGCGCATACATGTTGGTGTACATCCGGGAATGCCGCCAGGATCAAATTCTTCTCAACGACGAGGAAGTGCAGCCTCCTGCACATTTGGGTATGTACACAAGCCCATTCTGATTATTCCACGTTAACACCTTACAGCACAAAAGTTCGCAGAAGAGCGTGCGGCCTTTGAAAGGAAAAAGAAAGAGCGCGAGGAGATGCATCTGTATCTCCACGTTTCAGTGGCCACCGAGAAGAACTTCACTGCCCACCAGGGATTCGATGTAGCGCCGTGGACCAAGGATGTTGAGAGCGACGCATCCCCAAAAACGTACAAGGTTTTGAGGACAATGTCGATAGCTGACTTTACAGCCCTTGTCGCCCACGACATTGACGCTGACCCTAGACTTCTTCGCCCATGGGCCATGGTCAACCGCCAAAATGGAACTGTTCGTCCCGACGCTGTCATTGGCTTCCCGGAAATGACTGTTGAGGAGGCTGCAAGCAAGTTTGGCACGAAGTCCGGAAACTTCAAGATCTGGATTGAGCAGACGGATGAGAAGGATGAGGAGGGCAACCCTGTGTGGGGCGAATCACATATTGATACTCATGGGGCTCCCCCCAGCAACAACAGGTCCATCATGCTCTACCTGAAGTATTTCGACCCGGAGCAGCAAACTCTCTTTGGCATCGGTACTTTTTACGCAGCATGGCAGGACAAGGTGATGGACCTCTCTCCTCAGATCCTGAAGCTTGTCAACCTCCCGGCTGGAACGAACCTGAAGCTGTTTGAAGAGATCAAGTCGAACATGATCGAGCAGATGAAGCCCAAGGTTACGCTTGCCTCGTCGGAGATCCAGGACGGTGATATTATCACTGTGCAGAAGTCCTTGTCCGAAAAGGAAGCGGCTGCCATTTCCGCGACCGGCCGTTACACCGACGTCAGAGAATTCTACGATTATCTGTTGAACCGGGTACACGTGCAGCTTGCACCAAAGAACCAGACCGACAAGGAAAGAGACACGGGTTTCTGGATGTGGCTGAGCAAGAAGATGACATACGATCAATTCGCAGCGAAGGTGGGTGAGCATCTCAAGGTGGACCCCACCCATATTCGCTTCAGCACGGTCAACGTTTCCACCGGAAAGCCCAAGCTCCCGGTCAAGAGAACGGCGAATATGACGCTCGCTCAAATCCTCTACCCAAGCACCTACCCCAACTACGGAAATGCGCACACGCAGAGGATGGACGCGTTATACTACGAAATCCTCGAGTACAGCTTGTCTGAACTGGACCAAATGAGGAGCTTCAAGGTTACGTGGCTGCCCGATGGCATAATAAAGGAAGAGACGTACGACATCCTTGTGGCCAAGAACGGAACCATGGAGGATCTTGTCAAGGGTATGCAGAAGAAGGCCGGATTTGACGATGCGACTGCTGCCAAGGTTAGGATCTACGATGGTTCGAGCTATCGCTTCAAGCAAGAAATCCCGAGGGACAAGGGAGCGCTGAGCATCCATGAGTTTGCAACTTTGTACGCCGAGAAGACCCCAGAAGAGGAGTCAACGCTGGACCGCGAAGCTGGAGACGACATGATCTCATGCTTCCACTTTGACAAGGAACCGAACAAGCCGCACGGCGTGCCGTTTGCTTTCACCGTCAAGGCTGTAAGTTATCTTGCGAAGAGGGGCGCGAAATGGATTCTGATGTGAGACACAGGGCGAGGCTTTCAAGGACACGAAGGAACGGCTCTCCAAGCGCACCGGCATCAAGGGCAAGCAGCTCGAGAAGGTCAAGTTTGCTGTGGTGGCGGGCAACACCGGGTTCCCCAAGGCTGAATACATTGAAGACGGTAGGTGCAGCAAAGGCTCGTTGACAAAGCGACCTCTGACGTGTATTACAGACGACATCCTCTCCGAGAAGATCAGCGGGCATGACGACGTCTCCCTCGGCCTGGACCACGTCAACAAATCGCGCTCTACCTGGGGCAAGTCGGATTCGATTTTCATCAAGTGATGAACAAGTCGGCAGTTCGCGTGTTTCAGGGATCATTGCATGGGCGCTGGATAAATAAGGGCCGGGGATCGGGCAGGGTAGGGTGGGGGCGACGACCTGGATTGTTTGCGGGACGAATTGATTAGCGACACAGTTATTGAGGAGAAGCGGGGAGCGTAAAGGGAATTCTTGTCGAGTGCATAGAGATGGCGTCTTTTTTCCTTTCTCTTCGCCTTCTCCTCCTTCTCCAAGTTTGTGCGGATACCTACGAGAGGTACATGTAGAATTTGGGCAATGGTATCTTTATTTTGCTATAACTCAGAAACAAAAGTTTGCAGAACCGGTGTGGAGGACAATACAATCAGAGGACAAGCTACGGCGTACACGGTGCCTCGTGGGCATGTGATAAGCCGGGGTTCGGCCGCGATCCCTAATCCGCGACACCTGTCCGCCAGGAGCTCCGACCACGACGACGCTGGCACGACAGTCGACCTACTTTCCCTCCAACCACGCCCGCCACCGCCAACATGCACGCCGCGCTGCTGCTCTCGAGCCTGGTGGCTTTGTTCGCCACGGGCGTGTCCTCGACCGCGCTCACGTACAAGCTCGCCGCCAACGAGAAGTCGTGCTTCTTCGCCCACGTCAATCAGAAGAGCGCCAAGGTGGCCTTCTACTTCGCCGTATGTGCTCGCTCCTCCCAATCTCTCCACTCGGCACGCTCGGTCGCCAATCGATACAGGACAAGGCGTCGGGAGGACCGAGGGAGCATTCAAACGCTGACGGGAAGGTGTGACTGCAGGTCCAATCGGGCGGCAGCTTCGACATCGACTACGAGGTCGTCGGCCCCAACGAGTACAGCGTAATGGATGGCACCAAGGAGCGCCAGGGCGATTTCGTCTTCACCGCAAACAACCCGGGCGAGTACCGCTTCTGTTTCAACAACGAGATGTCGACTTTCGCCGAGAAGATCATCGACTTTGAGATCGCGGTAAGCCATGATCGAGCAGACGCATTGGGGCAGCGGCTGACGCGCAGCGCACACAGGTCGAGAACGAGGAGGCGCGGGCGAAGCTGCCGTCCAAGCAGGGCACGTCGCCGGAGCAGACGTCGGTGCTGGAGGAGTCGATCCTCAAGCTGTCGTCGCAGCTGTCGACCATCAACCGCAACCAGAAGTACTTCCGCACGCGCGAGAATCGCAACTTCAGCACCGTGCGCAGCACCGAGCGCCGCATCTTCAACTTCAGCATCATCGAGGGCGTCATGATGGTCACTATGGCCGGCCTGCAGGTCTTTATCGTGCGCTTCTTCTTCCAGGGCGCCCGGAAGGGCTACGTGTGAGCGGAGTTTCGGACGATTTTGTTCTACGATAAAAGAAACGTTTGTGCATGCGATGGACGGACGGGCTCCGGAGTTTCTGAAACATCACTGTGGTTGGGGAAATGTATCATACAGGAACAAAGCAACGGACGTTGGGTTAGCCGCTATTGCAGTTGTTTGATTTCGAGGAGAGTATCTCACTTTCTATGCCACGTGCACCATGGTCCGGTATGTGGCCGGCATCATCGATGCTTTATGTAATACACGAGCGCTCTTTGCAATAATAATGCTGCCGAGGCGCATTCCTTCTCTTTTAGGTTTTGTGGGGATGGATTTTAGCGTTGCAAGCGGTAGACTCCAGTACACGCATGATAAAACAAAACAAACGAAGCAGACAACAAACACACACCTAGTATGAATGGTAGAAACACGCCTCCTGCGCAAAGGCTGCACTGCATTGCACCTGCAATCACAGGCGCCACTCCTCAGGCCCGTCGCGGCGCACATTCCAGAGCCGTTCCGAGAAAGGGAACTACTCCTTGGGCACGTGCGGCAAGCGGGACGACGTCACTTGCGCGGCTTCCAAGCCAACCACCGACTACTCAACGGACGCACGCGCTCCTCCATCAGGGAGTCGTTCATTGGCAAGAGCACGGGATCTACAGGGCATCCGAACACTACTCCGGCGTCCGTCGCGTCGCGTCCACTAGAACGGTTGTCGCCCTCTCAGCCACCCAGCCCTCGCCGCCACCATCTGCGCAGCCTTCCCTCCAATCGCGCCATCCATCTCCCGAGGCACAACCAACACCGCCCGGCGGACCCACCCACGATGCTCACGGCCGTCACATCAGCCGTCCAATCCTTCTTGAACGGCATCATCTACAACGGCGTCACCTTTCCATCCTCGGTCCTTCACCGTCCTTCCTCCATCTGCCGCCCCTCGCAGCCCACCTACTCCCCCATCACGCAAGTCTTCGCCCCTTCTCCATATGACGTCCAGCACGCCCGCCTTCTCCTCGTCCGCGGGCTCGGCCTGCCGGTCGAGCTTGTCGACTTGATCATCGACGCCGCCCAGTACTGGCCGATCGTCATCGGCACCACGACGGCAGTCGGGACGGTGCCGCTGAGATCGGGGAGCGCAGGGAGGGGGAGAGGAGGCGTGGGTGTGGGCATCGGCGGCAGTGGCGTGGTGAGGTCGAGCGATACGCGGATGAACCAGGCGGCGCAGTTGGTGGTGGTGACGGCGGCGGTCCCGGCGGACGAGGAGGTGGGAGAGGAGGGGCGGGGGTGGGAGGGGCTGCGGAAGGTGAAGGTGCGGGGGGTGAGGTGGTGGACGAGGAGCAGGGATCAGGGGTGGGTGAGCGAGGGTGTGGGGAGGAGAGGTATGTTGGTTTCTTTTCTTAACGTCGCCCGTTTTCTCTCATTTGATTCCCTGGATCTGCAAGCTCTGTTTTCACATTCCTCCTGTCTCCCACTCTTTTCTGCTTCACTTGGAATCTGGAATGATGTGGGTTTACAACACGAATGAGGTGGAAGCTGTTGGCCATTGGACATGCTCCGATGATTAAAGCAGACATTGACTTCCCTTCCCTACACGCCTCCAGGTTGATTCCCCATAATCGGAGGCCCTTCGAAATATCTCTCTATAGTGAACTGACAGACAACACATCAGGAACCTACAGCAGCTCCTCCTCCTGGTTCGACGCCTGCATCCTCCGGCCGCTCGACCTCTCTATCCCGCGTCCACCACTCAAACCTGAAGTCGCATCCCGCATCGAGCAGATGATGCAACGCACCCTTCCTCTCTCTTCTGAATTTTTCCCTCACTTCCTCATCGGTAACCTCCTCTCCCACGACCCAGAGGACTCACGCGAGCTTTTCCGCGGTCTTGGATGGGATTTCGTGGAGCGTGTCGAGCGGGTTGAGGTCGACGGCGAGATTGGCGAGAGGAGGGGCGTGCTGTGGAAGGTGCAGGCGAATTTGGTGGCGTGTAGGGAGTACAACGTGCACGAAGGGGAGTGGCGGAGGAGTGGGGAAGGGTGTTTGAGTGGAGAGGCGAATTACGAGTCGAATGAGGGGAGCGGGGACGGTGCAGGTCTCGTGGATGTGCTGAAACCTGGAGACAGGGTCGGCATCTGGGCGAGGGCAATGGTAAGGTTTTTTCTGCTTTATCGCTGGGAGGTCCTGGGAGACGCAGTTTACTGACCTGCGTGATGGTAGTTCCCGGGCTGGGTAAACGACGTCGACGAAGTGAAAGTCGAGATCAGGTATTCTGTCTGAAGGATGGACGAGATAATTGCGACGAGAGCATCCCGGACACACCCGCCAACATTCACGAGCACACCCACTGATCGCCACCAGCCATTTTAAGCGAAGGGAACAACGCCATCCAGGACAAACGGAGTAAGCTAGCTCCGCGCATGGCTCAAGAGCAAGATACGGCATTCCACCCAACTAGAGTCTGAAGTGGCCGATTTGATCAGCAAATGGAGCGCGCGGGCGTTTCCCAGCCGGCATGCGGAGAGGCGACGGTAATGAAGGAGAGAAGGAGAGGATATCGGGCAGGATGGCGCTCAACCAGCTGCGCCGGCGCCAGAGGATTCTCTACGGCTCAGGGTACTTTCCGAAGGAATGAACGTATGACATCTTTGAATATATATATACCACCCTCAACCATGTTAGCTCGCCCAAAAAGGCGATATAAAGACACAGCGGCGTTCGTTACAAGCAACTTTCAGCCCAGGATTCTCTCATGTCGGGTATTGGTCTCTGCGAAAAGAGGCTTATTCTTGCTAGTATCACAAATGACTCGGAATTACGAATGGTTCAGTCAAAGGTATACTCGTTGTTTCCAAACAGTTACCACTCGTATGGAAGAGAAGTTTTTAGCCAATCCATCGGCCAATGCCTCCCACCCCCTGTAACGCCATGCAATGCTTTTCCAAGTAAACCCTTCCATCCCGACCCCCGTCCTAGCTCTCATCTTCGTCAACCACCATGCTATCGGCCGCAGCCTCCTGCATCGAGTCCTCGATCTCGCGTATCCGCCGCCGCCGTTGGTTGCGCCGCCGCACCTCCACCTTGCTTCCCCGCAACCTCCTCTCTACCTCTTCCTCCTCGCTCTGGCCCATCAGGTCCACCGTCTCCACCGCCTCCAGGGCGCGCCCGAGCAGGTCCGTCGCGATGGGATCCTGCGGGCTGACGGCCAGCGCTTCGTGCAAGGCCAGGACGGCCTCCCACGCGCGTCCCATCTCGAGCAGAACCAAGCCCTTTGCGCAGAAGACGCCGGCATCCTTTCCGCCCTGGCGCAGCACTTCGTCAAAGGCGGCGAGCGCTTCGTTGTAGTTGCCCGCGCGCCGGTGGGCGTGGCCGAGGTTTGTGCGGGTTGCGAGGATGGATGGAGAGGCCGGCGCGAGGGAGAGTTGCTCGGAGAGGGTGAGCGCGAGGGTGAACATCTTGATGGCGAAGTCGAGGTGGTCTTGATGGTAGAAAACTACGCCGAGCTCGTTGAGGAGGAGAGGGTCAGTCTTGCAGAGACCATATGCGGTGTTGAGGTATTCGTGGGCCAGGGAGAGATTGTTGAGCTGGAGGTTCTGCATGCCCAGGAAGAGCTGCGGGAGATGCGTGCCCTGGAAGAGACGAGCGGCAGTAGAGTATGCGGATATGGCTTGATCGTGCTCCCCTTCAGCGGCGAACGTGTGGGCGAAGCCAATCCAGGCAGGACCAAAGTGCGGGTCCATCATCGAGGCCTTTGAGAAGAAACGGCGTGCGTCGGCTATGCGTCCGATAGTCAGGTAGTACACTCCAATTGCAAGCCATGATGTCGGCTCCTCGGGATGTGTGTCGGCGAGATCGTGAGAAAGTAGGAAGAGCTCGTTTTTGTTGTCGAGCTCGTGCAGGCAGGAGAGATGCACAGGAAGGGCCGAGAAGTTGTACTTGTCTTTCTGGAGAATCGACGAGGTAAGAGACAGCGCCTCGTTGAAGCGGCACTGAGTGAAGAGCTGCTCGGCTTTGGAGAGGAGGATGTCGGGGTTGCTCGCGAGATTGTAGTGGGTTGACAGGGTCTCAATGGCAGCAGTGAACTCGTCGGGGTTTTTGTACTTGGACAAGCGGGTCATGTACAGCATCTTGGTGAACTCCGCAGCCTCTTGGGCCGACGAGGGGTCGGCGGCAGTGACAGTCTCGAAGTTGAGAGAGTCGAGGAACTGCAGCTCCTCCTCGGGAGACATGAGCGAGTTCTTCATGAGCTGGTCAAAGGCCTCGAAGCACTGCACGTCGATGCGCACGGCGTCCTTGTAGCACTCCTTGGCGCGGTCGAAGGCATTCTGCTTGGCATAGCACACGCCGCGCAGGTAGCACATGCAGGCCTCGGCCTTGATGCTGGTGGTGTTCTCGCGCTCGCGCTCCTCGCTGCGGTCGACACGATCACTGCGCAGGCCCTTGTGGTGGTGCGGGCGGGCGGGCCCGTTGCGCGAGTTGGCGTCGACGTGCTGCAGCTTCTTGCGAGCGCTGTCGGGGGCGGCGATCAGGTGCACGGGGTTCTTGTCGCCGAGAATCTGCATGGCCTCGTCGAACTTGTTCTGTTTGATGGAGCAGTGGGCCAACAGGTAGCGGGCGGGCGGGCTGCTCTGGGCCGGGTCGGTCCGCGAGACGAAGCGCGCGAGGATGCTCTGGGCGCGGGCATAGTTGCCGGTGGTGAAGTGTACCTGGGCAAGCCAGAAGGCATCGTCGTTCTTGTCTGCACCAGCGAGGTCAGCGGGCGGCCAGCTCTGCGGCGGGAGGCGCGGCCGTACTGGTGATGGCGAAGAGCTTGTCGGCGATGAAGATGGCAGACTCGTACTGGTGCTTGTTCAGGGCGTCCTGGCGCCATTCGCTCAGGAACTTCTCCATGTGCGCGGGTGCAGTGGGGGTCGTCGCGGAGCCATGGAGGGGCGCCCGCACGATGGCGGTGTTTGGTGTCTTGCCCATCAACATCAACACGCGCCTGCCCGCCGCCCTAGGGCTGAGCCAAGAAAGAGCCGCCTCGCCGCAACACCTCCACCCGCGCCCACCCACCACCCACCACCCACCACCACGCTCGAGCACAGACACCGACCGTCGCTTCGCGCAACCCTTGGCCTCTTCTCGACACACTACCGTCTCCACCTCCACAGCACACCGCCACCATGTCTGAACGCAAAGTGCTTTCCAAGTACTACCCGCCCGACTTCGACCCGAGCAAGCTCACGAGGCAGCGCAAGCCGAAGGATGCCGGCCCCAAGGTCCAGACCGTGCGCCTCATGGCCCCCTTCTCCATGAAGTGTACCGCATGCGGAGAGTTCATCTACAAAGGCCGCAAGTTCAACGCGAGGAAGGAGACCACCGACGAGTCCTACTATGCCATCAAGATCTACCGCTTCTACATCCGCTGCACGCGTTGTAGCGCCGAGATAACCTTCAAGACAGATCCCCGCAACATGGACTACACGAGTGAGAGAGGCGCAAAGCGGAACTTCGAGCCCTGGCGCGAGGAGAAGCTGAACCAGGAGACGGACGAAGAGCGCCTCGACCGTCTGGAGCGCGAGGAGGCTGAGCGCGACGCCATGGCCGAGCTGGAGACGAAGACGTTGGACGCAAAGACCGAGATGGCCATCGCAGATGCCCTGGACGAGATTCGCACCAGGAACGCGAGGGTCGAGAGAGGCGAGTTCGTGGTTGAGGCGAAAGTGGAGAAGGACCCGCGCGATGCGGAGAGGGAGAGGCAGGAGAAGGAGGATGAGGAAGCCGCGAGGCGCGCATTCGAGACGGCCAGTGGCGAACGGGTGCGCCGACTAGACGAGAGTGCTGCTGTTGAGAAGTCCGTGGTTGCCTCGTCCTCGTCATCCTCCGCTGCTGCCGACGCGGCTGCTATGCCTCCCCCATCGTTCAAGAGGACGGTGAAGAAGAAGAAGGATCTCAGCTCCGCGCTGGGCATCAAGAAGAAGCCTTCGCTAGTTTGACGGTGTCGGCGGGAACATATGATAAACGGCGCATTGTGGGTGAAAGGCGTTTAAGGGAATAAGGACAAGACGCCTTGTCGGAGGAGGATATTCTGAGCACATTCGGTATGCAATTCAGTTCAGGCTCAATCTACCGGTCCAATACGATGGATCTGACCATTGCACCCAAGGTCCATTTGGGATTCGACCGCTTCCTCGCCTAGAATGACACCAACCACCACAGCACGACTTCTCTATACTGGCTTAAGGAATCGGTTACTCCAATCCCCAAACTCTCTGCTGCCACAGACTAAGTCAATGTCTTGCAATCTGAAAAAAAATGGACGCCTTTGTCCCAACACAAGGACGTGGTCAGCCCTATTGAGGATAGTGCACTGTAATCTCCGATACGAGACTATTCCAGCATTTCCAGCCAGTCACAGCGCACTTAATACGCATAGAAACATGTGAAAAAGCAATGTCCTACTGCGAGTCGAACCGCCTGAGATCGACTTGGTCCAGATTTTGCTCCTGTAGGCTATGGTACAAAGGCGTCTCGAGTTATGTGTCGCGACGGTTTCCACTAAAGACATTTGATAGTCCGATGTTGCAAACAATGCACAAAGCCTTGCAACTATCAAAATCCATACCTGCAGTTGAACCTTCACAAAGTCCGCCAAGGACGCCCCAAACTATCAATGAAAAGTGCAAGAACGAACATGGGGGAGAATGAAAGTCCAGTTGGAATAAGCATGTGGTTGAGGAAGCAGGTAGATCATGGCCCACACGCTATTCAAAGAGCTTTAGTAACATAACAGTCTCTCAGACGGCCTTGACACTCGGCCAAGCCAGGCGCAGACCACTGGTTCGGGCAATTCCCGTTGACAAGCCAACACAGACCATCTCGCCCACGAACGTTGATGTATATACCTTTAGCTGCCTCAAGAACCCCTCTTGTCAGTCTCAACTCATTAGGCATCCCCCTCCGATACGAGACAAGACAGGTCGCAAGCAAGAGACAACAGTGCCGCTCGCTCACTGTTGCAAATGCGGGGAACTAGTCTCCTGTTTCAGCGCTGCAGACCACGGGATAAACCTACCATACCACCCTTCCCTCTCAATGTGTAACCCTTTTTCAAGGTGTTGAGCCACTCACACGGAGTCGGCCACCTGCCCGAACGAGTAATTGCAGTCTCAGCAATGATTTCGTTACGGCTTGGCATCTCCAAAACAAAGGGAACGACCTTTTGCATTCCTTGGCTATTTCAAGTTAGACATGGGTAGTCACGTTGTAACCATGTGCTGCCAGATTATCTGCAGGTGAAGCATTGGGTCTCAATCATGCATTCAAGGCACAGTGCAAGACAGATCGCTTGACTTAAAAGACGATCATGGCAGGAAACCTCTACGCTTTGTTGCTATACTGACACTACCCTTCCGGTTGTTGGCCAACACACAAGATGCATTTCACAAATTCCTTCAGCATCGCATTCGGCGTGCTCGCCATGAGCAATGTTATCTCTGGTGCACCTACCACCAAGCGTGGCCCGGTACGTTTGGTGTTCATGAAAACCAGGTCAGGTAGCTGACAGAAAGTAGCAATCTGGCCTTCTGGCTACTATTGCCGAAGCGCAAGCCAACAACCCCAACCCGGGCGAGCCCGTGGAGCTGAACCTGGCGACAGGCGGCGATCCAAACGCAGATGACCCGTCCTTCCGCAAGCGCCAGTCATTTGATGCAGAGGACTGCCAGGCAAATGATCTTTCCTTCGGACAACAGAGGCAATGCCTAGATGCCGGATTTCTCGACGATCCCTCGTTCCGCAAGAGGCAGTCGTTCGATGCCCAAGACTGCGCCGGCAACGACCTGCCGTTTGGACAACAACGGCAGTGCATCGACGCTGGCCTCCTGGACGATCCGTCTTTCCGCAAGCGCCAGTCTTTCGATGCTGAGGACTGCCGGTCGAATGATCTTTCGTTTGGGCAACAGCGTCAGTGCATCGATGCCGGTCTTCTGGATGACCCCAGCTTCTAAATGTGGGCGTTTGGATCGATTTCTGTGTCGCCCGCGGGACGGGTGGCTTGCCATTCGTTCATCTGTTTGTCGAGCACCTCTGCTGTCTGTTAGCATGAATACCACTATTTGTTGAGGGTCCAGATCTGATCATGTCGCTCGAAGTGCTGGCCGATAGTCCAGTCTGCCGATGGCCTGTGTTGTGTTGCCGATAGAGTATCCAGTCTTCGCTGTGCGTTTGCATGTGGTGCTGGCTGAGGACGGCGTCCGAGAACGATGAATGGTGGGTCGACGTCTGTGGAGGATCGACGGGGACGCGATGACGTCGGGGGGGGGGCCGTGCTGGGAAGTCGGGCCGACATCTGGCATGTCAGCGTCGGCGTCCACCGGCCAGCCGTGCTGGTGCCAGCGTCCATCACAACCCAACTGCCAGCCAAACCACGCCCGCCCAGGCCGACCTAACCGTTCGTTGCCGCGCCTCGTTTCCCACGGCCCGCTCCTTGGACGCCACCAGATGACGTAAGGCCATTGCGGCATTTGCGCATGCCGGCCTTTCCCAGCGCTCCAGTGCGCCGCTCTGCATCCGCGCGGTCCAGAACCGTTGGCCGCGAGAGCGTTGAGCGGCGAGAAAAAGCACTGTGCCCTGCCACAACCATGTCCCGCTCCACGGCCGCTGCTCCGTCGGTTAGCAATTGCCACCACATCTGCACGCAGGTCCACGCGTGTAGTTTTGAGCTTTGAGAAGCACAAGCCGCGACCGCGCACACCGGCCATCCATTCATCTATGCGGCTCTTAGAGATCGCCACTCCAGTCCTGCAAGGCGGCCTATTTGCCCCGTAAGGCTCCCAGGGTCTTTGCGGTGTTTCCAGTTCCGGCCGCCTCCGAAACCTTCAAATCCCGCTGAACCCAGACGTGAACGACTCGTCTGTCAACTGCACTAATGCAGCATGCGTCTAGAAGGACATTCGATGCTAGACAATGTGCTTGTATAGCAAAGAGGAAAGGGCCAATCATGGCTTCCGCAAGGCAAGGAGTGCTCGTGTGCCCTCGATACCAAGCACTCCAAGACTACGGCGGCCTTGGTAGTCAGACGATGCAGCCCAGCGCGGGTGGCTGACTGGTGCTTAGGTAGGAGATCTCTTCTATTCTCTTGTCTGTCTTGGCCACTTAGGTGTTGTTGTGGGTCGCTCGGTTTCTATACGAGACAGGCCGCTGGCGTGCTAAACTACGAAACTAGCATCTGCCCTCTGCACCGTCGTCGGCCTGTGAGGTCATTGGCCTTGGGCACGGACGTCTGACGGGCCTGTAGCGCCATCTGGAGAGATGGACTCCTTGCCGACCCCCCGCCTCAGTGTGACAGCGGAGGCGAGTTAGGCCGTAGCTTGATGCGGGGTGCAGGTCTAGGGGATCCTGGGGGGATCAGCCGTCCCCACTGCCATGCCATCACCACTGACTACTGGCCATCCACCGTCTCGAAGAGAAATGCGCGCGCGTGCACAGACAGGCCTCCAGCCCAAAAGCAAAATTCCGATCTTGCATGATGCGGCGGTTGTTTCCCTGGCTCACTGTGCTAGCTACAGCATGACTCCGATCCCCGCTTTCTGCGCGAGTGCATATATGATGCTCCTGGGCACTGGCTATCGGCACCATCTTCAACCATTGCAACCATGGCTCCCTACTTTGGCCTCAAGGGCGGCTGGCTCACCTTCTGGGTGACGGTTGCTTGTGCAACTGACATGACTTTGTTTGGTAAGCGAAACTACTCACACGCTCGCCCTGATACGCCGCACGCTTACAATGTTGCAGGATATGACCAAGGTGTATTCGGTGAGCTTGGTCCATTTCGATTTCTACGGAACGTTTGCCTAATGAATACAGGCGGAGTCGTCGTTACTGCGGATTTCCTCGATACCCTCAACCTCAATGGCAGAACAACCCTCATCAGCACTGTGACAGCAATCTACGACATCGGATGTTTTTTTGGTGCCATCCTTGCCTTTATGGTTGGCGAGAGACTAGGCCGGAAGAAATGCGTTCTCTTGGGCACAACCATCATGGCAATCGGAGCCATTATTCAAACCGCCTCATTCGGAGTACCGGAGATGATCGTGGGCCGGTGAGTTCTCATGCATGTTTCTGCGTACTCGAGAAGTGTTGCAACCGGAATATACCTTGATGGGGAGTTGAAGTGTTCATCCGGATGAGGAATTGCAGGGCAAAAGACGCCAGCCCCATCCGGACGAATGTTTCAACTCCCAAAAGTGAACCCGACTGTTGCAATTCTGTGCGGCTAGACCTAATACACTGGCTGTCATCATACTGACCATGAGCACAGCATCATTGGAGGCCTCGGGAACGGAATCAACACGGCGACGGCTCCAGTCTGGCAAGGCGAAACATCCAAGGCAAGCTGGCGTGGCAAGCTCATCGTCATTGAGATGATCCTGAACATTGCCGGCTTTTCTCTCTCCAACTGGGTCACCTACGGATTCTCCTTTGTGGGCGGCCCAGTGTCGTGGCGCTTTCCCATTGCGTTTCAAGTCATCTTTGTCTTCATTCTCTTTGGAACCACTCCGTGGCTTCCTGAGAGCCCCAGGTCGGCCTCAAGACCCAAGACTGCCGGATGCACTTTAGCTGACGAGACCGTAGGTGGCTCATTGCACGCGGCAGAATCGATGAAGCAGAGCAAATCCTTGCAGACCTGGAAGGATTATCTGTTGACGATCCGTACGTCGTCACGCAGTCCAAGGATATCCAGTGGGCTGTCAACTACGAGAGAGAGAACTCAGTCCGCTGGCGCGACCTCCTCCGCGGCCGCACCGGTGAACAGGGCGGCACATGCACAGTCCGGCGTCTTGTTCTCGGCATGGGCACTCAAGCCATGCAGCAGCTTTCCGGTACGTTGTAGACTGCGTCGATCAAGAGCTACTGCTTACTGTGGACAAGGTATAAACGTCACGAGCTACTATCTACCCTACGTCTTGATCAACTCGGTCGGTCTGGATAACAATCTGGCGCGTTTGCTGGCTGCATGCAACTCAGTCAGCTACCTACTCTTCAGTACGATTGGCATTCCGAACGTCGAACGGTGGGGGCGCCGCAAGATGATGATGTACGCGGCGGCCGGCCAGAGCTTCTGCTACCTCTTCATTACCGTGTGTCTGCGCTATTCAGAGCCAGGTCTTCCCAATAGGAAAGAATGGGCGTCAGCATCCATAGCGTTCTTCTTCCTGTACTATGTCTTCTTTGGTATTGGCTGGCAGGGAGTTCCTTGGGTAAGTTTTCTCCACCATCTACTTGGGGAGTTGAAGCATCGGTCAGAATGGGGGTTTGTGTGGGAACTCCACAACAGACTCACCGGACGAATGCTTCAAGTCCCCATGTGTGCCTCTTGATTCGTAGTACTTTACGAACGTTACGCTAACTGTTTCAATAGCGTACGTATACAGTTTCCTGCCGATTGGACGTTGTGCTAACACCCAGGAGTTTATCCGACCGAGATCAACAGCCTCAGCATGCGGACGAAAGGTGCTGCTCTGGGTACCGCTACAAACTGGATCTTCAACTTCATGGGTAGGAGACACGCTTGGCCGCTGGAATTCCAGTACTAACGACATGATCAGTGGTTGAAATCACGCCTCCAGGTATCGAATCACTCGGCTGGCAGTTCTACATCATCTGGACGGTGTTCAACGGGGCCTTTGTGCCCATCGTGTACTTGTTCTATCCGGAGGTGGGCATCGATCACACTCCCATCAACGCTGAGGGGACAGAAGCGCTGACGACCAATCACAGACTGCAGACCGATCGCTCGAGGACTTGGACCGGCTGTTCATCGAGAACCACAACATCTTCATCTTCCGTGACAAGGACGCCATCTCGTCGAAGCGGCCGGTGCAGTACATCGAGCACGAGAAGGAAGAGATCCGGCGCCACAGCAGCATCAAGCCCGAGGATGTGTCTGGGGCAATCGAGGCGCACAGGAAAGAAGTGTTTGCCGGTCAGGGTCACGACGAGAAGATCGACACTGTCTGAAAAGACGGTGGTCTACACTCTACTGTACATATCAAGGTACACATGTCTGGCAGGGGGTAGATTGCAGCTGGCAGGACGCGCGGAGGATCGTGTACATTATCGCAGGCGCTGTAGAAAGCAAAGTACAATGAGACGATTATTTGCATCAAAAGGGCGACGGTGGACGTCAGATGGCGGCCCCCCTGTGGTAGGTCAGACACGTGAAGGCTGGTTGCTAGCCGCGACGGTGTTATCGCTGGCGCGCCACGCTCCCCCCGGCTAGCACCGACTGAAACGCTCGGCCATGCAAGCACGGCACCACCAACACCACCGCTCTGCAGGCGCGAATCCTGCAGCTGCACAGCGCGAGGCCTGGAACTCGTATTGCCTTCTCGCTTGCACCAGCCGCCGGCCAAGACACAGCGACGAGCGCTGCCAGCCGCTCACACCGGCCGGAGCGCTGGAGCGAAGCGCGCGGCAAGATATCCTCTCCAGACGGCGATGCCGCCACCCGGGCACGAAAGGAAAAGAGGTTGAGCGCTGCAGCCTGCCTCACCAGGGGTCCTCTGACGGGCCGCGGGGCTGACAGCGGGCTGACAGGAACAGGAATAGCCGCACAAACAACGTCGAGAAACAGCAGCAATGAAACGCGGCCGGAATTCAGGCGCAAGCCACCAACCGGGGTCGTCCACGGCCTTCCGCTCCAGGCTCTTGGCCAGCGAATGGGCAGCCGGCGCCCGCTGTCGCAAGCGCTGCCATTGGCCTCGGACAGACATGTCGCACGCCCACCGTCACCTCTGAGCCCGCAGCGCCGCCACGCCCCGAAAGCCACACTCCGCCGCTAATGTAGCCTGAAGGAGCAGCAGGCTCTGTGCCCCGCCCCCATGTGGTAATAAGGCAGTCCTGCGTTGGACTATATTTGAAGCCTTTTTGTCGTCCTCACCTCCACGCGCGCTCTCTCGTCACTGTTGATCTTTTCCCCGGCCCTGGCAGGCTCACCACATTCATTACTCCTCACCACGAGTCCGTGACTCGGCCGTTCCTTCACTCGCGCTTTTGCAACGCCGCTCATTCAGACCTGCCACTGTCCTTTGCTTCTCGTGCCCATCTTCAACCCCCCGTCCTCTTCAGTCCACCATGTTCGCCCGCCAGCTCTCCTCGGCGCCCGTCCTCGGCGCCCTGGCCTCCACGGTCAGCGCCATTGACTGGAGCGCCATCGACTACCACGGCCACTACTTCCGGCAGGAGTGGGTCGAGCAGCCCGTCGTCGTCGAGCGCCTGGATCCCATCCTGCAGCCCGGCGTGATTGGCACTCACGTCCACTCCTTCATCGGTGCCAATGCTGTCTCCGCTACGACCGACTTCGCCGCCGCCCGCGACGCCTCCTGTACTCAGGTCTACATCCAGGACGACAAGAGCGTCTACTGGTTCCCTTCGCTGTACTTCCAAGACCCCAAGAACCAGAGCTTCACCCGCGTGCCTGAGCACCACCGCGTTCTCTACTACTTGTAAGTCTCTTTGTCTGCGGCAGAAGACGTGAACAACAGCTGACCACATCCAGCAACCGTGCCGCAGACCCGGACACGGGCGCAGAGAACTACGACCTGATTGAGGAGTTCCCCGAGGGCTTCAGGATGATCGCCGGTGACTCGGACCTGCGTTCTCCTGCCGCGACGAATCAGCTGCAGAGCGTGGTGGAGTGGTTCTGCCACGGCCCCGACGTCAAATCCAGCGGCTTCCCGGGCAACTTCACCTCGTGTCCCAACGGCTTCGCCGGCTCCATCCGCTTCCCGTTCTGTTGGAACGGCGACGACTTCAACCCTGACGACCCGCATGCCCACATGTCCTACCCCAAGACCGATGCTGAGGGTAACGGTGCCCCCGACTCGGGCCCATGCCCTGCGTCGCACCCGAAAATCCTGCCGGCCATCTTCTTTGAGTTCTGGTTTGACACGGACTCGTTCGACGGCCTGTACGAGATGGGTGATACCCCGTGGGTCGTGTCGAACGGCGACTCAACCGGCTACGGCTTTCACGCCGACTTCCTGAACGGCTGGACGCCTGGTGTCCTGGGCAAACAGATGAAGGAGTGCAACATCGGCGAGTCTGGAGAGCCGCTCGAGAACTGCTTCAAGACGTGGAAGAGCGAGGGCAAGGAGGATGTCCGCGAGAACTGTTCGCAGAAAAAGTCTGTCGGCGAGGACACTGAAGGCTGGCTTGATGCCCTGCCTGGCTGCAACCCGATCCAGGCTGGACCCGAGAGAGCAGTCGTGAAGTCGGACTGCGGTGACACTGCCACTCTTGCCGGCGGTAGCGTTCCTGCTAGCAGTGCCGCTTCTGTCGCCAGCTCTGCTGCCGACTCTGCCGTAAGCTCCGCTGTCGAAGGCACCTCCTCAGAAGCTGCTCCCTCCGCTTCCGCTTCCGCCGATGAGTCGTACTCTGCACCGCCCTCTACTGTGACATCAGCCCCCGCATCGCCAGTCGTCACCACGGAGGCCACTGAGACTACAGACAGCAACGGCAACGTTGTTTACGTTACAGTGACCTCGTACTACACCGCCACTGGCCCCGCTCCCACCGCTACCTCTTCTCTCGTTTCTGCCTCCGACACCAATGTTACCCTTCCAGCCGAATGGACCGCCTCGGGCTGCCACAGCGATGCCGTTTTCCCACGCTCCCTTTCTGGCAAAGAACTCGCCTACTGGGGTGAGCCCGTCACGTCATCCGGCTGCGCAACTTACTGCGACGAGCAGGGCTTCAGCATCGCCGGAACCGAGTACGGTGAGCAATGTTTCTGTGGCAATGAGCTGAGCCAGAGCGACGTGCTGGATGCGGCCAAATGCGATATGGAGTGCAAGGGCGACGCTGGTGAGCTATGTGGCGGTAAGGGAGCTCTGAGCGTCTTTGTGAAGGGTGGAAAGAGCGTCAAGAGCAGGAAGAGGAGCCAGCATTTCAGGAAGCACGTTGGTGGTGGCGCGAGTGTGCGCAAGGGCGTTTTCTGAACGCTTGAGAGGTTACGGCTATGCCGTTTTCTCCTCTGATTTCGCTTCTATTTTTTCTTAAGTCCTTCCTTCTGAGAGGGCAAATTCTTTTTCGTTTGATTCTTTTCTTCCTGGATCATGAGCACTTGCTTCTACGATTTTATGAGTATACCGGGCCAATTGGCCTTGCGTTCGCTTGGCGGCTGCATGGCTTTTCACAGCAATGATTGGATGGACGGGGCTGGTGTTTAGCGCCGGAAAAGGACATTGTGATTACGTTTCTCGACCCTAGATATGCGAAGAAAGACTAAAGAAGGCTATGTCTTGAGTTCCAGCTTGTGGAAGTATTCAGGTTGGTGCAGGGCGTGGGCTGGGGTCATCGACAAGGATACAAACCAGCCTCTTCCCTGCTTCGGCATGTCTTTATCTTGGCCCCCAGCCACGACCCCGCGTCGCTGCATGAGTGGTGATACGAGGTTGACGACTGCGGTCCCAGCGCGTGACAACCCTATCCTTTGCTTCCGACTTCTTCATCTCGTCGGCCAGAGTGTCTTGTTGTATGTTTCTTTGTCGGATAGATCGTCGAGTTGCTGCGTCGATCGCTTTGTCGCTGCCGAGGCCTCCACTTGTACATTCCCACAGCTGCTGGCTTGCTCTATAAGCACTGCTCTGTATTGCAAACCAGGTGGCTCATAGTTCGTCTATTTCTTCATTTGGGTTCAGAAAAGAAGAGGAGCTGCATCTGAAAAAGTAAACCGCTCCGCAAACGCCTTGTCGTTATACGCTGGACTTTGGACGAAGACAAGCACACCACAAGAGCAGCAAACCTCAAGGCTTCCCGGGAGACTAGATGGACGTATCAGAAGAGCTGGAAGCCTGGTTCAATCAAACCCTCTCCTCATCCTCACGGCGAAGCGGGCGGCGCGGCGGCAGACACGGCGATGAGCCTTCCGACCCCGAATTCGACGACCGTCTCCGGCGGTGCTGGCGCCTGCAGACCTGCGGATCGTGCCTGAGCAGCGACGCGCGGTGCGGGTGGTGTCCTTACGTGCGTCTTCCTCTCCCGTCGTCCCTCCACCCGCTGCCTCCCCGGAGTTCGAGGCGTGAAAGCTGTGAAATCGCACGCGGAGCTAATGGCGTCGCGCAGTCGTCAACGTGCATCCCCCTCCCCGCGGCGTCAGAGACCCCGTTGCGCTGGGCACCCCTGGCCCCGCTCAACCACGCCCGCATCTGTCCCTTCGAGCCGGAGCGCTACGAGCTGAGGACGAAGTCGTTTGGGCGCGAGAGCTGTAACGTTTCTACGCTCACGCTGCTCACGGCTGTCGTGTCCTTTTTGTGCGGTGTGGCTGCTGTTTTCGTGGTGCTTGGTGCTGTGTGGGTGGTTGTGTGGTTGTTTAAAGCGGGAAGGAGGGTTCGGAACGGCTGGGAGGTGCTTGTCGTGGAAAGTGGGTTGCCGGGGGAGAGGTGGAGAGAGGAGAGGGTTTGGGTGAGGACGGGGACGGGCCGGTGGTGGAGAAGAGGGAGAGGCCGGTGGAGGAGGAGTGCAGAAGGGGGTGACGGGGAGACAACGGCATTGCTTGGGGGTTAAGCCTTGATCTCGACGATTTGTTGTCAGTAGTTTGCGGAACGGGTCAGCGCGGAGTTCTTCTTCAGCCAGGCAGCAGTATGCTCGCAGTGTGACTCAAGTCTCGTCTCACGATCTTCGGACCTCTGGTGCCCGTTAATGGCGATGTGAATGTTGTGGATGGCGGATGTTGCACTGAGCTACTTCCGCACCGCACCTGCCATGGCTCTTCGGGACTGCTGCCCGACGAGATGTACTCCGTACGGTATGCGAGCAATGGCATGGTGTTGTGGGACTCAGCTGATCGCCAGCGCCTGCCCCTCCATCGACGTCACCGCCTCGGAAGGCAGAGATGCCGAGCATCCACAACACACGGCACCACGGCTGCCCGAGATGCCGAGCATCCACAACACACAGCACCACGGCTGCCCGAGCGATGTGCATAGCCGGTGCCATAGCCGAAGCTTCTTGGACACAGCGCCCAATTGCAGCCGCAGTTCACAGGAGGAAGCTCAGCAAGCGTCGAGCCACCGCGCCGCCCCATCCGCTGACTGTGCTGGTGGGGTGCTGCCGCCTGAATCGCGGACAGCCGTATATAGACCTACACCATCCCAGCCTTGATTTCAAGCGAACACGCCCCGCTGTCAAAAAAAAAATCCAATCATGCCTCTTGTCATCCACCACCTCCAGCGCTCGCAATCGGACCGCGTCGTCTGGTTGTGCGAGGAGCTCGGCGTGCCTTACGAGCTCAAGCTCTACCAGCGCGACCGCAAGACGCTGCTGGCACCACCAGAGCTCAAAAGGCTGTATGTCGCCGTCTCCGTCTCAATTCCAAGAGTGCATACATAGCTCACGCGTGCCATCCAGTCACCCCGCCGAGACGGCGCCGGTCCTCGAGGATGGCGACCTCAAGCTCTCCGAATCGAGCGCCATCATGCAGTACATCATCGACAAGTACGGCAACGGCCGCCTCACGGTGCCCGTCACCGCTCCCAACTATGCCGACTACGTCTACTGGTTCCACTACGCCATTGGCACGCTGCAGCCTACCATCTCATCCCCCATGTTCCTCCAGATGGCCGGCGTCGGCAAGGACAGCGGCAGCCCCGTGATTCAAACCGTCTACGACCGCGTCACCCGGTCCCTGCAGGCTCTGGATGCGCGTCTGCGGCAGGCGCCGTATTTGGCGGGCGACGAGCTGACCGCCGCCGACGTCTACGCTGTATTTACTGTCTCGGTGATGCGCTTGTTCAGCCCGTTCCCTCTGACCGGGTACGACGGCATCTTGAAGTGGTTGGAGAGGTGCACCGAGAGGCCGGCGTACAAGGCCATGATCGAGAAGGCCGAGAAGAGCGAGACCAGGGGAGTTGTGCCCACTATCAGCGCCGAGGCTCCTCAGGCCATTTGGGACTTCCTCGAGAAATAGTCGTGAAAGAGCGTGGACACCAGCAGTCAAACAAGACTACTCTGGTAGCGAGAGCAATGTTCCCATCTCAGTAAAAAAGTGTAAATAACGAAATCTCCAAGTATCATACAACAGCCGAAATTGAAGGGCTGCAAGGCCGCCTGTCTGAATTCGGAGGCTGTCTCGGTGTATGCTAAGTCGTCTGTTCTGTGAATGGAGAGGTCAGGCCTATACTTGAGGTCCCTCCCACAAGCATCGGAGCTTGACTTGTGTATCGTATCCATCTCAGCTCTTCCCCGGGGTCCCGGCAGACTTCCCGCGCCCGCCAAACAGGCGCTTGAACGCCCTGCCCACGGGCTGCAGCACCACCCTCGCAAACCACGGCGTGGCCCACACGCTCAGGCCCAGCCGCAGTGGCAGCAACGCCTTGGTTACAGCCCACGCCGTCGCGACCTCGACCAGGACCCTCACGCCGCCCTCGCCCCAGCCCCACGCCGTGCCTGCCCTCCTGCGCAGCTTGTCCCGTCGCCCGTCGCCGCCGCCGCCCTCGACCTCGCCCTCGGCTTCGTGCACCGCGTCGTCGCTGATCCACCCTTTGCGCCGGAAGTAGCGGCCGAAGCGCTCGACGCCCTGCTTCACCCACGCGCCCTCGGAGATGTACGGCGGCAACCAGTCCGCGTAGTGGAACGTCGCTGCGAGCCCGACGAGCGGCACAATGGCTGTGATTTCGTGCAGAACGAGGAAGGCCGTGACGTGCGTGAGGGGTGCGCGGCGCAGCGGCGAGAGGTAGCGCTGGAGACGGCCTGGCACTGGACATACATGCGCGTCAGATGAGCTGGCGCGCAAAAGATCGCGCGGGAAGGTACGCACGGCGCGATATCACGCGGTCGAGGCGCGATTGCTTGCGGGCTGCAGCTGCTGCTTCTGAGCCTTCCGACGGAGGTGGCGGCGGCGGTTTCGCTGAGAAGCGTCGCGAGGGGCCCGCATTGCGTGCGCGGAAAACGTGCGGGCTCGATCGCAGCGAGGTGCGTGGTCGCAGAGGTTTCATGGCGGCCGGTTTGTGGATGTCCAAGGAGCGGGCATGTCGAATGGCGCGCGCGTGGTAGATGGTTGATCTGACGTCGGCGGACACACTGGCGGAAGCTCTGGCCCTGTCTCACGCCGCACGCCGCACGCCGCACAACGTAAATGACGTGTTTACAATTCGTTCTATCTCACGCTGTGTTACGCAGAGTCTCGCACACCATTTAGTTGTACTTAAAGATCCGTTGCCCTAACAATTGAGCCCGGAAGCTCACGATACAAGAACGAGGTGCCATCTTGAGGGTTAAGCCGGCTCTCCGTTATCACATGCCTGCCTCGTTTTTCGGTTACGCATTTTCCCCGTAAATCAAACGCCTCGCTGCTGAACCAATTCGTCCCTTACGGGTGTCTCGTCACTTCTCCCACTTGCCCAGCCACTAATCCTCCAGCAGAAGACGCCAGAGCGCGTCCTTCTCTACGAAGTCGTGGTGGATGATGTTGACCAGCCAGTAGTCGTCCCGGATACGTCCGAGAAGGCTTGCCGTCGCTGACCTGGGAGGGTAGATGTGTCGCCATTCTGACCAGATGCTGAACGCCTCCTCGAGCCACGCTCGGAAGGATACAGATTCGATGATTGTGGGCGTCACGATCTCCTTGCCTGCGAAAGACCCCCACGTCACCGGGTTGACAGAGTCCTCATCATTGGACGAGAAGTCACCGCCGTTGGTGCCCGCAAAATACGTCACATCCGACAGTCCATCAAGCTTGGCCTGCAGCTTCTTCCAATCAGCCGAAGACAGGAAAAACTCAACGAAGGGCTATCGATGGATTAGCAGCGCTCGTAGGAAAGATCAAGGCTTGGCTCGGAATCACCTTCTGGAAAACATAACCATTCTTCGGGCCCCAACCGAAAATCGCGTCCGTACTCTTCACGCCATTCACGGCAGGTTGACTCGCAACAGACCACCAGCCCTTTCCGATGAGCTTGAACAATTGATCGCGGATCGTCTCCGTCTCCGCATTGAGCCCCTCTTCGCTCCAAGGGATGGCCTCGAGCTCGCCGAGGATGTGGCGTCGGAAGATGTCGGAAATGTCTTCTACTGTAGTCGGAAACTTCCAAAGCCTAATGGCTTGCGGGATCGACACGTGCAAGGACACACCGTAGCCGCCAATCTCGCCGTACGCTGCAACCAATGTTAGATCTCCGACTCGCTACGTGGATGAGGACACGCAAACCTGGTGACCTTGCGTCTCCCCATCGGCCGTTCGGGAAATCATCCCAAGTAGCTTCCCTTCCCAAAGACCCCTCTCCTTCCGAAATAGCCAGGGTGTTGGCTCTTGTCATGATCTTGTCTTTCGGAATGCCTGCCTCATCCGCCAGTGCTTCATAGCTCTTGTTGCTGGACGTGGACGGCCGGTCAACCACGACGCGATTGTGCGGGGTCGAGTTCGCCGAAGACAGCCGCCTCCGATCCTTGACCTTGAGGGAGTCTGTTGGACCGCCATTGACCGGAATGTCATCAATCGTCACGGCTTCCTCAACGCTCTCGTCGGGTGCAACAGATAGTATCAGTTTGCAGCGCTCGACGATGTGCGCGACAACCTTCTCTAGATTAAGCGTGTAGAAATGGAACCCCCTCGGGCCCGGGTTCGGCCGCGTCTTGATCTCCTCGATAATCTCGCTCAGTATATCCACACCCACATTCTTCACGGCCTCGTCGTCGCCCTTGACGGTGTCAAGACGTGCGAGCATGTCCGGAGGCAGCTTAGCATGGCTGAGCTTCGTTGTGCGGCGGAGGATCTGGTAGCTTTGGATGGGCATGAGGCCGGGGATGATCGGGATGGTCTTGAAGATACCCGAGGGATCATTCCGGAGCATGTTCTCAAAATCCTCGTAGGCGTGAATGTCGAAGAACAATTGGGTCATGACAAAGTCGGCGCCGGCCTTAGTCTTCTCGATCAGGTAGGGCAGATCAAACTTGGGGTCTTGCTTGTCGGGATGCGACTGGTCTGAATGGCCTTCAGGGTACGCAGCGACACCAATGCAGAAGTAGTCGCCGTACTGCTTGCGGATGTAGCGCACCAAATCAGCAGCCCAAGTGAAGTCCTTGTTCGAGTCGTTGCCCTGGTCAGCCTCGCCCTCGCGGTATTCGTCGCTGCGGGGCGGGTCGCCGCGAAGGGCGAGGATGTTGCGCACGCCCAGGGCCTTGGCCTGCTCGAGGGCATCGTCGACGAGCGCGCGGCTCATGTTGGTGCAGGTCAGATGCAGGCAGGTAGTGAGGCCCAGCTGACGCTGGGTCAGCTCGGCGAGCTCGAGCGACTTGGAGGCGGTGCTGCCGCCGGCGCCCCAGGTGACGGTAACGAACAGCGGGCGCAGAGCGCTGGCCATGCGCTCCAGACGGTTCTGGAGGTTGGCGAAGCCCTGCACGCGGTGTTAGCGGAGCGCTGAAGAAGTCGAGGCATTTCGCACCATCTGCGTCTTGGGCGGGAAGAACTCGAGCGAGAAGTAGCGGCCATCTGGCGGCAGTGCCGCGAGCTTATCCGTGATCTTCTCCATCGGGGCGTGAGGGTCGTTGGCAGGGTGTCTCTGCTGAGGAGGGCATGCTGGGCGTTGACTCTTCCGCAGGTACGGTGGGGCAGGCGGCGGCGATGTTCAGACAAAAAGCCCGCCCGGCTCTGTGCCCCCGCCAACTGCCGACGCCGCACAGTCACCCGTCAAGTCCATCCGCGCGGCTGTCGATAGCTTATGTTTGCTCTATCTGGCCCTGCGTCTCCCTGTGGTGGACGCGAAAGAACCCGAGAAAAAAAAAGAAAACATAAATCCCAGAGACCGCACATGTTTTGCGCCGAAACAGAGCTACTTTTCTACTTTTCCTAACATGCCGATCACGCGCCCTCCACCGTCTCGTCGTCGTCTTTTCTGTACATGAAGTACTGCACAAACACGCCCGCGTCCAGCAGCAGCGTTCCGAAACTTCCTAGCAGCCAGCTGAGGTTGACGAGGACATACCGCCCGTAAATTGCGCCTGCCTCGCCTGCCTCGCAGTGCCCGTGACGTCCGTGGCAAATTGGCTTGTACGCCAGAATGGAGATGACGTATGTCAGGTTTCCGAGACACGCGAAAATAAAAAACAGCATCGAGATGCCCTCGGTGCTCTGCCGCTTGTAGTTGAGGTACAGCTGGGGCAGCCGTGAGCCCAAGTACAGAACGCAGCAGATGTAGCCGCCGATTTGCCCCAGCACGTTGAACTGAAGCGTGTCCTCTCCGTTGTCGGCCGTGTTGTTTTCCGGAGGCTGGTATGTGAAAATCCAGCCAAGAAAGCCGGCAGCACACACGAGGACAACAGCAACCAGGTTGAAAAGGACCGACTTGACCGCAGACCGCGGTGGCTGCGGCGTGGCAGCTGGTGCAGGCGTGTCGACAAAGGGAGTCGCGGGCGAGAGATGCTCTCCGTCCTGGAACAGCCGCTCGGTGAAAGACGAGTACGACGATCGCCGCCGGCCTCCCTCGGCGTCGCTGATGCGAGCAGGCCTCGACTGCCCGTTTCCATTGGACCGCAGCAGCGCTGAAGTCTCCGTCGGCTCCCTGGGTGGCTCGTCTTCATCCGCCGGTTTCGCAACCTCGTCTTTTAGTGTGAAGCCCTTGTAGTAGAAACATTGTGCGAGAAGAACTATGTCGGCAAGCGTGTAGTAGACGGCGAGGATGGTCTGGCGGATAGTCAGCGACTACTCTCCTAGGCTTCTGAAAATAAATGCAACACACCATGGTGGGCAGCACGCGCTGCAAAACAGCTCCGATGATGTTGAACACATCGCCGAGCAGCCAGACAACAATGAAGACTACCGACAGTCCTTCGGCAGAACCGCGACGGAAGTTCTCAATGATCTGTGGAGAGAAGACCACGACCCAGCAAGCGATCGAAATGGAGCCGGTGATGCCGCTGACGGCGTCAATGTCGAGACTGAAGCCCTGCGAAGGCGGGAACATGGCGGGCGCGTGGGAAGCCGCGCAGGCGGGAGTGCCGATGGACGAGCAACGAAGTGTGCGATCCAAAGAGCCCGATGAGGGGCGCTTACAGGACAGGAAAGGTTGTTTTTAAGCCTGGAGGAGGAGCAGTGCGGAAGTGGAGTGGCCGTTGGGCGCGAAGAGTCATGGTGGAGACTGCACAGAGGTTACGTAAGGCTGCATGGTCCCTGGCGGCAGAGTTTTGCAGATCCGGGGTAGGTATCACGGCTATCGAGCCTCCACCTTGCCGACATCGGCTACGCATTCCCGAATCGTGCGCTTGTTTCACGCCTCCCGCTGCACGCCCAATGCAGAATCTACAAGTCTATTCGAGAGGAACGCAGGTATGCAAATGCTTCCGCTTCATTCAATGCCAGATCTAGTCGCTCCACCCAATGCTATTCGTGCCTTCTAAAGGTTGTTGTCCTTCTTGAACTTGTCCCACGCCTCATTCAGCGTCGCAAACACGGCTCCGCTAATCATCCTCTGCTCGGTCGTTGCACTTTGTGGTATCTGTCGCGTAGCATCAGCCTTCGCACACATCCTGGCTCCAGGGACGGAAACTTACCTTGTCGGGATGCACTTTGGCAATTGCCTTCATGTACACAATCTTGACCTTGTTCGGCATGACCAGGTCCTGCATACCAACCTTCTTCCACCCAGCTTCGGGCCATAGAACTGTGTCAAGCGACCCCAGCAGTGCACGTAAATTGTCCGACTTGCTTCCCTTCCAGGCAACCAGCTTTGCATCGACATGATCTGTCAACGCAAACTTCTCGTCGTCTGCCTTCTCTGCTGCCGCGTTGGCCTCGCGCAACTTCTTGACCGCCTCGGCAGACGCTGCCGCCGACACATTCGGCCTTGGAGGAGGCCTTGCTGCTGGCTTCTTGGCAGCAGCCGCGGGTCGCGCGGCTGCTGGTCGCGATGCTTGCTGAGAACCACCTCCTGCCGCTTTCTCACAGCGATTGCGGCCCTGGATGCTGACTGAACCGCCAACACCCGCTTCAACGGCATCTTTCCAAACCTTGGCAGCGTCACCCCATTTCTCCATGTTTTCCAGAGCTTCTGCCTTCCGCATGAGTGCTTTTCCAAAGAACTCCTTCATCTCTTTCTCTCCCTCGGAGCCGCCCATGGCAATCTTTTCTCCCTCTCCGCGGGACGGCCCAATGGTCGAGAGAGCCGTGTCAGCATCGGCCACTGCGGCTTTCGGGTCCCCCACTTTGATGTTTGTGAGAGCGCGGTTACACAGGATAACAATTGCGATAGGGTGGCCTGAGGGAAGGGGTTGAAGGGCACTTGTGTAGGCCGTATGAGCAGCTGCATAGTCGCCACGCTTGAAAGCTTCAGTGCCCTTCTGCCTGTGCGACGAAGAAGTTGAAAGTGCACGTGCTGATGCCGGGGGTATCTGTCGCGGCGGTGCCTTCGGGCGGGTTGGCAGTGGCGAGCTGGCGGGCTTGGGCGCGGGCGATGTTCTCGGTGCAGGTGAAGACTTGGGAGCAAACGGATTGTTTGGATGTAATGGAGGGGGTGACCTGGCAGACGTCGGAGCGGATGGAGACGATGGGGAGAAGAGGTCTGGTTCAGACGCAGGCTCAGAGGGCTTGGGAGTCGTTTTCTTTCGACGAGCTGGACTGACGTAGGCCTGGGCTGACTGCTCTTCGACGTCTTCTCGCGAAAGCTTCCCAATGGGGCCACGACCCTGCTGTCGTGCATCCTGTGCCAGTCGCGGGGGAGGCGTTGAGCGGTGAGAGGCTTGAGCAGACGCTGGTGATTGGCCCCTAGACCTCGGGTCTGAGGGGTCCAAGTCCGGACGGGGAGCACGACTCGTTCGAGCAGGCTTCTGGGGTCTACCCACATCGGACTCCAGCATCAGAGCCTCGTCCGTGGCTTGCTTTTCTGCCTTGGATTGGGTCCTTCTGGCTGGGCCATCTCCGGTTGCATGGCTTTGGGCTTCCCTCATCCACTTCGGCTGACTAGGATCACCATCTTGTTGGAATTCAGCAACAGCCTTCTGCACTTTCTTCTGGCTCTGCTTCCAAAAGGTGTTAGCAGATTTGAGAAAAGTGGTCCCAAATTCCTGGGCCATCTGCGTCACATCTTTCTCTTCTGTTGGAGTGCGGCCTTCATTCCTCCGCTGAGAACTTGACCGGCTCCCTTGCTCGCGCATCCACGCCGGCACACCATCTCCTGCATGCTCATTTCGGTTGTTTCGCCCCGAAGAGCTCCTGTGCCGCGCACTTTCCGGGCCCAGCGGACTGGCACGACCCCGTTCCTCCTGCCTCTGCCGGGATTTTTGCTTTGCCTCATCGTGTGCCTGGTTGAGCAGCCACCCAACAGCAGCTTGGATGTCTGTGCCGCTATCCGTGTGGGCCAGGGCTTCTGCTGACTTGTCCGCCGGAAACCCCATGTCGACTAATTCTGCGACAGCAGCATCGCGAGGATCGTCATTGCGGCTGACGGCATCGGACCTGTCTCCATTGCGTTCCCGCTCTTTATGCTGGAACTCAGACTGGCGTGTTGGGAGCTCGGAAATGGGTTTGGCAAGGTCGCCTAGTATGTCATCGTCTTGTTCAATCGGAGCAGGTTGGGATGGCTGTGGCGCGGGCCTCGAGGGCAGCTGGCTCAAGCCGAATGGGTCATCATCGTCGTCGCCAAATGCCGATCCACCGTGTCCCTGAGGGCCCGCTCCGTTGCTACCTAGGCCTGCAACCTGGCTCGGGGTACCTCCTCGGCTCGTTGAGGCCGGGGGGACGGGGTAATGACTCGAGGCGTCGACGGGGGCTGCGGAATTGAACGCGGCAAGTATGTCGTCCTCATCCTGGGCTGGGGCCGGGGAGACACGATTTGCGGGTGCATTGATCGCAGCGAACGGTTTGTTGATGGTGTTGGACAAGCTCGACAATGCAGTCTGCGGCGCGGGGGACGGAGCACCGGCAGTGGCATTCGGGGTGCTCCTGCCGCTGCCCAGCGAGTCCCAGAAGGCATTGTCAGGGGCGCCGAACTGGCTCTCCAGCTGCTTGCGCTGCTTCTCCTTTTCCTCCTGCAGCTGGCGCTGGCGCTCCTGCAGCGACAGATTGTTGGCCGGCTTGCTGGACTTGGAGGCCAGCAGCGACGAGAAGCTGTCGTTCGCGGGGGTTGACGGTTTCGAGGGGGCCTTGATGCCGCGGAAGGTGGTGTTGGGCGCAGCGCCGGACGGCTGCGTCGACAGCGGGGTGGAGCCTCGCGACAAGCTGGGCAGCGGGCTCGGGTTCAGCGAAGGGAAGGAGGGCGTGGACGTGGGCTGCGGCTGTGGTTGCGGTTTTGCCTGCTGGGCGGCAGGCGCGCTCCAGTCGACATTCATCAGATCATCCATGGTGGAGGGCGAGATGGAGCGTGGAGGTGGACATCAAGCAGGGTGGCGTGCTCGCGATGGAAGTTGGACGCGGCTGCCTCTGCGCGCGGAGCAGAAGGACAGCGCGACATGCCCGCCGACACGGGCCCTTGCTTTGCGCCCATGGCAGAGCAACGACAGCTTTTCGTGAAGTCGCAACAACCCGGCACGCCGCACGTGGGAGTGAAGGGATCCAGGCGCGGAAATGCACCAGCAGCAAATTCCATCCGGGCGAGTGCTGCGCCTATCCACGTGTGCTCTGCTGTTGCAGGAAGTGCTGGCTTTGCGACGAGACGGCCCGCCGCCCAAGCAGCCCTCGTCCGCCACCATGGGCGCCGCGCGCGCAGCAGCTATCGTATAGCTGGGTCACGCTACCGTGCACTGAATAAGGCAGCCGGACTGCGCGCCGCCGGCCGCAGACAGAGAGGGGCTTATCGAGCTGGGTGGGCGGAAGAGGCCTTCGGCGCGCGATGGGCCGGCGGCGCCCACCCTTGCCCGGCGTCTGCTAGGCGTCTGCTACTCTGCTCGACTGCAGCCGACGAGTGGCCTAGCGCAGCGAGCAACACGCCTCCGGGCGCGCCCGACCCAACCCCAGTCCGGCGCGTTCGTCAGGAGCTGGGGCAGCCGGGCAGGCGTCAGGCCGGCAGAGCAGCGCGCTGCGTGGAGAACACATGCCAGAGCCGTCCGGGCGAGGGCTGCCAGCTCCCCGCGCTAGGCCAAGGCGTCGGCCAATCCTGGTGCACATCGTTTGTCAGCCCACAAGCCCGCCCACCCTGCGCCTGCACGTCCTGGCAAGCGCCGTGGGCGAGGGCGGACTCACCTTCGTGCAGACTCCAGTGTGGCCACCACGCCGTCGGTTCCAGTGGCGCCGCGGTCGAGGCAGACGATGGATCTTGCGCAGGCGACGGGCCGCTCACGACGCTCGCGGAAGAATTGCCATTTCATTGCACCACGCCCAATCAGGGCGGCGCTCGGGGCGGCTGCCGACCCGCCCGCCTGCGCGGAAGCGGCAGCGCGGCAAGAATGCAGTAATTGCCCGCCGCCCACGATCCTCGCGGTGGGGTTGGCCAGAATTGCGCGCCGCGAGAAGAACCGGCAAATTGAGCGACCCTGGCGTGGCGCGACGCGGCGAGTCGTGGGCGTGCGGCCACATGGGCAGCCGGACCACGGACGCAACGGGCAGCGCGCCTGCGAGCCTGCGGCCGGCGGCGGCGTGGGATGCCTGCCCGTCTGCGCGCGTCCGGCCGCAGGCAGAGTGACGCGCGCAGGTTGCGAGTGCGAGGGCGCCCGGCGCGGCGGGTGGAGAGCCTCCAGGCGTGCTGCGAAGGGATGGCCCGTAGATCACCGCTGCGCTGCGCTCTCACCACTGCGAACCAACCGTTCCTGCATGGCACTAGCTGCTTCGGGGCCAGCAGCTCAAAGATGCTCTGAATCAGCCGCAATCGCCAGATCGATGCCCCTGTCCTGGCACCGCGGCCTAGGCGCATATCCTGCTAGTCCCCGGGCCCGCTGCCCAGTGCGCGCCCGCGTAGACAAGGCCCATATCCCGCTGGGTCATCCCCTTGCAATCTTTGTCCGAAACACCGTCCTCCTGCGATTATCTCTGCCTCGGGCGCGGCCGACTGCAGAGGGGCACCTTGCTGATTCGTGCCTGTCTCCTGCTTCTTGTGGGTGGGTCCGCCAGCTCAACTCCTCCATCGCTGCTGTTTCTCGTCGTTTGTCACTTGCTGCTGTCAGGCCGAGCCCACCTTATCGCACGCAATGGGCCTGTTCAACCGCAAGAAAGATTCAAAGGCGCCGCAGCCTGCCGCACAGGCTGCGGATGCCGCCTCCACCATCTCCAACGGCAGCGTCAAGCCCATCAAGTCATCCGCCAACGGCACCACCATGGCCAAGCCCCAGATCCCCGACATCCCTCTGCCCAGGGCCCCAGACCCAGCCCTCGATCCCGCCGGCTACCTGCGCAGCATCCACGCCGTGCGCGACCGCTCGCGCCTGGTGCTCGACAAAGCCAAAAAGAACCAATTGAAGCACTTCACCGTAGACATGAGCAAGTTCAACGACACGGCTGCCTACGTTGTCTCAATTATCAAGGTTTGTCCCAAAACGCCCTGTGCCACTGCGCTGCTGACCCGCGCCCCCCCAGCGCGACTACGCCGGTGACTATCCCTCCATCCCGCCGCATGGCCGCTGGCAACACTTCGAGGTCGGCGGTCGCCCCCGCATCGACCAGCTCATGGCCGCCTGGCCGTCCACCGTCGACAACCAGGAGCGCACCCGCCGCCTGCTCGACCTGTTCGTCGTCTCGGTCCTGCTCGACGCCGGCGCCGGCACGAAGTGGCAGTACCGCAGCAAGGAGTCTGGCAAGGTCTACAGGCGCAGCGAGGGTCTGGCCGTGGCCAGCCTGGAGATGTTCAAGACCGGCTTGTTCAGCAGCAATTCCAACGAGCCTTGCCAGGTCGACTCCGCCGGCCTGAAGAAGCTGGACGGTAAAGCTATGGCTCGCGGTCTGCAGGTCACGGATGACAACGTCATCGACGGGCTTGAGGGCCGCACGAACCTGCTCGTGCGCCTGGGCGACGCCCTGCAAAACCAGGAAATTTTCGGTGTTGAGGCTCGCCCAGGCAACATGTTGGGTACGTAATCCTGCCCAGACGCGGGGCTTTGCACGCTGACGGCAGACAGACTACCTTCTTTCTCACCCATCCACCCAGGCCTCATCCGTCCCCATCGTTCCCGTGCCGACGCTCTGGAAAGTGCTCATGGACGGCCTGGGCCCGATCTGGCCCGCGACACGCACCCAAATCGACGGCATCTCCATCGGCGACGCATGGCCCTGCTCCGTGATGCCCTCCCACCCCACACATCCATGGGAGAACATCGTGCCCTTCCACAAGCTGACTCAGTGGCTCTGCTACTCGCTCATGGTGCCCATGAACAAGCTCATGAACGTACACTTTGCCGGCGAACACCTGTTGACCGGCCTGCCCGAATACCGCAACGGCGGCCTCTTGATCGACACCGGCCTCCTCACCCTGAAGCCCGAAGATGCCAAGCGAGGCTTGGCGCAATATCAGAAGAATGCGCAGCTAAAGGGTCAGCCCAGCGTGGAGGTTGTGCCTATGTTCACAGCGGACGACGACGTGATTGTAGAATGGCGGGCGGCAACAGTCGGGTTCCTCGACGAGCTGCTCTACGAGGTCAACGGGCTGCTGGGCCTTGTGGGAAGAGACAAGCTGAGCCTGGCGCAGATGCTCGAGGCGGGCAGCTGGAAGGTAAGCTCTCCGCAAAGCGCACACGACGGACTGGAGCTCACACACGCACAGGGTGGTCGAGAGATCGCCGAAGTCTCGCGACCGAACACAAAAGAGCCGCCGATCATGATCTTGTCCGACGGGACTGTTTTCTAAATGATACCCCTCCTTTCCCTCATTGGCCATTTCCTTTCACAGGTTCTGCGTCTGGACGACGCGCAGCAGCAGGAGGCTTCATCACTATTGTTTCTTCACCAGCGGCTGCATTAGAAAGCCCGCGCCTTCCCTACGCTATTTATTCGCTTTTTATTGCTCTCCGCGGCGCGTCGACTCGGCACGCTCGGGCCTCTTCCCCGAATCGCGTCCTGCACTTCTTGTCCATATCTTGCTCGCACGTGCTTATCGCATCCGAAGGAGGGAAATGCTCGGCAGCAGGGAAATTGGAAGTCGCGAGACGCAGTCACACTGCTTTCCTACCTGTAGATATCCTGGCGGAGCGGGTTCGGCATGGCATGGTACCGGAGGGCTGGCTGGCATTGAAACAAAAAAATGTAGTAATTCAAACGTACTTAATGATGCACTGTTCCACGGCTGGATCTGCGCCCATGCGCTGTCTTGGGCGGGAGTGAGCGGGCGGGCAAGGGGGAGGTGCATGCACGTGAGCTCCGGCCGCCGGCGAGCCGCAGCGTCATACACAGCACACAGTACAGCGCCGGCGGTGGCCTCCAGCCCAGCACCAGCATCGCGCTCCACGCCACCCGTCCGACGACCCCGCCCCGCCGCCCGACGCCTCCACGACGGCACGATGAACATCGGCAAGAAGCAGAAGCAGCGCAAGGTGCTGCTGATGGGCAAGAGCGGCGCGGGCAAGTCGTCGATGCGCTCCATCGTCTTCAGCAACTATGTCGCCAAAGACGTGCGGCGCCTGGGCGCGACCATCGACGTCGAGCACAGCAACATCAAGTTCATGGGCAACCTGATGCTCAACCTGTGGGACTGTGGCGGGTGAGCTCCTCCCGCCCACGCGCAACCAGACGTGGCTGACCGGCCGCAGCCAGGACGGCTTCGTCGAGAACTACCTCACCCACCAGCGCCACCACATCTTCTCGTCCGTGGCCGTACTGATCTTTGTCTTCGACATCGAGTCGCGCGACTTTGCCTCGGACGTGCTGTCATACCAGAACATCATTGCCGCCCTTGCCGAGTCGTCGCCCAACGCCAAGATCTTCTGTCTGATCCACAAGATGGACCTGGTCCAGGCCCGCCTGCGTCTTTCGCTCTTCGAGGAGCGCGCCGACTACATCCGCCAGGCCAGTGTTGAGTTTGGCTTTGGCGACACGGTCGAGTTTTTCGCGACCAGTATCTGGGATCAGAGCCTGTACAAGGCGTGGACGCAGATCATCTACTACCTCATCCCGAACGCTGGCGTCATCGAATCTCTGCTGCGCCAGTTGGCCGAGGTCATCGACGCGAGGGAGTTGATTCTGTACGAGCGGACGACGTGCCTCATGGTCACACATGTAACACGCGGCACAGAGTCCAGCAACCCCTTCACTGACCGCTTTGAGCGCATATCAAGCATCCTAAAGACGCACAAACAGTCCATGGCGTAAGTGCTCCGTATCGAGACTGTGACGCGTCTGAATGCTGACCCACCCTGCAGCAAGCACACGTCCTTGCCGCCCTCGCACGCCAACTTTGCCGAGATGCAGATCAAAACCGGCCGCTTTATGTTCTTCATCACCCGTCTGACCGAAAACACCAACCTCGCAGCATCCATCCCACCGTCCGAGCAGATATTCAATGCTGCAAGGGTCAACATCAGCCTCGCAAGGAACCGATTTGCCGAGCTTGACGTCATGACCGGCAAACATCGAAGCATGCAGCAACAGTTTGTCAACAGCTTGGAAGACAACAGGGGCGAATTAGATAAACCCGAGACTACCAGCGGCATGGGCGGGGGCGGTGCAGGCATATATTAGTGGACTTGTGAGACAGGAGCTGACTTCAGGAATAAAGATACCCATTTAGCGAGGTGAGCTTTACGAACCTCTGCACGATTCACGACTTGTACGGATAAAAACTCTAAACATTAGACGGCATGTGGTATCTCATTGTGCAAGACCCGACTCGCCATGTATTTACAGAAGCTTCCGCTAGGGTCACCTTTGCTCTCCAGCGCCATTGCTCCGTTGTTTTAAGTGGTTCTTCCTCTGCTTGCCCCTGCATGACATGGGTCCAAAATTTGGACGGAGAAAAGGAACCATGGCTGCCGTCACATCTATCCGCCCACCTCGTCCCGAGGGTGAGAATACAGAAAACCACGCACCTCCACCAAAAGGTTTGGGGTGTCGAGCGGATTCGTATCGACACCGTTCGCTAAGGGTCTGTTCATTTCGGTTAACTGCGGCCGTCCAACGGGTGAGGCACAGCAACCCATCTTTTCCGAATTGGTCATCAAACGGCTACAGGGACGGTTCAAGACTGTGGGCTCAGCCCTCTCCGCGGAAGTGGAGGCGTTCGGCCTCCCACTGTCGAAGTGGGAAAGAGTGGCTGCGGACCCTGAGCAGCATTCCGTCAATGATCCTCGAGGATTTCCTTCCGACTCTCAGGAGAGCCAGTGCTCTTTTCCACATCCTTAAAAGATTTATTGGCGCACATGTTGCCGTCGACGATCAGGGATCCGGCAACCAGAGACCGGGGACCCGGGAGACAATTGTCCGCCACGCATTGTCACCATGGCCAAGGGAAGGGGTACCGTTGGGTTGCATCGGCAGCGGATCGTAATCCGAGAGCCGTTTCGGCGGATGCCAGAATGCACGTTGGTCAGTACGAGGGTTGAGCCACCGAAACTTGGGCCCCTTTGTGGTTCCGGCTGCCTATGTTGATCGGTGAATTGCGCGAGTCAGCAATGGCTATGGATGAGCCGTGAGGCCTGAGCACTCCAGTGGCATGGACGTTTTCGAAGTGCAAGGTGTGGTCCTGGCTGGATGGACAGTGCCTTCCGGTGGGAGAGATGTGATCGTCCCGCTGGCACGATCCAGTTGCGCAGACTGCCTTATGGAAAGCAGTAATCCCAATACTCGCACAGCCACGATTTCCCAGATATCATTCAGTCATTGCGCATCGCTTGGGCTATCGATGCGGCGGCCCGGAGCCACCCCTTGGGCGATGATCAGGGGCGATCGCTTGTTCCCAGAGATCAAGAATCTGTAAATAGTTGACTGCGGCATGTGCACATCGTGTCTCCGCTACTTCTGACCCCACATCAGTGGGAAGAGTCTGGGGAAATGCGTTGTTCGGGGCGTGTTGGTTCTATGCCGTTTGGAAAGATGGATGCGATGGTCTAAAAGCCCATCTTTAGCTACCCATGAGAGCCGATGGATGTTTGCAGGTGTTTGTAGTTTTTGCATCTCCTCTCGGTAAGTAAGAGGGCCCCTTTCGGCCTTGAAGATGTGTATTGACGCCAGGTAGTTTTCGTTCTACTATCTAGCTACGAAGGTCGCATTAGTGACAGGAGTTTCTTGTAATTCCGGTTACAACACTGAGAGGAGGCATGACGCACCGGCTGCATCTAAAATATCTACCGTTCCTTGGTTTCGTCACTAGGATTACACCTTCTTATCGTATGAACAGGGCAGGAATCCATGACACGTCGGCGCAAACTTGGAAGTTGTCTCTCGCACGTAACATCCGAGATGAAAACAGGACGGAGAAGAGCAGACACTTGGTCTTGAAGGACGGGGTTCGTCGCAAGCATTCCTCCGGAGGAAGGATCGCGGACGTTTCTCATCTGTGACGTCCAAGCAAGAAATCTCTGATCAACCCGCCTGCGTCCGACGTCAAAGCTGTCAGGACTGGGGAGCTGTTCTAAAACGCATCAACAATTGGGGACGGAAGAAAAGACGGCATCAGAGCCAAAACACTCACTCTATGTGAGATTTGAGAAGCCTGGACGTCACCGGTACAATGTTGGAGATTCACACTTCCAATCGATCCACCCGAATAAAAGAAGACCAGGAAGGTGATCCGCCAGATCTTCCCTCCGTCGCATTCACGGGTTCTTGGTATGCCAGGGCTTTCGGCCGAAAGATGCCAAACAAGACCAGGACAAATCAATACACTTGTCCCATCGAGCGGGACGTGTGGCTAACACCGTCGCCAGGCGATGATACCAAGGAGGTAAGCAAGAACTGCAGTCGCTTCGTCGCGAGAGGGGAACGAACACAAGCGGTCAGAGGGAGTAAATCCACTTTAGCTGACTCTATTTGGAGCCGATCGAACGACACTCAGGGCAACGCTACTATATGGCGTCCATCCTCACCTGTCAATCCCACCGCGCTCGAGCAGGGGTAACCGGGTCACAAGTCCAAGTCTGACGCCACATTCTGCGATTTGGACGTCAAACTTCATGCTCCAACCGATGTGCAGCAGCATCGGTGCAGACCGCGGCTCAAAACGTAGAGTCTAGTTGGACAGACGGCGTTGGGCTGGATCGGCTGCGACCAATACCTGAATGCATCTGCGGCAAAGAAACCACGGCGACGGCGGCCACGCCGGCATTTCTATGAATAATGGGGTGCAGGGAAGCCGTCGTTGGAGATGGGCTGAGGGCAATATTTACCAAACGGCTGGAGCGCTGGACGGTACGGAGTCACAACCGGCGGCAGACAGTGGGCGGGCGGGCAGGCAGGTCACATGTGCAGCAGACTTTGGTGGTTCACATGTCTCGGGATGTGCGTTGGGCAAGGCATGAGGCGCGGTGCTTGTGGGAGCAGGACGAGGCGGCGGCGACCAACAGGCGCCGAGGAGATGAGCTTAAACCGTCGATCCTCCACACTACCCCTTGCGCTTCCCCAGATTCGAGCACGCGCCATGCCGCAAACCGACAAGCCCTCTAACCTTCCCCTCTCACCACCCTCCAACACCCTGCCGGCCGCCTTAACCTGCCTCGGTCTGTCGTGTTGCTGCTGCCCCCGCCCAGTTCCAATCCTGTTTGGCCGCGCCCATGTCACGCTGCCACCAATCATGCCTCAACCGCGGCCGTCGTTGTCCAGCATGCGGACGCGGGCAATTTGAGAAGCACGCCAAGGGCGTGGTCGCATGCTTGTGGTTGCATTGATGATCAGGCCAGTGGAGCCGGGCAGTTCAGGTAATGCTATAAAGCCAATTCGGCTCCCACCATCCTCTCTTCTCCAACCCATTCACTCGCTTCTCGACGACAAAAGCAAATCCACTTGTACTTTAACACCACCAAACAACACCTCGACATCAAAATGAAGGGCTTCACTGTCGCTGCCGTCGCTGCGCTCAGCGCTGTTGTTACCGCTCAGGACTTGGGAGCTCTGCTCTCCTCCTGCGCTGTAAGTTGCCGCGCCCCTATTGCGCTCAGTACTTCTTGCTGACTGACCCTGTGAACAGTCCGATCAGTTCCAGGAGCTTGGTCTGACTGGCGTTGATGGCGACCCATGCAAGAGCGATGCTGGCAAGCCCTCTTACTACGAGTGCTCTTGCACGCAGGGTCAGGACTTCGTCATCGACTACCTCTGCAAGAACCCCGGCCAGTGCACTCCTGATGATATTCCCGGTATGTCTAGAATCGTTTTCAACGAGGCTGCGAAGCATCCTGACATTTTACAGGCCTGTCCGACACCCTCGTGACCTTCTGCAAGTCGGTCGGCGTTACCGTCACTCCTCCCGCGAACCCGTGCGGCCTCTCTGGTGGTTCTTCTTCTGCCGCGCCCTCGGCCCCCGCGTCTTCTGCCGCTTCTTCTGCCGCTTCTTCTGCTGCCTCCTCGGCCGCTTCCTCGGCTGCCAGCTCTGCTTCCTCTGCCGCTGCTGGCACCCCGGTCGGAACTCCCACCACTCCCACCACCCCTGCGGGTACCCCGGCCGGCACTCCGGCTTCTTACACCGGCGCCGCCGCCGTCAACAACGTCGCTGGTGGCCTTGCCGGTATGGCTGGTCTCGCTGGTCTGCTCGTGCTTTAATGGACAGCTCCTGGACCATCAGAGCGGGATCCCCAGCTCGACAACGACACGAAAACACTGGATGGTATGGACCGTCCCACATTGGCATAAGATGTCGATTATTCCCTTCGGCTTCAGATGTATAATACGCATTGCTGCATCTGAGTATGCATAATACACTTCCACCTCTCCGAGGTCTTGTACTTGTTTCTCCAGCTGATGTCATGTTTTGTGATGATCTTGATGATGTGTGAGGACTTTGTTGTTGTTTCAAGTCAGGCATTATGGCATGGCAGACGCGATTTTACACGAGACACCCCTGTAAACGCTGGCTGTAAATGCCGCGGATCTCGCTTCTCCACGTGAAAATCATGCACGCAACCTCGGCGGCATGCTTATTTCAATCATCCAACAAAGCTTGCCCATTTGCCAACGGCGCGCGGGGCGAAGCGCCTAGTCGAAAGGTTATTCAAGGATGCTTGCCAGATAGACTATCAGCCAAGACTCCCCCTCAACTGTCCGCCTCACCGCGTCTCTCATTTCAAGACAACGAGGACCAATATCCATCCCATCAAATAATTCCACCGCTCATCAATACCACCTAATCAATCCAAACATGGTTTCAGCACATTTAGTCGCTGCCGCCAGGCAAAGAGACGACCGATTGCCGATCCGACGGCAAATCTGCCATCTAATTTATTCAATCAGACCAGCGCAAGTCGTAACGCATGGCCATGGAGTTAGGTCTGGCGTCCTCGTGCGGAATGGACTGTAACAGGTTCCAATTTCTAGCTGGCGGAATCGGAGCCTTGGCTCCTGAGTTCAGCAATCACTCCACACGATCGAGCTCCTTGGGATTTGATTCGTCCTACTCTACTTGCAGGCACCCCCTTTCCTTCGCTCGGTTGCCAATTATCTGCAGCTTGACTGCAGCTATCTTTTTGAGTTGAACCCTGTGGCCTCTTAGGCTGTATGACTATCCACCCTCGAAGAAGCCCTTATACTCGTCACGGTGCCCCACACCATCCAAGACGGTACAAAAACACCAGAGAAGAACGAGGTCTAACACAGCCGGAGAAATGGCGGTATGCACAGCATGCATTGCAGAAGGTTCCAATGGATGGTTGCATGCGAAACAAATTTAGGTTACACCCGAAAACCAATCCGACAACCCTTCCGACTCTCCCATCGACAGATGTCCACGTTTCGGATTGCGATGCCGGCCACATGCCAATGCTTTCCCACACGACCTCTTGAATTTCACTGGTGGAACGAGCGACACAAGATAAGGGATGTGTATAGATTTCAAAACAAATGCGGGACCTCGGCACTCCTTGCCCAGTCGAATACTCAAAACCCACCATCTCCTTGGACACGCTTTACAGCCCCGACAATGCCCTTCGCCCACGACATGTGACCCGGTTTGACTCCCATAGAACCTGTGGCCTCTTTTCCGTCATTATCTCTCCATATGCCGTCTTCTTGGGACACCGCTCCGTAGATGTGTGTGTTCTGATTTCTCCGTATGCCGGCCAACCAATCCCTGCAAATTGCCGGCGAATCGAGCAGTATATTGACTTCTTGGGAGTGATACCAAGATTGGGTGTCCTGGTTTCCGCTGCCTTGGATGCCGATGTGCTCGTCGACAATCATCAGTTTGACTGGGAGGGTGCGTATTAGCTAGCGTTGCTGTAATGTTGGAAGGTGGAAGGCTTACTGTGACAGCTTCGCTGCTTGAACTTGTTGTTCAGTGGTTTTGTCTGATCCTTTCCGACATACCAGTGCACGTGGAGCAGTTTGCGCTGATCTGGTTCTAGATCTGTGTACATCTTGTGCGAGATCATTTCATTGGTACCTCCTTGAAAAGGCAGAAGCTCTCCGAGGTCGTTGTAGCCCAGACATGCGTAGAGGGTCACGTTCGCACCCCGTCTGACGGCGTCTAGAAGTGCTGGGATTAGTGGCTCTGCGTTGATATCGGGGGACTGGATGAATATGCTTGATGTTGCATATCGAATAGCAGAGAGCCATGCTTCATTCTGAGGAGTGAATACCGAAGAGTGGTTCAGTGCACCCCAGGGTTTCCGGTTCACCAGGGCGATCGGAAACGGTGCGTGTCTGGCATGCGGGATATATGGAGTCATGCTCTCCTCTGCGGCGCAGTCAGGGGCAGACCCTTTCAGATTTTGACGAGTAGATGAATCTGTGGGTGTCAGCTTATCTGAACAAGAGTCGGTCAGGCGTACGTACTCAGGTGTTTGGTGACAGGTTCCATGGCACTCTCGCCATTTACTGGAGCAAGAGCGGCCTGCATCCGGACCAGCTCAGAAGCCAAATCATCGTCGTAGTGGGGGTCACCAGCCACATGTTCAGAGACGGGCTGCGGGCCTTCCTTGTTGTGGGCAGTCTGTGATTTGCTGGCGAGATCCAAGAAAGAACTGTCGAATGTGCCTGTCTCCTTGCTCTGCGGCGTTTTGATGAGAGGCAACGGAGGCTTCAACTCGTCGTGCCATGTCAGCAAAGCCATGTCGTAGAGTGAGTCGACGATAGGTCCCTCCAGCTGCGTCATCATCTCGAGGTTGTCGTTGTCCTACAAGTAGAAATAAGTTGGAGGCATGGCAGGCGGGCGAGAGCCGGCTTACCTGGATGTTGTTGCTGCAGACGATGGCAATCTTCCTATCCACCACCATGAACTTTGCATGAAAGGTGCCGAGAACTGGGCGGTGATAGTTTATGACCTCGATGTCGATGTTGGGTATCTCTTTGTCGGAAGGCAATCCCACACCCTTGGCGGTGCGTTCGGCCTCGCCGACGTCGAGGTGGTTGTCTAGCACCTTGGTCGGGTTAGATTCGTGTAGCGCAGGGGCACGGACTGGCCAGACCAATCACCAACCTGCTTTGCGCTCCCCCGGTCGTAGATGATTTTCACAACAGCTCTCGTGCCTCGTGCTCCTGCTCGTCTCGACAGCTCTTTCAAAGAATCGGTGATGAGGCGGCTGGCATCGGACTCCTTCCAATAGTTGGTGGCCAAGATGACCTCGTGCTCAGCTCTGGCAATGAGGTTCGACTGGCGAGGCGGTCAGAAACCAGCTCGGCTTCAGCGAGACACGGCTTACCATATGGCGGCAGATGTCGGGCAGGGCGCTGATGATGGAGAGCGGAACGACGCCGGAACTGCCCATGAGAGGCGGGCTCACGACGCCAGCAAGAGGGTCATGGTCCAACGTGCAGAGGGCGTCGTGCCAGACCCTGAGGAAGAGCTCGCTGGGACGGGACTCGCCAAAGTTTCCGCAGCTGGCAGCGCGGCCCAGCTCCTCGGGAGTTGCGGTGCGGCGGTGCTTTGGCGGGCCGGACTCGAGGACACTCACGGCGTGGTGGGAGTAGAGACGTCTGAGGGCATCGCCGGGTGGCAGGGCGGGGTTCTCGGCCAGGAGAGAAGTCACCGAGTGGGCAGCGTGGCAGAGGTCCTGCACGCGGCTGGAGATGGAGCCGGGCATGTCGCCGGTACGGGCAATCCACGGCTGGCGACGGTAGAGGTAGTCTATCGCGACGGCGGCCAGCAGGAGCAGCGGCGGCGGGAAATATGAGAGCTGGGGGAATGCCACGGTGCGCGGCCGGGCTGGAGCAGCGACGGTGGCGGATGGCGTGTCGTCATCTGGGCCGGGCTGTGGCAGTGGCAGGGCGATGCTGGGCCGGCACCCTGGGGAAAGCTTGGCTGAGCTTGTCAAAGCTTGTCGCGCCGACCAAGCCGGCCCCTCCCTGTTCCTGGCCGCGCCATTCGCCCGCTCCTCGCTTCGAAACAGGAATTCCGGGCGAGGAGCCTCCCACCCTCCGTCGGATCCGGCCTGCGCCTCTGCTGGCTGCCGACTCCCGGCCTCGTGTGGGGCTGGCTGCCAGTCGCTGGCTTGTCGCATTCCTGCTGCCGGGGTTGTCGCTTGTGGCAGTCATCCACGTTCTGCGATAACGCGGTAGCAGCCAAGCCTCCGAGACACACGTGAGTCGCGCAGTGTAGGAACAAAGTGTATTGAAAAGAATGAATAAGCCACGAGTGCCCGTAGACCCCGCAGCCAAGCGACCTGCTCCAACTGCCTACCAAGGGTATATTCCATCTAGCATTTGTTATTCCGAGCGCCAGATCCCGCCTACACAAAGAACAGCACGGATGCTCTTTCTCCTCAGCGCCTCTCGAACTCCGGCGTCCACTGTTTTCGATCGTCGTCCGCCGCCGCCGCCGTGGTGGTGTTGGTTTCAGACGTTATGGCAACCGAGTGCTGCACCCGGATCGCGAACTCCGGGTCGTCGAACTTGGAGTCGGGCGGATGGATGATGTTCTCGGTGCTGCTGCTCTCGACGTCGACGTGCGTGCCGCCCTTGGACGTGAAGTAGCTCCTGTTGAAGCTCTTACTGCCCGTGCCGTACGCGTCCAGGGGCACCGAGCCGCTCTGGTATCCGTGCGAAATGTCGTTGTCCTTGTATCCGCCCTGGTAGAACTTCTTGGTGAACATCGGTCGGATCATCGGCGCATTGCCCACGAACGTCGCCACGAAGCACTCGCGCATAGCCCAGATTGCCGGCTCTGACGGTGCCGCATTCTAGTTGCCGTCAGCGCTGGTCCCCGTTGGCGTGTTGCTGCTGCTGTCTCACCTTGAGCACGAAGACGACGCGCAGGATGGCAGCCACCATGACGAAAATGCCGGCGCCGAGCAGGACGGCCAGTCCGATCTTCCTCCACGTCGAAATCCTTGCCTTGATGACGAGCTTTGCGGCGAGTCAGCGTGCATGCTAGGCTTGTGGGTTGAAGTGTTCTCACCGGCATCGGAATCGACACAATGACCGCGTCCGTCAGGACGTTGAAGACGACCTGGATGATGTACCAGACCGGGCTTTCGTGGGTGCACAGCTCTGCTCCAGTCAGCGCCCCTTCCACTCACTGCCAGGGGTCGACGCACTTCCAGGGTCTGGGTATATGGCCCAGTTATGGCTCACGGGCCGGCACGTCAACAGGACAGTGAGCACCTCGACCAGCCAGGTCGTCGCCACCAGCACAATGGCGGGCTTGATGAACTTCTCCGACTTGAGGCCTCGCGTCAGGCGCTGGAAGAACAGCAGCATGCAGATTTTCATGGACCAGATCATCGACACGTAGGCCATGTGGCCGCCGAGGAAGAATTTGGACCCCAGGATCTTCTGGGCGCGCACGCCGGGGGCCAGCGCGAGGCGCTCCGCGTTGGTCATGTCCCGGTTGTCGCCGTTGATGCTGACAACGTGGGCGCACACGGTCATGGTGGTGTAGAACATCTGCACTCGTCAGCGGACGGTGCGGGCGGGGCTGGCGGCGACAGTACCCAGGCGATAATCATCATGTAGTCGTCCGCCTGCAGACGGCGGCCGACCATCTTGACGCGGGTGAAGAGCCGCAGCACGATGATGAGGGTGGACAGGCCGTATTCGACCCAGGTTTCAACCAGCAGCTCCCGTATAGTGGTCATGCTGGGGGGTGATGCAGGAAGACAGGCCTGTGGCTGGTCGACGAGATCCGGGACTGTATATACGGCGGACCAAGGGAGAGGCGCTGGCTGCTCGCGACACCATCCAGGAGACCACACCATGCCCGGCCCTGGGCTGCACGACTCGCATGCTTTGCACGATCGAGGATGGCCTTGGGACGCCTGGCTGTGCGGCCACTCACAGCCGCGCGCCGCCTGCTGATCGCAGGCCGCCAAGCGCGTCGCCGTGCCTGCGAGCGTCGCGGGGATGCACCCGTGCTCTCCGCCCGTCGACCTAGGAGCTCTCTTTGGGAAGCAATCGACGTTCAGGCACGCGTGCGCACGCCTAGCGGCTGGCCTGCGCCGTCAAACGGCCGCTTGCCGCGCCGTGGCTCCCAGAAGGCCGGAGCCTCATCTTTCACCCGCTCGCCCGGCCTGGCAGCGGTGCAGCCTCCGGGCGACGAGGCCACGCCACCACGCTTCCGCATTCGGCCGCGACGAGAGCGCCGTCGGCCCGACGCCGCTTGGCCCATCTGGCAACTGTCGCGAATCCCGTAGATCGCGGTGCGGAGGATCGCTGTGCCTCAGTCAGGGGCGGCCCACGGACTGCTGTGCGCCGTGACGGAGCAGCGAGACCCAGTGGTTATATCCGGCTGAGTCTCGCTGTCGTGCCCTGATGACTGGCCGGTGATACGCGATCGGCTCCAACCGAATCTCTACTTATGTACAGCCATCCCTGCCCCGTTGACACGCGCTTGCTATTATAAGTAGATGCGCTCCCCGTCGCCGCAGCAGCCGTCCTTCACGTCATTTCCGCGACGACTCGGTCTTGTCGGCGCTCCCCCGCCCTGTCGCCAATCGACGGACATCCGTGATGGACCCTGTGGACCTGTCTTGCGAATCTTGCCTTTCTGGGCTCGATCTGCACCCAACGAGAAATTTGGCCCCGGAGTGCCCGAAGAGGGACGCGCCGCTGTACGCTCGAGGCATTTATACAGTCGCATCGCCTCCGCTCCGCTTCTTCCGCGAGCACTGCTTGACTGTCGTGCAGGCGACGTCCCGCGAGATCTAACTTCTATTTTCAAACGCCTGCAAGCTAAAGAATAACCTGTTAAGCTTAAAATTACGATCTGTACCAGTTCTACAAGCGTGTCAGTGTTATGGGTTGTACCCATATGGTAGTGTCTCGGATGGATCCTAAGACGATTACGTGTTATTAGGCCCCTTAGGCAGCACTACCATGGACTGTAGGGTAACTAACCAGCAGTAGCTAGCAACTAGGAGGGAGACCCGGTCACGTACTAGAGCACGTGCATAGCGCTAGGTATATGGCACGGGCCTAGCGCTAAGCGACTAGGTATATTTACCCTTCGCCCTCTCCTTCTAGACTCTCTTTCCTTTTCTCCTTATATATAGATTTTTAGTTAAGAGTAATACTACCCTTTCGGCTTTACTACCTTATACGTATAGCGCTAGTATTCGCTTATATAGAGTCGCTAGGGACGCGTATTCTTTCCTCCCTAGCTTAACCTTTATATAGACGGAATTTAACTCTTTAACGCTTACTTTAGAATTAAACTATTATAGTTAGTTAAGCGTACGCCCGCTACTTAAAAGTATATAGAACGGGTAGCTTTACTAGTAATAAGTAAAATACTTATTAGTTACTAATAAACGTTTTTAAATATAAGTCTAGCTTATTCTTTATTAGTTAATTAATTATTTATTTATTTAGTTAGTTAGTTAGCTAGTTTAATATTATAAAAGCTTAAAGTCTTAAAAGAAGTCTTAGATAATTAATAAATTATATAATACTAAGTCTTTATTATATTTAAATCGTTTTTTATCTCTCTTTAAGTTCTAGTTTAATAAATATAATATAATAAATTCTAATAAATATTTTTTTAAAGTTATAAACTATTAGAGATAAAACTAGAAAGTTTATATTTAAAATATAAAATATTTTATAAAAAAATTTATTATAACTAAAACTAAATCTTTATAACGGTAGGCTCCTTCTACTAAGCTTCGAAGTCGCTTAGTAGGTTAGTAGAAACCGAAGGGTTTACCTTAAAGAGATAAGAGGAGGATAGCGGTATAAAGAGTAAAGTATTACGTAATAGCGCGGTACGTAATAAGCTTATTACCTCTAAATTAATAGGGTTTAAATTAGAACTTTAAGTTAACTATAAAGGGTTAAATATCTAGGCTAGGCTTATATAGGCTCGTAAGAGAGCCTATTTTCTAAGGGCTCGCTAAGCCCTTCGCTCGAGGGCTCGCTATAGAGTATACGTAACTAGAGCGCCTAGGCCCTTTCTCGCCCGAAGCGGGGTAAGCGGAGATTCTTCTTTCTCGCCTTCTAGACTTCCTTCCCTTCTAGCTGCTTTATTACTTAGTACTCTTCTCGACCCTTATGTCTTCTTATCTATACGGACTAAGGTTCGTAACAATCTTCTATACTTACTAGTATTATAAAAAATAATAATAAATTTTAACTATTTATTTTTATAAAAGCTATTATTTAGTAAATTTATATTAAAAATTAAATAAATACTATTTCTAACTATAATAATACTAATTTAATAACGTGTTTTACTACTTATTCGGATATTCTAGTTATCTAGACACCCTACTAAATCTAAGACGTATCTTCGTATAAATATTCTACTATAACGCCTTAAATCTAATTAAATTCCTTATCTAACTACTCTTTAAATCTTAGAATACTTATAAATTATATAGCCTTATAAATAATAATTACTATAACGGTAGGCTCCTTCTACTAAGCTTCGGAGTCGCTTAGTAGGTTAGTAGAAACCGAAGGGTTTACCTTAAAGAGATAAGAGGAGGATGGCGGTATAAAGAGGGAAGTATTACGTAATAGCGCGGTGCGTAATAAGCTTATTACCTCTAAATTAATAGGGTTTAAATTAGAACTTTAAGTTGACTACGAAGAGTTAAATGTCTAGCTAAGGGAGTGTGACTATATACTACTAGAAAAGCTATAATAATCTGGATTTGTTCGGGTTGGATCTGTAGGAGTGGGATCTGAGGTGGATGGATCTGTAAGGCTTGGATCTGTACAGATCCAAGTGTGGGTCCGGGTCACGGGTGTGCGTGGGGCGCACGTGACGTTAGCGCCCAACCACCTTCCTGGTTTCCGACATTCGTCGGTGCGAGGCGATCGCTATGTTTACCTATTCCGCGCCCGCTTACCTCTATCCTTTCGGGGATTCTAGCCCTTGATCCTTCGTCCCTGTGGGCCTTCTTCCCGTAGGGGACTCTGTCTTCCGTCCTATCCCGTAACCGCGTTGTCCCTTGCGGTCCTATCTCCCGTGCGGGTTCCCCGCCCTTAGGATCCTAAAGCCCGCTTCCTTAGAGGTTCGTAACACTACCCCCCACCGTAAGGATCTTCGACCCGAAGATCTACCGTAAGGTGTATATCTTTTACTCGTGTGGTTCCTCTTCTCTTCTTCCTGTACGTCTTCTCGCCATGTCTTTTGTTAATACCCGTAAGCGTAAGCGTTCTGCACAGCGGGCTGAACATCTTGTTTTAGGTGACGAGATTGATCGTGACGGTACGACGATGCCGCTTCCTTGTTCTTCCTGCCTTCTTGCGAATTTTGGTAAATCTAAGGGAGACCCTTCCTTTATCTCTTGTCAGATGGACGGGGTTCATTCACGTTGCGGCGAGTGCGCTCGTCGTGGCAAATCTTCGTGCGATGCCAGTGGTTTGGACAATTCGGATTGTACGTTACTCGTTGCGCGCGGCGATTTTTTGCTGACCGATCTCTTAGTCCTTCGTCTTCGTCAGGCTTTGTTGAAGGCGGATCAAGCAGAGGAGAAGGCGCGTCAGGAGTTTCGTGCTTCCATGGCGCGTTTAGATCGTGCTGAGAAGCAACGGTCCTTATTACGTCGTCGAGCGGCGTTGATGCTTTCCTCCAAGGCCGAGACGGTTGAAGAGCTAGAGGAGTTGGACCGCCTAGAGGCTTCTCCCGAGGCCGGGGGTCCTGTTGACCCTGAAGATGCCGAGTCTTCGCGATCGACAAAGCGCCTACGTGGCGAGGTCTCAGCTGACGCCTCTGTGGGTCCTGCTGGGTCTCCCGGGGCTGGCTCTGCTGTGCCACCCGCGAGTTCCGAGTTGGTCGATCAGGCGCGGCAGTCTCCTTTCCCTGATTTCGACTTTGGGTCCTTCGTGTTTGACGAGGCCGCGGTGTTGGTCGATCCGGGTTTTGGCGATGGAAGCTTTCAATGAGGTCTTTGCATCCTTTGCAATTTTCCGGTGGTTCCCAGGTATGGTCCCAGTCTCCTTCCCATTGTAGGAGGTATCTGAATTGACCATTAATATAGCCGCTGTCAAGGATCTTTTCTACGATCCATTCTTTGTTTTCGTCGGCATCTGGGTTCTCTGGTACCATTTCTTCCGTTTGCTGTATGACCGTGGCGTTTTTTGGCGCTGGTTCAAGCAGTGCAATGTGAAAGACGGGTACTATCCGCATGGTTTTTGGTAGCTTGAGGCGGTAGTTGACTTTCCCGAGTTTCTCTTCGATTTCGAATGGTCCAATTTTCTTAAAGTCTAATTTGCTGTTTGGTCGCTTCGTTTTGATGTTTTTTCTGAGTAGGTAGACTTTATCCCCCCTCTTTAGCTTCAGTGCCTCCTGGTGCCGTCTGTTGTAGTAGCGGGACATCAAAAATCCATTGTATTCGATGTCGAGGCTGAGCTGTTTGTGAAGTGCCTTTAGCTGGTCTGTCTTGAGGATTCCTTTCTGGCTTAGTGATTTGCTTGGAAGCGATTCCCTATAAGCCGTTGGCTCATATCCGTAGTTGGCGTAGAACGGTGATTCTTGCGTAGCCGTTGCTTTTGAACTGTTATACGCGAACTGGGCGAGAGGAAGTAGTTCAACCCAATTATCCTGCGTGTAATTGATGTAACAGCGTAGATATTGCTCTAGCGTTTGATTCGTACGCTCTGTTTGTCCGTCCGTTTGAGGATGTGCCGTAGTAGATAGCTTATGCTTGGATCCGAGCTGACGGGTAAGAGTCTGCCAGAACTGAGATGTAAACAGCCGATCTCTATCTGATACTAGCTCGTCCGGTAGCCCGTGGTTGCCGAGGATTGTCCTAAGGAAGGTGTAGGCTAGGTCTTCCGCGTTCGCCGTTTTAAGATACGGTAGGTAGTACGCGTACTTGGTAAGCCTGTCGACGATAACTAGGATCGAGTCGTAAAGGACGCCGGTTAAGGGTTCCTTCGACTAGGGTAGATCCGTAATGAAGTCTAATGTGATAGACTGCCAGGGTCTTTCCGGTACTAAAAGTGGTTGAAGTAGTCCGTAGGGCGCGTGTCTTGCTGCTTTGCTTCGAATGCAAAGGTCGCACTGTGTAACTATCCGTTGGACCATCTTTCTAAGTCCTGGGAAGTAGTAGTTCCTGGTAATTCGTTCGACCGTTTTGTCCGTTCCTTGATGACCGTGTGCTGGTGCTTCGTGGATATCCTTAACGATTTCTTCCCGTAGTTTAACTGGGACGTAGATTAATCCTAAATACAGGATTGTGCCGTCTTCGTCTTTGGTTAAGCGAGGGTCGTTTTCCACGTTTCCGAGTTCCTGGGCCATTGCGTCATGTTCGTAGGCCTCTCGGATTTTCTTTGTCCAGGCGTTGCCCTCCAGGCGATACGCCGGCGCTAGTAGCCTGACCGGGGTAAGTGGGACTTCGCTTTCCGGATCCCCCTTAAGCCATGATTGGGCAATCCTAAATATAGGTGCGCACGTTCTAGCTGGTATAAGGCTTCCGTCTTCCTACTAGTTTAAAACCGCAGGCTGTAGTCCTAGCTTTCCTTCGATATGGTCGGCTCTTCTGCTTAGCGCATCTGCGCGAGCATTCTCTGATCCCTTTCTGTAGGTGATCTTCATGTTATAGGATGCTAGTTCTTCCGCCCACCTGACTTGTCTTCGAGTCAATTCCTTTGTGGTGGTGAAGTGCGTGAGTGTGACGGTTTAGACCGTTAAGTGCCTTGGATGGATCCTGCGGCGAGACCTTGGGTTGAGAAGACCCTAAAGCTTAGTGAAGCTCAACAAGAAAACCCTGCAACTCGCTACCAATAAAAGGGACTCTGGAGAGATATATAAGCAGCGCTATCTTACTTAAACCTTTCTTTCTTTTCTCTTCAGCTTAGTCTTCTCGTAGATAGAATGCCACTGTATTTCCGCGAGTACACCGGATACAAGCCATCACATTAGACTAAGCTCGTCCCCTTTCCTCTATGCGCCAAAGCTCCCACGTGAGCACGGCTTCTCTTTACCTAAGTTACCCAAGTCACCTAAGGAATAGGATAGTGGCTAGGCTCGTTACCAGTTGACTATACCTAGGAAATTGTTCAAGAAGGTGTCCGTGTAGGCACTTAAGAAGGTTCCCGAAGGAAGCCCTTTAATAAAACGACAGCGTGGCGTTTGAGAAGGCACGAAGAAGTCCCTAAAAAGAAGATCTAAAAGGAAGATCTTAGAGAGGGCACCTAAGAAGACACCCAAGGAGACGCTTAAGAAGACACCCAAGGAGACACCTAAGAAGACACCCAAGGACGCGTCCTAGAATGGACGACCAACCAATGGATGAACCGCAAGAGGCCCCGCAGCGCGAACAAGAGGACCCACCGCAATGGGCGAACCAACTATTTACAATGGTTACTCAGCTACAGGCACGAATGGATAGCCAGGCTACTATACCAACAACAAGGCAGCCTAGCGTAGGAACAGCTACGTCCACTCCGACGGCTCAAGTACAAACCCCACCGACCGCAATTACTGAAGCGGTTACTCAAGCGCTTACGGCAAGTCAAAGGCCAAGAAAAATTCTACCCGAATTAGCAGAATTTAAAGGAGAACGAAAGGAGCTAGAAGCCTGGATTGATCAAGCAAATCAGAAACTTCGAATCGATTACGCAAGCTACCCAGAAACGACACAAGCAGCGTTACTATTCAACCAGCTACGAGGAACCGCGCTTACCTACTTACAACCATGGTGGAGATCCTCAAGCCAGACGGCTACAACCCAGGACCTATTCGAACAGCTAAGGGCCGTATTTGGCGACCCATATCGCGAGGAAAAAGCACGTCGCGAGCTCCGAGCCCTACATCAAAAAGGTGGCCCCTTTAGAGAACACTTTGTAAAGTTCCGCCACCTAATGCTTGAATCTGGCAAAAGCACTACATGGGACGATAAGCAAAAGAAAGACTCTCTTTGGGACTCAATTAGCTGGGAACTAAAAGACCGACTAGTTGGTAAGAGCTTAGAAGATCTTACGTTCCACGAATTTGCCAACTTGCTGGCTAGAACTAGTGACGACATAGAGGCTGTTAATAAGGCTAAGAAGTCAGTTATACGAAGTGGGTATCAAGGAAGGAGAAGCCCAAGTCCTCAAACCAATGAGAGATCTACTCGATCAATGACGACTACCAGACCTACTACGTATCCAAAGCCTCTTCAAAACGACCAAATGGACTGGGAACCAACAGGCCCAGCCAAAGCCGCACTAACCCGGAGAGCTAAATGGGTAACTCAAGATAAGATTAACCGACGTCGTCAGAACAGGCTTTGCACGCGTTGCGGTGCTTTAGGACACTGGAAGCATGTATGCCCTTATGCGCCTGCCCGTCGCCCAGCCCAAGCTGCTGGTATCAGACAGTCGGAGCAGGAAGTTCCTCCGCAATTAGAGGAGGACACTAAAGTGTCAGAGGACAATGAGAATTCGGAAAAAGAATAGCTCCTGATAAAATTCGCCGTCAGGAGCAAAAGGAGCAAAGTAAGCTTCAAGCAGATTGGAAGCAATTCGAGAATAAGCATATGGAAAAACCACCTTTCTTAGTTTCAGCACTTATCAATAAGGAGATCTCTACTCAAACCCTTATTGATTCTGGGTGCTTATCCTATGGCTTTATCGATGCTCGATTCGCTCGAAGACATAAACTCCAGCGTATCCCTATCCGACCAAGACAAATCCAGTCAGTTAATGCTATTACCGACTCCTGGATTACCGAAGTAGCAATTGCCGAGATCGATATCGGCGGACACCAAACGAAAAGAGCTTACTTCCATGTAGCTCCAAGGATTGAAGGCTATAAAGTTATTCTTGGCTTACCATGGTTAGTAAAAGAGAGAGCAGAACTAGATGCAGAAAAACAAATCCTTAGATTTAAGGACTCTGGCCTAGTGGTACAAAGCCAGAGAGAGAGAAAAGAACTCGACTATAGGAGGGTCGGAGCCGCTGGGTTCCGCCTTCTTACGAGGAAGAAACGACTCGGTTACCAGGTTTTCTCAGCAAGTCTAGCTGATATTAATAAAGCACTTGCTGAGAAGAAGCATACGGACCCAAGGACGAAACTACCAGCCTGGTTAAATAAACGGTTTCTCGACTCCTTCGATAGAAGTAAAGCCGACAAGCTACCTCCACACCGACCTGGAATCGATCATCAGATTGAGCTTGAGAAAGATGAGAATGGGAGGACACCAGTGGCCCCATGGGGACCCTTATACAACATGTCTAGAGACGAACTACTAGTACTCCGGAAAACGCTTACAGAGCTACTCGATAAAGGCTTTATCCGTATAAGCAATTCTCCAGCCGCAGCGCCAGTCCTCTTTATAAAGAAACCAGGTGGAGGCTTACGATTCTATTGTGACTACCGAGCCCTTAATCAACTTACACGGAAGGATCGATATCCACTACCTCTTATCCAGGAGACCCTTAACCGGATCAGTAAGGCAAGATGGTTTACGAAACTCGATGTAATCGCAGCATTCAATAAGATTCGGGTTAAACCAGGAGATAAATGGCTTACAGCCTTTCGAACCCGCTTTGGACTATTTGAGTGGCTTGTTACTCCCTTTGGACTAGCTAATTATTATAAATGTAGCTTATGTGGACTAATTACTTCTTGTTTACCGCCGATCGATTTGGAATCTAGATCTAGACTTGCCTGCTTATAAATCAGGAAGCTAGTATTTTAGTTCGTTCCTTATGTATATAAAGCTCGCCTCTCTGCCTTACAATTAGTTCTTTAGTCTAGCAATGAGTATTCCTCGCGTACAACTTAGTATGCCTTGAATTGGACCTTGCTCGCCTCCTTTATTGTTCACTCGTCTCTCTCCACCCGCCTCTTGGCATTCGTCCCTAGTCTCTCGCCCCCCTCCTCTTATCCCCTGTACTTCGGTATCTGCTTTACCTCTACTGCCTTTACCGGCTTCGTTACTTCGTCCCTCTCCGCCCTCCAAGGTCTGTTTATTACATTTTGCTAGACTCCTATCTAGTAGGCCTAAAGCTCTCGCCGAAGCCCTAGACTGTGATCTCCAGAATGGTCGATGGAACCACACCTCCTGACCCTTGGGATACGCTATTCTAAGTCCTCGATCAAGTCCCTGCCCCTATTAATGCTCGCCCCACCTTCCCTAAAGACATCCCGGTTTCCCTACGCGTTACCCTTAGTCAGGCGTACGCTAGAGGAAGACAATCTTGCCTAAGATCCGATATCGATTCACCAGTTATCCCTAAGAATGCTACGAACGCCCAAGTTGCTTGCATCTTTCATTACTACGGTTTTGGCCAAGATGAAGCCTTCGCTCGACTCCAGTTACTAGCTTCGAACCTCCCTGCCAACACGCCAGCTATCACGTCTACTATATCTCCTTTGGAAACCCCTACTCCTCGTCCTCGTATTCCTAAAGTCTCGGACCCAGAACCCTTTAAGGGTGAACGTACTCGATTCGGGAATTTCGCCACGCAACTCCAGCTCAAATTCGCCTCAGACCCATCTGCCTTTGCAACGGATACGGCCAAGATTACCTACGCTGGTTCCTACCTTCGCGATGCTGCTTATACCTGGTTTGCCCCTTACGTCTCTGCCTCGAATGGTTCCGTAAACTTCGACAACTACGAGTCCTTCTACCAAGCTCTTAAGGCCGCATTTGATGATCCCGACACCTACGCAACAGCTGAACGATCCCTCCTCGCACTCAAACAAGACAAGTCCTGTTCGGCGTACTATTCACGGTTTCTCTCGCTTATTACGACCCTTGGTTGGAAGGAAAACGCAGTTAAGATCCACTACTTCCGCCTTGGCCTTAAAGAGAACCTTAAGGACCTTCTTATTGGACGAGCTATGCCAGCAGAATTCGAAAAGTTCGCTAAGGCTTGCATTATACTGGACAACCAACTCTATGCTCGAACTATTGAGAAAAAGACACCCTCAACTCGTACCCCTACCTCGATTCCTCTCTCGTCTGTACCAGCTGCTCCTCAACCCTCATCTCCCACACCAACCTCGATTCCTCAAGGTGAACCTATGGAACTAGATGCTACCGCTCGAAAGACTTACCGAAAAGCTAACAACCTCTGCGCCTACTACGGTAATCCTAACCACTGGGTTAAAGAATATCCTAAAGCTAAGGCTAAGGGACTTAAGCTTAATATAACGTCGCATACACCTCCTACGGCTTCCGTCCTCTACGTATCAAAAAACGTAGAAGGCTAGGCAGTACCCGGCACCTACCTAGCCCTCCTCTACTCCCTACTTCGAATCAGTTTTCCGTCCTTGCTTCCCTCTCGTCTTCGAATCTTGGAACACTCTCGTTTTCACCTCCTAAAACCCGTACCCTACAGCCCCGTGCTATAGATCTTGGGAAACGTCCGCTCCTTATCCTTAAATCAGTGGTTAACAACAAAATCGAAACCTCGGCTATGTTAGACTCTGGTGCCTCGTCTCTTTTTGTAGATGATGCCTTTATTGCTTCCTATTCAATCCCTACACGCCAAAAACCCCAAGCTGAATCCCTCGAACTCGCGGATGGATCTATCGCCGGATGGATTACCTACGAGGCCGACCTTCAACTTGATATTGATCAGCATCAAGAACTCGTTACCTTCCAAGTAACTAAGCTCGGCCAATATCCAATTATCCTAGGAAAACCCTGGCTAGAACGGCATGATCCACACGTCCTATGGTCAAAAAACATAATTACCTTCGCCTCCCCTTTTTGCCAAGCAAATTGCTTGCCTACTCGCCAACCCACAACTACGCTTTCCCCCTTACCTTCTAATTCGCCTTCGATCTCTTGCGCTACTGTATCCTACGCCGCCCTTACTCGTTATGTCCGACGAGATAAGACTAGGATATACGCCGTATCAATTAAGGAGATCTAAGAACACCTTGATAGCCTTAAGGAAACGGAACAGCAAACTCCAGAACAAGAACTCGAAACCCTCCGCTTACGAGTCCCCGCTCGATTCCACTATCTTCTTCCCTTCTTTACAAAGAAAGAGGCCGATAGACTTCCCCCACATCGGTATATTAATCATGAGATTTTATTAGAAGAGGGCAAGAAACCCCCATTCGGCCCTCTCTACTCAATGTCCGATTTAGAGCTTAAGGCTCTACGTAAATACCTTGATGAAAACCTTAAAAAAGGTTTTATTCGACCCTTATCCTCATCCTCTGCGTCCCCTGTTCTCTTTGTTAAGAAACCAGGAGGCGGCCTTCGTTTTTGCGTGGATTATCGCGAACTAAATGGTATTACGAAAAAGAACCGTTATCCACTCCCCTTGATCAACGAGACTCTCCGTCAACTTTAAGGCTCTCGTATTTTTACTCGACTCGACCTTCGCGGTGCTTATAACCTTATCCGAATTAAGGAAGGCTCCGAATATTTAACGGCCTTTAGGACTCGCTATAGCCTATACGAATACCTGGTTATGCCCTTTGGCCTGACGAATGCGCCGGCTACCTGCCAACAATTCGTTAACGATACGTTACGTGAATACCTTAACCGCTAGTGCGTCGTCTACCTAGACGACATCCTTATCTACTTAGAAACAGAAGAAGAGCACTACGAACACGTCCGATTAGTTCTCGAAAAGCTCTGTAAAGCAGGCCTATACGTAAAAGGCGAAAAATGCGATTTCTATACGACTTCAACTACGTTCCTTGGCTTCGTTATTTCTCCAGACGGTATCTCTATAGACCCAGCTAAGGTAGCCGCCGTAAGAGACTAGAAGACTCCTCGTTCAGTTAAAGACCTTTAATCGTTTCTTGGCTTTGCAAACTTTTACCGACGATTTATTAAAGGATACTCTCGAAAAGCCAGAGCTCTCTTTAAGCTCCTAGCTAAGAACATTCGTTTTACTTAGGGGAAAGAATAGGATAAAGCATTTACTTATCTTAAGGAAGCCTTTTGTTCTTACCCAATCCTCCGACACTTCGACCCCTAACTCGAGACTATCCTTAAAACCGACTCTTCTGACTTCGTCATATCCGCAATCCTATCTTAATGGGTAACGTATAACGATGGTAAGAGACTTCTACACCCTATCGCCTACTACTCTCGGAAAATGACCTCCGCAGAGCAGAACTACGGTATTAGGGATAAAGAACTCTTAGCTATTATAGAAGCCCTAAAGGAATACCGTTCCCTTATTATTAACCTCTCCTCGCCACTCCTCGTTCTTACGGATTACTCGAATTTGACTAGCTTTACCTCTAAACAAATCTTGAACCGTCGACAAGTACGCTAGGCAATTAAACTCTTAGAACTCGACTTTAAGATTGTCTACCGCCCAGGAACTAAGAATCAACGCGCGGATGCGTTAATAAGACGGTTAGGAGACCTCCCTACTCGAGAGGGGCGCCTGCCCCCTACTACGATCCTTACCCCCGGAAAATTCGAAATTTCGACCCTTGTTTCAACTCGATATTCGATCGCTAGGCTAGAACCGTCTCTAGCTAGTAATATTCGCTTAGTACTCGATAAGGATACTCTTAGGCAAGAGATCCTTACTACACTCGATACCTACGCACTTCGACATCCTAAAGTGGATCTAGGCGCATGCTCTAAGGATAACGATGGTCTATTACTAGTTAATAGACTTATCTATATCCCTAAAGACCTAAGCCTCCGCTAAAGGATTATTAGCTCTCGACACTCGCATCCGGCTGCTGGACACCCAGGCCAAGCAGCAACATTTGAACTCGTTACTCGTAATTTCTGGTAGCCAGGTCTACGATAGACAGTAGCTCGTTTTATACGGAACTATAAGACCTACTAAAGAATTAAACCCGCTCGACACGCCCCCTTTGGATATTTGAAACCCCTTAAAGTGCCACAACGCCGCTGGCAATCCGTTTCTCTCGATTTAATTACGGGACTTCCAACGTCCAACTCGTTTGATACTATACTAGTAGTCGTAGACCGACTAACTAAAATGGCTCACTTTATTCCTTACCAAACAACCCTCGATTCGATAGAGCTTGCTAAGCTTTATCGAGACTACGTTTTTCGACTATACGGCTTACCTAACGACTTTGTATCTGACCGCGGCTCGATTTTTACTTCTGAATTTACTAGAGCTCTTAGTAGATCCCTATCTATTAAGACCAACTTTAGTACGGCTTTCTACCCACAAACCGACGGCTAGATAGAGCGTGTTAACGCTATCCTCGAATAATACCTTCGCGCCTACGTTTCGTACTAACAAGACGATTAGAACGACTTTCTCTCCCTTACTGAATTCGCTTATAATAATACGATCTCGACCACGACTAAGGTTACCCCCTTCTTTGTAAACTACGGCTTCCACCCTCGTTATAAGATTCTACAGAAAGACTTAATCTTAGCCCCCCTTAAACCCCTACGTCTCTTCTAAGAGAACCTCGAAAACCTCGAAAACTACCTTCGCCAAGAAATTCGACTCGCACAAGACGCCTACGCAGAACAGGCTAATAAAGACCGTATTTCGCTACCCGTCTTTAAGCCTAGTAACCTTGTTTGGCTCCTAAGACGGCATATCTCGACAACAAGACCTTCGGATAAACTCGACTTTAAACGCCTTGGCCCCTTTTCTATACTAGAAAAGATCTTAACTCATGCCTATCGCCTAGAACTACCAAGGACAATAAAAGTCTACCCCGTATTCCACGTCTCCTTACTCGAACCCGTAGCCTCTGACCCCTTACCTAATTAAATCCAACCTCCGCTCCCGCCTATTATCGTTGACGGCGAAGAAGAGTACCGGGTAGAAGAGATTCTGGATGTTAAAACAACCCGGAGACAACCAAAATACCTTATAAAATGGACTGGTTACTCGATACTAACCTAGGAACCTTACGACCTTATTAAAGACCTTGAAGCTCTTAATACGTTTTATAAACGTTATCCTTCAAAACCTCGACCCTTAGACTAAAGGCTCGTAGGAACTTACCTCTAGGGAAGAGAGCCTACTGTTATAAATATAGCTTATGTGGACTAATTACTTCTTGTTTACCGCCGATCGATTTGGAATCTAGATCTAGACTTGCCTGCTTATAAATCAGGAAGCTAGTATTTTAGTTCGTTCCTTATATATATAAAGCTCGCCTCTCTACCTTATAATTAGTTCTTTAGTCTAGCAATGAGTATTCCTCGCGTACAACTTAGTATGCCTTGAATTAGACCTTGCTCGCCTCCTTTATTGTTTACTCGTCTCTCTCCACCCGCCTCTTGGCATTCGTCCCTAGTCTCTCGCCCCCCTCCTCTTATCCCCTATACTTCGGTATCTGCTTTACCTCTACTGCCTTTACCGGCTTCGTTACTTCGTCCCTCTCCGCCCTCTAAGGTCTGTTTATTACACTATCCCTACTAAGCCTATAGAGCGCCTCTCTATATAATATATCTTCGCTAGTATTACTACTTTTATTTCCGCTACTAGTTAGTGTTACGAACCTCAGTCCGTATAGATAGGAAGATATAAGGGTTAGGAAGAACTATAAGATAGTAAAGCCGAAAGAGTAGTATTACTCTTAACTAAAAATCTATATATAAGGAGAAAAGGAAAGAGAGTCTAGAAAGAGAGGGCGAAAGGTAAATATACCTAGTCGCTTAGCGCTAGGCCCGTACTATGTACCTAGCGCTAGGCCCGTACTATATACCTAGCGCTATATACGTACCCTAGTACGTAATCGGGTCTCCCTCCTAGTTACTAGCTACTACTAGTTAGTTATCCTATAGTCTATAGTAGTACTGCCTAAGGGGCCTAATAATAAACCTACCCGGACGAGAGGCCTTACGTAACACCTTCCTTAATCCTAATTAGGTAATAGCCGTCTCGGAGATCTAGTTTAGTAAAGTATTTTACTTTCCGTAGGCGGTCGCGTAGTTTATCGATCCGGGGTAGAGGGTACCGGTCCTTAATAGTAATATCGTTTAAGGCTCGGTAGTCTATATATAGTCGTAGTTTACCTCCTAGTTTTAGTATAAATAGGATGGGAGATACTACTAAGAACTACGAGGGCCGTATATATCCTTTCCGAAGGTAGGTTTCGATATACTCCTTAAGTACTTAGAGTTCTTTTTCTAATAGGGAGTATAGGGGTCCGAATTTAGATATAGTTTCGGGAATTATAACGATTTAGACCGTTAATATCTTATTCTCTAGAAAACTAAGCCTAATTAGGCTAAAGTACTTATCTAAGATAAGATGTCTAAGATATAGAGTTTACTAAGAGTAAATACTTAGCGGGAACGTACGGGAAAGGGAAGCCTAAGACCGGCTATTCGACTTCTAACTAGTACCTAGGCTAGATATATAAGTTTCCTCCTTCCTCCTTTATTCCCTTTCTTTTCTCTTTCCTTTCTCTAGCTTAGAAACTTTAGTTAATTTCGAGAATCTAACTTGTTCTTCTTGAGTCGTAATAGGAATTAGGGGTATCTTATAATTCTACGGCTAGTATTTAGGTAAGGTATCTTCTTATTAAACAATAAGGGTTTATAGTAGCGGTATAGAGACAGTCGATAATAAGTCGTTTAATTCTTCTACCTATTAGCCGTATACGGAGGATATACGTGTGCGTTACGTGCTATACTAAACCCTAATTGGCTCTCGCTAATCGGGTCCTTTTCGGACCTTTAGTTTTCTAACTAGATTAACTCTCTAGGAAACTAACTCGCTCTACTACTAAAATCCACCTAGGTATAGTAGCCCTTAGGCTATTTATTTAATACTCCTACTTAGCCTTAGAGCGTTGGCTATAAACCTAGTTACTAGATAAAGTTAGTAAAGCGGTCTCTTACTAGAGGTTTAGTTAGTCCGTCTACTACTATATCCTCACTGCGAACATACTTAACGTGCACTCGGTTCCTTTAAACGAGGTCCCGGACGTTATAGTAATGCACGTTAATATACTTTAACCGTTTATATATATAAGGATCCTTTATAAGGGCTAACGCGGCCTAATTATCTCCCTTTAGACTTATAGTGCTGTTAAACTTCTCGTTCTCAAACAGTACTACGTAATAAGGGGATGACCCGAGGTATTTACCTACTCCTATCTCTCGAAGTAGCTGTATAAGCCACTAAGACTCCTTAGCGCAGGCGGATATTACTATATATTCGGCTTCTATAGTAGAGGTAGCCACTAATCTTTACTTTTAGCTCCTCTAACTAATAGGACCGTTACTAAGTAGGAAGATATATCCGAGGATAGACTTCCTATCCGTTTTATCTATAGTATAGTCTGAATCTAAGTACCCTATAAGCCCTATACTCCTACTATCCTTATAGACTATCCTAAGATCGGCTGTTAATCTAAGGTATCGTAGTAGGCCTTTAAGTATATAGCTATAATATTCTACTAGGTCACTTAAATACTGGCTTAGCCGGCCGATTAGGAACGCAATATCTAGACGCGTAAGAACCGCAAGGTATATTAGCTTTCTAACGGCGTACTAATACTCCTTTAGATCGATTCGCTTATCGTTTAGTTATAATGAACAGACCTTAGAGGGCGGAGAGGGACGAAGTAACGAAGCCGGTAAAGGCAGTAGAGGTAAAGCAGATACCGAAGTATATAGGATAAGAGGAGGGGGGCGAGAGACTAGGGACGAATACTAAGAGGCGGGTGGAGAGAGACGAGTGAATAATAAAGGAGGCGAGCAAGGTCTAATTCAAGGTATACTAAGTTATACGCGAGGAATACTTATTGCTAGACTAAAGAACTAATTACAAGGCAGAGAGGCGAGCTTTATATATATAAGGAACAAACTAAAATACTAGCTTCCCGATTTATAAGCAGGCAAGTCTAGATCTAGATTCCAAATCGATCGGCGGTAAATAAGAAGTAATTAGTCCACATAAGCTATATTTATAATAGTAGGCTCTCTTTCCTAGAGGTAAGTTCCTACGAGCCTTTAGTTTAAGGGTCGAGGTTTTGAAGGATAACGTTTATAAAACGTATTAAGAGCTTTAAGGTCTTTAATAAGGTCGTAAGGTTCCTAGGTTAGTATCGAGTAACCAGTCTATTTTATAAGGTATTTTGGTTGTCTCCGGGTTGTTTTAATATCTAGAATCTCTTCTACCCGGTACTCTTCTTCGCCGTCAACGATAATAGGCGGGAGCGGAGGTTGGATTTAATTAGGTAAGGGGTTAGAGGCTACGGGTTCGAGTAAGGAGACGTAGAATATAGAGTAGACTTTTATTGTCCTTAGTAGTTCTAGGCGATAGGTATGAGTTAAGATCTTTTCTAGTATAGAAAAGGGGCTAAGGCGTTTAAAGTCGAGTTTATCCGAAGGTCTTATTATCGAGATATACCGTCTTAGGAGCCAAACAAGGTTACTAGGCTTAAAGACGGGTGGCGAAATACGGTCTTTATTAGCCTGTTCTACGTAGGCGTCTTATGCGAGTCGAATTTCTTAGCGAAGGTAGTTTTCGAGGTTTTCGAGGTTCTCTTAGAAGAGACGTAGGGGTTTAAGGGGGGCTAAGATTAAGTCTTTCTATAGAATCTTATAACGAGGGTGGAAGCCGTAGTTTATAAAGAAGGGGGTAACCTTAGTCGTAGTCGAGATCGTATTATTATAAGCGAATTTAGTAAGGAAGAGAAAGTCGTTCTAATCGTCTTATTAGTACGAAACGTAGGCGCGAAGGTATTATTCGAGGATAGCGTTAACACGCTCTATCTAGCCGTCGGTTTATAGGTAGAAAGCCGTACTAAAGTTAGTCTTAATAGATAGGGATCTACTAAGAGCTCTAGTAAATTTAGAAGTAAAAATCGAGCCGCGGTTAGATATAAAGTCGTTGGGTAAGCCGTATAGTCGAAAAACGTAGTCTTAATAAAGCTTAGTAAGCTCTATCGAATCGAGGGTTATTTGGTAAGGAATAAAGTGAGCCATTTTAGTTAGTCGGTCTACGACTACTAGTATAGTATTAAACGAATTGGACGTTAGAAGTCCCGTAATTAAATCGAGAGAAACGGATTACTAGCGGCGTTGTAGCACTTTAAGGGGTTTTAAGTATCTAAAGGGGGCGTATTAAGCGGGTTTAATTCTTTAGTAGGTCTTATAGTTCCGTATAAAACGAGCTACTGTCTATCGTAGACCTAGCCACTAGAAATTACGAGTAACGAGTTTAAATATTGCTACTTAGCCTAGGTGTCTAGCAGCCGGATACGAGTATCGAGAGCTAATAATCCTTTAGCGGAGGCTTAGGTCTTTAGGGATATAGATAAGTCTATTAACTAGTAATAGACTATTATTATCCTTAGAGTATACGCCTAGATCCACTTTAGGATGTCGAAGTGCGTAGGTATCGAGTGTAGTAAGGATCTCTTATCTAAGAGTATCCTTATTAAGTACTAAGCGAATATTACTAGCTAGGTATTACGAACCTCAGTCCGTATAGATAGGAAGACATAAGGGTTAGAAAGAGTACTAAGTAACAAAGTAGCTAGAAGGGGAGAAAGCCTAAGAGGCGGGAAAGAAGGATCTCCGCTTACCCCGCTTCGGGCGAGAAAGGGCCTAGGCGCCCTAGTTACGTACACCCCACAGCGAGCCCTCGAGCGAAGGGCTTAGCGAGCCCTTAGAAAATAGGCTCTCTTACGAGCCTATATAAGCCTAGCTCGTAAGGGCTCTACTAGATTATTATAGCTTTCCTAGTAGTATATAGTCACGCTCCTTTAGCTAGACATTTGACCCTTCGTAGTCAACTTAAAGTTCCAATTTAAACCCTATTAATTTAGAGGTAACAAGCTTATTGCGCGCCGCGCTATTACGTAATACTTCCCTCTTTATACCGCTATCCTTCTCTTATCTCTTTAAGGTAAACCCTTCGGTTTCTACTAACCTACTAAGCGACTCCGAAGCTTAGTAAAAGGAGCCTACCGTTATACTAGGGACGGTTCTAGCCTAGCGATCGAATATCGAGTTAAAACAAGGGTCGAAATTTCGAATTTTCCGGGGGTAAGGATCGTAGTAGGGGGCAGGCGCCCCTCTCGAGTAAGAAGGTCTCCTAACCGTCTTATTAACGTATCCGCGCGTTAATTCTTAGTTCCTAGGCGGTAGACAATCTTAAAGTCGAGTTCCGAGAGTTTAATTGCCTAGCGTGCTTATCGACGGTTTAAGATTTACTTAGAGGTAAAGCTAGTCAAATTCGAGTAATCTATAAGGACGAGGAGTAGCGAGGAGAGGTTAATAATAAGGGAACGGTATTCCTTTAGGGCTTCTATAATAGCTAAGAGTTCTTTATCCCTAATACCGTAGTTCTACTCTACGGAGGTCATTTTCCGAGAGTAGTAGGCGATAGAGTATAGAAGTCTCTTACTATCGTTATACGTTACCTATTAAGATAGGATTGCGGATATAACGAAGTTAGAAGAGTTAGTTTTAAGGATAGTCTCGAGTTAGGGATCGAAGTATCGAAGGATTAGGTAAGAATAGAAGGCTTCCTTAAGGTAAGTAAAAGCTTTATTCTATTCTTTCCCCTAAGTAAAACGAATATTCTTAGCTAGGAGCTTAAAGAGAGCTCTAGCTTTTCGAGAGTATCCTTTAATAAATCGTCGGTAAAAGTTTGCAAAGCTAAGGAACGATTAAAGGTCTTTAACTAAACGAGGAGTCTCCTAGTCTCTTACGGCGACTACCTTAGCTGGGTCCATAGAGATACCGTCTGGAGAAATAACGAAGCCAAGGAACGTAGTTAAAGTCGTATAGAAATCGTATTTTTCGCCTTTTACGTATAGGCCTGCTTCACAGAGCTTTTCGAGAACTAATCGGATATATTCGTGGTACTCTTCTTCTGTTTCTGAGTAGATAAGGATGTCGTCTAGGTAGACGACGCACTAGCGGTTAAGGTATTTACGTAACGTATCGTTAACGAATTATTAGTAGGTAGCCGGCGTATTCGTTAGGCTAAAGGGTATAACTAGGTATTCGTATAGGCTATAGCGAGTCCTAAAGGTAGTTAAAGGTTCGGAGCCTTTCTTAATTCGGATAAGGTTATAAGTACCGCGAAGGTCGAGTCGAGTAAAAATACGAGAGCCTTAAAGTTGACGGAGAGTCTCGTTGATTAAGGGGAGTGGATAACGGTTCTTTTTCGTAATACTATTTAGTTCGCGATAATCTACGCAAAAACGAAGGCCGACTCCTGGTTTCTTAACAAAGAGAACAGGGGACGTAGAGGATAAGAATAAGGGTCGAATAAAACCTTTTTTAAGGTTTTTATTAAGGTATTTACGTAGAGCCTTAAGCTCTAAATCGGATATTAAGTAGAGAGGGCCGAATAGGGGTTTCTTGCCCTCTTCTAATAAAATCTTATAATTAATATACCGATGTAGGGGAAGTCTATCGGCCTCTTTCTTTATAAAGAAGGGAAGAAGATAGTAGAATCGAGCGGGGACTCGTAAGCGGAGGGTTTCGAGTTCTTATTCTAGGGTTTACTATTCCGTTTCCTTAAGGCTATTAAGGTGTTCTTAGATCTTCTTAATTAATACGGCGTATATCCTAGTCTTATCTCGTCGGACATAACGAGTAAGGGCGGCGTAGGATATAGTAGCGCAAGAGATCGAAGGCGAATTAGGAGGTAAGGGGGAAAGCGTAGTTATAGATTAGCGAGTAGGCAAGCAATTTACTTAGTAAAAAGGGGAGGCGAAGGTAATTATGTTTTTTAACTATAGGACGTGTGGATCATGCCGTTCTAGCTAGGGTTTTCCTAGGATAATTAGATATTAGCCGAGCTTAGTTACTTAGAAGGTAACGAGTTCTTAATACTAATTAATATTAAGTTAAAGGTCGGCCTCGTAGGTAATCCATCCGGCGATAGATCTATCCGCGAGTTCGAGGGATTCAGCTTAGGGTTTTTGGCGTGTAGGGATTGAATAGGATACAATAAAGGTATTATCTATAAAAAGAGACGAGGTACTAGAGTCTAATATAGCCGAGGTTTCGATTTTATTATTAACCACTGATTTAAGGATAAGGAGCGGACGTTTCCTAAGATCTATAGTACGGGGCTGTAGGGTACGGGTTTTAGGAGGTAAAAACGAGAGTATTCCAAGATTCGAAGACGAGAGGGAAGCAAGGACGGAAAACTAATTCGAAGTAGAGAGTAGAGGAGGGCTAGGTAGGTACTAGGTACTACCTAGCCTTCTACGTTTTTTGATACGTAGAGGACGGAAGCCGTAGGAGGTGTATACGACGTTATATTAAGCTTAAGTCTCTTAGCCTTAGCTTTAGGATATTCTTTAACCTAGTAGTTAGGATTACCGTAGTAGGCGTAGAGGTTGTTAGCTTTTTAGTAAGTCTTTCGAGCGGTAGTATCTAGTTCTATAGGTTTACCTTGAGGAATCGAGGTTGGTGTAGAAGATAAGGGTTAAGGAGTAGCTAGTATAGACGAGAGAGGAATCGAGGTAGGGGTACGAGTTAAGGGTATCTTTTTCTTAATAGTTCGAGCATAGAGTTAGTTGTCTAGTATAATATAAGCCTTAGCGAACTTTTCGAATTCTACTAGTATAGCTCGTCTAATAAGAAGGTCCTTAAGGTTCTCTTTAAGGCTAAGGCGGAAGTAGTAGATCTTAACTACGTTTTCCTTCCAACTAAGGGTCGTAATAAGCGAGAGAAACCGTAAATAGTACGCCGAATAGGACTTATCTTGTTTGAGTACGAGGAGGGATCGTTTAGCTGTTGCGTAGGTGTCGGGATCATTAAATACGGCCTTAAGAGCTTGGTAGAAGGACTCGTAGTTGTCGAAGTTTACGGAACCATTCGAGGCAGAGACGTAAGGGGCAAACCAGGTATAAGCAGCATCGCGAAGGTAGGAACCAGCGTAGGTAATCTTAGCCGTATCCGTTATAAAGGTAGATGGGTCTAAGGCGAATTTAAGCTGGAGTTACGTGGCGAAATTCCCGAATCGAGTACGTTCACCCTTAAAGGGTTCTGGGTCCGAGACTTTAGGAATACGAGGACGAGGAGTAGGGGTTTCTAAAGGAGATATAGTAGACGTAATAGCTAGCGTGTTAGTAGGGAGGTTCGAAGCTAGTAACTAGAGTCGAGCGAAGGCTTTATCTTGGCTAAAACCGTAGTAATAAAAGATGTAAGTAACTTAGGCGTTCGTAGTATTCTTAGGGATAACTAGTGAATCGATATCGGATCTTAGGTAAGATTATCTTCCTCTAGCGTACGCCTGACTAAGGGTAACGCGTAGGGAAACCGGGATGTCTTTAGAGAAGGTAGGGCGAGCATTAATAGAGGTAGGGACTTAATCGAGGACTTAGAATAGCGTATCCTAAGGGTTAGGAGGTATAGTTCCATCGACCATTCTAGAGATTATAGTCTAGGGCTTCGGCGAGAGCTTTAGGCCTACTAGATAGGAGTCTAGTAAAATATAATAAATAGACCTTAGAGGGCGGAGAGGGACGAGTAAATAATAAAGGAGGCGAGTAAGGTCTAATTTAAGGTATACTAAGTTATACGCGAGGAATACTTATTGCTAGACTAAAGAACTAATTACAAGGCAGAGAGGCGAGCTTTATATATATAAGGAACAAACTAAAATACTAGCTTCCCGATTTATAAGCAGGTAAGTCTAGATCTAGATTCCAAATCGATCGGCGGTAAATAAGAAGTAATTAGTCTATATAAGCTATATTTATAACATTAGTCTAGAGGAACGGAGAGCGTCGTATCTATTTAGTAGTAGCGTTACTGGTCTCGACTTATCTTTTTCTATATAAAGGGTTTAAAGTATTTCTTATAAGTAGTAGGACTAGTTAAGACGTAGTATTCTACTCTTTCTATTACGAGTAACTTTAATACTAAGGATCTTCTTTATCTCCCCTAGGTCCTTAATCTTAAAGACCTTGCTGATGGCGTTTTTAAACTAGATAATATCCTTAATCTTTAGGGCGGCGATTGGGATATCATTAACGTAGACTAGTAAGATGATTTTTCTTTCGTAGTAAATAAGTAGGTAGGGGTCAGCTACACTCTAACGGAAGCTAAGGTCTTTTAGTACTTTTATATAGTTACTATTCTAGTCTCTTACGGCTTGCTTAAGACTATATAGACTGCGTAGAAGCTTAAAGACGCGTTCTAGTATAACGGTAATACCTTCTAGTAGGGCTATATAGATCTCCTTACGGAGGCGTAATTCCGTAAAGGCATTATTAACATCAACCTAATAGAGCTTAAGATCTATAAGCGCTACGATAGATAGGAACATCCGAAGAGTTTCGTATCGGACCGTTAGGGTAAAGGTATCCTAGAAGTTATATCTAAATCTCTAGGTAAATCCTCTTATAATAAGGCGGGCCTTTACTCTTTTAAGCGAGCTATCGGGGTTTAGCTTTAGCTTAAATACCTACTTACTTATTATAATATTTGTTCCCTTTAGTAGTATAACTTCCTCCTAAGTTCTATTACTAGCGAGTTTAGTAAGTTCGGTTTGGATAGCTTATTTCTAAAGCTCTCTAAATTAAGGGTCTCCTACTACTTCTACGTAGGTCTTTAGAGTGGGGATCTCGGGTCTAATAATATCCTAGAGGGTTACTAATAGAGTATAGAACACCTATACTTCCGGAGGTTTATAGCACTTAATAGGTGTTTAGCTAATAAGTATAAAAAGACTCCGAGGTACCTTTAGTACTAGCTCTTCTATAGAAGGTTCCTCCTCTAGTAATCTCTTTCGTTTAGGGATAAACACTCCCCTAAACCTTCTAGTTCCTAGGGCGCTACTTGGAGTAGCTTGTTCTTGTTACGAACCTCAGTCCGTATAGATAGGAAGACACAAGGGTCGGGAAGAGCACTAAGTAATAAAGCAGCTAGAAGGGAAGAAAGCCTAGGAGGCGGGAAAGAAGGATCTCCGCTTACCCCGCTTCGGGCGAGAAAGGGCCTAGGCGCCCTAGTTACGTACACCCCACAGCGAGCCCTCGAGCGAAGGGCTCAGCGAGCCCTTAGAAAATAGGCTCTCTTACGAGCCCATATAAGCCTAGCTCGTAAGGGCTCTACCAGATTGTTATAGCTTTCCTAGTAGTATATAGTCACGCTCCTTTAGCTAGACATTTGACCCTTCGTGGTCAACTCAAAGTTCTAATTCAAACCCTATTAATTTGGAGGTAACAAGCTTATTGCGCACCGCGCTATCACGTGATACTTCCCTCTTTGCACCGCCATCCTCCTCTTGTCTCTTCAAGGTAAACCCTTCGGTTTCCACTAACCTGCTAAGCGACTCCGAAGCTTAGTAGAAGGAGCCTACCGTTACACTTTGACCACCATCCTTGCAAGAGAAGGAAGGCTTTAAGAAAACTAAAGAGGAGTATCCCCCAGAACGCCATCTCTAACATAGTCAATGTCCGACGTCGAGATAAGCAACGCCCCGACTCAGCAGCCGACCGCGGCTTAGCTAATGTCAACCATCCAACGCCTGCAAGCGCAGATCGAACAGCTTCAAGTAGGTCAAGCGGCCCCGAGGCCGAGAAAAGTCAAACTCCGGAACCCTGATACCTTTGATGGTAACCGACAGAAGCTACAAGGCTTCACCTCCTAGCTCGAACGATACATCCGTATCTACGACGACCAGTTCGAATCTGAGGAAGATAAGGTTCTCTTCGCATCTACCTACCTTCGCGGAACGGCAGAGCGATGGTTCGAACCCTACCTCAACGAACACCTCCACAAGGACAAGAACGAACAGTCCAAGAACACTCGGGACATGTTTAATAACTACGACAAATTCGTAGAGCATCTCAAGCGCGCCTTCAACGACGTAGACGAAGTCCGACAAGCAACTCAGAAGATCATGATCCTGCAATAGAAAGGATCGGTCTCGGACTACACCTCTATATTCCGACAAGCGGCTGCATTCCTGGAGGGATGGTCAGATCAAGCACAGCGTGATCACTACTATAAAGGGCTTAAGCCAAACATTAAGGATGCTATGGCTTTCCACAGCTACCCCAAAACGCTGGACACAATGATCGAATTAGCCAGGCGCCTGGACGAGCGCCTCTGGGAGCGACAAACCGAACGGTACCCTGCCAACACAACACGGGCAACCAAGCCACGCCACACTCAGAACGGCGGCGATGCCATGGAACTCGACAGTTCCACCCGTCAGGACAGGAACAACAAGGGACGGAACAATGGATGGAAGGGACGAAACAAGAACACGCAGACGAAATGGACACCAGAGCAGCAAGAACTATTCGCGAAGAAACTCTGTGTCTACTGCGGAGATAAGTGGCAGCCAGGGCACGACTGCCCGCTACGGCCCAAGAAAGGACGCAGTCATGCGGCGGCCGTACGAAAAGACTCCGAGAAGGAGCTAGCAGCCTTCAAGAAGATCGAACAGCAGCGAGCAGCGCATACAGCCATCAGCTGGACCGCATGCTACAACGACAGCTGCATGATCCACAAGAGCGATAAAAACGCCACGGGATGGTACCCCCGCAAACCAGGGAAAAACCGACAGCTTAACGCTACCACTCGAGTTACCAAGGAACCCCAGCTCGACGCCCTTGTCGACGCGTTCCCGGAGGACTCCGACCTGGTAGACAGCGACACAGGGGAACTGTACGACAGCACCCCAGACCAAAGCGAACTTAGCAGTACAAGGGAAGAGACGGTCCAGGAAAGAACCCGGACAATGGACAAGCGAAACACCCTTACCTCGCTCGAAGTACTCGCTCAACGGTACGGTATCAGCTACCACCCGGAAAACGGATGCGGAAACCACGGTCAAACGGTTTGGATCCCGGATCAGAGGAACCTCGCCCTTATAGTCATATGGGACTGGCGACAGGACACCCTCTGGGAAACCCGCATTGAGCAAAACGGAGAAAAATACGAACTCCCGGTAACTCCAGAAACAACGCTCGTTAAAGGACACCACCAAGGTCTCTCAGCACGCGAGCAGGCGGACTACGATTCTCTACGAGAATTAGCAAGAATTCTCTGTCAACACGGAACGGCAACAATCCAGAATCGAACGCTCAAATGGATTCCCGATGAAAAGCTCAATCATCATCCAACCTTCAAATACCAAGTGCGGAACGACAAAGTCTACTGGACAAGGGTGACCAAAAACGGCAATTGGACCAACTGGAAGCAAGCATACATTCAAGTCAACGAATGGGAAGACTATATACACAGTGAGGCCCATGGCTACCCAATGCCAAAAAACTAAACGGCCTCCCTAGTCAGGGACCCCAGGAGGGGCCGTTAGCTAGGTCCCTCAACCAGGTATCACGCACATCGAACGGACCAATACCCACCGGATCAGATCTTCACCAATTACTCCACGTAGAAGTCACTTTCTGCGGAAAGAGAGCAAGTGCCATGATCGACAGCGGCGCGCAGGGTAACTTCATTCACCCGCCATTCGCCATTAAGCACGGCCTCCGGCACCAAGCAAAAGACCAACCGTACGAGCTTAGTACAGTGGACGGATCACCCTCTACCTACGGCAACGGATGGGTCAGAATCGAAACCGGAGATTCGCCTATGTCACTTGGCAATTACAAAGAACACATCAACCTAGACTTTATGTCTATCCCAGGACATGACATTATCCTTGGGATGCTATGGTTGAAGACGCATGCACCATACATCAACTGGAGGAGGGGAACAATCACCTTCCCGGACGAACTATGCGAAAGACACCTCGCTACCGCGAAAAGGACGAACAGGGTGGACGTACCCGAGCAAAGAAGCCGAAACGATGAGCCAGAGTCGACACGCCAGAGCAAGAAGCCCGAGCACGACCAGAGCCGGAACGATGAGGAAAAGAAAAGTACTATCGATATCCAAGAAATCTCCTTAGCGGCCCTACAGCGCATGAAGCGTAGGGGAGAAAAAGCGTTTACAGTCTACGTTAGACTAAGCCAGGAAATGGAGCAACGCATCACAGCACGCATGCGCAGGGCGGACGTGCCCGAGTCGAACGACTAAAACGGTAAAACGGGACCTCCAAAAGAGGATAACGGCCCAAAGTCAGTCGGAGGAGACTGCTCCCAGAGGATTAAGAGACGCTACAGCCTGCCCACGCCACGAAGTAGGAATCTTCTGTGGGATAAGAGCTACGCAGTCCGAGGCATTTCGGCAGTCGGGACCCAGCAAGTGGTTGACAACGACGGAACTATAAGGCCTTCTAGCGGAGTTAAACCGCCAATACCAGAGCTGGAAACGGTACCCCCAGAACTCTGGAAATACGCACAAGTCTTCAAAGAAAGAGGAAAAGGAAGCCTACCAAAACACCAACCTTGGGATCACGAGATACCCCTTATCCCAGGAACGCAGCCTGCGTTTAAGCCAATCTATTCCCTCTCTCAGAAGGAAAGCGAGGCTTTAAGGGAGTACATCGATAAGAACTTAGAACGCGGATACATACGGCCTTCGTCATCACCGGCTGGCTATCCCATTCTGTTCGTCCCAAAGAAAAACGGCAAGCTCCGCCTCTGCGTCGATTACAGACAACTGAACGACGTAACGGTAAAAAACCGATACCCATTACCTCGCATCGACGAACTTCAGGATAAGCTCCGGACCGCTAAGTACTTTACTAAGTTGGATCTCCGAGAAGGCTACTACCTGGTTCGCATGAAAGAAGGAGAGGAATGGAAGACAGCGTTCCGAACACGATTCGGTCATTACGAGTACACGGTCATGCCATTCGGGCTTACAAATGCCCCTGGTACATTCCAGAACTTGGTCAACGATACACTACGTCCGTATTTGGATGTATTCTGTATGGCTTACCTGGACGACATTCTGATCTACTCGGATACGCTCGAAGAACATACCGAGCATATAAAGAAAGTCCTCGAAGTACTACAGGACAAAGATCTCCGAATAGCACCAGACAAATGCGAATGGTATACCTAGCGAACGGAATTCTTGGGTTTTATCATTACGCCTGGGCACATCAGTATGGACGAGAAGAAACTAGACGCAATCAGGGACTGGCCGGCACCACGAACGATTAAGGAAGTACAATCCTTCCTCGGATTCGTCAACTTCTACCGTAAATTCATCATGAATTACGCGGGAGTGTCAGAACCCCTAACCAGACTTACTCGAAAAGAGCATGGATTCCAATGGGGAGAGGCGCAACAAAACGCATTCGAGTCTCTCAAACGGATGTTCTGCGAAGCGCCCATCCTGGGTATCTACAATCCGGAACTTCCCATCACGGTCGAAACGGACGCATTAGACTACGCAATTGGCGCTTGCATCAGCCAACCGGACGAGCAAGGCAAACTTCACCCAATCGCGTACTACTCAAGAAAGATGACGCCCCCGGAGCTCAACTACGACGTCCATGACAAAGAACTGTTAGCCATTGTCACGGCTTTCAAAGAATGGAGACACTACCTCGAAGGAGCTAAGTACTAAGTGATGGTTCACTGCGATCACAAGAACCTCACGCACTTCACCACCACAAAGGAATTGACTCGAAGACAAGTCAGGTGGGCGGAAGAACTAGCATCCTATAACATGAAGATCACCTACAGAAAGGGATCAGAGAATGCTCGCGCAGATGCGCTAAGCAGAAGAGCCGACCATATCGAAGGGAAGCCAGGACTACAGCCTGCGGTTTTAAACCGGCAGGAAGACGGAAGCCTTACACCAGCTAGAACGTGCGCACCTATATTTAGGATTGCCCAATCCTGGCTTAAGGGGAATCCGAAAAGCGAAGTCCCACTTACCCCGGTCAGGCTACTAGCGCCGGCGTATCGCCTGGAGGGCAACGCCTGGACAAAGAAAATCCGAGAGGCCTACGAACATGACGCAATGGCCCAGGAACTCGGAAACGTGGAAAACGACCCTCGCTTAACCAAAGACGAAGACGGCACAATCCTGTATTTAGGATTAATCTACGTCCCAGTTAAACTACGGGAAGAAATCGTTAAGGATATCCACGAAGCACCAGTACACGGTCATCAAGGAACGGACAAAACGGTCGAACGAATTACCAGGAACTACTACTTCCCAGGACTCAGAAAGATGGTCCAACGGATAGTCACACAGTGCGACCTTTGCATTCGAAGCAAAGCAGCAAGACACGCGCCCTACGGACTACTTCAACCACTTTCAGTACCGGAAAGACCCTGGCAGTCTATCACATTAGACTTTATCACGGATCTACCCCAGTCGAAAGAACCCTTAACCGGTGTCCTTTACGACTCGATCCTAGTTATCGTCGACAGGCTTACCAAGTACGCGTACTACCTACCGTATCTTAAAACGGCGAACGCGGAAGACCTAGCCTACACCTTCCTTAGGACAATCCTCGGCAACCACGGGCTACCGGACGAGCTAGTATCAGATAGAGATCGGCTGTTTACATCTTAGTTCTGGCAGACTCTTACCCGTCAGCTCGGATCCAAGCATAAGCTATCTACCACGGCACATCCTCAAACGGACGGACAAACAGAACGAACAAACCAAACGCTAGAGCAATACCTACGCTATTACATCAACTACACGCAAGACAATTGGGTTGAACTGCTACCTCTCGCCCAGTTCGCGTACAACAGTTCAAAGGCAACGACTACGCAAGAATCACCGTTCTACGCCAACTACGGATATGAGCCAACGGCTTATAGGGAATCGCTTCCAAGCAAATCACTAAGCCAGAAAGGAATCCTCAAGACAGACCAGCTGAAGGCACTTCACAAACAGCTCAGCCTCGACATCGAATACAATGGATTTTTGATGTCCCGCTACTACAACAGACGGCACCAGGAGGCACCGAAGCTAAAGAGGGGGGATAAAGTCTACCTACTCAGAAAAAACATCAAAACGAAGCGACCAAACAGCAAATTGGACTTCAAGAAAATTGGACCATTCGAAATCGAAGAGAAACTCGGGAAAGTCAACTACCGCCTCAAGCTACCAAAAACCATGCGGATAGTACCCGTCTTTCACATTGCACTGCTCGAACCGGCACCAAAGAACGCCACGATCATCCAGCAGACTGAAGAAATAGTACCAGAAAACCCAGACGCCGACGAAAACAAGGAATGGATCGTAGAAAAGATCCTAGACAGCGGCTATATTGATGGTCAATTCAGATACCTCCTACAATGGGAAGGAGACTGGGACCATACCTGGGAACCACCGGAAAATTGCGAAGGATGCAAAGACCTTATTGAAAGATTCCATCGCCAAAACCCGGATCGGCCGGCACCGCGGCCTCATCAAACACGAAGGATCCGAAATCGAAATCAGGGAACGGAGACTGCCGCGCCTGATCAACCAACTCGGAATTCGCGGGTGGCACAGCAGAGCCAGCCCCAGGGGACCCAGCAGGACCCACGGAAGCGTCAGCTAAGGCCTCGCCACGCAAGCGCTTTGTCGATCGCGAAGATTCGGTATTTTCAGGGTCAACAGGACCCCCGACTACCGCGGCCTCTGCGTCCTCCGCAGCCTCCAGTGCGGCAAGATTCTCGAAGCCCTCACGAATCATACGCGAACGGCGTTCCTTCAAGAACCGCTGCTGTTTCTGTAACCGCAGAAACTTTGCTAAAGCAGCATCCGCCTCAGCAGCAACCCGCTCACAGGCACGATCAAGCTTCTCCACTAAGGAAGGTCAAACAGAATCGAGAAAAGATAGGGATAGCCACTTACATCCAGAGCCACTAGACTCCGCAACATCACACCCCGAGCGACGCCCCTGTAAACAAGCACCGCACTCAGAAGGATTATCCTCCAAAGCAATACAAGCAGTCCGGTGCTCCAAGCAATTAGTACAAGGGATCATCTCTACTCCGTTACGTAGAACCTGCCGCAACAACTCTTTCCGACGAAGGGTAGTCCGATGAGGGCGAGGCGAATACCCATCCAGAGTCTCAGTAAAAGAACGCTTCTTAGGAGGCATGACGAGAACTTACAGGAGAAGAAAGGGCAGGAGGAACGGGAGACAAAATATAACCCAACGGACAAATCTTCGGGCCGAAGATCCTTAAGGGGGGAGGTAGTGTTACGAACCTCAGTCCGTATAGATAGGAAGACACAAGGGTCGGGAAGAGCACTAAGTAACAAAGCAGCTAGAAGGGAAGAAAGCCTAGGAGGCGGGAAAGAAGGATCTCCGCTTACCCCGCTTCGGGCGAGAAAGGGCCTAGGCGCCCTAGTCACGTGCACCCCACAGCGAGCCCTCGAGCGAAGGGCTCAGCGAGCCCTTAGAAAATAGGCTCTCTTACGAGCCCATATAAGCCTAGCTCGTAAGGGCTCTACCAGATTGTTATAGCTTTCCTAGTAGTATATAGTCACGCTCCTTTAGCTAGACATTTGACCCTTCGTGGTCAACTTAAAGTTCCAATTCAAACCCTATTAATTTAGAGGTAATAAGCTTATTACGCACCGCGCTATTACGTAATACTTCCCTCTTTGCACCGCCATCCTCCTCTTGTCTCTTCAAGGTAAACCCTTCGGTTTCCACCAACCTACTAAGTGTCAGGCCCCTCAGGCAGCACCACCATGGACTGTAGGGTAACTAACCAGCAGTAGCTAGCAACCAGGAGGGAGACCCGGTCACGTGCCAGGGCACGTGCACAGCGCTAGGTACATGGCACGGGCCCAGCGCTAAGCGACTGGGTATATTTACCCTTCGCCCTCTCCTTCTAGACTCTCTTTCCTTTTCTCCTTGTACATAGATTTTCAGTTGAGAGCAATACCACCCTTTCGGCTTTGCTGCCTCACACAATCTATGTACCTCCAACACAACAACCTGACCAGACACACGACATTGACATTGCGCAGCAGAACAGTTCACACACAAGGAACGACTTCTGCCCTCACCTGAACAAGAACCTGACCCAGAGCACAGACCGAGTGAAGACTTTCACACACACAGACCGACATCATCGGACACAAAATCCACCAGCCATCAGAAATTCCAACCAAGAAGACCTCACCATGCCAAACCACAGCCGCGCTAGCAGTGTTGCCTCTCATCACAATAGGGCTTCATGCGAAGACCATGCTAATGAGGAATCCCCACTCCCCGACACCGTCCGCCCCCACAATAGCAACAGGAACCAGCCCCGCGAGACGCGTTCGATCTCTCAGAGTGCCCCAAACCCTGAGGAGATAGCGCAGTCCTGTGCGCACTCCCTCGACCTTGCCAATAGCCCGAGCTTTCCCAACGACATCGCGCTTGAGAGCCACCGCTGGCCCAACTACGACGCTTTCCACAACTGGTACACCTTGGCCCCGGCCAATTAACGCGCCAAGTTCTACTACACCCTCCAGCTCCTTACGACCAGCAACGAACACAAGCACATAGACCACGCAACTTTGCAGGATGAACACAGGAGTCTCCAAGAGAGGTACAACAAGCTCCGTGTTGGCTATAAAAAGGCGACAGACCGCGGCAATAATTTGCTCCAGACGCTCCGCCAGGAAAATGACGAACTGACACGCCTCAACGTGAACCTCACTGACAACATACAGCGGGACGCAGGAGGCCCCCACAACTTTAACCGCCGCCAGAGCGAGGACACCATGGACACGCAACAGACTCAGCCTTACTCCGGCTCCCGCAAGATGCTTACCAGTGACGTCGACAAGCTTAGCTCCACCAATATCCAAGCTTTTATCACCTTCAAAGAAAACATGGGCTTCAAGCTTGAAGTTGAACAAGACTTCTTCCGCGGCAATAACAAGCTTATGGTTCGCCATATCTACTCCCGTCTGGCTGAGTCAGTAGCCCCTACCATGCGCCCCTTCCTAACAAGCAACCTGAGTCCTGAAGCCTTCATGGAGAAGCTAGGAAAGATCTGCGGCATGGGCATTGCAAAAAAGAAAGCTAGGTGTGAGCTCGTTACCGCCAAGCAGACCGAGAAAGAGTCCATCGATGCCTACCACGCAAGGCTCTGCACCCTATGGGACCTCACAGACACCTCTGAGGAGGACAAGATCGACAAGTTGCAGGGCAGCGTCGTGCCCGGGCTGGCCTACTCGGTTGCCCTCCAGAGCTTCGACACTGTTGAGCAACTCCTAGACATGCTCCGCAAGGGAGAATACCGGCGCGAAGAGATTAAATCCCTCAACCCAAGACCTGAGAAGCGCACAAACAGGGACAGGGAGCGTGGCCAGGGCTCTGGCTCCTCGAACGAACGCATCCGGTTCAACCGCAACGCCCCCACCAGTACTGATAACAAGGAAGAGCCGCAGCGTTACTCCCCAACTGCATCCAAGCCTGAAGGATGGACCGGCCCATGGTACAACCCCGAACTGAACCCCAAGAGGATGACACCTGAGGAGCAGACCAAGATGGCAAAGGAACGCCGTTGCTTTCGTTGCCGTGGCTCCGGCCACCGCAGCACCGACTCAGTCTGCCCCAACAACAACCGTGCCAAGTTTGCCCACATCACCAGCATTGAGGAGCTTGCCACCGACGGCGAGTCGGAAAACTCCACGTCCCAGGAGTAAGTCGCCCCCTGGGACCTCAACAGGACAAAGAGCTGGGTGAGCAATCAGCAGGCCCACGTCAGAAGAGGATCACTGTATCCAATGTAGCAGTAGACAGACAAGCAAACAAGATTGAGGGAACCCACCTCATTCTACGGGCTACAGTAGCAGGAATGAACATACAATCTCTTCTCGACAACGGAAGCCAAGCTGAACTCATTGATGGCTCTTTCGTCCGCGCAACAAAAACACCAAGAATACCCCTCACAAAACGGATCCGTATGACTCTGGGAGACGGCAGCTTCTCCCAGTACATCACCCACGCCGCTCTGGTAGATGTTATTGTCGGCACACACAAAGAACAACTCCTTTGCTACATCGCCAAGCTAGGAGATTACCCACTGATCCTAGGCGATGGTTGGCTCCGTACCCATAACCCCATCATCGACTGGGAAAAACGTTCGGTCCGCTTCTGCAGCGCCAAATGCTTTAAGTTGGGCTGCCTCTACGGCCTTCCCCACACAGAGTATGCAGTGGGACACAAATACGAACCCCCGAAGGAGCAAGGCCCCAACATCAAATTCTGCTCTGCTTCGACCTTCCTGCGCCTGGCAAGGAAACCGGGCTACGAAGGGTACTTCTACAACGTCAGGGAGAACCCCACGAACCCCACGAACCTTAGCGCTACAACCATGGCTGAGAGAAAGGAAGACGATTTTTAGAAGTTCATAGGAGGAAAGAAACAGCATAGCCGGGAAGAACGCCTAGCCCGGCTACCAAAAGAACACCACTGGATTGAGGAACTCTGGGACAAGACAATTGCCGATGAACTCCCGCCCCACAGGAAGGAGGATCATGCAATCAACCTTAGACCGGGCTGCGTGCCCCCCTATGAGAAAAGCTACCGCCCCATGTCACAACAAGAGAATGAGGCTGTTAAGAAATACATCGATGAGCATCTTGGAAAAGGGTTCATCCGACCTAGTTCATCCAGCTGCACCGCACCTCTCTTGGTTGTTAGGAAACCCGGAGGAGGCCTAAGAATCTGCGTCGACTACCGGGCTCTTAATGCAGTCACCGAAAAAAACCGCTACCCTATCCCTCACATCAACGAGACGCTTACTCAGCTGAGCAAAGCCAGAGTGTTCACCAAGCTAGATGTAGTCCACGCCTTCAACCGGATCCGCATCAAGGAAGGACACGAATATCTCACCTTATTTAACACACGCTTTGGACAGTACGAGTACCTAGTCATGCCCTTTGGACTCTGTAACGCTCCGGGAACATTCCAGAGCTACATCAACAACTCCGTCCTTGAATACCTTGACAAGTTCTGCACAGCCTACCTGGACGATGTCCTAATCTACAGCGAGAATGTAGAGGAGCACGCTGACAATGTGAACAAAGTTCTAAAGCGCCTAAAAGAACGAGGACTCCAGCTTGACCTAGACAAGTGTGAATTCAACGTGAACACCGTGAAATACCTGGGACTCATCATCAGCACCAACGGTATTACCATGGACCCCGAGAAGGTCACGGCAATAGTAAACTGGAACACCCCTTCCTCGGTCAAGGATGTCCAAGCCTTCCTAGGATTCGCAAACTTCTACCGGCGCTTCATCAAGAACTTCTCTTACCTCGCTAGGCCTCTCACAGAAATGACCAGAGGAGATCACTTCACGACAAAGAACGGGAAAAAGAAGACACGGTACCGCGACTTCCAATGGGACGAAATGAAGCAAACCGCGTTTGATAAGCTGAAAGAAGCCTTTACCACAGCCCCGGTCCTTGCTCACCTTGACCTAGAGAAGGAGATCTGGGTGGAAACAGATGCTTCAGACTTTGTTAGCGCAGGAGTACTCTCGCAGATGCACGAAGGAATCCTCAAACCGGTAGCGTACTTCTCTAAGAAGATGTCAGCCGCGGAGTGTAATTATATGATCTACGACAAGGAATTACTTGCCATCATCCGCTCCTTCGAGACCTGGAAGCCTGAACTAATGAGTACACCGGCTGAAAAACCAATCAAGGTGCTTACGGACCACAAAAACCTTGAATACTTCATAACAACCAAGCAGCTCACCAGCCGTCAAGCCCGCTGGGCAGAGTTTCTCTCCGCGTTCAACTTTGTCATCTCATACAGGCCCGGAAAGCAAGGAGAGAAACCCGACTCTCTCACACGTCGCACCCAAGACCTTCCAAAGGGAATAGACGACCCGCGGAAGCAGCACCGATTCCAGCAACTCCTCCAGGACTCAAACCTTGAACAAGACATGAAGGTTGCCGTTAACACTCTCCTATTTGCAGCAGACGACCTTGAACAAGACATGAAGGTTGCCGTCAACACTCTCCTATTTGCAGCAGACGACCTTGAGGAAGAGGAGCCACGCCAGGAACAAGCACCGAGCCCAGACAAAACCCTAGACCTAGAGGAACTAATTAGACAAGCATACGAGGCAGACGAGGCTATCCAGGACCTCCGGAAGAGCATCGAAGCAGGGAACCGCCGCGTGCCAAGCCACTTGATTGGAAAGGGATACAAGAAAAACATCCAAGACTTCTCAGTAAAAGAGAGTTGGGTGTGGTTAAAAGATACCCTTGTTATCCTAGACTACTAGCCACTACGCCTACGCCTGCTACGAGACCATCACGAGAGTCCGCTTGCTGGACATCCCGGGACAAAAGCAATGTACCGAAACCTTGCTGAAAGATATTGGTGGTCAGGACAAAGAGAAGACGTTACGAGATTCGCAAAGAACTGCCACCACTATAGAAGGCACAAGCCCTACACAGACCAGAAGCAAGGACTGCTAAAACCCCTACCGATACCGCAGCAGAAGTGGCTCCACGTATCAATCGACTTTGCAGAAAAACTGCCCCCTTGTATTCGCAACAACAGAGAGTTCAACCACTGCCTAACCATTACGGACCGCCTTACAAAAGGAAGGAGCTACGAGCCCCTTTCAACCCTTAGTACTGAAGAAGTAGTTGAGGCCCTAAACCGCCGACTCTTCTGCGTGAGAGGATTTCCACTTGACATCGTCTCAGACAGAGGCAGCGCAATGAACTCACGCCTCTACCAACGAATCCTCGAACGCTACAAAGTGAAGGTAAAGATGTCGACCTCTTACCATCCCGAGACCGACGGACAGAGCGAGAGCTCAGTGAAAGGCATGAAAAGATACCTCCGCCTCTACATTAACCATGCCCAAGACAACTGGGCAGACTTCCTACCACAAGCCGAATTCCAAGCCAACACACATATTAGTGCATCGACAGGAGTATCACCCTTCTTCGCAGACAACGGATTCCACCCAAGAACAGGAATTGAACCGCCTGGAACCTATAACGGCCCGGGAGCAGCCGAAGTAACAAGAGCAGACCGACTTGTTACAAGAACCAATGCAATGAGGGAGTTCCTTCAAGAACAGCTAGTCTGGATCCAGGAGGAGCAAGCCCGACATGCAGACAAGTTCCGTCAACCACACCCGGCATTCCGAGTAGGTGACAAGGTCTTTGTTGATGCAAGGAACTTTGAACTTGGGCGGAATAGTAAATCACTATCACCAAAGAACCTGGGACCATGGGAAATCACACGATGCATCGACGGCAAAGCGTACGAGGTAGCCATACCTCCACACATACAAGAACAAGGAATCTTCAACGTCTTCCACCCATGGAAGTTGCACCTTGCGCCAGACAACCCGTACCCCGGACAGGTACAAGAACCAGGCCCTGTACACCTTATCTTTGACAATGAGGATGAAACCATACACGAGGAATGGGAAGTCCTCGAAGTTGTCGACTGCCGAAACTCCAGACACGGGGTCCAATACAAAGTCACTTTCATAGGAAACTGGGATGAATAGAATGCTAACCCACCATAGCAACACTAGACAAACTACAAAAACGCGCCTAACAAGATCCGGGAATATCACGTATACTATAAGAACGCGCCTAAGATGCCTGATTTCTTTTCAGAGCTCAGAGGACCTCGCTTGGAAGAGGGGGGGGTAGTGTTAGGCCCCTCAGGCAGCACCACCATGGACTGTAGAGTAACTAACCAGCAGCAGCTAGTAACTAGGAGGGAGACCCGGTTACGTGCCAGGGCACGTGCACAGCGCTAGGTACATGGCACGGGCCCAGCGCTAAGCGACTGGGTATATTTACCCTTCGCCCTCTCCTTCTAGACTCTCTTTCCTTTTCTCCTTATACATAGATTTTTAGTTGAGAGTAATACCACCCTTTCGGCTTTACTACCTTATACTAAGCGACTCCGAAGCTTAGTAGAAGGAGCCTACCGTTATAGTTCTCTAGGTTAATCCTCCTTATTTACGGTAGTAGGGGGCGTTTCTTAATATATGTTAAACAAACAGCCTAAGGGCTACTGTACCTGGGTGGATTTTAGCTGACTAAGCGAGTTGGCTTTTAAGCCCCATATCTGAAGGGAAGCCAATGCCGAGAAGGATCCGATTGACGAGGACCAATTAGGGTTTAGCGTAGCACGTGACGCACACGTATATCTTCCGTGTGCCGCTAATAGGTAGAAGAATTGAACGACTCATCGTGGACTGTCTCTATACCGCTGCTGTGAACCCTCATTGTTCAACAGGTTATGAGCCCGGGTTCGTGTACCCACTAGAGCAGTCTGAGCGTTCCCGCTGGGTGTTGGATCCCGTAAACGTTTGCGAAAAGACGTGTTGCCTCTGCAGTCGGTCTGTAAGCAACCTGGTACCGGTAGCTAGATACGGTCTCCGTTGAGAGGAGAAACAAGCACATTTCAGGAAGCTGTCGCCTGAGGCCTGGGCTTGTGCCAGGAGAAACAGCCACCTCGTTGTCTGTCTGTGCCTTGAGAGGAGCAGACGATTCAATCGAAAATCCGACAAACGCTTAACTTGCCGGACTATAGCATCTTGCTATTTCGCTTTAACAACTCTTTACCCTAACTTTTAAGTCCAACAGCCTGGACCCGATTGACCGCAGTACACTCATTTTACTGCGTTTACAACTCTTTCGATTACTTCATTTCGAAACACACCTTCCCCTTCGCTATGTCTTCGCAAGACTTTGCTAAGCGTCGTCCTGTCCCGGTCCTCTCCTACAATAATAAAGACGACTGGTTCTCTTTAATGAAGGAGTGGCTTCAAGGAGAGGGACTGTTCCATACAGTTACTGCAACAACAAGCCCCGGGCTTGGGTTCAATTTGGAAAGAGACGACGCGAAGGCCAGATACTGGCTACGCATTTGCATTGATGAAGATGATCGCGAGCGAGTCCGAGAGCTAGAAGAGTCAAGGCTGATCTGGGAATCTCTTAAGGAAAAGTATGAAATCAAACTGCAAGTTACTCGAAGGCAGTTTCTTCAATCTTTTATCAACTTCCAGTTCCAAGAGGGAACCACAATCAGCGAAGCCTGGACCCAACTCGCGACACTTGGGAGGAAAATCGCCGTTGCCCTGCCAGAGCACAAGTCTTTTTCAAGTGAGAAAGCTCGGCTCGACCAGCTCCTTCAGGCATTGCCACAAGAGTATATGACAATCCGAGACTCGGTTGACACCCAACCAAATCTCACTACTCTTCAGGTATTACAAATACTGAAGGAAAAGGAGGCACAGCTGAAAGCCAATGACACAGCTATGCTTGCAAAGAAGGCGTTCAAACCCTCTCGCCGCCCCTACCTGTCTGAACCCGAGTCAGACTCTGACAGGCGGCCACTTCAGTGTCATCTCTGCGATGGACGCCACCGTATCCTCGACTGCCCTCAACTTCCGGCAGCTAAGGAGACCGCAAAGAAGCGCCGATCGCAGAAAGCCCGCTCTAGAGCCGAGAAACAAATCCAAGAACTCCAGAGGCAAATTAACCAGTTAAAGGCCTTCTCGGCCAACGAGAAGGATGACACCCAGGACCCAGCTGCTGTAGGCGAAGAATCTAGCAGCTGTGACGAAGAAGCATCAGACGAAATTGCCGCCCTCTCCAGAACCGCCACCAGTAAGATCCCTAGAGAACACTGGATAGCGGATTCTGCCGCCTCAGCACACATGACTGATAAACCCCAACTTTTTAGTGGACCTCTGACACGCATTATGAGGCGAACGATTAAAGTTGGAGTGCTATACGCCGACTACGTCGGCTCAGCCATGTTACTGGATAGGCGCGGCAATTCTATTCGTTTAACTTCTGTACTCTATGTCCCAAAGCTTGGTGTAAACCTCCTTTCAGGCCGACAGCTATGCAAGAGCGGCCTTAAGGGAAGCTTTGACGACAAGTGCCTCTACCTTAAGGATCAAGACAACAATACCATTCTTAGTGCACCTGAGAATGGGGGAGTCTATATAGTAGACCGCGTGAACCCAAAAGCGCTGTCTGCCTACTGTGCCGAGCAGCAACCCATCTTAAGATCACCAGAGCCTGCCCAGTCAGATAAGGACAACGACATGACTGACGCCGGGTTAAAGCAATTACCCGATACGCTAGAACCGAAGGCAGATTCGTTAAGGAATCGATTCGAACTCTGGCACCGAAGGTTTGCCCATATGGGAACTAAGAAGCTAGGAGAACTGCACAAGGTTACAACTCTCGCCGACCCGATCCTTGCGCCAAAAGAGGAAGACCACGTGTGTAGTGTATGTGCCCTTACCAAGATTAAGAATAAGAAGGGACACCACGTAAGTGATAGGAAAGCCGCGAGCTTATCACTTATTTCAATCGATGTTTGCGGCCCGCTACCAACTTCCTGGGCGGGATATTCCTACTTTCTTGAAATCGTAGACAATTACTCAAGGAAGGTTTGGACAATCGCGCTTAAGAGAAGGGAAGACGCGCCAAACGCCCTACGACAGTGGCGTCTAAAGGCAGAACTCCAAGGGGAGCCAAACTACTCGCTGTCCGCAGCGACAACGCCACCGAGTTAAAGTCACTTCTTAACCAGTGGTGCGCAACCCTTGGAATTGTTCCTCAGTACACTATTCCCCACCAGTCAAGTCAGAATGGTGTAGCTGAACGAGCCATCCAGACCACCGAGACCAACGTTAGGGCAATGCTAAAAGACGCAAAGCTCCCAGTTGAGTTCTGGGTGGAGGCAGCCGAGACTGACGCATACCTGCGGAATCGGACTGCTGCTGGACCTCTTATTAACGGAAAACCCACAAGCCCTGAAGAAGCGTTCACTGGTCAAAAGCCAAGTATCGACCATATACGTGTTTGGGGCTGCAAGGTATACTCCTACGTTGATCCAAAGTCTCTTCCAGTCGGATCTAGACATGACAAGTTAATGGACCGAGGAAGAGTGGGAGTATTTATGGGATACATGGACGAAACAGAAAAACATTATCGTCTATGGGCCCCAGACCTTCGAAGGGTGATCCGCAGCCATAGCGTAAGGTTTGTGGAGCAAGAAAAAGGAGGGGATATTGACCTGAACCTCAAGGTCAAACCAACGTCAAATACTGTCCCCGAGAGACGTCCAGTTGGACGTCCGCGAAAAGTCCTTTTTGCTTCAGAGCCTCCCGTAGAGGAAGAGGAAGAAGCCCAGCAGCCAGAAGCTAGTGAAGCGGTTACTACTGACGAAAGTCAGCAAGAACCGCAGCCCCCGGCTGCTGAAAGAGAGGAACAAGACCGTCAACCAGACAATCAGGACGCTGTACCAAGCAGTACCCCTGGAACACAAAGGTTTAGGGGAGTCTTTATCCCTAAACGAAAGAGATCGCCGGAGGACTCATCCACAGACGAGCCAGAACCAAAGGTGCCACGGAGCCTGTTTGCACTCATCAGCCAAACACCACTTGAGTGCTATAAGGAGCCGGAAGCGCAAGTGTTTTACGCACTATCTGCACAACTCCGGACGATTATTGGACCAGAGATCCCAACCCCCAAGACCTACAAGGAAGCAGTGGGAGACCCACAATTTGGCACCCTGTGGCAACGCGCCATAGAGGATGAACTTACTGCTCTTGCAGGCAATGGAACTTGGGAAGAAGCCGTCCCGCCAAAGGGAGTGAATATTGTAACAAGCAAGTGGGTATTTAAGCCAAAACTTAATACCGACGGCTCGCTTGAAAAGGCTAAAGCTCGCCTTGTTGCACGAGGATTCACCCAACGATTTGGACACGACTTCTGGGATACCTTTGCTCCAACCGTTCGTCACGAGACGCTTCGAACGTTCCTGGCAATCGTAGGGCTCCTTGACTTGGAGCTCCACCAGGTTGACGTCAACAATGCCTTCACTGAGTCACGTCTCCAAGAAGACATCTACATGGCCCCTCCAGAGGGAGTAACAGTTAAACCAGGAAGGGTCTTTAAACTCCTACGCAGCCTATACGGCCTTAAACAAGCCGCACGAGATTGGAATAACAACTGCATTGGAGCGCTTAAAGATCTTGGTTTCCGTCAGAGCGCAGCCGACCCCTGCCTGCTCATCCATCACGAAAGAAAAATCATCTTGCTAGTCTACGTTGATGACATCCCAATCGCTGCTCCAAAGATTGAGGATATTATCTGGTTTAAAACCGCTATCAGCAAGGTCTTTAAGATCAAGGACCTAGGGGAGATGAAGAAGATCCTTGGTGTTGAAGTTACTCGTGATAGAAAGAGCAGAACGCTACGTCTTAATCAGTCCTACTATTTACAAGAAACACTTCAAACTCTTTGCATGGAAAAGGATAAGTCAAGACCAGCAACGCTGCCGCTAAACGGATACGACGCTCTCCGCCCCTCTGGGCCAAACGATAAGCGAATCGACCCAAAAGAGTATCAGCATGCTGTTGGAAAGCTGATGTACCTTGCGGTTCTCACGCGTCCAGACATCGCGTTCCCAATTGGCCGGCTAAGCCAATATCTAAGTGATCCAGCAGAACATCACGGCCATGCACTTAAGGGCCTACTGCGGTACCTTAGATCAACAGCCGATCTCGGGATAGTCTACAGGGACAGTGGGAGTGCAGGGCTCACAGGGTATTCGGACTCGGACTACGCCATGGACAAAACAGACAGGAAGTCCATCCTCGGATATATCTTCCTACTCGGTAACGGTCCTATCAGCTGGAGGAGCCAAAAGCAAAGATCAGTGGCTACCTCTACTATGGAAGCCGAGTATATGGCAATGTCCGCCTGCGCCAAGGAATCTCAGTGGCTTACACAACTACTTCGAGAGATGGGCGCAGGCGAATACCTCGGGTTATCCCCTTATCGTGCAGTACTGTTCGAGAACGAGAAGTTTAACAGCACTACAAGTCTAAAGGGAGACAATCAGGCCGCGTTAGCCCTAGCGAAGGACCCTCACGTGCATGAACGGTCAAAGCATATCGACGTGCACTATCACAATGTTCGAGACCTTGTTCAAAGGAATCGAGTGCAGATCGAGTATGTTTGTAGTGAGGACATAGTGGCGGACGGGCTAACTAAACCCCTAGTAAGAGACCGCTTTGCCAGCTTTATCCAACAGCTAGGTTTGCAGCCGACGCTCCACGGCTGAGTGGGAGTGTTAAACAAACAGCCTAAGGGCTACTGTACCTGGGTGGATTTTAGCTGACTAAGCGAGTTGGCTTTTAAGCCCCATATCTGAAGGGAAGCCAATGCCGAGAAGGATCCGATTGACGAGGACCAATTAGGGTTTAGCGTAGCACGTGACGCACACGTATATCTTCCGTGTGCCGCTAATAGGTAGAAGAATTGAACGACTCATCGTGGACTGTCTCTATACCGCTGCTGTGAACCCTCATTGTTCAACAATATAATAGATATTAACCTAGGTTAATATTACCTCTCTTTTCTTCTACTACTAGCGAGTCCTCCCTCTCTTCCTCGATAGGCTCCGTGTTACGCGAGGCCTCTCGTCCGGGTAGGTTTGTCGAGTCGGGTCCTAGGGGTCGAGGCGGGTCGCGTTACGGGGTTCGCTACCGCTATCGTAATGTCGCTAAACTGTTTAGAGGATAGCAGCCGTAGCTAGGTAGGGAAGGTAAGTAGGGAGTAGGGTTTAAAGATTATAATTAACTACGAGGGTCCTATCTACTGTAAAGGAGTATTGACTATATATATAGGGAATTTAGGTCGTAACCGTGGTTCGTAACCGTGTGGTCTAGGAGGTTAGGTTTAATAGTTAGGCCTTAGCGTTCTAACCGTATTACGGCTGCTAAGTTATTAGCGTAGTTAGAGGCGGTAGATCGTAAGGACCTCCTTCGCGCCTCTTAACCCCGTTTCCCACTTCCTATAGCTGCGCCGTAATACTATCCTCCTTCTAGATAGCTTTCGGCCCGAAAGCTTATATAAGGTACGTTGTCCCTTCGCCGTCGGAACTAGGCCTATCGTATCGAGACTTAGGGTCGTCCTACTAACGTTCCTTACCGGCGTTATTAGAAGCGAGAGGGTTCCTCTTATATTATTACTATTTTCTACGACGCTTGTTCTTGTTGTGCTACCGTGGGTCGTACCTCTTATAAGGCGATGGCGAGTCCTTTAGATTCTAAGTATAAGTTTCTCCCTTACTCGCTCCCCCTAGCTACTTGGTCTAATCTTAGTAGTTCGTCGTTTGGATCGCGCTTACGCAGATTTACTTCAGCGTTTAGAGCAGGCCGAGAGCCAGGTAGTAGCCGAGGAAGAGGGAGCAGATACTACTACTAAGGCGGCGGATCGCGCGGCTAAGGCTGCGTTACGTGCGGCCCGAGAGGCCTAGGCAGCAGCTCGTCGATTCCGGGATACTTAACGGAAGGAGCGCTAGATTCGTCGACTACTGCGTTATATAGAGTAGCGGAATACCACGTTGTTTACCCGGGAGATAGCTTCCCTAGAGGAAGAGGAGCGCTTAGAGCGAGAGGTAGCGGTATAGGAGGAGTGTTCTCCTTAAAATATCCCTTTAGAGTCTAGTAACGAGGGGGCTACGTCGCGTTTAGTTAGCGGGTCTAGCGATATAACGGGCGTCGTTCCTCTCTAGGCGCCTATAGATTAGTTTTAGGTGTCTCTAACGCCTCCCCCTAGTTTCGCGTCCTAGGAGGATGCTCTAGGGCTAAGCGATCTGGGTTTTATTAGTGGAAGTCCGCGAGAAGTTCTGGGCAATTAAGGTTTAGTAAGAGTTCCTAGGTGTTTTCCGCGTCGTCGTAGTTTTTCTATTTAACGAGGTATTTAATCTGACCGTCGGGATCCTATTTACTATCTAGGATTTTTTTAACATCCTATTCTTGTACGTCTTCTAGTTGAATGTCGCCTTCTAGGTATTCTAGTATTTAGGCGTCTCGGGGGGCTAGTTCTAGGACTACTACGTAGAAGACTAGGTTTCGGCGTATGTTTTCTAGTAATCTAAGTTTATATATTACGGGAGAGAGTTTTTATTTAATCTAGAAGGGACCGATTTTCTTATAATCTAATTTGGGCTCGGTCGGTTTGTTTTAAGGTTTTTAGTGAGTAGCTAGACTTTATTCTCCTCCTCTAGGGGTGGCGGCTCCTAACGTCCACGGTTGTAGTATATAGCCATTCGGTAGTTAATAAACTCGATATCTTTTAATAGTCTCTAGTATAGTCCTCTAAGTTATTCGGCTTAGAGCATTCCCTTCTAGGCTATATTTTCTTAAGGTATCGGTTCGCCGTAGACCCGAGGTTTAAAGCCGTAGTTAACGTAGAACGGGGATTCCTAGGTTATTTCTGCGATGGTACTATTGCAGGCGAACTAAGCTAGTAGGAGGAGTTCTACCTAGTTATCTTATTAGTAGTTTAGGTAGCTTCGTAGGTATTCTTCTAGCGTTTAGTTAATGTTATAAATGTAGCTTATATGGACTAATTACTTCTTATTTACCGCCGATCGATTTGGAATCTAGATCTAGACTTGCCTGCTTATAAATTAGGAAGCTAGTATTTTAGTTCGTTCCTTATATATATAAAGCTCGCCTCTCTACCTTACAATTAGTTCTTTAGTCTAGCAATAAGTATTCCTCGCGTATAACTTAGTATACCTTAAATTAGACCTTACTCGCCTCCTTTATTGTTTACTTGTCTCTCTCTACCCGCCTCTTAGTATTCGTCCCTAGTCTCTCGCCCCCCTCCTCTTATCCCCTATGCTTTAGTATCTGCTTTACCTCTACTGCCTTTACCGGCTTCGTTACTTCGTCCCTCTCCGCCCTCTAAGGTCTATTTATTATATTTTACTAGACTCCTATCTAGTAGGCCTAAAGCTCTCGCCGAAGCCCTAGACTGTGATCTCCAGAATAGTCGATGGAACCATACCTCCTAACCCTTAGGATACGCTATTCTAAGTCCTCGATCAAGTCTCTACCCCTATTAATACTCGCCCTACCTTCTCTAAAGACATCCCGGTTTCCCTACGCGTTACCCTTAGTCAGGCGTACGCTAGAGGAAGATAATCTTGCCTAAGATCCGATATCGATTTACTAGTTATCCCTAAGAATACTACGAACGCCTAAGTTGCTTGCATCTTTTATTACTACGGTTTTAGCCAAGATGAAGCCTTCGCTCGACTCTAGTTACTAGCTTCGAACCTCCCTGCCAACACGCTAGCTATTACGTCTACTATATCTCCTTTAGAAACCCCTACTCCTCGTCCTCGTATTCCTAAAGTCTCGGACCCAGAACCCTTTAAGGGTAAACGTACTCGATTCGGGAATTTCGCCACGCAACTCTAGCTTAAATTCGCCTTAGACCCATCTGCCTTTGCAACGGATACGGCTAAGATTACCTACGCTGGTTCCTACCTTCGCGATACTGCTTATACCTGGTTTGCCCCTTACGTCTCTGCCTCGAATGGTTCCGTAAACTTCGATAACTACGAGTCCTTCTACTAAGCTCTTAAGGCCGTATTTAATGATCCCGACACCTACGTAATAGCTAAACGATCCCTCCTTGTACTTAAATAAGATAAGTCCTATTCGGCGTACTATTTACGGTTTCTCTCGCTTATTACGACCCTTGGTTGGAAGGAAAACGCAGTTAAGATCCACTACTTCCGCCTTGGCCTTAAAGAGAACCTTAAGGACCTTCTTATTGGACGAGCTATACTAGTAGAATTCGAAAAGTTCGCTAAGGCTTATATTATACTAGACAACCAACTCTATGCTCGAACTATTAAGAAAAAGATACCCTTAACTCGTACCCCTACCTCGATTCCTCTCTCGTCTATACTAGCTACTTCTTAACCCTTATCTCCTACACTAACCTCGATTCCTTAAGGTGAACCTATAGAACTAGATGCTACCGCTCGAAAGACTTACTAAAAAGCTAACAACCTCTGCGCCTACTACGGTAATCCTAACTACTAGGTTAAAGAATATCCTAAAGCTAAGGCTAAGGGACTTAAGCTTAATATAACGTCGTATATACCTCCTACGGCTTCCGTCCTCTACGTATCAAAAAACGTAGAAGGCTAGGTAGTACCCGGTATCTACCTAGCCCTCCTCTACTCCCTACTTCGAATCAGTTTTCCGTCCTTGCTTCCCTCTCGTCTTCGAATCTTGGAACACTCTCGTTTTCACCTCCTAAAACCCGTACCCTACAGCCCCGTACTATAGATCTTAGGAAACGTCCGCTCCTTATCCTTAAATCAGTAGTTAACAATAAAATCGAAACCTCGGCTATATTAGACTCTAGTACCTCGTCTCTTTTTATAGATAATGCCTTTATTGCTTCCTATTTAATCCCTACACGCTAAAAACCCCAAGCTGAATCCCTCGAACTCGCGGATGGATCTATCGCCGGATGGATTACCCACGAGGCCGACCTTTAACTTAATATTGATCAGCATTAAGAACTCGTTACCTTCTAAGTAACTAAGCTCGGCTAATATCCAATTATCCTAGGAAAACCCTAGCTAGAACGGCATGATCCACACGTCCTATGGTTAAAAAATATAATTACCTTCGCCTCCCCTTTTTGCCAAGCAAATTGCTTGCCTACTCGCTAATCTATAACTACGCTTTCCTCCTTACCTCCTAATTCGCCTTCGATCTCTTGCGCTACTATATCCTACGCCGCTCTTACTCGTTATGTCCGACGAGATAAGACTAGGATATACGCCGTATTAATTAAGGAGATCTAAGAACACCTTAATAGCCTTAAGAAAACGGAATAGTAAACTCTAGAACAAGAACTCGAAACCCTCCGCTTACGAGTCCCCGCTCGATTCTACTATCTTCTTCCCTTCTTTATAAAGAAAGAGGCCGATAGACTTCCCCTATATCGGTATATTAATTATAAGATTTTATTAGAAGAGGGCAAGAAACCCCTATTCGGCCCTCTCTACTTAATATCCGATTTAGAGCTTAAGGCTCTACGTGAATACCTTAATAAAAACCTTAAAAAAGGTTTTATTCGACCCTTATCTTTATCCTCTGCGTCCCCTGTTCTCTTTATTAAGAAACTAGGAGGCGGCCTTCGTTTTTACGTGGATTATCGCGAACTAAATAGTATTACGAAAAAGAACCGTTATCTACTCCCCTTAATCAACGAGACTCTCCGTTAACTTTAAGGCTCTCGTATTTTTACTCGACTCGACCTTCGCGGTGCTTATAACCTTATCCGAATTAAGGAAGGCTCCGAATATTTAACGGCCTTTAGGACTCGCTATAGCCTATACGAATACCTAGTTATACCCTTTAGCCTAACGAATGCGCCGGCTACCTGCCAATAATTCGTTAACGATACGTTACGTGAATACCTTAACCGCTAGTGCGTCGTCTATCTAGACGACATCCTTATCTACTTAGAAACAGAAGAAGAGTACTACGAACACGTCCGATTAGTTCTCGAAAAGCTCTGTGAAGCAGGCCTATACGTAAAAGGCGAAAAATACGATTTCTATACGACTTTAACTACGTTCCTTGGCTTCGTTATTTCTCCAGACGGTATCTCTATGGACCCAGCTAAGGTAGCCGCCGTAAGAGACTAGGAGACTCCTCGTTTAGTTAAAGACTTTTAATCGTTCCTTAGCTTTACAAACTTTTACCGACGATTTATTAAAGGATACTCTCGAAAAGCTAGAGCTCTCTTTAAGCTCCTAGCTAAGAATATTCGTTTTACTTAGGGGAAAGAATAGGATAAAGTATTTACTTATCTTAAGAAAGCCTTTTATTCTTACCTAATCCTCCGATACTTCGACCCCTAACTCGAGACTATCCTTAAAACCGACTCTTCTAACTTCGTTATATCCGTAATCCTATCTTAATAGGTAACGTATAACGATAGTAAGAGACTTCTATACCCTATCGCCTACTACTCTCGGAAAATGACCTCCGTAGAGCAGAACTACGGTATTAGGAATAAAGAACTCTTAGCTATTATAGAAGCCCTAAAGGAATACCGTTCCCTTATTATTAACCTCTCCTCGCTACTCCTCGTTCTTACGGATCACTCGAATTTGACTAGCTTTGCCTCTAAACAAATCTTAAACCGTCGACAAGTACGCTAGGCAATTAAACTCTTAGAACTCGACTTTAAGATTATCTACCGCCTAGGAACTAAGAATTAACGCGCGGATACGTTAATAAGACGGTTAGGAGACCTCCCTACTCGAGAGGGGCGCCTACCCCCTACTACGATCCTTACCCCCGGAAAATTCGAAATTTCGACCCTTGTTTCAACTCGATATTCGATCGCTAGGCTAGAACCGTCTCTAGCTAGTAATATTCGCTTAGTACTCGATAAGGATACTCTTAGGCAAGAGATCCTTACTACACTCGATACCTACGCACTTCGACATCCTAAAGTGGATCTAGGCGCATACTCTAAGGATAACGATAGTCTATTACTAGTTAATAGACTTATCTATATCCCTAAAGACCTAAGCCTCCGCTAAAGGATTATTAGCTCTCGATACTCGCATCCGGCTGCTAGACACCTAGGCTAAGCAGCAACATTTAAACTCGTTACTCGTAATTTCTAGTAGCTAGGTCTATAATAGATAGTAGCTCGTTTTATACGGAACTATAAGACCTACTAAAGAATTAAACCCGCTCGACACGCCCCCTTTAGATATTTAAAACCCCTTAAAGTGCTATAACGCCGCTGGCAATCCGTTTCTCTCGATTTAATTACGGGACTTCTAACGTCCAACTCGTTTGATACTATACTAGTAGTCGTAGACCGACTAACTAAAATAGCTCACTTTATTCCTTACTAAATAACCCTCGATTTAATAGAGCTTGCTAAGCTTTATCGAGACTACGTTTTTCGACTATACGGCTTACCTAACGACTTTGTATCTAACCGCGGCTCGATTTTTACTTCTAAATTTACTAGAGCTCTTAGTAGATCCCTATCTATTAAGACCAACTTTAGTACGGCTTTCCACCCACAAACCGACGGCTAGATAGAGCGTATTAACGCTATCCTCGAACAATACCTTCGCGCCTACGTTTCGTACTAATAAGACGATTAGAACGACTTTCTCTCCCTTGCTAAATTCGCTTATAATAATACGATCTCGACTACGACTAAGGTTACCCCCTTCTTTACAAACTACGGCTTCCACCCTCGTTATAAGATTCTATAGAAAGACTTAATCTTAGCCCCCCTTGAACCCCTACGTCTCTTCTAAGAGAACCTCGAAAACCTCGAAAACTACCTTCGCTAAGAAATTCGACTCGCACAAGACGCCTACGCAGAACAGGCTAATAAAGACCGTATTTCGCCACCCGTCTTTAAGCCTAGTAACCTTGTTTGGCTCCTAAGACGGTATATCTCGATAACAAGACCTTCGGATAAACTCGACTTTAAACGCCTTAGCCCCTTTTCTATACTAGAAAAGATCTTAACTTATACCTATCGCCTAGAACTACTAAGGACAATAAAAGTCTACCCCGTATTCTACGTCTCCTTACTCGAACCCGTAGCCTTTGACCCCTTACCTAATTAAATCCAACCTCCGCTCCCGCCTATTATCGTTGACGGCGAAGAAGAGTACCGGGTAGAAGAGATTCTAGATGTTAAAACAACCCGGAGACAACTAAAATACCTTATAAAATAGACTAGTTACTCGATACTAACCTAGGAACCTTACGACCTTATTAAAGACCTTAAAGCTCTTAATACGTTTTATAAACGTTATCCTTTAAAACCTCGACCCTTAGACTAAAGGCTCGTAGGAACTTACCTCTAGGGAAGAGAGCCTACTATTATAAATATAGCTTATATAGACTAATTACTTCTTGTTTACCGCCGATCGATTTGGAATCTAGATCTAGACTTGCCTGCTTATAAATCAGGAAGCTAGTATTTTAGTTCGTTCCTTATATATATAAAGCTCGCCTCTCTGCCTTATAATTAGTTCTTTAGTCTAGCAATAAGTATTCCTCGCGTACAACTTAGTATACCTTAAATTAGACCTTGCTCGCCTCCTTTATTGTTCACTCGTCTCTCTCTACCCGCCTCTTAGTATTCGTCCCTAGTCTCTCGCCCCCCTCCTCTTATCCCCTATACTTCGGTATCTGCTTTACCTCTACTGCCTTTACCGGCTTCGTTACTTCGTTCCTCTCCGCCCTCTAAGGTCTGTTTATTATAGTTAAGTCTTTCCGTTTATCTATCGGTTTACGGGTAGAACGCCGTTAATAGCTTATGCTTTATTCCTAGTTGTTTTATAAGGGTTTACTAGAATCTAGCACGGAATCTTGTATCGCGGTTAGAGATAATAATTTCCGGTATACTATAGTTGGCTACAATATATCTTAGGAAGATATAAACTAATTCTAGAACTCTAGAGGCTTCTAGATAAAGAATAAAGTATCCCTACTTAGATAACCTATCTATAATAACTAGGATCGAGTCGTACCGTACCCCTATAAGGGGTTCCTTTGACTTAGGCAACTTAGTAATAAAGTCTAGGACTATAGATTTCTATAGTCGATTCGGGGGCGCGATTGGTTAAAGTTTTCCGTAAGGAGCGTGTCGAGCGGCTTTATTCCTAGCACAGTCTTCGTACTTGGCGAGAACTTGCCTAACGAGTTTTCCGAGGTGTAGGATATAGAAGGATTATTTAATCCTTCGTAGGGTTAGCGTAATTCCTCGGTAACTATATACTAGTGCGGCGTGGATTTCCTTAACTATTCTTTACCTAAGTCGTTAGGGTATATAGACTAATCCTTTAAAGAGGATTATCCCTTAGGCGTTAATTATTAGATCCGGGTCTTCTTTGGGGTTTTCTTAGATTTGTTTAATTAGTTCCTAGGCCATAGTATCGTGTTCGTATACGGCGCGGGCGTCTTCTTCCTACGTAACCTCTCGGGGGTTAATTTCCTAGAGGCCCTCATCGTCCTAAGGGTCTTCGGGTTTTTCTAATTCGCCGCGATTCTAGAATCTCGTAGAATTTTAGCTTTTAAGGTTTTAAAATTCCGCCGTTTCCTAAGATCTCGCCTGATCCTAGGTTTCCTGATCCTGGAATTCTGCCGGTTTTTAGGATTCTACGCGATTTTGCCTTTCTTAGTTTTGAAATCTCGCTAGGTCTTATAATCCTATAGGATTCGGGGATTCGACGTGGTTTTATAATCTCGACTGGCTTCGTCTAGCCTGGTTTCTCGTAATTAGGGCGAGTAGTCGTACTACGGCGAGTTCTAGCTACGGTTAGTTTAGTCGTATAACCCTATCCTTTCCTTTCTAGAGTAGGGCCGGCGAGAGTTCTAGTTTATTAAGGACGTAGTCGCTTCGTCGACTAAGGGCGTCGGCTTTTCCGTTTTCTAATCCCTTCCGGTAGATGATTTTAAAGTTAAACGAGGCTAGTTACTCTACCTATCTAACTTATCTTCTATTAAGTACTTTAGTTGTTATAAACGCTCCTAGGTTCTAGTAGTCCGAGTAGATAGTAATTATATAATTAGCTCCTTCTAGGTAGTATCGCTATTCCTTAAAGGCGATAACGATGGCTAAAAGCTCCTTATCGTAGATATCGTAGTTAAGTTCTATGGGGGATATCTTTCTAGAATAGAAGGCTACCGGGTGTATTCGTCCTTATTCGTCGGGTTAGTTGAGATAGGCTCCTAGGGCGTAATCTAAAGCGTCGGTTTCTAGGTAGATAGGTTTATCGGGGTCGAATAAGGCTAGTACTAGGGCTTTAGTAAAGGCTTTCTTAAGCGTCTCGAAGGCTTTCTACTATATATCCTACTAGCTAAAGGGGTTATCTTTCCGGGTAAGTCGCGTAAGTGGTTCTACGAGCTTAGCGTAATCCTTAATAAATCTTCGGTAGAAGTTGGCAAATCCGAGGAAAGATTACACGTCGCGGACGTTCTTAGATAGCGGCCAGCTAAGGATTAATTCGACTTTCTTAGGGTCTATAACTACTTCTCCGGGTCTAATAATAAAGCCGAGAAATTCTACTTCTTAGGTATAGAAGGCGTATTTCTCGGGTTTAACTTATAGTCTTCTTCCTTAGAGCTTTTCTAAGACCTTTTTAACGTATTCTTAGTATTTTTCTAAAGTCTTAGAGTAGATTAAGATGTTATCTAGGTAGGCCGTACAGAAAATATTTAAATATTCTCGGAGGGTGTCGTTGATTATGGCTTGGAAGGTGGCTAGCGCGTTCGTAAGTCCGAAGGGTATAACGAGGTATTCGAAGAGCCCGAAGCGGCTCTTCTAAGCGGTTTTCTATTCTTCTCCTTCCTTAATTCGGATTAAATGGTATCCGTCCCTAAGGTCTAGCTTAGTGAAGTATTTAGCTTTACGTAGTCGATCCCGTAGCTCGTTAATCTAGGGTAGGGGGTATCGGTCCTTAATAGTAATATCGTTTAAGGCTTAGTAGTCTACGTATAAGCGTAACTTGCCTCCTAGCTTAGGTATAAACAGGATTAGAGATACTACCGACGACTAGGAAGGGCGGATATAGCCTTTACGTAGACCGGTCTCGATATATTCCTTAAGGATCTGCAATTCCTTCTCTAAGAGGGAGTAAAGGGGTCCGAACTTCGGGGTAGTATCTAGTATTAAAGGGATTTCGTAATCCTATAGCTAATAGTCTAGTAGGGCGTCTTCTTATTTCTCTATAAAGAGATCTTTAAACTTCCCGTATTCCTTCGGAATCAGGTCTAGGGTGTTATAAATGTAGCTTATATGGACTAATTACTTCTTGTTTACCGCCGATCGATTTGGAATCTAGATCTAGACTTGCCTGCTTATAAATCAGGAAGCTAGTATTTTAGTTCGTTGCTTATGTATATAAAGCTCGCCTCTCTGCCTTACAATTAGTTCTTTAGTCTAGCAATGAGTATTCCTCGCGTACAACTTAGTATGCCTTGAATTAGACCTTGCTCGCCTCCTTTATTATTCACTCGTCTCTCTCCACCCGCCTCTTAGCATTCGTCCCTAGTCTCTCGCCCCCCTCCTCTTATCCCCTGTACTTCGGTATCTGCTTTACCTCTACTGCCTTTACCGGCTTCGTTACTTCGTCCCTCTCCGCCCTCTAAGGTCTGTTTATTACATTTTGCTAGACTCCTATCTAGTAGGCCTAAAGCTCTCGCCGAAGCCCTAGACTGTGATCTCCAGAATGGTCGATAGAACCATACCTCCTGACCCTTGGGATACGCTATTCCAAGTCCTCGATCAAGTCCCTGCCCCTATTAATGCTCGCCCCACCTTCCCTAAAGACATCCCGGTTTCCCTACGCGTTACCCTTAGTCAGGCGTACGCTAGAGGAAGACAATCTTGCCTAAGATCCGATATCGATTCACCAGTTATCCCTAAGAATGCTACGAACGCCCAAGTTGCTTGCATCTTTCATTACTACGGTTTTAGCCAAGATGAAGCCTTCGCTCGACTCCAGTTACTAGCTTCGAACCTCCCTGCCAACACGCCAGCTATCACGTCTACTATATCTCCTTTGGAAACCCCTACTCCTCGTCCTCGTATTCCTAAAGTCTCGGACCCAGAACCCTTTAAGGGTGAACGTACTCGATTCGGGAATTTCGCCACGCAACTCCAGCTCAAATTCGCCTCAGACCCATCTGCCTTTGCAACGGATACGGCCAAGATTACCTACGCTGGTTCCTACCTTCGCGATGCTGCTTATACCTGGTTTGCCCCTTACGTCTCTGCCTCGAATGGTTCCGTAAACTTCGACAACTACGAGTCCTTCTACCAAGCTCTCAAGGCCGCATTTGATGATCCCGACACCTACGCAACAGCTGAACGATCCCTCCTCGCACTCAAACAAGACAAGTCCTGTTCGGCGTACTATTCACGGTTTCTCTCGCTTATTACGACCCTTGGTTGGAAGGAAAACGCAGTTAAGATCCACTACTTCCGCCTTGGCCTTAAAGAGAACCTTAAGGACCTTCTTGTTGGACGAGCTATACTAGCAGAATTCGAAAAGTTCGCTGAGGCTTGCATTATACTGGACAACCAACTCTATGCTCGAACTATTAAGAAAAAGACACCCTCAACTCGTACCCCTACCTCGATTCCTCTCTCGTCTGTACCAGCTGCTCCTCAACCCTCATCTCCCACACCAACCTCGATTCCTCAAGGTGAACCTATGGAACTAGATGCTACCGCTCGAAAGACTTACCGAAAAGCTAACAACCTCTGCGCCTACTGCGGTAATCCTAACCACTAGGTTAAAGAATGTCCTAAAGCTAAGGCTAAGGGACTTAAGCTTAATATAACGTCGCATACACCTCCTACGGCTTCCGTCCTCTACGTATCAAAAAACGTAGAAGGCTAGGCAGTACCCGGCACCTGCCTAGCCCTCCTCTACTCCCTACTTCGAATTAGTTTTCCGTCCTTGCTTCCCTCTCGTCTTCGAATCTTGGAACACTCTCGTTTTCACCTCCTAAAACCCGTACCCTACAGCCCCGTGCTATAGATCTTAGGAAACGTCCGCTCCTTATCCTTAAATCAGTGGTTAACAACAAAATCGAAACCTCGGCTATATTAGACTCTGGTGCCTCGTCTCTTTTTGTAGATGATGCCTTTATTGCTTCCTATTCAATCCCTACACGCCAAAAACCCCAAGCTGAATCCCTCGAACTCGCGGATGGATCTATCGCCGGATGGATTACCCACGAGGCCGACCTTCAACTTGATATTGATCAGCATCAAGAACTCGTTACCTTCCAAGTAACTAAGCTCGGCCAATATCCAATTATCCTAGGAAAACCCTGGCTAGAACGGCATGATCCACACGTCCTATGGTCAAAAAACACAATTACCTTCGCCTCCCCTTTTTGCCAAGCAAATTGCTTGCCTACTCGCCAACCCATAACTACGCTTTCCCCCTCACCTCCTAATTCGCCTTCGATCTCTTGCGCTACTGTATCCTACGCCGCCCTTACTCGTTATGTCCGACGAGATAAGACTAGGATATACGCCGTATCAATTAAGGAGATCCAAGAACACCTTGATAGCCTTAAGGAAACGGAACAGCAAACTCCAGAACAAGAACTCGAAACCCTCCGCTTACGAGTCCCCGCTCGATTCCACTATCTTCTTCCCTTCTTTATAAAGAAAGAGGCCGATAGACTTCCCCCACATCGGTATATTGATCATGAGATTTTATTAGAAGAGGGCAAGAAACCCCCATTCGGCCCTCTCTACTTAATGTCCGATTTAGAGCTTAAGGCTCTACGTGAATACCTTGATGAAAACCTTAAAAAAGGTTTTATTCGACCCTCATCCTCATCCTCTGCGTCCCCTGTTCTCTTTGTTAAGAAACCAGGAGGCGGCCTTCGTTTTTGCGTGGATTATCGCGAACTAAATGGTATTACGAAAAAGAACCGTTATCCACTCCCCTTGATCAACGAGACTCTCCGTCAACTTCAAGGCTCTCGTATTTTTACTCGACTCGACCTTCGCGGTGCTTATAACCTTATCCGAATTAAGGAAGGCTCCGAACATTTGACGGCCTTTAGGACTCGCTATGGCCTATACGAATACCTGGTTATGCCCTTTGGCCTAACGAATGCGCCGGCTACCTGCCAACAATTCGTTAACGATACGTTACGTAAATACCTTGACCGCTGGTGCGTCGTCTACCTAGACGACATCCTTATCTACTCAGAAACAGAAGAAGAGCACCACGAACACGTCCGATTAGTTCTCGAAAAGCTCTGTGAAGCAGGCCTATACGTAAAAGGCGAAAAATGCGATTTCTATACGACTTCAACTACGTTCCTTGGCTTCGTTATTTCTCCAGACGGTATCTCTATGGACCCAGCTAAGGTAGCCGCCGTAAGAGACTAGGAGACTCCTCGTTCAGTTAAAGACCTTTAATCGTTCCTTGGCTTTGCAAACTTTTACCGACGATTTATTAAAGGATACTCTCGAAAAGCCAGAGCTCTCTTTAAGCTCCTAGCTAAGAACATTCGTTTTACTTGGGGGAAAGAACAGGATAAAGCATTTACTTATCTTAAGGAAGCCTTTTATTCTTACCCAATCCTCCGACACTTCGACCCCCAACTCGAGACTATCCTTAAAACCGACTCTTCTGACTTCGTCATATCCGCAATCCTATCTCAATGGGTAACGTATAACGATGGCAAGAGACTTCTACACCCTATCGCCTACTACTCTCGGAAAATGACCTCCGCAGAGCAGAACTACGGTATTAGGGATAAAGAACTCTTAGCTATTGTGGAAGCCCTAAAGGAATACCGTTCCCTTATTATCAACCTCTCCTCGCCACTCCTCGTTCTTACGGATCACTCGAATTTGACTAGCTTTGCCTCTAAACAAATCTTGAACCGTCGACAAGCACGCTAGGCAATTGAACTCTTAGAACTCGACTTTAAGATTGTCTACCGCCCAGGAACTAAGAATCAACGCGCGGATGCGTTAATAAGACGGTTAGGAGACCTCCCTACTCGAGAGGGGCGCCTGCCCCCTACTACGATCCTTACCCCCGGAAAATTCGAAATTTCGACCCTTGTTTCAACTCGATATTCGATCGCTAGGCTAGAACCGTCTCTGGCTAGTAATATTCGCTTGGCACTCGATAAGGATACTCTTAGGCAAGAGATCCTTACTGCACTCGATACCTACGCACTTCGACATCCTAAAGTGGATCTAGGCGCATGCTCTAAGGATAACGATGGTCTATTACTAGTTAATGGACTTATCTATATCCCTGAAGACCTAAGCCTCCGCCAAAGGATTATTAGCTCTCGACACTCGCATCCGGCTGCTGGACACCCAGGCCAAGCAGCAACATTTGAACTCGTTACTCGTGATTTCTGGTGGCCAGGTCTACGACAGACAGTAGCTCGTTTTATACGGAACTGTAAGACCTGCCAAAGAATCAAACCCGCTCGACACGCCCCCTTTGGATATTTGAAACCCCTTGAAGTGCCACAACGCCGCTGGCAATCCGTTTCTCTCGATTTGATTACGGGACTTCCAACGTCTAACTCGTTTAATGCTATACTAGTAGTCGTAGACCGACTAACTAAAATGGCTCACTTTATTCCTTGCCAAACAACCCTCGATTCGATAGAGCTTGCTAAGCTTTATCGAGACTACGTTTTTCGACTATACGGCTTACCTAACGACTTTGTATCTGACCGCGGCTCGATTTTTACTTCTGAATTTACTAGAGCTCTTAGTAGATCCCTATCTATTAAGACCAACTTTAGTACGGCTTTCCACCCACAAACCGACGGCTAGACAGAGCGTGTTAACGCTATCCTCGAACAATACCTTCGCGCCTACGTTTCGTACCAACAAGACGATTAGAACGACTTTCTCTCCCTTGCTGAATTCGCTTATAATAATACGATCTCGACCACGACTAAGGTTACCCCCTTCTTTGCAAACTACGGCTTCCACCCTCGTTATGAGATTCTACAGAAAGACTTAATCTCAGCCCCCCTTAAACCCCTACGTCTCTTCCAAGAGAACCTCGAAAACCTCGAAAACTACCTTCGCCAAGAAATTCGACTCGCACAAGACGCCTACGCAGAACAGGCTAATAAAGACCGTATTTCGCCACCCGTCTTTAAGCCTGGTGACCTTGTTTGGCTCCTAAGACGGCATATCTCGACAACAAGACCTTCGGATAAACTCGACTTTAAACGCCTTAGCCACTTTTCTATACTAGAAAAGATCTCAACTCATGCCTATCGCCTAGAACTACCAAGGACAATGAAAGTCCACCCCGTATTCCACGTCTCCTTACTCGAACCCGTAGCCTCTGACCCCTTACCTAATTAAATCCAACCTCCGCTCCCGCCTATTATCGTTGACGGCGAAGAAGAGTACCGGGTAGAAGAGATTCTGGATGTTAAAACAACCCGGAGACAACCAAAATACCTTGTAAAATGGACTGGTTACTCGATACTAACCTGGGAACCTTACGACCTTGTTAAAGACCTTGAAGCTCTTAATACGTTTTATAAACGTTATCCTTCAAAACCTCGACCCTTAGACTAAAGGCTCGTAGGAACTTACCTCTAGGGAAGAGAGCCTACTGTTATAAATATAGCTTATGTGGACTAATTACTTCTTGTTTACCGCCGATCGATTTGGAATCTAGATCTAGACTTGCCTGCTTATAAATCAGGAAGCTAGTATTTTAGTTCGTTGCTTATGTATATAAAGCTCGCCTCTCTGCCTTACAATTAGTTCTTTAGTCTAGCAATGAGTATTCCTCGCGTACAACTTAGTATGCCTTGAATTAGACCTTGCTCGCCTCCTTTGTTGTTCACTCGTCTCTCTCCACCCGCCTCTTGGCATTCGTCCCTAGTCTCTCGCCCCCCTCCTCTTATCCCCTGTGCTTCGGTATCTGCTTTACCTCTACTGCCTTTACCGGCTTCGTTACTTCGTCCCTCTCCGCCCTCCAAGGTCTGTTCATTACATAGGGGGTTTATAGGTCGTATTACGTTTATCTATCTTAGATCGTAGTATATGCGTTCTCGGGGTTCTTAGGGTTTCTCTAGGGTTGTTATAGGTTTCCGGATAGTCTAGTAGACCCGTCGGACTTTAGTAGGTTATTCGTTAGTTACCTCTACTCCTTAGGGGGTGATCTTAACCTAGGCGATACCCGTAGGGTTGCCCTTCTTAACCTCCTTCCTAAGAGTCGTTTTAGAGATCTTTATTAAATAAACAGCCTAAGGGCTACTATACCTAGGTGGATTTTAGCTAACTAAGCGAGTTAGCTTTTAAGCCCTATATCTAAAGGGAAGCCAATGCCGAGAAGGATCCGATTAACGAGGACCAATTAGGGTTTAGCGTAGCACGTAACGTACACGTATATCTTCCGTGTACCGCTAATAGGTAGAAGAATTAAACGACTTATCGTAGACTGTCTCTATACCGCTGCTATGAACCCTTATTGTTTAATAGGTTATGAGCCCGGGTTCGTGTACCCACTAGAGCAGTCTAAGCGTTCCCGCTAGGTATTAGATCCCGTAAACGTTTACGAAAAGACGTGTTACCTCTGTAGTCGGTCTATAAGTATTATAAATATGGCTTATGTGGACTAATTACTTCTTGTTTACCGCCGATCGATTTGGAATCTAGATCTAGACTTGCCTGCTTACAAATCAGGAAGCTAGTATTTTAGTTTGTTCCTTATATATATAAAGCTCGCCTCTCTGCCTTGTAATTAGTTCTTTAGTCTAGCAATGAGTATTCCTCGCGTATAACTTAGTATGCCTTAAATTAGACCTTGCTCGCCTCCTTTATTGTTTATTCGTCCCTCTCCGCCCTCTAAGGTCTGTTTATTACATTTTGCTAGACTCCTATCTAGTAGGCCTAAAGCTCTCGCCGAAGCCCTAGACTGTGATCTCTAGAATGGTCGATGGAACTATACCTCCTAACCCTTAGGATACGCTATTCTAAGTCCTCGATCAAGTCCCTACCCCTATTAATACTCGCCCTACCTTCCCTAAAGACATCCCGGTTTCCCTACGCGTTACCCTTAGTCAGGCGTACGCTAGAGGAAGACAATCTTGCCTAAGATCCGATATCGATTTACTAGTTATCCCTAAGAATACTACGAACGCCCAAGTTGCTTACATCTTTTATTACTACGGTTTTAGCCAAGATGAAGCCTTCGCTCGACTCTAGTTACTAGCTTCGAACCTCCCTACTAACACGCTAGCTACTACGTCTACTATATCTCCTTTGGAAACCCCTACTCCTCGTCCTCGTATTCCTAAAGTCTCGGACCCAGAACCCTTTAAGGGTGAACGTACTCGATTCGGGAATTTCGCCACGTAACTCTAGCTTAAATTCGCCTTAGACCTATCTGCCTTTGTAACGGATACGGCCAAGATTACCTACGCTGGTTCCTACCTTCGCGATGCTGCTTATACCTGGTTTGCCCCTTACGTCTCTGCCTCGAATGGTTCCGTAAACTTCGATAACTACGAGTCCTTCTACTAAGCTCTTAAGGCCGTATTTAATGATCCTAACACCTACGCAACAGCTAAACGATCCCTCCTCGCACTCAAATAAGACAAGTCCTATTCGGCGTACTATTTACGGTTTCTCTCGCTTATTACGACCCTTAGTTGGAAGGAAAACGCAGTTAAGATCTACTACTTCCGCCTTGGCCTTAAAGAGAACCTTAAGGACCTTCTTATTGGACGAGCTATGCCAGCAGAATTCGAAAAGTTCGCTAAGGCTTACATTATACTGGACAACCAACTCTATGCTCGAACTATTAAGAAAAAGACACCCTTAACTCGTACCCCTACCTCGATTCCTCTCTCGTCTATACTAGCTACTCCTCAACCCTTATCTCCTACACCAACCTCGATTCCTTAAGGTGAACCTATGGAACTAGATGCTACCGCTCGAAAGACTTACTAAAAAGCTAATAACCTCTACGCCTACTACGCTTAATATAACGTCGTATATACCTCCTACGGCTTCCGTCCTCTACGTATTAAAAAACGTAGAAGGCTAGGTAGTACCCGGTACCTATCTAGCCCTCCTCTACTCTCTACTTCGAATTAGTTTTCCGTCCTTGCTTCCCTCTTGTCTTCGAATCTTGGAACACTCTCGTTTTTACCTCCTAAAACCCGTACCCTACAGCCCCGTGCTATAGATCTTAGGAAACGTCCGCTCCTTATCCTTAAATCAGTGGTTAATAACAAAATCGAAACCTCGGCTATATTAGACTCTAGTGCCTCGTCTCTTTTTATAGATAATACCTTTATTACATCCTATTCAATCCCTACACGCTAAAAACCCTAAGCTGAATCCCTCGAACTCGCGGATGGATCTATCGCCGGATGGATTACCTACGAGGCCGACCTTTAACTTGATATTAATCAGCATTAAGAACTCGTTACCTTCTAAGTAACTAAGCTCGGCCAATATCTAATTATCCTAGGAAAACCCTAGCTAGAACGGCATGATCCATACGTCCTATAGTCAAAAAATATAATTACCTTCGCCTCCCCTTTTTGCTAAGCAAATTGCTTACCTACTCGCCAACCTATAACTACGCTTTCCCCCTTACCTCCTAATTCGCCTTCGATCTCTTGCGCTACTGTATCCTACGCCGCCCTTACTCGTTATGTCCGACGAGATAAGACTAGGATATACGCCGTATCAATTAAGAAGATCTAAGAACACCTTAATAGCCTTAAGGAAACGGAACAGCAAACTCCAGAACAAGAACTCGAAACCCTCCGCTTACGAGTCCCCGCTCGATTCCACTATCTTCTTCCCTTCTTTACAAAGAAAGAGGCCGATAGACTTCCCCCACATCGGTATATTAATTATAAGATTTTATTAGAAGAGGGTAAGAAACCCCTATTCGGCCCTCTCTACTTAATGTCCGATTTAGAGCTTAAGGCTCTACGTAAATACCTTAATAAAAACCTTAAAAAAGGTTTTATTCGACTCTTATCCTTATCCTCTGCGTCCCCTGTTCTCTTTGTTAAGAAACCAGGAGGCGGCCTTCGTTTTTGCGTGGATTATCGCGAACTAAATGGTATTACGAAAAAGAACCGTTATCCACTCCCCTTAATTAACGAGACTCTCCGTCAACTTTAAGGCTCTCGTATTTTTACTCGACTCGACCTTCGCGGTGCTTATAACCTTATCCGAATTAAGGAAGGCTCCGAACCTTTAACTACCTTTAGGACTCGCTATAGCCTATACGAATACCTAGTTATGCCCTTTGGCCTAACGAATGCGCCGGCTACCTACCAACAATTCGTTAACGATATATTACGTGAATACCTTGACCGCTAGTGCGTCGTCTACCTAGACGACATCCTTATCTACTTAGAAACAGAAGAAGAGCACTACGAACATATCCGATTAGTTCTCGAAAAGCTCTGTGAAGCAGGCCTATACGTAAAAGGCGAAAAATGCGATTTCTATACGACTTTAACTACGTTCCTTGGCTTCGTTATTTCTCCAGACGGTATCTCTATGGACCTAGCTAAGGTAGCCGCCGTAAGAGACTAAGAGACTCCTCGTTTAGTTAAAGACCTTTAATCGTTCCTTAGCTTTGCAAACTTTTACCGACGATTTATTAAAGGATACTCTCGAAAAGCCAGAGCTCTCTTTAAGCTCCTAGCTAAGAACATTCGTTTTACTTAGGGGAAAGAATAGGATAAAGCTTTTACTTACCTTAAGGAAGCCTTCTATTCTTACCCAATCCTCCGACACTTCGATCCCTAACTCGAGACTATCCTTAAAACTAACTCTTCTGACTTCGTCATATCCGTAATCCTATCTCAATAGGTAACGTATAACGATAGTAAGAGACTTCTACACCCTATCGCCTACTACTCTCGGAAAATGACCTCCGCAGAGCAGAACTACGGTATTAGGGATAAAGAACTCTTAGCTATTATAGAAGCCCTAAAGGAATACCGTTCCCTTATTATTAACCTCTCCTCGCCACTCCTCGTCCTTATAGATCACTCGAATTTGACTAGCTTTACCTCTAAGCAAATCTTGAACCGTCGATAAGCACGCTGGGCAATTAAACTCTCGGAACTCGACTTTAAGATTGTCTACCGCCCAGGAACTAAGAATCAACGCGCGGATACGTTAATAAGACGGTTAGGAGACCTCCCTACTCGAGAGGGGCGCCTGCCCCCTACTACGATCCTTACCCCCGGAAAATTCGAAATTTCGACCCTTGTTTCAACTCGATATTCGATCGCTAGGCTAGAACCGTCCCTAGCTAGTAATATTCGCTTAGCACTTAATAAGGATACTCTTAGGCAAGAGATCCTTACTACACTCGATACCTACGCACTTCGACATCCTAAAGTGGATCTAGGCGTATGCTCTAAGGATAACGATAGTCTATTACTAGTTAATAGACTTATCTATATCCCTAAAGACCTAAGCCTCCGCTAAAGGATTATTAGCTCTCGACACTCGCATCCGGCTGCTGGACACCCAGGCCAAGCAGCAATATTTAAACTCGTTACTCGTAATTTCTGGTAGCTAGGTCTACGATAGACAGTAGCTCGTTTTATACGGAACTATAAGACCTACTAAAGAATTAAACCCGCTCGACACGCCCCCTTTAGATACTTAAAACCCCTTAAAGTGCTATAACGCCGCTGGCAATCCGTTTCTCTCGATTTGATTACGGGACTTCCAACGTCCAATTCGTTTGATGCTATACTAGTAGTCGTAGACCGACTAACTAAAATGGCTCACTTTATTCCTTGCCAAACAACCCTCGATTCGATAGAGCTTGCTAAGCTTTATCGAGACTACGTTTTTCGACTATACGGCTTACCCAACGACTTTGTATCTGACCGCGGCTCGATTTTTACTTCTGAATTTACTAGAGCTCTTAGTAGATCCCTATCTATTAAGACCAACTTTAGTACGGCTTTCCACCCACAAACCGACGGCTAGATAGAGCGTGTTAACGCTATCCTCGAACAATACCTTCGCGCCTACGTTTCGTACCAATAAGACGATTAGAACGACTTTCTCTCCCTTACTAAATTCGCTTATAATAATACGATCTCGACTACGACTAAGGTTACCCCCTTTTTTGCAAACTACGGCTTCCACCCTCGTTATGAGATTCTACAGAAAGACTTAATCTTAGCCCCCCTTGAACCCCTACGTCTCTTCCAAGAGAACCTCGAAAACCTCGAAAACTACCTTCGCCAAGAAATTCGACTCGCACAAGACGCCTACGCAGAACAGGCTAATAAAGACCGTATTTCGCCACCCGTCTTTAAGCCTAGTGACCTTGTTTGGCTCCTAAGACGGCATATCTCGACAACAAGACCTTCGGATAAACTCGACTTTAAACGCCTTGGCCCCTTTTCTATACTAGAAAAGATCTTAACTCATGCCTATCGCCTAGAACTACCAAGGACAATAAAAGTCCACCCCGTATTCCACGTCTCCTTACTCGAACCCGTAGCCTCTGACCCCTTACCTAATTAAATCCAACCTCCGCTCCCGCCTATTATCGTTGACGGCGAAGAAGAGTACCGGGTAGAAGAGATTCTGGATGTTAAAACAACCCGGAGACAACCAAAATACCTTATAAAATAGACTGGTTACTCGATACTAACCTGGGAACCTTACGACCTTATTAAAGACCTTGAAGCTCTTAATACGTTTTATAAACGTTATCCTTCAAAACCTCGACCCTTAAACTAAAGGCTCGTAGGAACTTACCTTTAGGGAAGAGAGCCTACTGTTATAAATATGGCTTATATAGACTAATTACTTCTTGTTTACCGCCAATCGATTTGGAATCTAGATCTAGACTTGCCTGCTTACAAATTAGGAAGCTAGTATTTTAGTTTGTTCCTTATATATATAAAGCTCGCCTCTCTGCCTTGCAATTAGTTCTTTAGTCTAGCAATAAGTATTCCTCGCGTATAACTTAGTATGCCTTAAATTAGACCTTGCTCGCCTCCTTTATTGTTTATTCGTCCCTCTCCGCCCTCTAAGGTCTGTTTATTACAATAAGTAACCTAGTACCGGTAGCTAGATACGGTCTCCGTTAAGAGGAGAAATAAGTATATTTTAGGAAGCTATCGCCTAAGGCCTAGGCTTGCGCTAGGAGAAACAGCCACCTCGTTATCTATCTATACCTTAATGTAACGGCGGGCCTCTACCTCTAAGGATTAAACACTAAAGAGGGTGGTAAGCCGTATAGGGGTTTACCTTAAGTGGGTATAAGGGAGGGTGTGAGAGAACGGAGTAACGAATACACGTAACAGAATACTATATATGAAGGCCGTGTTACTAATTAATGGTGTAGATTGATTATTAAAGTTGACCACGAAGGTTAAAGCTATCTAAGGAGTATGGTTTATATATATATAGGAGAGTGTCTACAATCTATATACTTAGTTAGTAGAGCGCGATTAGTTAGCCTTAGTAACTAATCGAGGGTAGTTAACTAAGCGTATCGGCTTAGTTGACTCTATCTACTCAGTTGGCCTTGGCAACTAAGCGGGTGGGTCCAACTGATCGCGAGGGTCACGTGACCTCGGATCCTTATGACTCCGACTTCTGTTGTTCCCTGCGGGGCTGATCCTTAACTTCCTTAACCTATAGAGGCTGCGCCGTAACACTATCCCCCCCCTTAAGGATCTTCGGCCCGAAGATTCTTCCGTATCGCCTATTTCCCTATGAATTCGTCCGGTCTTACTTTCTTTCCGTAAGTTCATCATGTCTAAACGCAAGCGGGATACCACTAAGGAGCGGTAGCGTTTAGTAGATCTAGTGGAGTCTATTCCTTTATCCGCCGAACGCTCCTGTTTTGAATGCGAGTTGCATAGCGTGGTTTGCAAGGTTCTACCAGGTCGTACTCGTTGTGGTGCTTGTCTTGCGAAGGGGTTTACGATGTGCGATACGAGGGGTTTGTCGCTTGCTAGAGGTGCGTCTTGATTCCTTCCTCTATCCGTGTGTGTTAACCACTGCCCTAGCTCGTAACCTTCGTCGTGAGCAGGAGAAGTTGAAAACCAAGGAGGCCGCGGCTTATGAGAAGTTCCTAGCTTCTCTAGCTGAGCTGGATCGGTTGCAGGAGGAGCGGGCCCGTTTACACGCTAAGCAAGAGAGAGCTCGCTTGGCTCATAAAGAGAGCCTACGCCGTTAGGAGAAAGAGCTTGGAACTGTTGCGGCTCGTCTGAAGCGTTTACGGGATAACCAACGTTTGTTAGAGGAGAGAGGTTTCCGGGCCCTTCTTACTAAGTCCGATAATCTTGATGCGTTGGATGAGTCTAATCGTCGGGAGGCGGAGGAGCTGCTGGCTGCGTTGGCCGAGGGTAAGGGGTACGCTCCTGACCCTAAGAGTTTTGAGGGTCCGTCCGCGTCAAAACGGCCACGTTACGAGGCGGTGGGTCCTGCTGTGCCGCAGTCGGCTGAGTCTGCCGAGTCTACCGGTGAGCCCGTAACGGGTATAAGGTCTCCTCGTTCGCCTAAGTTGGTAGATTCTACTCGTTTGTCGCCTCTTGCGTTGGATCCGGCCGTTCTTGAGGGTTTCCCGTTGTTTGCTTTCGAGGGCGACCTCGTTTCCGTGGGAGGTCAGGGTTCTGGCGATGGAATTCTCTGACGAGGTCTGAGTGTATGTCGTCCTTGGGGATCCACTGGTTATCCTCATTCCCGTATCCTTCCCATTTGACCAGGTACTTAAGCTGATGGCCGAACCGCTTACAGTCCAGGATTTTCTCCACTGGGTACTGTTTTTCTTCGGCGTCCGGGTTTTCTGGTACAATTTCTTCTTAGGTTTCGGGGATGTTGGCGTTTTCTGGTGCTGGCTCGAGCAGTGAGACGTGGAAAGTGGAGTTCATCCTCGTGTTTGACAGTTTGAGTCGATAGGTAACTTCTCCGAGTTTTTCTTCAATCTTAAATGGGCCAATTTTTTTGAAATCCAATTTGTCGTTTGGCCGTTTGGTCTTGATGTTTTTTCTGAGGAGATAGACCTTATCCCCCCTCTTAAGGTTCGGTGCCGCCTAGTGCCGTCTATTGTAGTATTTGGACATCATGATTCTGACGTACTCGAGGTCAAGGCTGATAGCCTTATGGAGTTCCTTTAGCTGCTCAGCTTTAAGGATACCACTTTGCGCTAGCTTTCTACTTGGGATCGTTTCCCTGTAGGCTTCTGGTTCGAACCCGTAATTGGCGAAGAACGGTGATTCGTTCGTGGATTCCTGTTTAGCGCTGTTGTAGGCGAATTGGGCCATAGGTAACAGTTCTGCCCAGTTTTCCTGTGGGTAGTTGATATAACAGCGGAGGTATTGTTCAAGAGTCCGGTTCATTCGCTCGGTTTGACCGTCTGTTTGCGCGTGTGCTGTGGTAGCGAGCTTGCTCTTCGTTCCTAGCTGGCGCATTACTGTTTGCCAGAATTCTGAGGACATAAGCTTGTCTCTGTCCGATACCATTTCTTCCGGCATTCCGTGATCCGCGAAGATGGTTCGTAGGAACGTGTAGGCGAGCTGTTCTGCGTTGGATGCCTCGAGGTAGGGCAAGAAGTAGGCGTACTTCGTAAGTCGGTCGACAAAGACGAGAATTGAGTCGTACGAGACTCCTATAAGAGGATCCTTCGACCTAGGCAACTTGGTGACGAAGTCCAACGTGATGGACTGCCATAGTCGTTTTGCTACTTCTAGCGGCTGTAGGTAGCCGTAAGGTGCATGTGTCGCGGCCTTGCTTCTGATGCAAAGATCGCACTGCGAGACTGCACGCTGTACGGTTTTCCTTAGTCCTGGAAAGTAGTAATTCCTCGTGATTCTTTCGGTTGTCCTGTCGATGCCCTGATGTCTATGTGCTGGAGCTTCGTGGATGTCTTTTACCAGTGCTTCTCGCAACCGTGTTGGTACATAGATAAGTCCTTTAAAGAGAAGCGTTCCTTCTCTATCTTGAGCGATACGCGGGTCGTCCTTAAGCGCTAAAAGTTCCTACGCGAAGGGGTCCTGCGCGTATGCTTCTCGGAATTTCTGGTGCCATGGGTTGGCTTCGATGCGGAGCATAGGTAGGGTCTGTCTGGTAAGGAGGAGCGATCCATCGCTGTCCGCTGCGAAGATTGCAGGGTGCGGCTCGGTTTTTCCTTCCATGTAATCTACTCTTCGACTAAGTGCGTCAGCTGCGGCGTTATCTGATCCCTTTCTATAGGTGATCTTGAAGTCGTAGGAGGCCATTTCTTCTGACCAGCGAACCTGTCGTCGGTTCAACTCTTTGGTCGTGGTAAAGCGTGTGAGGTTCTAGTGATCACAGCGTACTATCACTTGGTGGCTCGCTCCTTCGAGGTAGTGTCTCCATTGCTTAAAAGCTGAGACGATGGCCAGAAGCTCTTTATCGTGAATGTCGTAATTGAGTTCTGCCGGGGTGAACTTCCTGGAGTAGAACGCGACTGGGTGCCATCTGCCTTCTTCATTAGGTTGGCTGAGACATGCTCCTAGGGCGAATCCTGACGCATTAGTTTCCACTTCGGTGGGCTTGTCGGGATCGTATATCCCGAGCACTAGGGCTTCGCAAAACATCCGTTTAAGCGAGTCGAATGCCCGTTGCTGATCGTCTTCCCATTTAAAGCCATGCTCCTTTCGCGTAAGCCTAGTTAAAGGTTCCGTGACTCCGGAGTAGTTCTAGATAAACTTCCTGTAGAAGTTTGCGAATCTAAGGAAGGACTGTACTTCCTTAATTATTTTTGGTACTGGCCATTCCCTAATGGAATCCAGCTTTGAGTCGTCCATGCCGACATGACCCGGGGTGATGATGAAGCCTAAGAACTCCGTTCTCTGGACGTGCCATTCGTACTTTTCGGGTGCGATAGAGAGGCTCTTTGTTTAGAGGGCTTCTAGGACCTTTCTTACATGCTTTTTATAATCCTCTAGGTCTTCTGAAAAGATGAGGATGTCGTCGAGATAAGCCATGCAGAAGATATCCAGGTATTCTCGTAGAGTATCGTTGACGAGATTCTGGAAGGTTGCCGGAGCGTTAGTAAGCCCGAATGGCATTACCGTGTACTCGTAGAGTCCTAGCCTCGTTCTAAAGGCTGTTTTCCATTCTTCCCCTTCTTTAATTCTGACTAGATGGTATCCTTCCCGGAGGTCTAGCTTCGTAAAGTACTTTGCTTTCCTTAACTTGTCCTGGAGCTCATCGATGCGAGGGAGAGGGTACCGGTTCTTAATCGTGATGTCGTTTAGCTGTCGGTAGTCGACACATAGGCGTAGCTTGCCGTTCTTCTTTGGGACAAAGAGGATTGGGTATCCGGCTAATAACGTCGAAGGTCGGATATATCCTCGTTCGAGGTTCTTCTCGATGTAGTCCCTAAGCGCTTCCATTTCCTTTTCTGATAAGGAGTAAATGGGCTTATAGGCTGGCCTCGTGCCTGTCTTAAGTAGGATTTCGTGGTCCCACGGCTGATGTTCCGGCAAGTCCCCTTTCCTTCTTTCTCGGCAAACGGCCGTTAGATCCCAGTACTCGCTGGGTACCGTTTCCATTTCGGGTATCGGAGGGTGTCCATATGGATTGTTCCATGTTTCTAGACTGTCATGTTGTCCTTTGTTGATCCTCGCGGGATCATCTCCTCCTAAGGGAGCTGCGTAGTCCTCGTTTTTTGGCCTTTGTCGTTGGGCTCTGGCCAGTGCTCTCTGTTGCACTGCCGGCGAGGGCTTAATGTACATGAGGCAGACCTGATGTCCTTGGCGTCTCATACGCTTAAATGCCTCTCCTGAGATGATTTAGACGTCGATTTGAGGCTCTAGGGCTGCTAATTGCTTGCGCGAAGCCTTACTCTTAGCCTTATGCCGCTTCCTCGTAGTCCTTCGTGTCGTGTGTTGTACTTCTGATTCTTGAGAAGTGTCGGTCTGGGTTGGTCTTATTCCGCTCGAGGTGTTGCATTTTACCGAGGAGGCTTCGTTGCTGTCCTGGTCCTGGCTTACTCCGTCCTTGAGGTAGCCGTTGATATTGCCGTCGCGGGGTCTTACTCCATCCTGGTCGACCGTTTCGTTAGGTGTATCGTTTCGCTCAGTAGGGCTTATTCCTACCGATGGGTTATATTTTACCGAGGGGGCTTCGCTGCTTGCGTCGCAGTCCTGGTTCTGACTTACACCACTATCGGAGTTGCCTATATAGTTGCTACATTCAGGCCTTATACTGGCTACTTCCCGTGTTGATACTGCTAGGAGTGTCCTTAGGGTATCCATTAACCCGTTTCTTTTCTCCAGCCCTTGTTTTCGTAAGAGGTTGTTAAGGTCCTCTTGAAAAATGATGGAGTCTTCTTTTCCAAAGTCGAAGATTGGTCTTTGGGTTCTGACCCAGGGCATTCCGAGAATGAGATCGTGCCCGGGTACTCGTTGAACGTCGAGGGAAATCTGTTCCTGGTGATTCCCTATCTGGAGGGTTACTTCCTCCGTTTTAATCTTTACCCAGCCTTCTCCGTAGGCTGCTTGGGAGCCATCAAACCCGCTAAGGGAGTATGGTTCCTGTTTCTTACGGTAGGGAATGTTCATCTTCTGCATAAGCTCGTTGTGGATGAAGTTTCCGCTTGATCCTGTGTCGATCAGGATCCTCGTGGGTACTCCGTTGAGTATTCCCTGCGTCTTGAACTGTTTCTATAGGTTTAGTCCGGTAAGAATTTCCGTATTCGAGGTGCGTGATACTATATTAAGGGACCTAAACTGCGGCCCCTACTATTGTCCCTTAGCTGCAGGGCCGTCTAGTTTTTTAACTGGTATCTCTGGTTGCTCCATAGTAGGAAGAGGTTGTAGCGAGTCTATCCGTTCGGACTCCATCCTTCTATTTCCCACTTCTCGATAATTCGGTGCGTCCCATCTTGTTATACGCGTACCGGGAACCAGTGATTTTCGTTCTTCTAACGTTGGTGCGTCCTGCACTGATGGTCGATGCACGAGATCCATGCGATCTGCCGATGCTTCTTATGCCGGGGGTTGAGGCGTTCGTCGTCTTCTGGGAGGATCTGGTTGCTTAGCCTAGGGATCCGTCGAAGGGCTTTCCACCTCACGCCTGGGACGGCTATTTCCATGCTAGGAAACAGTCTTGCCCTTTCTTCTTCCTGGGTGCGTGCCCTCTGGGTTGCTAGGTTGTCCTCGAGCGTGACTTCGTCAGTCTCCGTGTGACGATCCTCGTACAGGCGTGTTTCCCATAGTTGGTCCTTTCTAACCTGCCAGGTGACTAGCGCGAGTCCTGGTTGGTTATCGGGGATCCAGATGCCTTGTTCTTGTTCGCCGTGGTGGAAGGGAATCTTAGCGATGATGCCGTGTTCCTCTACTTTCTTAAGGAGCCTGTCAATAGCGCCTGCTAACGGGCTCTCCTCCACTTCTGCGAGGTTTCTTTCATCGGAGCTATCCTCTTCGGCTTCGGTACTGTCGTAGAACTCGCCGCTTTCACTGTTGATGATCTCGTCGTCGAGCGGGAATGATTCGACAATATCGTCGAGGTCGAACACTTCTTCGTTCCTTGTGAGCATAGCGATGCCCCTTAGCTTCTTCGGGTACCATCCCGTAGCGTCCTTATCGCTTTGATGCGTTCGACAATTATCGTTGAAGCATGCCGTCCAGCTTAGCGTGGCGTGGTCCTCCTGGCGGGATACGGTTGATGCTTCGCGTTGAGCGCTTGAGGTCTGCTTCCCTTCTTTCTTGTTGCGAGGATTCTGCGGACATGTGGGCGAAAAGTGCTTGTCGCTGCCACAGGTGATACAGAGTCGATCTTTATACCATTGCTTCTGCTCATCTGTCCAGTTCGGATTGGGGCCTTTAGGTTTCTTGTTGTAGTTGTTCCTACCCCTGGTATCCTTCTGGTTGTTTTGTCGATTGGCGGCGTCGAGAGCCATAGCATCGCCTCCTTCCAACGTGGTGCGTTCGCGGCGTGGCCTGGTCGTGTTTGCCTGAGGGTCACCCTTTCTTTCGAACCACCTGTTGGTCCGTCTTCGGTCCATGTCGGTTGCTAGGCGGATGAGTTCCGAGAGCGTTTCTGGCTCGTCGTGGTAGGACATGGCTTCCTTGATTTCGTCTTTCAGGCCTCGGTAGTATAGTTGTCTGAGCGTGTAGTCCGAGTGTTCTCCTGCGACGTAGGCTGCTTCCTGGAATTCGGCCGTATAGTCGAGGACTGACTTCTTTTGCTGGATCCTGAAGAGGATCTGGTTGGCACGCTTGGCCTCGTCAATCGCGTTGAACGCTTCCTGGAGCTGCTTGGCGAAGGTCCTGTAGTCGGAGAAGATGGCCTGGGTCTGAAGCGACCATTGCTAATGCGGCTTCTCCTAAGTCTCTCTCTTGTATGGTCTGAACCACTTCTCTGCTGCTCCTCGGAGGAAGGTACTGGCGTAGCGAACCTTGTCTGCGTCGTTGCCGAACTGTCCTTTGGCGAAATGTAGGTAGTCTTCCAGCTGCATAAGGAAGCTTTGCGTCTTAGTACGCTCACCGTGGTAAAGGTCCGGTTTCGGCACCTTGACTCTGGTGGATGGTTTCTTTGCGGTATCTGGCTCGGTAGCCTGATCCTGTCTGTTCCTTAGGATGCGATTCTCGGTTCGCAGTTCCTGGATCATCTGCATGAGATCTCTTATAGTGGGCTCCGTTTGCTCCTAATAAGCAGGCTGAGCGGCCTCTTAAGCCGGTGTCTAAGGAATCGCTGGACGACCTTGTCCTGCGCTGACGTCTTCCATGTTGACCGTGCTCATTACTGTTTCCTAAACTCGTTAGGGGGTAATACCTTACCCGATGTTCTCTTACCCTTCCTTGCAAGGATAGTGGTTAAAGTGTAACGGCGGGCCTCTGCCTCTAAGGATCAAACACTAAAGAGGGTGGTAAGCCGTATGGGGGTTTACCTTAAGTGGGTACAAGGGAGGGTGTGAGAGAACGGAGTAACGAACACACGTAACAGAACACTATGTGTGAAGGCCGTGTTACTAATCAATGGTATAGATTGATTATTAAAGTTAACCACGAAGGTCAAAGCTATCTAAGGAGTATGGTTTATATATATATAGGAGAGTGTCTACAATCTATATACTTAGTTAGTAGAGCGCGATCAGTTAGCCTTAGTAACTAATCGAGGGTAGTTAACTAAGCGTATCGGCTTAGTTGACTCTATCTGCTCAGTTGGCCTTGGCAACTGAGCGGGTGGGTCTAACTAATCGCGAGGGTCACGTGACCTCGGATCCTTATAACTCCGACTTCTGTTGTTCCCTGCGGGGCTGATCCTTAACTTCCTCAACCTGTAGAGGCTGCGCCGTAACACTTAAGAGGAGTAGACGATTTAATCGAAAATCCGATAAACGCTTAACTTACCGGACTATAGTATCTTGCTATTTCGCTTTAATAACTCTTTACCCTAACTTTTAAGTCTAACAGCCTGGACCCGATTAACCGTAGTACACTTATTTTACTACGTTTATAACTCTTTCGATTACTTTATTTCGAAATACACCTTCCCCTTTACTATATCTTCGTAAGACTTTGCTAAGCGTCGTCCTGTCCCGGTCCTCTCCTATAATAATAAAGACGACTGGTTCTCTTTAATAAAGGAGTAGCTTTAAGGAGAGAGACTATTCTATATAGTTACTATAATAACAAGCCCCGGGCTTAGGTTTAATTTAGAAAGAGACGACGCGAAGGCTAGATACTAGCTACGCATTTACATTAATAAAGATGATCGCGAGCGAGTCCGAGAGCTAGAAGAGTTAAGGCTAATCTAGGAATCTCTTAAGAAAAAGTATAAAATCAAACTATAAGTTACTTAAAGATAGTTTCTTTAATCTTTTATCAACTTCTAGTTCTAAGAGGGAACCACAATTAGCGAAGCCTAGACCCAACTCGCGATACTTAGGAGGAAAATCGCCGTTGCCCTACTAGAGTATAAGTCTTTTTTAAGTAAGAAAGCTCGGCTCGACTAGCTCCTTTAGGCATTGCTATAAGAGTATATAACAATCCGAGACTCGGTTAATACCTAACTAAATCTTACTACTCTTTAGGTATTACAAATACTAAAGGAAAAGGAGGTATAGCTAAAAGCTAATAATACAGCTATACTTATTATTAAATAAACAGCCTAAGGGCTACTATACCTGGGTAGATTTTAGCTGACTAAGCGAGTTGGCTTTTAAGCCCCATATCTAAAGGGAAGCTAATGCCGAGAAGGATCCGATTAACGAGGACCAATTAGGGTTTAGCGTAGCACGTAACGCACACGTATATCTTCCGTATACCGCTAATAGGTAGAAGAATTAAACGACTTATTATAGACTATCTCTATACCGCTACTATAAACCCTTATTATTTAAAAGGTTATAAGCCCGGGTTCGTGTACCTACTAGAGCAGTCTAAGCGTTCCCGCTAGGTATTAGATCCCGTAAACGTTTACGAAAAGACGTGTTGCCTCTATAGTCGGTCTATAAGTAACCTAGTACCGGTAGCTAGATACGGTCTCCGTTAAGAGGAGAAACAAGTATATTTTAGGAAGCTATCGCCTAAGGCCTAGGCTTACGCTAGGAGAAACAGCTACCTCGTTATCTATCTATACCTTAAGAGGAGCAGACGATTTAATCGAAAATCCGACAAACGCTTAACTTATCGGACTATAGTATCTTGCTATTTCGCTTTAACAACTCTTTACCCTAACTTTTAAGTCTAACAGCCTAGACCCGATTAACCGCAGTATACTTATTTTACTACGTTTATAACTCTTTTAATTACTTTATTTTAAAATATACCTTCCCCTTCGCTATGTCTTCGTAAGACTTTACTAAGCGTCGTCCTATCCCGGTCCTCTCCTATAATAATAAAGACGACTGGTTCTCTTTAATAAAGGAGTGGCTTTAAGGAGAGGGACTATTCTATACAGTTACTGTAATAATAAGCCCCGGGCTTAGGTTTAATTTAGAAAGAGACGACGCGAAGGCCAGATACTGGCTACGCATTTGTATTAATGAAGATGATCGCGAGCGAGTCCGAGAGCTAGAAGAGTTAAGGCTGATCTAGGAATCTCTTAAGGAAAAGTATAAAATCAAACTATAAGTTACTCGAAGGTAGTTTCTTTAATCTTTTATCAACTTCTAGTTCCAAGAGGGAACCACAATCAGCGAAGCCTAGACCTAACTCGCGATACTTAGGAGGAAAATCGCCGTTACCCTACTAGAGCATAAGTCTTTTTCAAGTAAGAAAGCTCGGCTCGACTAGCTCCTTTAGGCATTACTATAAGAGTATATAATAATCCGAGACTCGGTTAACACCTAACTAAATCTTACTACTCTTTAGGTATTACAAATACTAAAGAAAAAGGAGGTATAGTATTACGAACCTCTAAGAAAGCGGGCTTTAGAATCCTAAGGGCGGGGAACCCGTACGGGAGATAGGACCGTAAGGGACAACGCGGTTACGGGATAGGACGGAAGATAGAGTCCCCTACGTAAAGAAGGCCTATAGGAACGAAGAATTAAGGGCTAGAATCCCCGAAAGGATAGAGGTAAGCGGGCGCGGAATAGGTAAACATAGCGATCGCCTCGTACTAACGAATATCGGAAACTAGGAAGGTGGTTAGGCGCTAACGTTACGTGCGCCCTACGCATACCCGTAACCCGGACCCACACTTAGATCTATATAGATCTAAGCCTTATAGATCTATCTACCTTAGATCCTACTCCTACAGATCTAACCCGAACAAATCTAGATTATTATAGCTTTTCTAGTAGTATATAGTTATACTCCCTTAGCTAGACATTTAACCCTTCGTGGTCAACTTAAAGTTCCAATTTAAACCCTATTAATTTAGAGGTAACAAGCTTATTACGCACCGCGCTATTACGTAATACTTCCCTCTTTGCACCGCTATCCTCCTCTTGTCTCTTTAAGGTAAACCCTTCGGTTTCTACTAACCTACTAAGCGACTTCGAAGCTTAGTAGAAGGAGCCTACCGTTATAAGTAGTAGCTAGGGCACGATTGCCCGCTACGGCCTAAGAAAGGACGTAGCTATACGGCGGCCGTACGAAAAGACTCCGAGAAGGAGCTAGCAGCCTTTAAGAAGAATAATTAGTAGCGAGTAGCGTACGCAGCTATAAGCTAGACTATATACTACAACGACAGCTATATAATCTACTAAGATAATAAAGACGCCACGGGATAGTACCCCCGTAAACTAGGAAAAAGCCGACAGCTTAACGTTACTACTCGAGTCGCCGAGGAACCCTAGTTCGACGCCCTTATCGACGCGTTCCCGGAGGACTCCGACTTGGTAGACAGCGATATAGGGGAACTATACGATAGTACCCTAGATTAAAGCGAACGTAGCGAATATACGGGGAAAGAAGCGATCTAGGAAGAGATCCGGATAACGGATAAAAAACGGAACACTCTTACCTCGCTCGAGGTACTCGCTTAGCGGTACGGCATCAGTTATTACCTAGAAAACGAATACGGTAATCACGGTCAAACGGTTTAGATCCCGGACTAGAGGAACCTCGCCCTTATAGCTATATGGGAATGGCGATAGGAAACCCTCTAGGAAACTCGCATTAAGTAAAATAGAGAAAAATACGAACTCTTAGTAACTTTAGAAATAACGCTTATTAAAGGATACTACTAAGGTCTCTTAGCACGCGAGTAGGCGGACTACGATTCTCTACGAGAATTAGTAAGAATTCTCTATTAATACGGAACGGTAATAATCTAGAATCGAACGCTTAAATAGATTCCCGATAAAAAGCTTAATCATTATCCAACCTTCAAATACTAAGTACGGAACGATAAAGTCTACTAGACAAGGGTAACTAAAAACGGCAATTAGACCAACTAGAAGTAAGCATACATTTAAGTTAATAAATAGGAAGATTATATATATAGCGAAGTCTATAGCCGACTAACGTTAAAAAACTAAACGGCCTCCCTAGTTAGGGACCCTAGGAGGGGCTGTTAGTTAGGTCCCTTAACTAGGTATCACGTATATCGAACGGACTAATACCTACCGGATTAGATCTTTACTAATTACTTTACGTAGAAGTCACTTTCTACGGAAAGAGATCAAGTACTATAATCGATAGCGGCGCGTAGGGTAACTTTATTCACCCGCTATTCGCTATTAAATACGGCCTCCGGTACCAAGTAAAAGACTAACCGTACGAGCTTAGTATAGTAGACGGATTACTCTCTACCTACGGTAACGGATAGGTTAGAATCGAAACCGGAGATTCGCCTATATTACTTAGTAATTATAAAGAATATATTAACCTAGACTTTATATCTATCCTAGGATATAATATTATCCTTAGGATACTATGGTTAAAGACGTATACACCATATATTAACTAGAGGAGGGGAATAATTACCTTCCCGGACGAACTATACGAAAGACACCTTGCTACCGCGAAAAGGACGAACAGAGTGGACGTACCCGAGTAAAGAAGCCGAAACGATAAGCTAGAGTCGATACGCTAGAGTAAGAAGCCCGAGTACGACTAGAGCCGGAACGATAAGGAAAAGAAAAGTACTATTAATATCTAAGAAATCTCCTTAGCGGCCCTACAGCGTATAAAGCGTAGGGGAGAAAAAGCGTTTATAGTCTACGTTAGACTAAGCCAGAAAATAGAGCAACGCATCACAGCACGTATACGTAGGGCGGACGTACCCGAGTCGAACGACTAAAACGATAAAACGGGACCTCTAAAAGAGGATAACGGTCTAAAGTTAGTCGGAGGAGACTACTCCTAGAGGATCGAGAGACGCTATAGCCTACCTACTTTACGAAGTAGGAATCTTCTATAGGATAAGAGCTACGCAGTCCGAGGTATTTTAGTAGTCGGGACCTAGTAAGTAGTTAATAACGACGGAACTATAAGGCCTACTAGCGGAGTTAAACCGCTAATACTAGAACTAGAAACGGTACCCCTAGAACTCTAGAAATACGTATAAGTCTTTAAAGAAAGAGGAAAAGGAAGCCTACCAAAATACTAACCTTAGAATTACGAGATACCCCTTATCCTAGGAACGTAGCCCGCGTTTAAGCTAATCTATTCCCTCTCTTAGAAGGAAAGCGAGGCTTTAAGGGAGTACATCGATAAGAACTTAAAACGCGGATATATATAGCCTTCGTTATTACCGGCTAGCTATCCTATTCTGTTCGTCCTAAAGAAAAACGGCAAGCTCCGCCTCTACGTCGATTATAGATAGCTAAACGACGTAACGGTAAAAAACCGATACCTATTACCTCGTATCGACGAACTTTAGGATAAGCTCCGGACCGCTAAGTACTTTACTAAGCTAGATCTCCGAGAAGGCTACTACCTAGTTCGTATAAAAGAAGGAGAAGAATAGAAGATAGCGTTCCGAATACGATTCGGTTATTACGAGTATACGGTTATACTATTCGGGCTTATAAATGTCCCTAGTATATTCTAAAACTTAGTTAACGATATACTACGTCCGTATTTAGATATATTCTATATGGCTTACCTGGACGATATTCTAATCTACTCGGATACGCTCGAAGAACATACCGAGCATATAAAGAAAGTCCTCGAAGTACTATAGGATAAAGATCTCCGAATAGTACTAGATAAATACGAATAGTATACCTAGCGAACGGAATTCTTGGGTTTTATTATTACGCCTGGGCACATTAGCATGGACGAGAAGAAACTAGACGTAATTAGGGACTAGCCGGTACTACGAACGATTAAGGAAGTATAATCCTTCCTCGGATTCGCTAACTTCTACCGTAAATTCATTATAAATTACGCGGGAGTATTAGAACCCCTAACCAGACTTACTCGAAAAGAGCATGGATTCTAATAGGGAGAGGCGTAATAAAACGTATTCGAGTCTCTTAAATAGATGTTCTACGAAGCGCCTATCCTAGGTATCTATAATCCGGAACTTCCTATTACGGTCGAAACGGACGTATTAGACTACGTAATTAGCGCTTATATTAGCTAACCGGACGAGCAAGGCAAACTTCACCCAATCGCGTACTACTTAAGAAAGATAACGCCCCTAGAGCTTAACTACGACGTCTATAATAAAGAACTATTAGCCATTATTACGGCTTTTAAAGAATAGAGACACTACCTCGAAGGAGCTAAGTACTAGGTAATAGTTTATTACGATTATAAGAACCTTACGCACTTTACTACCATAAAAGAATTAATACGAAGACAAGTTAGGTAGACGGAAGAATTAGTATTCTATAACATAAAGATTACCTATAGAAAGGGATTAGAGAATACTCGCGCAGATACGCTAAGTAGAAGAGCCGACTATATCGAAGGGAAGCTAGAACTATAGCCTACGGTTTTAAACTAGTAGGAAGACGGAAGCCTTATACTAGCTAGAACGTACGTACCTATATTTAGGATTGCCTAATTATGGCTTAAGGGGAATCTAGAAAGCGAAGTCCCGCTTACCCCGGTTAGGCTACTAGCGCCGGCGTATCGCCTAGAGGGCAACGCCTAGATAAAGAAAATCCGAGAGGCCTACGAATATAACGTAATAGCCTAGGAACTCGGAAACGTAGAAAACGACCCTCGTCTAACTAGAGACGAAGACGGTACTATTTTATATTTAGGATTAGTCTACGTCCCGGTTAAGCTACGAGAAGAACTCGTTAAAGACATCTACGAAGCACTAGTACACGGTTACTAAGGAATAGATAAGACGATTAAACGAATTACTAGGAACTACTACTTCCTAGGACTAAGAAAAACGGTTTAACGGATAGTTACGCAGTGCGACCTTTATATTCGAAGTAAAGCGGTAAGACACGCGCCCTACGGACTACTCTAACTACTTTTAGCCCTAGAAAGACCCTAGTAGTCTATTATATTAGACTTTATTACGGATCTACCCTAGTCGAAGGAACCCTTAACTGGCGTTCTTTACGACTCGATCCTAGTTATCGTCGATAGGCTTACTAAATACGCGTACTACTTACCGTATCTTAAAATAATAAACGTAGAAGACCTAGCCTATACCTTCCTTAGGATAATCCTCGGCAACTACGGGCTACCGGACGAGCTAGTATTAGATAGAGATCGGTTATTTATATCTTAATTCTAGTAGACTCTTACCCGCTAGCTCGGATCTAAGTATAAGCTATCCACTACGGTATATCCTTAAACGAACGGACAAATAGAACGAATAAACTAAACGCTAGAGTAATACCTACGCTATTATATTAACTATACGTAAGACAATTAGGTTGAACTACTACCTCTCGCCTAGTTCGCGTATAACAGTTTAAAGGCAACGACTATATAAGAATCACCGTTCTACGCTAACTATAGATATAAGCTAACGGCTTATAAAGAACTACTACTAAGCAAATTACTAAGCTAGAAAGGAATCCTTAAAATAGACTAACTAAAAGTACTCTATAAACAGCTTAGCCTCGATATTAAATATAATGGATTTTTAATATCCCGCTACTATAATAGACGGTACTAGGAGGCACCGAAGCTAAAGAGGGGGGATAAAGTCTACCTACTCAGAAAAAATATTAAAACGAAGCGACTAAACAGCAAATTAGACTTTAAGAAAATTAGACCATTCGAAATCGAAGAAAAACTCGGGAAAGTTAACTACCGCCTTAAGCTACTAAAAACCATACGGATAGTACCCGTTTTTTATATTATACTACTCGAACCGGCACTAAAGAACGCCACGATTATTATTATAAATATGGCTTATATAGACTAATTACTTCTTATTTACCGCCGATCGATTTAGAATCTAGATCTAGACTTGCCTGCTTATAAATCGGGAAGCTAGTATTTTAGTTTGTTCCTTATATATATAAAGCTCGCCTCTCTACCTTATAATTAGTTCTTTAGTCTAGCAATAAGTATTCCTCGCGTATAACTTAGTATACCTTAAATTAGACCTTACTCGCCTCCTTTATTATTTACTCGTCTCTCTCTACCCGCCTCTTAGTATTCGTCCCTAGTCTCTCGCCCCCCTCCTCTTATCCTATATACTTCGGTATCTACTTTACCTCTACTGCCTTTACCGGCTTCGTTACTTCGTTCCTCTCCGCCCTCTAAGGTCTGTTTATTACAATCATCTAGTAAACTAAAGAAATGGTACTAGAGAACCCAGACGCCAACGAGAATAAAGAATAGATCGTAGAAAAGATCCTAGATAGCGGCTACGTTAATAGTTAATTTAGATACCTCCTATAATAGGAAGGAGACTAGGACTATACCTAGGAACCACCGGAAAATTACGAAGGATATAAAGACCTTATTAAAAGCTTCTATCGCTAAAACCCGGATCGACCAACACCGCGGCCTCGTTAAACACGAAGGACCCGAAGTCGAAATTAGGGAATAGAGACTGCCGCGCCTAATTAACCAACTCGGAACTCGCGGGCGGTATAGTAGAGCCAGCCCTAGAAGACCTAATAGATCGATTAGGATCTATAGAGGCGTTAGCTAAGACCTCGCTACGTAGGCGCTTTATCGATCGCGAAGACTCGGTACCCTTAGGGTTAACGGGATCCCCCACCTCTAAGGGTAAACGATCTAGCTCTTCTAACTCCTCTACGGTAGCTACCTTTTTAGAAAGTATTAGAAAGGTATAACGCTTAAGAAGATCCTCCTACTTCTCTAACCGAGATAGCCGAGCTATTATAGCCTATATAGCCTTACGGGCCTCTTTACGATCTACCTATACCTTCGTACGAGCACGATTAAGACGGTTAACTAAGGGGTATTAGCAGAAGATTAAGCAGGAAGGAAGAGAGTATATAATCCGCCGTATCTAAACTACTACTATCGTAGGTAGACTTTCTACGACGGGCGTACTCGCTATAACGAGAAGAGCTCCGTAAGTCTATATAATAATCTACCTCCTCCCCTAAAGCAGCGAGTAGGAGATAAGAAGAATAAGGTATAAGTATCGTATAACTAGAGAAATTAATCCGCTCCCCTAGTAAGACCTATTTAGTACGCTTATATTTCGGAGGCATGATAAGAGACATACGGGAAAAGAAGAGGGAGTAGTAGACGAGTAAAAGATATATACCTTATAGTAGATCTTCGGGTCGAAGATCCTTAAGGTGGGGGGTAGTATTACGAACCTCTAAGGAAGCGGGCTTTATAACCCTAAGGGCGAGGAGCCCGTACGGGAAATAGGACCCTAAGAGACTACGAAGTTATAGGGTAAGGCGTAAGATAGAATCCCCTATAAGAAGAAGACCTATAGGGACGAAGGGACGGAAGCTAGAATCCCGAAGAAGATAAAAGATAAGCGGGCGCGGAATAGATAAACATAGCGACCGCTTTATACCGATAAATATCGGAAACTAGGAATAAGGCCAAGCGCCGAAGTTACGTAGGACCCATACGGATAATACTAAGAATAGATTATCTAAGAAAGATACTAGATAATATAGGATCCTAACTATCTACGATTATCTAAGTAGATTATTATAGCTTCTTAGTAGTATATAGTCGTACTTCTTTAGCTAGATATTTAACCCTTTATAGTTAACTTAAAGTTCCAATTTAAACCCTATTAATTTAGAGGTAATAAGCTTATTACGCACCGTACTATTACGTAATACTTCCCTCTTTATACCGCTATCCTCCTCTTATCTCTTTAAGGTAAACCCTTCGGTTTCTACTAACCTACTAAGCGACTCTAAAGCTTAGTAGAAGGTATAACGGTAGGCTCCTTCTACTAAGCTTCGGAGTCGCTTAGTAGGTTAGTAGAAACCGAAGGGTTTACCTTAAAGAGATAAGAGGAGGATAGCGGTATAAAGAGTAAAGTATTACGTAATAGCGCGGTACGTAATAAGCTTATTACCTCTAAATTAATAGGGTTTAAATTAGAACTTTAAGTTGACTACGAAGGGTTAAATGTCTAGCTAAGGGAGTATAACTATATACTAATAGAAAAGCTATAATAATCTAGATTTATTCGGGTTAGATCTATAGGAGTGGGATCTAAGGTAGATAGATCTATAAGGCTTAGATCTATATAGATCTAAGTATAGGTCCGGGTCACGGGTATACGTAGGGCGCACGTAACGTTAGCGCCTAACTACCTTCCTAGTTTCCGATATTCGTCGGTACGAGGCGATCGCTATGTTTATCTATTCCGCGCCCGCTTACCTCTATCCTTTCGGGGATTCTAGCCCTTAATCCTTCGTCCCTATAGGCCTTCTTCCCGTAGGGGACTCTATCTTCCGTTCTATCCCGTAACCGCGTTGTCCCTTACGGTCCTATCTCCCGTACGGGTTCCCCGCCCTTAGGATCCTAAAGCCCGCTTCCTTAGAGGTTCGTAACACTACCCCCCACCTTAAGGATCTTCGACCCGAAGATCTACCGTAAGGTATATATCTTTTACTCGTATAGTTCTTCTTCTCTTCTTCCTATACGTCTTCTCGCTATGTCTTTTATTAATACCCGTAAGCGTAAGCGTTCTGTATAGCGGACTAAACATCTTATTTTAGGTAACGAGATTAATCGTAACGGTACGACGATACCGCTTCCTTATTCTTCCTACCTTCTTGCGAATTTTAGTAAATCTAAGGGAGACCCTTCCTTTATCTCTTATTAGATGGACGGGGTTCATTCACGTTGCGGCGAGTGCGCTCGTCGTAGTAAATCTTCGTGCGATACTAGTGGTTTAGACAATTCGGATTGTACGTTACTCGTTACGCGCGGCGATTTTTTACTAACCGATCTCTTAGTCCTTCGTCTTCGTCAGGCTTTGTTGAAGGCGGATTAAGTAGAGGAGAAGGCGCGTTAGGAGTTTCGTACTTCTATAGCGCGTTTAGATCGTACTAAGAAGTAACGGTCCTTATTACGTCGTCGAGCGGCGTTAATACTTTCCTCTAAGGCCGAGACGGTTAAAGAGCTAGAGGAGTTAGACCGCCTAGAGGCTTCTCCTAAGGCCGGGGGTCCTATTAACTCTAAAGATACCGAGTCTTCGCGATCGATAAAGCGCCTACGTAGCGAGGTCTTAGCTAACGCCTCTATAGGTTCTACTAGGTCTCCTAGGGCTGGCTCTACTGTGCCACCCGCGAGTTCCGAGTTGGTCGATTAGGCGCGGTAGTCTTCTTTCCCTAATTTCGACTTTGGGTCCTTTATGTTTAACGAGGCCGCGGTGTTGGTCGATCCGGGTTTTAGCGATGGAAGCTTTTAATAAGGTCTTTACATCCTTTATAATTTTCCGGTAGTTCCTAGGTATAGTCCTAGTCTCCTTCCTATTATAGGAGGTATCTGAATTAACTATTAATATAGCCGCTATTAAGGATCTTTTCTACGATCTATTCTTTGTTTTCGTCGGTATCTGGGTTCTCTAGTACTATTTCTTCCGTTTACTATATGACCGTGGCGTTTTTTAGCGCTAGTTCAAGCAGTATAATATAAAAGACGGGTACTATCCGTATAGTTTTTAGTAGCTTAAGGCGGTAGTTAACTTTCCCGAGTTTCTCTTCGATTTCGAATGGTCCAATTTTCTTAAAGTCTAATTTACTGTTTAGTCGCCTCGTTTTAATGTTTTTTCTAAGTAGGTAGACTTTATCCCCCCTCTTTAGCTTCGGTGCCTCCTAGTACCGTCTATTATAGTAGCGGGACATTAAAAATCTATTATATTCGATGTCGAGGCTAAGCTGTTTATAAAGTACCTTTAGCTAGTCTATCTTAAGGATTCCTTTCTAGCTTAGTAATTTGCTTAGAAGCGATTCCCTATAAGCCGTTGGCTTATATCTATAGTTAGCGTAGAACGGTAATTCTTACGTAGCCGTTACTTTTGAACTGTTATACGCGAACTAGGCGAGAGGAAGTAGTTTAACCCAATTATCCTACGTGTAATTAATATAATAGCGTAGATATTACTCTAGTATTTAATTCGTACGCTCTGTTTGTCCGTCCGTTTAAGGATATACCGTAGTAGATAGCTTATACTTAGATCCGAGCTAACGGGTAAGAGTCTGCTAGAACTAAGATATAAATAGCCGATCTCTATCTAATACTAGCTCGTCCGGTAGTCCGTAGTTGCCGAGGATTGTCCTAAGGAAGGTGTAGGCTAGGTCTTCCGCGTTCGCCGTTTTAAGATATAGTAGGTAGTACGCGTACTTAGTAAGCCTATCGACGATAACTAGAATCGAGTCGTAAAGGACACCGGTTAAGGGTTCTTTCGACTAGGGTAGATCCGTAATAAAGTCTAATATAATAGACTACTAGGGTCTTTCCGGTACTAAAAGTGGTTAAAGTAGTCCGTAGGGCGCGTGTCTTACTACTTTACTTCGAATATAAAGGTCGTACTGTATAACTATCCGTTAGACCATCTTTCTAAGTCCTAGGAAGTAGTAGTTCCTAGTAATTCGTTCGACCGTTTTGTCCGTTCCTTAATGACCGTGTGCTAGTGCTTCGTGGATATCCTTAATAATTTCTTCCCGTAGTTTAACTAGGACGTAGATTAATCCTAAATATAGGATTATACCGTCTTCGTCTTTAGTTAATCGAGGGTCGTTTTCTACGTTTCCGAGTTCCTAGGCTATTACGTTATATTCGTAGGCCTCTCGGATTTTCTTTATCTAGGCGTTGCCCTCTAGGCGATACGCCGGCGCTAGTAGCTTGACCGGGGTAAGCGGGACTTCGCTTTCCGGATTCCCCTTAAGCTAGGATTAGGCAATCCTAAATATAGGTACGTACGTTCTAGCTAGTATAAGGCTTCCGTCTTCCTACTAGTTTAAAACCGTAGGCTATAGTTCTAGCTTCCCTTCGATATAGTCGGCTCTTCTACTTAGCGTATCTGCGCGAGTATTCTCTAATCCCTTTCTATAGGTGATCTTTATGTTATAGGATACTAGTTCTTCCGTCTACCTAACTTGTCTTCGAGTCAATTCTTTTGTAGTAGTAAAGTGCGTGAGGTTCTTATAATCGTAGTAAACTATTACTTAGTACTTAGCTCCTTCGAGGTAGTATCTCCATTCTTTAAAAGCCGTAATAATAGCTAACAGTTCTTTATTATAGACGTCGTAATTAAGCTCTAGGGGCGTCATCTTCCTTAAGTAGTACGTAATTAGATGAAGTTTGCCTTACTCGTCCGGTTAGCTGATATAAGCGCTAATAGCGTAGTCTAATACGTCCGTTTCTACTATAATAGGAAGTTCCGGGTTAAAGATACCTAGAATAGGTGCCTCGCAGAACATTCGCTTAAGGGAGTCGAATGCGTCTTACTAGTCTTTTCCCCATTGGAATCCGTGCTCTTTTCGAGTAAGTCTAGTTAGGGGTTCTAATACTTTTACGTAATTTATAATAAATTTACGGTAAAAGTTAGCGAACTCGAGGAAGGATTATACTTCCTTAATAGTTCGTAGTGCCGGCCAGTCCCTTATTACGTCTAGTTTCTTCTCGTCCATGCTGATGTGCCCAGGCGTAATAATAAAACCTAAGAATTCCGTTCGCTAGGTATATTATTCGTATTTATCTAGTACTATTCGGAGATCTTTATCCTATAGTACTTTAAGGACTTTCCTTATATACTCGGTATATTCTTCGAGCGTATCTAAGTAGATTAAAATATCGTCCAGGTAAGCCATACAAAACACATCTAAATACGGACGTAGGGTATCGTTAACTAAGTTCTAGAACGTACTAGGGGCGTTTATAAGCCTAAATAGTATAACCGTATACTCGTAGTAACTAAATCTTGTTCGGAACGCTATCTTCTATTCCTCTCCTTCTTTTATGCGAACCAGGTAATAGCCTTCTCGAAGGTCTAACTTAGTAAAGTACTTAGCGGTCCGGAGCTTATCCTAAAGTTCGTCGATACGAGGTAATAGGTATCGGTTTTTTATCGTTACGTCGTTTAGTTGTCTATAATCGACGTAGAGGCGGAGCTTGCCGTTTTTCTTTAGGACGAACAGAATAGGATAGCCAGCCGGTAATAATAAAGACCGTATATATCCTCGTTCTAGGTTCGTGTCGATATACTCCCTTAAAGCCTCGCTTTCCTTCTAAGAGAGGGAATAGATAGGCTTAAACGCGGGTTACGTTCCTAGAATAAGGGGTATTTCGTGATCCTAAGGTTAATGTTTTAGTAAGCTTCCTTTTTCTCTTTCTCTATATACTTATACGTATTTCTAGAATTCTGGGGGTACCGTTTCTAGTTCTGGTATTAGCGGTTTAACTCCGCTAGTAGGCCTTATAGTTCCGTCGTTATTAACTACTTACTAGGTCCTAACTACTAAAATGCCTCGGACGTCGTAGCTCTTATCCTATAGAAGATTCCTACTTCGTTACGTAGGTTGGCTATAGCGTCTCTCGATCCTCTAGGAGTAGTCTTCTCCGACTAACTTTAGGCCGTTATCCTCTTTTAGAGGTCCCGTTTTACCGTTTTAGTCGTTCGACTCGGGTACGTCCGCCCTACGTATACGTACTATAATGCGTTACTCTATTTCCTAGCTTAGTCTAACGTAGACTATAAACGCTTTTTCTCCCCTACGCTTTATACGCTGTAGGGCCGCTAAGGAGATTTCTTAGATATTAATAGTACTTTTCTTTTCCTTATCGTTCCGGCTCTAGTCGTGCTCGGGCTTCTTGCTCTAGCGTGTTAACTCTAGCTTATCGTTTCGGCTTCTTTACTCGGGTATATCTATCCTATTCGTTCTTTTCGCGGTAGCGAGGTGTCTTTCGTATAGTTTATCCGGGAAGGTGATTATTCCCCTCCTCTAGTTAATATATAGTGTATGCGTCTTTAACTATAGTATCCTAAGGATGATATTATATTCTAGGATAGATATAAAGTCTAGGTTAATATATTCTTTATAGTTACTAAGTAATATGGACGAATCTCCGGTTTCGATTCTAACCCATCCGTTGCCGTAGGTAGAGGATGATCCGTCTACTATACTAAGCTCGTACGGTTAGTCTTTTACTTAGTGCTAGAGGCCGTGCTTAATAGCGAATAGTGGATGAATAAAGTTACCCTACGCGCCGCTATCGATTATAGCACTTGCTCTCTTTCCACAGAAAGTGACTTCTACGTAGAGTAATTAGTGAAGATCTAATCCGGTAGGTATTAGTCCGTTCGATATACGTAATACCTAGTTAAGGGACCTAACTAACGGCCCCTCCTAGGGTCCCTAACTAGGGAGGCCGTTTAGTTTTTTAACGTTAGTCGGCTATAGACTTCGCTATATATATAGTCTTCCTATTCGTTGACTTAAATGTATACTTGCTTCTAGTCGGTCCAATTACCGTTTTTAGTCACCCTTATCTAGTAGACTTTGTCGTTCCGCACTTAGTATTTGAAGGTTAGATAATAATTAAGCTTTTTATTAGGAATCCATTTAAGCGTTCGATTCTAGATTATTACCGTTTCGTGTTAATAGAGAATTCTTACTAATTCTCGTAGAGAATCGTAGTCCGCCTACTCGCGTGCTAAGAGACCTTAGTAGTATCCTTTAACGAGCGTTGTTTCTAGAGTTACTAGGAGTTCGTATTTTTCTCCGTTTTGCTTAATGCGAGTTTCCCAGAGGGTTTCCTGTCGCCATTCCCACATAGCTATAAGGGCGAGGTTCCTCTAGTCTAGGATCTAAACCGTTTAACCGTAATTACCGTATTCGTTTTCTAGGTAGTAACTGATACCGTATCGTTAAGCGAGCACTTCGAGCGAGGTAAGAGTACTCCGTTTTTCGTCCGTTATAAGGGCCTCTCCCTCTTCTTTTCCTATATATTCGCTAAGTTCGCTTCGATCTAGGGTACTATCGTATAGTTCCCCTATATCGCTATCTACCAAGTTAGAGTCTTTTAGGAACGCGTCGATAAGGGCGTCGAGCTAAGATTCTTCGGTAACTCGTATAGTAATATTAACTTATCGGCTTTTTCCTAGTTTATGGGGGTACTATCCCGTAGCGTCTTTATTACTTTAGTATATCGTGCAGCTATCGTTATAGTGTTATAAATATAGCTTATATGGACTAATTACTTCTTGTTTACCGCCGATCGATTTGGAATCTAGATCTAGACTTGCCTGCTTATAAATTAGGAAGCTAGTATTTTAGTTTATTCCTTATATATATAAAGCTCGCCTCTCTGCCTTATAATTAGTTCTTTAGTCTAGTAATAAGTATTCCTCGCGTATAACTTAGTATACCTTAAATTAGACCTTGCTCGCCTCCTTTATTATTTACTCGTCTCTCTCCACCCGCCTCTTAGTATTCGTCCCTAGTCTCTCGCCCCCCTCCTCTTATTCTATATACTTCGGTATCTGCTTTACCCCTACTACCTTTACCGGCTTCGTTACTTCGTCCCTCTCCGCCCTCTAAGGTCTATTTATTATATTTTACTAGACTCCTATCTAGTAGGCCTAAAGCTCTCGCCGAAGCCCTAGACTATAATCTCTAGAATGGTCGATAGAACTATACCTTCTAACCCTTAGGATACGCTATTCTAAGTCCTCGATCAAGTCCCTACCCCTATTAATGCTCGCCCTACCTTCCCTAAAGACATCCCGGTTTCCCTACGCGTTACCCTTAGTCAGGCGTACGCTAGAGGAAGATAATCTTGCCTAAGATCCGATATCGATTTACTAGTTATCCCTAAGAATACTACGAACGCCTAAGTTGCTTGCATCTTTTATTACTACGGTTTTAGCTAAGATAAAGCCTTCGCTCGACTCTAGTTACTAGCTTCGAACCTCCCTACTAATACGCTAGCTACTACGTCTACTATATCTCCTTTAGAAACCCCTACTCCTCGTCCTCGTATTCCTAAAGTCTCGGACCCAGAACCCTTTAAGGGTGAACGTACTCGATTCGGGAATTTCGCCACGTAACTCTAGCTTAAATTCGCCTTAGACCCATCTACCTTTATAACGGATACGGCTAAGATTACCTACGCTAGTTCCTACCTTCGCGATACTACTTATACCTGGTTTGCCCCTTACGTCTCTACCTCGAATAGTTCCGTAAACTTCGACAACTACGAGTCCTTCTACTAAGCTCTCAAGGCCGTATTTAATAATCCCGACACCTACGCAATAGCTAAACGATCCCTCCTTATACTCAAATAAGATAAGTCCTATTCGGCGTACTATTTACGGTTTCTCTCGCTTATTACGACCCTTAGTTGGAAGGAAAACGTAGTTAAGATCTACTACTTCCGCCTTAGCCTTAAAGAGAACCTTAAGGACCTTCTTATTAGACGAGCTATACTAGTAGAATTCGAAATGTTCGCTAAGGCTTATATTATACTAGACAACCAACTCTATGCTCGAACTATTAAGAAAAAGATACCCTTAACTCGTACTCCTACCTCGATTTCTCTCTCGTCTATACTAGCTACTTCTTAACCCTTATCTCCTACACTAACCTCGATTCCTTAAGGTGAACCTATAGAACTAGATACTACCGCTCGAAAGACTTACTAAAAAGCTAACAACCTCTACGCCTACTACGATAATTCTAACTACTAGGTTAAAGAATATCCTAAAGCTAAGGCTAAGAGACTTAAGCTTAATATAACGTCGTATATACCTCCTACGGCTTCCGTCCTCTACGTATTAAAAAACGTAGAAGGCTAGGTAGTACCCGGTATCTACCTAGCCCTCCTCTACTCTCTACTTCGAATTAGTTTTCCGTCCTTGCTTCCCTCTCGTCTTCGAATCTTGGAACACTCTCGTTTTTACCTCCTAAAACCCGTACCCTACAGCCCCGTACTATAGATCTTGGGAAACGTCCGCTCCTTATCCTTAAATTAGTGGTTAATAATAAAATCGAAACCTCGGCTATATTAGACTCTAGTGCCTCGTCTCTTTTTATAGATAATACCTTTATTGTATCCTATTTAATCCCTACACGCCAAAAACCCTAAGCTGAATCCCTCGAACTCGCGGATGGATCTATCGCCGGATGGATTACCCACGAGGCCGACCTTTAACTTGATATTGATTAGTATTAAGAACTCGTTACCTTCTAAGTAACTAAGCTCGGCCAATATCCAATTATCCTAGGAAAACCCTGGCTAGAACGGCATGATCCACACGTCCTATAGTCAAAAAACATAATTACCTTCGCCTTCCCTTTTTACTAAGTAAATTGCTTGCCTACTCGCTAACCTATAACTACGCTTTCCCCCTTACCTCCTAATTCGCCTTCGATCTCTTGCGCTACTATATCCTACGCCGCCCTTACTCGTTATGTCCGACGAGATAAGACTAGGATATACGCCGTATTAATTAAGGAGATCTAAGAACACCTTAATAACCTTAAGGAAACGGAACAGTAAACTCTAGAATAAGAACTCGAAACCCTCCGCTTACGAGTCCCCGCTCGATTCCACTATCTTCTTCCCTTCTTTATAAAGAAAGAGGCCGATAGACTTCCCCTATATCGGTATATTGATTATAAGATTTTATTAGAAGAGGGTAAGAAACCCCTATTCGGCCCTCTCTACTTAATGTCCGATTTAGAGCTTAAGGCTCTACGTGAATACCTTAATAAAAACCTTAAAAAAGGTTTTATTCGATCCTTATCCTTATCCTCTGCGTCCCCTGTTCTCTTTGTTAAGAAACTAGGAGGCGGCCTTCGTTTTTGCGTGGATTATCGCGAACTAAATAGTATTACGAAAAAGAACCGTTATCTACTCCCCTTAATTAACGAGACTCTCCGTTAACTTTAAGGCTCTCGTATTTTTACTCGACTCGACCTTCGCGGTACTTATAACCTTATCCGAATTAAGGAAGGCTCCGAACCTTTAACTATCTTTAGGACTCGCTATAGCCTATACGAATACCTAGTTATACCCTTTAGCCTAACGAATGCGCCGGCTACCTGCCAACAATTCGTTAACGATACATTACGTGAATACCTTAACCGCTAGTGCGTCGTCTACCTAGACGACATCCTTATCTACTTAGAAATAGAAGAAGAGTACTACGAACATATCCGATTAGTTCTCGAAAAGCTCTGTAAAGCAGGCCTATACGTAAAAGGCGAAAAATACGATTTCTATACGACTTTAACTACGTTCCTTGGCTTCGTTATTTCTCCAGACGGTATCTCTATGGACCCAGCTAAGGTAGCCGCCGTAAGAGACTAGGAGACTCCTCGTTTAGTTAAAGACCTTTAATCGTTCCTTAGCTTTGTAAACTTTTACCGACGATTTATTAAAGGATACTCTCGAAAAGCCAGAGCTCTCTTTAAGCTCCTAGCTAAGAACATTCGTTTTACTTAGGGGAAAGAATAGGATAAAGCTTTTACTTACCTTAAGGAAGCCTTCTATTCTTACTTAATCCTCCGATACTTCGATCCCTAACTCGAGACTATCCTTAAAACTAACTCTTCTAACTTCGTCATATCCGTAATCCTATCTTAATAGGTAACGTATAACGATAGTAAGAGACTTCTATACCCTATCGCCTACTACTCTCGGAAAATGACCTCCGTAGAGCAGAACTACGGTATTAGGGATAAAGAACTCTTAGCTATTATAGAAGCCCTAAAGGAATACCGTTCCCTTATTATTAACCTCTCCTCGCCACTCCTCGTCCTTATAGATCACTCGAATTTGACTAGCTTTACCTCTAAGCAAATCTTAAACCGTCGATAAGTATACTAGGTAATTAAACTCTTAGAACTCGACTTTAAGATTGTCTACCGCCTAGGAACTAAGAATTAACGCGCGGATACGTTAATAAGACGGTTAGGAGACCTTTCTACTTAAGAGGGGCGCCTGCCCCCTACTACGATTCTTACCCCCGGAAAATTCGAAATTTCGACCCTTGTTTCAACTCGATATTCGATCGCTAGGCTAGAACCGTCCCTAGCTAGTAATATTCGCTTAGTACTTAATAAGGATACTCTTAGGCAAGAGATCCTTACTATACTCGATACCTACGCACTTCGACATCCTAAAGTGGATCTAGGCGTATACTCTAAGGATAACGATAGTCTATTACTAGTTAATAGACTTATCTATATCCCTAAAGACCTAAGCCTCCGCTAAAGGATTATTAGCTCTCGACACTCGCATCCGGCTGCTGGACACCCAGGCCAAGCAGCAACATTTGAACTCGTTACTCGTAATTTCTAGTAGCTAGGTCTACGATAGATAGTAGCTCGTTTTATACGGAACTATAAGACCTACTAAAGAATTAAACCCGCTCGACACGCCCCCTTTAGATACTTAAAACCCCTTAAAGTGCCATAACGCCGCTAGCAATCCGTTTCTCTCGATTTAATTACGGGACTTCTAACGTCCAATTCGTTTAATACTATACTAGTAGTCGTAGACCGACTAACTAAAATGGCTTACTTTATTCCTTGCTAAACAACCCTCGATTCGATAGAGCTTGCTAAGCTTTATTAAGACTACGTTTTTCGACTATACGGCTTACCCAACGACTTTGTATCTAACCGCGGCTCGATTTTTACTTCTGAATTTACTAGAGCTCTTAGTAGATCCCTATCTATTAAGACTAACTTTAGTACGGCTTTCTACCCACAAACCGACGGCTAGACAGAGCGTGTTAACGCTATCCTCGAATAATACCTTCGCGCCTACGTTTCGTACTAATAAGACGATTGGAACGACTTTCTCTCTCTTGCTAAATTCGCTTATAATAATACGATCTCGACTACGACTAAGGTTACCCCCTTTTTTGCAAACTACGGCTTCCACCCTCGTTATAAGATTCTATAGAAAGACTTAATCTTAGCCCCCCTTAAACCCCTACGTCTCTTCTAAGAGAACCTCGAAAACCTCGAAAACTACCTTCGCCAAGAAATTCGACTCGCACAAGACGCCTACGCAGAACAGGCTAATAAAGACCGTATTTCGCTACCCGTCTTTAAGCCTAGTAACCTTGTTTGGCTCCTAAGACGGTATATCTCGATAACAAGACCTTCGGATAAACTCGACTTTAAACGCCTTAGCCCCTTTTCTATACTAGAAAAGATCTTAACTCATACCTATCGCCTAGAACTACTAAGGACAATAAAAGTCTACTCCGTATTCCACGTCTCCTTACTCGAACCCGTAGCCTCTAACCCCTTACCTAATTAAATCTAACCTCCGCTCCCGCCTATTATCGTTGACGGCGAAGAAGAGTACCGGGTAGAAGAGATTCTAGATGTTAAAACAACCCGGAGACAACTAAAATACCTTATAAAATAGACTGGTTACTCGATACTAACCTAGGAACCTTACGACCTTATTAAAGACCTTAAAGCTCTTAATACGTTTTATAAACGTTATCCTTCAAAACCTCGACCCTTAAACTAAAGGCTCGTAGGAACTTACCTCTAGGGAAGAGAGCCTACTATTATAAATATAGCTTATATAGACTAATTACTTCTTATTTACCGCCGATCGATTTGGAATCTAGATCTAGACTTGCCTGCTTATAAATTAGGAAGCTAGTATTTTAGTTTATTCCTTATATATATAAAGCTCGCCTCTCTGCCTTGTAATTAGTTCTTTAGTCTAGCAATGAGTATTCCTCGCGTATAACTTAGTATGCCTTAAATTAGACCTTGCTCGCCTCCTTTATTGTTTACTCGTCTCTCTCCACCCGCCTCTTAGTATTCGTCCCTAGTCTCTCGCCCCCCTCCTCTTATTCTATATACTTCGGTATCTGCTTTACCCCTACTGCCTTTACCGGCTTCGTTACTTCGTTCCTCTCCGCCCTCTAAGGTCTGTTTATTATATATAGTATACGGTCTAGCTTATAGCTACGTGCGCTACTCGCTACTAGTTAATCTTCTCGAAGGCTGCTAGCTCCTCCCTAGAGTCTTTATATACGGCCGCCGCGTGGCTGCGGCTTTTCTTAGGCCGTAGCGGGTAATCGTGCCCTAGCTACTACTTATCTCCGTAGTAGATATAGAGTTTCTTCGTAAATCGTTCTTACTACTCCGGTATCTATCTTATCTACGTATTCTTATTTCGTCCCTTCTATCTATTATTCCGTCCCTTGTTATTCCTATCTTAACGGGTAGAACTATCTAGTTCTATAGCCTCGCCGCTATTCTAAGTGTGGCGTGGCTTAGTTATCCGTGTCGTGTTAGTAGGGTACCGTTCCGTTTATCGCTCCTAGAGGCGCTCGTCTAGGCGCCTAGCTAACTCGATTATCGTATCTAGCGTTTTAGGGTAGCTATAGAAGGCTATCGTATCCTTAATATTTAGCTTAAGCCCTTTATAGTAGTAATCACGCTGTGCTTAATCTAACTATCCCTCTAGGAATACAGCCGCTTATCGGAATATAGAAGTATAGTCCGAGACCGATCCTTTCTATTATAGAACTATAATCTTCTAAGTTACTTATCGGACTTCGTCCACGTTATTAAAGGCGCGTTTGAGATACTCTACGAATTTGTCGTAGTTATCGAATATGTCCCGAGTATTCTTAGACTGCTCGTCCTCGTCCTTATAGAGGTGTTCGTTAAGATAGGGTTCGAACTATCGCTCTACCATTCCGCGAAGGTAGGTAGACGCGAAGAGAACCTTATCTTCCTTAGATTCGAACTAGTCGTCGTAGATGCGGATGTACCGCTCAAGTTAGGAGGTAAAGCCTTATAACTTCTATTAGTTACTATTAAAGGTATCGGGGTTCCGGAGTTTAACTTTTCTCGGCCTCGGGGCCGCTTAACCTGCTTAAAGCTGTTCGATCTGCGCTTATAGGCGTTGGATGGTTAATATTAGCTAAGCCGCGGTCGGCTACTAAGTCGGGGCGTTGCTTATCTCGACGTCGGACATTAACTATGTTAGAGATAGTATTCTAGGGGATACTTCTCTTTAGTTTTCTTAAAGCCTTCCTTCTCTTATAAGGAAGGTAGTTAAAGTATAACGGTAGGCTCCTTCTACTAAGCTTCGAAGTCGCTTAGTAGGTTAGTAGAAACCGAAGGGTTTACCTTAAAGAGATAAGAGGAGGATAGCGGTATAAAGAGTAAAGTATTACGTAATAGCGCGGTACGTAATAAGCTTGTTACCTCTAAATTAATAGGGTTTAAATTAGAACTTTAAGTTGACTACGAAGGGTTAAATGTCTAGCTAAGGGAGTATAACTATATACTAATAGAAAAGCTATAACAATCTAGATTTATTCGGGTTAGATCTATAGGAGTGGGATCTAAGGTAGATAGATCTATAAGGCTTAGATCTATATAGATCTAAGTATAGGTCCGGGTTACGGGTATACGTAGGGCGTACGTAACGTTACCGCCTAACCACCTTTCTAGTTTCCGATATTCGTCGGTACGAGGCGATCGCTATATTTATCTATTCCGCGCCCGCTTACCTCTATCCTTTTAGGGATTCTAGCCCTTAATCCTTCGTCCCTATAGGTCTTCTTCCTATAGGGGACTCTATCTTCTATCCTATCCCGTAACCGCGTTATCCCTTACGGTCCTATCTCCCGTACGAGTTCCCCGCCCTTAGGATCCTAAAGCCCGCTTCCTTAAAGGTTCGTAATAGAAGGAGCCTACCGTTATACCTCGACCCTTAAACTAAAGGCTCGTAGGAACTTACCTCTAGAGAAGAGAGCCTACTATTATAAATATAGCTTATATAGACTAATTACTTCTTATTTACCGCCGATCGATTTGGAATCTAGATCTAGACTTACCTACTTATAAATTAGGAAGCTAGTATTTTAGTTTATTCCTTATATATATAAAGCTCGCCTCTCTACCTTATAATTAGTTCTTTAGTCTAGTAATAAGTATTTCTCGCGTATAACTTAGTATATCTTAAATTAAACCTTACTCGCCTTCTTTATTATTTACTCGTCTCTCTCTACCCGCCTCTTAGTATTCGTCTCTAGTCTCTCGCCCCCCTTCTCTTATCCCCTATACTTTAGTATCTACTTTATCTCTACTACCTTTACCGGCTTCGTTACTTCGTCCCTCTCCGCCCTCTAAGGTCTGTTTATTATATAATACCGCTAGATGGTTCGAACTATACTAAGAAGACTTTAGTACCTAGAAACCGTATAAGGAAACTACTAAGATCTTTAATAACTTCGAGAACTTCGCTAAAGCCATCCGAGAAACCTTTAAAGATAAGGACTAGTACTAGGACGTAGCTTATTAAATCTAATACCTTAAGTAGACTAGATCCGTAGCCGTCTATATAACCTAATTCCGCCTCTACGCCTCTCGGCTCCGCTGGCCGGAGGAGGTCCTTAAGATACTATACTATAAAGGCCTTAAAGATTATATTAAGGACGAGTTCGCTTGTACTAAGCTGCCTAGTACCTACTAGAAAGTAATTCGTACCGCTATCTAGTTGGACACCCGCCTCTACGACCGACTTAGGGAAATAAGCCGCTTCGCTCGACCTCTCGCTAACTTAGGATAAGCCCGGAACATACTACCCCTAAGGGAACTAATAGACCTAGATAATACTCGGAGGTAGGAATCTATTTTCTAGGCTAAAAGAAACTATCGTTAGAAGGAAGACCTCTATCTATACTACGATAAGAAGGGTTACTACGCTTACGAATATAAAGGGGGATAAAGGCTAATCCGGCGAACTACTATAGTTTATAACGTCTCGGAAATAGAGGATACCTACGAACGCTAATATTAGGCCGACTATAGTAGCGACGACTACTCGACTTATTAGGAAGCTAAGGAATCCTATAGCTACTAGCCCTAGGTAAAAAACTAAAGAAGCCTCCTATCTAGGGGCGGGTAGAGACGTAGTATCTAGCGCCCCTAAAGATTACCGTAACCACGACCGGCAACTCTAATAGACCTAATATATACGTACTATCGACCTCTAACGACGAACAAGAACTATAAGCCGAATACGCCGAATACCTAGTCGTTAATATACTAGTAAACGGCCGGAAAGTACGAGTTCTTATCGACTCGGGAGACGGTAGTAACTATATCTCTCTACGATTCGTAGAAAAAAACCATATTAACTACTAAGAGAAAGAACACCCGTACGAACTTATTATAGTAGACGGCTCCCCTAGCGCTTACGGCGACGGAGTCATCCTTATAGAAACTTAAGGACTCGTATTATCCTAAGGGAAGTACCGCGAGCGTATCTATCTAGATATTACGTAGATCCTAGGATATAATATTATCCTAGGACGACCCTAGTTAAGGAAGTAGAAGCCCGACATCGATTAGGATACTAGGGAAGTCAAATTTAAGTTACGAGAAAAAGAAGAGGCACGGTAGCTATTTAGTATAATAGCGGTACTAGTACCTAGAAGAATCCTCTAGAGTACGCCGATATAAATTAGTAAGATCTCTAAAACGACTCTTAGAAAGGAGGTTAAGAAGGGCAACCCTACGGGTATCGCCTAGGTTAAGATCACCCCCTAAGGAGTAGAGGTAACTAATATAACGATTTAGACCGTTAACATCTTATTCTCTAGAAAACTAAGCCTAATTAGGCTAAAGCACTTATCTAAGATAAGATGTCTAAGATATAGGGTTTACTAAGAGTAAATACTTAGCGGGAACGTACGGGAAAGGGAAGCCTAAGACCGGCTATTCGACTTCTAACTAGTATCTAGGCTAGTATAATAAACAGACCTTAGAGGGCGGAGAGGGACGAAGTAACGAAGCCGGTAAAGGCAGTAGAGGTAAAGCAGATACCGAAGTATAGGGGATAAGAGGAGGGGGGCGAGAGACTAGGGACGAATACTAAGAGGCGGGTGGAGAGAGACGAGTAAATAATAAAGGAGGCGAGCAAGGTCTAATTTAAGGCATACTAAGTTATACGCGAGGAATACTTATTGCTAGACTAAAGAACTAATTATAAGGTAGAGAGGCGAGCTTTATATATATAAGGAACGAACTAAAATACTAGCTTCCTGATTTATAAGCAGGTAAGTCTAGATCTAGATTCCAAATCGATCGGCGGTAAATAAGAAGTAATTAGTCTATATAAGCTATATTTATAATAGTAGGCTCTCTTTCCTAGAGGTAAGTTCCTACGAGCCTTTAGTCTAAGGGTCGAGGTTTTAAAGGATAACGTTTATAAAACGTATTAAGAGCTTTAAGGTCTTTAATAAGATCGTAAGGTTCCTAGGTTAGTATCGAGTAACCAGTCTATTTTATAAGGTATTTTGGTTGTCTCCGGGTTGTTTTAACATCTAGAATCTCTTCTACCCGGTACTCTTCTTCGCCGTCAACGATAATAGGCGGGAGCGGAGGTTAGATTTAATTAGGTAAGGGGTTAGAGGCTACGGGTTCGAGTAAGGAGACGTAGAATACGGGGTGGACTTTTATTATCCTTGGTAGTTCTAGGCGATAGGCATGAGTTAAGATCTTTTCTAGTATAGAAAAGAGGCTAAGGCGTTTAAAGTCGAGTTTATCCGAAGGTCTTATTATCGAGATATACCGTCTTAGGAGCCAAACAAGGTTACTAGGCTTAAAGACGGGTAGCGAAATACGGTCTTTATTAGCCTGTTCTGCGTAGGCGTCTTATGCGAGTCGAATTTCTTAGCGAAGGTAGTTTTCGAGGTTTTCGAGGTTCTCTTAGAAGAGACGTAGGGGTTTAAGGGGGGCTAAGATTAAGTCTTTCTATAGAATCTTATAACGAGGGTGGAAGCCGTAGTTTATAAAGAAGGGGGTAACCTTAGTCGTAGTCGAGATCGTATTATTATAAGCGAATTTAGTAAGGAAGAGAAAGTCGTTCTAATCGTCTTATTAGTACGAAACGTAGGCGCGAAGGTATTATTCGAGGATAGCGTTAACACGCTCTATCTAGCCGTCGGTTTATAGGTAGAAAGCCGTACTAAAGTTAGTCTTAATAGATAGGGATCTACTAAGAGCTCTAGTAAATTTAGAAGTAAAAATCGAGCCGTAGTTAGATATAAAGTCGTTAGGTAAGCCGTATAGTCGAAAAACGTAGTCTCGATAAAGCTTAGTAAGCTCTATCGAATCGAGGGTTGTTTAGTAAGGAATAAAGTGAGCTATTTTAGTTAGTCGGTCTACGACTACTAGTATAGTATTAAACGAGTTGAACGTTAGAAGTCCCGTAATCAAATCGAGAGAAACGGATTACTAGCGGCGTTATAGCACTTTAAGGGGTTTTAAATATCTAAAGGGGGCGTATCGAGCGGGTTTAATTCTTTAGTAGGTCTTATAGTTCCGTATAAAACGAGCTACTGTCTATCGTAGACCTGGCTACTAGAAATTACGAGTAACGAGTTTAAATGTTACTACTTAGCCTAGGTGTTATAACGGTAGGCTCCTTCTACTAAGCTTTAGAGTCGCTTAGTAGGTTAGTAGAAACCGAAGGGTTTACCTTAAAGAGACAAGAGGAGGATAGCGGTACAAAGAGGGAAGTATTACGTAATAGCGCGGCGCGTAATAAGCTTGTTACCTCTAAATTAATAGGGTTTAAATTGGAACTTTAAGTTGACTACGAAGGGTCAAATGTCTAGCTAAAGGAGCGTGACTATATACTACTAGGAAAGCTATAACAATCTAGTAGAGCCCTTACAAGCTAGGCTTATATAGGCTCGTAAGAGAGCCTATTTTCTAAGGGCTCGCTAAGCCCTTCGCTCGAGGGCTCGCTGTGGGGTATACGTAACTAGGGCGCCTAGGCCCTTTCTCGCCCGAAGCGGGGTAAGCGGAGATCCTTCTTTCCCGCCTCCTAGGCTTTCTCCCCTTCTAGCTACTTTATTACTTAGTACTCTTCTTAACCCTTATGTCTTCCTATCTATACGGACTGAGGTTCGTAACACTACCTCCCCCCTTAAGGATCTTCGGCCCGAAGATTTATCTATTAGGTTATATTTTGTCTCCCGTTCCTCCTGCCCTTTCTTCTCCTGTAAGTTCTCGTTATGCCTCCTAAGAAGCGTTCTTTTACTAAGACTCTAGATAGGTATTCGCCTCGCCCTTATCGGACTACCCTTCGTCGGAAAGAGTTGTTGCGGCAGGTTCTACGTAACGGAGTAGAGATGATCCCTTATACTAATTACTTAGAGCACCGGACTGCTTATATTACTTTAGAGGATAATCCTTCTGAGTACGGTGCTTATTTACAGGGGCGTCGCTCGGGGTATAATATTGCGGAGTCTAGTAGCTCTGGATGTAAGTGGCTATCCCTATCTTTTCTCGATTCTATTTGACCTTCCTTAGTAGAGAAGCTTGATCGTGCCTATAAGCGGGTTACTGCTAAGGCGGATACTACTTTAGCAAAGTTTCTGCGGTTATAGAAACAGCAGCGGTTCTTAAAGGAACGCCGTTCGCGTATAATTCGTAAGGGCTTCGAGAATCTTACCGCACTAGAGGCTGCGGAGGACGTAGAGGCCGCGGTAGTCGGGGGTCCTATTAACCCTAAAAATACCGAATCTTCGCGATCGATAAAGCGCTTACGTGGCGAGGCCTTAGCTAACGCTTCCGTAGGTCCTGCTGGGTCCCCTAGGGCTGGCTCTACTGTGCCACCCGCGAATTCCGAGTTGGTTAATCAGGCGCGGCAGTCTCCGTTCCCTGATTTCGATTTCGGATCCTTCGTGTTTGATAAGGCCGCGGTGCCGGCCGATCCGGGTTTTAGCGATGGAATCTTTCAATAAGGTCTTTACATCCTTCGTAATTTTCCGGTAGTTCCTAGGTATAGTCCCAGTCTCCTTCCTATTATAGGAGGTATCTGAATTAACTATTAATATAGCCGCTGTCTAGGATCTTTTCTACGATCTATTCCTTGTTTTCGTCGGCGTCTGGGTTTTCTAGTACTATTTCTTCAGTCTACTAGATAATCGTGGCGTTCTTTAGTGCCGGTTCGAGCAGTATAATATAGAAGACGGGTACTATCCGTATAGTTCTTAGTAGCTTGAGGCGGTAGTTGACTTTCCCGAGTTTCTCTTCGATTTCGAATGGTCCAATTTTCTTAAAGTCTAATTTGCTGTTTAGTCGCTTCGTTTTAATGTTTTTTCTGAGTAGGTAGACTTTATCCCCCCTCTTTAGCTTCGGTACCTCCTAGTGCCGTCTATTATAGTAGCGGGACATTAAAAATC